>OY759227.1:15098872-16363233 GCA_963662175.1 Aradus depressus | reverse complement strand
AAACAAATTATGACATTTTAACACAATTCAAAAGTTTATGTTCAAGTTTACAAATATGAAGTTACTTTTTATTAATCAACTCTGAATACATAATGTTCCAGTCCACAGTGTTTATTAGGTTAGTAAGAGATGAATCACAAATTTCATTTTCATTAAAATATTGACAACATTTTTCTTTAATACAATTCAAAAGTTTCATACATTCATTAACATGCCCAAAAGTGTTGACAAAATATAAAGACTCTGACTTTGTCAATTTAATTTCTGGAGAAATAATTTTCATATGTGGTACAGATGTTTCAACAGAATCAACCACCCAAGGATAGCTATTAAATATTGTTAGTGAACGATTTCTCCCTCCGCTGATAAATGATAATGCAATGTTTTTAAAATGAAAAGTTTCGAAACTATCTTCTTCTAATCTTCTTCTTTTTTTGGATTGAAAATAACTTTGAATAACTTCTTTTTTCGATGTTATCATCCCCCATTCTGTAATGTCTATATAAATACAAGTATTTTTGTGAGCACATAGAGCAATTGATGGAATATTGTCAAGAAGTCCCACTTTAACACTTTTTGTATGAGTCTTATTTAGAGAAAACTCAGTCACTAATCTATAACACATCGTAGAAGTGTACACAAGCTCGTTTCAAACTAGACTAGCTGAAGGCTACAGCTAAGCTTTACAAAAAGAGGAGGGGGAATCAGGTTTTTTTTTTTTTTAGTCATATGCTATGATAAAAATACAACAATAAAATACAAAAAGTAATTAAGAGCTAAGCCTACTTAAAATTCAAAAAAGTAAAAGCTATCTACCATATTTAAAATTAGGTGTAATAGTAATTTAATTATATTAAACAATAATATATGAGACGAATAGTAAAATTATGCAAACAACATTTATATATATATATATATATATTTTTTTTTTTTTAACCCTACATTTTAAATAATCTTTTTATGAAAATATAAAAGTGAATCGTATATAATGATCATAAAAATTCAAGAAAGTAAAAGCCAAGTCCACTAAATATACTGCAGAACTGGAGCGTGAGCTAAGCCTACTCAAGATTCAAAAAAGTAAAACCTAAGTACCATATTTAAAATTATGCACAATAGTATTATATTAAACAATAAAATAAGAGAAGAATAGTAAAAACATGCAAACAAAATTTCTATATAAATATATATACCTATATATATATATTTTCACTCCTACATTTTAAATAATCTTTTTATGAAAATATAAAAGTAAATCGTATATAATGATCATAAAAATTCAAAAAAATAAAAGCCAAGTCCACTAAATATACTATATTTAAAAGTATTTCTACATTTAATAATGTAAATCTAGAAAGTTTGAACTGGGGAGTTCAAGGCGCAAGTAAGCCAAATTCAGTACTTCATATATTGAAATATAAGTAAAGAAATAATTGATGTTGGTCTACTTACGTCTCTGAACCCTCATATAAAAGGTGATTAATAGTTGGTTAGAAAATACACATATATAAAAATATTAACAAGATTTTTTTGCTTCTTCATTTAATCTAAAATGACCAAAGGCTAAGGTGTTAATATTATCTGGTAATATATGACGTTTATTATCATAATGTGAAAGTGCTAGTTTCTTTTCTTCTATAGTGAAAATATTGTGTTTTTTTGATCTAATGTTTCTAAAACTAGTATATTTACATTCAAATTCTATTAAGGTTTTGTAAAAATCATCAAAAGTTATGTGATTTTTAATTGAACTGTATTTTATACCTTTTATAACTTTTTTTACAAGCTGTTGTGCTTTAAAAGAATAAACTTTAGATTTTAAACCAACATATTCCAACAGTATGTCACCCATTAACTCATCTTTCCATTTACCTAAACTTCGTTTATTCTCATTAGAGTGTAAGAAATGAGACAAATTATAATCTGAAGTGTCCAACTCATTAAGAAGTCCAACCATGTCTTGATAAACATCATTTGTCTTGATTGAATAAAACAAGCTGTCCGTGTCTGTATAAAGTAGTTTCAGTCTGTCGAGCCCGTATTTATTTAACATTATATCGTAATGAAATCGATAAAGCACTGTTTTTGAAATCTCCAATATAGAAAAACCTATGTAAATTGGTTTATTGAATAGTATATTTTCCTGTCTCAAATGAACTATCCCGAAGTTATCATTAAATACATTACACTCCTCAAAATTTGTTTTACTGATATATTTTAATAGCTGTTTTTCACTAGTTACTATTCTACGTTTTTTTCTTTTCCGAATGTTTTCTATACTTTTTCCAAAAATAGCATTATTCAAGAGTTTAAATTGAACTTTTTCGAATTCATTTTTCGCATTTTTCCGCTTTTCTGTATTAAATACTATATAAGGTGCTAACCATTTAGATTGTGTGAATTTTAATATTCTATGAATTTTTATAATTTCTAATCCATGGTTTAACGCTTGTCTTAATACTGTATAATGAACAATGTACCTAATTTTATCAGATAGAGTATTCATAAGTTTAGGAAATTTGGATCCGTCTGGTGGGATTTTCTTTTCGCATAAGAAGGGTAATGAGTTGTGTAAGTCATGAAGGGTGGGCGAATATCGAATATCAGCTTCCAATATGTACCCGATTTCGGAATCCGTATTCAAATTTTCTATATTGAATGTTTGTGGATTAACCCACTCGAAATTTTTATAAGGAAGCATTTCACACATGGCAAAACCATACAGATTATTTGCGTCTAGGTAAAGCAAATAATTGTCTGATAAGTTTGGATTATAATCACTCATGTATTTATTATTAGCTTTTGAATATCTTGTTATACATTGCGTGATCCCTCCACGGATACCTGCTTCAATTAACAAAAGTTTCTCGTAATCTGATATCAACTCAAGCTCTACTTTCGTGAAAATAAGCATAGCATCCCAACTGTAACCAGGTATTGAGTAGTACCAGACAGGATCAAGCCTATAATATTCTAGACAAACATTTCTAAAATTCTCGAATACCTCGCAAAGCAAGATAATGTCGACTTTCAAATATAATTCCAAATATGTTTGTAAATTAACAATTTTAAATTTCCCCCAAACATTAAGAGCGTGTTGATAGTCTTCCTGACTAATAGAGTTTTCATTTAAGCTGTCATAGAATTTCTCTTTTGGTGGGAGACTTGTTTCATTTAGAACTTCAATATTTTTTAAATAGTCATATGGGAAAACGCCTTTTCTTTTAACTAATGCATTCTCATCAGGTTCAGGGAAAAATGTATCTATTTCAGGTGTCGCATTAAGAAATGAAGCTAATTTTCCTAAACTGTAAGACATAAATCTATAACTATCCAAAAAACGTAATTCTAACCCATTAATTGTTTTTGAAAATGATATATAAACTTCATCCGATGAGGGTATCACATCAATTTCACCTCCATCACTCGATAAAGCCTTCAAAAGTATATGAAAATCATATTTAGAACCACTATGTAGCAGAATCGGTATGAACTTTGGTTTTCTTAATAACAAATTACAGTTGGAATGACAAATAAATCGCATTTTGCCTGTAAAATGACAGTGATCTAAAACTCTTTCTTCCGCCTCCATTGGTTTCCCACAGACTTCGCAAATATTAACTTTTTCAATTTTATCTAAATCAGAGTCATTCAACGGTTCCATGGCTACATTTTTATCATAAAACGTTTTGATGATTTTAACTAAATTAGTAAGGTATTCAATAAATCTACTCATTACATCTGGCCCAGTATAAATAAATGGTTCACTTGATAGTAAGGGACTACTCACAATAGATTTTAAATATAATCCACAACTTATGACAGAATGTTTTTGGACAGGTTTACTTTGAATTTCGGTTTTGATTTTTTTACTTAGAGGTTCAGTTTCAATCGGCTCAAGTATACATTCAAAATCAGCGTAAATAACAAATGGAACTTTCTGAAGATGCCTGTAATTTTTGAATTTTAATGTTTCACCGTCATTAGGTAAATCTATTCTTGTTTCTGTGTGCTTATAACATAAAAGTTTATGTTCAGCATATAGCATTTCTGCTGACTTCCTAGATGTTGCGTAAAAATAGGAAAAGCAACGTTTACATATTAAAAAAGGGCTTCCATTATGGTTTTTCGTCAGTTGGGATCTAACCAATCTCTTGAAATTTTTAATCCAGCAATAATGAGAAGTTTCTTCTGTTTTTAAATAAAGTAAATCGAAATGACATAATTCCTCTTTTTGACTAATTTTTAATGGGTAGACTTTATTAGTTCTGTCTAGGCCGTAGACGTTACAACTAACTTTATTAATTTTTTCAAAAGTTTTTATATCTTTTAACTGTGTTGGAAATGATATACAATCGAAATTTAAGGGGGAAGTAACTTTTTTATACATTTCTATATTGTAAAGAGCATTTTTTGTTTTCATTAGATAACCTAAAATAGCATATTTAAAACAGTAATTATCGTTATTATGAATGTTAATTACAGCTTTTCGATTTTCTATTACTTTAGGCAAAGGAATAAAGCTATTTCCCTTTAATGGAATGTATCTATAGATTTTTAATAAAAGAAAGTTGATTTTATTTAAACTCCAACCGCTGCCTCCTTTTATTTCCATTGTGTCATGCTCATTTAATAGCTGAGAAAATGATTTGGTTATAAGCTTGTGCAAATTGGATGAAGAATCCAAGTCTTTTAATCGGGTTTTAAATTGTGTTTTCTTTACAATTTCGTCACCTTCAGAAAGTTTTACGTGCTCACATTCGAGTATAAACTGAACTTTTATAGTAAACCATTCTTGAATTTTTTTTTGAAGTTTTTCGTAGACATTGTTTTCCAAACTATTTAAAAAAGTTGTAATATTCTTTATACATTTAATATTTTCATATGTTTGAAAGTCTAGAACATTATTTAAGTTGTTTCTTAATAATTGAATACTTTCTGATTTTTGCTGTGCAATAGAATAATTTGATGTATTCGTCATCTTGTTATGTTGTGTTTTTATATGCCTGTTCAGATTATAAAGATTTTTGAATACTTTTCCACAAATGTGACATAATTTTGAATCCATCTTCCCCTCCCTCCCCTCTACCTTAACCGTCTATAAACTATTAATCACCTTTCAATGTTATGCTGCGCTGACTGGAAGGCATGGATGGAAACGTATTACCCTGGGGGAGTCCAATTATAAAAATTCAAGGATGAATGCGTTTCCCACCGTTCCTTTGTATTTGAGTTTTAACCCACCTGTGAAATAAATACAAAAAAATAATAAAATAAATTTAAAAACAAATAGATACCTACATTGAGTGATGATTATTTTTTAGTAATAGGTACTTAATTGTAGTAATACCTTTATAGTTGCATTCATAGCATTCACTTTTTATAAGTATATCAGAATAGCGTTTTGGTAAATATACTCGTGTAACCAATTGACCTTTTTTTATTGTAGCGATTATCGCATCTCCAAACTTGGTCTTGCTTTTCCTGACAGATGTTATTTCATATTCCTCTCCCACTTCGAGTGTTTTGAGATTTACGATCTCAATAGATTCCTGATTAAGTTCAAGTTTAGCTGCTTCCATCTATACTTGAAAAAAAAAAAAAAAAAAAACCTAAAAAAGTTTTATATTTCACTTAACTGAATGAATGGAAAAAGCAAAATATATATATATAGATCTATTCGAGTTGAACGTGTGTTAAATAGGAAACCCTTTTTTTAATGCTTCTCTATATTCATATTCCATTCAATTCTTAGAACATTGGTCACAGAACCAACAATTCGTTTCATGCATCTCACTTATTTGTTCCTCACAATTAAAACATTTTATAGATTTATAAATATTGTATTCAGGCACATTTTCTGTTACAGTTGAGTGTAAATACACGAATCGTGAACTTCTTCGTTGAAATGAAAACTTTTCGATAGCACAGGAACAACAAGATATTGTATAGTTTTCATTGATAAGAATATTGTAATATCTTGCTTCTACACAAAAGTATTTTGGCTGATAGAGAGATAAAGACATGATCACTAACCTTGTTGGTTGGGCTAAGAATCGTCGCACGTTCAACTCGAATGGAAAAAGTGGACTCCAAAGAATATTGTAGACTAAGGTATATATACCTACTTGCTGGAGGGGGGCTCTGATGGTGGTCTCTCAGACAAACTCCTTATTTGCTACTTGGATGTTTATGTGGTTCATTATTTGCACATTTGTAAGCAAACGTTAGTTTCATCTTATCTCTGAAAACATTTAATGTACTTCGTCAGAGCGTGAGGCGGTCTCTTAATAGACTCTAATAGACAGTCTTTACGGCTGGCCTATCAACCGATAGCACTTCACTGGAAATCGTTATTATTATTTTCTTCTTGGTTGATGGTCTATAGGTTATTTCTTTGCCTCGAGGGTTCCAAGAACTATTTGCACTTGAAGTAATGTGAGGCTATTTGGAGGAGGGCGGTTCCTTATATAGATATTCTAATGTATCTAGGGATACTTAGTCTAAGAAGGTTGAAGAAGAAGTGTAAAAAACTCTACGCCTGCAATGAACCTCTCACAGTCTAGAAGATATTTGTTTTTGTTTTTAATTTCAATTTAAAACATTCTTTTTCAATTTAGCAACGGGGAGGTACTACCTACTGAGTTCAAGATGGTTGGTTCACAACCCATACCTCAACCCAAAGGAGTTGGGCTAGCTTTGTGGAAGCCTGAGTTTAGCCACACTTAGAAATCCTTACTTCTCGTACCACTGCGGGCTGACTAAAGTGGTCAAATTTAACTTCATGTGTATTATAGAGTTGTATCAATTTCGAGAACTTTCCGTACAGATACATTTTTTTTCAATGTAAATTATTTTGTCCACAGTCCTATCTATGAAAAACCATAGACTTCATTTGTTTAATTCAAATTTCATATCACTGTGTTCGTCTTGAAAAGACCTTTCCAGTGATATGTGAATTACCAAAATCAGATCAGTTCCATGAAAGTTACGTTTTTGAAGTGTAAGCAATTAAGACAAGGAGGAACACATTGCGATTTCTCCCTTGAGGATCATGAATTTTATTACCTCCATACCAAGTAATGAAAGGAAATCTTTATCCTTCATTTACATCTCACCAATTCATCTTTTTTATTCAAATCAAACTTCCCTGAACTCGTCATAAAAAGACCTTTCCAATGATATGCTACTCATCAAAATCAGATCAAATCCAAAAAAGTTTAGTTTCTGTAGTACGAGCAATTATCATATATTAACTAGACAAGGAGGTGCATGAACAGAGATGACGATAAAGACAGAGACCCATAGACAAAGAGGAGAATAGGAGTGGGAGGCGTTTTGCGATCTCACACAGGCGAGGGGGGGACAAAAAGACCTCCTCATGCCTCAACGCACAATGTTCCTCTACTCCGGAGCACAACGTTCAAGAACTCCAAATGAACCACCTCAACCGATGGCAACTGATCCTGCGCTCCAGTCAGCATTTCTGGATTCGGTGGTCCCGCGATTATTTGCATACCCTCCAGCAGAGATGCAAATGGTTCACCGCCACACCAGATCTGAAGATTGGCGATCTGGTTCTGCTTGTCGAGGCGAAGACTCCGCCTCTGCAGTGTCTCGGAAGAGTGCTGGAGGTTTACCGAGGACAGGACGGTGTAGTGAGAGTTGCTACTGTTCACACCTCTCAAGGGACCTATCTTCGCCCCGTTGTGAAGCTCTGTCCCCTGCCTACACCATAATTCCCAATTCCATTCTTTCCTCCTTCCCTTCCTTTCCTTTCCTGTCCTTTTCCTACTTTCCCTGTTTTTTTGTTTTTTATTTCTTTTATCTAACCGCCGGTGGTTTTGGGGGAGTTTTATTGTAAATGTTGCCTGAACCCCCGATTCACCCTGAGATGTTTTAGGTGACACCACCTTTTTAGGAAGAGGTTTTTCATCCGTCGGTATAGTTACTAATTCTGTTATAGTTTTTTTGGGTGTCGGTTTTGTATCACTTGGTATAATTACTATTACATTATTAACACCCTGGATAATGTTTGGAATTGAATTGTATGTATCCAATGATAAAAGTCCGATATACCAGGACTTCTTAGGGTCCAATACTATCGGGGGAAAATATGTTGATGATAGTTCAGAAGTGCCTCCGTCAAGAATAACTGTTATGCTCATTTTAGATAGTATAAGAATGTTAGACACAAGTGACCACACTTACTACTTGAGAACGACTGATAGTTTGTGCGATTGTATTTTACATTATATCCATTATAATATTTCATGAGTTCCATTGGTGGCCTCAAATTCCCAAAACTGTCAAAATAAATTATATCACCCCCCTGTTTAGAAGTACATACCCAATGTGTCCCCTGGTTAGCTTGTTCATCCAAGTTTATAATAATCCTTTCATACCTCCTGGGTCTCTGAGGCAAACTGTCTCTCATGTATACCCCCCTAAAATGTTTAATATGTTTTCTTCCAACAGCCTCCAATTCAATGTTTGTCAATGCCCTGTTTGGTAAACGGATTATAAATTTCGGGATTTTTTTTTCCTCATCGCCCCGCCATCATACTGTCTAGGATAGGGATTCAGAAATAACCCATAACCCTTTTTGTGGGGTTTCAAATAAAGACCCTTACCAATTTTAACTTCGGATCCACCGCCTTTTTTCATCTCCTCTCTTTTATGTTTTGCTTCATTCATGGCCTTAACAATATTTGTCGTTCCAGATGCAAGAGAGCCTAGGGCACTTAAGGCCGCAAATAGAGGAATTAATGGCAAAGCTCCGCCGGTCTTCGGAAATGTAATGACTCTAGGAATTTTAATTTTTTTGTTCTTAAAATATTTTTTAGCAGCAATTACCGCTTCTTTTACCTTTCTTCGCACACCCCATCCTTTCTTCTTAATCACTCCTCTTAACTGCTTCAAGACACCACTAAAATTACACCCACCACCCAATTTCGATTTAACTTTCATTGTGTTTGTCACGGCCCATGCAGCAACCCTCTCACCTAAACTAGAATCACTAGCTTTAACACGTTCCCAAGCCTCGTTAGCCAATTGTTGGTCTGCAACTGATCTCTCCTTACTATCTTTGTGCTTTGAGTAAAATATGTCGTGCCTCCTACACGCTTCGTCAAGTTTGTTTATACCCCTATCCCCTCTCCTAAGTCGGTTTTGTAAGTGTGTACCAGGACCGCAAAAAGAATATCCTGGAAGATGGGCTTCAAACGGTAAATGATCGACTGCCCAATCGATTATTCCACCACCACTGGTCTGACTCCTTGAACTTTTCATATATGATTGATACCTATACATGTATGTAACTTACATATAGGATCATGGGTAGGATTAATAAAACATTATATGTTAAAAAAAATTTTATTTCACCATAAATATGATACATATTCTTGTAATGTATATGGTTGACTACGGAGTACAATGTTCCAATCTAAGACATTTTTAAATTCCACTATAAAATATATTCCAAGTTCTTGATCTTTTGATAATCTCATCCCAGTCCACTAGGTTGGAATGGTCTGTAATAAACTGTCGAGTTTATCAGTAAACAACCGCATGAAGTATTCGCTTAATTTCTGCTTACATGAAATACGTTCCCAGCCCATGTACTCCTTATGGTTAATTATAAATTCTTCTGAAAGTAATTGATACCCACACACTTTCTGCCAGTCTAACTTATCTATATACTTGTGTAGTACGTCTTCGCTTAAGCGACCAAACTCGGATAGAATCCCCCAATTAATAATATCTTTAAACTCTTCGATCATCTCATCTGTTAGCTCCTCTGCTCTAAAGTTGACGTTTTCAAGAAGACTCGTCTTCGTCTGGCTGTACAGGCTGTAAAGTGCCTTCAGGTCCATATTGCTCGGTGTTGTAAGGAATACTAATTTTCTCTTCAAAAATTTGTTCTAATAAAGCAATCGCTCTCCACAGCTCACCTGATATGTGATCACAGAAGCATGTGTCGGGCCCTGTTGTTGTTGTTGCACCTCCGAACGCTCAAACCTAGCCTTAACCACCGCGCACCATCTTTCCCCACGGCTCGCGCAGTTCCCTCAGATGTACATCCCTAGCTCTTATGAGCACTCCCTCCTTCAGATCAACATTTGCATAGACAAAGTATAGTAATATGCCCCCCCTTTTGCCCCCTTTGGACCTTATTGCGTTGCAGGGTGTACGCAATGTAGTTGAGGCTTGTAGGCACTGTAAATAGTCATTATAAGTTATATATTTGTTTAAAGCAGCCGTCTGAACCCCTTTGGCACGCTTCTTAACCACGTCCCCAATTAAGATGGAATACATCTTTGCGCGTAGAGCAACAAAATCAGTGATGATTTGCCCATGACCTCGTTCTTAAATTTCCTAACAACCTCTTTATTAATAACTGATAACAATTATTGTTGAGAAATATGGTGATCTGGAGGAAAATCCGATGTGTCTAGATACGGCAGGAGCAGTGACATGTCAGAATAAAGGTCTTCTGTAAGTATGTGACGTCATTATGTGCTTTTGAATTGTATTAAAGAAAAATGTTGTCAATTTTTTAATGAAAATGAAATTTGTGATTCATCTCTTACTAATCTAATAAACACTGTGGACTGGAACATTATGTATTCAGAGTTGATTAATAAACAGTAACTTCACATTTGTAAACTTGTTAATAAACTTTTGAATTGTGTTAAAATGTCATAATTTCTTTGTTTTTTCTATGAAATGAAATTTATGATGCATTTAATTTATGGTTTCCAGATTTACTTTGTGAAGCTCCATTCTAGGAATAGATAATTAAAATGCACAATTTCTTTGTCAAACTTCACTATATATTCTCAAATACTCAACTAGTTTCGCCGTGTTAAGGCATTATCAAGAGTCACTTACGAACTGACAGAATTGGTTGACAGGGTAGAGGGTACAGTTAAGGAGGGGGTTTTTAGGTAATGACGGGGAATCCCTTGTTTTTGTTACTCTATACATTCCAATAAACAGATATTTACAAGATATATGACAAACAAAACCGACAGACAAGAAGAACTCAACAGAGAAGAAACTTCTGAAAAACATCCAACAAAAAATGATACAACAGGAAATCATAGCCACAAAAGCAGATAAAGGGAACACTATAGTATTTTTAAAGAAACAAGACTACATAGAAAAAATGAACGGAATCATTCAAAATCAAGAGGTATGCCTCCTAGACAAAGACCCCACCCAAGAATTTAAGAAGACAGTAAAAACAATAGTAAATGATCTCCAAATTTTGGCAGAAAACAAGAAAATAAAAAGAGCACTCACACCGATGTACAGCGAAGCACCAAGACTATACGGCCTAATAAAGGAACACAAACCAGATCTTCCAGTACGACCAGTTGTCTCCTACAGTAACGCACCTACCTGTAAGTTGGCCAAATTTTTCAACAATCAATTCAGAATTTTAACCCTGATCAGACCGTACGAAATTCCATAGACCTCACTAAAAAACTTAATAATATTAATCTTAAGGGTAAAAAATTTAGATTAGTCTCTTTTGATGTCAGTAATATGTTTCCCAACATACCTACTGCAGAAACTGTCAACTTAGTAGAGCATATTTTATGTAGGAAAAAGATCAACCCCAGTGTCCACATAGAAATCATGTCAATACTAAATACATGCCTCAACCAAAATTATTTCCAATTTAACAAAAAAACGTACCTTCAAAAATCTGGCCTTCCAATGGGCTCCCCCCTCAGCCCACTCTTAGCAGATATATTTATGGACAACTTAGAAAATAAAATACTAAAAACAAAATTAGCAAAAAAACATATTTTATTTTGGTTTAGATATGTCGATGACGTCCTAACTGGTTTCACAGGCACAGACAGACAGTTGGACCAATTTAATAACTTTATTAATAACCTCCACAAAAATATAAAATTTACTGTAGAAATAGAGAACGAACAGAACAACATAAACTTTCTAGACCTAACAATAACAAGACAAGACAATTCCTTCCTATTTAACATATACAGAAAAGACACTTACACGGACGCCATAATCCCCAATGACTCTTACGCCCCGGAATCTCACAAATATGCATACTTCAAGTCCATGATACATAGATGCTTCTCATTGCCTCTAACGAACACAAACAAAAAACAAGAAATAGCCAAATTAAAGCAAATTGCAGCAGGCAATAACTTTAATACCAGTATAATAGACAAACTAATATCTAGTAAATTAAAACAGATAACTTATCATAATATCTACCCTAAACCACAAACAGAAAAATGTAATTATTACTCTATCCCTTACACTGCTAGATTATCCCAAATAATAAAAAAGAAATTAAGTAAGCATAACTTGAATCCAGCCTTCAAATCCAACCCCAATCTGGGTAGAATATTATTTAATTCAAAAGAAAAAATAGATTTAATGGATAAATGTGGAGTGTATCAATTGGAATGCCCAGAATGTAATGCCAAATACGCGGGACAGACAGGGAGATCCTTTAAGATTAGATACAGGGAACACACAAGAAATACAAACTCCAACACTTCCTCATTTCACCAACATCTCACAGAAACAGGACATACCATAGACACACAACACAAACCAAATATAATACATATCTGCCAAAAAGGTCCACTTTTGAATTTACTGGAAGCGGTAGAAATAAATAAACTGAACAAAAATAACGATATTATAATGCTAAATGAACAAATAGAACTGAACCACTCCCCCCCTTCTTAATTTAAATATCAAGTAGCTAAGAGTCTGATGATTGTGGAAATGTTTTGCCAACTGACATTCAGAGAACACTATAATTTTCATTTGATGTTTTAATTTGCCTTTAAATTCTATGTATTTGTTTTTATTCACTTTAATATTTATTATATGTTACATTTATATAATTCATGAGTCATACCTATATAAATACCAACACTTTTCTGTTAGATTCGCTCTATTAGATTTTATATATATATCATTTTCTTTCTTCTTTTTATTTTATATTTATTATTATCTTGTAAATATCTGTTTATTGGAATGTATAGAGTAACAAAAACAAGGGATTCCCCGTCATTACCTAAAAACCCCTTTTTCTCTCTTTTCCTCTTTCCCAATGAGTTATCGAAATGTCAGAGTATGTAAAAACAAAAAAATGTTTCTATTATTTTTGAGGGAGCAAAATAAGTTCAAAGATATATAAATTCAAAAACTTTTTATTGAGTAAACTTTTTTTTTTCTATAATGTTTTAAGTTTAGAAGCACAATGTAAACAATGTTTTATCATGGGAGCTGGCGCGTCAATCTGGGTGCTCGTGTCACCAGCACCTGAATGGTTTGAACATCGGTGACATTGTTGAAAGTCAGGATCATTTCTCCAGTCTTCTGGGAGATCATCCCATCTGTAGTCGATTGCGAAATCATAAAAGTATAGAACAAGGGCTTTAGGTAAAGCTTGAAGTTGGTAAGGTTCCAATTACCAAATATCAGTTAAGGAAAGAAGGTGCAGTGCCTGTTCCATGTTCACGTTGCAGCAGCTCACAATTAAATGGTAAATATACACTGACGACTCTCCAATTTATGTTGAAGATAGGGACATGATGTTAGTGGTATTGCAACCTTTAGATGACAGTGAACACATTGTATCCAGTTCTGTCCTCCTCCTCTTATGAATCCATTATAAGCTAAACAATGGTAAGGGCTTGCTGTATCGTAAGTGAGAAGTCTTATATTGTTACAGTTAAAATCAACTTTAGATGGATTCAATTTTATCCAGTTGGCCAGTTTATGAACTTGATCATAGGAACAAACATAGTTAGTACCTTTGTGATAGTCACATTTGGTTTGGTCTGTTAGATTTTTTAAAGATGGACAGTTAAACTTATTCAAATCAAACACAGGTTTCTTGAAGATACTTTCCAAAAATTTGCATTTTCCTAATCCTTTCACCCATATTAGATCGTATCGTGAAGTAGTTGATTGTAAAACATTGTTTAAATATGAGTAGTCAATTTCACCAAAATTCCAGTCGATCCCATGAAGATTTTTTTTCACCCATAGCATCTCACTCTGTCGGTTAGGTCTCTCTGGAGGAGGTTTGAAGAAAAAATGAAAGATTGTCGGATGATTAAGATCGAAAACACTAAGCTCCTTTACGATGAAACCCAGTTCCCCTTGAAATTCTTGGAAATCAACTACTGCTGCAGTATACATGTTAACAGGATCCTTGTCAAATCAAGACTGAAGTACTCTTTACATTGTTCGAACCAACCCACTCACTGGTGAATATTCCACAATCTTATCGTGCAAAATAAGACAATAAGAAGAGGTGTTGGGAGGAAAATTATCATTTGTCTCAAAATCCAAGCGGATGTCCACTGTAGACGAGTTGATTGTTTCAAATTGCCGGCTACGATCAATGACTACCAATGGTGCGAGTTTTTCATAGTCTTTTTTTGATAAAAGGGGTTCATTTATTCGTTTACCATAATAACTTGATTGGAATCTAACATACATTTCATATAATACAGCATATATGTTTTTCTTGAAATCTATTCGCAAATCTCCGTAAGGATAAATTTCAGAATTTAAAAATAATTTTACATTGTTTAACTCACAATGATTAAATTGACTAGCATAAGAATTTAGCTTATTTTTTGCATCTATTTGAAATCCTAAAATGATGAAGCGGGGTTTTTCTAACTGGGTTGTTGTTTTCACAACCCATGAATGTTATTTGAAGGAAAGCTGGGGTATTCTAGAAGGTCCCATGAACTGAAAGGAATAAATAGTGATTTACCACTATTAACAATTTTAAGTAATCTTAGTTTATATTCATCCGATACTTTCACATGCGGTACTCTCCAATATAACTTTGACAAGTTTATAGTAACGTTCTCATTTCCTTTTACACAATTAATATCTGTTCGTGAACGAATAAGTACTATTTCCAAAACAGTACTGATTAATATTTTCTTAAAACCTTCTCCAATCCCCAGCAAACTGCTCAATGGAATGCTGACATTAAAGTAACCGTTTTTAGTTATTTGATTATTTGTTGAAATGTTGGTTACCTCAACATCCTTCCCACTCGCATCTTTATTAATATTTGTGGTGATATTCGGTGAAAACCATCCAGCGTTTTCCATCCCTTTAACTAAATTTGGACTAAAAGAAATATATCCTTTCATACTAGACGATATTCCAACATTTCGCACGCTATCAATTTTGGTTCCGTTTAGTAAAAATCTGATTTCTTAAAAGATGAATGAAGGTCCATTGTTGACAAATTCGGATGATGTTGGTGATGTCCCGTCTTCTTTGGTTAGTCTCCCCTCTATATAGAGGTAGCTAAGGCCTGGTGCTGTGTACACATCTTGTTGGTGAATTCTGATTCCTATTTCATCTGAATAGGGGATAGTATCAATTGACTTATATGGTTGATATGAATGGTATTCAAAATCAATGACGGATTCATCAAAGAGCACCTCTTCTGTAACATTTAAGATATTGTCCATTTTTTCAATTTAAGTCCCAACTCTTTTAAAAATCGAGCGTTTCCTGGTGTCAATCGCTTTAGATCTCTTCTTCTACTGATAGAACCCGCTCTCCGAGATGCATTATAAATACTTTTAAAGTCAATCCCCATTATTTTTTTTGCGTGAAGCTCTTAAAAGAATGAAAAACATATGTTATAAATAACTCTGTAAAATTTTCAAACTACGTTACTCGCACCAATCCAAAAAATCCAAAAGTCTCCCGGTGTGATTCTGAAAATTAAGATTATTAAATATTATGTCCCAATAACGATTGGCGCTTATCTCAAAGGTGTTGATTCGCAAGGCCTATGAGTTTTGAGATTTGAATTTCATTGAGAGAGATATGGGGAAATTAAAAATAAATTAAAACATGTTTATAAATAATCTGGCTTTACTAAAAAAAAAATTTATAAATTTGAAAATTAAAGTGGCCATATTGAAAATTATATACAAAATGGATATTACCTGGTGACGTCACCCTTTAACATATAAACAATTTACTTTACTTTTTTTTTTAACACAAATTTTGGAGTCCACACTTTCTCCACATCCCTTCAACCCTTTACTGGTCACTTTCACTCACTTTCAATTGTCACTCACAACTTTTTCCACATTTTGTCTAAAAAAAATTAGAGACTAGTCTCTCACTGGTTCCACCTCTACCAGAACCCAGCATAGACTGACTAAACTGCCACAATTATCATTGCAGAGCCTTAGGGGAGCCCCTGCTTTTTTCTTAATGCCGCGCCTTATAATGTCTTCAAATATCTTCCCCCTCCTACTAAATAAAATTTTGCGTAATCTGTCTGTCAGTACTGCGTCATTTTTTTCATTTCCCCTTATTTTAAAAGTTATCTGTTCGGTTTGTCTGTATTTTGCCCTAAAATTTTTTTCGAACCCGTCAGCTGTCCTATATAATATTTCTGTCAAGTCCACTCTCCATCCATACAGCAAAACATCCACACTCTTATATTTTCTTACTTCTGCATTAATTTGCTCTAAATGATAATTCATTGTGATTTCTCCTTTGGAAAGAAATTTTCTGACCAAATTTTTCTTACCTTGAAACTTATTTTTCACTACTAAATCTGTACCTTTATTTTCTAAACTATTTCTATAACTAACTTCCGAAACTATTTTGACTTCCTCTACTAAAATTTCTAAGTTTGTTTCTTTTTCTTTTTCTACAGTTTGAACGTTTCCCTCTTTGCTCTTATTTTCAATAGTTTCTACTTTATTTCCCATATCCCTTACAATTGCCTTTATATCTTCCATGATATCTTTTTGTTCGACCATTTCCCTCACCATAAATTCCATGAATCTATCCATCTTATCCGATTGCTCTTTAGTGAGCTTCATCTTAAATAATAACTTTAATATCTCGAATTCAAAAAAAAATTATCAATATGAATGTAAAAATATTTTGGTTCAATATTTTTATATGTATATAAACAAAAATTCATGTAGTATATTCTCCCAACGAAACTCATATCTCCCCATGGCCTTATTTTTTCTGATTTTAAATAAATGCAACTTTAGGCTTATTTAATCGTTATTAAAGAAAATGTTTCGTTGACTCTATGCGAGTTATTTATTGATCAAAGAATGCAAAATAAAAAAAAACAAGAAATTATCCTCACAAGGAGATGCCATAATGATAGGTTTTGGAGTCCACTCTTTCTCCACATCCCTTCAACCCTTTACCGGTCACTTTCACTCACTTTCAATTGTCACTCACAACTTTTTTCACATTTTGTCTAAAAAAAATTAGAGACTAGTCTCTCACTGGTTCCACCTCTACCAGAACCCAGCATAGACTGACTAAACTGCCTCCGCACGGAATTATGGGTAGCAAATTCGAGTTTCTTTTTCCTGTTGTCTCTTGTTTTACTTCTAAATATTAATATTTTTTGGTGTTTTCTCTCCTTTCTTCCGTTTCTTCTTTCTTCTAAATTGTCATCTTAATTTTCTGTAACTTTTCCTTTTAATTTTGACTCCTTCATCTCTCGAAAATAGCATGTAAATTTTGTGATATACACCTTCAGATCATTTATACTGCTTTGGATTGGATCCGTCCTCTATAATTGGATCATTTTTGGAACTTGCTTCCTTTTTGAAACTTTGAGCTGGCTTTTCCATCTAATGTGGGTAGTTTTTCTCTTCTTTTCCTTTTTCAAATTCTTCTTAATAATTAACTGTCTTTCCCTAAAAATTTTCACAACCTTCTACCGACTCGTTTTTTAATTATTGACCTTTTCTTAATTTTGCTTATAATTTCCTGAAATTTTCTTCATTCCTTCTTCTTTTAGCTGTTTCATTTTGTTCCTGGGTGTTAAAATAGTCCCTTCTGAAAATTTTGTTTCATTTTAAAGTCGATGGATCTAGTAATTGATGTAGAAAATGTTGGTTGATAACTGTAAGGTTAGGCCTACAGCCACCTTTTCTTCCTTTTAAAGTTATTCTTACTTTCTTCCTGTTGATTTTCTATTTTATTTTCTTCATCCTTAGGTTTCTTTCTTCTTATTTTCTTTGTCCTTTTCTAAATTGGTTTAAAAAATATATATATAGTGGCTTCTAAATCCGTTGCCTTGGCAACGGGCTTGTTTATATTACATAGTTAGGGGGCGTCCTTATGGCCGATGGCAAGGGTGGAAATACCATCGGATAAAATGATTCTTTTGTCGTCATGAGGAGATAGTGACAATTTATTAATTGTCACTGTGGCAAGGTTGTGATCTTTGGACCTTATTGCGTTGCAGGGTGTACGCAATGTAGTTGAGGCTAGTAGGCACTGTAAATAAACATTATAAGTTATATATTTGTTTAAAGCAGCCGTCTGAACCCCCTTGGCCCGCTTCTTAACCACGTCCCCTATTAACATGGCATACATCTTTGCGCGTAGAGCAACAAAATCAGTGATGATTTGCCCCATGACCTCGTTCTTAAATTTCCTAACAACCTTTTTATTAATAATTAATAACAATTATTGTTGAGAAAAGGTGGTGATATGGAGGAAAATCCGATGTGTCTAGATAGGGCAGGAGATGTGACATGTCGGAATATAAGTCTTCTGTAAGTACGTGACGTCATTATGTCCTGGATGTGACGTCATTGAGATGGAAACATGGAGAGAGTATAGCAACCTCTGACCCAGCTCTAACCACCTCCAACCGCTAAAACCTAGCCCTAACCGTCGCGCACCATCACCGAATCACTTCCCCATCTCAATACGTTTCCTACTCAAGGTTATTCACTCTTTCAGATTCTCATTTCTTCTAATTTTTCATTTCTATCTTCCTACACATCTGGGTGTATCTCGAGTGTTTACAGGAAATATACAAAAATGATGGCCATCATATATTTACAACAATTTACAATACAGCCCCAGCAGGGCGAACAATATTTACAACAATTTACAATATTAGTTAGGGGTGTCCTTATAGCCGCTGGCAAGGGTGGAAAAACCATCAGATAAAATGATTCTTTTCTCGTCATGAGGAGATAGTGACAATTTATTAATTGTCACTGTGGCAAGGTTGTGATCTTTGGACCTTATTGCATTGCAGGGTGTACGCAATAAAGTTGAGGGTATTAGGCACTGTAGATAGTCATTATAAGTTATATAATTGTTTAAAGCAGCCGTCTGAACCCCTTTGGCCCGCTTCTTAACCACGTCCCCTATTAACATGGCATACATATTTGCGCGTAGAGCAACGAAATCAGTGATGATTTGTCCCATGACCTCGTTCTTAAATTTCCTAACAACCTTTTTATTAATAATTAATAAAAACTATTGTTGAGAAAAGGTGGTGATCTGGAGGATAAAATCCGATGTGTCTAGATAGGGCAGAAGCTGTGACATGTCGGAATTTAGGTCTTCTGTAAGTATGTGACGTCATTATGTGCCGGATGTGATGTCACTGAGATGGAAAGATGGAGAAAATATAGCAATCTCTGACCCAGCTCTAACCACCTCCAACCGCTAAAACCTAGCCTTAACCACCGCGCACCATCAACGAATCACTTCCCCATCTCAATAAGTTTCCTACTCAAGGTCATTCATACTTTCAGATCCTCATTTCTTCTAATTTTTCATTTCTATCTAGTTTTACACATCTCGGTGTATCTCGGGTGTTTACAGAAAATATACAAAAATGATGGCCATCATATATTTACAACAATTTACAATACAGCCCCAGCAGGGCGAACAATATTTACAACAATTTACATAATTAGTTAGGGGGCGTCCTTATGGCCGATGGCAAGGGTGGAAATACCATCGGATAAAATGATTCTTTTGTCGTCATGAGGAGATAGTGACAATTTATTAATTGTCACTGTGGCAAGGTTGTGATCTATGGACCTTATTGCGTTGCAGGGTGTACGCAATGTAGTTGAGGCTAGTAGGCACTGTAAATAAACATTATAAGTTATATATTTGTTTAAAGCAGCCGTCTGAACCCCCTTGGCACGCTTCTTAACCACGTCCTCAATTAACATGGCATACATCTTGCGCGTAGGGCAACAAAATCAGTGATGATTTGCCCCATGACCTCGTTCTTAAATTTACTAACAACCTTTTTATTAATAATTAAACAATAAGTTTCCTACTCAAGGTCATTCACTCTTTCAGATCCTCATTTCTTCTAATTTTTCATTTCTATCTAGTCTTACACATCTCGGTGTATCTCGGGTGTTTACAGAAAATATACAAAAATGATGGTCATCATATATTTACAAATATATTTTTCAAATCCTGCCTTCTCCTGTTTTAGTTTTAGGGGACTTTAATTGTCACCATTTATGTTTCGGCAGCAGTGTTACTGACACTAAGGGTGAGTACCTCGTCGAAGCTGTCATATTTAAACGACGGCTCCCTCACCCTTATCAACAATATTATCCAAACTAACCTTTCTGCTATAGACATTTCTTTCTGTTCACAAGACATACTCCACATGTTCGACTGGACTGTGACCGATGACCCGTTAGGCTCCAACCACTTACCTATCGTATTGTCTTCCCAGTTTTCTCTCTCAGATACTCCTAACATCCTTTCCCGGGTATGAAACGTCTCTCGGGCTGACTGGGACAAGTTCCAACTCTCCCTCTCGTCTTCCTTTTCATCTCAAGACGCCGTTAATATGCCATATTCCACTTTTTTACATAATCTGAATCAGGCCTGCCTAAATTCCATTCCTCAGTATAAAACTTGCAATAATAAAAAGTTTTCCACTTCTAGGTGGTGAGTTGACTGCGAAATGGCAATAAATGATAGAAAATCAGCTTACATCCTTTATAAGACTAGCCCTTCTTTTGATAATTCAATTCGGTACAAAAAACTTTCTGCTGTCGCAAAACATATTATTAAGAAAGCAAAATTAAATTTCTGGGTAGATTTTTGTAATAACTTGTCATCTAACACTCCAATTAAGGCCATTTGGGATCAAATTAAATGTTTAAAAAATCGTAAAGTGGGAAATAAGCTCCCCTTGACCCAGGGGGATTGGACCAAGGAATTTTTTTCCAACTTAACTCCGGATTTTGTTTCTAATCTGCTTCCTGTAGCGCTTGACGACAACGCCATAGAGGACCATATGTTACTGAAGGATTTCAATCTCTCTGAACTTTACAGCTGCATCAAAAGAAATACCAACAAAGCCCCTGGCCAGGATCAGATAGTTTATCCAATGTTATTTCATTTGCCTCCTTTCTGTGTATCCGTATTATTGACTATCTTTAATACATTCTGGGCTACTGGCTATTATCCGGAAGAATGGAAGAATTATATCATCCTACCCATCCCCAAACCAGGCAAACCTCCTAATGTATCCTCCTCGTATCGTCCCATTTCGTTGTCCTCTGTGTTCTTGAAGACCTATGAGCGCCTCATCAAGCTGCGGCTGGAGTGGTGGCTGGAACATCACCGCCTCCTACTTTCCTCTCAGTTTGGGTTCCGTAAAGGCAGGTCCACCTTGGATAGCTTGGCAACTCTCGTCACAGACATTCAGTTAGGATTCACTTCTGGTCAGACTACGTTAGCTTTGTTTCTTGATATCAAAGGAGCATATGACAATGTTGACCTATCTCTGTTGTATCAAAAAATGATTAAATTAGGCCTTCCGAGTAAGTTTGCTTCAAATGTTATCTCTTTGTTTTCAGATAGAAATTTATTTGTCAAGCTGGATAATTTTATTTTGGGCCCTAGAAGAGCTCAGGTGGAGTTGGCCCAGGGAGGAATTTTGAGCCCAATCTTGTACGCCATCTATGTTGCGGATATTGTTAGTGTAATTCCAAATTATGTCAAGATTCTGCAGTATGCAGATGATATTTGCCTTTATATTACGCACTCTGATATATTGCACTCTCAAGGAAGATTGGATGAGACTGTTAAAGTTCTCGGAACTTGGTTTCTCAATAATAATCTGAATATTTCTGTAGAGAAGACCCATGTTTCTGTTTTCTCACGAAAAAAAAGGCTTCCTATTGGAGATGAAATGTTGCTCGGCGGTGGGTCATTCAAGGTACAGCCCTACACTAAGTTTCTGGGACTTTATCTTGATAAGAAACTTAGCTGGTTCCGACACATTACCTACACAGTTGAGAAGTTAAAAAAGTACCTAAATATTCTGAAAATGGTAACTCACTGCAGCTGGGGTGCAGACCCGTCTGTAGCCCTTTTATTTTACAGAGCTACCGTCCGTTCTATCGTGGACTACGGATCTTGTCTTTTTGGCGATGCCAGTTCCACTAATCTTCACAAACTGGATATGGTGCCGAACAGCTGTCTTAGACTTTGTCTGGGCTTATTGAAATCAACTCCAATCGATGTTCTTTTGTCCGAGTCAGGTGAGCTGCCCTTTAGCAAGCGCAGAAGAATGTTAGCGGACAGATACTTGCTTAAAATAATGTCTCAGAACTCTCGGCTATTCAACAATATTTATGAGCTTAATATTTTGGTGTTAACTCATAACTTTTGGATGAAGAAAAGGGCACCTCTTCTGACATCCAGCTTCCTTCGAACTCATCAACATCATGGTCGAGTATTTACATCAGATCTTTTGCCATTTTTCTGCCCGTACTATTCCAATCTGTATTCTTCTATTTCGGTCTATTTTCCAAGTTACTCTGGAAATATAGAGGATTTAACTTCTTTAAGTCCGCTGCAAGAAAACCAGTATTATATTTATACAGACGGATCCAAGACTAAACTGGGTTGCGGTTAGTCCTTCTTTGACCCTCAGAGAAACTTCAAGGCTTCATTTTCAGTTTCTCACTTCTTTTTTATAGCGACTGTCGAAATGATCTCTATTCTGGAAGCTCTGAAATATTCTGTCTCCCTGCGTGGCCCTGAAAACTTGATTATCGTGTCAGATAATCAAAGTACATTAAGTCAAATCGACAAATTTTATTTCAATAGGAACCCTTCCCATCTTCTGGTAGAAATTATAGAACAAATTAATGTTTTGAAGAGACTAGGAACAAGAGTGGTATTTATGTGGGTGAAGGCTCACTCAGGGGTGGAGGCCAATGAAATTGTGGACAAGTTAGCAAGACAGGCTATAGTGGAGGGCTCAAAGCTTCACTGTTTGATTCCCTTCAGAGAGTTTTATGATTCAGTTGGAAGAGAGATTTGGAGCACCTGGCAGGAGGAATTTTCAGTTTCTAGAAAGGGAAGATTTTACAAAGATCTGAATCCTATGGTTGAAGTTCGTCCTTGGTTCCTTCGGGAGCCGACTCCCAAGGAACATTGTCACACGATTTGTCGTCTGAAGTCCAATCATGGGTTGTGCGGTTTGTATAAGCACAGGATAGGTTTGGCTGAATCGGCTTTATGCCCTCATTGTGGTGAAGTCGATTCTATTGAACATATTTTCATGTTGTGTCCGAAATATGCTGAAGAGAGGCTCACTTTGTTTTTGGAGATAGATTCCAAATTGTGTCAGCCATTCAACTTCGCTTGTCTTCTGGGTTCTAGTAAGGTGGACATTTACAGGAGTATCTTAAGTTTCATTAAGACATGTGGAAACACGGTGTAAAATAAAAAAGAAATCCAATATATTTCTATGAAATCGTTTGATTGGCTATGGCTTAGTGCTAAGGTCATAAAAAAAAAAATATATATACATTTGCAACAATTTACACAATTTACAATACAGCCCCAGCAGGGCGAACAATATTTACAACAATTTACAATATTGGTTAGGGGGCGTCCTTATGGCCAATGGCAAGGATGGAAATACCATCGGATAAAATGATTCTTTTGTCGTCCTGAGGAGATAGTGACAATTTATTAATTGTCACTATGGTAAGGTTGTGATCTTTGGACCTTATTGCATTGCAGGGTGTACGCGATGTAGTTGAGGCTTGTATTCACTATAAATAGTCATTATAAGTTATATATTTGTTTAAAGCAGCCGTCTGAACACCCTGGGCACGCTTCTTAACCACATCCCCAATTAACATGGCATACATCTTTGCGCGTAGAGCAACAAAGTCAGTGATGATTTGCCCCATGACCTCGTTCTTAAATTTCCTAACAACCTTTTTATTAATAATTAATAACAATTATTGTTGAGAAAAAGTGGTGATCGGGAGGAAAATCCGATGTGTCTAGATATGGCAGGAGCTGTGACATGTCGGAATATAGGTCTTCTGTAAGTATGTGACGTCATTATGTGCCGGATGTGACGACTTTGAGATGGATACATGGAGAAAGTATAGCAACCTCTGACCCAGCTCTAACCACTTCCAACCGCTAAAACTTAGCCTTAACCACCGCGCACCGTCACGGTATCACTTCCCCATCTCAATAAGTTTCTTACTCAAGGTCATTCAATCTTTCAGATCCTCATTTCTTCTAATTTTTCATTTCTATCTAGTCTTACACATCTCGGTGTATCCCGGGTGTTTACAGAAAATATACAAAAATTATGGCCATCATATATTTACAACAATTTACAATACAGGCCCAGCAGGGCGAACAATATTTACAACAATTTTCAATATTAGTTAGGGAGCGTCCTTATGGCCGATGGCAAGGGTGGAAATACAATCGGGTAAAATTATTCTTTTGTCGTCATGAGGAGATAGTGACAATTTATTAATTGTCACTGGTGCAAGGTTGTGATCTTTGGACCTTATTGCGTTGCAGGGTGTACGCAATGTAGTTGAGGCTTGTAGGCAGTATAATTAGTCATTTGTAATTATATATTTGTTTAAAGCAGCCATCTGAACACCCTTGGCACACTTCTTAACCACGTCCCCAGTTAACATGGCATACATCTTTCCGCGTAGAGCAACAAAATCAGTGATAACTTGCCCCATGACCTCGTTCTTAAATTTCCCAACAACCTTTTTATTAATAACTAGCAGTAATACCAGGCGTTGCCCGGGGAACTTTGACTTTTCTCCCAATATCTCCTATAAGGCTATTCAGTTTCTCGACAGTACATTCATGATGTTATAATTTTCAATTATTCATACGATGAAGGCTTATAGTCCTTTAACTATAGTAACGCTAGTAAGTTTTTAGGACCCCTGGGCACCACAGCTAGTATGCGCGTTTCAACGGCGGAAACCACAGCTAGTGAATAATTAACTTCGCTGGACGTCCTAGCCAGTGCGAACTTAAGAACGTTTGTGACCACAGCTAATATATGCCTTGCAACGCTGGGCACCACAGCTAGTACGTATTTAGGAACGCTGGGCACCAGAGGATAAGCCTTGCAACGGCGGACCCCACAGCTAGTACATAGTTAGAACGCTGGTCACCGCAGCTAGTATGTGCCTCGCAAGAGCGGACCCCACAGCTAGTACGTAGTTAGAAACGCTGAGCATCACAGCTAGTAAATGTCTTGTAGGTCCCTTGCAACAGCGAACCCCACAGCCATTACATAGTTAGGAACGCTGGGGCTGAGCACTACAGCTAGTAAGTGCCTTGCAACAGCGGACCCCACAGCTAGTACGATATTAGGAACGCTGGACATCACAGCTAGTAAATGTCTTGCAACAGTGAACCCCACAGCGAATACATAGTTACTACTACTTCATGTGAAATGACAATCCGATTACCCTTCAATGATTCAGCATTATTTTTATGGTTAGCCCCCCCCTCCCAAATTTATAAAATGACAGATAGTGTATTTTTTTATTTGACCATCAAGAATACTACATGTGAAATTCTATGACAATCCGATCATCCGTTAATGACCTATCACTATCTTCAAATTTAAGCCTACCCCTATAACCCCCCTCCCGTTCACAATTATTTGACGTCACACACCCTATTTTTCTATTTGGCCTTTATGAATACTTCATGTGAAATTTCGTGACAAACCGATCATCCGTTAATGACTTATCACTATACTTATACTTAGGCCCCCATCAACCAACCAGCCCGTTCAAAATTTTGTGACATATACACTCTATATTTCTATTTGGCATTTAAGAATTCTACATGTGAAAATCCATGACAATACGACCAACCGTTAATGAGCTAGCACTATATTTATACTTAGGCCCCCCCGCCTCAACCCCCCCTCCCGTTCACAATTTTTTGACGTCACACACCCTATTTTTTTATTTGGCCTTTATGAATACTTCATGTAAAATTTCGTGACAATCCGATCATCCGTTAATGACTTATCACTACTAATACATAGGCCCCCATCAACCCACCATCCCGTTCAAAATTTTGTTACATATACTCTCTATATTTCTATTTGGCATTTATGAATACTACATCTGAAATTCCATGACAATGCGACCAACCGTTAATGAGCTAGCTCTATATTTATACTTAGGCCCCCCCCCCCACAACCCCCCCTCCCGTTCAAAACTTTGGAACGCCACACACCTTATTTTTCTATTTGACTTTTAAAAATACTACATGTGAAATTTCATGACGATTCGCCCATTAGTTAATGAGTTAGCTCTATATTTATACTTAGGCGCCCCCACAACCCCCCCCCCCCTCCCGTTCAAAACATTGGGACGCCACACACCTTTTTTTCCTATTTGGCTTTTAAAGATACTACTTGTGAAATTTCGTGACAATCCGACCAACCGTTAATGAGCTAGCACTATATTTATACTTAGGCCTACCCCCAAACCCCCCCCCCCCCTCCCGTTCAATACTTTGGGACACCACACACCTTATTTTTCTATTTGACCTTCAGGAATACTACATGTGAAATTTCGTGACAATGCGACCAACCGTTAATGAGTTAGCTCTATATTTATACTTATGCCCCCCCCACAACCCCCCTTCCCGTTCAAAACTTTGGGACGCCACACACCTTTTTTTCCTGTTTGGCTTTTAAAAAGACTACGTGTGAAATTTCATGACAATTCGACCATTAGTTAATGAGTTAGCTCTATATTTATACTCAGGCCCCCCCACAACCCCCCCTCCCGTTCAAAACTTTGGGACGCCACACACCTTTCTTTCTTGTTTGGCTTTTAAAAAGACTACGTGTGAAATTTCATGACAATTCGACCATTAGTTAATGTGTTCGCACTATTTATATACTTAGGCCCCCCTTACAACCCCCCCCCCCTCCCGATCAAAATTTTGGGACGCCACATAGCCTATTATTCAATCGGGCTCAAAAGAATGCTACATGGGCAGTTTCATAAAAATCCGTCCAGCGGTTTGGGCGTGATGCTGGAACAAACATACATACATACATACATACATACATACAAACAAACAAACAAACAAACCCCGTTTCAGCTTTATTAATATAGATTAATAACAATTATTGTTGAGAATAGGTGGTGTTCTGGAGGAAAATCCTATGAGTCTAGATAGGGCAGGAGCTGTGACATGTTGGAATATATGTCTTCTGTAAGTATGTGACGTCAATATGTGCTGGATGTGACGTCATTGAGATGGAAACATGGAGAGAGTATAGCAACCTCTGACCCAGCTCCAACCGCTAAAACCTAGCCTTAACCACTGCGCACCGTCACGGAATCACTTCCCCATCTCAATAAGTTTCCTACTCAAGTTCATTCATTCTTTCAGATCCTCATTTCTTCTAATTTTTCATTTCTATCTAGTCTTACACATCTCGGTGTATCTCGGGTGTTTACAGAAAATATACAAAATGATGGCCATCATATATATACAACAATTTACACAAATTACAATACAGCCCCAGCAGAGCGAACAATAATTACAACAATTTACAATATTAGTTAGGGGGCGTCCTTATGGCCGATGGCAAGGGTGGAAATACCATCGGATAAAATGATTCTTTTGTCGTCATGAGGAGATAGTGAATATTTATTTATTGTCACTGGTGCAATGTAGTGATCTTTGGACCTTATTGCGTTGCAGGGTGTACGCAATGTAGTTGAGGCTTGTAGGCACTATAATTAATCATTATAAATTTTATATTTGTGTGAAACAGCCGTCTGAACCCCCTTGGCACGCTTCTTAACCACGTCCCCAATTAACATGGCATACGTCTTTCCGCGTAGAGCAACAAAATCAGTGATGACTTGCCCCATGACCTCGTTCTCAAATTTCCTAACAACCTTTTTATTAATAATTAATAACAATTATTGTTGAGAAAAGGTGGTGATCTGTAGGAAAATCCGATGCGTCTAGGGGCAGGAGCTGTGAAATGTCGGAATATAGGTCTTCTGGAAATATGTGACGTCATTATGTGCCGGATGGGACGACTTTGAGATGGAAACATGGAGAAAGTATAGCAACCTCTGACCCAACTCTAACCACTTCCAACCGCTAAAACCTACCCTTAACTACCGGGCACCGTCACGGAATCACTTCCCCATCTCAATAAGTTTCCTACTCAAGGTCATTCACTCTTTCAGATCCTCATTTCTTCTAATTTTTCATTTCTATCTAGTCTTACACATCTCGGTGTATCTCGGGTGTTTACAGAAAATATACAAAAATGATTGCCAACATATATTTACAATACAGGTCCAGCAGGGCGAACAATATTTACAACAATTTACAATATTAGTTAGGGGGCGTCCTTATGGCCGATGGCAAGGGTGGAAATACCATCGGATAAAATGATTCTTTTGTCGTCATGAGGAGATAGTGACAGTTTATTAATTGTCACTGGTGCAAGGTTGTGATCTTTGGACCTTATTGCGTTGCAGGGTGTACACAATGTAGTTGAGGCTTGTAGGCACTGTAAATAGTCATTATAAGTTATATATTTGTTTAAGGCAGCCGTCCGAACCCCCTTGACACGCTACTTAACCACGTCCCCAATTAACATGGCATACATCTTTCCGCGTAGAGCAACAAAATCAGTAATGATTTGCCCCATGACCTCGTTCTTAAATTTCCTAACAACCTTTTTATTAATAACTAGCAGTAATACCCGGCGTTGCCCGGGGAACTTTGGCTTTTCTACTATTATCTCCTATAAGTCTTTTAAATTCTTCAACAGTACATTCATGATGTTATAATTTTTAATTATTCATACGGAATAAGGCTTATAGTCCTTCAACGTCAAACACCCCAGCTAGTAAGTTTTTAGGACCCCTGGGCATCACAGCTAGTATGCGTCTTTCAACGGCGGAAACCACAGATAGTGAATACTTAGCATCGCTGGACATCCTAGCCAGTGCGTACTTAAGAACGCTATTGACCGCAGCTAGTAAATGCTTTGCAACAGCGGACCCCACAGCGAATACATAGTTACTACTACTACATGTGCAATTCATACCAATCCGCTTACCCATTAACAGTACATTCATGATGTTATAATTTTCAATTATTCATACGGAATAAGGCTTATAGTCCTTGAACGTCAAACATCCCAGCTAGTAAGTTTTTAGGACCCCTGGGCATCACAGCTAGTATGCGTCTTTCAACGGCGGAAACCACAGATAGTGAATACTTAGCATCGCGTACTTAAGAACGCTATTGACCGCAGCTAGTATGTGCCTCGCAACAGCGGACCCCACAGCTAGTACGAAGTTAGGATCGCTGGGCATCACAGCTAATAAGTGTCTTGCAACAGCGGACCCCACAGCTAGTACGTAGTTAGACCCACTGGGCATCACAGCTAGTATGTGTTTTGCAACGGCGGACCCCACAGCTAGTACGTAGTTTGAAACGCTGAGCATCACAGCTAGTATGCTTTTGCAACGACGGACCCCACAGCTAGTACGTTTTTAGAAGCGCTGGGCCCTACAGGTAGTAGGTGCCTTGCAACTGCGGACCCCACAGCTAGTACCTACGTAGTTAAATACGCTGGGCCACACTGCTAGCGCCTTGCAACAGCAGACCCCACAGCTAGTACGTAATTAGTAACGCTGGGCATCACAGCTAGTAAATGTCTTGCAACAGTGAACCCCACAGCGAATACATAGTTACTACTACTACATGTGAAATTCATGACAATCCGATTACCCTTCAATGATTCAGCATTATTTTTATGCTTAGCCCCCTCCCAAATTTTTAAAATGTCACATAATGTATTTTTTTATTTGACCATGAAGAATACTACATGTGAAATTTCGTGACAATCCGATCATCCGTTAGCGACCTATCACTATCTTCAAATTTAGGCCTACCCCCATAACCCCCCTCCCGTTCACAATTTTTTGACGTCACACACCCTATTTTTCTATTTGGCCTTTATGAATACTTCATGTGAAATTTCGTGACAATCCGATCATCCGTTAATGACTTATCACAATACTTATACTTAGGCCCCCATCAACCCACCCTCCCGTTCAAAATTTTGTGACATATACACTCTATATTTCTATTTGGCTTTTAATAATACTACATGTGAAATTCCATGACAATACGACCAACCGTTATTGAGCTAGCACTATATTTATACTTAGGCCCCCCCGCCACAACCCCCCCTCCCGTAAACAATTTTGAGCCGTCACACCGCCTATTTTTCTATTTGGCCTCCAGGAATACTACATGTGAAACTTTGTGACAATTCGATCAACCGTTAATGAGCTAGCTCTATATTTATACTTAGGCCCCCCCACAACCCCCCCTCCCGTTCAAAACTTTGGGACGCCACACACCTTTTTTTCCTATTTGGCTTTTAAAAATACTACGTGAAATTTCATGACGATTCGCCCATTAGTTAATGAGTTAGCTCTATATTTATACTTAGGCCCCCCCACAACCCCCCCCCCCCTCCCGTTCAAAACTTTGGGACGCCAAACACCTTTTTTTCCTATTTGCTTTTAAAAATACTACATGTGAAATTTCATGACGATTCGCCCATTAGTTAATGAGTTAGCTCTATATTTATACTTTGGCCCCCCCACAACCCCCCCTCCCGTTCAAAACTTTGGGACGCCACACACCTTTTTTCCCTGTTTGGCTTTTAAAAAGACTACGTGTGAAATTTCATGACAATTCGACCATTAGTTTTTATGTTAGCACTATTTATATACTTAGGCCCCCCTTACAACCCCCCCTCCCGATCAAAACTTTGGGACGCCACACACCTTATTTTTCTATTTGGCCTTCAGGAATACTCCATGTGAAATTTCGTGACAATCCGACCAACCATTAAAGAATAAGCTCTATATTTATACTTAGGCCCCCTCACAACCCCCCCTCCCGTTCAAAACTTTGGGACGCCACACACCTTATTTTCCTATTTGGCTTTTAAAAATACTACGTGAAATTTCATGACGATTCGCCCATTAGTTAATGAGTTAGCTCTATATTTATACTTAGGCCCCCCCACAACCCCCCCTCCCGTTCAAAACTTTGGGACGCCACACACCTTATTTTTCTATTTGACCTTCAGGAATACTACATGCGAAATTTCATACGGAATAAGGCTTGTAGTCCTTCAGCTGTTGTAACGCTAGTAAGTTTTTAGGATCCCTGGGCACCACAGCTAGTATGCGCCTTTCAACGGCGGAAGCCACACCTAGTGAATACTTAGCATCGCTGGACGTCCTAATCAGTGCGTACTTAAGGACGTTTGTGACCACAGCTAGTATGTGGCTTGCGATGGCGGACCCAACAGCTAGTTCGTAGTTAGGAACGCTGGTCACCACAGCTAGTATGTGCCTCGCAACAGCGGACCCCACAGCTACTACGAAGTTAGGAACGCTGGGCGTCACAGCTATTAAGTGCCTTGCAACAGCGGACCCCACAGCTAGTATGTAGTTAAATACGCTGGGCATTACAGTTAGTAAGTGCTTTGCAACAGCGAACTTTACAGCTAGTACATAGTTAGGAACGCTGGGCACTACAGCTAGTATGTGCCTTGCAACAACGGACCCCACAGCTAGTACGTAGTTAGGAACGCTGGTCACCACAGCTAGTATGTGCCTCGCAACAGCGGACCCCACAGCTAGTACGAAGTTAGGAACGCTGGGCATCACAGCTATTAAGTGCCTTGCAACAGCGGACCCCACAGCTAGTACGTAGTTAAATACGCTGGGCATTACAGTTAGTAAGTGCTTTGCAACAGCGAACTTCACAGCTAGTACATAGTTAGGAACGATGGGCACTACAGCTAGTAAATGCCTTGCAACAACGGACCCCACAGCTAGTACGTTTTTAGGAACGCTGGGCCCTACAGGTAGTAGGTGCCTTGCAACGGCGGACCCCACAGCTAGTACCTACGTAGTTAAATACGCTGGGCCACACTGCTAGCGCCTTGCAACAGCAGACCCCACAGCTAGTACGTAATTAGGAACGCTGGGCATCACAGCTAGTAAATGTCTTGTAGGTGCCTTGCAACAGCGGACCCCACAGCTAGTACGATATTAGGAACGCTGGACATCACAGCTAGTAAATGTCTTGCAACAGGGAACCCCACAGCGAATACATAGTTACTACTACTACATGTGAAATTCATGACAATCCGATTCATGACAATACGATCAACAGTTAATGAGCTAGCTCTATATTTATACTTAGTCCCTCCCCTTCAACCCCGCCACCCGTTCAAAACTTCGGGACGACACACACCTTATTTTTCTATTTGGCCTTCAGGAATAATATATGCGAAATTTCGTGACAATACGACCAACCGTTAATGAGCTAACTCTATATGTATATTTAGCCCCCCCCCCCCCCCACAACCCTCCTTCCTGTTCAAAATTTTGGGCCATCACACACCTAATATTTCTATTTGACCTTTAGGAATACTATATGTGAAATTTCGTGACAATCCGACCAACCGTTAAAGAGTTAGCTCTATATTTATACTTAGGCCCCCCCACAACCCCCCCTCGCGTAAAAAAGTTTGAGCCGTCACACCGCCTATTTTTTTATTTGGTCTTCAGGAATACTACATGTGAAACTTCGTGACAATCCGACCAACTGTTAAAGAGTTAGCTCTATATTTATACTTAGGCCCCCCCCCCCCACAACCCCCCCCCCTCCCGTTCAAAACTTGGGGACGCCACACACCTTTTTTTCCTATTTGGCTTTCAAAAATACTACATGTGAAATTTCATGACGATTCACTCATTAGTTAATGAGTTAGCTCCATATTTATACTTAGGCCCCCCCACAACCCCCCCTCCCGTTCAAAACTTCGGGACGCCACACACCTTATTTTTCTATTTGACCTTCAGGAATACTACATGCGAAATTTCATGACAATACGACCAATCGTTAAAAAGTTAGCACTATATTTATACTTAGGCGTACCCCCACAACCCCCCACCAGTTCAAAACTTCGGGACGCCACACACCTTATTTTTCTATTTAACCTTCAGGAATAATACATGCGAAATTTCGTGACAATACGACCAACCGTTAATGAGCTAGCTCTATATTTATACTTAGCCCCCCCCCCCTCAACCCCCCCACCAGTTCAAAACTTCGGGAAGCCACACACCTTATTTTTCTATTTGGCCTTCAGGAATAATACATGCGAAATTTCATGACAATACGACCAACCGTTAATGAGCTAGCTCTATATTTACACTTAGCCCCCCCCCCCCTCAACCCCCCCACCAGTTCAAAACTTCGGGACGCCATACACCTTATTTTTCTATTTGGCCTTCAGGAATACTACATGGGAAATTTCGTGACAATACGATCAACCGTTAATGAGCTAGCTCTATATTTATACTTAGCCCCCCCCCCCCCCCCTCAACCCCCCCACCAGTTCAAAACTTTAGGACGCCATACACCTTATTTTTCTATTTGGCCTTCAGGAATACTACATGGGAAATTTCGTGACAATACGATCAACCGTTAATGAGCTAGCTCTATATTTATACTTAGCCCCCCCCCCCCTCAACCCCACCACCAGTTCAAAACTTTGGGACGCCATACACCTTATTTTTCTATTTGGCCTTCAGGAATAATACATGCGTAATTTCATGACAATACGACCAACCGTTAATGAGCTAACTGTATATGTATACTTAGGCCCCCCCACAACCCCCCCTCCCGTTCAAAGTAGTGGGCCTTCACACACCCTATTTTTCTATTTGGCCTTTAAAAATACTACATGTGAAATTTCGTGACAATCCGACCAACCCTTCATGAGCTAGGACTATATTTATACTTAGGCCCCCCCACAACCCCCCCACCAGTTCAAAACCTTGGGACGCCACACACTTTTTTTTCCTTTTTGACTTTTAAATAGACTACATGTGAAATTTCATGACAATTCGACCATTAGTTAATGAGTTAGCACTATTTATATACTTAGGCCCCCCCTACAACCCCCCCTCCCGATCAAAATTTTGGGACGCCACACACCTTTTTTTCCTTTTTGGCTTTTAAAAATACTACATGTGAAATTTCATGACAATTCGACCATCAGTTAATGAGTTAGCACTATTTATATACTTAGGCCCCCCTTACTACCCCCCCTCCCGATCAAAATTTTGGGACGCGACATAGCCTATTATTCAATCGGGCTCAAAAGAATGCTACATGTGAAGTTTCATAAAAATCCGTCCAGCCGTATGGGCGTGATGCTGGAACAAACATACAAACACACAAACCCACAAACCCCGTTTCAGCTTTATTAATATAGACTTAAACGTTCCGCTCAACATAGGGTACGTGACATCACCCAACACTCCTGCCAACTTCCTACTACCATCTCCAAAGCCCACTTATATTCCACATTTCTTCCTTGATAATGTTAGTAGAAACCAAACGGTAACTTATTTTATCATACATATGGAGTCTATCGAGCTCAGGATCGCCACTTAGAAATCTAGCCAAGGCACTTAGGTCAGATATTTTATTCGGGAAGATAAAAATAAATTTGAGCACGTCGTCCTTCGGATTAAACTTTAGGCTATGATCGAGGGCCTTTTTGTATGTCAGGTGCTCGATAATGAGTCCTATGTTATGTAACTAAACCTAGGTAGCTAAAATTTCACTTAGGTTCAAAAAACCTTGAGCACGTCGTCCTTCGGATAGGACTTTCCCGATATATCTAAATCTGTCTATCAGTTTTAACAAATATTAAATCTATAAACCGTTAAAAAGCAGGAAGTTTGAAGAATGGTATTTAGCCCGACGTTTTTCGAAAAACATTTTTATTTCAATTTTTGTGTAGGATTCAGATATCCCGGTTGTTCATCAGTTTTAACAAATATTAAAACTAAAAACCGTTTAAAAGCGAGAAATTTGAAGAATGGAGTTTACCGAGCTCAGGATCGCCATTTCGAAATCTAGCCAAGTCATTTAGGTCAGATGTTTTAATCGGGAAGATAAAAATAAATTTGAGCACGTCGTCCTTCGGTTTGGACTTTAAGCTATGATCGAGGGCCTTTTCGTATGTCGGGTACTTGATAATGAGTCGTATGTTACGTATCTAAACCTGGGAAGTTGAAATTTCATTTACGTTAAAAATAACTTGAGCACGTCGTCCTTCGGTTTGGACTCTAAGCTATGATCGAGGGCTTTTTCGTATGTCAGGTACTCGATAATGAGTCGTATGTTACGTATCTAAACCTGGGTAGCTGAAATTTCACTTAGGTTAAAAATAAATTTGAGCACGTCGTCCTTCGGATGGGACTTCCCCGATATATCTGAATCTGTATATCAGTTTTAACAAATATTAATACTAAAAACCGTTTAAAAGCGAGAAATTTGAAGAATGGAGTTTACCGAGCTCAGGATCGCCATTTAGAAATCTAGCCAAGTCACTTAGGTCAGATGTTTTAATCGGGAAGATAAAAATAACTTTGAGCACGTCGTCCTTCGGATGGGACCATCTTCGTTTCTGGATGCTGCCTATCTACCAACATAGCTGTATTAATTTGCAACAGCGGACACCACAGCTAGTACGAAGTTAGGAACCCTGGGCACCACATCTAGTATGTGCCTTGCAACAGCGGACCCCACAGCTAGTACGAAGTTCGGAACGCTGAGCACCACATCTAGTTTGTGCCTTGCAACAGCGGACCCCACAGGTAGTACGAAGTTCGGAACGCTGAGCACCACATCTAGTTTGTGCCTTGCAACAGCGGACCCCACAGCTAGTACGAAGTTCGGAACGCTGAGCACCACATCTAGTATGCCTTGCAACAGCGGACACCACAGCTAGTACGAAGTTAGGAACCCTGGGCACCAAATCTAGTATGTGCCTTGCAACAGCGGACCCCACAGCTAGTACCAAGTTCGGAACGCTGGGCAACACAGCGAGTATGAGCCTTGCAACAGCGGACCTCACAGGTAGTACGAAGTTAGGAACGCTGAGCACCACATTCTAGTTTGTGCCTTGCAACAGCGGTCACCACAGCTAGTACGAAGTTAGGAACCCTGGGCACCACATCTAGTATGTGCTTTGCAACAGCGGACACCACAGCTAGTACGAAGTTAGGAACGCTGAGCACCACATCTAGTATGTGCCTTGCAACAGCGGACCCCACAGCTAGTACGAAGTTAGGAACGCTGAGCACCACATCTAGTATGTGCCTTGCAACAGCGGACACCACAGCTAGTACGAAGTTAGGAACCCTGGGCACCACATCTAGTTTGTGCCTTGCAACAGCGGACCCCACAGCTAGTATGAAGTTAGGAACCCTGGGCACCAAATCTAGTATGTGCCTTGCAACAGCGGACCCCACAGCTAGTACCAAGTTCGGAACGCTGGGCAACACAGCGAGTATGAGCCTTGCAACAGCGGACCTCACAGGTAGTACGAAGTTAGGAACGCTGAGCACCACATTCTAGTTTGTGCCTTGCAACAGCGGTCACCACAGCTAGTACGAAGTTAGGAACCCTGGGCACCACATCTAGTATGTGCTTTGCAACAGCGGACACCACAGCTAGTACGAAGTTAGGAACGCTGAGCACCACATCTAGTATGTGCCTTGCAACAGCGGACCCCACAGCTAGTACGAAGTTAGGAACGCTGAGCACCACATCTAGTATGTGCCTTGCAACAGCGGACACCACAGCTAGTACGAAGTTAGGAACCCTGGGCACCACATCTAGTTTGTGCCTTGCAACAGCGGACCCCACAGCTAGTATGAAGTTAGGAACGCTGAGCACCACATCTAGTTTGTGCCTTGCAACAGCGGACACCACAGCTAGTACGAAGTTAGGAACGCTGGGCAACACAGCTAGTAAGTGTTTTGTAACAGCGGACCCCACAGCTAGTACGAAGTTAGGAACCCTGGGCACCACATCTAGTATGTGCCTTGCAACAGCGGACACCACAGCTAGTACGAAGTTAGGAACGCTGGGCAACACAGCTAGTAAGTGCCTTGCAACAGCGGACCCCACAGCTAGTATGAAGTTAGGAACGCTGAGCACCACATCTAGTATGTGCCTTGCAACAGCGGACCCCACAGCTAGTACGAAGTTAGGAACGCTGAGCACCACATCTAGTTTGTGCCTTGCAACAGCGGACACCACAGCTAGTACGAAGTTAGGAACCCTGGGCACCACATCTAGTATGTGCCTTGCAACAGCGGACCCCACAGCTAGTACGAAGTTCGGAACGCTGGGCAACACAGCTAGTAAGTGTTTTGGAACAGCGGACCCCATAGATACTACATAGTTAGGAACGCTGGGCATCACAGCTAGTAAATGTCTTGCAACAGTGAACCCCACAGCGAATACATAGTTACTACTACTACATGTGAAATTCATGACAATCCGATTGCCCTTTAATCATTCAGCATTATTTTTATGCTTAGCCCCCCCCCCCTCCAAATTTTTAAGATGTCACATAGTGTATTTTTCTATTTGGCCATCAAGAATACTACATGTGAAATTCCATGACAATCCAATCATCCGTTAATGACCTATCACTATCTTCAAATTTAGGCCTACCCCCATAACCCCCCTCCCGATCACAATTTTTTGATGTCAAACACCCTATTTTTCTATTTGGCCTTTATGAATACTACATGTGAAATTTCGTGACAATCCGATCATCCGTTAATGACTTATCACTATACTTATACTTAGGCCCCCATCAATCCATCCTCCCGTTCAAAATTTTGTGACTTATACACCCTATATTGGCTTTTAAGAATACTACATGTGAAATTCCATGACAATACGACCACCCGTTAATGAGCTACCACTATATTTATACTTAGCCCCCCCCCCCCCCCCCCACAACCCCCCCTCCCGTTCAAAACTTTGGGTCGCCACACACCTTTTTTTTTTACTACATGTGAAACTTCGTGACAATGCGACCACCCGTTAATGAGCTAGCTCTATATTTATACTTAGGCCCCCCCCACAACCCCCCCTCCCGTTCAAAACTTTGGGACGCCACACACCTTATTTTTTTATTTGGCCTTCAGGAATACTACATAGGAAATTTCGTGACAATACGATCAACCGTTAATGAGCTAGCTCTATATTTATACTTAGCCCCCCCCCCCTCAACCCCCCCAGCCGTTCAAAACTTTGGGACACCACACATCTTATTTTTCTATTTGGCCTTCAGGAATACTACATGGGAAATTTCGTGACAATACGATCAACCGTTAATGAGCTAGCTTTATATTTATATTTAGCCCCCCCCCCCCCCCCCCCAAACCCCCCACCCGTTCAAAACTTTGGGACGCCATACACCTTATTTTTCTATTTGGCCTTCAGGAATACTACATGGGAAATTTCGTGACAATACGATCAACCGTTAATGAGCTAGCTCTATATTTATACTTAGCCCCCCCCCCTCAACCCCCCCTCCCATTTAAAATTTTGGGACGCCACACACAATATTTTTCAATTTGGCCTTTAAGAATACTACATGTGAAATTTCATGTAAATCTGATCATCCGTTAAAGATCTATCACTATATTTATATTTAGGCCTACGCCCACAACCCCCCCCGTCCATTTAAAACTTTGGGACGCCACACACAATATTTTTCAAATTGGCCTTTAAGAATACTACATGTGAAATTTCGTGACAATCCGACCAACCGTTAATGAGGTAGGACTATTTATATACTTAGGCCCCCCTTACGACCCCCCCTACCGTTCAAAATTTTGGGACGCCACATAGCCTATTATTCAGTCGGGCTCAAAAGAATGCTACATGTGAAGTTTCATGAAGATCCGTCCAGCCGTTTGGGCGTGATGCTGGAACAAACATACAAACAAACCCCGTTTCAGCTTTATTTATATAGATTAACTAGCAGTAATACCCGGCGTTGCCCGGGGAACTTTGACTTTTCTACTATTATCTCCTATAAGTCTTTTAAATTCTTCAACAGTACATTCATGATGTTATAATTTTCAATTATTCATACGGAATAAGGCTTATAGTCCTTCAACGTCAAACACCCCAGCTAGTAAGTTTTTAGGACCCCTGGTCATCACAGCTAGTATGCGTCTTTCAACGGCGGAAACCACAGATAGTGAATACTTAGCATCGCTGGACATCCTAGCCAGTGCGTACTTAAGAACGCTATTGACCGCAGCTAGTAAATGCCTTGCAACAGCGGACCCCACAGCTAATACATAGTTACTACTACTACATGTGAAATTCATGACAATCCGATTACCCTTCAATGATTCAGCATTATTTTTATGCTTAGCCCCCCCTCCCAAATTTTTAAAATGTCACATAGTGTATTTTTTTATTTGACCATCAAGAATCCTACATGTGAAATTTCGTGACAATCCGATCATCCGTTAATGACCTATCACTATCTTTAAATTTAGGCCTACTCCCATAACCCCCCTCCCGTTCACAATTTTTTGACGTCACACACCCTATTTTTCTATTTGGCCTTTATGAATACTTCATGTGAAATTTCGTGACAATCCAATCATCCGTTAATGACTTATGGCTATACTTATACTTAGGCCCCCATCAACCCACCCTCCCATTCAAAATTTTGTGACATATACACTCTATATTTCTTTTTGGCTTTTAATAATACTACATGTTAAATTCCATGACAATACGACCAACCGTTATTGAGCTAGTCCCCCCGCCTCTACCCCCCCTCCCGTACAAATTTTTGAGCCGTTACACCGCCTATTTTTTTATTTGGTCATTAGGAATACTACATGTGAAACTTTGTGACAATTCGATCAACCGTTAATGAGCTAGCTCTATATTTATACTTAGGCCCCCGCACAACCCCCCCCCCCCTCCCGTTCAAAACTTTGGGACGCCACACACCTTATTTTTCTATTTGGCCTTCAGGAATACTCCATGTGAAATTTCGTGACAATCCGACCAACCGTTAAAGAATTAGCTCTATATTTATACTTAGGCCCCCCACAACCCCCCCTCCCGTTCAAAACTTTGGGACGCCACACACCTTTTTTTCCTATTTAGCTTTTAAAAATACTACGTGAAATTTCATGACGATTCGCCCATTAGTTAATGAGTTAGCTCTATATTTATACTTAGGCCCCCCCACAACCCCCCCTCCCGTTCAAAACTTTGGGACGCCACACACCTTATTTTTCTATTTGGCCTTCAGGAATACCCCATGTGAAATTTCGTGACAATCCGACCAACCGTTAAAGAATTAGCTCTATATTTATACTTAGGCCCCCCCACAACCCCCCCTCCCGTTCAAAACTTTGGGACGCCACACACCTTTTTTTCCTATTTGGCTTTTAAAAATACTACGTGAAATTTCATGACGATTCGCCCATTAGTTAATGAGTTAGCTCTATATTTATACTTAGTTCCCCCCACAACCCCCCCTCCCGTTCAAAACTTTGGGACGCCACGCACCTTTTTTTCCTGTTTGGCTTTTAAAAAGACTACGTGTGTAATTTCATGACAATTCGACCATTAGTTAATAGTAGGGGGGAGAGGTAGGGTGAGCTCGGAGCCACCCCTCCAACGACAAATCAATGGATATTCCTATGGAGCTCATTCCCTCCAATATTGGCTTATACTGAAAACACCCCCCACTCCTCAGTCCATCTCTGTCTTCCGTTTTCTCTCTCTAATGATGACATGTTAATGAGATCTGAACCGTGACCCAGTACAAAATATGAAAAGTGGTAAATATTGGAATATTTGAATGGGAAAAATTTTGACTGTATAGATCTTGAAAATTTGAAGATGGTGATATAAAATTTATTTTGATAACATTTCGAGAAACGTGAGAAAAATGCCTTTTTTCTCTCCAATGAAGGAATTGCGTAACAGGGGAATTATTCTTTAAATGTCGCGGTCATTAGAGATGCAAGAGAAAAAAAAAATCATTCTAATACAAATTGTGAAAAATATTAAATTTTGGGAAATTGGTCTCGGGAAAAATTTCTTTCTATGCAGCTCGTCGAGCTAAAGACAGTGATATAAAATTTATTTTAAAATTCTGCAAGAAAACTTGGGAAAATTGATTTTTGTTTCTTCAGAGAAAAAAAGGAATTATGTAACCAGGAAATATCTTTGAAACTTGAAGGTCAGCAATAAAAATAAAATAAAATATAATCATAAATGCATGTGATTCAGTTTGAAAGAGCAGTTGTTTGTTATTCAAACAAAGTGATGGATCACTCAGACATCGCATTTGTTACAAAGTTTTCTCTGAGTAAAAACAAGTGTGTTAGGATAGGACTTTTTGCAACCTCTCCAACATTAGCGATATGTGATAAGAAAAATATTATTTCTTTCAATTTTGAAGAATGGAATGAATTGAAAGAAAAAACGGATGTCATTTTAAAATATTTCACATCAAAGAAAAAAAGCCAAGATAGCGAATATCCATCTATTCGTGTTGGGAATAGTATGCTACATTTCACAAAATCTGCGAGAAATCGATGTTTAAAGATAGACACCGTTTATCCATGGATGGCAGTGATAGTTCGAAATCCGTCACCTCATATGGAATTAACCTCACCCGAAGTCAAGTTAAGCAGAATGGAAACTTTGAAGTGGCTACATAATTCTAACAAAATGGACAATTGTTTCAAGTTGTTGGCCAGCTTTAAAGCAGCGTGTGAAGATTTACTGCCACCATCTGAAGAGAGTCAGTTGTTAATTTCAAACCAAATAAATACATTACAATGGAATCAAATGTATCTAGATTTACTTAATAAATAGCATTAAATTGAAAAACTGTGCTTTATTTTCCTCTTAATAGTATGATAAGAATCTTTAATAAAGGATAAGTGAAAGACAAGAAATAAATATAAAAAATGTTATATTTGATTTTAACACAATTACATTGGTTCAGGTTCAATCATGTCAGTATTTGATTGTGTACATAAAATACAGTCTTTTTTCATTGGAGGGCTTCCATCTATTTCATCGAAGGAGGAATTGAATGTATGATGTTGACTGCATCTTCTTCTTCTTTGGAAGGCTGGATCTTGCTGCCATTCCAAAGGAAGGTCTTCCCATCGATATTCAATAGAATAATCGTAAAAATACAATAAGAGTGATTTGGGTAAACAGCGCAGTTGATGAGGCTCCAAGTACCAAATGTCAGTTAGAGAAAGGAGATGAATAGCTTCATCCATTGTAAATGTTAACTCAAGGGTGATGTGTAGCTAAATGACAATTAGGACTGTTTTGAATATGATTTTTATAGGGACATGAAGTTAAAGGTAAGTCAATTTTATAGTTACAATGAAAACAACACAATGAATCTAAATATTTGATAAATCCACTGAAAGCCAGATGTTGATTTGAAGAGTTTTTGAAAGTTATTTCACGGACATCCTCATAGCTGAAATCAACATTTCTTCTATTGGCGTTGATCCAGTTCAGAAGTTTATGAGCTTGATTGAGTGCGCAATTAAAAGTTGTCCCCTCATGGTAATGACACTTGGTTTTATTGTTAGGCAAAACCTTTAAGCTTGAACAATTGAAGTTTGAAAGATCATATACAGGTTTATTAATAATCCTTTCAATAAATTTACATTTTTCCAATCCTTTGGCCCATAAATACTTATGATGCAATGTAGCTCCTTTTAGGAGATGCTCCAGCAAGTAGTAATCCAGCTTTCCATAAGTATAATCAATTCCATGCAAACAACGTTTCACCCAAATGTCTTCTTTGCGGTACCCAATATCACAAATTTGATGACATGATGGTGGAGGTTTGAAAAACCAGTGATAAACTTGAGTATTGTCCAAAACACTAAGTTCTTTTACAATGAATTCTCCATTTTTGCCTTGATAACCTTGAAAATCAACAACTACGTACTCCTGCATGATGGTTATCCTACCACTATCTATGAGATACTAAAACTTCAACTTTTTCTCATGTGTCATTTATATTTTTCGAACATAACCCGTCAACGGATTATATTCCACTACTCTATCATGTAATATTAGACAATAGGCACATGTATTGTCTGTAAAGTTTTCGCTTGCTTCAAATTCAAGTCTTATATCAACTGTTCCTGATTGAATAGCTTCACTTTGCTTAGAACAATCTATAACCACAATTGGTGCTATTGTCATAAAATCTTTTCTTGACAGCAAGGGCTCTTTGAGAGATTTGTTGTAATAACTCATTTGAAAGCTTAAATACATTTCATATAAAAGAGCGATTTGACCTTTGTTAAAGTTCAAATTGAGATCATCGTATGGATACACTTCTGAATTTAGAAACAATTTTGCATTAGTTAAATTACAAGAATCGAATTGACTGCAATCTTTTCCTTGCTGATCCTTTCGTCCAGTTTGGAAAGCAAGTATTATGTAACGTGGCTTTTCTAGTTGTGAGGTTGTCTTTACACTCCAACTTTGTCTGTTATTTACTGGCAACACTGGATATTCTGTGAGATCCCAAGATCTAAACGGTATGTAAAGTGATTGACCTCGATCAATTAATTTTAAAAGTTTCAATTTTTGTTCATCAGACACACGAATATGAGGTACTTTCCATTGTATTTTTTCCAATTTAATGTTTACTTCTTCAGAGCCAATGATTGAATTCAAGTCGTTTCGAGCTCTAATGAGAATTAATTCTTGTCTAACATTCATCAATATCCGTTTGTAACTTTCGGCAAATCCCATCAAGATGTTTAAGGGAAGACAAATGTTGAAATATCCTTGTTCAGTTATATCACTTGTCACTGGTGTCAAAACATTTGTTGCTAATTTTGATATTGGATCTGTTATCGAAGTTGTCACTCCTTTTGGTTGAACCCAACCAGCGTTTTCTAAGGCTTTAATCTGAAGCGGTGAAAATGATGAATAACCTTTCAAAGTGCTCGTAATTCCGGGATTGCGGACTCGATCAATTTCTATGCCATTTATTTCATATCGAATTTCATCAAACAGAAAGGGAAATGCATTATTAATGAATTGAACAGTATTTGTAATTCCTCCATCTCTTTTTAAAAGACGTCCTTCAAGATAGATAAAACTTTGAGATGGCAATGTATAAACATCTTGGTTTTGAATTGGTATTCGAATTTCATCTGAGTTGTTGAAACTTGATGAAGCGTATGGTTGTTGCGTATGATATTCATAATAAATTATAGAGTCATCAAAAAACACTTCTTCAGAAATATTTAAGAACTTATTCATTTGGATTTTAATTTAAATCCTAGACTTTGCAAAAATCGCGCGTTGTGAGGTGTTAATCGCTTAATGCACTTTGGCATACTAACGTTTTGATTTAATCTATTTCTTGTTTTATATAGTTTTAAATAGCAATCATCAACACTTGTCCTGTTAAAATCAATTCCCATATTTTTTCTTTAAGTGAAGTCGCACAGTTACTGTTTCCCCTCGGAAGTCTATAAGATCTCCTTCTTGGTCCACAACTCGTACTGTAATGTTATCTATACTCTTGACAATGACTGGGAGATAAATGATATTAGAGGGATTTTCAACTATTTTATAGCCAGGTTCAACTGTAGGAAAGAATTCATATATAGAATGTACAGGTTTGTCATTTCTGTATGATCCTGAAGCAATGTTGCAATCTATTCCAATAGCATTAACTTTGTTAATATTCACAACATTTGGAGATATATGAAAGCTATTCACTGTAGCATTGAGGATAACTGGTTTATTCCAACCCAATAATGATCCGATTGAAGATGGTTTTCCGTCTATATTAAAATAAACGGGAACTGAACACGTTAATTCACACTTTAAAGTATTATTATTTGCTCTTAATATAACACTATTTGGTGATTCTATATTTTCTTCCAAATATTCCGCGATTGCGTTTAATTCATACGTTCCAGTTGCCAATATGATTGACTTATTGCCATAATAAAAATATTATTTTCATTATCCGTAATGTTCGGAATGGAATTGTAGCTTTCAAAACTTAAGAGAGCAATACTGTATTCGTTATCATCTAAATCAATAGGAGGGAAAAAGTTGGCGGTGAGCACATTCGATTTACCCGTTAATGTGAACGTTAAGCCCATGATTAAACTTTTTTATACCACTTCAATTCCTTATATAAATAACTTAGACATAAGTGGCCACAATAAGGTGTATTCCATTTTTGATATCTTTTTCTGTTATACACAATAGTACAATCTTTTAAATAACTGATGAGAACAGGAAGTGGTCGAAGGTTTCCAAATGGGTCAAAAAATTTGACTTGCGATCCTTTCTTTAAGAAACATACATAATGAGTTCCAGGATTTCGTATTGAATCTAAATTAACTATTGCGCATTCGTTAATATTAGGTGAAAGAGGTAATGTATCTCGCATAAATACTCCTCTAAAATAAGGTAGTTCTAGTTTTTTCGCAAATTCGTCTAACTCAGCATTTGTTAGTGCTCTTTTAGGTAATTGTTTAAATAGTCATTGTTTTCTAAATTTACCTTTTTTAAAAATAAGTCCATAACCTTTTTTGTACGGCTTATTATGCATCCCATTACCAATTTTTTGCTCTTCTAACACACGATTATGTCTTTTCATCTCTTCCATTTTCTCACGCGCCGTTTTCACGTCATTCACCGTTTTAGCGATTGCGGAAGCGCCTCCCGCTAAGCTTCCTAAAGCGGAGAGACCTGCAAATAATGGAACTAAAAATGGTAAAAACCCACCAGATTTATTAGGAATAGGAAGAATTCGTGGAGGAGATATTTGAGTGAATGAATATTTTTTCTTATTGCTTTTCAAAAATTTTCGGGCTTTCTTTAAAGCTAATGATGATGATTTCTGGAGGGGCAATGTTGATACGTTGTTGGGACTTAGACGTGCAGCTTTTAAAAGATTGGTAAAGTAATTTTTGTTTGATTTCCTTCTTATCGGTCTTCTTCCTTTGCCCCCACCAATTCCACCCTCAAATTTAACTTTAGCTTTCATTGCGTTAGTTATAGTCCAAGCAGAAAGTTTTTCACCTCGAGATACTTCTTTTGCTGTAGTTCTTTGCCAAGCTCTTTCTGCTAATAAATTGTCAGCTCTATGACGGTTGGGTAAATCTTTGTATCTCGAATAAGATATGTCGTGTTCCTTGCAGGCCTCGTCTAATGGATTAATTCCTTTATCACCTCTGATTAATCGATTCTCAAGTCTTGTTCCCGGACCACAATAATTATAACCAGGAAAATGAAATTCAAAGGGTAATTTATTTATAAGTGAGTTGATTAAACCACTTCCACTTCGAACCTTTCCTCGGTTCATACTGAATATATCTATTTCTTCCAAAGTTTATTTATACCAATATATATATAATGCTATGTAAGAATATAACTACTTCAGTAAAGATGCGTTTAAAACAACAAAAGGATCGACTCCAAGTGTCAAATATTTTAGCTGATGTGAACGAAAGAGAGAAGTATAAGAAACAAGAAGAAGAATTTCAACGACATGGAGTTTTGTTACCGAATAGTATACGATCTATTGTATGTGGTCCATCTGCATGTGGGAAAACTAATTTAATAATTAGTTTACTTCTTCATGAAAACGGTCTTCGTTTTGAAAACATATACATATACAGTAGATCATTGGACCAATCGAAGTATAAGTATTTGGAAAGAATTTTGCAATCAGTTCCTGAAGTCACATACTATAAATTCGATGATGGTGAAAATGTTATTGAGCCTTCTGAGGCTAAACAAAACTCAATTTGTATTTTTGATGACATCGCCACAGTCAACCAAGATATTATTCGACAATATTTTAGCATGGGCCGTCATAGAGCATTGGATAGTTTCTATTTAACTCAAAGCTACGCTCGGATTCCAAAACATTTGATTAGAGATAATGCAAACTTCATTATACTTTTTCATCAAGATGATTTAAATCTTAGACATGTATTTAATGATCATGTAAGCACACCAGATATGAATTTTGAAAGATTCAAAGAAATTTGCAATCTCTGTTGGATAGATAATCCGTATGGTTTTATTGTTATTGATAAATCAAGGAAAAGCCAAGGACGATATCGTAAAGGATTTGATTCCTTTATGATTTTCTAGCTAATTAATAGAAATGCATGTGTTAACGTAGATCATTCATTAGTCTACAATGAAACGCTCGCTTACGCACACCATCATTAACACTAGTAAGAAACTTCGAAAGAAATTTAAATCTCTTAAACGAGATTTGAATGAAGCTAATGAACAGTTGGAAAAATCGTTGGGTCCCATAACACAACCACTTCAAATGCTCACAAAACATGTACTTAACACTCCTCTGGAGCAAAAAATAAAAAGTGAGGAGGTTAAACCATCTCAAGAAGCAATATATACACTAAAAGATAAAGGAGAAGAGGAAGAAGAAGACGCTGTGACAGCTTCTACAAGCATAACTCCATCCATTTATCATAGGAGAACAATATTTCCTACACCTTTAAAGAGAGAATCAAATATTGAAACAGCAATAAGCGGCATAGCAAAAGAAGGTGAAGAAGAGATTTATGAGTTAGACGCTCCCACTACTCCAATAGATGAAATTAAAAATATCGCCCAATCTGCAGCAGGTTTGGAGAAGATTGAAGAAATTATGGATAATGCTAACATAGGTGTTAATATAAGGCCTTACATTGCAAAAGCGATTGAAGGAAGAACTCGAGACATGGATGACAGATATGGTATTCGGATTCAACCAACAGGGGGCATGAGTATTGGTGATAGTAATGTGACTGTAGATAACGATGACATTAATGTAAAAGACGAATGGTATGAAGGAACTCCAGGGTTGTATCAACTTCTTTTTAAAAAAAAAACAAAAAAATATACAACGACAGATTTGGAAAATTATAAAAAAATATTAATTGCTACAAATGCACATAAGCAAAGTTACAGCTCTCAAAAACACATCAGCGGTAATCGGGGTGACAAATACAAAGAAATTATATCTAAATTGTTTGAATCCTCACAACTAAATATCAAGACAAGATTACAAAGTAAATTGCATAAATCGAAAACAGGATTTGGTCTTATGATGAAAGAAGGGCAGCATACTTATGAATATTGGGACAATCCCAATAATCTTGTTGATAGGTTGCGTATTTTGATCGCATCATCTATTTCTGGCCACAACGGTCATGATAATGAAATTGCCTCTATAATAGAAGAACTTCAAGAGGCAAATATCATTTATTAATTGTATCCCAAAGATGACGCTAGACAAATTTGGTCATCACATTGTGAAGAAACACTATCGCAAGTTGGATGATTTGAAAAAGAGAGTGAGAGCTCTTGAAGGAGAGGAAAGATTCAAGGCTTTGTTTAAGGAAGATGCAACTATTGATCTTGGGAATAGAAGAATTGTTAATTTGGGACACGGTATTGCAAGTAAAGATGTGGTAGCGAAAGTTTATGTTGACTCTTTAGCACTATATTATACCGATTAAAAAAATTGGCCTGGCGCTTATATATCAGGAGCTGGGAAACGTTTAGTCTCCGTCGCTAATCCTATTGATCCGAATGATGTTGTAACGAGAAATTTTATGTAAAGTACGGCTCTTGTTATACCAAAAGATAAAAATGGTAATACAATAGAAAACGTTTTTAATGCAAAAAAGAGAAGAATATCAAATGTATTGGAACCTATATCAGAAGATGATGTAGTTACTCTTGCCTATCTTCAACTTGAGTTAGACAAGAAAGAAGATAAAAAGAAGGAATAATCATGACTACAAAAATAAAACAAGTTATTGTTGATGAGCTACACAAACCAGCTCGGAGAAGATATAAGAGAAGAAATGTAATTTTGAAAGGGATTGATGATCTTTGGCAAATTGACCTCGTAGAGATGTTACCCTACGCCAAACAGAACAAAGGTTATAAATATTTGTTAACTGTTATTGACTGTTTCTCAAAACTTGCTTGGGTGACACCTGTGAAAAGCAAAAATGGAAAGGATGTGACCGAGTCCATGCAGAAAGTGATACAAGACAGTGCTGGTCGAATTCCCAGAAATATTCAATCTGATAGAGGTTCAGAGTTCTACAATAAAACGTTTCAGAGACTAATGAAGAAAAATCATATAAATCATTATAGCACCTTTAGCACTTTGAAGGCGAGTATAGTGGAAAGGTTTAACAGAACATTCAAATCCAAGATGTGGAAAATGTTTAGTGTAAGAGGCAAATATAAATACTTGGATTTGCTACCAATACTCGTGAAGGAGTATAACAATACAGTCCATCAAACCATCCATATGAAACCAAAGGATGTTATTGCATCTATGCAGAATTTTCTTTTAGAAACTGTATATAAGTCTCCGAAAGCTGTAATTAAGAAAAATAAATTTTCCATTGTGATGTACACTACGGAACATTTTTTTAATGAATATTTTAATGAAAAGAGGTAATTTTTTTATTATAATCTAATATCATATATATACTAGATATATATCAAGGTGTTTGAGAAACAAAACAAGAAAACATATAAAAAACAGCTGTGAAATAGTGTTAAATGTAATGGAGTCGTGAGCTAGCTCTAAAACGGTGCATGTGGTTTTGATATGTTTTAAATAAAAATGAAGTTGAACAATTAGATGAAAGTTGACTGGGGTGGAATTAAAGTGAAGAGTTGACGGGGTCTGGTTTTTGGGGTAGAGGCGTCGAGAAGGTACAATTAATAATATATATATTTTTCAATATGCCCAAATAAAAAAAAAGAAATAGTTTTTTAAGTATTAATTTAATGTTTTTGTGCCATTGTAAATTTTTGTTTTGTTTGTTCAAATAAGTTTTTTTTTAATTTAAATATGTAAATATAGATAATAACCCAATTATTTGTCCTCTTCAAATTCTATTCTATTCATCTTCCCTGTTGGCCCAGTAGTAGTATCATTTGAAAAACCTTTGGATTAGAAATTAATATTATTTAAAATTATTAAAAATTGGTATCTCTTTGTGAATCCAAGTGTAAAGTTTGTTTAATTGAATTTTTTTTCGTTGTATACGTGTACTTTCTTAAAAATTGCACGTCTTAAATTATTGATAATATTTTTTTAGGGCAATTTTCGGCAAACTACTGTAGAAATCAAAATTTAAATAAACAAAAGAGATCAAATTTCTACAGGAAATGTGGTAGCAAACAAGTTATTATCACATTTTTGGCATATCCCTTGTGTGGACGATTTTCGCCACAAAGCCCCATCATATTTTGGCAAAACCTTGATGGGAGAATTTTTTTTTTATATTAATTAAAGTAGGGAAACAGGTTGAAAAAGATGAAAAGGATAGAATAGAGACAAATAAGGGTTACATTTAATTTTGAGAAATAATATTTTTTTTTTGCCAACTTCAAAAGAAGGTTACTATTTTATATAACATTGTTTTTGTTTAGTAATTATATATTTAGTAAAGTAAGAAAATGCCAATTACCAGAGGACAAGCGAGAAGATTAGAGGAGGAAAGTAGAGAGGAAGGGTCAAGTTCGGAGGAAAGATCCGATATGGAGTTATCGGAAGATAGAGAAAGGGAGACTCCAGCCGCAATGGAGTCCATGCAGGGTAAAGGTGAGGAGTCGCAAGGGGAGGGGGTAAATAAAGATAAAGAAAAAGAGGGCATTGCTGCTCCTGATATGGAATGGCTCCGTGTTGTGTTAACAAAGTTAACTGGGGATATTGGAAATATCAATCAAAAAATAGAAGAACAGGGTAGAGATTTAAGGGGGGATATGAATCAAAAAATGGAAGAGCAAAGTAATAAATTAGGAAATTTTGTAACAAAGTTAACTGGGGATATTGGAAATATCAATCAAAAAATAGAAGAACAGGGTAGAGATTTAAGGGGGGATATGAATCAAAAAATGGAAGAGCAAAGTAATAAATTAGGAAATTTAGAGACAAATTTAAAAAGGGAAATGGGGGACAAATTAGGAAAATTAGAGACAAATTTAAGAGGCGACATTAAAAATTTAGAAGTTAAATTAAATAAAAAGGTGGACAATTTGATGAACCAATTAGAGAAAATTCAAATAGAAAATGAAAGAGTTGAAAGTAGGATAAATAAAGCAGGAGAAAACTTAGAAAAGCACTTTATTCAAAAAATTAACAAGTTGGATGAAGGGAATTCTGAAGTAGAAAAAGAGGTTCTTATTATTGACAGTCAGTCACAAGTTGATGAGGTAGAAGGAACAGAGAATAACAGTGGGGAGGAACAGACCCAAATTTTAGAGAAAGAGGTGGAGGAAGAGAGTCAAAATGTAGAAAAATTAGTATTAAGTGAAATTCAAGAAAATAGGATTAATATTGATGCGGATGGACAGAGTGAAAGGAACATTTTGATGTTATTAGACAAAACAAACGAACAGACTGAGGACAACAAACAAAAGACAAATTTTAATTTTAAAGAAAATATAGTTAAAACCTACAGACAAACTGGAAATAGAAAGGAGGCTAATAAAAGTTATAAGAACAATTTTAAAAAGAGAGTAAAAGCATTCAAACAGGTATTAAGGACAAAATTAACACTGAACAAATATTTAGAGAAGGGGGAGGGGATTTTTAAAGACATAATTCGCCGGGGCATCCGGAAAAAGATAAAATTAAATTTGGGCTTTGCAATATAATTGCATTAGCCACTTTTTATAGTGAACCTATTTTTTTTTTGCAACTCGGATGAGTTTGAGGAAGTGACTGACAGACTAACATGACAGAATTAGGATCAATTTAAAATATGACGAAGTGACATTGGACTAATATAATAGTATGGATGATAAATTTATTTTTTGGATGAGAGAATTTTGGTATATGAAGAGTATGGATGAATTTTGGTATAGTTCTGCGTTTAAATTAATTAGGATGTAAATTAATTAGGATTTATATTTTTTTTTAGGATTAGATTAGATATTAGGATCAGTATAAAATTAATCTAGAATTATATTTAGGGATTAGTCATCCAAATTTAATATATACAAATTATTTATTTGAGACTTACTTGTTAATAACGATTTTATTGAAAATTAAAACATATATATATACAGCTGATTTTGAACGAACATAATATGGAAGAAGATCGATTTTTTTTTATTATATTTTTTATTACAAAATGTTAGAAAGATAAAATCAGCAGGCTGAGAGATGCCTAGATCTCTTTGGAGACATGACGAACTTCCTGAGGCCGAGTCAAGGGGACAGATTTTCTGTTTCGGAACTGTTCAGCTAGGATACCGGACGTGACTAAATCATAATAATATTATAAATTAGAAAGACAAACGAAACTGTATAGAAGCCATGGAATGATAATATATTATATAAATTGTATGTATGCATAGGTTATTAAATTTTGTTATTATAAACTCTATTATTTAGACAAGTTCATTTATTATTTGAGTAACATGTTTTTTCTACGTAAATTTGTTTAATAGAGAGAGAGTAGATGAGAATGAGAAGAGTTGTAGGAGCAAATTATATAACTTTAGGAATAGGAACAAACAAAGGGTAATATTAATTAGAGAAGTTTTGAATTAATTGCTGATGACATTCTTTTAGACGTCGGGATTATATAGATTTGTTTTGGGAGAAATTATTTTTTTAATCCTAGTAAGAGCTAGTGATTAATTGGAGATTTATATTTTTTTTTTGATCTGCGAGAGATGATTTTTTTGTGTCGACTAGAAAGAACTAGCGATATATATATAGGAGATTTATGATGTAGTGTTGGTTGCCTACCTGAGATAGGAGGAACCGTATTTTTGCTACGTCAACGATGAAGTTATTATTATTAGGGAGTTATTAGTAGAGAAGGAAGTTGAAGTAAAAATATATGTGAGATACATTTTTTTAGTTAGGAAGTATGAAGGACGTCTCAAAGAATTTAATACCTCAAAAGACAAGTACTATATATATATTAAATAAATTAAATTTGTATTCCTTATTACCCGGCGTGAGGCCTAATTTTGATTGTTTAGTAATATTTTGGAAGTGTGATGAAGTAAAACCGAAGGATTTATTTAATTTTTATTTCAAGTAAATTTTTTATATACAATCTTTTTATATAATTATTTTGAATACATACAATTGTATATTGATGGTAAAGGCGGAAAGTAAAATTAATTGGCAATTTCTTAAATCTATATGCAACTTGATTATTTCCAAACTTGATTTCATGACTATGACTGATCCTGTAAATATGTAAAAATTTAGTATTATATTTTTTTATGTTCAATTAGTTCAAATTTTTATAAATTTAAGTTAACATTTTCTTTAGGTTAAGGATTAATTGTAAATTTTTAGATTAAGATTTGTTTTTGTTATTAGAAATTAAGTACGTATATATATAAGTTTAATAATTGTAAATAGTAATAAAAAAAAAAAAAAAAAAATGGGCATATATGTATAAAAAGAGCGTCGAATTGGGCATATAAAAAAAAAATAAATCAGTGAGTGTAATTGAGAGAGAGACTTCGATACATCGTTGAGCAATGAGTTGAAGACACCAAGGAGCCAGCCAACATGTGCGTTTGAGGAGGAAGCTAATCTACCTGTGTATTGGAGGAAGACGTTAATCCATCTGTGTATTGAAGGAGGAAGCTTATCATGTGGATTCGAGGAAGAAGCTAAATCAACCTGTGTATTGGAAGAAATTAAATCTGAAAGAACTTATATAAAAAAAAAAAAAAAAAAAAAAAAAAAAATTTGTGAACAAACATTTTTTTTTAAAAAGAAGGAAAAGGCAAATGTGATGTACACTACGGAACATTTTTTTAATGAATATTTTAATGAAAAGAGGTAATTTTTTTATTATAATCTAATATCATATATATACTAGATATATATCAAGGTGTTTGAGAAACAAAACAAGAAAACATATAAAAAACAGCTGTGAAATAGTGTTAAATGTAATGGAGTCGTGAGCTAGCTCTAAAACGGTGCATGTGGTTTTGATATGTTTTAAATAAAAATGAAGTTGAACAATTAGATGAAAGTTGACTGGGGTGGAATTAAAGTGAAGAGTTGACGGGGTCTGGTTTTTGGGGTAGAGGCGTCGAGAAGGTACAATTAATAATATATATATTTTTCAATATGCCCAAATAAAAAAAAAGAAATAGTTTTTTAAGTATTAATTTAATGTTTTTGTGCCATTGTAAATTTTTGTTTTGTTTGTTCAAATAAGTTTTTTTTTAATTTAAATATGTAAATATAGATAATAACCCAATTATTTGTCCTCTTCAAATTCTATTCTATTCATCTTCCCTGTTGGCCCAGTAGTAGTATCATTTGAAAAACCTTTGGATTAGAAATTAATATTATTTAAAATTATTAAAAATTGGTATCTCTTTGTGAATCCAAGTGTAAAGTTTGTTTAATTGAATTTTTTTTCGTTGTATACGTGTACTTTCTTAAAAATTGCACGTCTTAAATTATTGATAATATTTTTTTAGGGCAATTTTCGGCAAACTACTGTAGAAATCAAAATTTAAATAAACAAAAGAGATCAAATTTCTACAGGAAATGTGGTAGCAAACAAGTTATTATCACACCATAGGCGATTTTGTGAGAGTATCCAAAAACAAAAGTATATTTTCAAAGGGATTTACCCCGAATTGGTCCAATGAAATATTCAAAATTGTTAAAATTCAAGATACCGCACCTGTTACTTATTTACTTGAAGATTTGATGAAGCAGCCGATTAAAGGTGGCTTTTATAATGAAGAATTGCAAAAGGTTAAATACCCAGACGTATTTTTAATTGAAAGAGTGTTAAGGAGAAAAAAAGACAAACTCTATGTAAAATGGTTAGGGTTTCATAAACCATCTTGGGTAAAATCCTCTGACATTGTTTAGCAGAAATCCATGATTATTATTATTTTTTTATTATTTTTTTTTTCACTCACCTCTTCCATTTATTTTAATGTATAAGAATGATCAGGGAAAAGGGAATAAAATTTTCATTAATGAACAACATGCATTTTTATTAATCCAATACCACAATCAAAAATTAATATAATATAATAAAAATTACATTTTTATTTTTTTAATTTTTTCTTGTTGAACAATATAAATTATTACTTATTGCATATGAGTTATTCTTGATTATCAATTCAATAACAATATTGAGTGAATACATTCTACCATAATGGTAATAATATTACTGTAAATTACAATATTGATAATATTGAATGAAATTTAAATACATTCTAACATAATGGTAAATACTACTGTGAATATTGCACAACGTGAAACTTATTCAATATCTTTGTGTCCAAATGCTAACGTATCTATATTGTTTGGTTTAATATATCTTTTGTTGTCGTAAGGAGACAATGCAAGTTTCTGTTGTTTGATTGTATAGACATTATGTAATTTAGATTGTAATGTGTAAAAAAATGTATACTTCTCAGTTAATTCATGAAGTGATTTAAGGAAATCGTTAAAGCTTATTTTTTTTGAAACTGCGTATGTTTTAACACCTTTAATACGTTTTTTGATAATTTCATCAAAATCATTTAGAATTTTGAAACTATACATTTTTGGCCTTAACCCAATAAACTCAGTAATAACGTTTCCATTTGTTTCATCTTTCATTTTGCCCAACTGTTTTTTATTCTTATTTGAATAACAAAAATGATCTTGAGGATAGCTGGAAAAATCAAATTCATCTGACATACTTTTCATATCTTTATAAATATCCTCCGTAAAGATATTATACATTAAGCTATCTGTGTCAGTGTACAATAAATGTAAACTATTTAAATTATATCTAGTTAACATTATATTGTAATGAAAATTATACATTAACAATTTGGATAATTCCAGAATCGAAAAACCTATATAAATGGGTTTATTGAACTCAACCACCTCTACTTGTAAATGTACCGCTGCCAACTCTTCATCAAAAATTGTACAGTCAATAAAATTTGAGCGACGAATAAGTTTCAGTAATTGATTTTCATTGTTTGCTAATTTTATATTTTGACGCTTCCTGATATTTTCAATACTTTTGCCGAATATTGTGTTGTTCATTAATTTAAATTGTTGTATCTCAAATTCACAAGTAGCTTCCGATCTTTTTTTAGTATTTAACTCAATATATGGTTTTAGCCATAGAGATTGTTTAAATTTTAAGGCTCTGTTAATCTTGATGAGTTCAAGTCCCATATCTAGACCTTGTTTAAGATTTAAATAATGACATATATAGTTTCGTTTGTTGTCTAAAGTATTCATTAGTTTTTTATTTTTGCTGCCATCAGGTGGACATTTTTTTTCTGGAAATAAGGGAAGAAAATTGTGTAAATTATGCAATTCAACAGGATAATTTACATCTACATCAAAAATGTAGCCTAAAGATGACTCTGGAGTCAATGAATTCAATAAATGTTTAATGTTTTTTTGAAAATCATCGTCTACATCAACCCATTCAAAGCCTCCATAGGGCAACATTTGATTCATTCCCCATCCATATAAGTTATTGGCATCTAAATAAATAATGTAACTGGTTGCTATATCTGGATTGTATTTTTCCTTCATATAGGGATTATTCGCTTTAGCGTATCTTGTAATGCATTGCGTCATACCCCCACGTATTCCCTCTTCTATCATAAGTATTTGGTCATAATCAGTAAGCAATTGTAATTTTACCTTTGTATAATATAGCATTGCATCCCATGAATAACCTGGGGCTGAGAAGTACCAAACTGGGTCTAATTTATACGTTAGTATTGAGTTTTCTCTAAAATTTTCAAACGCTTGACAAAGAAGCAAAATATCAAGTTTTAAATAATGTTCTCCATATTGCTTTAATGTTTGAATATTGAAGGTTTCCCAAACATCCATAGCGTGTTCATACTCTTTATCGCTTATGTCCTCTTCAGTTAGTAAGTTATAACAGTGTTGCTTTGCTGGCAATGATGTTTCATTCAATTTTTCAAATGTGGTTATATAATTATATGGAAATATTCCTTTTTTTGTTAGAAGGTGTTTCTTACTTGTGTTGGGAAAAAACTTTTCAATTATTGGGAAATTATTAAGAAAGCTAACTAGTTTACCTAAGCTAAAGGACATGAATCTATAGGAATCAATAAATCTCAATTTGATTGCACCCACTTTTTTTGAAAAACTTATATAGGTTTCTTCTGTGCTTGCTATGACGTCTATTTCACCAGATTTTTCTTCTGCAAGAGCTTTTATTATGAAGTGATTGTCAAAGTGAGAAGCATTGTGTAATATTATTGGAATAAATTTTGGTTTTTTAAATTTTAAGTTACAATTTGAATGACAAACAAAGCGAAAATTACCCGTGACGTGACAGTGATCAAGTACTTTGGTATTGTTAATATCGTTAAAGGGAAGATGACATATCTCACAGTCATTAACATTAGATATGCGAGAATATTCCTCCTCAGTTAGTGGATTCATTGCGCAATTTTGCTGGTATATATTTGAAATCGAAATAGCTAGTTTGTAAAGACTCTTCGCAAATTTTTGTATTGCATCTTCTCCCGTGTAAATCTCTGGATGCGTGGGAATACTAGGATGTACGATATCTGATTTTACATAAAACCCATAACTCATTACTTTATGCTGATTTATTATAGTTGTGTTTTTACTGTGTTTTCTTAGTGGTTCAGAATCTTCCGATCGGTCAGAAATGGGAAGTAAAACTGTCTCTAGGTCGGCATAAATTACAAAAGGAATTTTCTGCAAATGTTTTTCATTTTTAAATTCTAAGACTGATCCCTCATCTGGTAACTTTATGCGAGCCAATTTTTTCCCTGAACATAGCAATTTATGGTTGGATAATCGTTCTATAGCCAAAACTTTCCCCCGATCTCCAAAATGTGTAAAACATTGCTTGCATATTTCAATTCTTCCTCCATGTTTCGTAATTTGAGAACGAACTAATCTCTTAAAGTGTTTAATTAAACAATAGTGAGTGTTTTCTGAGTCTAAATCAGTTAAATAAAGTAGATCGAAATGTTGAATATTTTCCTTTCTAGTAACTCTAATAGGGTATATTTCATTTTTAGCCCCTAGGGAATATACGTTAACACTTACACTATTTGCAGTTTCAAATTTTTCAATGTCTTTGATTTGCACCGGAAATTTTAAACATTCGAAATTAAAATTATGATTAATATTTCGGTAATTAGATACATTGCCTTTGTCAAGTATTTCATTGGGCAATAGGGCCGATAAAATAGCGTATTTAAAACAATAAATATCCAAATTTTTAGGATTTATTATAGCTCTCTTATTTAAAACATTTGGAGGTAGACATAAATATGAAGTTCCTTGGAGTGGTAAATATTTACATATTTTAAGTAAAAGATGATTTATTTTTGATAAAGCCCATCCACTACCTCTTTCCAAGTGTGATTCATCCAATTCCGTTAATATTTTTTCATAAGAAGTATCAATAAACTTTGTTAGCTCGGTACTAATGTCAACATGAGTCATAGCTGTTTTAAAACATGTTGTGCGTCTTTGCTCTTCCCCACTAGTAAAAGGTTTGATATGTTCACATTCTAATAAAAACTGAATTTTTAAATTTGGTTTTCTTTTAAGATGATTTTTGATAATACTTTGAACTTCAACCTTTTTTGAATTTAAAAACGATGAAGGAGATGGTATATTTTCTTCATTTTTTAGAATTTCATACACTATTGTGTCGTTTAATACTTGTTTTATGCAACTAGATGTAGAAACTTGGTCAAGAGGAGGAATTTGGCTTTGTTGTTGTTGTGGCGGTTGTTGTTTATTAAATTTACATGATAATTGATGTCGTATAAGGTTTGCATATTTATAATAAGTTTTCCCACAATATTCACATAGTACAACCATAATTTTGTAGGTAATAAATTTTTTTATTGTTTAACTTCTATTTATTATTAGGGTTAAGACCTATAGAAAACTGTTAATCTTATTATTATTATATCTCTACATAAATATTTTTTTAATTATTCAAAAATAATTTTGTATGACGTGGCTTGTCGCCCCTTATATATGAGATGTATATTCCCTAAAAAATAATAAAATGATACAATATGACCAGACAAAATTACTGATTAGAGAATACTTTTAGCAATATAATTACCTTCGTATTTTTTTATTTCTTCGTCAGTTAGAACATTACTATATCTTTTCGGGAGGTAAATACCGAATGATTCCCCTTCCTGGTCTACCAACAGTGTTACAACTGCCGGTCCGTACAGCGTCTTCGTTCTTTTGAAACTGAGCACTCTGTAATTATAATCTACAGTGAGATCAGAAATGTTTCTGATATCGATTATATCCCCTACTGAGTTCAATTTTTCTTTTAGGTCAGCCATCTGAAACAGTTTCCATCAGAAAATAACATTGCCGTGAGGATAAAATGAACACTGGCTTGTTTAAACCCTACCCCACCACTAAAATAATTCCAAAAATGTTAAAGAAAAAAGGTCTTGCTAATTGCAATTATAATATGAAAACAGATAAATGTTTAGCACACTAAAAATATAGTGCTGAAGCTGTCTCGAATAGCACATTCCAGTAAGAAATTTTGAGCTCAAAGAAAAAATATTTAAGAGAATTAACTAATATTTAAGCACTTTATAATTATACAGAACATACCTTTCCTGTTTGGTGTGAAAAGTTTTGAAATCACGAGAAGACTGAACGATCGATCGATGGATTATCTCCCTTTATATAGCTTGTATGGCCGAAGGAGGGGAGGAGGAAGAGGAAATGCATAAGTGCAAATAAGACTGCAAGGTTAGTTGGTGAGGTCTTTCCTCGTTGCACAAATGCATATAAAGCTGCTAGATCACTTGCCAAGGCATTTCCTCATTGTACATCTTGAAGATACCCAACGCCTTACAGTAGATAGTGAGTTTTTTTTTTTTTTTACTTAATAATATCTCATTCCTAATTATTTTCTTTCATGAAATTGTTTACATTCAACAGACTAATTTTCGAAAATCTCGGTCCTAACATGACTTCTCTAAAATACATTCTAATTTCCGAAAATGGTTAAGCCCCAACGAAGGGAACAGCATTTTCAGCGGGCTTCGATTTGAGAAGGTACTGACATACAAGTTAATTTCCTATAAAAGCATTTTTGCTCTTCATCGTTTTTACGGCGAAAAAATAATATTCAGCGCTGTTTTTATTTATTTTTTTAAATCACATTTTGTACGTTGCTTTTGTAGTTCCCATGATGCAGTCGTTCCGCCACGAGGTCTATCATTGATTGAAACTGGTTTGCTAATACAAGTTCCAGATAATTGTTATGGACGAATTGCTCCACGATCTGGCCTAGCATTAAAACACTCTCTGGATGTGGGAGGTATAGTTTATTAACTGTCGCTAACGCGAATCTAAAGGCATTCATATATTGCTTTCATTTTTTTTTTTTTTTTCCAGCTGGAGTAATAGATAGGGATTATCGTGGGGAAGTAAAAGTTATATTATTCAATCATTCTGATAACCCCTTCATTATCAAAAAAGGGGACGCCATAGCTCAACTAATTTGTGAAAAGATATCGTACCCCAAATTGGAGCAAGTTAAGGTACTTTAAAGGTTAATCGAAGCTCTAGACCTATAACTCTATTTCTTGCAATAGTCATTTTTGACATTTTTTCAGTCCTTACCTCCAACTGAAAGAGACAAGAAAGGTTTCGGCTCTACTAGCTTTTAATCGCTAAAAAAGGTTTGGTTCATAAAAGGTTGAATGGAAATTATTTATATTGAATTGCAATTTAGTCATGTTTTTTTTTTCAGAAAAAAAATGCCGGCTATGCAACCTTTTGTAGACTGTCGACAATATCGGTGTGTAATTATAAGATACTACTCATGCGAGGAAGGGCGACCAATTTGTCACGGCTGTGCCAAGGACATTTCTCTCCAGCGTCTGTCTCCGACAAGTATTCATCTTACTTGTCACAAAGATGATGAAATTATCAATTATTATAAACATTTTGAATGTATATTTTGCAAATCAAATTTAATTGAAATTCATTCTGATGTTTTAAATTGGTCCAGTAAATGTGATTCAGAAATTGGCAAAATGCTAACAGATCGAGCCATCAAAGAAAATTATACAATTATAGTATGAAAATAAAAGCTATTAGTTATGTTCTCTTTTTATTTCATTTCTCTATCAATCGAAGAAACAAAAATCAATTTTCCCAAGTTTTCTTGCAGAATTTTAAAATAAATTTTATATCACTGTCTTTAGCTCGACGAGCTGCGTAGAAAGAAATTTTTCCCGAGACCAATTTCCCAAAATTTAATATTTTTCACAATTTGTATTAGAATGATTTTTTTTTTTTCTTCTCTTGCATCTCTAATGACCGCGACATTTAAAGAATAATTCCCCTGTTACGCAATTCCTTCATTGGAGAGAAAAAAGACATTTTTCTCACGTTTCCCGAAATGTTATCAAAATAAATTTTATATCACCATCTTCAAATTTTCAAGATCTATACAGTCAAATTTTTTCCCATTCAAATATTCCAATATTTACCACTTTTCATATTTTGTACTGGGTCACGGTTCAGATCTCATTAACATGTCATCATTAGAGAGAGAAAACGGAAGACAGAGATGGACTGAGGAGTGGGGGGTGTTTTCAGTATAAGCCAATATTGGAGGGAATGAGCTCCATAGGAATATCCATTGATTTGTCGTTGGAGGGGTGGCTCCGAGCTCACCCTACCTCTCCCCCCTACTGTTAATGTGTTAGCACTATTTATATACTTAGACCCCCCTTACAACCCCCCCCCCCCCTCCCGATCAAAACTTTGGGACGCCACACTCCTTTTTTTCCTATTTGGCTTTTAAAAATACTACATGTGAAATTTCATGACTACCCGATATTGAGCTAGCTCTATATTTATACTTAGGCCCCCCACAACCCCCCCTCCCGTTCAAAACTTTGGGACGCCACACAACTTATTTTTCTATTTGGCCTTCAGGAATACTACATGGGAAATTTCGTGACAATACGACCAACCGTTAATGAGCTAGCACTATATTTATACTTAGGCCCTCCCACAACCCCCCCTCCCGTTCAAAACATTGGAACGCCACACAACTTTTTTTCCTATTTGGCCTTCAGGAATACTACATGGGAAATTTCGTGACAATACGACCAACCGTTAATGAGCTAGCACTATATTTATACTTAGGCCCTCCCACAACCCCCCCTCCCGTTCAAAACATTGGAACGCCACACAACTTTTTTTCCTATTTGGCCTTCAGGAATACTACATGGGAAATTTCGTGACAATACGACCAACCGTTAATGAGCTACCACTATATTTATACTTAGGCCCCCCACAACCCCCCCTCCCGTTCAAAACTTTGGGTCGCCACACATCTTATATTTCTATTTGGCTGTTAAAAATACTACATGTGAAATTTCGTGACAATCCGACCAATCGTTGAAGAGTTAGCACTATATTTATACTTAGGCCCTCCCACAACCCCCCCTCCCGTTCAAAACATTGGAACGCCACACAACTTTTTTTCCTATTTGGCTTTTAAAAATACTACATGTGAAATTTCATGACAATTCGCCCATTAGTTAATGAGTTAGCTCTATATTTATACTTAGGCCCCCCCACTACCCCCCTCCCGTAAAAAATTTTGAGCCGTCACACCGCCTATTTTTTTATTTGGCCTCCAGGTATACTCCATGGGAAATTTCATGACAATTCGACCATTAGTTAATGTGTTAGCACTATTTATATACTTAGGCCCCCCCACAACCCCCCCTCCCGTTCAAAACTTTGGGACGCCACACACCTTTTTTTCCTGTTTGGCTTTTAAAAAGACTACGTGTGAAATTTCATGACAATTCGACCATTAGTTAATGTGTTAGCACTATTTATATACTTAGGCCCCCCTTACAACCCCCCCTCCCGTTCAAAACTTTGGAACGCCACACACCTTTTTTTCCTGTTTGGCTTTTAAAAAGACTACGTGTGAAATTTCATGACAATTTGACCATTAGTTAATGAGTTAGCACTATTTATATATTTAGGCCCCCCTTACAACCCCCCCTCCCGTTCAAAATTTTGGGACGTCACATAGCCTATTATTCAATCGGGCTCAAAAGGATGCTACATCGGAAGTTTCATAAAAATCCGTCTAGCCGTTTGGGCGTGATGCTGGAACAAACATACAAACAAACAAACCCCGTTTCAGCTTTATTAATATAGATAACAATTATTGTTGAGAAAAGGTGGTGATCTGGAGGAAAATCCGATGTGTCTAGATAGGGCTGGAGCTGTGACATGTCGAAATATAGGTATTCTTTAAGTATGTGACGTCATTATGTGCTGGATGTGACGTCATTGAGAGGGAAACATGGAGAAAGTATAGCAACTTCTGACCCAGCTCTAACCACCTCCAACCGCCAAAACCTAGCCTTAACCACCGCGCACCATCACCGAATCACTTCCTCATCTCAATAAGTTACCTACTCAAGGTCATTCACTCTTTCAGATCCTCATTTCTTCTAATTTTTCATTTCTATCTAGTTTTACACATCTCGGTGTAACTCGGGTGTTTACAGAAAATATACAGAAATGATGGCCATTTTATGTTTACAACAATTTACAATACAGCCCCAGCAGAGTGAACAATATTTACAACAATTTACAATATTAGTTAGGGGGCGTCCTTATGGCCGACGGCAAGGGTGGAAATACCATCGGATAGAATGATTCTTTTGTCGTCATGAGGAGATAGTGAAAATTTATTTATTGTCACTGGTGCAATGTAGTGATCTTTGGACCTTATTGCGTTGCAGGGTGTACGCAATGTAATTGAGGCTTGTAGGCACTATAATTAGTCATTATAAATTATATATTTGTTTAAAGCAGCCGTCTGAACCCCCTTGGCACGCTTCTTAACCACGTCCGCAATTAACATGGCATACATCTTTCCGAGTAGAGCACCAAAATCAGTGATGACATGCCCCATGACCTCGTTCTTAAATTTCCTAACAACCCTTTTATTAATAATTAATAACAATTATTGTTGAGAAAAGGTGGTGATCTGGAGGAAAATCCGATGTGTCTAGATAGGGCTGGAGCTGTGACATATCGAAATATAGGTCTTCTGTAAGTATGTGACGTCATTATGTGCTGGATGTGACGTCATTGAGATGGAAACATGGAGAAAGTATAGCAACTTCTGACCCAGCTCTAACCACCTCCAACCGCCAAAACCTAGCCTTAACCACCGCACACCATCACCGAATCACTTCCTCATCTCAATAAGTTACCTACTCAACGTCATTCACTCTTTCAGATCCTCATTTCTTCTACATTTTCATTTCTATCTAGTTTTACACATCTCGGTGTAACTCGGGTGTTTACAGAAAATATACAGAAATGATGGCCATCATATATTTACAATACAGGTCCAGCAGGGCGAACAATATTTACAACAATTTACAATATTAGTTAGGGGGCGTCCTTTTGGCCGTTGGCAAGGGTGGAAATACCATCGGATAAAATGATTCTTTTGTCGTCATGAGGAGATAGTGACAGTTTATTAATTGTCACTGGTGCAAGGTTGTGATCTTTGGACCTTATTGCGTTGCAGGGTGTATGCAATGTAGTTGAGGCTTGTAGGCACAATAAATAGTCATTATAAGTTATATATTTGTTTAAGGCAGCCGTCCGAACCCCCTTGGCACGCTTCTTAACCACGTCCCCAATTAACATGGCATACATCTTTGCACGTAAAGCAACAAAATCAGTAATGATTTGCCCCATGACCTCGTTCTTAAATTTCCTAACAACCTTTTTATTAATAATAAATAACAATTATTGTTGAGAAAAGGTGGTGATCTAGAGGAAAATCCGATGTGTCTAGATAGGGCAGGAGCTGTGACATGTCGGGATATAGGTCATCTGCACGTCATTATGTGCCGGAAGTGACGTCATTGATATCAAAACATGGAGAAAGTGTAGCAACTTCTGACCCAGCTCTAACCACCTCCAACCGCTAAAACCTAGCCTTAACCACCGCGTACCATCACCGAATCACTTCCCCATCTCAATAAGGTTCCTACTCAAGGGCATTCACTCTTTCAGATCCTCATTTCTTCTTATTTTTCATTTCTATTTAGTCTTATACATCTTGGTGTATCTCGGGTGTTTACAGAAAATATACAAAAATGATGACCAGCATATATTTACAACAATTTACACAATTTACAATACAGCCCCAGCAGGGCGAACAATATTTACAATATTAGTTAGGGGGCGTCCTTATGGCCGATGGCAAGGGTGGAAATACCATCGGATAAAATGATTGTTTTGTCGTCATGAGGAGATAGTGACAATTTATTAGTTGTCACTGTGGCAAGGTTGTGATCTTTGGACCTTATTGCGTTGCAGGTGTACGCAATGTAGTTGAGGCTTGTAGGCACTGTGAATAGTCATTATAAGTTATATATTTGTTTAGAGCAGCCGTCTGAACCCCCTTGGCACGCTTCTTAACCACGTCCCCAATTAACATGGCATACATCTTTGCGCGTAGAGCAACAAAATGCATGACCTCGTTCTTAATTTTCCTAAGTGAGCACTCAATACCTCGGCCTATGCCCCTCCCAGCCCCCTCCCCACAAATATTCGAGACGTATCCACAGAGCCCCTATGTACATCCCCAGCTCTAATGAGCACCCCCTCTTCGGCCCAACCCCCTCTGAGTGCTCAATCCTTCGGCCCATCCCCCTCCCCTCCCATTCCCTCCCTTCCCATCCCTCTCGCTTCCTAGCCCCCTCCCCACAAAAATTCGAGACATATCCGTATTCTAAATGCTACGAAAATGACGTCGACCTGCACCACCTCTTCATCGACTACAAGCAAGCCTACGACAGTGTAGATAGAGAACAACTTCTACAAAACATGTATGGGTTTGGCTTCCCCCCCAAACTGATAAGGCTGGCAAGGATGACGTTGACGCACACTTGTGGAAAGGTCAAGGTCCAGAACGCGATCTCATAAAGCTTTGAGGTCAGGCAGGGTCTGAGACGGGGCGACCCATTATCCCCCTTACTCTTCAATATAACACTGGAGAAAGCTATTAGGGGCATCCGTACGAATCCAGATGGCACTATATATAACAGGCTCAGTCAGCATCTCGCATATGCGGACGACGTGGTCATAACTGGACGAATGAAAGCTGCATTGGCGGGGGCGTTCCAGGAATGTGACGAGGAGTCCTGGAAGCTTGGTCTTCTTATCAACGAGAGCAAAACCAAGTACATGAGAACCTCGAGGAAAGAAGTAAAAGAGAAGGAACTCGTATTTGGAGGTTGCAGGTTTGACCAGGTGGAAAAATCTCAACCTGAAACGGTGCCCATTGTGGCAGTGAAAAAGGAAATTAAGCATGAATTTTCCTCCGATTTAGATTATTATTTAAAGCAGTTGAAAGGTCATACTGAGAAATTAGATACAACCTATGGGGTCCGGTATCACGAAAGGACACAATCATTTTATGTTGGAAATTCAACAATTAGTTTAGACGAGGATGAAATTCAAGTAGCTGGTCAAAAATATCATTCAACCCCAAGACTCATAGCATTATTATTTTTGAAAAAACCACAGGTATATGAAGTGCAGGATTTAGAAAATTATAAAGACATATTAAGCAATACCTACGCTCATAGACGTGGGTATTCAACATCTGGACACATTGTTAGAAATCAGACCCTGAAATACAAAGACATTATCGCAAAATTGTTTCCGAAAAAGAAAAAAATCAGTGGCTATCTACCTGGATATGCGGGCAAACAGGCCAATAATTGAATATTATTCCAATATCAATCAGCTGGTAGACCGGCTGCGTATTTTGTATGCTTCAAAAGCAGCATGACATACTGGGCACGATAATGAAATAAGCGCTTTAACAGACGAGTTACGAACACTTAATGTCATTTCCTAAGATGCAGTCAAAGAAGAAGATTGTCAATGAAATATACGCCTCCGCAAGGATCAACTATGGACGTAGAAAATATAATTTGAAGGGGGTTGGTGATTTGTGGGAAATTGATCTGATGGATGTTTCAAACTATAAAAAACATAATAAAAATCACAGTTTTATATTGGTTGTTATTGACGCGTTTACAAAATATGCCTTTGTGGAAGCTCTGAAAACAAAGAGAGGTGACGAAGTGGCTCAAGCTATGCATAAAATTTTAGACAGAGCAAATTTCAAACCGCATATTCTACAAACGGATAGAGGCAAAGAATTTATTACAAAAATTTCACCAAATTAATGCAAGAATACAATATAAAACATTATAGTACATTTTCGAAAATTGAATGTGCTCATGAAGAAAGATTTATTAGGACTTTACGTGTCAGACTTATGAAAAATTTAAATATTAGAGGAACATTTGAATACCTGAGCATATTACAAAATATTGTGAAGGAGTATAATGAAACTGTTCACTCTACAACAGTTGTAGATGTAGACCAGGTCTGAGACCAAAAGACATTACATCAAACGATGATGTAAGACTGCAAACACCTAAAATAATCTCTAACAAGCTATTATCGGTTGGAACTTTCGTTAGAATTTCTAAGCATAGAGGCGTATTTACTCGAGGATACTACCTGAGCTGGTCAACTGAAATTTTCAAAATCAAAGAAGTTCGAAAAACAAACCCTCCAACATACCATCTTGTGGACTTACAGGAATAACCAATCTTGGGCGGGTTTTATCGAGAAGAAATCAAACCAACAGAAATTACAGGCATCTACCTAGTTGAAAAAATTATAAGAAAAAAAGCCTCCAAGATATTAGTGAAGTGGTTGGGATTTGAACAGCCAGAATGGATAAATGTAAGATATAATGAAATAAAAATCATATTGTTTTAATTGTGTATTTTTTTATTATCCCTAAAGCTTATGTCCCCCATGTATCAGAAATGTGTATCACATACATAAACGTGTATCCTTCGTATGATTCAGCAGGTCTGGGTTTAGTATATAAGCCAATCAGGTTCAGTTGTTTTTGTCTTCTGCTATACACCTTGTGGTCATCCCCCGCTTTAGACATCCTGTGAGATCTGTACCCTGTGAGCCCTACAAACCCCGTTGTACCCTGTAAGTACCATACATGCTCTAATGTTGAAAAATTTCAAAGACTTCCGATAATTAATGAAAATTACATATTTCACATATTGTAAAACTTGTCTTTCCGATAATTATTGAAAAATATCCCTAGTGGGGTGTCAAACGAAAGCCCTTTTAATTACCAATATCTGCTTCTCGAACCGATCAGTCGTTTAGAACCATAGTTATAGGCTTATCTAACAACATCCTGCTACCAAGAGATAACACCCCGGAGCCAACACACAAGGCATTAGCCTCTAATTAAAACACGTATTGCATAATAGAGTGCTGACAAAGTTCCAATTAGATACATAAATTATAAAATATTTATAATTATATTTATGTAAATAGCACATATAGTTATAGCAGGTAGATATTCATGTATCTTCCATTATTTATTAAAATCAAAACGTAATGCATATATTATAAAACTCACCCATCAACGACGCGGTGCACTTATTGTGAAGAGAATGCATACATGCTCTTCACGCCCCCCAGGCAATAATTCTATTGTTAGCCATCCTAAAAAAATACATAGGAATACATATTGTAAAATTCATCACATCAAATAATAATTCAATTCCTAAAAATACATATTGTAAAATTCATCACATCAAATAATAATTCAATTGAATATAGCACAAAATTTACCGACAATATTTACTGGCGATTTCTGGGATGCACTCCCAGAAATTGATAACTCGGCTAATAGGTTCATTTCATGATCGTAAAGAAATATGATGTCGCGTCCAACACCAATTCCCCCGACTCTATGTGCCACCTCTAGTACAGCGTGGGAGCACAGAGAAGTAATTTTTAAGTTGCGATATTATTCGCCCTCGTTTTTCCTAGAAAAAGCATAGCAAAATATAGATATGTGTAAGCAAGCATAAACATATACATATTAAAACATAACTACTTACAATGCCGCCGATCATTGTGGACTGATGTTCTCCAGTTGATTGTAAACCGTTTATATATCCAAAAACTATCATCCTATGGTTTAATTAAACCCACAAATTATCATTTTCACACACCAAAAACAATCGCTCCCCCGGCTGTTTAAACTTATACATAAAACATATACTTTAAACATATACTTTAAAAGAAAGGACAACTTTGGACACAGGTTTGGCCTTCTCGAGGCCTGGAAAAAGACTGCCTCTCACCTTCGAATGGTGGCCTCAGACCTTCTTTTCGTCTGTCCTTTGTCCTTCGGAACTTGATATTTTTTTTACTTTAAACATTTTTCAACGTTTTCTTCCTTCTCTTCCCTTTCTTCTGTCTTCTTAATTATTATTTTAATTTTCTGTAGCTCTGTTTTTTAATTTTGACTCCTACATTTCTTAAAAATAGCATTCAAACTTGGTGATATACACTTTCGGATCAATATACGGCCTTGGATTGGATCCGTGCTCTATGATTCGATGCTTTCTGGAACAGGCTTCGTTTGTATATTTTGTGGGAACTGAACACACCAAGCGGCAAGAATCCGAACTAACTCTTGGTTAAGACTTCTATATTATATTTTTATAAATTTTCCTTAAACGGCTCTTTTCTTCGTGTTTTCCTTTACCAATCTTCTTTAATTAAATGTTGGATCTTTTATACAAAATTTCAAAAGATTCTTGCTGACAGTTCTTCTGCTGTTGAGTTTTATAAAAATTTTCTCATCTCATTAAATTCTTCGTTCATCCGTCATTTTATCCCCTTTTTGCAGCCTCTTTTTCTTTTTGAATGTGTTTTTTAACTTCTCTTAAAATTTGGTTCTTCATTCTTCAGTTTTTTGAGTTTAATTTGAGTTTCGAAAAATCATTTTTAACCACGCCATTTTAGGTTACGGCCCTGTTTGCTTATGTCCCTTTACTGATTTTTTTTTTCCTTTCTGCCCTTCACTCCTTGTTTACGTCTTTATTTTCTTTTCTGGGTTGTAATTTCTATTTCTTCTTCTTTCAAAGTGGTTCAAAAAAAAATTATAACGTTGCTTAACGTTTGTCGTCATGGCAACGGGTTGTTTACATTATACCTCTCAAGGGGGTCAGACCTGAAACAATATGTTCTCACCGTACTAGTTGAATAAGACAAGTGCCTCTCTGAAATGTTTTTTTAATTTTTTTAGAAACAATTAGCAGTCAACCGTGCCTATTAGCCACCCTTTCCACTGCCCTGACAGTTGAAGTCATACGCTATCACTGTGCATAGAACATCGTGTCTATTAGCCACCTTTTTCATTACGTAAGTACTTTTTTAATTCCTATTCACTTGGTGTTTATACCAGATGTTAATTATAAAAATTTTGTCATGATATATGTCGAGTGGGGTCTTCAAGAAAAGACAAAAATTCCCCCGGCCTTAAATATCACATCGCTTTTTCAAACTATTCAATACTTTAAGAAATATACAAGTCAGAACTAAATGTGTTTGTAACTTTAAATAATATATAAAACAATATTTTCCTTATTGAAGTCTGTGAATAGAAGGGAAATGGGGACTCTGGATCAGTGTCTCCTCATGACCTTTGACCCCACGGGGTCACGTGACCCATCATCCACCACCACCACTCCCCCCCCCCCCCCCTTCCATCTCCGAATCACCCACCATCGTACATCCCCAGTTCAATAAGTTTCCGCTCTCCCTCTAAACCTCAGTAAGACCCCCCCCCCTCCCAAATCTTTTTTTTGGACCAGTTGCTCCTCATGACCTTTTACCCCACGTGGTCACCTGACCCATCACCCCCACCACCACCACCCTTCACCATTACCCCCCCCCCCCCCCCCACCACAGCTGCGAATCACCCTCCATCGTACATCCCGAGCTCAATTCTCCCCTCCCCATAATTTTTTCATCTCAATTTTTGTCCTTTGAATCACTACCAATCTACTTCCCCATCTCAATAAGTTTCCACTCTCCCTCTAAACCTCAATAAGTTTCCACCCCCCTCTAAACCTCAATAAGTGTCCACTCTCCCTCTTAACCTCAATAAGTTTACACTCTCCCTCTAAACCCTACTTTAAATTTTTAACCCACCCCTCGCCTGTGCCCCCTAAAGTTTTCTTAATAAGCCCACTAGCGCTCCCAAACGTCTAGAAATCAAATTATTATTGATATTAAATCTGGTGTGACTTTTTAAGAAAAAAAATAACTCTTGTCCTTACGAGATTCGAACTCACCACCTTCCTTCTGTATAGGAGGTAGGCTTGCCAACCCCTCGTCTTTCGTGAAATAGTTGTTCAACAGGGCTAAAATCTAGGTATATAACGTTCAAGTCATACATTTTATTATATCAAGTAACAACTTTGATATTTTTAGGCCTGATTTTCGTGACCTTGAACAGGCACTTGCGTGATCTAGCATGTCGAACCCTGCATTCGTGAAGCCTACCTTATCATGTCCTATCATCATCATAATCATCATTGTATTCAGTATTATTTTAAACTGGAGTATTATGATGGAAAAATCGCCTACCTACACTTTTGAGCATGCCGTCCTTCGGTGCCTTGAATAGTATTGCATTTAAAAATATAATTCAAAGCTCGTCATATTGAGTATGTTGCCGATTGGAGTAATATGTGCGAAAAAATATTTATCTTCAATTCCGAGCACGCTGTCCTTTGGTGTTATTTGTGAAGTCTTGTTTTTTATTATTTTTATTTTTTTATATTTAACATGGTTTGGAAATGACCTTCGTATCTATAGGGATTTGTTGTTTACATGTCGTTGTTTACATGTTTCAAAAAAGGCGAGACCTGTTGTTGCAGGCATACTTCACCAATTTTTATTTCATGATTTAATCTTACATCCCCACGTCAATTAACACATCCAATGTGCTTTCCCATCTCAATACCCCCGCTCTCCTCCGAATCACTACTCTCTATCTTCAGTATAGCGGCGTAGCCAATCCATCTCAATTTTCTCACTTATACTTCCCAATTATCCCACCTCATTCTCCCTCATAACCTTTTACTCAGACACACATCCAAGCAATTTTCATTAGATTTCATCATAGTCCACTACTTTTAGCCATCATGCTTCACCCCTGTTCAACACCTACAACCTCTCTAGATCGTCTGACCTTTCATCGTAACCCGGTCTACTCATACATAAACCTACATTCTACGTCCATTAGCCTCTCCCTCTGAACAGTCATACTTACCCACCTCAAATTACCTTCAATGCAAATACCCACATCAATTATTCTAAAACATAATCTTTAATTATAGTTCTACTTCCTCAGACCAATTGTACTTCTTCCAATCCGGCAGAGTCTTTGCAACCCACACCTAATCCTTAGGTCTTTCTCCTAATTTTTATGACTCACTTCTACTTCCCGACATCAATTGTCTAATTTTTTTCTCAACTTGTCCTAACCAATTTTCTGCTCTCTACTTCTAAATCCTTTTACTCATACATACCCGCCCATACACGCGGAGTAATCTTTAGATCTAGATGTATCTTTCCAGGGGTCTCATGGATACATTCTTAGGCTAACATGCAGTATATTTAACTTACGTTAAGTTACATGCTCCTTTTTGTGTACCTAGCGGCCAAAACAATTTCTTTCTCCTTCCATCAACCGTCCTGTACTGTAATTGCTCTCCTAACCTCCTGAAATCCCTGCACAATTCTAACAACGACCAATCCATCCCAATATTCTACTCTCCACTTCTACTTCCCCAACATCATATCAAGTCAGAACCCTACAAATGTAGACTACTGCCCCGTCAACATTTCTTTCTCATTCAAACCACTTCTATCCCACCTCTCACTCAGACATACCTACACACTTGCATCACCCAAGGGATTTTCTTCATCATCGTCCAGCCAGTATCAGTTTTATTTTTAGCCTTTTCTTTTGCATGTCCCAAAACCATTCACCCAACTCCTCTTCACTCATATCACTACAACCTATTCGATATTCATACTTCCGATCCTCTGATCCTAGGACCCCGGTATACGCCAGGCCTTCACTTACACCATATTTTATACAAATTTAAATGCTTCTCCCTACCTAAACCGCCAGGTCTACATCCACAGTTCTCGTCGATATTGAGATTCGCATTTCCAATATTACTTTACCATCACTATTTTTACGACTAATAACCTACAATCTAGCAGGAACTTAAATCACACAGACAACCCCCTGCACAACACTACTCCGGATATATTCAAAACCCACTCCCACACATCTGAGCACCAATAGAACTCTAACCTAGGACCCCTGCTGTGTAGGCTCACTCACATTGGTAACTGTCAACCCATCTTCATAACTGCAAAAGCCGGGGGTAATTTCATATTCAAGTATTTTTCCTAAGATATCATACTGATGAAGGCAAGACTCTAGACCCCTTCATCACAAACGAGGTCAGTTAAAGAACTATTTTATAACACAGCCTCAACGTACAAGAATCATATAAGGTGTGTCCATAGACTACAATAGGAACTCTTATGTAGCCATCCTAAGAAGAAGTCATTGAAAACTTTACCCACTGAGCCGGATAATTATTTATAGTAGTGATACTAATATTTTTTGAATGGGTAGGCCTTGTAACATTTCATTATCAGAGATTAGCTGCGATGTACTTTTCTACAAATCAGAGACTATGCATACTTCCTACAATAGGATCACAACTAACACAACCGTTTCCCAATTAATAATATAAACGTAGCCCTCACACCCATACCCCATTGTATTTATTTTTCAAGCCCTTCGTCTCATATACATCACAGTTCCCACAGGTATTTGAGAACCCATATATTAGTATTATTGTTCCATCCTCACCCACATCTCATGGACCCCACAATTCAGCCCTCCTTCCCCGCATATATGGTATTGAGAGCCAAAACACTTATGGTGACCCCATACTACAGTTATTTTACCGATTCATCGTCATAGCCGCAAAACCCAGGACTATTTAATATTTTAGTATATTTCTTTTTTCATTATTTGTCACAGCGCCTACTCCACTCAACTGTTTTTTCTTAAAGTCCTATACATATCTTACATCCTTTCATATATTTCTTTTTTATTTAGTCATATTATTTTATATTTCATGCGATTAATATTTAAATACATTTTCGAAAATTTACGTAAATTATGAAAATTTTGTAGCATATTCAGAAACATTTTTTTGTGATGAATGTGACTGCGTAATAACTATCGTGATTAAAATAAAAATTTATGAGTACAAGTTGGTCAGTATTGAGAAATAAAAATCGTATGCAGGTTCCATATCATAGGCAGTTTCTTATTGTTGTTGGGGCTAGGTGTATTACTGGAAACCCATTAATGATCGGCTCTTCTCAGATTTGATTGGCTCCTTTCGTTGCATGCAGGATGAAAAAAAACTATAAATACGTTCTGTTTGGTCAGTAGTTATCTGTTTCATTGTGAACGTGTTAACAACGTTGAGATAAACACAATCTGATCATTTCATATTTATTGAACCGAAGTTGTCAACCCTGTTACAATAAATACGGTCTGTTTGGTGATTATTAGGCAGACTTCATTGAACTAGTAATCCACAGCAGGTTATACGTTTTTACGTTTGGTCGGGTATAAAGTTCTCTCATCAACGTGTAGATGTTAGATTTGGATAGTTCAAAGAGGGGTTCGGGTATCATTCTCATTACCGAAACCATCGGGGGTATAGATGGAATAAGAAAATCTGTTAGACATGAAAACACTCACACTTTGCCATCATATAGGTTTATCTATTTAAAAGGTAGATTTTTTCAAGGAGAATGGGACAGCGATAATTGCAACACTCTAAAAGCGGTTTGTGTTCAATTCCAGTGCTTCCTGGGTAATAACTCGAACTATATTTTGAAGGATATGTCAATAATGGGCATTAACTTCATTGGGAATAGGTACACAGCATATCACAAACGAAGAGATTATTAGAAAGAATCAAATCGAATGAAAAAATGTATAGCAGGCTGTGTGAGGTTGAAGGCTTGGAGAGGCTATAAACGCACGCAGGTCGTATGAGTGAAGGTTTGGAGAGGTTATAGACGCCCGCAGACCAGTGTGATCACCCGCAGTTCTAAATGTTGAAAACACTGATTTGAGGAAAAGTAGGAAAGTACAATCGTGTTAAGCATAGAAATATGCCTGTATTTTTGATTTGCAGGGAAGGGCCTTGCCCCCTCATCATTCATGCTTTGTATCCAAAAGTATATATATATTTCAGTTTTCATTTGACTATATGCTTATATCATCTCGTTTGTGTGAGCGGTTCTATATCTGCTGGGTAAGTTTCGTTTTTGAGCAGTGTCTTCGCGCACCCCCAAAATCCTGTTCTTTGAACCAAAATCAACTCAGTCAAATCAATTCAAATCCCTATATTATACTGCAATATTCTCGCTCAAACATCACTACACTCTCCTTCTAGTCATAACAATATCCTTATAACGATATAACAGTAGTTATAACGATATCGGTATATATATATAACGATATTACTGTAGTTATAACGATATCGCTATATTTATAACGATATTACAATAGTTATAACGATATCGCTATATTTATAACGATTTTACTGTAGTTATAACGATATCACAGTAGTTATAACGATATCACAGTAGTTATAACGATATCGTTATATTTATAACGATATTACTGTAGTTATAACGATATCGCTATATTTATAACGATATTACAGTAGTTATAGCGATATCGCTATATTTATAACGATATTACTGTAGTTATAACGATATCGCTATATTTATAACGATATCACAGTAGTTATAACGATATCGTTATATTTATAACGATATCACAGTAGTTATAACGATATCGCTATATTTATAACGATCTCACAGTAGTTATAACGATATCGTTATAGTTATAACGATATTACTGTAGTTATAACGATGTCGCTATATTTATAACAATATCACAGTAGTTATAACGATATCGTTATATTATAACGATATCGTTATAACTACAGTAATATCGTTATAAATATAACGATATCGTTATAACAACTGTGATAGCCTAACTTCAATTAGAAGTTATAAAATATTATAAGGGATATAATATCATTTACAACAGCGCTAGATATCAGTCGTTCAACAGCACTAATTGCGGACACTTGTGTCTACTTTTTTTGTACTATAACCAAACATTATGAGTTTTACAATGATTGTAGAAGGTGACACATCTGAAATATCAGCGTCCTATTTCCCTCCAATCGTCTTGGACACTAAAAAGGCCTGGTATATCGGACTTTTATCATTGGATACATACAACTCTATTCCAAACATTGTTCAGGGGGTTAATAATGAAATAGTAATTATACCAAGTGATACAAAACCGACACCCAAAAAAACTATAACAGAATTAGTAACTATACCAACGGATGGAAAACCTCTTCCTAAAAAGGTGATAACCCCTAAAACATCTCAGGGTGAATCCGAGGTTCAGGCAACATTTACAATAAAACTCCCCCAAAACCCTATAACAGTTAAATTACCACAGGGTGCATTCAGGGAGGTTTCACAAATCAATGTAACATTGAAAGAAATATTAGAACATAAACATAGTGTAGGACAAATGCCTTATAAACCTATTATAGATATAACGAGTAACACGAGTACAAAATTATGCTCTATCAAAAGTAATTATGACATTGATTTTACACAAGCGCGCAGTATAGGAACAGTGTTGGGATTCAGATCATATATTAAGTCCTCAGAGGGGCGACACTGGTCATCTGAAGAAGTACGTATATCGCCCATTAGTCTTATACAATTGGAGTGTAGTCTGGCTAAGGGGTCCTATAAAAACGGGAAACCAACACACAATATATTTCAGTTTATTCCTGACGTTCCACCGGGCTACAAGCTTAGTATTAATCCACGAAATATCATATACCACCCATTAAACACATTGTATATTGATAACATAACAGTTCGTTTAGTCGATCAAGACGAAAAACTAGTAGATTTTAGTGGTGAGAATATTTCTATTCGCCTTCACATTAAGGAATGGGCTTAATTATAAAAACAGGGGTAGGTATAGTTCAGGGTCGCCTTAGGAAAACAGCAGCGCAACGGTTAACACATACAAACGCTCTCTTCTTACAATCGCTAGGCTTGATAGTTAAACAAGATGTTAGAGGTTGAAGGTGTATTTGAGACTGAAGAATCTATAACCAAATATGAACTACAATCACATCAGTCCTATTCAACACTAACATTCAACAATCTGGATGAAATCAAGATTGCAATAAACCAACAAAATGTATTAACATTACCATCAGAAAGTTCAATCTACATTGAGGGAAAGATGACTGGAAATACAGTACATTTTATAAACAACTGTTGGGCATATCTCTTTCAAGAAGCAAAGTATACATTAGCAGGAACAGTAATTGAACAAGTACGCAATGTTGGTATCACAACATTAATGAGGGGTCTGTTAACATATGATGTATCGTCTGCAAATTCACTATCTCACGCCGGCTGGAAAGCGTCATTGGGAAATGTAGATATTAATGCTGACGGTTATTTCAACGCTATAATACCCCTTAAAAACATATTTAGTTTCTGTTCAGACTACCGTAAGGTCATCATAAACACACCTCAAGAGATAAGCCTTGTCCGTACCAAAAATGACGTAGATGCCATTATAGGGGCTATAGACACAGATCAATTCACAGTTAATTTAACTAAGGTTACATGGTTAGTTCCACATATTACCGTTTCTGACCGGGAGAAATTACAAATTTATAAAATTATACAGAAAGGAGAGTTCATTAACGTTCCATTTCGTGTGTGGGAATTGTATGAAAAGCCCTCTATACCTGCTACTACAAACCAAAGTTGGACCGTGAAGACTAGTATTCAACTGGAAAAACCACGTTATGTTATTGTTGGCTTCCAAACTGACCGACGTAATAAGATAACGAAGAACATGTCCGAATTTGACCATTGTAACATTACGAACGTGCGTGTATTCCTAAATTCCGAGGTGTATCCAATGGAAAATATGAATATTGACTTCGATAGGGACCAATACGCACTGTTATTTAATCATTTTACGAAATTTAAAAAAACGTATCATGGTGCACATGATCAGTCTTTCATTGACTTCAAACAGTTCAAGTCGATCGCACCACTAATTGTCATCGATTGTTCAAAGCAGGACGAGACTATTAAAACGGGAAATGTCGATGTCCGTATAGAAATACAAAGCTCGAAGAACTTCCCACCAGAAACTGTTGCCTATGCTATAATCATTCACGATAAATTCATACAGTATAACCCACAAAATAATATTGTCAAGATGTCATGAAGCTAGACCGAATCGACCTAAGCAGATTCGAACAGGGGAGTAAGTGGATCCGGCATAGCCCCCTGTTTCCACATTCCTCAGTTCGTCTAATTATAACAGCTCCGTCAGGTAGCGGGAAAACAGACCTCCTACTAACACTTTTATTACATAGAAATGGTTTGAGGTTTGAAAACATTTATCTACTAACGGCAACATTAAATCAAGAAAAATACCAGATGTTAAGAAACGTTTTGAAGCTAGTACCAGAAATTAAACTTTTCATGTATACGAAAAGTGAAGAAATACCACCACCACAGGAAATGAGACGTAATTCTATATTCATAGCAGATGATGTCATCAACCAGCCTCAAGAGCGTATACGAGACGTTTTTGGCTATGGACATCACTACAACATAGATATAATCTATTTGGTAAAGTCTTGGAGTCGGTTACCAAAGCATTTGTTGAGGGACAATGCCAACTTATTTGTGTTATTCAAACAGGATGTGAAGAATTTGAAGAACTTTCACAGAGACATTATTGCAAGTGACATTTGTTTTAATGATTTTCAAAAATTATGTATTCATTGTTGGAGAAAGCCATATGGCTATATTGTAATCAATCTAGAAGCTCCATTTAATAACGGTTGTATCAAATGCGGCTTTGATGAACGTCTTGTAATATGATACAATAAAAGATTCATTATTTTGAAAGATTGTTATCATGTACCCCCCTCCCTATATACATATAATGTAAGTGCAAAAGGACTTTAGTATACATCACAGCATGTAGCTATTAACATCTATTTTCCTTTTAGCCCTAGTAGAGGCGGACCCGTTGGTCTATCTAGCCCACTATGGTTATCTACCAGAAGGTAGTCTTATGTCAAATGACTCAATAACTGAGGCTATTATACCTTTTCAAGAGATGTACAATCTACAAATAGATGGAACATTTAATAATGAAACAGTAGAGTTCATGAAAGTACCTAGATGTGGGGTGAAAGATGTATTAGATTACAGTGTTACCCGAGAAAAGTGGACTAAACCAACACTTAGGTGGTATTTTATGAAAGCAACACCTGACATGATCAATATAACCAAACAAGCCTTTCAAATGTGGGAGGACCAGACAAACATTCGTTTTATTCAGAATGTCCTTCCGTTCCCCCCTGATATTCTCATCACACTACAAAAATTATCCCATATTTTCCAAATATCTAATACTCCATGTCCATACAAGCTCGACGGTCGTGGTCGTGTTTTAGCACATGCCTATTTCCCTTCACATACTAATACCCCCATAGAAATTCATCTAGATGCTGACGAAAAGTGGACATTACAAAAATCAGATATTAGTACATACATGCTACCTACCTTAGTTCATGAAATTGGTCATACGCTGGGAATTAGGCATTCTGACAAGCCTGATTCCGTTATGTTCCCAGCCTTCAATACACTTAATATTAACTTAACAACGGACGATATAGAAGTCATACAATCAATATATGGTTTAAAAGACGATACAACAATTGACTATGAAGAACCAACCAAAATGACAACAGAGCTAATAGAACCTGCTGAGGAATACCAACAGCCACCTGAATTGTGTTCGCTTAAAAGTAACCTATTATTCGCCGTTTTAGGAAATAGATTTTATATTTTTCATGGACTATGGACGTGGTCGTTTTCATGGGATGAAATTTTACAAGTGGATCCTGAAGCAAACATTCAAAAACCAGTATTGCTTACAGACGAATTACCCTTCCTCAGAAGGGGAGTTCGTAATATCACTACTATATACCAACGACCCTCCGGTGAAGTGGTATTTGTTGCAGATAGAAAACTATATATGATGAAATTCCCCGAGTTAACATTAATACCAGGGTTCCCGCAACCAACAACAAGTATTACAAACGGTGTTATTCGTGGAATATTAAATACGTATAGAGGTATAACCATTGTAATTAAAGAAAGTACATATATATTAGAAGCATCTGAGAACCCGAACGTATGGTCAGGGAACATGCAGATATTTACAGAAAAAAAATATCATGATGTCTCATCAATATATCCATTCATCCCCCTTCACGTCATAAAGAACCTTAACTCTATTTTTCGCTATATTAATGGTAATTTATTTTTCTTTTATAATGATAGTAGATTTTATTATGAAATGAACGAATTCACAAAACGAGTGGTTAAAGTAGGTGTAACAAACCTTAGAGATATGTTTAATATACCATGCCCGGACTCATATGATAAGGGAATTATTGAAAGAGTAATAGATAAGCTTAGCAAGTTAATATAAACCCTGTAATGCTCCATTCTACAACATAACGCACGATGGCCTTGACCTAGGAAGCAGTTAATGTGAAACGTGAACTGGTTAAGTTAGGCGATGACTTGAGAAAAAAATACACAGGGTACAAACGGGAGATTGAAGAGCAAGAAACATTTCTTTCAAAAAGATTTAAACCAATAACCGATACAATAAAAGAATCAAAGAAAGTTAGGTTAGGTTTTATGACTCATGCCCGGGCTTTAACTACGAGGTCATATCGCCTACTACCAGAGCGCTCTTTCGTCACTCTGGTGGACATGAGCCCGACTCTACTGTGGGAGTCCTAAATTTTGCCTACCCTAAATTTTTATTCATCTAGGGTAGGGGTCTTTAACGAGTACCTGACATAGTACAGGCTCGGGACCATCGCTCAACGTCCCATCCGAAGGACGGCGTGCTTAAGTTTATTTTACCTCCCAGATAAAATAAACTAAGGGCCTCGGTCGGGCTACGAACCCACGACCTTGAGCTCAGAAGTCAAGCACGCTTACCACTGAGCTACCGGCGCCCTCAACTCAAAGAAAGTTGAACCACCAATTGTAAGCGCTCCTACCAAAATAGAGATTAAGAACGAGCCACCTCAGTCAGACCTAGAATATTATACCGAATTATTAAAAAGAGGTGAAAAAACCAAGCTTGATACAGTATATGGGGTACGGTACAACAAGTTCAAAGACATATTTGAAATTGGAGATTCCCCCATAGATATAACTGAGGATACACTTCAGGTGGGGGGCACTCAATACTATACAACTCCGGGGCTTATTTCCCTACTATTTCTAAAACGACATCAAATGTATTCTAAGGAAGATTTGGAAAATTACAAAAATATTGTCGATAGCACAAACAGTCACAGAATTGGATATGACCGCCTGGGAGCCATAAACCGACGCGCTAGGTCAATGAAGTATAAGCATATTATTGAAGAGTTATTTCCTAAGAGGGGGGGTAGTTTGATTCGAAATATTAAGGAGCCTCTTAATGTTACTTATACAGACATTAATCGATTAGTGAATCGCTTACGATTACTAATAGCATCCCAATCAGCTGGTCATTCAAACCATGACGTGGAAGTAACTGCTTTAATTGATAAGTTACGTGACGCTGACGTCATTTACTAATACGCATCCAACGAACCAACATGCCTATGAACAAAGCTGGTGACTTCGTATACGACAAACCGATTTCAAGATACTTCCTTTCAACACATGTATTTGACAACTTCTAAGTTGAGAAACGCGGACATATTGTGGAAACTTGTAATAAATAAATAAAACAAACTTATTTTTGAAATATTGTCTATTCCACTAAAGATATATATACATATATAACTACCGGTTTCGGCTTTATACCATCGTCAGGTCTAGTTATGAACTAAGTCAGTTTGCAGAGAGCGACCCTTCAAATACATCTCAGGTCAAAGGGTGCTATTAAAACTTGGGAGTCCCCTGGCTGTACCGTTAGCTAACTCATGAAATATTTCTTAACAAAACCTAGTTCTAAATTTACATAAAACAATGTCACTAGACTAATACGTGGAAAAATAACAAATAAATAAGTACAGATACAAGTAAATAATAAAAATAGAAATAAAATTAATAATAATGTTAAGATTCAGATAACTTGAAACATATATGTGGAACCAAATATTAAAGGCGTTGGAAAAGATCCAACGTCTCTATTCCAAAAACAAGTCCGAGCAGCTGTGTCAGAAGCCGCGATAATCACAAAAGGTATGTGGAAACAGAACCTAATAGTAATGAACCCTTCACCCCCCAAATTATCTGGTCTGCCCAAAATTCACAAAAATGAGGCCCCCATTAGACCGGTGGTATCTTACATAAATTCCCCTACATATAAATTATCGAAATTCGTCAATAGAAAATTAAGGCATTTTATCAATTTTTCGCCACCTTTCACCGTTATCAATTCATTAGATCTCATCAATAAGATTAGAGATGTAAAGGTACCTCACGGAGCCAAGTTAATATCATTAGACGTCTCTAACCTCTTTACGATAGTCCCCGTAACCGAATGTCTAGAGTTAGTTAGGGGCCTAATAAACAACTCAAATAGGTCCATTTTTGAAAAAAAAGAACTTTGTAACCTTTTAGAACCGTGCATAGAACAAAATTATTTCATCTTCAATAGTGAATTATATAAACAGAAAGAGGGGCTAGCGATGGGGTCCAGCCTGTCTCCCCTGTTAGCTGATATATTCATGGATAGAATTGAGAGGGAAATTCTAGAGAAGTCTCCATTTATCAGTAATATCATGTTTTGGAAGCGGTACGTGGACGATATTTTGATACTTTTTAACGGAACAGAAAGACAAATTAACTTATTTTTTGACTTTGTCAACAAAGTCCATAACAAAATAAAATTCCCGTTGGAAATAGGAGGTCAAACCATAAATTTTCTGGACTTGGAGATCAAAATTAATAACAAGAAATTCGAATTTAGCATTCACAGAAAACCGACTACAACAGACACGGTAATACACCCATCTTCTAACTGTCCTTCCAGTTACAAATACGCGGCCTTTTATTCCATGTTCCACAGAGCCTACTCAATTCCAATGACCCAACAATCAAAAGATAAAGAACTTAAGATTATTAAGGAAATAGCAAAAAACAATAGCTACCCACAAAAAACAATAAATAAAATTGAAAAGAAGGTCAAAAATCATAATTTTAGGAACAAACTGACCAAATTAGAAACACAAAATAAAGTTTATAATAAATGGGTCAGCTTAACTTACCACGGAAAAATTTCAGAAAAAATAGGTAAAGAGTTGAAAAAAGAAGGTTTCAATATCGGGTTTAAAACTATCAATCCCATAAGCCAGTGCCTAGAGAGAGGTAGGGACAAAACAGATATTGAAAATAAAAGCGGTGTTTATAGTCTAGAGTGTGCGACGTGCAGTCAATTATACATTGGACAGACAGGACGTCGTTTTAAGGAAAGAATTAAAGAACACAAGGCCGAAATAAAGAACCGAGGAAACCGTTCTACATTCGCGACCCACATAATTGACAATAGCCACACTTTCGACCCATCTACAGGCATCAAATATCTCCATTATTGCCCAAAAAGCAGGCTACTTAATAGCTTAGAGCAATTAGAAATAAATAAAGCTAACAAAAGGAACATTTGTATGAATGACCAAATTTATTTCAACTATTCCCCTTTGTTAACACCCTAAACCAGTTCTGTTTCCACATATATGTTTGTATTATCTGTTATTATAATTTGGTTCCACATATATGTTTCAAGTTATCTAAATCTTAACATTATTATTAATTTTATTTCTATTTTTATTATTTACTTGTATTTGTACTTATTTATTTGTTATTTTTCCACGTATTAGTCTAGTGACATTGTTTTATGTAAATTTAGAACTAGGTTTTGTTAAGAAATATTTCATGAGTTAGCTAACGGTACAGCCGGGGGACTCCCAAGTTTTAATAGCACCCTTTGACCTGAGATGTATTTGAAGGGTCGCTCTCTGCAAACTGACTTAGTTCATAACTAGACCTGACGATGGTATAAAGCCGAAACCGGTAGTTATATATGTATATATATCTTTAGTGGAATAGACAATATTTCAAAAATAAGTTTGTTTTATTTATTTACATGTATTTGATATAAACGGCAGAGTAATCAAAAACGTGGGTACTCCATTATCCTCAAAAGACGCTATTAACAAAAGCTGCGTTGATGCGCTTGTCTCTGGTATAAAAGGCACTATTAAAACGGATTGTCTTATTGGGGACTTACATTCCTTTGACTGTAAGCAGAAACGTCTGACTAATATTAAGTCTCCTGAGGGTGATAACGACGCTGTTACACTTGGGTACCTAAAATCATACCTCGCTTACAAACTTAATACAACAAGTGTCATCCCGAAGGTTTTAGGTGACGATGTCCGAAATAAAGACTAAAGTTATAAATGAAATATACGCTCCTGCTAGAAAACACACTAGAAAAAACGGAGAAAATACATCTTGAAGGGACTTTGTGACCTTCTTCAAGTAGACCTGATGGATACGACAAATCTTAAAAAATATAACAAAGGTCATCGATTCATCCTAATAGGTATCGACGCCTTTTCAAAAATGGCTTATGCCGAACCTCTGAAAGCGAAGACTTCTGATGCTGTTGTACATGGAATGGAGAAAATTCTACAAGAGGTCGCTTGTACGCCTAAAATGTTGCAGTCTGATAGGGGGAAAGAATTCATTAATTCAAAGTTTAAAACTCTGATGAAGAAGTGCAATATTAAACAATACAGTACATTTTCATCAATAAAATGTGCACATGCAGAACGGTTTATTCGCACTCTACGTACCAGACTAATGAAAAACTTAAATTCGCGAGGAACGTTTGAATATTTGTCCGTTTTACAAGACATTATCGATGACTACAACAAAACTGTGCATTCAACAACTGGATACCGTCCAATAGATGTGAACAAATCAAATGAAGGTATCATTATGAAAATAATACAACAATTACCGACCAAGTATCCCAAGATGTTACCCGTTGGGACAACGGTTCGAATTTCAAAACATCGGACAATCTTCACGAGAGGGTATTATCCGTCCTGGACAACCGAATTATTCAAGATATTGACTGTTCAGAGAACCCATCCTCCTTCATATATTCTACAAGACTTAAATGGAACAATCATTTCAGGAGCCTTCTATCGAGAAGAACTTAAACCTACAGACATTACTGATGAATATTTAGTTGAACAAGTGTTAAAGCGGAAAGGAAACAAGTTGTATGTAAAATACCTTGGTTTTGAGAAGCCAGAATGGTTGTCTGTAAAAGATTTAATTGAATAAATACATTAATATAAATTACTTGTTTTTGTATTTATCTTACCTTGTGTTATCAATCCTTTATGTGTATATGGTAGGATATTGTGGTAAGATCATATCGGGTGTACTGTGGTAACCCTGAAGATATAGAACCAGGGGCTGGAATCATGGGATGTTGATTCATGTTAGTGGGATAATACGTTATCTCCCTTTTTTCTCTCAACGCCTATTGGCTAGCTATTTTACTAAGCTGAGGTATATAAACAGGGCCATACACTGTTGACACTTCACTCTATATGCAGTGTCTGAACCTGAGCTAACACTCCCCTCGCTAGAACTCCACTTCAGACTCCTCCCTTCCTCCTGAACACCTCTTCAGAACATAAACATGTAAGTACTGTACTTGAATATTTAAAACTTATTAGATAATATTTTTTTTTCTAAATACAAACCTCTGAAGAAATCACTAATACGGAATTGTAGCCCGCAAAACTCTCTGCTCCTCGCAGACAACTGAACACATATATCCTATAATAAGAATAATGTATTAATACCACACATTATATTGTACCACATAAGGATCATATATATATATATATTTTTTTTTTAACGCAAGCCTGGCTATATTATCTAATATTATAACAATTATATATTATGTTATAATTTCAGGAACTGTTCAAAGTGCAACCGGTCCTTCAACAATCTGAGATCTGTCAGAAGACACGAGCGAAACTGTGGTGTTACTCACCTATGCAGCTACTGCGAACGACCCTTCTCACGCCCCGACAATAAACATCGTCATGAGGTCAAATGCTCTGATACTTTTTTGCAGCTGGCCTCGATGATCTGTCCTCACTGCGCTACATCATTTAAAACAGCTGCTGAGTGCACTCATCATGTTACTATGTGTCACTCTTCGCCTGCTGGGTGTTCTAAGGTGTGTAGTAAATGTGGAGTAGTTTTTGCTAAAACTAATAATTTGTTAAGACATGAGGAGATATGCGGCGTTCTGTTTGTTGGATATTGTAAACACTGCAATACGGTGTTTACTAATCCCTTTAATTTACACGCACATGAAAGTGTGTGTAACGAGTCACCGGTAAAACGTATTAGGGGGGAACCAAATAAGCAAACATTATTGGCTTTATCGCAGGGGCAAATACATATTAATCCATACGAGTCTGCTTTTCAGAACCGCCTTAGATCATATTTTATACGTTCAGATAAGAATCTTGATATGAATATATTTTTGGAGTCAATTAGAGATAAATTACACAATCTAATAAAAACAGAATTCGATCGAACAGGTCCCTATGTTTTCAATATATTTGTAGATGCAATAATGACAAACATACATAATGAAGAGCTAGATGCGTCATTCAAAACGAAAAATGCAGTAGTTGTAGCTGAGACTGACATACATACATTACTAGATAAAGCATTTCAAAAAGTATTAAAAGAACTGTCCGAGACCCAGTTGAAGAAATCGGGCTGGACGCTTCATACCGTTCAGGGGCTTAGGCTTCGACTTAGTAAGTATAAACCACTTAAGGGTAGTACATATATCCCGCTCCCTAAAAAAATAGAAGCACGGAAAGCATGTATAATTGTTAAAAACTCTGACCACCTCTGTTTTCAGTATTCTATACTGGCTAAACTTGTTGAAAATCATCCTGAGCGTGTGACAAACTATAAAAATTTGGAGCACAAGTATGATTTCTCTGACATTTCTTTCCCGACTCCGCTCAATGACATTAAAAAAATTGAAAAATCAAATAACGTTTCCGTAAATGTTTTCGGTCTTGATGATAAGTATGGAAATGTATATCCACTCAAAATAGTTGAAACGGAGAAACCTAATCATTTTAATTTGTTGCTGTTGGATAATGGTGTTCATCAGCATTATGTGTATATTAAAAATTTTGAAAAAATAGTACGTTCACAGATTGCTAGGCATGTATGGTCAAATTATCATCTGTAAGCGCTGCTTTCAGCACTACACCCTTAGAAATCGGGAGGTTGATAGGATGGAAGTACATAAGCAATTATGTGATAAGAAAGCCCCGGTTCGAGTTGAAATGCCAAATAAGAGAGCATTTGTTAAATTTGAACACGTTGAACGTGGTATCCGAACCCCATTTGTAATATATTACGATTTCGAATGCATTTTAGAACCAATCGACCATTGCAATCCAAATCCTGCTTCATCGTTCACTGTCCCATATCAAAAACATGAAGCTACGTCTTTCTGTTGTTATTTGAAGTTTCCTGACTCTCTCCTAAATGTCGCAAAACAGTATAATCTACCTTTAGAACCGTATCTATACCGTGGTCCTAACGCTCCAAAGAAATTCCTTCTATATGTAAAATCGTTAGCTCTCGAAATTTCAAAAATATATAAGTTAAAAACACCGATGCTCCCTTTGTCTAGTGTCCAACAAGTAGCGTTTGATTCATGTACCGATTGTTACATGTGTAACAAACATTTTCTTGACATAGACATACGGGTGCGTGACCACTGTCATATTACCGGTGAATTTAGGGGGGCAGCACATCAGACCTGTAATTTGCGCTACCAGCCTCCTAATTATTCACCAGTTTTGGCACACAACTCTTCATCATATGACAATCATTTACTGATACGTGAGCTGGGTTATGATGCTAACAGGATAGACTTAATTCCTAATACTGAGGAAAAGTATATATCGTTTATCAAATATGTAGATCCCGATTTCTCCCTACGATTCATAGACACATTTCGATTTATGGCGAGTAGTTTGGACAGTCTGGTTAGAAATCCCCCTCCTTACTCGTAAAGGCGTTTTCCCGTACGATTATGTAACTTCGTGGGATCGTTTGAATGAGACGTCTCTCCCCCCCACAGTCAGCTTTTTACAGTCAGTTAAAGCACTGCGGGGTTTCGGACGCAGACTATCGACATGCACAAAAAGTCTGGCGGCAGTTTAACTGCTCAACCCTCGGGGAATTTAGCGACACCTATCTATTGACAGACGTAATTCTTCTCGGATCGGTGTTCGAACATTTTCGCAACATAACACTCCAAACACATAAGTTAGACTCCTGTCAATATTATACATTACCCGGCCTATCTTGGGACGCCATGCTTCGTTACACTGATGTCACATTAGAGCTTTTACTAGACTATAACATGATATTAATGATTGAGTCAGGTATACGTGGCGGTATATGTCAGGCGTCGCATAGGTATGTAAAAGCTAATAACAAGTATATGTCAGATTATAATCCTAGTAAAGAATCAAGTTTCATATCTTACGTAGACTGTAACAATCTTTATGGTGATGCGATGGGAAAAAGCCTGCCTTATGGTGGTTTTGAATGGGTCCCTCCAGATGATGTCAATTTGGATGCGTGTACTGCCGACGATCCGCACGGCTTGATTTTAGATGTTAATCTCATTTATCCTGAACCCCTCCATCCTCTGCACAATACGCTCCCGTTCCTAGCGGAGAACATAATAGTTGATGGAGTCACCAAATTAGTTCCCCACCTAAAAAAAAGACAGAATTATGTTGTACATTATATGGCTCTGAAACAAGCGTTAAGTCATGGTCTGAAAATAGAAAAAATAAATAGAGTGTTACGTTTTAAACAATCACGGTGGTTAGAACCATGTATAAACTTAAATACCGGTCTAAGAACAACCGCCACTAATGCCTTTGAGAAGGACTTATATAAACTGTTTAACAATTCAATATATGGTAAAACTATGGAGAACATAAGAAATAGAAAACGGTTACGTTTAGAAACTCAAACAAAATTTATTGAAAAATTAATTGCCCGTCCCGACTTTCTGGACAGAACGATTTATAATGAAAACATGGCAGCAATTCATTTAAGAAAAGATCGCTTAACATTTGATAAACCAATATACGTAGGTCAAGCAATCTTAGATTTGTCTAAAGTCGTTATGTATGAGTTCCACTACGATGTTATGCTGCCTAAATACGGACCTGACCGACTGCTGTTATGTTATATGGATACTGACAGCTTTATATATAAAATAATTACAGAGGACATATATTCTGATATGCCAGAAATGATGGAATTTTTCGATACTTCAGATTATCCCATTAATCACAAATGTTTTTCATTGAAAAATAAAAAAGTTATAGGAAAGTTCAAAGATGAGGCTTTAGGTAAAATTATAACAGACTTTATTGCATTAAGGGCAAAAATGAATGCTATGTTAATTGGTGGTGAGGAAAAAAAGCGCGCTAAGGGTATACAGACGGCTGCCTTAAATAAATATATAACTTTTAAAGATTATTTAGATTGTTTAACATTCTCTTCGACAATGTTTACCGAGGTGCGTAGGATCCATTCTTCAAAACACTTAATGTACTCAGTAAAAACAAATAAGTTGTCTTTATCTCCAAATGATAATAAGCGTATTATTTTGGCCGATGGTGTGTCAACACTTTCAATAGGACATAAAGATGTGATTTTATAATTCTATGTTAATTAAATGCTAAGTATATGTATTTAAATGCTATGTAATATACCCCAGTAGTTTTTAAGGATTAAGATTTATGTAAAGTGTAGCCTTGTTTTTTTTTCTTTAGGTCCTTCATTACGTATTTTCATCATAAGATAACATTGTTGGATAATAAATAAAAATATATATATTATACATTTTTTAAGAATTTATTATTATGTAAAAATATAACTGAATATAATTGTTTTTTTTTTATGTTCAGGCAGACCTAAGTAGTGGTAAATGGCCGGACCTGGCACAGTTAAAAGTGTTCCAGTAGTGCCACTAGTGTTAGGAAGGGTCAGGATTTAAAGGGACCATTGTAGGTCAGACGGAGGTGGTTTTAAAGGGGGCTCCGTGGATTGTGTCAAATGATTGTGTGTCAAACAGATGTAAACCTATCATTTATATATTTATTTTGCTATCTCAAAAAATCGCTAGCGTCTGAGAGGTCATTCAACCGTGTATGTAAACAGACGTCATCCAACCTTCAGTGAGTGTGTCAAACAGATGAAATTCATATATTTATTTTGCTATCTCAAAAAATCGCTAGCGTCTGAGAGGTCATTCAACCGTGTATGTAAACAGACGTCATCCAACCTTCAGTGAGTGTGTCTTACAGATGTAAACATATCATTTATATATTCATTTTGCTATCTCAGTGAATCAAAAAAAAAAAAACAGACGAGATTATACCTCATTCTACCTTCAGGGTGTATGTGAAAACTTATCATTTTGGTATCTTAGGGAAATTTTTTCGAAAAACGGTGAGCGAAAAATTGTATTATTGAGAATTGAAATAAACTCACCGATGTACCTTCAGTTTATTGTGTAGAGAGAACCGGTTTGTCGTTGACCGCGAAGTCTCCCTCAAGATTTGCATAATCACTTGGAGACTAATTTGCATACCAGTCTGGGACGTGTTCTCTTTTGCTTAACTTTTTCTTTCCCCCTTCATGAAATTGAAATCTTTTGCAAATTTTGAAATTTTTCTTCGATTGTTCAAATTTCGATGCTTTTCCCGATATATAAAAGAAGGGAATCTAGCGGGTTCCATCATTATCTAGCCAAACATGGACACAGAAACTCAGGAGAGTGACTTGAACGCACTAGTTCAAAAATTAAATTCATCTAGGGCTGAATTTATTCCAATAAATGAATTATTAATAGATGAGAAATATTCGATTCTTGCAATGAAAAGAATAAATACAATTTATGGACCCAGTATCATCGCGACTTTTATTGAAGACGATCTTAACGATCCCAGCGACAGCTTGAAAAGCATATTTTTGCCGAAGCGCTATACCGAAATGTTTACCGATGACGAATTATTTCAAGCCTCAGGTAACTTTTAAAAAAAATAATAATTAAAAAAAAAAAGGCACTTTTTTAAGAAAAACTAAAAAAAATTTTTTTTTACAGGCAATTTGAAATTGGCGTACAAAGGTCGAAGAATCAATAAGGAGCATTTATTTGAATTCTCAGTGTAATCTAATGTATTTTTGAAAAATATAAAATTTGTAATCAAGTGTTGTCTTTACTTACATAACTAAAAATGATGAAATCTCAGCCCTGAATTTTGTAGGCAAGCTAAGAATGATTTACAGAGGTAGAGGGTCTCGCCATGAATTTCTAATAGAATTTACAATGTAGAGAATTCAATGTAATACCGATATTTTGAAATAATAAAAATCTGATTAAAAACGTATTGATATTGATTTATAAGCACCTTAAGGGAAGGGGAAAAAAATAATAAAATAAAATAATTTGAATAGATTTTATTTTTTATATTCACACTAATTGAGATAAATTGACCCAACTCTTTTCTAACAGTCCGAACCACTTCACATATATACGATTCCCTTTTCGTCGAAGAACTTTTTCAATGAGATAAACACCAGGATCCTTTACAATTTGTAATTCTTCTTTATAAAATGCGCCAAATATGTCTTGATTATTCGCATCTTGTAAAAGGTATGTGATGGGGTTTGTAAATTGCACCTTGACAACTTTGAAGATCTCAGGTGAGAATTGAGCAAGATAGCCTTTGGCAAATGCATTGCGTAATTTTGATATGCGGACATAATCCTCCTCCTTGAATTTAGGTTAGGTAGTGGTAGCGGGGGCTGAATAAACAGTGGCAATTAGCTCATTTTGAAGCTTCTTATTAGCGACAACCTCAGACAGAGTGGCTTGTATTTTACGGTGCTTTGTATTATTATATCTTGAAAGCAGAGCAGGTAGCAAGTCGACATATTTATGATTTCCATTCAAGGTGAACATTTTCCACATATGTCCTTTTAATGTTCTATTGAATCGTTCAGCAATCGAAGCCTTCTTTCCAGAGTATGTAGAATAGTGGTGAATATTATTTTTTTTCATAAGAGTCTGGAAGTTAGTATTGTAGAATTCACGTCCTTCATCTGTAAGCAATAATTGAGGTATACGTTTACTCTCGAGAAATATAGTCTCTAGCGCTTTTGTAACTTCTGGTCCTGTCTTTCGCTTCAATGGTATTGCCCAGGCATATTTCGAGAAGCCATCGATTACGGTCAATAAATATTTAAAGCCTTTATTGACTCGTCAATATGGCACCATCTCGACTAAATCTGCCTCCCACAAATCGTCCACTCCTTTTAAAAGCACTTTACGTCGAGGATAATTAACACGAGCTGGTTTATGGAGTTCTCTAACGACAACTTCTCTTGGTGTGTAAGGTTTTGAAAGTATATTCCCCATGACAAACGCTATCAGACTAATACTAAATCAATTGTCTCTCTCTAATTTAAGCATCATGGTTCTGCTTTTTTAGCATATATTTCGACAGTTCTCGTTGAAGATGCTGAAGAGTTACATATCCAGAATTATCAATTTTCTTGACCAAGTAAGCCAATTCTCTTTGAAGATAATTCAGTGTGACTACATCATTAGAATCTATGGGAGGGCTGACATTTACTAGTCTTTTCTTACTCCCATTGATATACGCTCCAGGCCAATTTTTGAGATCAGTGTAGAACCTTGCCGATCTGTCCACATATCCTTTCGTAGCTGCATCAGATGGGTCCGATGGATCCTCTACATGTATTAGCCTTTTAGCATTAAAGTCAATTTTGCTTCCTGACTGAGAAAAATGTGAAATTCGAGAATCGACATAATTTCTGGAAGCAGCATCTGATCCATCCATTCCTTCTCCTAAATTGATTATTCGCCTATGGTTGACATCGAGAACTCCTCCAGCTTCAACCTGTCTGAATCGGTCCTCTCCTTTTAAAGCTTGAACTGTATTGTATAATTTTTGCTGATTGCGGTAATACCGCTTACCAACATGCCGTCCGAACTTGTCAATGGTCATTTTAGAACTGAAACCCCTCAGGTGAAATAGACTCTATACACACCAATTTTTGAACTTCTACAATATGGACAAAAAATACAAAAAACAGAACAGTCCACACAGGTAAAATGACCACATGGTAATATGACCGTATCTACAATGGCATCGAAACACACCTTACAACGAAGATCTACCAAATATTCCTCTGAATTTTCTGATTCCTCCTCATCTTCACTAGAGCTCATGATTAATATATAATATTTGCTTCTCTCAATTCTTCCAATATTGACGCGATTTCATTCGAATGAGGTCCTCCTCCTGCTGCTTCGCTAGCATAGAGCAAGCTTAACCTCGTACAGAGTTCATTGGGATCGTCCCAGCGCTCATATATAGGTCTTGTACAATTCATCCATAAGCCCGAGCCAGAAAAATGAGATTTTTTTGAACGGGTATGATATTGTCTGGTAGTAGGAGTAAATAATTTTGCAATTATATTTTTATACTTGAAACTTTTATTACCACTCAAACTTTTAGCTTCACTGAAATGTCTTTTATGAGCATTTGTAACCGTCAGTAGTTCCTTATATATGGCTAAATCCTCATTTTTGTATGTCATAGGTTCTTTTAAAAACAAAAGTTCATAGAGTCCAGGTGTACCTTCATAAAATTTGTCTTTAATTTCTAAATCATTGTGATCCACCCGAACGTTAGCGTCACCTAACGTTAACCCACCGCTGGGTAGAAAGCGAAGTCCATAGCGAGTGTCAAAGTCCTTTGTATCTCCACTAAGAAATTTTCTAATATATGGGCGCAAAAATGAACCAATATTGGATGATTCAATCATTCTTTCTACTGCATCTCTACCTAGCGCAGTCTGAGACAAAAGTTGAGCCTCTTCTACAGGTGTAATAGGAGGTGATGAACTTTCAAAGACTTCTTCTTCAAAAGGGACTTCTTCCCTCCTAGGTGTAGTGAATGAAGGAGTATAGAGTTGAGTTTTTGGTTTTCCACTGATTGGTGTGATGATTTTTTCTTCTTGCGGATATATTTCAGATTTCTCTATGTTTGGGAATGGTGGAGTCTTGATTATCGATTTGGTAGGTGCTTGTTTCAGAGTTTCCGTTATTTGTAGCAGTGGTTTTGTAACTGGTTCGAATGTTTTCTCTAGTGACTCATGAGTCTCTAAAGCCCCCTTCTTGAAAGATTTGAACTTTTTTCTCAAACCGTGTCTTGATAATATCTCGTACTACTGAACGTTTCATTTTAAACTGAGCTGCTGCAGTACACTTACATCAATATAAAGGTGTCAAAGCCCTGTCGGTACCTCCCCTTGTCTGCCTCTCGAGTTTTATCAAGGACAAAGAACCCATAAGGGTCACTGTCCCAACATAGTGCACACATCTTTTGAAACATATCAAATGTAACATCTGTCGAACTAACGTGATCCTGATAAATATGTTTTAAATTTAACAAATTTTGTCTGAAAAGTATTAAAAAATTTGCATTGTCTCTAATTAAGTGCTTTGGTATATGCGCATATGTCTGCCCAATGTAAATAGGGTATATAGACTTGTGTCGTCCCATACTAAAATACTTTCTTATTATATTATGGTTATCGAGGCTAATATCATCAAAAATAAAAGCAGAATTATGTTTTGCATCTTCCAGCTGTATCACACTTTCGGAATCATCAAAAGTGTAATATCCTATTTCGGGAACCGTGTCCATTACCTTTTTTAAATAGGTGTATTTCGCCTGTGATAAAGATCGAGAGTAAATGTAGAGATTTTCGAAACAAAGTCCATTTTCATCAAGAAGGAGGCTAATGACCAAATTGGTTTTCCCCGATCCTGTAGCCCCACAAACAATGATTAGGGGGTTTGGTGGTAAAAGTCTTAGGCCGTCCGCACACGGTGCAACTGTTTTGCAACTGGAGTTGCAAACCAGTTGCGCGCGCAACTGTTTTGCGACCTTGCCCATGTAAAGTAGTGGGGGTCCGCACACGGGGCGACCAAACTAGACCGATTTGAAATCAGTTGCCAACTGGTTGCGTGCGATCGTGCTTCCCAGTTGCAAAACAGTTTCAGTTGCATGGTTGCAAGGGAAAAATCACATTTTTTTCGAAATGATGAGTGATCAACAAATGAATATAAAAATAAAGAAAACGTATGTTTTAAAAAAATATTGTCTATTTCACAAATAATTTATAATTTGTGAAATAGACAATATTTTTTAAAAACATACGTTTTCTTTATTTTTATCAAGTGTTTCACAATATCTCTGCAAAAATGTTAAGTATCAAATGAATATAACATTTGTTGGAGTGGTGGAGAAACATGAAATACTCTACAATTATATACTTCCTGGGTACTCAAGGAAAGATATGACGGATAAAGCATGGCAAGAGGTGGCAGCCGAAGTTAACTTGTCAGGTATGTAAAGGTGTTAATTTGTTTATTTTTATTATTTATTCATTTTTGTAAGGTTATACAACATACATTGGCAATATTTGTAGTAGTTAAGTAATATTATTTATTATTAATATTATTCCCTTTTCCTGGTACTGTGTATTTCCACTGCCAGGGTAAAGATGCACGAGGAGAAAGGAAATAGTTTGCCAAATAATTCCTCATAGTAGCCGCCGAAGAACCATCATGTATTATTACAAGTTGTCTTGGCATGTTGGTAGGTACACACCCCGTCTCATTTTCCTCTCCCGTGCCTGCAGGCCTGTAGTCAATCCCCTCTCGTTTACGTACGTAGTTGTGAAGGATGCAAGCAGCTTTTACAATGTCATTCACTGTTTGTGCATTGCGACATCGTATGGGCCCATTCAACACCGCGAACTTTTCTGTTGCCATTCCAAAGACACATTCAATAGTTTTCCTTCCACGGCTCAATCTGTAATTGAATATCCTCTTCACATTGTCAAGGGTTCTTTTTGGATAGGGCCTCATCAAATTGCGTGACAATGGGAACGCTTCATCTCCAACGAAGTAGTAAGGAAACGGAATATTTGTTTCATCGTATCGCATTGGGGAAGGCGAAGGGATGTTAAAAACCCCGTGGGTCATCCAGTATTTCATTGCACTGGCATTCAAAATACCTCCATCACTGTTTCGTCCAGCGTAACCTGGTTCAATCATGGTGAAAATGCCATCTGCATCGCAGCACGCCAGTAGGACAGTAGAATGGAAGTGCTTGTAGTTGTAATTTTCAAAACCAGTATTGGGAAATTTCTCTACTCGGATATGCTTCCCGTCCAAGGCTCCAATACAGTTTGGGAGGTTCCATAACATCTCAAAACGATCAGCAATGATTTTCCATTGATCTCCTGTAGGTACAGGCATATAAATTTCATTCAATGCGTCCCAGATTATTTTAGTAGTTTCTTTAACAATGGCTCCGACTGTAGTTTCCCCTCTTCCAAAATATAAAGAAAGTGCCACAAATGAGCAGCCTGTAGCCAAGTACCTGTAAAAAGTGAATACAATTAAAATTATGATAATATAGAGCAATACCACCACTTTCAATAAAACAATAATTGTTTTACAATTATTGTACATATCAACTTGTTCCTGATGGGAAAACTGCGCCCTTCGGTTCATTTTGACTGGCTGATTAATACTGATTGTTAAGGAAGTAGGTATTGTTGTAAAAGTTGTTTATTTCCAGGAATTAAAATTCGCTATCATAAGACCTTTTGGGTAAACAATGACAGTGAATGTAAACAATAAAAGCAATTTAACGATTTTACTAAAATTAGGAAGCAAATTAGGTTTATTGGAATTAATACCGAAACAAACAAAATGGTTTTTTTTTGTGTTTTTTTCTAAACTTTTTACTATAACTTTGTAATTTTTTGACCAATTTAAAATCGGGTTACACCGTTGATTTCAGAGTAAAAAATCCTTCAAAATGATGTATCGGAAGGTATAGGGTCCTATTTGAAATTTTTCTATGTATTTTTTATTTCTTTAAATTGGAGTTTTGTAATTTTGTATCTTCTTTCGAATATGTTTAGTTCTTTACAGTGTACTTTTTTAATTGTGTATTTGGGTGAAAAATAATAAATAATAATAATAAATAAAGCTTACCTCAGTGTTATTAGTATTCTTTCTTCTGCAGTCACACATTCCCTCATATTTGTGTCCATCTTCTTTATGGCAGGAGCAACCATCCTCACCAATTCCAGGAAAGAATCTTTGGACATTCTGTAGAATGCTATAAATTTGCTGTCTGTTTCATTCAATTTTCCTGCTGCTATGAACAGCCTGGAATTCATATTTCTCTGTATATAAGGATGACACCAATATTCCCTTCGTACTGCTCTTCTTAGTCTGCAGTATTGATAATAGTCAATTATGTCTTCTTCATCTGAACTGCTACTTGACATATTGGCAAAACTAGCTTCGTGACTATGAACTATGTGGACAGAAAACACCGACTGATCAAGAATCAGTCGCGCTCGTGTGCGGACAGAGGTTGCATTTTGGTTGCAGACTGGTTGTGCTTGTGACAATGGTGCAACTGGTTTGCAACTCAAGTTGCAAAACAGTTGCACCGTGTGCGGAGGGCCTTATGGTTTCATCTTTTTCCTGGTGAGGAAGAAGGTCAACAACTTTCAGTTGTAAAGGTTGAGGCTCCAAATGCATTTCGGCAAATGATACCTTTAGTGAAACCGCTGTATATATAAATTGAGAGCATGATCCTTTCATTTCAGTATGAAACGAAAGATAGGAGGCAGTGTAGTAAACGCTCTAATCAACAAGCTACCATTTGAAGCACACATTCCAGGATATAATTATTGTGGACCCGGCACCAAGTTACAAGATCGCTTAGCTCGAGGTGATACGGGTAATAATCCATTAGACGAAGCCTGTCGTGAACACGATATTTCCTATTCAAAAACTAATAATTTATCTCAGAGACACACAGCAGACAGAATCTTAGCAGATAAAGCTTGGGAGAGAGTCAGATCTAAGGACGCAAAGTGGGGGGAGAAGGCAGCTGCTTGGACTATAACAAATACCATGAAGGCTAAAGTCAAAATGGGCTCTGGACTTCGAGGATCCTTTGGTAAACTTATAAAAGCTTCACGAGTAGGTCGTCATTTACCTATTGATAGGGCTTCTGCTTTATCATTGAAAAAAGCAAAACGGTATTTGCAAAAATGGAAAATAACAAAAACCCCGAGGATGCTCCCTTTGCCTAAAACCGGTGGGGTATTACCATTTCTCGTACCACTATTTGCAGGATTATCTGCTCTCGGTAGCGTAGCAGGTGGTGCGTCAGCTATAGCAAAAACTGTAAACGATGTCCAAAATGCAAAGGCTAAATAGGAAGAGATGAAAAGACATAATAGGACAATTGAAAGACAAAAAATAGGTCAAGGACTTTATGTAAGACCATACAGAAACGGATACGGATTATACGTGAGACCATATAAAAATCAGATGTGACTTCCAAATAGAGCTCTTACAAATGTAGATCTTGAAAAATATGCTAAAAACTTGTGTCATTTCAGAGGTGTCTTTATGAAAGACACCTTACCGAGGACACCAAAAAAATATGAATCGGGCATTGTGAACCTTAATAGAGTCAGTGAACCCGGCTCACATTGGGTCTGCTATGTAAAGCGTGACAATAAAATAAAGTATTTCGACTCGAATGGTAATCTACCACCTCCACTCGAAATACTCAAATACCTGAAAGGATGCTCAATTGAATACAATCGAAACCGGTATCAGGATTGGAACACTCCATATTGTGGACACTTATGTATTCAGTTCCTTTATATTGAAAACTTGTGTTAGTCTTAGATGCAGTCATGAGTTATACCTTTACCCTTACGGGCACTGAGAACGTATTAAGTGCAGACATTTTTCCTACAATAGACCTATCAAATGGAGAGTACTCGATTGGGCTTTTAGGTTTTACAACATATAATTCTATTCCCAACATTATTGATGGTGAGAATGATATGTTTTATTTTGGTGATGAAAAAATTAAAATACCGATGGGGACATATGAGTTGGAAGCACTTGGGGATTATTTACAAGAACAGATGATGTTTAGAAGAAAAGGCGATCATGTTATAATCCGAGCTAATAATAATACATTAAAATCAGAATTACGGTGTACAAAAACTGTATATTTTAATAGAAAAAATTCTATTGGACCCTTATTGGGATGGGATGACAGCTTGGATAAAGATAAGCGTACTTTACACCCCGGAGATGGCTATCATACCTCACCAGGGATCGTAAACATGGTTAAAGTCAATACAAGTGCTATTGAATGTAATATAGTTTACGGTGCATATCGAAATGGAAAACCGGTTCACACATTGTATGAATTCCATCCAACTGTCGAGGCAGGGTACAAAATTGTCGAAACACCATCACCCATTGTATATTTAGGAGTTAGCACAAAATCCGTTGACAACATTACATTACGGATAGTAGACCAAGACGGTCATCCAATCAACTTTAGAAACGAAACTATAACGATACACCTACATATAAAGAAGAATGGCGATTGACTTTAGACCTCGGTATATAAGTATTCGACCACATCCAAGACCCATTAGTACGAAACCGTACATGAGACACTTGACACCAGGCAACATTCGATTTTTGAAAAGTTTAGGCTTGAAAGTGAAACGACAATGAATGACATTTTAGATATTACAGAGGACGTCCGGTTTGATGATAGTATCACTCAGCTACAGTTCCACACTTACAACCCATTTAATTCTACAAATTTAAAGAATTCTGATGAGATTCGAATCCCTATTCACCAGCAAGATTTGTATATATTACCATGTGCTAGTTATCTTTATTTGGAAGGCTCTATTCAGAAGGAGGGTGCTGATAAAAGAATGACTACATCGAGTGCAAAATTGTCAAATAATGCCTTTGCATTTATGTTTGATGAAATTCGCTATGAATTGAATGGAGTGGAAATTGATAAATTCCGAAATCCAGGAATTGTGAGTACTCTAAAAGGGTATGTCTCTTTATCACCTAACCAAGTGAGTGGGTTAGGCAATGCAGGATGGATGATGCCGAAGAAAGATGGAGCTATTTCAATAGATAAAGACGGTCATTTTAATGTTAGTCTCCCCCTCAGCACTCTTATTGGTTTTCTCGAAACTTTCAAAAAAGTGATAATCAATTCAAAGCATGAACTGTGTCTTATCCGTGCAAAGAGCGACGCTAATTCGATTTTGGAAGACAAGGTACAACTTACACTAAACAAGGTAAATTGGAGAGTCCCTCATATTAAAGTATCTGATGAACAGCGACTGCGACTATTGAGAATATTAGACAGAGATCAGACACTCACTATCCCTTTCCGCTCATGGGAGTTGTCGGAATACCCTGCCTTACCGGAAAACACACAAAATACATGGAGTGTCAAGACTAGTTCAGCTCTAGAAAAACCCCGATATATAATCGTAGCCTTTCAGACAGACAGAGTCGACAATAAGTTAAAAGATACCAGTCAATTTGACGCTTGTAACTTGTCCAATGTTAAACTATTTTTGAATAGTGAGATGTTCCCATACGATGATTTAAACCTTGATTTCAATAAGGGTCGATATGCTGTTCTCTATGATATGTACCAAAGATTTCAAATGAGCTACTATGCTAAGGATCATAGTGAACCCCTACTGTCGAGAAAGGACTTTGGTGAAATCGCCCCCATGATAGTTCTTGATGTATCACGTCAGGAAGACACATTGAAGGTAGCTACGGTCGACATTCGTCTAGATCTTCATGCAACCCAACCGTTTCCACCTCACACTCGAGCTTACTGCCTTTTAATTCACGATAAATTAATTGAATTGAATCCTCTTAGCGGTCTTGTAAGGAAGCTATATATTGAGTGTGTATAAGGTGAGGATCATCATTAGATTTCAAACCCTCAAACATGGAACACCAGTTCGCGATTGTGGATTTTCAAGGTTTTCAAGGGGAAGGTGGCTTTATTGTGAAGGAGTTGACAGTTCTCACTCACAGTCAGTCACTCCACTGGTTTTTTCTCCCTCCTCAAAATGTTGATGAATCTGATAGTCGTGTGAATCTATGGGTTAAAAAACACATTCACAATATTCCATGGTGCTATGGAGATACAGAATATTTACGTCTGGAAGAACTCTTATGTACTTGAACTGCTTCATGTAAATTTATTTGGGCGAAAGGACTAGAAAAATGTACATTTCTTGAAAATATTGTTAAAAAGCCAGTTTATGATCTGCTCGACTATGGGTGTCCGAATTTGAAAAAGTTACCCCAACATGAGACTACCTGTCATTTTCATGGAGGAACCTCTTATACTTGTTCTCTTAATCAAGCCTTCAAGTTGGAGGAGTGGATAAGTAAACACAGATTTGTACAATGAAGAGGTTCGCCAAAAAACCTTTCGTAAATCTAATAAAGTGTTGGCATTTCATGGCTTTGTGAGACATTTGAATAATACTGCAATGTGTGTATATTGCAAGCTAAAATGTGATATAGATCAGACGGTATGCCCACACATGTACCATAAAAGACACAGCCCCCGATGTTACTGGTTTAGTCAGTGCTAGAATGGATCAAGCTTTGGAAAAACTTTCTCAAACTAATATCTGGAATATGGATCCAGTACATCTTCAAAACTTACCACCTGCATTACTGCTTCATCTCTATGACTATGCAATTGAATATTTATGGGACAACCTACCTGAAGAGTGGCGTGAGGATCCAAGATTCCAATTGTGTCGTTGATGCAACCATCACTTCAATACATCTCATGATCAAATCGATGGTCCACCACCGATGAAGAAAAATTGTATATATTGTGTAAAATAATGTTGATAATAAATTTAAATTCAACCATATTTTTTTTCTTTTTTTTTTTTAAACCCTCAAAAGTTGTAAAAATAATAGGAAATAAGAAAATAAACAAGTATGATTATAATCATTTATTCATAAATAATGCATACATTTCATTCCAGTCTACAGTGTTTAAATTCACTATAGACTCTTCAGTTGATGTTGGTAATGAAAAAAATTCAAAGCATTTTGATATTACTGATAGTAAAAGTTTTAAAGAATAGTCTATTTTCTCACAAGACTTGAGCATAAATATCACTTCACTTTTATTGAGCTTGATTTGAGCTGAGACGACACCGACATGTAAGGAGAAGGACTATTCAGACACATTGTGACCCAAGGGTATGAATTTGAGATACTCACACTTCGGTTTCTTCCAGTGAGTCCAAATTTGAATACTATGTTGCGTATTCGAAGTGAGTCTTGGAGAGGTCTTTTTCTTCCTTTGGGGTTGATGTAGTTTTGAATAGGTCCTATGTTGGTGGAGAGTCCTGTCCAATCTGCCGTGTCCAAATAAATTGATACCTTCTTGTAGCAAAATACCACTACTGGTGACTGGTTGAGAAGTCCTACCTTGATGACCTTGGTCTTGGACTTGTTGAGAGCAAACTCTTTCACTAGATACAACTCCATTGCGACAACTGATCTCTCTACATTTTTTCACATCATATCATCTTCTTACCCCCACCTAGTTCCCCCCTCTCTGGTCTTTTTAAAAACCTGTTTTCATGAGCGGGTTCACAATCTTTTCTCACAATTGTTTTTGTTTTCTTTCGATTATATATAGGCAGACTCCTCCTTGGACTATTACAACATGTTCAAGTGTACAAAGTGTGACACCATTTTTCCATCTTGGAAAAAACGCAATGTTCATCAGTTCAACTGTAAGAGAAATATCGACGAGATATTGGATGTAGAACCACCAAGGAAAAAAATATTTTTATGTTCATCTTGCGGAGGACGGTTTGAAAACGATTATCACGGACAACGACATGAATCAGTATGTCATGGGGAATATTCATTCTCAAAGGAACCGACGAAGGACGCATTATTAGCTCTGGTGCCTTCTGATAATATTGTACAATATGAAAGTGCCTTTGCTAGTCGATTGGAATCCTATTTTATTCGCTCAAACAAATGCAATGATTTGACGTGTTTCTTACTGGATGTGAAACCAACATTAATACACAAAGTATCCAACATTCTACAAATGAAATCTGCAATTAAAATTAATTTGATGGTTGAATGTTTATTTGAAAATGCTCTTGGTGAGAGGACAGATCGAGCCTTTAAGACTATGAATAAGCCAGTTTTTCGAGCAACAAATCTTGAAAAATTCTTTGACAATGCATTTGAAAAAATACACTCGGAGGTGGAAAATAGTGCATTGAAAGGAAGTGGGTGGAAAATATTAGCCGTAGACGGAATTCGTCTACGGGTGAATAGATATGATCCACTACGTGCTTCTACATATATACCATTACCAGCTAGTCTTGAAAATAAAAAGGCATGTGTAAATGTACAAATTAATGATGAGAAATGTTTTGCATATTCAATCTTAGCAAAATTTGTGACAAAAAATTCATATCGACCACAGGAATATACTGATTTATTCAGTTTATATGATTTTTCATGTGTTTCGTTTCCAGTCGCTCTAGCGGATATTTCAAAATTTGAAAAGGTCAACAATATGTCTATAAATGTATTTGGAGTTGATGAAAACGAGAAAATATACCCCCTCAAGGTTGCAGCAGAAGAAAAATCAGATCATCGGGACATCCTCCTTTTGGACAATGAAAATAAACAACACTACGTCTAGATAAAAAACTTTAATCGGTTGATTAGTCGTCAATTACGAAAATCTTCTCTGCGAAAATTTTACATCTGTAAAAGATGCTTCATAACTTTTGAAGAAAGAAGAGGCGGATCTGATAAGCTGGAGATGCATAAAATGTATTGCAAAGATCAGAAGACTGTACGAGTTGAATTACCATCTGATCCGATAATGACATTTACAAATGTTGAGCGTCATCACAGAGTTCCCTACGTTATTTATGCGGATTTTGAATCCATCTTGGAACCTATTGCTGGATGTCGTCCATCATCTGAGTCATCATTTACTACTCCTGTTCAAGAACATATTCCAATGTCGTTTTGTACATATGTGAAAAGTTCTTCGGGTCTTCCACCAATCTCTACTGCTCCGTATTTGTATAGAGGACCTGATGCAGCCGGAGTTTTTATAGAACACATCATCGAATTGAGTAAAGCTATATCAGCTGTCTACAATGATAACCCTGTGGATATTAATATGAATTTTTATCAAGAAACCCAGTGGGATTTAGCAACTACATGTTACCTCTGTGATAATGAATTCACAGAATCGAGTTGGAAAGTACGTGATCATTGTCATCTCACTGGGGATTATAGAGGTACAGCATGCAATAGTTGTAATTTGAAATGTTGTATTCCTAAATTTATTCCAATTATTTTTCACAATCTCACAAACTATGATTCAAAATTTATAATTAGACAGCTGAGTAATAAAAAATGTGGGAGAGTTACAATTATACCTCACACTCAGGAAAAGTTTATATCATTTTCAGTTAAGATTGACAACATTTGGATGAGGTTTATTGATTCTTATGGCCTCCAGCTTGGATCAGCTTGCTCGAAATTTACCATCTGATGCATTTTTGGAAACATCACGTTTCTTTCTGACTGAGCATATGTCTCTCATGACCCGAAAAGGTGTGTTTCCGTATGATTATGTAGACTCTATGAAGAAACTGGATGAAACTCAATTGCCACCAAAGGAAGCATTTTTTAATTCGTTAACACAATCACATATTGATGAGGAAGACTATGCACATGCTCAGACCGTCTGGAAAACATTTCAATGCACTACGTTGGGTAGTTATAGTGATATCTATTTAAAATCAGATGTTTTAATTTTATCGGATACGTTTGAATCATTTCGAAATATGACTATGAAAAACTTTGGAGTTGATGCGGCCCACTACTATACGACACCAGGACTCTCCTTTGATGCTATGTTACGATATACAAAGAATATGTCAAGCATCACATCCATATGCTACAGCAAACAATAAATACATGAAAAATTATGATCCACAAAAAGAATCATCATACATCACTTATCTTGATGCTAACAATCTATACGGATATGCCATGAGCAAATATTTACCATATGGCGATTTTCAATGGGTGGAAAGACCGGAAGAGGTTGACATTCTTAATTTAGGAGAAGACGATGATACAGGCTATGTATTTGAGGTGGACGTGAAGTACCCGGTAAAACTTCACGAGATGCATGACGATTTACCATTTTTGGCCGAGACGATTCCTCCCCCAGGTGGCAAGGTTAAAAAATTGATTCCTCATTTAAATTCACGCGAACGATATGTGGTACACTATGTAGCTCTAAAACAGGCTCTACAGCATGGACTCGAGATTGAAAAGATCCATAGAGCAATCAGTTTCAAGCATCACCCTGGCTGCGGTCTTATATAGATCTTAATACACAACTTAGACAAAATGCGCAAAATGATTTCGAAAAAGAATTCTTCAAACTCATGAATAATTCAATATTCGGGAAGACGATGGAAAATGTACGAAATCGACAGAATATACAGCTAGTCAAGACTGCAAGACAAATGATGAGACTAATAGTAAAAGCTAATTTTCTTGAGAGAATTATCTACGACGAGGAGCTAGCAGCGGTTGTAATGGCCAAGACAAAAATATACTTTAATAAGCCGATATATGTGGGTATGTGTATACTCGATTTGTCCAAGGAACTCATGTACAGATTTCATTATGATTTAATGTTGCCTAGATACGGAAAAGAAAGATTAAAATTGATGTATTGTGATACTGACTCTCTCATCTATCATGTGATAACACAAGACCTCTACTCAGGTATGCATTCAATGCTGGATCATTTCGATACGTCCAATTATCCTCCAGACCATGTGCTATTTTCACTCATTAATAAGCAGGTAATTGGAAAATTCAAGGATGAAGTATATGGAGAAATTATAGAAAAGTTTATTGCATTACGAGCAAAGGTGTATGCATTTTCCATTGCCTTTAAGAAAATTGTAAAAAAAGCAAAAGGTGTGTCACGAGCTTCATTGAGACATTTTATTTCTTTGGAAGATTATGAAAGGACACTATTTGATTCTAAATTAATGTTTACATCCATGAGAAGTATAAGATCATACAAGCATATACTGTACACCATCGATCAAAATAAATTGGCACTAAATCCATTTGATGACAAGCGACACATTCTTGAAGATGGCATATCTACTCATGCACATGGTCATTTTTTAAACTAATTCACTTTTCCCCCTTAAACTCGAGAATTATCATCTTGTGAATTACCTATTGAGTGGACCCCCGAATCACTAGAAGAATTTTAAGATTGTATAAAAAATGATATGTAGATACATATGATGAAGAAAATGTGTAAAGTTCATTCTGACCCCTAAATTTCCTCTGCCATCGGTGGTCCACATTTCATCCGACCTCTCTTATCCACCCCACAACTTCCTCAAATGTGCTTCCGCTTTGACGTAGCGAGGAGGCTTAATTGATTTATATGATCAAGAACCAAGAGAAGCACTATTTTCTTTTTTTAAATGTTATGTCTAATTTTTTTTTTCAGAACTGACCACATGATCGAGGGAGCTGAGAATAATTCACTAATTTTTTTCTGTTTATTGTTCCAGTTGTGCCGTCGCCATCAGGGCTTTTTGAGGCGCCTACAAAGTGTGCCCGTCCCCTACGTCAGGGAGGTGGCGGAACTCCCTCTAAGAGAAGCATTCCCCATAAAATGTTTCTCATCAATGAAAAAAATAAATAACGTTGTCCTCATAGTGAGGGGAAACACTTGGGAGGTGCGACTCCCAGAAAAATATAATGATGTCATAGATGACATCATTTTCTGGGAGTCGCCTGAATATGGATTTTCCCTCACATACGAGGGCAGGGTAGGAGGAGAGGACAAGATCGTTTTTAGGTATGATTTTAAATATATCCATTAACACACATAAATTTAATTTTAATATTTGTATTTATTCTTCTTTTTTTTTCTGTTATAGAGAAAACCCCGACTTCATCCCCCGAAATTTATTACACCGCCCCTCATGCTGACACCGAGGATGAATTTTGGGACTGAATGTGTACACCCTCTATTTATTTTTTTTTAATACATTTTTTTATTTTTTTCTATATATGTTTTTTTCATTGACTTCTTACCTCACTGAATATTATGATATGCAAATCTTGTTGTGGTGTGGACCAAGGTCGACGAGATTGATGACTCACTGAAGGTAGAATGAGGTGGAGGTATAATCTCATCGTCTGTTTACATACAAGGTTGAATGACCTCTCACACGTTAGCGATTTTTACCATCGATTCACTGAGATAGCAAAATAAATATATGAATTACATCTGTTTGACACACTCACTGAAGGTTGGATGACGTCTGTTTACATAAACGGTTGAATGACCTCTCAGACGCTAGCGATTTTTTGAGATAGCAAAATAAATATATAAATGATAGGTTTACATCTGTTTGACACACAATCATTTGACACAATCCACGGAGCCCCCTTTAAAACCACCTCCGTCTGACCTACAATGGTCCCTTTAAATCCTGACCCTTCCTAACACTAGTGGCACTACTGGAACAGCATAGGCCCCTTTTAACTGTGCCAGGTCCGGCCATTTACCACTACTGACCTATACGTACAGAATGTTGCTGTAAAATTGCTTTTATTATGTAAAAATATAACTGTATATAATTGTTTTAAGGTAATACTGAACTGTTCAAAAAATTGTTTATAGAAATTAAAGTTATTATATTTAAGTATTTTCTATTTTGATTTAACCCTTCTCACTAAAATAAGTAGTGTAAGACTAGATAGAAATGAAAATATTATAAGATATGTTCCTAAGAAGTGACTGTTGTTGGGGAGAGCGGAAACTTCTTTGGGTTAAGAGGGGTGAAAAAAATTGGTCGAGTAGGGGCTCTCTGGTTAGGTCTCGAAAAACCTAGTTGAGCGCCCTCAAGAAATTTGTTTGGTATAGGGGCGCATTGCTATACTTTGCCTATGCAAAAGTGGTGTAGGTATGAGAGTACATTAATTTATTGCTAGGGAGGCTGGCTGAGTGTACTTATTACATTTAAATAAACTCTAGAATTGATATTTCATATAACAGGACGTGCATCCGGTAGATATGGTGCTCCGTTCAGTCAATACTTCGGACCACACAATTCTGATTTATATTTCATATTATTACTAAAAACACTATAATAATCATTACACCTTTTTTTTTTTTAATACATACCCAATAATATAAATGTGAAGAGTGGAAGGGTACTTTTTAAGAAAAAAATTTAAATTTCGTTCTATTAATCCCAAACTTTTTTAATTAAAAAACATTTAATATATTGTAGCGGTCTGTTTGACCCTACATGGCCATCTCTTGTGGAGAGGGAGAAACACTGCCGAAACAGACCACGCCTCCTGGAGTGAGAGTAAGGTTGCATGGAGGTTATTCAGATTGCATAGAAGTAATAACGTTAATTATATTTATTGATGATTGGTACGCATAAAACAATATACTGTATTATTGTAGTTTGGATATGTGTATCAGAAAATTGTTTAAAAAAAATATATATATTTTATTGTTTAAAAATATAAAAATATAAGGCCATAAAAATGGTAGCCAATCAAATGCCGAGATGGAAGGAGGAGGCAGTCCCAAGAAGGCAGACTGGCTGCCGTATGAGAGAACTGTTAAGAGTAAGGTGGTCAAAAGTGCGGAAAGTAAAACAAAAAATGTGAGTTAGTTTTAAAAAAAATATATATAAAGTGTGTGTGAGATGGAAGAAAGGCACTCAGGGGAAGTGCCCCGAACAACTCCTACTACAGCGAAAAATGGAAACATGACGAGTATGAGCTAAATTAGGATCCGAAGAGAGAAGAAAACCAACGTGGCCACAATGTCTACCACCATCTAGAACTTACCATGTTGAAAGCATCATTCCACCAATACGAACAATAGGCGAAAGGAGAAACGTCCTGCAGGTTCAGTAAATGTTGTGTAAAAAAAAAAAAAGGAAATATCTATGTGTGTAAAAGATTTGTGTCACTAATCCATAAAAATATGTCTTTTATGAATTTTAAATATATAAAAATGTAACAACTTATTTTAAGGTTTTTTTATTTATAAAAAAAAAATTATATAACCAGGTCATATCGTAATATAATTGCATATAACTTTTATTCTTAAATTTAAAAGGGAAGGTAGCCCTGGATAGTGTGGGACTCGAGACGGTTCACCATCACCATACCCACTAAAACCCCCTCCTTGCCGATCCTGATTCCCTTCCGCGGAACTGACGGTCTGTCATTACTTCGCGGAAGGGAGGAAGGGTGGCTGGTAACGCCCCTTCTTCTGTTTTATTACCGCTACTGTTCCTTGTCAGCCCTCTCCTGAAGGGCCAACCCGCCCATGATGAGCGCTGCAAAATCGCAGCCTTCATCCCACGACTCCTGGGAGCGCAGCATAGCGTCCACGTAACTGGTAGCAGTCAGTGGGGCGCCCATGCTGCACTCCAGATTTTTCCTTCCCTCCTCAAATCTGGGGCATTTGAGGAGGACATGCTCCGCCGACTCCGTCTCACCAAGGCACGCGGGGCAGTCTGGTGTTGTTGCTGCCCCGATTTTGTGGAGGTACCCCCGGAACCCACCGTGTCCCGTGAGTACCTGGGTGAGGTGGTAATTCACCTCCCCATGCTTTCTGGTGAGCCAAGGCTCGACTCGAGGGATGAGCCGATGGGTCCACCGTCCCTTTGTGGACTTGTCCCATTCTTCCTGCCACTCCCTAATTGTCCTGGCCCTCTCTGGCTCTGCTGGACCAGGGCTGGCCCCCGCGTCCTGATAGAAGACCCGGTTTCCCCTGTGGTCGAAGCGCTGCACCACCTCTTCCACCTGAACCTGGTCTTGTTTCCTTTTGAAGTGTCGCGTACGTTCCCGTGCCAAGAGGTCAATGGGGGGCAGCCCAGCAATTACATAGGCAGCGTCGCCAGAAACTGTTCGGTAGGCGCATGCGACTCTCAGTGCGCTTCGCCTGTGAGCGGGGGCGATCAGCCTCAGGTATGAGGGAATCCTCGTTGCATCTGCCCATGTCGGGGCCCCGTGCAGAAGGATGGAAGTGCTGACTCCTGCCAGCAGTCTTCTCCTGCTCTGCCTAGGGCCACCGACGTTGGGCAGAATTCTCGAAATCGCCGCCGATGTCCTGGCGGCCTTCGCTCCCACGTATTTGAGGTGCTCCCTAAAAGTGAGCCTCTGATCCAGCATTACTCCCAGGTACCTGATTGCCGGTTGGGTCTCGATAGTATAACCCTGGAAGGTCAGTGACATGTTGGTTCTGGCCTTCCTCCCGGTGAAGAGTACTGCATCCGTCTTGTGGATGGCCAGGGAAAGGCCCACAGAGCTCATCCAATGGTGTATCCGCTCCATGGCAGCCTGGAATTTGCGTTCCAGGTTTTCCAGATCATCAGCCACTATGACGATCCCTACATCGTCAGCATACGCCACCAAGGTAAGGTCTTCTGGCATTGGCAGGCTCAGCAAGCCATTGTACAGGATGTTCCACAGTGTGGGGCCAAGGACTGACCCTTGTGGAACTCCTGTAGTGACCTTGAATTCCCTGGTTCCGTCAGTGGTGTCCGCGAACAGCATCCTCTCGCTTAGGTAGTTCCTGATGATCTTCATCAGATACCTGGGGATCTTGAAGTCCCGTAAGAGGCTCTCCCAGATCTTGTCCCACCGAGCCGAGTTGAACGCATTGCTGATGTCCAACGTGACCATAAGGCAACGCTTCCGGTTCCTTAGCGTCCCGGTTATTGCTGCACACACCAGATTCTTCACCTCTTTCACTGCATCTGTTGTTGACCTCCCTGGTCGAAACCCATACTGATTGTCGGTTAGGCCAGCCTCCACATGCTCGCGCAACCTCTCGTGGATGATGCCTTCCAGCACCTTCCCCGCTGTATGAAGGAGGCAGAGGGGTCTGTATGCCGAAGGATCACCTGGGGGCTTTCCCGGCTTCGGGATAAAAAATTTAAATATTAATAATTTTAAATGTAAGCGAGTATAAGTACCGTTACATAATTGGCTCCCGAAAGCAGGGACTTTAAAAAATAAATTAGAATAAAATTGTAAGATAAAAAAAAAACTACGACTACAATATATATTAACGTTAAGTAATATATATATTTCTATAACCAGCAGTTTACAACATTTAAATACGGAAAGCGTATTCAAAAAAGATAAATTAATTGCTACATACTATTTATAAATATATAAAAGTCCACTCATGAAAGTCAGGATTTTCAGTATTATTTAATAAACTGATTGGAAAAACAAAATATATTCGGGAGGAAGGCCTGTAGTAAAAACAATAATATAAATGATATTACATATAAATAGAATTAAATATAACTTACATAACGGAGCAGAAAGAAGACATCAATGGAGGCCTGATGCTAGTCTATGGTGGGAGGTGGACTGTTGGGAGCAGGGGAGAGGATCGTTGTTATCTGGTAGTCTTTTCCTGGTGCCTATCTCTCCCCATCCACGGCCGTATATCACCTCTGGATCTAGGAGGGCTAGAAAAGTCTCGTTTCGATTTTTGCATCGACATGAACAGAAATATATGTCATGAATACATCGCTCGATAAGTGAATAGGTTTTGTTGAGCCCCTCTCTCTTGTACTGTATTGTTAAAACGTACTGGCGATTGGAGTCCATCTAACTATGAACTTTACATACCTCAGAGGAACCACATTGTATGGAACCACAGTGTCAATACTTACTCCATACCTCAGGTCTGGACATGTCTATGTGTGGGGGATGTCGCAGAGGGTGGGACATCATGCCCGGTAGAGAACAGGTCTGGACATGTCGGTGTGACGTCATACACTATGAAAATTAATGTCTGGAAGGTGGGGGTGGTACATCATAGTTTGTTTGAGCTGGGGAAGTACATCATAGGTTGAGCTGCGCAACCCATGGAAATATATGGTGCGCAGTGGAGTCAGGGTGCCTCACAGGGGAGTCTCAAGGGAACCACAAGGGGCTCAGGGTGCCTCATCTGTGCCACCACTTCCTGTCCCAGCTCTGTCATATCCTATCTATTAGTTCGAGTTATTACCCAGGAAGCACTGGAATTGAACACAAACCGCTTTTAGAGTGTTACAATTATCCCTGTCCCATTCTCCTTGAAAAAATCTACCTTTTAAATAGATAAACCTATATGATGGCAAAGTGTGAGTGTTTTCATGTCTAACAGATTTTCTTATTCCATCTATACCCCCGATGGTTTTGGTAATGAGAATGATACCCGAACCCCTATTTGAACTATCCAAATCTAACATCTACATGTTGATGAGAGAACTTTATACCCGACCAAACGTAAAAACGCCATATTTTCCTTAGACAGAGGTATTAAGCCTTTTACGGGTTTAGGAAGGTTGAAATGTTTTGTTGGTTTTTTATCATCATATACTACTCTTCGATGTTCTGTTGAATGAATTCGTTCATTTCCGTCTTCACCCGAATCATGCTGTGAAGAGTCCGTTTGCTGTTGTGATGAACTGGAGTGTTCACCCACATCGTCCTCTGAAGAGTTTCTGAATATGCTACAAAATTTTCATAATTCGAAAATGTATATAAATATTAATCGCATGAAATATAAAATAATATGACTAAATAAAAAAGAAATATATGAAAGGATGTAAGATATGTATAGGACTTTAAGAAAAAACAGTTGAGTGGAGTGGGTGCTGTGACAAATAATGAAAAAAGAAATATACTAAAATATTAAATAGTCCCGGGTTTTGCGGAATCGGTAAAATAACTGTAGTATGGGGTCATTCATTATAAGTGTTTTGGCTCTCAATACCATATATGCGGGGAAGGAGGGCTGAATTGTGGGGTCCATGAGATGTGGGTGAGGATGGAACAATAATACTTATATATGGGTTCTCAAATACCTGTGGGAACTGTGATGTATATGAGACGAAGGGCTTGGAAAATAAATACAATGGGGTATGGGTGTGAGGGCTACGTTTATATTATTAATTGGGAAACGATTGAGTGTTAGTTGTGATCCTATTGTAGGAAGTATGCATAGTCTCCGATTTGTAGAAAAGTACATCGCAGCTAATCTCTGATAATGAAATGTTACAAGGCCTACCCATTCAAAAAATATTAGTATCTCTACTATAAATAATTATCCGGCTCAGTGGGTAAAGTTTTCAATGACTTCTTCTTAGGATGGCTATATAAGAATTCCTATTGTAGTCTATGGACACACCTTATATGATTCTTGTACGTTGAGGCATTACTCCCGCTTTTGCAGTTATGAAGATGGGTTGACAGTTACCAATGTGAGTGAGCCTACACAGCAGGGGTCCTAGGTTAGAGTTCTATTGGTGCTCAGATGTGTGGGAGTGGGTTTTGAATATATCCGGAGTAGTGTTGTGCAGGGGGTTGTCTGTGTGATTTAAGTTCCTGCTAGATTGTAGGTTATTAGTCGTAAAAATAGTGATGGTAAAGTAATATTGGAAATGCGAATCTCAATATCGACGAGAACTGTGGATGTAGACCTGGCGGTTTAGGAAGGGAGAAGCATTTAAATTTGTATAAAATATGGTGTAAGTGAAGGCCTGGCGTATACCGGGGTCCTAGGATCAGAGGATCGGAAGTATGAATATCGAATAGGTTGTAGTGATATGAGTGAAGAGGAGTTGGGTGAATGGTTTTGGGACATGCAAAAGAAAAGGCTAAAAATAAAACTGATACTGGCTGGACAATGATGAAGAAAATCCCTTGGGTGATGCAAGTGTGTAGGTATGTCTGAGTGAGAGGTGGGATAGAAGTGGTTTGAATGAGAAAGAAATGTTGACGGGGCAGTAGTCTACACTTGTAGGGTTCTGACTTGATATGATGTTGGGGAAGTAGAAGTGGAGAGTAGAATATTGGGATGGATTGGTCGTTGTCAGAATTGTGCAGGGATTTCAGAAGGTTAGGAGAGCAATTACAGTAGAGGACGGTTGGTGGAAGGAGAAAGAAATTGTTTTGGCCGCTAGGTACACAAAAAGGAGCATGTAACTTAACGTAAGTTAAATATACTGCATGTTAGCCTAAGAATGTATCCATGAGACCCCTGGAAAGATACATCTAGATCTAAAGATTACTCCGCGTGTATGGGCGGGTATGTATGAGTAAAAGGTTTTAGAAGTAGAGAGCAGAAAATTGGTTAGGACAAGTTGAGAAAAAAATTAGACAATTGATGTCGGGAAGTAGAAGTGAGTCATAAAAATTAGGAGAAAGACCTGAGGATTAGGTGTGGGTTGCAAAGACTCTGCCGGATTGGAAGAAGATTGTTGAATTCGACTCGCAGTAAGACGAGTTTCAGTCTTATTGGGAGCGCTTGAAAATCTTCCATCAACTTTCTTGTCTCTAGGATAGGCCTGTGCATATCTACGCAGCTGATTCATAAGTAGTTCAGTTGTACTCATTTCCTCTTTGTCTAGGCGGTCCTGAATGTGAAATGGAAGACCGACTACTATATGATTTATACGTGATTTATCCGACATCGAAGGTTCTGTTTCTAACAATAGTCTTTCTTTTTTCAATGCATAATCTAGTAGTGAACCACTAATGAATTTGAAAGTATAAGCAAAATATACTGAACGCCAACTTTTATCACTATAAGTTTGTAAAAACGAATCACGCCAGTCCATCCATTTCCCTTCCAATTTCAGTTTACACATGGTTGAAGTGTACCATTCTATTGCATTTTGCTCCAAAAATAGGCGCAAGACTTGTATTTTATGTTCATCAGTGGTGACTTCATGTCTCGCACATTCTTTTTCAAAAATATTTATCCACTCGTTAGCATTCTCTTTTCCCTGAAAATTGTGTAATATAAACTGTTTTTGAACTTGAGATATATTCAAATTTTTGTTTTCTTTAGCATCTAGTCTTGCCGTTAACTTATCAATTAAGTTTATCAATTCTGCTTGATTGTCTGTTGTTCTTACTGATGAACCTTGGTTTAGGACTGGTGTTTGGTTCTCGACTAATTCCTCAAGATAATCATTTTTAAAAACAAAGTTTTGATCCTCATCCAAATATAAAGGAACTGTCTCAGGGGGCAACGTAACAGTGATATTCCGGTACTGACCTTTCTTTGTTAAAGCTTTGCATGCATTTTTTACTACACCAATACTAAACAGTTCCTTGTGATTTTGTGCACTTTGATATTCAAATGGGAAGCCGTATGTAATATTGTCTGAAATTAATCGAATTGTCGTTGCTCTAATTACCTCTGAATTCTTCTCGTCACCCAACTCCAAATGGATTCGTACCTGAGCTGACTGCATATCTTCAAGGTGACAAAAAACCGATTTATAATGTTGGAATGCTGGATGGGCAGGTGATAAACTATAGACCGTTTTTCTCCAAAAAAGAAATATTTTTTTATTGTTATTAAATTGTAAACATTAGTTTTACAGATAATACAATAATACAATAGTTTTACAGATAATACAATAGTTTTACAAATAATACAATGATTTTCTTACCTAAAAAGAAAATCGGTTTTTATAGTCTTTGAATCCTAATTTTAACACAACAGCTATAACCTATCTTACTGTCACTAAACTAACCTCATTCGAAATCCAATGCTACCTATACTAAAAACAAAAATGAATTAATTCATTTTTACATATATACCCCGGTCTAGACGCAGCCAAAAAATGTATGCAGTACTTGACATCTCTTGGGCACAAAATTCTTGAAATTAATCACCGGAACACCCCCATGACACAACTTTCTTCTCAGGAAAATGCCTCTTTTACATCTGCCAAAGTGTGTTACATGTGTGATGAGGTCTTTACTGCGGGGGATATAAAAGTTCGGGATCACTGCCATCTCACAGGCAACCATCAAGGGGCCGCACATCAGTCATGTAACCTCAAGTATAAGCTCCCCAAATTTCCTTCGGTCTTCATGCACAATCTTTCAAACTATGATGGTTATTTCATTCTTAAGGAGTTGGGTTTTGACTCAAAACGTATCTCTGTGATTCCAAATACTGATGAAAAGTATATCTCATTCAGTAAATACATTTCCAAAACTTTTTCCATTCGCTTTGTAGACACCTTTATATTTATGGCGTCTTCCTTGGATACTTTGGCACGAAACCTCCCTGATGTTCCTGATGAGAAAATTTTTTTTAGCCCTGAAGACGTACCCCTCCTTCTTCCCCTACGACTATGTGACTTGTTGGGACCGACTGAATGACACCTCTCTCCCCCCAAAATCCGCTATTTACAGCAAACTCAAACATTCTGACATTACAGACGAAGACTAACAACACGCTATTGAGGTTTGGAATAAGTTTAATTGCACCACCCTAGGTGTCTATTCTGACTTATATGTGCAATTAGACACACTCCTTCTTTCTTCGATTTTCGAACGGTTTCGTGACATTACACTACAAACACACAAACTAGACCCTGAATTGGATTTGTTGCTGGACTATGAACAGATACTAATGGTTGAACAGGGGATAAGAGGTGGGAGTTGCCAGGCATCTCATCGCCACGTGAAGACAAATAATAAATATATGAAAAATTACAATCCTGCAGAGCCATCAACATATATTACATATCAGGATTGTAACAACCTATACGGTCATGTCTCAGTGTCTACCAGACGGAGGGTTCGAGTGGGTTGAAAACCCCGAGAGCATAGATATTACATCCTTGGATGAAGATGCCGAAGTTGGATATATATTTGAGGTGAGCGTATCTTATCCAGCCCAGTTACACCAACTTCACAATGACCTCCCATTCCTAGCCGATAATCTTTTAGTAGGGTAACAAAAGAAGTTGGTACCACATTTACGTGACCGCAAAAATTATGTTGAGCATTATCAAACCTTGAAACAGCCTCTAGCCCACGAACTTCAGTTAACTAAGATTCATAGAGCTCTAAAATTTAGACAGTCCAAGTGGTTAAAGCCTTATATACATCTTAACACCGGGCTCAGAACTGCATGTGATAACAACTTTGAAAAGGAGTTATACAAACTTTTCAATAATTCCATTTATGGGAAGACCATGGAGAACCTCCGTAATCGCAGACGAATACGTTTGGAGAGTTCTCCCAAGTTTATTGAAAAATTAATTTCACGCCCAGACTTTATCGGCAGAACTATATATGACGAAAACTTGGCAGCTATCCACCTCTCCAAAAACACATTGACAGTTGCCAAACCGATTTACGTTGGTATGTCGATTCTAGACATATCAAAGACAACGATATATGATTACCATTACAATGTCTTACTACCGATGTACGGACCTGACCGACTTCTACTTTGTTACATGGCCACGGACAGTTTCATTCACCGAATACTAAGTGAAGACCTTTACTCAGACACGTTACAGCTTATGGACTTTTTCGACACATCGGATTTCCCTCCAGATCACCGCCTTTTCTCAACAATTAATAAAAAAGTTGTTGGGAAATTTGAGGATGAGGCCAATGGAGAAATCATCACTGATTTTGTAGCGCTGCGTGCAAAAATGTATGCCCTGTTAATTGGGGATGTGTTTAAAAAGCGTACAGCCGCATTAAACAAATTTATTAGATTTGATGATTATGTACGTTGTCTTCAGTCCTCAACCACTATACGTCTCCCCTGTCATTCTATAAGATCCAAAAACCATAACATCTCCACAGTAGTAATTAATAAATTGACTCTATCTCCTCATGATGATAAACGGATTATTTTACCCGACGGTATTTCTAAACTTGCCATAGGACATAAGGACGCTCCCTGACTAATATTGTAAATTGTTGTACATATTGTTCACCCTGCTGGGGCTGTATTGTAATTGTCTAATTTGCTCAACTTATTATCCTTTCTCCTCTGTCTACTTGGTTCTGATTTAATTTTTTGACACATCGAATTTCCCTTCAGATCACCACCTTTTCTCAACAATTAATAAAAAGGTTGTTAGGAAATTTAAGGACGAGGCCATGGGACAAATCATCACTGATTTTGTTGCTCTACGTGCAAACATGTATGCCATGTTAATTGGGGACGTGGTTAAGAAGCGTGCCAAGGGGGTTCAGACGGCTGCTTTAAACAAATATATAACTTATAATGACTATTTACAGTGCCTACAAGCCTCAACTACATTGCGTACACCGTGCAAAGCAATAAGGTCCAAAGATCACAACCTTGTCAGAGTGACAATTAATAAATTAATAAATTGTCACTATCTCCTCATGACGACAAAAGAATCATTTTATCCGATGGTATTTCCACTCTTGCCATCGGCAATAAGGACGCCCCCCAACTAATATTGTAAATTGTTGTAAATATTGTTCGCCCTGCTGGGGCTGTATTGTAAATTGTGTAAATTGTTGTAAATATATGATGGCCATCATTTTTGTATATTTTCTGTAAATATTGTATGTAAATATTGTTCGCCCTGCTGGGGCTGTATTGTAAATTATCTAATTTGATCAACTTGTGTAGTTGTTACCCTGCTATTATTTTAATCTTGTATGTACAATAAATACTTTTTATATATTCCAAGTTTATTATCCTTTCTCCTCTGTCTGTTTGGTTAGTGGAGTCCCACCGTAATGAATGTATCTCGGCTATCGATTAAGATTAATGGTGCATGTATGCAGGCTTTGACCTGTTGATGTGGTTAGTGCCTTGCAGAGAGGCTATCGGAAATATTCAAGGTAACATGAGTGCTGTTATGTAATGAGGATCTGTGAGATGGAAATGTTTTGGTCGGGGCGCTTGGCTACGCCGAGAAAAAAAAGGTTTGAAGGACACCGAGATGTGTAAGACTAGATAGAAATGAAAAATTATAAGAAATGAGGATCTGAAAGAGTGAATGACCTTGAGTAGGAAACTTATTGAGATAGGGAAGTGATTCGGGGGCAAGGGGGGGGCATATTACTATACTTTGTCTATGCAAATGTTGGTCTGAAGGAGGGAGTGCTCATTAGAGCTGGGGATGTTTATCTGAGGAAGCTACGCGAGCCGTGTGGGAAGATGGTGCGCGTGGTGGTTAAGGCTAGGTTTTAGTGGTTGGAGGTGGTTATAGCCGGGTCAGAGGTTGCTATACTTTCTCCATGCATCCACATCAAAGACGTCACATCCGGCCCAGGGCATAGAAATCCTACCTACTACGGTTTAATACATTGGGGCTCTAGTAGCTCGAGTATTAATAGTTTCAGACTTCAGAAAAAAGCATTGACGTATAAACACACAAGAACAAGCTGCAGAGAAATAGTTAACCAACTTAAAATCCTGCCTTTGCCATCGCTGTTTATATTTGAAACATTAATATTGAAATATTTTCCCTCTCAACAATACTATTCACGGCTATGATACCAGGAAGAAAGAAGACTTTCGAATAACTAAACATTGCTCTTCTCTTTTTGAAAAAAGTATAACTCATGAAGGAATTAATTTTTTTAATTAACAATAAAAAAAATTAAATTTCAACTAAAAATGTTCATGTTAGAGGAAACCCTATACATGGAAACGGAATTTTATTCTCACTGTTCAAAAAGAATAATATAATCACAATAAAGAATCGTGTTTCATATCCTTTTTTTTTTTTAGTTGGTTTTAAAAGTAGTGCGCCTTGCGTTGCAGCAATATCACCCAGTCTACGTTTAGGCAAAGCTCGGGATCATTACATTGCCTGTTTCTGCTCCCGCCAGGAGCCGACGAATCGGCAGAACATCGGGTAGTTAGTTTCCGTCACCATCTGCCGTAGATCTAGTCCCAAATACGATCTTGTCCCATGAATCAACTCCACCCTAGCTTGGTCGTACAGCGGGCATTCGAGGACCACATGTTCTGCAGTCTCGATACCGCCGCACGAACAGTTCGGGGTGTTCTTCCTGTGAAAGAAGAACAGCTTGGAGTTGAAATCACCATGACCTGATAATATTTGAGACGTCCAGTGATTAGGCTGTACCCATGTTGAGTCAAGGCGTACCCGGACGTCCGGGAAGTATGCGTACGTCGTTCGGCCATCCGGGCATCGTGACCAACGTTGTTGCCATTTTTCCACAATCCAATTCTGGACGATGTCCTTGCAGCGCACTGGTCTGGAATGTCCGCGCATCTCTTCCTCTAGTGCTAGACGTAAGGGCTCATCAATATCTGCTCCTAAGGGCATGTTGCGTCTACAGAAATACGAAGCGACAGCCCCATCCAAGATCAAGTCAATGAGGGCGGCTCCCGCTAGTACCTGTAGCGCAGCCGTAGAGACAGTACGATAAGCCCTTGTAACTCTTAAAAGGGCTGCTCTCTGGGCTTGCGTCAGAATCGTGCGCTGCCGATTCGTGGGGCGATGCCACCAACCTGCAGCAGCGTACCTTGCTACAGCCACGAATACCCCTGTGTCGATGGTCCTACACGCGGAATAGTCGAGGCCCCACGTCGCGCGGGCTAGCCGTCTCAGGGCGTTGAAAGTGGCTATCGTCTTTTCTTTAATGGCAACAACGTGGGGCGTCACTTTCAGGCCTCGTGCGATCCGCACCCCAAGGTACGTTATCACAGCTGGGCATTCAATGTGCCGCCCATGGACTGTCAAAACCAGGGGTTGTCGAGCATCGGGTCTCCCCCTCATCAGTAAGGCTGAGGTTTTACTCGGTGAGAGAGCCAGCTTATTGGCGCAGCACCAGCTGCCTATATCGTCTATTGCAGTTTGCGCGCGAAGGGTAAGGTTGGCATGACTATCAGCCTGAACTGTAACCACGAGATCGTCGACATAGGCGATTGCCTTATGCCCACGGTTCTCGAGGTCACGGAGCAACCCGTCAAAGAGTATATTCCACAGGGTTGGTCCGAGAACTGATCCCTGAGGACAGCCTCTAGTGACGTCCACTGTAGTACTAGTATACAGCTAGCTTATGGTGGCGGATCGATCGCAGAGGAAGCTAGATATCAGCGCAAATAAATTCCTAGGCAATTCCATAGTCCGCAGTCTCGTGAGGATGGCTGGCCACCAGGCGCAATCAAAGGCCGACACAATATCGAAGAAAACGCAGAGGGCATATTTGCATCCTCTCTCAGCATCCTCAATGCGTCCTCAGCAGATCTACTCCTCATGCAGCCAAATTGCCTATGGGATACTAAGGCGTGTACTTGTGTTTGAATTCCATTGAAGATAAGGGTCTCCAGTACTTTCCCAAAGACGGGGAGCAGGCTGATTGGTCTGTAGCTCTTTGCCAAGGAGAGGTCCCTGTCCCCGGGCTTAACAAAAGTGCATATTAGAGCACGCTTCCAAGCGCTCGGGAAGTGGCCTCGCCTTAGACAAGCGTTGAACAGATGTAGAAGATCTGTCTTGATGGTCGGGAATGCTTTCTTGATTATAGCGGCTTCGATGAGATCGTTCCCAGGGGCGCCGCCACTCTTCTGTTTCCCAACCGCCAAGAGCAGATCGAGCTCGTCCCAGTCAGGTGCATTTTCCGTCTCTGGCAGGGTACGAGCAGCGCTCCTGATATCGCGTTGGCCGGGCGAATCCTGTGCCGGATCGTCAGCGGGAAAGGCCTCCTCCAGGAATAACCTGTTCGTCTCCGCTAGGGACATTGCTTGCAAGTGGCCGTCCCTGATGGAGGCTACAGGTGGAATTGATTTGAGCCTCCCAGAGACGACACGGTAAGGTATTCCCCACGGGTTCCTACTGCTTTCTTCCTCAACAAAACTTCTCCAACTCTCCTTTTTTGCGGTCTCGACTCTCCTGCCATACGCCCTGCTGAGCTGCCGGTACTCCTCCCTTCGCGCCTCCCTTTGGACTGGGTCTCGGCACCGCTGGTACCTCCGCCTGGCACGATAAACGGTCCTCTTGTCAAGGGTAAGATCTTTGCTCCACCAGGGTACCTTCTTAACCCGGTGGACCTTCTTGGGGATGGTCTCGTCAGCAGCTCGAAGTAATAAATTACTGAGTTTGCCGACCTCATCCTCAATCTGGTCATCCGGGTCCGAACTCCTGAGACCTTCCCATTCTTCATCACAGGAGTAAGCAGCAACGGCGGTCACAAAGGCGTCAGATATTGTTTTGCGTGTAGCGTAACGGGGGTCTTGAGGCCTGCTTGCGGGGAGGCGGTTGTCAAAGAGCAAAACGTCTAGTACGCTGTGGTCGCTAGACGTGACCTCTCGGACACACCAACTGCCCACAGCTGGGTACAGTCCACTCGACACCAGTGTGACATCGATGTGAGAGTGTCCTCGGGAGCCGTGAAATGTAGGCGGTGAGGATGGGTCGTTGACTATGCACTGGTCATGACGGGCGATCAGCTCCAATAGCCTGTCGCCCCGGCGGTCAGTTCGAACCGATCCCCAAGAGACACACCAGGAGTTGACGTCAGCCAGAACTATGAGGTTGCGTCCTGTGAGGGCATTCAATACTAGATCCAGGTGACCCAGCTGTCGTTCTATGTTTTCAGACGGAGGGAAGTATCCGCTGATCACATAGCAGCTGGCGTTGGCGTGCCTGATAAAAGCCACAGCAATGTGGCTGGTGGACAGATGGTGGAGCGCCATCACATCCACCTGGGGGCCGGTCACCACGATTGCGGCCATTGGCCGTTCGTCGTTCCGAGCGCCTGTAACAATTCTGTGGCTAGTACCTAGACCTGCCACGCTACCTCGAACACAGTAGGGTTCCTGGAGGGCTAGCACTTGGATATTCTCCGTAGGCACAAGTTGTCGTACTTGCTCAGCCACAATCCGGCGCCTATTCATATTGAGCTGCAGTAAACGAAGGCCCCCGCGATTTCTATCTACCATAATCCGTATGCGAGGCCAGAGACTCAAGAGCGCGGATATATGATGGGCAGACATCGCTATCAGCTTTGTGAGCGGCGCGGGTACCCTTCGTGCTGCAGTTGCAACACTTCGGCGGCTTAGCTTTGTTAGGGCAGTTGTCGTGTTTCATATCCAGAAACATTATTTGATACAAAGCTTTTATTTTAATTTTTTGGGCAGAGTTCCTCCTAACCTTAAAGGTGGTTAGTCCAATGTACTTTATTGTTTTATTTATAATTTTATATTTGTTTAGCCTTTTATATACATTCATTTATAATATATACAAATACATTATTTTTCATATATTGTTATGAAAATGAAATGAAAATAAATTTTATTATTCTGGGACCGAGGTCCCCTAAGAATAAATACATACAGAGAGTGATGAAAATGAAACAATGAAATATAGTATCAGAACATAGAAATAAAAAGATAGGTAGGTAAATAAAAATTAGTGCTACATTGGAGAAAAACTATACAACTAAAAAATAGATAAACAGGAAATAGAAAAACAGGAAAAAACATAAAATTAACAACTTCTATATGATGAAACAAAATAAATAAAAGTATCTACAAAAATAAAAGAGAAAAAGTAAAAAAGAAAAAAAGCAAATCCAAAAAACTAAGAAAGAGATAAAATTGATAATATATATAAATATAAATCGACCGAGCATAGTACGGTGGTTGATTATAAAAGAGAAGGAAAGATGCCCAGCCAAGGTTAAAAATAAAATTAATTTAGAAAGCAGAAAATAAGATAAGATAAAAAATAAATAAATGCATATTAAAAATATATAAATGTGTAAATGAGCCAAAAATCAATATTATTTATTATGAACGAATAATTTAGAAAATATGATTAAAAAAATATAATAAAACTAGAGAATGACAAAGACAAGAAAGAGCTAGAAAAAAAAAAAAAAAAAAAAGGCGGGGGAAAAGTGATTAGAATGATTAGATAATTAAGGTTGACGAATTAGAGAATACGGGGGAGAGATCAAAGAGGAGTGGATTGTTTGGTGAAGAGGAATTGGAATAGTGAGGATTTGAAGGAAGCCACGGAAGGAGAGTGACGGATTGGGGGAGGCAGGGAGTTCCAAAGAGAGGAGGCCTGGACAAGGAATGAATTGTGGAAGGCTGAGGAGCGATGGGAGGGGATGAAGAGGTCTGAAGGACGGGATCTAGTGTGCCTCTGGTGAACCGAGGACTGGAATTGAAACATTTGGTAGAGGTAGTAGGGTTCTTTGGATTTAAGCATTAGGAAGAGGAAGGAGCCTAGGAGGTAGTTTCGGCGGTAGGAGGGTTTGAGCCATTTCAACTCGGAGTACCAGGGCGAAATATGAGCGTCTCTAGGGACATCGAAAACAAATCTGACATGAGCGTTCAGGATTCGCTGGAGTTTGATATCGAGTCCCTTACTCAGATCATTATAAACCAGGCACCCGTAGTCGAAATGGGGGAAAACAAAGGATGATACGAGGAGTTTCCGGGAGTTATGAGAAAGAGAGTGACGGGAACGTTTAAATTGTGCAAGAGATTGGAACGATTTACGGGAAATATAGGATACGTGGTCTTTCCAGGAAAGGGTTTGGTCGAGGATGATACCCAGGTTTTTTACTCTGCTAGAGTAGTTAATGTTGGTGTTGTCCAGAGTCAGGAGAGGGGGGTCAGTTAAGTTATTGAGAAGTTTTTTGTTACCTAATATTATCGCTTGAGTCTTGTGAGGATTAAGGAGGAGTTTGTTACTTTCTCTTCCCGGTTCCAGTGTTTTTATCGTACACCGTTACATCATACTACCAAATTTCATAAATGTACAGTAAGACGTATCCCCTGAGCACAGTTTCCTTCACCTCATCAACTACCCATTTGCCGATGTTACTTCTCTCATCTTCGGTGTGAGAACACTTGGTCGTAGAGAGGGTTTCCAAGCATGTCCCACACAGGGCAAACATAAGTTTGTCGTGGATCTTAACGGGCAGTACAGGATGGTACAGATCACGGAGTGGAAGAACACGGCATTTAATAAGACCTTCTACAGCCGTCAGATCATAGGTTGCGCCTGTTAAATTTTTACACTCATCCCCTGTGTAAAAAATGGGATGTCCTGAGGGATACCTACCATATTTACATATATAGGGATAGAGCGAGCACACGTCTATAATATCGTATCTGTTCATCTGCTTTTACTTTGTAATACATTCTTGTATTACTTGTACGATCCCCGAAAAAGGCATCACGAGGGTGAAGGGGTTCATGGGGCCTAAGTTCTTTTGCAAATAAAGAACAAGCCTCATTAGAGACCAGTAACGCATCATACTCACACTCCCACATCTCAACTATTGTATAGCCGAGTTCTCTCAAATGGCTGGCTCTCTTTACACTCTCCGCATATCGTGAATCCATGGTAATTAATGGCCCTTCCTTGTACAGTTTCTCCTGTCTATTGTGAGGGTAACATTTTGGGGGACCATGGAAAAAGCATCCATAAAAATCTAATATGGTCTTTTGATCTTTAATAAAACCATCTACGCGATATTTTGTTGAAGGGATTATAATTTCTCTCGCCCTCATCGCTGTAGATATAGTAACACCCCTGGTGTGCTCCTCCCATGCTAACCAGTCCAGTGCCTTCTTAGACTGATTATCAGCCAACCGATAACCATTTTGAGATATAATTTTCCTATGGTGTTGGGTTCAAGGTAATTGCGTCTGAACACCAAGTTTCAAGCGCTAGAAATTGTAATAGCTTCCGAGAAGGAACCTACACGGCAGCGTTCAATAACATTTTTACGAAATTTAATACATGCCAAACATAAGATGTTGACATTTTGGATGCAATAATCTGTCAGTTCCTTTTCGAAATGAAATACATGACTAGAGCTCTTCATATGGTTGTACCACTCCATGAATTTTTATGCTCGGAAGGTGTTTTCTCCTTGGCACCATAATAGTCTGTATCAGGGATCTCTCCTACGTACCCATAGTTTATTGTCTTATTAAAATAATGGGGGAAATATCCTTTGGCTATTTCAGATGGTAATTCCAGGGCGGCTGGTAGCTTGTCTAAACTCATCGGTAGGAAATTTAGTGAGTCAACCATTTCAACATTTCTAAATTTTAAGGATAAAACTTTTGATCCTCTAGTTATAATCTCTGGAATTATTTTAAATTCTGTCATTAGCGATCATAGAACAAACAGGGAGTCGAAAGACTGAGCGTTATGGGCAATACAAACAATTTTTTTTAAAGCATTTTCTAGGCAACATAATATATTCAAGAAATCGTTTACAAGGATCCTCTTTAAAATAAATATGTTGTCATACACAGCACTAATTACCCATATTCGAATCCTCTTCACACTCTGGACAGAACTGCTGCACTACACAAAGATTTGGTACGTGCATGCGATCACCATTGGGTAAAATGTTTTCCTGGGTAGTCTCAAAATCGTATATAATAAATAGCGTTTTAAGCGTAGAAGTCTCTTTATTCACTGGTATATAACGTAAGTGATTGCCCTTGTGAACCAGTTTTTTATTTATGGTTGTGTAAAACATGCTACAATCAGGGCAGACTCTGAACTTCTCACAAGTACTTCTGCCATTACTAGGGTCTGTCTGGTGACGATCAAAACATACCTTCGAAGGGAACCGACGGTGACATAAAGTGCATACGGTGGATGTATTATCTACTTTGCAACTAGGAGCCGTAAAACATAGTTTACATTTTTCTGTACATCGGTGTTCGTTCCTGTTCCTATAGGACTTGTTACATCTCTCGCAGTAATAACTACTCGTAAATAGGGATGTTAAGCTTGTGAGTAAGTGAAAATGATTATCGTCGTTAAAAAGATTTATGGTGTATGGTGCTGTACAATTTCCCCCATCGAAAACTTTCAGGGGTTAGCCATTTCCGTCCCGTTTGAAAACTTTTAAATTATAATTGCGAAGATATTTGTGATGGACTCCTGGAGCATGCACCTCTCCGCTCCTATAATAACCCCTGCTTTCCGTGTAAGATTCAATGCTTTCATCTTTTGAATCCCATTATATTCCTTACGAATGTGAACATAGGCGGGGACATTCCTCCCACTGGTTTTACATAGAACACAACCGACCACGATAGCGCGCGGTAGACAATGTCTCTCCTGAACACCATCGTCATGGGGAATTGATAGTATGCCTTTCTTCCGATGAGACGTTTCGGTAAAAGAATAATTTCGCATGTTTATTCGCCCGGCCCCTTGTGGTACACGTACAATGGTTGTAATTATAGTGAACGGTTCTTCAAATTTTAGGAAACCAATATCACAACTGCTTATCTCATTTGTTAACCATTCAACAGTGAAGGAACGAGCCTCTATGAAAGGGGTGCTCGTTTCTGAAAGATTAGCTACACTTTTCAATTCTATCATTATTTTATCTAGCGCTTGTACACCCGAAGTAACATGATTGGCTAAAGCAGTAAAAAAACGATGCATCCATACTCCTATTTCAAAATCTAACGGTTGGGACAAGACTTGGACGGTTTCATAGACCTTACTAAGGCTGAAACGCGGCACAAAAGTTACACGTCTAGAAATAATTTTGAACATTGGATCATTTAATGCTACGATACCCCCTAAATGAGCAGACTTTATGTTCTCCCCTTTATTCTCAGTGATGCAAAGCTTTGTATGAAAATAACCATCCCCCTTAACAGTAAGTGAAACACAGTTGGTATAGACATGATGCAAAAAAACCAGGAGTTGTAAAAATACAATAAAGTTGAGGACGAATTACACTGAACACTGCTGATGTGATATTATAGGAGTGAAAGGATATTGGAGAGTCTTATATAGGAGTAGTGAGGGCAGTATGATGGGGGTAAAGACCCCCCCTGATGGGCAGCTCCAACGCCCGCGAACACCTTAGGAGTCATGTTATACATTTGTACTTTTCTTCATCGCGCGAATTTTCGTTGAAATTATAACGAACGGATCCGTTCAAATAAAAGATGTGTTCCTCTGCAAGAACGATGTTACCACGTTCTGCAGTCTTTCACCTGTGAATTCTGCAGGATGTATTCACGGTTACCAAGAATCTGGATAAGATATCAAAAGTTATAATATCTTGAAGTGTGTGTAACTATGTCCCAATGCTACATCTGCATTGGAACCCCGCATCGTTGCTACACCCTCTTTGATACACCCCGAGCCGCAAACAACATCAGGTGACGCCGTCCCTAAACTTTGTGAATTAACAGTAACCTGCCCCTTGTTACCACCACATGTCTGTTCATGACTAGTTATAAATGGAAAGATTCGTCCGTAATTGATACATAAGCCCTTTTCAACTGCTCGACCCTCGCAAAAAACTACATGTGTCTCAACCACACAATTTTCCTTACACACGTCACATATACTATGAAAATACTCGTTATCCGACATTGATGAAGTAAGATATTCATTCATAGTCTGGTTGGAAAGGTGACGCCATAACCTCTCGAATTAACATCTGTGGAGCTCGGTAGTGAAAAACTATTCTAACCTTTCTCTTCTAAAAAAGTTTTTTTTTTTTTTTTTTTTTTTTTTTTAATAATTATTCAATAGAAATTGTTTATGCGACTAGACATTGACGAGTGAACGTCGGCGTTATTGTTATTGTTTGTGTGATACGGCTTGTGTTTACCTACTGAGAGCGGATTAATACTTACATTTGCTCCCTAGCCATGGACAATTGGAAAGAAAAAAAAACGTAAGTTAAGCAATTATGATTCGTCTTTTGTAACTTCCAATAAATTTGAGCCCTTGTCGAATTTACAAGAAGACAACTCTGCATCAATGAGCACCGAGATAACAGAAAAGCCCACCAAACCTCCACCTATCTTCATTAATAATATAGGCAATATAAATTTATTCCTAAGAGACTGTGCGCAATTAGGTGTTACATTCATCAGACACCATTCTACGGATGGAAAAGTCAAGTTTAACTTCGATACGGTGGAGGATTATAGAAAAATTGTTGCATTTTTGCAACAAGACAATAAGGCGGAATTTCATACATTCCAAGTCAAATCTGAACGACATTTCAGAGTTGTGATCAGGGGTCTCCACCCAACATGTGATACTAAGGCAATGATGGAAGAGCTTCAAACTCTCGGCTATGAACCAGTCCAAATGATTCCTGTTCATCATCCTATAACAAAAATCCCTTTACCACTATTTTTTCTCGACCTCAAAAATTCTCCAAAAAACTCAGAAATATACACTCTAGATAAACTCTACTATGCAAAAATTAAGGTAGAAGCACCTAGGCCACGTCGCGCAGTTATACAATGCATACGATGCCAAGACTACGGACACACAAAAAATTACTGCCCCCGAGATGTGTAAAATGCGACCAACCTCATCCAACCGAATCTTGTACAAAGGTACCAAACTCACCCCCTGTTTGTGTAAACTGTAAAGGTCAGCACACGGCCAATTACAAGGGATGCCCTCTGCATAAAAAACTACAGCTAAGTACCAAACCTTACACTTCCACATTTCAGAGGCAAAATCAACAACACGAAGAAGTCCCACAACGTGCAGATAATGGCCGCAACAACCTTACTGCTAAACACACCGCTCCTACAATTAGCAAATCATATGCCGAAGCAGCAGCGAGTCCCGGGTCAAATATAGATAACCTCATGAAAAAAATTGATTCTCTGTTGTCCTTACTGCACCCCTTAGTGCAAACATTAGCCCAAATCTTACCAATGTTAATAGCAAAAAAACCATGACTCTCCCCAACAACAAAACCCTAACAGTTTGCACTTGGAATGCTCAAGGGCTGAACAATAAACATAGTATACTGGAGTTATTTCTAAGAAGATATAACGTTGACATAATACTCATCACTGAAACTAAATTGTCCCATAATTTAAATTTCTATATATCAGGCTACAAATCATACAGATCAGACCACCCCAGCGGTCGTCGCAAAGGAGGATCAGCGTTACTAATAAAACATTCGATAGGTCACGATGAGCTTCCACTTATAAAAGAAGACAAGTTTCAGATAACTCGAGTAGAACTCCATCATACTAACAAAAAATTACAAATAGGCTCATTTTATTCTGCTCCTGAAAACAGACTATCTCAATCGGATTTTTGGGGTATTATACATGAAATGAAAACTGATTTTATAATCGGTGGGGATTTCAACGCCAAGCATCCACGTTGGGGATGCCGACTAGCCAACCCCAGAGGGAGAGTACTGCTAAACACCGTTACTGCACTACAACTGGATGTGATCCACCCCTCTGAGCCGTCTTACTATCCACTTGATACAGTCCGTACCCCTGACATCCTTGATTTCTTCATTGGGAAGCGTGTTCAACACATCTCCTCTACTCCTCAGGTATTAAAAGAACTAAACTCTGATCATTTGCCAGTACTTCTTACTCTTCACTTCGATGGTTCTTTACAACACAACGCAGGCTTAATCAGGCACCCGTTCAATTGGAAGTTGTACAATAAAGTCATCAATCAGAGCGTGGATTTAAAAGTACCTCTGAAAACCCCAGCCGATGTAGATGCTGCGGTGGCTCAAATCACCAAGATAATTCAAACTGCAGCCAGCGAAGCATCTTCATCCAATCCACTGGGCCCTAAATCACCGTATAAACCTACTCTGATTATTCAACAACTTCTAACTGTAAAACACTCAGCTCGCGCAGAGTGGATGAGAACGAGGCATCCAACAGACAAGCAGAGATTCAACAGGGCAACCAGGGATTCAACTCGAGCTCTGAAAGAGGAGAAGAATGTGTCGACCCGAAGCAGCATCAATGCTCTTAGCGCCACAGATGGCTCTCTCTGGATGAAAACAAAAACTATCATGAAAGTGCCAATTAATATTCCTCCTTTAAAGGTGGGACCTGAATGGTATGCTTCGTCTCAGGAGAAATGTGACCTGTTTGCTAACATACTTGTTCAGCAATTTATCCCACACGATGAAAGTGATTTGGTATCCACACAAAATGTATATAAGCGACTGGATGAGCCCCTACAACTCAGCCTGTTTTCAGACTACTTCACTCCGGGTCAGGTGACTAACGCCATAAATCGTTCACCGACAAAGAAGGCGCCAGGTCATGATCAGATTGTCCAGCCATTACTAAAAGCACTGCCACGAAAAGCTATAGTATATCTCACCCAGATATTCAATGCTATTCTACGGACGACCCACATCCCGAATCAGTGGAAACATGCTAAAATCGTCATGGTGAAAAAACCTAATAAGATGGCCAGTGATCCAACTAGTTATAGACCCATAAGTTTACTTCCCCTGTTTGCTAAAATATTTGAACGCTTGCTGTTACCAAAACTATTAGTGTTCCTTTCTCCTCTCGTGCCTGATACACAGCTAGGATTTAGACAGTCGCACTCATGTCCGCAGCAACTTCATCGAATAGTAAATGAAATATTAAACACATACGAGGAAAAACAAGTATGCTTTGGGCTCTTCCTGGATACGGAAAAAGCCTTTGACAAGGTTTGGCACCCTGGACTACTCTGCAAGCTAAAACCCCATCTACCGGACACCTACTACAGAATTATAAAATCATACTTGTATTGCCGTACATTTTCCGTAAAATATGGTAACACAAGCTCAACATCTAAAGCGATATCAGCAGGAGTGCCGCAGGGTAGTGTTCTGGGGCCCTTTCTTTATCTAATTTATGCAAGTGACTTTCCTACCTCAGAAAATGTGACTGTAGCACAATTCGCAGATGATGTTGCTGCCCTCAGCAGAGCCCTGACTTATGAAGATGCCAAACATTATCTACAACAATTCCTGAACGCAGTCAACTTATGGTGTTGCAAATGGCGCATAAAAATGAACTCCACTAAGTCAACAGTGGTAACTTTCACATATAAAAAAAATATACCAAATCCAACCATCTTTCTTAATGACATGCAAATCCCTTGTGCAGAACGAGTAAGATACCTAGGACTAATATTTGACGCGAAGTTAACATGGTCCCATCATGTCCAGCACCTAGTAGCGAAGACTCGCGGACGAATAACAAACTTGAAGTGTCTCCTCGACCACCGCTCACCCCTTGCTTTATCAGTAAAAAGACTGCTATATTTGGTGCTGATACGTCCGATCTGGCAGTACGCTTGTGGCCTATGGGGTTCAGCTGCTAAAAGCCACATAACCAGGATACAAACCACTCAAAATCGCGTCATGAGACTCATCACCGATGCACCGTGGTATGTTCGCAACACAGTTCTACATGCTGATCTTGAAATACCGGAAGTAGCGGAGGTCCTCAAAGAATCCTACATCCGAATGCAGACAACAATGGCCAACCACCCAAATCCACTGGTCCGGGAAATTGCTGAACACCCACCACCTTTACCACTGGAACGCAGACTTAAAAAGAAGCGACCGCATGATTTTCTTCTCATCAATTGATCAAAAGACAATTTTTTTTTTTTTTTTTTTTTTTCTTTCCTATATTATGTTCATTTTATCTACTTTAAAGTTACTTGTTTAGGGCAATTATTGAATTGTACCTGAGTTCATATCTCATGTTAATTAGGCCATTGGCCTAGGTATTATTGTTATAGACAGCCCAACTATAATATTCATGTATAGAATAATAAAGTTTACAATAATTAAAAAAAAAAAAAAAAAAAAAAAAAAAGATATTCATTAGATGAAGGTTCTGAAGACATATTAACAGCTAGTAACTGAAGAGAACGCAGGTGTGAACGAAACTAATTTCTGTGGGATAAGGCAAATATATATATATATATATATATATATATATATTGTGATAGTTGGTACTACCATTAATTAAATATTCTCTATATTTTCTATAACCAGCTCCAAAGTTGAGCGACATTGTGATAGTTGTTACAGGGTGTAATGTAAAATAAACCATCGCCATGACGACTGACTTTCTAGTATTTTTTTTGAAACCAAATTTAGAAGACGAAATCAAAGTAAAAGAAGAAAGAAGAAAAGAAAATGGAAATCAGAAGAACAAAACAAGTTTAAAAAAAGAAATAAAATACAGTAAAAGTAAAGAAAAGGTAACCTTGCAAGTATCAACAAACATTTTAAATAACAATTACAAGATCCACCGACTTCAAAAGGAAACTAAATTTTCAGAAGGGATTAATTTAGCAACCAGGAACAATATGAAACAGTTAAAAGAAGAAGAAATGAAGAAAATTTGATAAAATTCTAAGCAAAAAATAAGAAAAGATCAATATTCGAAAAACTAATCGGTAGAAGGCGATGAGAATTTTTAGAGAAGGACAGTTAATTATTAAGAAGAGATTGAAGAAGAAAAAGAAGAGAAAAACTGCCAACATCAGAAAGAAAAGCAAGTAGCAAATTTTGAAGAAAAAGTCAGTTCTAAAATACATCGAATCAACTAGGCCGGATCCCATCTGAAACAATACAAGTGATCCGAAAGAGTATACCACAAACTTTAAACACTGTTTTTGAGAAAAGAAGAAGCCAAAATTAAAAAGAAAAGTAACAGAAAATTCATGCAATATTTAATAAGAAAGAAGCAAAAGAAACGAGGGAAGAAAACGCCAAAAAAAGTTTAATATTTAAGTAAAACAAGTGTAGCATGCCTACCTTATAGACAATATATTATGCTCAGAACTAGCGATGCTGCAGAGAATCGCGATCGCTAGGAGTAAAATATGGCTTGTGAGGTGTTGAACGAAAGAGAATTGCATTCGGAAGAACATGCTCGAAACCAGCGATTGCTGCGAGGAAATCGCAATCGCTGGGAGCAGAAACAAAGGACAATAGAGATAGGAAATAAAAAGGAAGCCAGGATAATTGTCGGCATCCTGTGTGGTAATTATATTGTCGGCATCAGTTTTTCACATAACTCTAATTAATATCCGCTGGGATTCACAGCTTAATATCCGCAGGCTATCACAGAACTCTCAAGTGGTCACTGGTGATTGGCTGAGGATGGGGTGGGCGGAGACTGACGGCCAATGAGACATCAGGATCATCCCCACCAAAAAGGGGGGCCGAGGGTGGAGAGCATTTTGGAAGACATTCTTCGCTCATGTATCAACCGGTCACCACGTTACTATTATATTTGACAGTGAGTTTCAATATGTGAATTTACACTCTTCGCTCTTGTGCCAACAGTTCACCACGTTCCTTTTATATTTTGACAGTGAGTTTCAGTATGTGAATTTACACTCTTCGCTCAACCTCTTGGCTCAACTTTTCGCTCATGTATCAACCGGTCACCACGTTACTATTATATTTGACAGTGAGTCTCAGTATGTGATTGTAGATTCTTGGTTCACGTCTCGGATGATCAACACGTATAGTTTATATTTGACAGTGAGTTTGAATATGTGAATTGAGCAGTATTCGTTCATGTTTGGGGCCATTCAGGCGAGTGAGATACATTTTGATTTCGGACGCACATAAACTCAGTGAACAATTTAAATTCTATTGTGGCCTCCAGGCAGACCTACAAGGACTAGGTGAGTAGATGGGGTCTGAGGGATGTACATAAAAGAAGATCACATCGCCACCTCCAGGGATCATTATCGAGGTACCTCGTAATTAAGGTAGAAAGTCCTTCAGACATATGGCCAATTTATATTCAATTGTTTTTTCTTTTATAAATATTATACTTTCTTCTAAAATAAATATGTTACTGTTCTAGGGTTTGAGTTGTCCATTCTATTTCCCCCTTCCCATTCTTCTTCTGGTTGACAGCAATAATTAATTATTGTTAATTACTGATGTCAACCCACAGTTAGGAACTTGTACCCGTCCTTCTCGTGGGAGTGCATTTGGCTATCCAGGTATTGTTTTTTATTAAAGTCGCGATGTAAAAATACTCAATTTTAATAATTTTTCCGATTTAATTTTATATTTACTAATTACGTAAAAATGCACTCAAGCAAGGAGGAGAGGTGGTATAATTGGCGCCCGAACAGGGACTTGATTTGTTTACTAATTATGCTAATTAGTATAATTAGTGAACCCCACTAATTGGTCCCTAATTAATTAACTAAATTTAAAAAAAAATTTCTTTTGCTTTTTAACGTTGATTCCAGCCTATTGGGCTCAAATGATATATTTTTCCTTAAAGTCGGTAATTTAGAATCAAAACTGAAGAAGGATGGGAGGGATTAAGGAATACGAATGACATCAGTTATTAATATATATTTTTTTTTTTGACATTTTAAATTTTTCTTGTGTAATTTTAGTATGCAGTATTTTAATTTTTTTTACATATTATAACTATTGTTGTATTGTGATGCCATCTGAAATTAGGTTAGCACCAGATCTCCTGTAATATTAATTGTTTTGTTTTGAGTTAATTGTTTTGAGATATATATATTTCGTTTACCAGCATGGAAGGAAAAGGGAAGTCGGTCTAGGAAAACTATCCGTACGCCCCCGGAGTCCCCGGTAGAAAAGCCTAAATTTGACCTAGAGGCGATGCTTAAGGCCATGCAGGAACAGATGGGAAACTTGGGAAAGGATTTAAAAGCGGACATGCAGGAACAGATAGGACAACAGACTTCCGAGATAAGGGGTGTGCGCCAAGAAATTTCGGTAATGGCCAATAATATCGAATCCATTAATCGCGAGATGGGCACTCTACGATCTGAGTCCGGAGAATTGAGAACTAGACAGGACAATTTAGAAGGGAGATATGACAAACTTGTTCTCGAAGAGAATAGATACTGTTTCGGGTCAAAATCAGGTCTCAACCCCAAAACATAAAGACCAAGTGACGTTCACCATCCCTGAAGAACATAAGGATTGGTATACAGGTCAGACCTTTGCTCGCGAACAGCCTAGTAACGTCACTTTCCAAAATACGTATATAAAAAATTACGAACGTAACAAGGTAACGTTCCGTAACAATGTGTTGGATTTACCCAACCATTTCATTTCAAATTTAGAAATTGCATAGTCACATTGGAGAATTTTATAATCTGAACGAATTTATAAAGTCACATTTAAAGGGCGAGGGTCTGGATTGGTTCCTTGTAAAGTCAGGAAGTATCCGCTCTTTTGATGAATTCGTCAATGCGTTCAAAGATAGGTTCTGCGGGGAGAAATATGACGTTATAGTCCGTAGGGAACTTGATACCCAAGGCTATGCCGATCATATGGATAAAACACCCAGCGAACATTTTTCAAAATTAGTGTCACGACTCCAGGATAGTACATATAAAATTCCGGAAGGCTACGTATGTGAACTATTAAGCAAACATTACGGAGAGACGGTCGAAAATTCAGTTAGGATCCAGGGAATAATCTCTATTGAGAGACTACATGAGCAAATAATTAGGATAGGTACTAACATAATTAGATGTGATTGTAAATTAAAGGATAGTCCTTGGAAAGGCGGGGGAAGACAGTACCGACCAGATAGTCTTCCGAAAAACAATAACTTTCCCAAACAAGACCTACCTCGTTACAATTCTGGAAATGCACGGGGAACCTCTCACTACAATCAAGAGAGAGGGAATCAATTTAGCCGAGGCCCTTCCCGCGAGTCAAATCCAATTTACGATCGGCCACGTAATTACTATGACTCAAATCAGAATTATAATCGACCACCTAATTATAGGGATAACCAGTCAAAACCTAATGTAAGAAACATGGAGGTAGTGACAGACAATAATGTCAATACTGATATGAAGGAAATAAAGCAATCCCTTGGAGAATTAGCTAACAACCTGAAGCCAATTGTTGACCACTTGATAAAAAACTAAGTAGCAGGAGTGGGATGAACAAACTTAAAACTAAGGGGGGAGGTAAATTTAAATTCAAGGGGGACATACGCAGTTTGCTTGGTACAGAGATGATGACGAGATTGACAAGGGACATTGACCTACATACTAACATTGACAATGGATGTCCCACTCCTGTAAAGATGAAGACAGACTGTAACAACGGACTAACATTGATGAAGCTACAGGGGTACCAAGAAGGTAGCGGTTTAGGAAGACACGGCAACGGACGTTTGGAACCAGTTTTTATCAGCACGAGAAGACCACTTCAAGGATTAGGTTACGAGTACAAATTTTTTGATATCAGATCACCAGTTAACGTAGAATCAATAGCAAAGACATCCTTACCAATCACTGCTAAGGAGGAAGAGACCATCGACAAACAAACATACCCCGACAATACTATGACTGCCCCAGATCACGTAAATTCATCAAGTATAAAAGAGGACGAAATCACAGACAGACCGACAGGCAATGACGAAAACATAACTTCCCTAGACGACGTCAGAATATCATCTCTGATGCAGGAGTTTTCTGTCCTACTTAGAAACGAGGACGAAGTAACAGACATATCGACAGACAATGACCACATAATCCGCTACCCGACTAATGGCAACCCCACTTGTGAAGAACATCCGCAGGTGAACTTCATCAAAGACAATAGGATAACTGACATTTCGGGACTATAACAACAGACTTACAAATTTACAGAAAAACAGGCCGAAAGACAGAAACAGAACTTTGAGGTACGACACCAACAGACTACGTTAGAAATTGACGATCAGGTGTTAGTACAACCTCTGCGGATACCCACCGGAAAGAGGGATATATCCAAGTATTACTATTACTATTCTGGGAAGGACCTTACCAGATTTTGGAGAAGAAAAGTCCTCAAACTTTTATTGTAGGACACCTCGGCAGTAACGATGTGAAAGGAACATTCAATATTACCTCTTTAAAGCCGTATATTAGCGGATAAATTTACAAGCAGGCTAAAGTACCGCTAGGGCACTTTTTGAGACTTAACGATCTTACTTCAGCCGAGTTTTTTTTTTTTTTTTTTTTTTTTTTCTTTCCTTTTTGGCCTCGGCAGACACCACACTAGCCATTGCTCTTCTTAAAACTACACTATAAAAGATAATTTTGCTAAAGACGGGATACTGGAGAGAGGAGCCCAGACAGAGGGCCCAAGCAAGCGGCCCCAGCCAAGCCGGGGGACAGCCGGAGGCACCGCCGGACCACATCACCCAAAACAATATACATAGCGCCGTCCAGTGACTGGAGTGGAGGCTCCTGAAGGAAGGTCTGCATGTAGTGCCGGCCGTCCAGACCTTCGGAGCTCCTGGGTCTATAGACCAGTGCCCCGACAGTGCCCCCCACAGACCCCCAGCCAAGCCAGCAACCCCAAGCCCAGGCCCCCCACCGGAACCCACCCCCCAGTCAGAGCTTACATTGGTGCAATTTATAGCTAAGGAATCTGGGGCTGATTTTGAATTTGCATTATAAATCTGTAAATGGATTGGTAAATAAAAATGTTGCGGGTTATTAAAAGCTGGGGATAGTTAAAGGGGGCTTGGGTTAGCTTATACAGTTCAGTGAACATAAGTTCTCTCTGGGTATGATATTTGGTACAAGTAAGTACAATGTGCTCCAGGTTCTCCTCCACCCGACACACCCGGCACAGTGGGCTGTCTGCCTTGCCTATCCTAAAGAGATACGTCCCACAGATCCCGTGGTTCACCCTCAATCTATTGATAACAGTACATACAGACTTGGGGAGACAGGTCTCCCTGTACCAGGGTTCTGAGCCCACTCTCGGGTTCATCCTCTTATACCAACTTCCTTTGTCACTACTGGTATACATCTCTTGCCAAATGGACCCAATGTTCCTTTTAATTTGTCCACTAAGATCCTCTTTGGGTAGCCGGACTGGTAAGGGGGTCCCTTCTGATAACGCTTGTTTAGCAAAACCATCAACCATTTCGTTATATTTTATTCCTATATGAGCCTTTATCCAACAGAACACTACAACTTTGCCTGACTCTTGTTTGTTGTTTAAAGTCAATAGGAGGTCCAACTCGAAATTATTTAAGTGAACTCCAATTTTAATATTGCTAAGTTTTCTAATACAACTTTGACTGTCGGAAAAGATAACCACTCTATTGAAAGGTAACTTCTCTAAGTACTTTAAAGCCTCGAGAATGGCAACTAACTCGGCAGAATATATTGTTGTTAGCTCTGGCAACTTAAACAACTCAGATCTATCTAATTGTGGGTCAAAGAAGGCACAACCTACCTTACTGTCTTTTACAGAGCCATCTGTAAAAATATAATGCCACTGTGGTCATAATAGCTGGATATCCATGGAGAAAGCAGAGTTGGTAAATAGCGATGGGATTGACGAATAGTCTCGCAAAAAGGCCGTAGAGATAGCAACTTTATGCAAGAAGTACTGTGAGTTGTACACCGGTAACTTTGTGTTTACATAAATTTGGTTGTAATAATTGGTTATGGCTGTGAAATTATATGCTAAACTGGGTGACCTTTTTTTCTGCCAGAAGCTACTTGTTAGATCTAATTTTACTAATTGGGATATTTTATTAACTGTAGGAGATTCTACAGAAATGAGTCGCAGCAAAAACCTTTGGGTTAAGATTTGTCGCCGAACTTCTAGCGGCGGTTCATTCGCTTCTGCATTCGGGGTGCTCCGGAGATATCCCTGGATTTGCCGCAAACAGCGATTCTGAACTAATTGTACCTTCTGGAGATTGGTTTTCGCTGCGTCGCCATAAAATAATGAGCCGAAGTCTATTATGGATCTTATGTTGGATCTGTAAAAGAGGAGGCCGATATTTGGATCAGAGCCCCACCTAAAATGGCTGAAACAGCGCAAGATGTTGATCCGGGATTCTAACTGACCCAACAGATAGTTAATGTGCGCTTTCCAACTTAAAGTTTTATCTAAGTACAGACCCAAGAATTTAGCTTCCTTATTTACCCTATAGTTATCATTACCAAGAGTGACTACTTCTCCCAAAGATAAGCTTCTCTGCCGAGAGAACGGACACAAAAAGGACTTACTAGAGGATATCGACAATCCGATCTGAAGGAACCATGCCTTGAGACTGGACATTGCAGTGTTAAGCGACTCTAAAGCCTTTTCAACGTTTTTATGTATTACATAAAGACAAATATCGGCAGCATATTGCAGAATTCTCACACCAGGGGGTAAAACAGATTCAATACCAGAAACGTATAAGGCGTACAAAATGGGACTAAGTATATCACCCTGAGGGAGCCCGCTGTTAGCTACCCTAGGACCACACATAGTGTTACCAACTCTGAGATAAATATTTCTATCTGAAGCTAGATTTATAATACTTTTAGCCATCTACGCTATCGTAAGCAGCTGGGATGTCTAAAAATAAAGCCAAAGTGGATTTTTGTGTTGAAAATGCAAGGTGGATATCGGTTATCAGTTCAGAATGTGCATGATATATTGATTTGCCCTTTCGAAAACCAAATTGACTGGTTGGGAATTTATTATAATATTCTGCCCACCATTCGAGACTATACTTAATAATTCGTTGGAAGGTTTTTTTAACACAAGAGGAGAGGGAGATGGGATGGTAGGACTTGGCCTGGGATGGATCTTGGTTAGGTTTTGGGATGGGGATAACAAGATGCTCCCTCCAATCGTCCGGGAAGCAGCCTGAGCTCCACATCTCATTGAAAATGTGAAGTAATGCTATTTTAGCTTTGGGAGGTAGGTTAGAGAGCATAGAATAGTGAATATTGTCCATACCAGGAGCAGAATTGTTTACATTTTTTAATGCGGACTTCATTTCGGCTACTGTGAAGGGTTGTGAAAAGACGCTTTGGTCGGACTCCTGGCTATCGAAGGTGTTCATAACAAAAGGAGGAGTAAGGTTTTCCAGGAACTCTTTTGTCCAGTCTCCTGTTTTGATGCAAATAGGGATTTTTCCATTAATATTTTTTAATGATTTTAGTTTTTTCCAAATAACAGTTAATGGCGTATTTCGATTTAAAGACTCACAAAATTCTGACCAATTTTTCTTTTTACTATCTTTTATGATTCTTTTCGTTTCTAATACTTTCCTTTGATAGTATAGAAAATTGTCTTTCGACGGATTCCTTTTGTATGTTAAGTAAGCCAGGTGCCGATCCCGGATATGTCTCTCACACTCCGAATTCCACCATGCTTTAGGTTTTCTCGAGTTGCTGTTAGACGGAAAATTTGACGGAATGGCTTTTTCGCATGCCTCGTTAATGAGATTTATAAATTCATTGTATTTTACGTTTTTACAATTTTGATTGTTCATGTAGGATGAGAATGTAGTCCAGTCGGCTTTTTTAATGTTCCACTTATTTTTATGAGAGACCCAGGGATAATTAAATATTTTAGACGAAAAAATAATTGGCAAGTGGTTGGAGCCCATGGGATCCTGAAGAGTCGCCCATTGAAAACTATGGGCTATGTTCCGGGAAACAAAGGTCAGATCTATGGCAGATAGACGAGTTTGGTAAATATTGTTTACATAAGTGGGTGAGCCATCGTTCAAAAATACAAGTTGGTTATCGTCTACAGCTTCCATTAAAGCTTCCCCTTTACTATTTGTAAAATTGGAACCGAAAGCTTGGTGATGACAGTTAAAATCTCCCCCCAGGACGAGACCCTGGGAGCTGGGGATAGCCCCAATGAAAGTGTTCCACTGAAGGTGGGAAACGGAATTGTTAGGGTGATTGTACAGCGACACTATAGAGACGGACCTAGCTGAGTTCTCTTCCAAGGACACTCCCACAGCCATCAATCCCTCTAATCCTTCTGATAAACTAATTCTGCTAAATGCTATATTGGACCTAATTAAAATAGCCACTCCTGCTCTTCCATCCTCTCGGTCTTCACGGACCACATTATACCCCCGGAAGTGAACCGGTCTATTGGGTTTAAACCATGTTTCCGATAAAAGAGCAATATCTATGTTTTCTCTAACTAGGCAATATTCTAGAGAACCCTTATTCGAGATAGCAGAACGGGCGTTCCATTGTAAAAATTTAAACTGCATTCTAAGTTACAAATATTGGACACCCTCCCCTATGTATCCATAGGAGGGGGAGCGGTGTTATTGTGTACCTTATAATCAAGTAAAAATTTGTTCAATAGATCTCCTAAACGTACCAAGGCATGGTCACTCTCTGAATATGTTTTTGTATTTATTTCATTGATGAGTTGGGAAATTTGATTCATATGATTGTGAATATTCAAAGGAAGAGTAAGTTTTGTTGGAGGTACCTTTCTATCTATAGTGGGACGTGAGACGGGCGTAGGAGGTTTTAATTGCTGTATCGGTGAGGTTACTGGGATTGACTTCTGATAAGGGAGGGTGGCGCGGAACGTAGTGCGAGGTCTGGCCCTAGCTCTGAATATGGCAGGGTCGACCCTGAGGGGACTAGCCCCTGTCGGGACAGAACCCAGCTGGGGGAAGTGCTCCTCAGACAATAAGGAAAACTGATTAAAAGATGCAACCTCGGAGTAAGAAGTATTATTAAGAATTGACTTTCGTTTATTTTCAGTTTTCTGTAGATATACGGGACATTTACGGTCGGTGGCCAGATGTGGCCCTCCACAGTGAAGACAGGTAGGGTTGGGGGCCGTGGAAGGACATGGATCCGTCTCGTGCTCCCCACCGCAAATCTCACATAGCTTTTTACCCTTACATTGTATCTCAATGTGACCAAAACGTAAACATTGCTTGCACTGTCTAAGAGGGGGGATATACGGATCTACTCTGCATCTAGCTCCATAAATAGGGACATATTCCGGGATAGATTGGGAGTCAAAAGAAAGAATGCAAGTTCTGAGTTTAATTATTTTATCATTAGAAATTCGTTTAGTTAGCCTTCTAACATTGATAACTTTAAGGGGTGATTTTATTTGTTCTAAAATTTCTGACTCACTTAAATCCGGATCTACATTTCTTATCACTCCACTTTTATACAACAAGAAATTAGGGATATAGGCGCGGAAACTTACTTTTTCGAAAAAATCCGTCTCCAACATCGAATTACATGCTGTTGCAGTTTTAAATTCTAATTTAATTCTATTTTTTCCAACACTGATAATATTGAGGATTTCATTAGTTAATGATTCACCTAAGGTGAATAATTTCCTTCCAAATGACATCGGATGCAAATTTCCTAAATTACCTTCATTGCTTTCTACAAATAAGAAATATGGACCATTGTCTGTATTTCTAAATCTATTTTTCTTTAATTGGTCAAAGAAATTTTTTGTTTGATGTGTATTGTTATATTGAGCAAACTCAGTTATTTTATTTATTTTATTTATCGGGGTTAATTCTGCCCTATCCGCCTGTCTTTTCAATGATGTAGTTATTTCCATTACTATATTTTTATTATCATTAATGGAAATATTGATAGCAGGGTCAGGAGGGCCTGGCCCTGAATCGTGTTTTAACATCTAGTTAATCGGTACGTCGCTAAGTACGAACTTAAACTAGGAAAATGAAATAATGGTAATGAATAATTTAACAAAAAAAAAAAAAAAAAAAAAAAAAAAAAAGGAACGTATACAGTAGTGGTGTACTTATCACTAGTCCTAGAAGAGATATAGACTGCTTGGGATGAGGCACACGACGGAAAATAAGAATTAAAATGAAAAAGAAAATATAAATCTCGAAAGTTAACCTAAACTTTTTATATGCACTATACGATAGCTACAGCTGTACTGTCAGCCGAGTTAAGAGGGCGATTATTGCAGACGAGATCGCGGCCCTAGAGTCAGGGAGGAGATTTGTGACGTCTCTATGGGTGTCCATCCCCAACTATCCCAGGAACAGTTAGACAAAGTCACACACACATAAAACAGACACTATTTTTTATTATTTGGGAATTATTTATTATTTTACACTAACGGCCAACATCTCATTATACAACAACACACAAAGAATCACACATACACATTTATTGGGGACACGGGATTTATTATTTAGTTATTTTTTTTTGTAAATAGAATAAGGCAGACGGGGACATTCTGGCCCTCCCCTGGGGCTTAACATCGAGCATACCCCCCTTAGTCGAGCTCAAAGATTCCGAAGTGAATCGCCAGGTTGTAGATATAATTTTAGATAATAAGTTAGTTTTAGTTGTTTTATATAAATTTAGTAATAGGGCATTTTTTTTATAATAGTAGGTAATTTAGATAATAAGTTAGGAAAGTTTATTTTTGTTCATATATTTAGTAAGAGTATTTTTTTTAAATAGTATTAGCAATTTTTTTTTTATGATGGGATAAGTTAATTTAGGTTATGGTGTCATTTTAATTTAACGTAATCGTAGGAGGGGCAGAAGAGTATGGACTGGCCATCCATGGGAATTTACCTCCGTATTTGAATTTGATTAGTGAAGCAGATCTGACTAGGCTGACAGCGAGGCGATGGCACACACATTTGTAGGTAGTCACGTATGGTAAATGTACTTCCAATTGTATTTGTCTGTTTTGTTTTGTATTTTTAAATAATATTTGTATTAGTATCCGACCGTGTGTATCTATTGATAATGTCACATTGACACATATTTGTTTAATTGACCACTATGTTAACCCAATGATAGCCTTATAAATGTATTTGTAACATATATCCAGCTATGGTCCTTATTATAATGGAGTGTCGACCAGTAGGTCAAATGTCAATTTATTTTTATTTTATTTAAGAAATCCTAGGGCAAGGTGCCGAAGCATACATTACTGAATGGGGATATAGATATTATAAACTGGAGGGGATTCCCAGAATTGAAAATTGAATTATCGTACACACGGAGAAGTGGCCACTCCATTGATGCTTGTAGAATTCACTTAAAGGGGCGGGAGTTGTTTAATTATTTTTTATGCCATGAACTGACTGTTTGAACTGAAGAAAGGGTTTCGCTACTTGATTAGTGCGGATGCCGGAATTTACATATGTTTATGAAACTGAGATGGGATTTGAGTGGGCTTATTTTTCTATTTTATATTTCGTCGTCGTTCCGGCAGAAGGTAAATACCTGTCGAAGGCCTAAGGAGGCATATGGTTAGGGTCTGGTCAACCCAAATTTTTGTTGAAGCGGATTAAGGATATGGGAATACAGTTGAAGCATTGTCGAGGCGTGGGGCCGTTTTTGATGTTTTAACCAGTCAATGAATGTATGCTAGAAATAGAATCGTCGTTATTTGCCAATGGAGAGGGTCAACTCCAAGAAGTACAGCGTAAAGTAAAATCATGCTTTGGTCACGCATGCATAGGCAAGCCATGCCGAATAGAAAGGAAATTTAAAATCATGTTTTGGTCACGCATGATAATGAGGTCGATACCTGAGTATTAGTAATATATAATTATTTTATTATGACTTAGGGCAAGTCTTTCTTTTAATGAATATTGGTTAAGTGTATATGCTCAGTGAACAAGCAAGTGTTAAGTGAAACTAATAAAATATGTGACTTCCAATGGTCATTTAGCCGACATATTTTATTTTAACGGGAACAGGGGATATTGTAGCATGCCTACCTTATAGACAATATATTATGCTCAGAACTAGCGATGTTGCAGAGAATCGCGATCGCTAGGAGTAAAATATGGCTTGTGAGGTGTTGAACGAAAGAGAATTGCATTCGGAAGATCATGCTCGAAACCAGCGATTGCTGCGAGGAAATCGCAATCGCTGGGAGCAGAAACAAAGGACAATAGAGATAGGAAATAAAAAGGAAGCCAGGATAATTGTCGGCATCCTGTGTGGTAATTATATTGTCGGCATCAGTTTTTCACATAACTCTAATTAATATCCGCTGGGATTCACAGCTTAATATCCGCAGGCTATCACAGAACTCTCAAGGGGTCACCGGTGATTGGCTGAGGATGGGGTGGACGGAGACTGACGGCCAATGAGACATCAGGATCATCCCCACCAAAAAGGGGGGCCGAGGGTGGAGAGCAGTTTGGAAGACATTCTTCGCTCATGTATCAACCGGTCACCACGTTACTATTATATTTGACAGTGAGTTTCAATATGTGAATTTACACTCTTCGCTCTTGTGCCAACAGTTCACCACGTTCCTTTTATATTTTGACAGTGAGTTTCAGTATGTGAATTTACACTCTTCGCTCAACCTCTTGGCTCAACTTTTCGCTCATGTATCAACCGGTCACCACGTTACTATTATATTTGACAGTGAGTCTCAGTATGTGATTGTAGATTCTTGGTTCACGTCTCGGATGATCAACACGTATAGTTTATATTTGACAGTGAGTTTGAATATGTGAATTGAGCAGTATTCGTTCATGTTTGGGGCCATTCAGGCGAGTGAGATACATTTTGATTTCGGACGCACATAAACTCAGTGAACAATTTAAATTCTATTGTGGCCTCCAGGCAGACCTACAAGGACTAGGTGAGTAGATGGGGTCTGAGGGATGTACATAAAGGATGATCACATCGCCACCTCCAGGGATCATTATCGAGGTACCTCGTAATAAAGGGAGAAAGTCCTTCAGACATATGGCCAATTTATATTCAATTGTTTTTTCTTTTATAAATATTATACTTTCTTCTAAAATAAATATGTTACTGTTCTAGGGTTTGAGTTATCCATTCTATTTCCCCCTTCCCATTCTTCTTCTGGTTGACAGCAATAATTAATTATTGTTAATTACTGATGTCAATCCACAGTTAGGAACTTGTACCCGTCCTTCTCGTGGGAGTGCATTTGGCTATCCAGGTATTGTTTTTTATTAAAGTCGCGATGTAAAAATACTCAATTTTAATAATTTTTCCGATTTAATTTTATATTTACTAATTACGTAAAAATGCACTCAAGCAAGGAGGAGAGGTGGTATAATTGGCGCCCGAACAGGGACTTGATTTGTTTACTGAAAAGATGATGATTATTCGCGGGAAGAATTTAGAATTTTATAAATAGTTTCATCTAGATATGTTTTGTTTAAGAGAAAAGGGGATATAATATAATTAATAAATAAAATAATTAAATACATAGGGATATGTTTTTCTTTGAGACTTACAAGACGTTACTAAAAACTTAGATTTTGAGGAAGTTAGAGCTATTAGAGAAGGGATAGCTGGATGTTTATATTTTTTGTGAGATAGCCTACCCAAGGAAGGGAGGATCCACAATTTCTGCGACGATATATATAAAGTATTATAATCTAGGACAATATAAGAAGTTATTAGGGATTTTTTTTTTGAGATTAAGAAGTTGAAGTTTTTTTTTGAGCTATAGGAGAAGTTAGGGAATGGGCGAAGGCCTAGGTAACGTCGAAATAATAGGATAAGGAATATTTATACTTTGTAGGGGGGAATTTTGTAACTTGAGAAGTTGACATAGGAAGTTGAATTTTATTTGAACCAAAGATATAGGAGGAAATATTTAGAAAATGAGAATATGGAACGATGAATTGAAATTAGAAGGTCAACCCATTATTTGTTTTTGTTTATGATTTGAAGGAGAATAATAATTTAAATTTGAGATTAAGATAGAAAGAAGGATGAAACGTAATAGAAAATATTAAGTGGTGAAGCGGCAATATAATAATTAAATATAATTTTGGCTTGTTCTGGTACATATGTCCAAAGGATAATAATTACAGTAAAGTTTGCATTTAGGTAATAATATGTTCAATATTTTTTTATATATGGAAAATAAAGACAATTTTTTTTTGTCTTTCGCTCGTCCAAATTGTAAAGGACTGAGCTCAATTTATAATTAGTGTGTAAGAAATTTTTTTTGTTAATGCAAATTTTTTTAAAAATGACGGTGAATGGTAAAAAAAAAAAAAATGAAGTGACAAGTGCGAGATGAATTTTTTGAGGTTGTTGTGAGTGATAGACACCCGAAAGTGCCGGTTCACCACGACCAAATGGAGGAGGACTAAGAGCAGACAGATGAAGAAGGGACCTGTTGAATAAAAACCGCGTTTCCAGAAACTCAATTTTTGTCCTGAAAAGTAGAAGAAGGCAAAATGTAATGTAAAATAAACCATCGCCATGACGACTGACTTTCTAGTATTTTTTTTGAAACCAAATTTAGAAGACGAAATCAAAGTAAAAGAAGAAAGAAGAAAAGAAAATGGAAATCAGAAGAACAAAACAAGTTTAAAAAAAGAAATAAAATACAGTAAAAGTAAAGAAAAGGTAACCTTGCAAGTATCAACAAACATTTTAAATAACAATTACAAGATCCACCGACTTCAAAAGGAAACTAAATTTTCAGAAGGGATTAATTTAGCAACCAGGAACAATATGAAACAGTTAAAAGAAGAAGAAATGAAGAAAATTTGAGAAAATTCTAAGCAAAAAATAAGAAAAGATCAATATTCGAAAAACTAATCGGTAGAAGGCGATGAGAATTTTTAGAGAAGGACAGTTAATTATTAAGAAGAGATTGAAGAAGAAAAAGAAGAGAAAAACTGCCAACATCAGAAAGAAAAGCCAGTAGCAAATTTTGAAGAAAAAGTCAGTTCTAAAATACATCGAATCAACTAGGCCGGATCCCATCTGAAACAATACAAGTGATCCGAAAGAGTATACCACAAACTTTAAACACTGTTTTTGAGAAAAGAAGAAGCCAACATTAAAAAGAAAAGTAACAGAAAATGCATGCAATATTTGATAAGAAAGAAGCAAAAGAAACGAGGGAAGAAAACGCCAAAAAAAGTTTAATATTTAAGTAAAACAAGAGACGGAAAACAAAAAACATCCGAATCTGCCGACCCACAAGGCAGTGAAACAGCTAGAAGTCAGTCGATGCCCAGCCTTCTCACAGGCAAAAACCTATGTTGGACTTGTCTTAGTTTTGTTGTGAGATTTAACCCAATGAAGTGAGTGAACAGTGAATTCTGTATGTGAAGTGACCGGTGAAGAGTCGAGGTGATGGGGAAGGAGTTGCACTCCATTTTTTTTATATATATTACAGTAGAATCACTAAGAGTAAAACAATTTCAAGCGTGACGTCACGAAGGTAGGAATATATATAATTTTTGTTCAAGATGGCCACTTATATTTTTTTTTCAATTTCATCATTTTTTTATTAAAGTCAGTTAAATTGTAAATATGTTTTAATCTTTTTCTTAATTCCCCATCTCTCTCTCAATGAAATTCAAATTTCAAAACTCTTAGGTCTTGCGGACCCTACACCTTTGGAGGTGAGTACCAATTTTTCGGGACAATATAGCTAGAATTAATAATTTATTTCAGAATCATACCGGGAAACAATTTTGATTTATTGGTACTATTAACGTAAATTCCAAGAATGTAAAGAGTTAGTTATGATATATATTTTTTATTTTGAAAAGTCAGAAACCAACTTAAATTCATATTTTTTTATTATTCAATTAAAATCAGTAATTAAAGTTAGTTAGCATTAGTAATAATATTAGCAAAATGGCATCACTTGTGGAGGAAGAATTTCCTTTTTTTAATTTTACTATTGTAAATCGATAAATAACTCGTCTAGAGTCACCGAAATTTTTTTTTATATACAAAGATTAAATAAGCCTAAAGTTGCAATATAAGTAAAATCAGGAAATAGGGGCCATGAGGAAATTTTAGTTTCGTTGGGAGAGTGGGGAATATATTATATGAATTATTATTACATATAAAGAATAATATTGAACCTATTTTTTTATATGTATATGTGAGTTATATTTGATTATTAATAATGCCGCTAACGAGAGGAGAAGCGAAAAGACTAGAGGAAGAGAATAGGGAGGAATCGAGTTCCGACGAAAGATCTGATATGGAGGTCTCGGAAGACACAGGCAGGGTAACACCCGTTGCCATGGGGACCACAGAGGGTACCAGTGAGGAGGTACAAGGGATTGTTATTGTTAGTAAAGAGATAGAGGTAGAGACGAAAGAGAAAGTAGAAGAGAAACCAGACAAGATGGATAGGTTTATGGAATTTTTAACCCAGAAATTGACAAATTTAGAGACAAATTCAGGAAAATTAGAAACAAATTTAAGTAGTAAGATTGACGAACAGAAAACAAATTTAGGAAATTTAGAGACAAATTTAGGAAATTTAGAGACAAATTTAGGAAATTTAGAGACAAATTTACGAGGGGATATGACTAATTTGAGAGGTGACATTCAAGATTTAGAAGTTAGATTAGATAAAAAGGTGGACAGTTTGAAGGACCAAATAGGGAGTTTGGAAATAAAAAATCAAAATTTAGAAGACAAAATAGATCACGTCGCAGAAAACTTAAAGGGCGATTTTAATCAGAAAATAAACAACTTAAAAGAGAGCATGAAAAGTCAGATGGAAGAAGTAATCGGTAAACTAGGTGTCGCGGAGGAGAAATGTGATGAGCGGTTTCAAATCTTAGAATCAAAGTTGTCAGGAGTTAGGGAGGACAATAGCGTCCAAACAGCTGAAATTTCTGAAAGGATTAGCCGTGTGGAAGGGATTCAGGAGGAAGGATTCAAGGAAGTTGTAGAATTAGGGAGAAAAATAGAAACCAATTCAGAAAGAATTAGTCACATAGAAGGCGACATGTCAAAATTAAAGAAAGAAATCAGTAAGAAAATGGGAAAGGTTTAAACTGTAGAAATAGAAAAAGAAACAAACTTAGAAATTTCAGTAGAGGGAGACAAGGTTATAAGCAACTTAAATGAGATAAATGAAACTAAGATAGCTTCGGAAATTAGTTATAGAAATAGTTTAGAAAATGAAAGGACAGATTTAGCAGTTAAAAATAAGTTTCAAAGTAAGAAAATTTTGGTCAGAAAATTTCTTTCCAAGGGAGAAATCACAATGAAGTATCATTTAGAGCAAATTAATGTAGAAGTAAGAAAATATGAGAGTGTGGATGTTTTGCTGTATGGATGGAGAGTGGACTTGACAGAGATATTAAATAGGAGAGCTGACGGGTTCGAAAAAACTTTTAGGGTAAAATACAAACAAACCGAACAGATAACTTTTAAAATAAGGGGAAATGAAAAGAATGACGCAGTACTGACAGACAGACTACGCAAAATTTTATTTAGTTGGGGGGGGAAGATATTTGAAGACATTATACGGCGCGGCATTAGAAAAAAGCAGGGGACTCATCTAAGGCTCTGCAATGATAATTGTATCAGCCGAACTTAAAGTAAGTAACTATTTTTGAAACTCAAATGAGTTATAGACAATAACAGACAGACGAACTAAGAAGAACATAGACAGAAAACTTCGGATGAATGAAATTTAGAATTCATAAAGGAATGAATGAAATTTTGAAATGTACATACTTTTGTTGTGATTGTAGTCAAAAGATGTTTATATTAGAGATTGATGTGGGTTTGTGAAGTATTATGTTTGTTTGTTTATCTAATAATAGTAATTGTTGACTTAGTTTATCAGTAAGTGTTGTTGTGATGAACGGGAGTTCGTTCATTCGTTGGTTGAATCGATCAAGCCGGGTCAATAGTTAGATCGAACTGAAGCATGGAATAGACAACTCAGATCACGTATTTGAAACCGGATCCATCTGAAGGATCCATAGTCAATATAGACAAACTTTTTTTTTAATAGATTTTTTTTATTGTTCAACATTAGTATAATGGGTAATTAATCGAGAATGTATGAAGGATAAATGAAGTAGATTAGTCGTTTTTTTTTAGTAGTTTAAATAAGCAAGCGGAGACAAGTTGATCCCCTGCCAATAAGCAGGCGGAGACAATTTGGTCTCTTGCAGTATTTGGCGTCTGCACTTTACCCAGCCTGAAACAGTAGCAGGGAACTAGCCCGGTCTCCCCGAAGCTTGACGCGCTTCCTGTATGTTTAGACACAGGACTGGTTCCCGACGGAGCTGTCGCTTGGTGTCGGAGAGAGAGAGTGCAGATTGCCTCCTCTCTTTGGCATTGGGGGTCAGTATCTGGAAGGAACGGTCCAACTGGGGGTCAGAGAAGGATTTTTAGCTGATCCTATGGGAATCGAACCTAGCCATCTCAGAAACATTTAGACAAAGCTAATGCACATAAAACATACATTATTTCGGGGATTTATGATTTATTTGATACATTTATGTTACACCGTACGGACAACACAACATTAAGAAACGAAATCATTTTACATTACTCAACTTACACAATACACAGGAGGGGATTTTGTATTATTTTGCATTTTTGTTATGATTTTATTTGTATATAGTGTAGTTATGTTAATTTTGGATTAGAGGAATATATGCTTGTATGAAAGAAGTTGTGAGTGAATGATCGCGAAAAAAGGGGGAGACAATATGTATATATTTTTGAAGTTGTGCAGCCTTACTAACACACATACCACTATTATTTTTGCCTTTTCCCATAAGCGGATTTGTGCAGCCATTTTTAACATACCTACCACTATTATTTTTGCATTTTCCCATAAGCGGATTTGTGCAGCCATTTTTAACATACCTACCGCTATTATTTTTGCATTTTCCCATCAGCGGATTTGTGCAGCCTTTTTAACACACATACCACTATTATTTTTGCATTTTCCCATAAGCGGAGTTGTGCAGCATTTCTAACACATACCTCCATTATTTTTGCATTGACCCATAAGTTAGTTTCTTACATCAGTACGTTTATCTTTATTATACATATATGTAAGACCGTAGGGAGTGGAAGATTAGTAGATTTGCTGGCAAGTATTTTTTAGTTTTTTTTTAAGGGTAGAGAATGAAAAGATGATGATTATTCGCGGGAAGAATTTAGAATTTTATAAATAGTTTCATCTAGATATGTTTTGTTTAAGAGAAAAGGGGATATAATATAATTAATAAATAAAATAATTAAATACATAGGGATATGTTTTTCTTTGAGACTTACAAGACGTTACTAAAAACTTAGATTTTGAGGAAGTTAGAGCTATTAGAGAAGGGATAGCTGGATGTTTATATTTTTTGTGAGATAGCCTACCCAAGGAAGGGAGGATCCACAATTTCTGCGACGATATATATAAAGTATTATAATCTAGGACAATATAAGAAGTTATTAGGGATTTTTTTTTTGAGATTAAGAAGTTGAAGTTTTTTTTTGAGCTATAGGAGAAGTTAGGGAATGGGCGAAGGCCTAGGTAACGTCGAAATAATAGGATAAGGAATATTTATACTTTGTAGGGGGGAATTTTGTAACTTGAGAAGTTGACATAGGAAGTTGAATTTTATTTGAACCAAAGATATAGGAGGAAATATTTAGAAAATGAGAATATGGAACGATGAATTGAAATTAGAAGGTCAACCCATTATTTGTTTTTGTTTATGATTTGAAGGAGAATAATAATTTAAATTTGAGATTAAGATAGAAAGAAGGATGAAACGTAATAGAAAATATTAAGTGGTGAAGCGGCAATATAATAATTAAATATAATTTTGGCTTGTTCTGGTACATATGTCCAAAGGATAATAATTACAGTAAAGTTTGCATTTAGGTAATAATATGTTCAATATTTTTTTATATATGGAAAATAAAGACAATTTTTTTTTGTCTTTCGCTCGTCCAAATTGTAAAGGACTGAGCTCAATTTATAATTAGTGTGTAAGAAATTTTTTTTGTTAATGCAAATTTTTTTAAAAATGACGGTGAATGGTAAAAAAAAAAAAAATGAAGTGACAAGTGCGAGATGAATTTTTTGAGGTTGTTGTGAGTGATAGACACCCGAAAGTGCCGGTTCACCACGACCAAATGGAGGAGGACTAAGAGCAGACAGATGAAGAAGGGACCTGTTGAATAAAAACCGCGTTTCCAGAAACTCAATTTTTGTCCTGAAAAGTAGAAGAAGGCAAAATGTAATGTAAAATAAACCATCGCCATGACGACTGACTTTCTAGTATTTTTTTTGAAACCAAATTTAGAAGACGAAATCAAAGTAAAAGAAGAAAGAAGAAAAGAAAATGGAAATCAGAAGAACAAAACAAGTTTAAAAAAAGAAATAAAATACAGTAAAAGTAAAGAAAAGGTAACCTTGCAAGTATCAACAAACATTTTAAATAACAATTACAAGATCCACCGACTTCAAAAGGAAACTAAATTTTCAGAAGGGATTAATTTAGCAACCAGGAACAATATGAAACAGTTAAAAGAAGAAGAAATGAAGAAAATTTGAGAAAATTCTAAGCAAAAAATAAGAAAAGATCAATATTCGAAAAACTAATCGGTAGAAGGCGATGAGAATTTTTAGAGAAGGACAGTTAATTATTAAGAAGAGATTGAAGAAGAAAAAGAAGAGAAAAACTGCCAACATCAGAAAGAAAAGCCAGTAGCAAATTTTGAAGAAAAAGTCAGTTCTAAAATACATCGAATCAACTAGGCCGGATCCCATCTGAAACAATACAAGTGATCCGAAAGAGTATACCACAAACTTTAAACACTGTTTTTGAGAAAAGAAGAAGCCAACATTAAAAAGAAAAGTAACAGAAAATTCATGCAATATTTGATAAGAAAGAAGCAAAAGAAACGAGGGAAGAAAACGCCAAAAAAAGTTTAATATTTAAGTAAAACAAGAGACGGAAAACAAAAAACATCCGAATCTGCCGACCCACAAGGCAGTGAAACAGCTAGAAGTCAGTCGATGCCCAGCCTTCTCACAGGCAAAAACCTATGTTGGACTTGTCTTAGTTTTGTTGTGAGATTTAACCCAATGAAGTGAGTGAACAGTGAATTCTGTATGTGAAGTGACCGGTGAAGAGTCGAGGTGATGGGGAAGGAGTTGCACTCCATTTTTTTTATATATATTACAGTAGAATCACTAAGAGTAAAACAATTTCAAGCGTGACGTCACGAAGGTAGGAATATATATAATTTTTGTTCAAGATGGCCACTTATATTTTTTTTTCAATTTCATCATTTTTTTTATTAAAGTCAGTTAAATTGTAAATATGTTTTAATCTTTTTCTTGATTCCCCATCTCTCTCTCAATGAAATTCAAATTTCAAAACTCTTAGGTCTTTGGAGGTGAGTACCAATTTTTCGGGACAATATAGCTAGAATTAATAATTTATTTCAGAATCATACCGGGAAACAATTTTGATTTATTGGTACTATTAACGTAAATTCCAAGAATGTAAAGAGTTAGTTATGATATATATTTTTTATTTTGAAAAGTCAGAAACCAACTTAAATTCATATTTTTTTATTATTCAATTAAAATCAGTAATTAAAGTTAATTAGCATTAGTAATAATATTAGCAAGGGGTTATATTAAAATAAACCTTATTAAATTCAGGCCCCACGTTGGGCGCCATTGTGATAGTTGGTGGGTGCCAATTTAATTAAAATTAATAAATATTCTAATATTACCTTTATAGCAAAACCCAAAGTTATGAGCCATTTTTAATAGCTAGTGCGTTCTGAGAGTCGACGCCATTAAAATTACATTTGTGAGTTTAAATTCATTTAATTCGATTGGACCAACATCTCTTATCTGAGGGTTCTAAGTGATTTTATACTAAAAGGTTCTTTGAAGGAGGGGGTGATAGATAGAAAACAAGCGATCGATTATAATATTTCACATAATTAATACATAAAGATCATCATAAAAAAACAACATATAACATGCGAGTTGCGAGACTCATGGATTATATTTAAAACTAATAATAATTGTCCTCTATCGCGAGTTCACTTTTGTTTATTAGACGAATTAAAAATGTTTAGAATTTATAAATTACTTTTAGGCATATTGATTTATTTATTGATGGTGAATAAAATATAGTGGGAATGGTACTCAGCCACATGCGACGATCCTGATGTCCTATCCTTGGGTTGGTTCCACGAAGAGAATCCTTTTTCCATGTGGGTTTTCGGATCCATCAACATCGGTTGTCTAGAGTGTCTCGGAGTGCCAGAAATCACAGCCTCCATACAACGCACTGTTGCTTCTTCTCCTCTTCTTCGAATTACTGTACTACTGTAACATGATAAGTAACAAGATGACTTTTTCTGTATAGCAAAAGCAGGTGGTTTCCCCCTGGAGTCTTAACATTTTCACCCTCCTGGTCCAAATTTCGACAGAGACTGACTAGATCCATATTTCAGCTGCTCTCCCCACTTCTCTTTTGCTGATCACTGTCACCTATATTCTTTTTTTAATGATTTGATGCCTGTTTTTTATTAGTTATGATTTATTTATGATTTAAATAAAATATATAATTATTTGGTAATATTATATCTATCAAATGAAAAAAATTTCCAAACCAAAATATATCAATATCTCCGCCGTCAGTCGATATGTGATTAAGTTCGAATAAATCGATTTTTACTTCATAATTGACATGATGTCCCGTCAGAAGCCCCCCTTCTTTTTCTCTTTCTATTCAAATTTCACATGTGGAGGTTAATCGAACCATCACATATCCGCCAACATCAGATAAAAAACATGTTATTGTTTTCACATAATATACTTTTTTTTATAATTAAATGGACTATAAACATTATTACCAATATCTTTCTCTCCATCTTATGTTTTTTTCTCTCGCAACTCTTACATACGATATCATTATTCCTAAACATACATGCATAATATAACTTTATTTTACTTTAATTACTTAAATATCTACTATTACCAGTCGATAATATGGCTGTTAAAATATATCTAAATTGAATGAAAATAGCAACACTGTCAACCTTGGACATATCCCACCATCAACAATCATCCATTATACTCATTCAATTTAGTTGTGTCTAAGTCTCTATCTGATTTCACCAATAACCAACAACTTATTTAAAATCCTCGTAAGTATTCTACTCTAAATACATTAACCTTAATATGGAATATTTTATAATATCAAATGGGATGCTAGTTTTCCTTAATATAATATTTAGTTTGCAGACAGAGTGTGCTCATTATACTCCATGTTTGCTTAACAACGTTTGTAATATGACTCTTTCCAATAAACAAATGACATGAACCTCGATACTAGGTTAGTATCCCTATTAACAATGACCTTTACTCTAATAGCATTAATTAATTCTAGATAAGTTTACAATTACTCAAAAACACTCACGTTTACATATTTTTTTTTTTTTTTATAATTACTTTCCGTTATAATTGATATAAATAAACCAATAATCCTTTCTCCCGTACATGTCATCTCCTCGTACCAACAATAAAAATACTCATATTCAATTATTTTTTTATAATATACCCTATCTATTTAAAAATTTCACCCGCTGTTTTTTTTTTACAGACTCCATAATTCATAGGTTCTTTTGTCCCGTTCACCTAAATTTTTTAGGAATAGAAAATAAATTATTACCGACAACCAATATATCTCTTCTCGACTCCATGCTTCATAAATTCTAATCAATAATAGTTTTTAAATCACGCCAATCCTACACGACCACGTATCATCCCAATTATCTAATGTTTATTATTTTTTTTTTTTAGTTACTACTTATTGGAATACTCAATCAAACAACTTCTATTTGTTAATATATTTCCGAGCGCTCCTTAAAACTATCTTTTACGTCTATCATCTCTCAGGTACTTTATATTATTTTTTCATTATTCAAAATTATTATAATTTATTAGTATTTACTTATTAATTTTTTATCCTCATACATTAACTCTTATTTATTTTTTATTCCAGGAAGGTTATTTCACCGGCCCTACAATCGACGTCCACGTATCATCATAATTATACAAACAAACATCGAGTCATATACAAATTTACACGGATTTTTATGTCCAACTTTCACTGAGCTCCTTTTTGCACAAATAGATAAGGTATTCAAACCACTATCAAACATACGAAGAGAAAAGCCATAAATAAATTTACAAAAAGTTTATGTCATAAATACAATTACTTTAGTTTGTAACTCTCACTGAGCCACTCTTCAGAACATTGTTTGTTGCGAAATCAAGACAATAGCACAACAAAAAAATAGATAAGGTACTTAAAACTACTATCAAACATACGAAGAGAAAAACCATAAACACCCGTTTTTATTCCCATAATATATTAGACTTTATAATAATATAATTCTAAACCCAAATATCCAATATGAACAATACATATTTACATTAATTTAACGATATAATATAAAAAAATTCTTTATGAACTCACATTAGTCGAATATCCAATAAACATACAAATATTTTTTATTTCCAAGTCCTTGTTCATGATAACACATCATTATTTAATTTCTAATATGTTACAATCTTATTTTCATTAGGCTACAGCGCGTTCGAGACTACACCATTCTGCGACTACTCATCTATAATTCCCGCAACAGGAGCATCGATACTTTCAAAAATCGCATCTTTTCTAATTTTAAGTTACTATAAAATTGTTATAGGATACTACAAACTTTTATTTTCTTATCGTTATCATAAATAGTTATTATTTTAACATTATTATCATATTTTTATCTAATTTTATTTATAAGTTTTTATTATCTATTTATTTATTTTCTTTTTATTTTAACTATCTCTATTTCTCATATAGACATTCCTTTTCCTTATTATTTTTATGTGCGCAGAACTACATTACAAGTGATATATTGAAAAATGTTATGTTATTATTTTTTTTTTTATTCATCCCTTGAGGGTACATATAACTTTGTTATATTCTTTTCTTTATTTATTCTGAGACTACAAGCACGTTTTGCTTACAAAAACCGGTTATGGGTGAATTCTAGCTAGCAATGTGCAGGTTCGCAGACTTCCTGTCTCAAAAGTGCCCATGTTTTGAGTGCTACACATATTGCAAAACAAACCCTTAAAAAAAAAAATTATTTAATTTTTTATTATTCATCAAACTAATTTTCTATTCTCTATATTCTTTTCTTTTATTTCGCACTATATGAGGAGTATAGTCACCTTGTTTATTTGAGACAAATAAGAAAAATCCAGCGGCACTACTATAACGAATTTGACTCCTTGTCGCAAACACAGTGAGTTCTCCGCAAGCCTGTTCGACACACGTCTCTCAAGAAATTTGTTATCCTTTTACTACAAATTTTGGTTATATAACATGTTACTAATTATTAAACTGATAAGTTCGTTTTTAACTCCGTAATAAGTGACCACAAAAGAACTCTATTTTTTGGATTTGAAACTTTTCTATCAAGAATTCTGGAATACTTTCATAAGGTAAATTTTATTTTCTTATTTTTATATTAATGACTTCGAACATTTTTACTCGATATTACTTAGAAGCGAATAAAATAATTAAATACATGGGGATAATTTTTTTCTTTGAGACTTACAAGACCTTACTAAAAACTAGATATTGAGGAAGTTAGAGCTATTAGAGAATAAATAGCTAGATATTAATTTTTTTTGTGTGAGATAAGGAAGGGAGGATCCACAATTTCTACGGCGATATATGAAATATTATAATCTACGATGATATAAGAAGTTATTAGGGATTTTTTTTGAGATTAAGAAGTTGAAGTTTTGTTTTTTTTAAGCTATAGAAGAAGTTAGGGAATGGGCGAAGGCCTAAGTAACGTCGAAATAATAGGATAAGGAATATTTATACTTTGTAGGGGGGAATTTGGTAATTTGAGAATTTGTCGAAGGAAGTAGAATTTTATTTGAACCAAAGATATGTGAAGAAATATTTAGAAAATGAGGTTGAGGAATTAAATTTGGAAAGGCAACCCAATTATTAATTTTTTTTATTTACGATTTGAAGTAGAATAGAAATTAAAATTTTGCGATTAAGATAGAAAGAAAGATGGAAAGTAAGAAAAGATATTAAGAAGTGAAACGGCAATATAATAATTAAATATAATTTTTGTTTTGTTCTGGTACATATGTCCAAAGGATATTAATAATGGTAACGTTTTTTTATTTAGGTAATAATATGTTCAATATTTTTTTTATAAAGAACTTAAAGACAAATTTTTGTCTATTGCTCGTCCAAATTGTGAAGGACTGAGCTCATAAAAATTTGTAATTAGTTTGTAAGAAGTTTTTTGTTCTATGTGAATTTTTTTTATTTAAATGACCATGGATGATGAAGTGAGGTGACAGGTGCGGAAGGAATTTTTTGAGGTGGTTTGTGAGCATAGAGACACCCGAAAGTGCAGGTTCACGACGACCAACTGGGGGAGGACCAAAGTCAGACAGATGAAGAAAAGACCTGATGAACGAAAACTGTGGTTCCAGAAACACAATTTTCGTTCTGAAAAGTGGAAGAAGGCAATTGTAATGTAAACAAACCGTTGCCTTGACGACTACCGCCTATGCAACGTTATAAATTTTTTTTGAAACCAACCAACTTCAAAAGGAAACTAAATTTATAGAAAAGAAGTTAAAAAACACCCAGGAAGAAAATAGAACAGTTAAAAGGTAGATGAAATGAAGGAGAAACGAGAATTTTAATGAAATAAGAAAAATTTTAAGGAACTCAAAAACAGAAGAAATATAAACAGGAATCCTTTGGAGTTTTGCATAAAAGTTCCAACATTTATTAAGAAGAGATTGAAAAAGGAAAACACAAAGAAAAGAGCCGTTTAATGAAAATTTATAAAAATAGAAGTCCTAACCAGGACTTAGTTCGGATTCTTGCCGCTTGGGGAGATCAGTTACTACAAAACATAAAAATGAAGCATGTTCCAGAAAACATCGGATCATAAAGCCCGGATCCAATCCAAAGCGATATAAATGATCCAAAAGTGTATAGCACAAAATTTACATACTATTTTTACGAAAAGTATGAGTCGAAATTCAAAAGCAACAGTAAACAAAATTAAAAGGATAATTTAGAAGACGAAAGGAAAAGAAGAGAAGCAAGAATACTTCCAAAAATTTGTAGTTGAAAATTATCAAGTTCAAGAAAACAAAACAGCGACGGAAAGACAATCTCAAACTACCATTTTGAAGGTGAGTTCAGTTGTTGTGAGTTGTTCAGTTGTGGTCTACCTCCAAGCCTCGAGAAGGCAAGGCCTGTGTTAGAAATTGTTTTTTTAAAAGTAATAAAGTACTGAGAATGAGTGAAAAGTGAATCAGGAGTTAAGGGGTGACAGTGAGAAGGTGCAAGTCAATGGAGAATATCAATTTTTGTTTAATTATTTGTTTGTAAATAATGTTCATTTGTAAAATAGTTCCATGACGTCATGTGAGTATACATTATAATTGTATTTCAAAATGGCCAGTCGACAAACACTTAATAAATTTCTTTTTCAATTTTGTGAACTCATAATCATGTTTTAATTTCTTTTTAAATTCCCCAAATCTCTCTCAGCGAAGTTCAAATTTCGAAACTCATGGGGGCCCCACGGACTACGCCTTTGAGGTCAGTACCAATTTTTTCGGGACATAATAGTTAATCATTTATTTTTAGAATCATACCGGGAGAAATTTTGATTTTTTTTGGATTGGTACGATTAATGTAATTGCAAGTTTTTTGTAGGGTTATTTATGAGATCTTTTTTTTAGTTTGATATTAAGAGCTTCACTCAACCATATGGTAGATTATTTTATTTTTGAAATTATAGATTTAATTAACTTAATTTTTTTTCTATTCAAAATTTTATTGATATTTTATTATTCAATTTGACATAACTATAATTACCTTTCATTATGACATCCTCCTTGTGGGGATATTTTAACTTACTCATTTAATATAAAGTTTAATTAATTAATAACCTTTCATTATGACATCCTCCTTGTGGGGATATTTCATTTTATATAAATAATATCATCATTAACATTAACCTTTCAGCTGATCGATAAAATAAAAATTTTTTCAACTAGATTGACTTGGCAAATGCGGAGGCATCGTTTTTTAATGTATCATTACCGAGAGCAATTTGAAACAATAATTGATGCGCCCGCAATAGGTGAGTGTAAAGTTGAAAAATCTTTAAACTCGATTTTCTCAAAACTTATTTTTCGGACATATACCAGTATTCTTCCCAGCGTGCAATATGCTCTTTACCCCCTCTTCACAAACTTTTTCAAAAAAATGTCAGGATAATAATTCAAAATTCTCTCATAAGAGTCTGTAGAAAGTATGGTTCAAATAATTTTGTAAGGAATTGATTTCTGAAATATAAACATAAATAAATATCTAAAAATTCAATGTTTAAATCATTTCTTAATTAGATACACCATACTACTTCGTAGTCCAAACAATAACGTAGGATACAGTAGTTTTCGAAATATCGTTCAAACATGAATAAATATACATTTTTTTTATCAATTGTTTCATTCCTAAAATATTTTTAAATTTCAAAACCCTAAACTGACCATCTACAGAATGAGCTGGGTGAAATTTTTAAAGTTGAGGGCCTCCTCAAATCTGAATTTACTTGTTGTTAAAGGAATTAAGTTTTAAAAGCAATAGGATAAAGTTACTTGAATTCCCTTATAATCGCCTTACTGACATTTCAACCATTTAATTCACCAGTGTGACAATAATAGAATCTATAATACGTCTTTGAACAATTAGTAAGATAGAATTGATTGACAGCCACTCTAGTCAGGTTCCAAACGTGTTGCAACTTGCAAAGGAGGTTGCACAAAGGATTAGAAAATGTTGTGACAATAATAGAATCAATGATACGTCTTTGAATAATCAGTAAGATAGAATTGATGACAGCCACTCTAGTCAGGTTCTAAACGTGTTGCAACTTGCAAAGGAGGTTGAACAAAGGATTAGAAAGTGTCTGAAGTTCCCCCTTGTATGGACTGTTAGTACTAATCGCCCTTCTGAACCCTTCACTTCGTTGATTGTAAGTGTATTTGAAAGTAATATATTTATTATTGGCGTAATTTATTTGAAGTGATATATATTTTGTACTAACAACTTGATTCCTCTTGCAACAGATTGCACTATCGAAATACTTGAACGATTTGCAGAGGAAGACCCTCAGTACAAAGACCTTAGGGGATCTGACAGAAGACTGTGTTTATAAAATTACCATATTTGAGAAAGTTTCAAAAAAGTTTGGGGAAGCGTTGGTAGCGCACATCATACAACATCGTCTATTTTTCAAGAGTGTCCATCGCGGGTATATATGCCGCGACGTATATGTAATACATTATCAAATGAAATGTTAGAAGAGTACAATTCAAAGAAAATATCTTGCCTGTGTTTTAAATATAAGGGCCGAAAAATGGGCTTACTTGTTATTGTTTTTCTTGAATAAAGCTAACTGTTTTAAAATCAAAATATAGATAGTTATGTTTTAGGAACTGTATTAATTGTACACATATTTTTTACTTAAATATATGCTTTTGTTTGTACTTGTCTGTGTTTTGTTGGATATTCTCCTCTCCCCTTTTTCATAATTATAGGTGGGTTTGTTAATAATAAGTCAATAAAATCATTTTAAATGTTATTAATTTTTTGTCCCAAATATAACATTGTTTATTATTCAGCAAATAATTAATTGTAACTTGCTATTCTAAAATATTTAAACATATAGGGTTCATAATTGCTGTCAATATGCTAATATAATGATCAATTGTTTTCAACGATTGGAGAAGAACCAGAATTTCTTTCTTCCCTACCGTAATATCGTTCGATGGTAAATAGTGCATAGGCTTTGGTAAGTCCGAAATCAGTTTCCACGAATATTCACCTTGTATCAATACTTTATCACTTTTCGCACACTATACACTTAATCTATATAGGTACATTTATATATAGACTGTCACAACTTCGACTACACAGATACTGTTCAATGCATGACATGTTTTCATTCAATATTTTCCAATCATAGGTGTTAAATTGACCTCTTGTCTCCTTTTTTGAAGATTCAGGTACACCAACTTATCAATCAATCCTATTTCTAAGAAACATCGAGGACCCAATTTTACAGTAGATTGAAATTCCATTGCACAAAGAATGGAGTTACTGGAGGGGTGGACAAAACACTAATGAGTCCCTTTTCAACTCTAATTAGCCCTTTCTTGACCGCTCCCTCTAAATCTTTCGACGCAAGTTTTGACCTGTTTACAAGAATTTCACCCCATACATCTCTCTACCAAGCTGTCACACTCTGTTGTTATTTTTACTTAGTTAAAAGTAGTAATAAACGGTCCCTTCTTCTCATTTTTATATTTACGTCCTAACTGAAAACATGGTTAGTTGCGATAAGAAGGAAGTAGTGGTAAATGAATTGCACAGACCGGCTAGAAAGAATTACCGCAGAAGAGCGGTAATACTAAAGGGGATTAGTGACTTATGGAAAATGGATTTAGCCGACATGCAAAAGTACGTCAAAGGTAATTCGGGGTATACATTTATTTTATATATAATAAACTGTTTTATCAAATTCGCATATGCTCTACCTATAAAAAATAAGACTGGCTCAGAGATATGTACAGCAGTGGGGAAATTGCTTTCTAAGGTACCCTCCCCTAAAAATATTCAAACAGATCTTGGTAAGGATTATTAGGAATTAACCATTACAGTACGTTTAGCGTGAAGAAAGCATCAATTGTAGAAAGGTTAGGTTAGGTTTTATGACTCATGCCCGGGCTTTAACTACGAGGTCATATCGCCTACTACCAGAGCGCTCATTCGTCACTCTGGTGGACATGAGCCCGACTCTACTGTGGGAGTCCTAAATTTTGCCTACCCTAAATTTTTATTCACCTAGGGCAGGGGTCTTTAACGAGTACCTGACATCGTACAGGCTCGGGACCATCGCTTAACGTCCCATCCGAAGGACGGCGTGCTTAAGTTTATTTTAACTCCCAGATAAAATAAACTAAGGGCCTCGGTCGGGAATTGTAGAAAGGTTTACCAGAACACTGAAAAATAAATTATTTAAAAAAATTTAGTAATAATGGAAATTACCGGTATGTAAAACTATTGCCAGATATTATTTCAGAATACAATAATAGTTATCATAGAACCATTCAAATGAAACCTGTGAATGTGAATGCATCTAACGAACAAGAACTTTTACAAAATATTTATAACATAAATAAAGAAAGTTACTTAAAGAACAAAATCAAGTTTAAAGTCAATGACTGGGTGCGCATAAGTAAATATAAAACCGTATTTGAAAAAGATTACACCCTAAACTGGAATTGCGAAGTGTTCAGAATAAAACAAATAAAAAACTCTATAATCACTACATACCTATTGTCCGACTATAATGGGAAACAAGTGTTGGGAAGTTTTTATGAACAAGAATTGACACCTGTCCGTTTCCCGTTTGTTTAGTGGAAAAAGTTTTACGAAGGAATTTGGATAAATCCTATGTTAAATGGTTGGGTTTTAATGAAAAATAATTTATAAAAACTAAAGAAGCTACCCGTAAAAGTTTTTCAACTCCATCCCCTCCACAACCCTATCTCTTCCAGGCCTCTCTCTTCAGTACATACTCTTTCAACAAAATTAGTTACTGTCAAAAATGGGTTAGAGGTTTCATACCCGTAATAATTCTTTTGAAAACTTGAATACATTTCATATAACTCAGAACATTTATTTTTATTGAACGCTAGTGTTAAATCTTGATAGGGATATGATTTTGAATTCAAATATAGTTTTATATTTCTTAAGGAACAATGGTCGAATGTACTACAATCTTTGTGAAGAGCGTCTCTTTTGCCAGTTTGAAAACCAAACAGAACAAAACGGAGTCTCTCAAGAGACGTGGATGTTTTGATTGCCCAACTATATTTCGCACTGGCAGGGAGCATGGGATACTCAACCAAATCCTAACTTCTGAATCCCATCTGAATATTTCTTTCTCTTTGTAGCATTTGTAATATGTGAAGTCTCATGGCATCTGACGGTTGAACATGAGGCATTTTCCAGTAAACTCTGTCTAGCCTGATATGCCAATTTACTTGTGTGACAATACCACCTAGGTAATCAACAATAACGGCATTTATATCATTGCGAGACCTTGTAAATATTAAGATTTCTTTTATATTGATTAAGGTTTTCTGGTAATCCTCTGTTACCCCTAGTAACATACTGAGAGGCATGCACAAATTAAAATTCCCTTCTTCATCTTTTGCGTGTAGACTGTGTTCTATTTGATCCGCAGGTTTGTCACAGTAATCTCAGTTCCAACCAGCATTTTCACTTCCCCGTTCACCTCTTTTGAGGGATGTATATCCTTTCAAAGTAGTGGTTATACCTGCGTTTCTGATCCGGTCTATTTCAACACCATTCAATTCGTAGCGAATTTCATCAAAGAGGAATGCAAATGCATTTTTTGTGAGACTAACAAGCCGAGCCTTTTCAGGACCTGTTAGCACCCTTCCTCGTAACTTGTATACTTCCTTGTATAACTTGTTTACCCTCCAGGTTGATGTAACTTTCGGAGGGTAGACATATGAGGTCCTGTTGCGCAATCGGGATAATGATTTCATCATTATTGTTGAAAGTCGTTGAAGCATAAGGTTGATATGAATGATATTCAAAATTAATTATAATATCATCGAAACAGATTTTTTCCTCAACGTTGAAAATTCGTGCTCCAGGCATAGTGCTTTTGCTTCTTCTTCCTTCTTCTATTCAGCTTTAATCCAATACTCTCGAGTATACGTCGTGATGTAGTTGTTAGAACTTTCGTCCTGTGGCTCGTACTGATCGATGGTTTTTCATTTAAAGGTATATTATATACAGACGGTGTTCGTCTAAAATCAATACCCATTTTTGAGATGTGAGCGGACTGTTATTCTCTCACCTAAAAAATTTAAAAGTCTACCATTTTGATCAGTGACTCTTAGTGTTATGTTGCTTATCGTATGGGTGTTCACAGGTAAATAAACGATACTTGCAGAAGTCTCATTCAATTTATACCCCGGTGGGACAGAAGGGTAAAATTCATGTATAACGTGTACAGGATGATTGTCACTATATGAACCCGCAGCAATATTGCACTCAGCACAAATCATATTCGTTTTTGCGATATCCAATATACTCTCCGACACCCATTTTTGATTTTTCTTTAAATGTACAGCTCTAAAACTCAACAATGAACCTATGCTATCCGGTTTTGTAAAATCAATGTTAAAATCGGCCTTAATCTCACATTTCATAGTGTTCCTGTTGGCCCTAATATAGAAGGTATATTTATCTCCTTGTATCTCCTGGTTCAAATACTTTTCCGAAGCGTCAATTTCAGACATACCGTCGGTATATCATTTTATCATCATCAAAATGAAATTTATTTTTCACATTGTCTTCAACATTCGGTATGGAGTTATAAGTTACAAAATTCAACAATCCTATGTAATATGAAGAGTTGGGATCGAGTTGTATAGGCGGAAAGAAGTTTGAAGAGAGATTGGGAGTTGTCCCGTTAAGTGTGAATGTCAGACGCTGAACTGACGGAACAATACAGATAATAGTGTTTATAAAGAAATTGAAGACACAGATGACCACAAATATTGACACAGGCCACTATCATATGTCCGCCTGGGGGTCAGCACAACCAGTGGTTGTCCCTCGTCTTACCATAATCCTGCGGACGGTGCCTAGGCCTGCCACGGCGCCTCTAATGCAATACGGCTCCTGAAGAGCTAATACCTACATGTTCTCCTGCCGTACTTCTTCGGCCACGATTCTAGGCCTATTAATGTTGTGTTGTCACACATGAAGACCGTCCCGCTTCCTACCGGGTCCGTAGTCCGTGAGAGCGGCCAGGGCCTCTATCGCCCGGATATATGTCGGACAGGTGTCAAAGTTTGCACTGTGATTCGCGGCGGACTTTCCTGTGTTGCAATTGTGACTTAGTTTTTCTAACCGGACACTTGGTGTCGCTGTGGTTCTCTGCCGAGCACCACGTACACCTTTCCTTTTCCTTGTAATATTCGGCGATATAGCCAAAGCGTTGATACCTTTTGCATCTCGTTACATTCAGATAGTCCCTGACTCTGCATGGGTACCAGAGTGATGGTTCCTGCTGAGATGCTTTTTCCGGACATCGAACGGGGCCTCAGCCATCCAGTTTCCAGAGCCGCCCTCAGGGGGGCCTTTCCTGTAGACTTGTATTTTAGATTTATTACTTTTAGCCTCCTAGAGAAGTCCTCCCCCGACCAGCTGGCAGGGACGACAAAAAAGACGACCATGGGTCTTCTTCTGTTGAGCGCCTCGGCCCTTAGACCCGCTGCCTGAAGACGACACCTATGGACACCTTGTAGGAGAAGCTCTCCTGGCGGGTTTGGCAGAGGAGACTTTGATTCCGAACTCGGGTCTGTCAGCTCCAGGGCCGCATCCAACTTCCTGCTGTCACTCTCGAGAACCGGAAATCTTTGTTGAAAGCCGAAAGTCTTTGTGGCTGTGAGAGTCGGAAGCTGGAGGACGCCCTGGACACTGTGAACCCGAGAGAGCTCGGGATAAATATTAGGTCCAGCAAACCCGCCAGGAGAGGTGGGATTCTCCTGGAGCTTTCCATCACTGACTAGCTCGGGGCACTCGCGAACAATCCAAAGCTCTAAGAAGCTGGCCTTAAGGCAGAGGCGCTCCAAAGAAGGAGCCCACGCCTGGAGTTGATAGCCTGGGAGGCCTGCAGTCGTCCCCGGCGTCCCAACAAACCACAACTAGCGAACGCCCTGCTTTTATCCTGAGCTCTCTCGGCGCGCCAAGAAAATTAAGGCGGGCTGGGAGTGACCGCTGACCGTCGCAGATGGTCGCTCCTAGCCTACCACAGCAACATATATTTTATTTCATTATGTAACATATTTCTATTTGTTAATAAAATTGTGAAGCCCCTTTTTTACCTTTTTCCCCTTCCCCGACGATTCAGCGCAACCCAAAAAAAAAAGGATGGTATGGGCTTTGTCCATAGGGTCTTCTTTTTCCCTCTCTGCTTCCTCGGGGGTGTTCCCACGCTGCCTCTTCCTTCCTACTTCTTGGGGGGGGGGGGGGGGGGAGTGCATAGGAAGGGGGAAGGGATGTGTGCTGTGGATTGAGAGGGCTGAAAGGGGGCGGGTCTTCCGAATTAACATTTTTGTGGGGTGGGAGGGGGAGCGAGTGAGAGCGGTCCCGAGGGGAGCCGCTTTGTTCTACATCTTCGGAGGGGATCGGGACGCGCTCGGGTATGGGGGGGGGGGGGGGGGAGGGGGGATCTTCCGAGGGAGTGGCGTGCGGTTTGAAAACTAAAAACGGGTCCAAATAAACGGGCGGTGGGGGGGGGGGGGGGGAGAGGTTAGGGGTGGAATTGGCCGCGTACATTCTTCGTACTTGGGGTGTCTGCGACCGGCATGGAGCCTAGAGGGAGGCAACGGAGCCCCGGCTGGCTCTGACCGCTCGAGTGCCGTCCGAACAGCCGTAGAGAGCGGACGTCTTCAGGAGCCGCTTTGTAGAACACGGTATTATAGTGCAACAAGGGTTCGAAGAGTGATTCCTTTTGCTACGGAGATCGGCTAGGAGATCTGGAGATATTTTTCCGAAAATTAGGTGCTTTTAATTATTTTTAATTTCGGTGCAACATAGTGGGAGCCAGGTACGTTACGAGGTCGGCAATGGGGAGGGATTATATAGGCCCCGCCTAGAGCAGTTAGTGCCCGACCGGACCCTCATGCCTGCAGGTCGCACACGGAAGGCTGGAGGCCGAGGCTAGGGGGAGAGCGGCGATAAAAAATTTAAGCTTCAACGAAAAATGTTTATGTTAGAGGAAACCCTATACACGGACACGGAATTTCATTCTCACTGTTCAAAAAGAATAAGATAAACACAATAAAGAATCGTGTTTCATATCCAAAAACTTTATTTGATACAAAGCTTTCCTTTTTTATTTTTTGGGCAGAGTTTCTCCACACCTTAAAGGTGGTCAGTTCAATGTACTTTATTGTTTTATTTATAATTTTTTATTTATTCAGACTTTTACATACATTCATTTATAATGAAAACTGACATAATTGCAGAGATATTGTGAAATAATTCAAATGGACTTGAAAAATAAAATAAAACTGGTTTATTTAATATATTGTCTAATTTCACTAACTATATATACATGGGAGTACTTTCGGTATTTCTACCATCCTCAGCCAAAAGCATAAGAGATAAGACTAAGTTAATTTTCAGAATGTCAGCCTCTCGAGGAACCCATTACCCTCCCTACTGGTGTTCATGGTGTGACATTCCTAACTAAGCTAAATTGTCAAGCTGTGAGATATTTTATGACAAGGCGGTCCCCATATTTCAAATGTGTGACCCCTTCTAAGATCTAGGTATAAAGCATTAACAATGAACAGGCGAATAATATAACATTAACAAATCAAAAATAATTGGTTCTAGTTACAACTTAATTAAAATTATTATACTGTAAATTATATAAATATATCTATTGGCAAGATTCAGATAAATCATATATCTATATATATATATATATATATTGGTAAATTCTATGTATATTTAAACGTACCTGTGCACATCGATTGGAGGGTCATATTATTGGTGACAGTAAAGGGGAATATTTTAGATTGGTTTGGTCGTTCATATAATTTCCATTTTTTAAAGTTCTGTTTATTTCTAATATTTCTAATGAGTTGAGCAATGTGCTTTTTTCGCAGAAATGAAAGTATCTTATGCCTGTGTCTTTATCAAACGTATGTTTGTGTTGGTTGATGTGTTGTGCAAATGTTGATTTTGTTATGTTGTGTCCATGTTAATATCTATTTCTGATATATGTTCTTTGAGTACATACAATAGAAAAAATTAGAAAAAACCTTAAAAAATTTACAAACACCTTAACAATACGAGAGACCGAACAAAAACAGAAGAAAAGAGTGGGGTTTATCAATTAAATTGCAACTCTTGCAACCTAATCTATACAGGACAAACTGGGAGACAATTCAAACAAAGACTCAAAGAACATATATCAGAAATAGATACTAACATGGACACAACACACAACATAACAAAATCAACATTTGCACAACACATCAACCAACACAAACATACGTTTGATAAAGACACAGGCATAAAATACCTTCATTTCTGCGAACAAAGCACATTGCTCAACTCATTAGAAATAAACAGAACTTTAAAAAATGGAAATTGTATGAACGACCAAACCAATCTAAAATATTCCCCTTTACTGTCACCAATAATATGACCCTCCAGTCGATGTGCACAGGTACGTTTATATATACATAGAATTTACCAATATATATTGTGATATATCGCATATCACAGACCGATTGGTAATTATAGTTATGAGAGCGACTACGAGAAGCGCACTAGTAGAAGATACATAAAGTGGAGGGGATGGAAATTCAAGGGTTCCTCGCTGAAGTGCGGTATGAGGTAGTGAGTCCTAGTTGAGCTGTCGGGGCAGACAGACAGAGTCCTCGTTCAGTTACGAGAGGAGACAGTCGTCTGCAGTCAGCTATCAGTTGAGGTAGACATTGCTCGTTGAGCTGTTGAGAAGGACAGTCTTCAGTCAGCTACTAGAGGAGGTAGTCATTCCGAGTTCAGCTGTTGAGCTGGGCAGTTATTCAGAGTTGAGCTATTGAGGGAGAGGACATTCCTGGCTGAGCTGTAGGAGGAAGGAGACTCCTGTTTGAGCGGACGTAGGAGACCGAAGACTCTCATTTTGCTGCTGGAGGGAAATCATCCCTGCTGCTTACTTCGAAGGGACTGGAAGTTCCTCAATCTTCGTGAATCCTGGAGGAGAAACCACAGGCTTGAGTGTGGTTAGAATAAAGAAGACTCTCAAGGTAACGGAATCATTTATTTTACATTTTTCTCCGACATCGAGACGAATGGCTGGCTGATCATCAATAGACCCCTTCATGTTGCGGGAGTTACCAGAACATTTAAGTCTATATAAATTATTTCATATTTTATAGATATTTTATTCCAGATGTGCGATTATGGAGGGACGCCTCACTAATATATGTCAATAAATGTATGTTGTCTTATAAATTGTTCTCTAAATTCTCTATAGCCTAGTTCACCTTCTGAGTACGCATGTTAACCCCAAAAGTAAAATCATTTTCATAGTAATTAATAAAAGTTTAAAGACCCCAAGTAAGATCATCACAATTTATGGTGAAGTGCGCCGGGTATAGCTTCAATCTATTATATGAGGCAAAGATCATCACAATTTATATATATATCAACTTCTAAGTTGAGAAACGCGGACATATTGTGGAAACTTGTAATAAATAAATAAAACAAACTTATTTTTGAAATATTGTCTATTCCACTAAAGATATATATATAACTACCGGTTTCGGCTTTATACCATCGTCAGGTCTAGTTATGAACTAAGTCAGTTTGCAGAGAGCGACCCTTCAAATACATCTGAGGTCAAAGGGTGCTATTAAAACTTGGGAGTCCCCCGGCTGTACCGTTAGCTAACTCATGAAATATTTCTTAACAAAACCTAGTTCTAAATTTACATGAAACAATGTCACTAGACTAATACGTGGAAAAATAACAAATAAATAAGTACAAATACAAGTAAATAATAAAAATAGAAATAAAATTAATAATAATGTTAAGATTTAGATAACTTGAAACATATATGTGGAACCAAATATTAATAACAGATAATACAAACATATATGTGGAAACAGAACTGGTTTAGGGTGTTAACAAAGGAGAATAGTTGAAATAAATTTGGTCATTCATACAAATGTTCCTTTTGTTAGCTTTATTTATTTCTAATTGCTCTAAGCTATTAAGTAGCCTGCTTTTTGGGCAATAATGGAGATATTTGATGCCTGTAGATGGGTCGAAAGTGTGGCTATTGTCAATTATGTGGGTCGCGAATGTAGAACGGTTTCCTCGGTTCTTTATTTCGGCCGTGTGTTCTTTAATTCTTTCCCTAAAACGACGTCCTGTCTGTCCAATGTATAATTGACTGCACGTCGCACACTCTAGACTATAAACTCCGCTTCTATTTTCAATATCTGTTTTGTCCCTACCTCTCTCTAGGCACTGGCTTATGGGATTGATAGTTTTAAACCCGATATTGAAACCTTCTTTTTTCAACTCTTTACCTATTTTTTCTGAAATTTTTCCGTGGTAAGTTAAGCTGACCCATTTATTATAAACTTTATTTTGTGTTTCTAATTTGGTCAGTTTGTTCCTAAAATTATGATTTTTGACCTTCTTTTCAATTTTATTTATTGTTTTTTGTGGGTAGCTATTGTTTTTGGCTATTTCTTTAATAATCTTAAGTTCTTTATCTTTTGATTGTTGGGTCATTGGAATTGAGTAGGCTCTGTGGAACATGGAATAAAAGGCCGCGTATTTGTAACTGGAAGGACAGTTAGAAGATGGGTGTATTACCGTGTCTGTTGTAGTCGGTTTTCTGTGAATGCTAAATTCGAATTTCTTGTTATTAATTTTGATCTCCAAGTCCAGAAAATTTATGGTTTGACCTCCTATTTCCAACGTGAATTTTATTTTGTTATGGACTTTGTTGACAAAGTCAAAAAATAAGTTAATTTGTCTTTCTGTTCCGTTAAAAAGTATCAAAATATCGTCCACGTACCGCTTCCAAAACATGATATTACTGATAAATGGAGACTTCTCTAGAATTTCCCTCTCAATTCTATCCATGAATATATCAGCTAACAGAGGGGCTAGCGATGGGGTCCAGCCTGTCTCCCCTGTTAGCTATACCCATATTTATACTTAGGCCCCCCCCCCATAACCCCCCCTCCTGTTCAAAATTTTGAGATGTCACGTAGCATATTTTTCAATTTGGCCTTTAAGCATATTACATGTTAAATATCGTGACAATCCGAACATCCGTTAAAGACCTATCACTATCTTTATATGTAGGCCTACCCCCACAACCCCCCCTCCCGTTCAAAATTTTGAGATGTCACGTAGCATATTTTTCAATTTGGCCTTTAAGAATACTACATGTGAAATTCCATGTCAATCCGATCATCCGTTAAAGACCTATCACTATCTTTATATTAGGCCTAACCCCCCCCCCCCCTTTCAAATTTTGAGACTTCACACATCCTTTTTTTAAATTTGGCTTTTTAGAATACTACATGTGAAATTCCATGACAATCCGACTATTAGTTAATGAGTTACCGGTATCTTTATACTAAGGCCTACCTCCACAACCCCCCCTCCCGTGCAAAATTTAGCCAATCATTTTTATTATATAAATGTAGATATGTAAAAACTGAATAAAACGAAACAGTAAGTAAATGACAAAGATGACAACCAAAGATAAATCGAGGAACTTGCCAGAAGCGAAGATTTAAAAACAATCAAGAAAATAAAACGCACTAAAAACTGATAACACGCACTAAAAACTGAATAAAACGAAACAGTAAGAGTTGTAATTACGTTTTATTTAGCCAAGAAAATAACATGCACTAAAAACTGAATAAAACGAAACAGTAAGAGTTGTAATTACGTTTTATTTAGCCAAGAAAATAACATGCACTAAAAACTGAATAAAACGAAACGGTAAGTAAATGATTTTAGGGTGTCTGAGATCGATTCACTTGATCGATTCATTGTTCACATAGATTATTACGACCCCAAACATCGATTCTTCGATTAATCTATCTCAGATCGCCATCCCTAGAATTAACAGCTAAGAACTCTTCATAAGAACCTTCCTCGGACTTCAACGAATATTTGAAAAAAAAAATTAGCCGAATTGGTCCAGCCGTTCTCGAGTTTTGCGCTTAGCAAAATTTAGCACTCATTTTTATTATATAGATAATTTAAGACGTGCAATTTTGAAGAAAGTACAAAAAAAATCCATTTAACAAATTTTTCACTTGGATTTACAAAGAGATACTAATTTTTTAATAATTTTAAATAATATTAATTCTAATCCAAGGTTTTTCAAATGAAATTACTGGGCCAACAGGGAAGATGAAAAGAATAGAATTTTAAAGGACAAATATTTGGGTTATTTTCTTTATTTACATATTTTAATTAAAAACTAAACATTTACAAACAAAACAAAAATAAAAATATAAATTAATCATAAAACTAAATACTTAAACTATATCTTTTTTTGTTTGGACATATAACAAAATAAATGATTAATTGTACCTTCTTGACGTCTCTACCACACAATTTAGACCTCGACTACTCTTCACATATCATTTCACCTTTTGTCAACTTTTATATAATTGTTCAACTTCACTAAAAAAAATCTCAATTTTAAGTGCACTGTTTCAGAGCTAGCTCCCGACTCATCTCTATTTCTTTCACAGTTGTTTTTTAGATTTAATTTTTTTTTTTGATGTCCCATGTTTTTTTTTTTTAAAACCTTGATATATATAATAAAAAAATGACCCTTTTTTATTGTGTCTTTTAATATACATTAAAAAAATGTTCCGTAGTCAAGGTGATGGTTGTTTACATCACGTTTGCCTCTTCCTTCTTTAAAAAAAAAAGTTTGTTCACAAAAATGTTTTTATAAGTTCTTTCAGATTTAAATTCTTTCAATACACAGGTTGATTAGCTTCTTCCTCGAATCCACATGTTAAGCTTCCTCCTTCAATACACAAATGGATTAACGTCTTCCTCCAATTCACATGATAGGCTCCTCCTCCAATACATAGGTAGATTAGCTTCCTCCTCGAACGCACATGTAGGCTGGCTCCTCCGTGTCTTCAACTCATTGATCGACGATGTATCGAAGTCTCTCTCTCACTTACACTCACTGATTTATTCTTTTATATGCCCAATTCGACGCTCTTTTTATATATTGTGATGGTTCGATTAACCTCCACATGTGAAATTTTAATAGAAAGAGAAAAAGAAGGGGGGCTTCTGAAGAGACATCATGTCAATTATGAAGTAAAAATCGATTTACTCGAACTTAATCACATATCGACTGACGGCGGAGATATTGATATATTTTTGTTTGGAAATTTTTTCATTTGATAGATAAATAATACCAAATAATTATATCTTTTTATTAAATCATAAATAAATCATAACTAATAAAAAACAGGCATCAAATCATTAAAAAAAGAATATAGGTGACAGTGATCAGCAAGAGAGAAGTGGGGAGAGCAGTTGAAATATGGATCTAGAGAGTCTCTGTCGAAATTTTGAACCAGGAGGGTGAAAATTTTAAGGCTCCAGGGAAACCACCTGCTTTTGCTATACAGCAAAATTCATATTGTTATTTATCATGTGAGTCGGCCATTGGCATCGGTACGGTTCAGATGGCTGAAGTTCTTTCTGTGAAGTTACAGTGGACTAAAGTTCTTAAAAAGTTATTAATTGTGTTTTGATAGTTAATAAATGTGTAATTAATAAGAACTAAGGCTTATCACCAACAGTCCTTTTATATTTTGTATCTTGTGAAGGAATAATAACCTGTGTGATCAGAAGGTTAGAATATTATAAACATAGGTTGTGATAAAAAACTTGTTTGCTACCACATTTCCTGTAGAAATTTGATCTCTTTTGTTTATTTAAATTTTGATTTCTACAGTAGTTTGCCGAAAATTGCCCTAAAAAAATATTATCAATAATTTAAGACGTGCAATTTTTAAGAAAGTACACGTATACAACGAAAAAAATTCAATTAAACAAACTTTACACTTGGATTCACAAAGAGATACCAATTTTTAATAATTTTAAATAGTATTAATTTCTAATCCAAAGGTTTTTTAAATGATACTACTGGGACAACAGGGAAGATGAATAGAATAGAATTTGAAGAGGACAAATAATTGGGTTATTATCTATATTTACATATTTAAATTTTAAAAAAACTTAACATTTGAACAAACAAAACAAAAATTTACAATGGCACAAAAACATTAAATTAATACTTAGAAAACTATTTATTTTTTTTTTTTTTTATTTGTTTGGGCATATTGAAAAATATATATTATTAATTGTACCTTCTCGACGCCTCTACCACAAAAAACCAGACCCCGTCAACTCTTCACACTTTAATTCCATCCCAGTCAACTTTCATCTAATTGTTCAACTTCATTTTTATTTAAAACATATCAAAACACATGCACCGTTTTAGAGCTAGCTCACGACTCCATTACATTTAACACTATTTCACAGCTGTTTTTTATATGTTTTCTTGTTTTGTTTCTCAAACACCTTGATATATATATAATATATATATATGATATTAGATTATAATAAAAAAAATTACTTTTTATTCATAAAATATTCATTAAAAAAATGTTCCGTAGTGTACATCACATTTGCCTTTTCCTTCTTTTTAAAAAAAAATGTTTGTTCACAAAATTTTTTTTTTTTTTTTTTTTAAGTTCTTTCAGATTTAATTTCTTCCTATACACAGGTTGATTTAGCTTCTTCCTCGAATCCACATGATAAGCTTCCTCCTTCAATACACAGATGGATTTACGTCTTCCTCCAATTCACATGATAAGCTTCCTCCTCGAACGCACATGTTGGCTGGCTCCTTGATGTCTTCAACTCATTGATCAACGATGTATCGAAGTCTCTCTCTCACTTACACTCACTGATTTATTTTTTATATGCCCAATTCGACGCTCTTTTTATACATATATGCCCATTTTTTATTTTTTTTTTTTATTACTATTTACAATTATTAAACTTATATATATACGTACTTAATTTCTAATAAACAAAAACAAATCTTAATCTAAAAATTTACAATTAATCCTTAACCCAAAGAAAATGTTAACTTAAATTTATAAAAATTTGAACTAATTGAACATAAAAATATAATACTAAATTTTTACATATTTACAGGATCAGTCATAGTCATGAAATTAAGTTTGGAAATAATCAAGTTGGATGCAGATTTAAGAAATTGCCAATTAATTTTACTTTCCGCCTCTACCATCAATATAACATTTGTATGTATTCAAAATAATTATATAAAAAGATTGTATATAAAAAAATTTACTTGAAATAAAAATTAAATAAATCCTTTTTTATTTACTTCATCACACTTCCAAAATATTACTTAACAATCAAAATTAGGCCTCACGCCGGGTAATAAGGAATACAAATTTAATTTATTTAATATATATAGTACTTGTCTTTTGAGGTATTAAATTCTTTGAGACGTCCTTCATACTTCCTAACTAAAAAAAAATGTATCTCACATATATTTCATTTCAATTTACTTCCCTAACTAATTACACCCTAAGAATACTTTCGTCGATGTAGCAAAAATACGGTTCCTCCTATCTCAGGTAGGCAACCAACATTACAATATAAATCTCCATTATATCGCTAGTTCTTTCTAGTCAACATACAAAAATCATCTTCCACGCAAAAAAAATATATATCTCCAATATATCGCTAGTTCTTTCTAGTCGACACACAAAAAAATCATCTCCCACAGATCAAAAAAAAATATAAATCTCCAATTAATCACTAGCTCTTACTAGGATTAAAAAAATAATTTCTCCCAAAACAAATCTATATAACCCCGACGTCTAAAAGAATGTCATCAGCAATTAATTCAAAACTTCTCTAATTAATATTACCCTTTGTTTGTTCCTATTCCTAAAGTTATATAATTTGCTCCTACAACTCTTCCCATTCTCATCTACTCTCTCTATTAAACAAATTTACGTAGAAAAAACATGTTACTCAAATAATAAATGAAATTGTCTAAATAATAGAATTTATAATAACAAAAATTTACTAACCTATGCATACATACAATTTATATAATATATTATCCTTTCAAGGCTTCTATACATTTTCGTTCGTCTTTCTAATTTATAATATTATTATGATTTAGTCACGTCCGGTATCCTAGCTGAACAGTTCCGAAACAGAAAATCTGTCCCCTTGACTCGGCCTCAGGAAGTTCGTCATGTCTCCAAAGAGATCTAGGCATCTCTCAGCCTGCTGATTTTATCTTTCTAACATTTGTAATAAAAATATAATAAAAAAAATCTATCTTCTTCCATATTATGTTCGTTCAAAATCAATCAGTTATATGTATATGTTTTAATTTTCAATAATCATTATTAATAAGTAACTTCTAAATAAAAAACTTTCACATATTAAATTTGGGTGACTAATCCTTAAATATAATTCTCAGATAATTTTATACTGATCCTAACATCTAATCTAATCCTAAAAAAAATGTAAATCCTAATTAATTTAAACGCAGAACTATACCAAAATTCATCCATACTCTTCATATACCAAAATTCTCTCATCCAAAAATAAATGTATCATTCATACTATTATATTAGTCCAATGTCACTTCGTCATATTTTAAATTAATCCTAATTCTGTCATGTTAGTCTGTCAGTCATTTCCTCAAACTCATCCGAGTTGCAAAAAAAAATAGGTTCACTATAAAATGTGGCTAATGCAATTATATTGCAAAGCCCAAATTTAATTTTATCTTTTTCCGGATGCCCCGGCGAATTATGTCTTTAAAGATCCCCTCCCCCTTCTCTAAATATTCATTCAGTGTTAATTTTCTCCTTAATACCTGTTTAAATTCTCTTACTCCTTTTTTAAAATTGTCCTTATGTCTTTTATTAACCTCCTTTCTATTTCCAGTTTGTCTGTAAGTTTTAACTATATTTTCTTTAAAATTAAAATTTGTCTTTTGTTTGTTGTCCTCAGTCTGTTCGTTTGTTTTGTCTAATAACATCCAAATGTTCCTTTCACTCTGTCCATCCACATCAACATTCATCCTATTTTCTTGAATTTCACTTAATACTAATTTTTCTACATTTTGACTCTCTTCCTCCACCTCTTTCTCTAAAATTTGGGTCTGTTCCTCCCCACTGTTATTCTCTGTTCCTTCTACTTCATCAACTTGTGACTGACTGTCAATAATAAGAACCTCTTTTTCTACTACAGAATTCCCTTCATCCAACTTGTTAATTTTTTGATTTAAGTGCTTTTCTAAGTTTTCTCCTGCTTTATCTATTCGATTTCCTAAACATTGAATGTCCCCTCTCAAATTAGTCATATCCCCTCGTAAATTTGTCTCTAAATTTGTCATGTTTGTTTTCTGTTCGTCAATCTTACTACTTAAATTTGTCTCTACCCCACTCAAGTTTGTCTCCAATTTTCCTAATTTGTCCCCCATTTCCCTTTTTAAATTTGTCTCTAAATTTCCTAATTTATTACTTTGCTCTTCCATTTTTTGATTCATATCCCCCCTTAAATTTCTACCCTGTTCTTCTATTTTTTGATTGATATTTCCAATATCCCCCCTTAAATTTCCCATATCCCCAGTTAACTTTGTCAACACAACACGGAGCCATTCCATATCAGGAGCAGCAATGCCCTCTTTTTCTTTATCTTTATTTACCCCCTCCCCTTGCGACTCCTCACCTGTACCCTGCATGGACTCCATTGCGGCTGGAGTCTCCCTTTCTCTATCTTCCGATAACTCCATATCGGATCTTTCCTCCGAACTTGACCCTTCCTCTCTACTTTCCTCCTCTAATCTCGCTTGTCCTCTGGTAATTGGCATTTTCTTACTTTACTAAATATATAATTACTAAACAAAAACAATGTTATATAAAATAGTAACCTTCTTTTGAAGTTGGCAAAAAAAAATTATTTCTCAAAATTAAATGTAACCCTTATTTGTCTCTATTCTATCCTTTTCATCTTTTTCAACCTATTTCCTTTACTTTAATTAATATAAAAAAATTCTCCCATCAAGGTTTTGCCAAAATATGATGGGGCTTTGTGGCGAAAATCGTCCACACAAGGGATATGCCAAAAATGTGATAAAAAACTTGTTTGCTACCACATTTCCTGTAGAAATTTGATCTCTTTTGTTTATTTAAATTTTGATTTCTACAGTAGTTTGCCGAAAATTGCCCTAAAAAAATATTATCAATAATTTAAGACGTGCAATTTTTAAGAAAGTACACGTATACAACGAAAAAAATTCAATTAAACAAACTTTACACTTGGATTCACAAAGAGATACCAATTTTTAATAATTTTAAATAGTATTAATTTCTAATCCAAAGGTTTTTTAAATGATACTACTGGGACAACAGGGAAGATGAATAGAATAGAATTTGAAGAGGACAAATAATTGGGTTATTATCTATATTTACATATTTAAATTTTAAAAAAACTTAACATTTGAACAAACAAAACAAAAATTTACAATGGCACAAAAACATTAAATTAATACTTAAAAAACTATTTCTTTTTTTTTTTTTTTATTTGTTTGGGCATATTGAAAAATATATATTATTAATTGTACCTTCTCGACGCCTCTACCACAAAAAACCAGACCCCGTCAACTCTTCACACTTTAATTCCATCCCAGTCAACTTTCATCTAATTGTTCAACTTCATTTTTATTTAAAACATATCAAAACACATGCACCGTTTTAGAGCTAGCTCACGACTCCATTACATTTAACACTATTTCACAGCTGTTTTTTATATGTTTTCTTGTTTTGTTTCTCAAACACCTTGATATATATATAATATATATATGATATTAGATTATAATAAAAAAAATTACTTTTTATTCATAAAATATTCATTAAAAAAATGTTCCGTAGTGTACATCACAAGGTATTATTGGAATAATATAATAATAATATTACTCGAGCATTATAATAATAATATTACTCGAACATTATAATAACTAGGTTTTCAAATCAAGTTATATTGTTGTTTTGTTTTTTTCAAGTTGATAACGTGTGTTTCTTTTTATTTTATTTCTTTAAATAACCATTGTCTTTTCTGTTTCTCGTTTTCTTTTTATTATTCTTTATGTTAAAACAGTAGTTACTTTTCAGTTTGTGTTTTTGGAAGTGATAATTATTAGTTTATTAGGCTGTCCTGGGAATACCTTCACATAACCTCACCCACTAGAAAATAAACAAGTAATCATGTCGATGGAACAGAAGCTGAATCAAATACTGGAGAAACTAGAATTATTAGATAAATTAGACACGAAGATAGATAGAATAGAGAACAGCTTCGAAGGACAGATAGATAAGATTGCAAATGAGGTGAGGGAGTTGAAGAAAGAAGCAGAGACAAACAAAACTATAAGAGATCGACAAAGAAGAAACTACAACATCGTTATTTTCGGCATGGAATCAGGTAATTTTATAAAAAGAAGAGAGGAAATAATAGATATACTTGAAACCATTGAAATTAAGGTAGACAAATATCATATAGTGTGATGTACACTACGGAACATTTTTTAATGAAAAGAGGTAATTTTTTTATATTATAGTATAATATATATCAAGGTGTTTAAGAAAACAAAGAAAACATATAAAAACCGCTGTAAAAATAGGGTTGAGTGGAATGGAGTCGTGAGCTAGTTCTTAAACGGTGCACTGTGAATTGATATGTTTTAAATAAAAAATGAAGTTGAACAATTAGATGAAAGTTGACTGGGGTGGAATTAAAGTGTGAAGAGTTGACGGGGTCTGGTTTGTGTGGTAGAGGCGTCGAGAAGGTACAATTAATAATATATACATTTTCAATATGTCCAAATAAAAATAATAATAGTTTTTAAGTATTTAGTTAAATGATTTTGTTGCTTTGTTTTTCTTTTGCTTTGTTCAATGTTTAGTTTTTTTTATTAGAATGTGCAAATAACCAAAATATTTGTCCTCTTCAAATTCTATTCTATTCATCTTCCCTGTTGGCCCAGTAGTAGTATCATTTGAAAAACCTTTGGATTAGAAATTAATATTATTTAAAATTATTAAAAATTGGTATCTCTTTGTGAATCCAACTGTAAAGTGTGTTTAATTGAATTTTTTTTCGTTGTATACGTGTACTTTCTTAAAAATTGCACGTCTTAAATTATTGATAATATTTTTTTTTAGGGCAATTTTCGGCAAACTACTGTAGAAATCAAAATTTAAATAAACAAAAGAGATCAAATTTCTACAGGAAATGTGGTAGCAAACAAGCTTTTATCACATTTTTGGCATATCCCTTGTGGGGACGATTTTCGCCGCAAAGCCCCATCATATTTTGGCAAAACCTTGATGGGAGAATTTTTTTATATTAATTAAAGTAGGGAAAACATTTGATTATATATATATTTTTCAATATGCCCAAACAAACAAAAAAATAATAGTTTTTTAAGTATTTAGTTTAATGATTTTTGTTCTATTGTTTTTTCTTTTGTTCTGTTTTGTTAAATGTTTAGTTTTTTAAGTATAATGTGTAAATAAAGCAAATAACCCTAATATTTGTCCTCTTAAAATTCTATTCTATTCATCTTCCCTGTTGGCCCAGTAGTATCATTTGAAAAACCTTTGGATTAGAATTATTATTATTTAAAATTATTAAAAAACTGATATCTCTTTGTAAATCTAAGTGTAAAGTTTGTTAAATGGAATATGATGTACACTACGGAACATTTTTTTATGAATAAAAAGTAATTTTTTTTATTATAATCTAATATCATATATATATTATATATATATCAAGGTGTTTGAGAAACAAAACAAGAAAACATATAAAAAACAGCTGTGAAATAGTGTAAAATGTAATGGAGTCGTGAGCTAGCTCTTAAAAACGGTGCAATGTGGTTTGATATGTTTTAAATAAAAATGAAGTTGAACAATTAGATGAAAGTTGACTGGGGTGGAATTAAAGTGTGAAGAGTTGACGGGGTCTGGTTTTTGTGGTAGAGGCGTCGAGAAGGTACAATTAATAATATATATTTTTCAATATGCCCAAATAAAAAAAAAAAAGAAATAGTTTTTTAAGCATTAATTTAATGTTTTTGTGCCATTGTAAATTTTTGTTTTGTTTGTTCAAATGTTAAGTTTTTTAAAAATTTAAATATGTAAATATAGATAATAACCCAAATATTTGTCCTCTTCAAATTCTATTCTGACAAAGACAGTGACATATTAACGGACGACACACACCTTAATGACGGGTATTTACGAAGATTAAGGGAAAGGGTGTTTGACAATATTAAAATCGCGGGGGAAAAACACGCGCGGGAATTTGACAATAGTCATACAATTTATAAATTTCAGGTGGGAGATTTAGTACTGGTAAAATCGTTGAGAACATTGGACCAAACTCTGACTCAAGCAACAAAATTCCGAAATATATATGAAGGGCCGTACAGGATCAAAATTAGTTACGGGGACACAACATACTTACTTACAGACCCAGACAACTTGGACAAAGACAGAGGAAAATTTCATTCGACACTAATAAAGCCATATTTTAAGAAAAAGGGGGAGAATAGTTCATTAGGGATCTGAACCAAATTGAAGTATTGAAGGTATAGCAGAGTGGACAGACAAGCCAACTAGACAGCTGATTTTGAACGAACATAATATGGAAGAAGATAGATTTTTTTTATTATATTTTTTATTACAAATTGTTAAAGATTAAAATCAGCAGGCTGAGAGATGCCTAGATCTCTTTGGAGACATGACGAACTTCCTGAAGCCGACTCAAGGGGACAGATTTTTTGTTTCGAGACTGTTCAGCTAGGATACCGGACGTGACTAAATCATAATAATATTATAAATTAGAAAGACGAACGAAAATGTATAGAAGCCTTGAAAGGATAATATATTATATAAATTGTATGTATGCATAGGTTAGTAAATTTTTGTTATTATAAATTCTATTATTTAGACAATTTCATTTATTACTTTAAGTAACATGTTTTTCTACGTAAATTTTTTTATATAGGGAGAGTAGATGAGAATGAGAAGAGTTGTAGGAGCACATTATATAACTTTAGGAATAGGAACAAACGAAGGGAAATATTAATTAGAGAAGTTTGAAATTAAATTGCTGATGACATTCTTTTAGACGTCGGGATTATATAGATTTGTTTTGGGAGATATTATTTTTAATCCTAGTAAGAGATAGTGATTAATTAGAGATATATATTTTTTTTTGATCTGTGGGAGATGATTTTTTTGTGTGTCGACTAGAAAGAACTAGCGATATATTGGAGATATATATTTTTTTTGCGTGGAAGATGATTTTTGTATGTCGACTAGAAAGAACTAGCGATATAATGGAGATTTATATTGTAATGTTGGTTGCCAACCTGAGATAGGAGGAATCGTAATTTTGCTACATCGACGAAAGTATTCTTAGGGTGTAATTAGTTAGGGAAGTAAATTGAATTGAAATATATGTGAGATACATTTTTTTTAGTTAGGAAGTATGAAGGACGTCTCAAAGAATTTAATACCTCAAAAGACAAGTACTATATATATTAAATAAATTAAATTTGTATTCCTTATTACCCGGCGTGAGGCCTAATTTTGATTGTTAAGTAATATTTTGGAAGTGTGATGAAGTAAAAAAAAAAAAGGATTTATTTAATTTTTATTTCAAGTAAATTTTTTTATATACAATCTTTTTATATAATTATTTTGAATACATACAATTGTATATTGATGGTAAAGGCGGAAAGTAAAATAATTGGCAATTTCTTAAATCTATATGCAACATGATTATTTCCAAACTTGATTTCATGACTATGACTGATCCTGTAAATATGTAAAAATTTAGTATTATATTTTTTTTTGTGTTCAATTAGTTCAAATTTTTATAAATTTAAGTTAACATTTTCTTTAGGTTAAGGATTAATTGTAAATTTTTAGATTAATATTTGTTTTTGTTTATTAGAAATTAGGTACGTATATATATATAAGTTTAATAATTGTAAATAGTTATAAAAAAATAAAAAAGGGCATATATGTATAAAAAGAGCGTCGAATTGGGCATATAAAAAATAAAAATAAATCAGTGAGTGTAAGTGAGAGAGAGACTTCGATACATCGTTGAGCAATGAGTTGAAGACACCAAGGAGCCAGCCAACATGTGCGTTCGAGGAGGAAGCTAATCTACCTGTGTATTGGAGGAAGACGTTAATCCATCTGTGTATTGAAGGAGGAAGCTTATCATGTGGATTCGAGGAAGAAGCTAATCAACCTGTGTATAGAAAAAAATTAAATCTGAAAGAACTTATAAGAAAAAAAAAAAAATTTTGTGAACAAACATTTTTTTTTAAAAAGAAGGAAAAGGCAAATGTGATGTACACTACGGAACATTTTTTAATGAATATTTTAATGAAAAGAGGTAATTTTTTTTTATTATAATATAATATATATCAAGGTGTTTAAGAAAACAAAACAAGAAAACATATAAAAACAGCTGTAAAAATAGGGTTGAGTGGAATGGAGTCGTGAGCTAGTTCTTAAACGGTGCACTGTGAATTGATATGTTTTAAATAAAAAATGAAGTTGAACAATTAGATGAAAGTTGACTGGGGTGAAATTAAAGTGTGAAGAGTTGACGGGGTCTGGTTTGTGTGGTAGAGGCGTCGAGAAGGTACAATTAATAATATATATATTTTTCAATATGCCCAAATAAAAATAATAATAGTTTTTAAGTATTTAGTTAAATGATTTTGTTGCTTTGTTTTTCTTTTGCTTTGTTCAATGTTTAGTTTTTTTTATTAGAATGTGCAAATAAAGCAAATAACCCAAATATTTGTCCTCTTCAAATTCTATTCTATTCATCTTCCCTGTTGGCCCAGTAGTAGTATCATTTGAAAAACCTTTGGATTAGAAATTAATATTATTTAAAATTATTAAAAATTGGTATCTCTTTGTGAATCCAAGTGTAAAGTTTGTTTAATTGAATTTTTTTTCGTTGTATTTGTGTACTTTCTTAAAAATTGCACGTCTTAAATTATTGAGAATATTTTTTTTTAGGGCTATTTTCGGCAAACTACTGTAGAAATCAAAATTTAAATAAACAAAAGAGATCAAATTTCTACAGGAAATGTGGTAGCAAACAAGCTTTTATCACAATAGATAACATAAGAAATATAAGTTCTGGAAGCAAAGATGGACCAGTATTAGTAAAATTCAATTCAATGTCCCTGAGAAATGATGTTTCTGATGATGAATGAAAAATAAATTAAGATATATAGACAGATTTAATACTCATTAAGATAAAGGAGGATCTACCCCAAAACGTAAGAGAGACTAGAAAAGAACTTTTTCCATACCTAATTAACCTCAAGAAAAATGGAAATGAAGCATCAATAAGGTATGATAAACTACTTATAAATGGTAAACTACAATCGCTAGAAGAATTGAAAGAACAAGATTCAACAAGAAACAAGAGACTTAGAAGCGAAGAAGAGTCCCCCAAAAAAGGAACTAAATTACGTAAAAATAAAGGAGAAGAAGGGACGGGAAAGGGGCATAGAAGCCATAGTTTAGAAAGATATTATAAGAGAATAGAAGGAGGAGACAAGTCACCTGCCAAACAGACGGAACAAAACACCAACACACAAAAGAAGGATTCAAGAAGAAAACCCGATAATAAAGATGAGGGAGAAAAGGGAGAAGGACTCACGCCTGATATATAGCAAAAAGGAAATATCCAAAACAAGACCAACATAGAAAGACAAAGACATATCAACATAGGAACACTGAATGTTAGGACACTACTTGGAGAGGATAGGATGATAGAGTTGGAGGAATCTCTGGAAGAAATCAAGTGGGATATCGTGGGACTAGCGGAAGTCAGACGCAGCTACGAGTCAGTGAGTGAAAGAAAAAGTGGACATATGTTACTACATTCAGCAGCAAATAATGGACAGTTGGGAGTTTGATTTATAGTGAAGAAGGAACTAAAAAACGGAATAAAGAACTTCAAACCAGTATCTGAGAGGATGGCCAAAATCCAGGTAGGAAAAAATAAGTTTTTTATTATACAAGTACATGCGCCTACGTCGGAGAGTACAGAGGAAGAATTGGATGAATTTTATAATTCGAGAAGGAAATGAGCTTGAAAGATAAAATAGATATAACATTAATTATAGGGGACTTCAACGCTAAAGTTGGACAAAGGAAGGACGGAGAAGAAGACCTGCTGGGACCCTATGGGATGGGCAGAAGAAACGAAAGGGGAGAAATACTGCTTGATTTTGCTGCAAGCAAACAATTACGAGTGATGAATACTTTTTACAATGGCCCAGAGGAGGACAAGTGGACATGGTACTCCCCGAGAGGAAATAAAAATGAAATCGACTTCATTCTAAGCCATGGTGAGAGAAGAGTGAAAAAAGTAGAGGTGATAAAAAACCTAAAATTCGACACCGATCACAGGATGGTACAAGGGACAATAAGGATAACTAAAAGGCGATTTTTCGTCAAAAACACCGTCAATTATAACTCGGAGACCTCAAGACTGGACTATAAAAATAACTTAGAACATCTATTGCAGCTGGAAGAGATAAATGATAAAAGCACATGCATGGAAATATATAATAAAATTGTAACAGCCATAAAGGAAACAACTAAAAATTTAAAACAAAAAAGAGAGGAGAACGACACAAGAAGGAGCAAGAAATTGTCTTTGGACACAAGAAAACTTATCGAGAAGAGGGAGATTCTCAATAGAATTAGTAATAAAACAGAAATAGAAAAATAAGAACACAGAGAAGTTAGGAAGATCGTGAGGAGAAGAATCAGAGAAGATTTAAAGATGTATGAAGAAGATTTAATCTCAAAAATAAAATCCTCAACCGGGTCAGTGAGGTCAATTAAAAGAGAACTAACAACAGTAAAGAAAAGCTGGATTCACAAAATAAAAACGGGAACAGGAAGTACAACATGTAGAACAAAAATTCAAGAAGAAATTACACAGTTCTATGAAAAACTGTATGAAAGGGAGGGAGACAGAGGGCAAGTAGCCACAACTGGAACGGGAAGAAGGATAGAAGAAGAACAGGAACTGGATATACTAGAGAGAGAGGTAGAACATGAAATAGGGAGGCTAAAACGAGGCAAGGCTCCTGGCAAAGATGGCATCACAAATGACATGTTAATTGACGGAAAAGAATATCTCACAAAGCCCCTGCGTATTTTGTTCAACAAGTTGTTATATGGGGAAGAAACCCCAGAAGACTGGAAGTGCAATAAAATAATAATACTATTCAAGAAAGGTAACAGGGAAGAAATAAATAACTACCGTCCAATCTGCCTTTCATCCTGCATATTGTAACATGTAGAAATAGGGGGGGGGGGGGGGAGGGGGGGGGGGGGGTATTTTATAAATAAGGATATATAATCGAAGGACTCAAGAAGGGTGGGGGAAGAGAGAGAGTGCAGTGGAAGGAGGGGGAAGGCGTTGAGCGGTTGCAGATAGAGAGTGAAGCAGGAAGGTTGTTGGATTTTTGTGGTTGGAGAGAGAGAGTGAAGTGGACGGGTGTTTTTTTTATGGGAGAGTGCAAGTGAACGGATGATAGAGAGTTGACTGGAGTAGTGAAGATTCTTTGTGGAGTTGGAAGTCTGGAGTTCTGGAAGTGGGCAGATTGATGGAAGAATATATGAGCCTATGATGTACAGAGAAGAGCAGCGGAGGATTGGAGGATAGATAGAAAAATGTGAATGGATAAAAAAAGATAAATGTTATATTATCATTGTCTACCGATCTATGTTAAGGTGTAAAAACAAAAGGTAAAAATATTAAAGCTTATTCCATGAAAACATTTTTTATTAAAAGAATTCACCACCCATTTAATTATTCAAAATTACAATAGTAAATTTTAAGAGAACTACAATCATTACAATGGCGCAACAACGTGGAGCTAATTTTAAAAAAAGAATATAATTATATTTTACCATACGAACAATCATTACAATGGTCACCAACGTGGGGCAATTTAAAAAAATAAAATAAATTTAAAGAGAGTATAAGAATTATTACAATGGCACCGAACGTTTTGGCAATAAAAATGATGGAATAAGAAATTTAAAAAAAAAAAATTTTGAGTTGTGCAGATTTATAAGTTTAGAAATTGCTGTGATATATTTTATGTATTATATTTATTATATAGATTTGTGAAGCAAGATGGCGGACGAGGACACAGGTGAGTCGACCCATAGCATGGCGAGAGAGCAAGGTCCGGAGTTTGTTTACGATGGGGAAGCGGGAGAATTAGATGCAAGAATGGACGGAATCGGGAGTGGCCTCGGCGGATTAGGACTCCGGAACGTAGATAGCGATGTTCGGGAGTCTGGATTTGTAGAAGGAACGGGAAAAACGGGAGAAAATTCTATTATAGTCACGAGTCCGCTTATAGGGAGGTCGAATTCGGGTGATGAGGATGCAAACAAAAATAAAGACGATAATCCGTGTACTCCGAGCCAATTTGAGCAAATGATGGATCGTATGCAAAAAACATTCGAAAAGATGGATCATCAATTTGAACAGTTAAATCAACAGTTAAGTTGTAAGATAGAAACAGTAAATAAAAATATAGATCAACTAAGGGGGGAACAACAAAATAATTTAAGAACAGTTAAAAAAAATTTAGAACAAAGTAAAAATGTAAACAAAACCAATATTGAAGAACTAGATATAATAGTTAAAACCGTTCACCAGGGGATACTAGAGACAAATGCTAACGTTAATGCATCCGTGGAACAAGTGAGAATGGAAACGCTCCAGAATATAACCGATGAAAAAAAAAATACCGAAAAGATAGTGGAAAAGATCACAGAAAAAGTTGAAATGGTAGAAGTGGAAATAAAACAAATAGAAAGAGATACGAAAAACAATAGTCAAAAAATTGAAGAAATAAGTAAAAGCAAATCAAATAGGAACAAAAATAGAAAAATAAAATTGAACAAAGAAATAAATAAAGATTATATTGCGTTTAATACATTATGTCGGCTAGGTTTTATTAGAAAAAGTTATAAATTTTCAAAAATATCCAATGATAAAATAAAAAATAAAAATATCGTTATCTTGAAAGTTAACAGAAATAAATTATAAGAATGTTTGTAAAGGTAATTTGGGCCATATTTGCCAAGTAAGCTGTGATAAGATTAAAATAAATAAGATTAAAAAAAACTAATCATAAAAGAAAAGCTAAAGTAATGTTCCAACCAAATTCTAGGAGAATTCGATATCGGAAAATAAATTTGTACAAATATGAAAATAAACAAAAACAAAGTAAGCACTTTAAAATCCCACAACTAATAATTTTAAGTAAAAAGATCCCTAAATTAAAGAAAATTAAAAATTACAAAAAATTAAAAAAAAAAAAAAAAGTTTCCTTCAGATAAACTGATGGATTATTTTTGATAACAAGGAACTCAAAATCGGATTTTTGTAATGGATTCATGGATATGGTTTATGGATAGAATTTTGTTGTATTTCGTTTAAAATCTAAATAAATGTTAAATAAACATAAGTACTTTATGTAAAAGATAATAGTCTAAAAAAAAAAATAAGAAAAAAAAAATAAATAAAATCTTTGCTAAATTCATGTCGGTATACGAAGGGCCGTATGAGATTTTAAAATGTTATGACAATGGATCGTATTTGGTAGGCAACATAAATAATAACAAAGTAAAAGGGACCTACAACATAAGTGATATGAGGACTGTAGATTAGACCACTTAGTAATTAGAGAATCAGGGGTACTTGGTGGCCAGTACAAAATGATGTGTCTTGTATGACTTTAATGCATGTGGTAAATAAAAATAATTAAATAATTCAATAAAAAAACAACAATAGATAGTGATCTGTTTAAAGGGACATGGTGTTGTGTCCGAGAGGATTAGAGACCAGTCATACAGAATTAGAGAAGCACTATTAACCCATATTACAATATGTTTCCTGGGAAGATAGCGGAAATGGTGTCAGATGGATTATGTGTCGGTAAGGCAGCATGAGAGGTTGGGACATGACAAAAAGGTATAGCTGTGGAGAGGGGAGAAACCAGGCATTTAAACTGCGGTCTTCGAGCGTTCTTGTCGAGTGTTTTTGTTGGAGACATAATAACATTATGTGACTTGTCTGTCTTTGCTATTGCAATTTTGTTTTGATCAAGTATGACCTCTTATATGTTCAAATCATGAGAGATCTTGCTCCATGTGTATGTGTTGATCGGCTTGTCTGGGTCATATAAGTCTCGCTTGATCATATGTTTTTTTTTCTTAATTTATGAAATTGAATTTGTTTTTTTGTTATGCATGTTCTTACATTTTATTGTTCATATAGAAATTGTGAAAAAGGAAAACATTTTTATTAGCTCTGGATTATTTATTAGGAAATATGTGCTATTGTTTAAAAAAAAAAAATTGTATATAATATTAATTAAATTATAAATTAATATTTTTTTTTTTTTTTTTTTTTTTCTTTATTTTTGACTTTAGCATTGAGCCATTAGCCACTTCAAGAAAAAACAATTTTACATATGAACCTCTAAAAGGTGAAATTTAAAAATCTACGCCTATCTCTTGGAAAAATGAATGTAAATTTTCGGAATGGAGATTGGGAAGTCTGAGCAGGTCCATATAACTTGGGGTATCCTTTGTTATCTTCTATATTAATATAGAGCGTAATAAACAAGAGATGGCAACCACATCTATGTTGACGAGTCGAACTGATAAACAAATAAGACAGCTGTCTAGAGTCTTTGATGATTGTCACTGAGAGTTATAAACATGTATCTAATGTAAATAGTTATTGTAAGTATTTCTTTTTGTGATGTATGCTATTTTATTGTATTTATGGTGGTTGTGTTATATTATGAGAGATAACAATTATCATGTAGGTCGGAGATTAATTAATATGCGTAAAGGGGATAGAGTGTTCTGTCAAAGAAAAAAAAAAAAAAAAAAAAAAATTTAAATAATAATAATCATGATATAAAAAAAAAAAAAAATGTTTAGTGCCTTCTTCACTCTGAACAAAATTTTGATATTTTAATGTTTTTTTATGATAAAAAAAAAACAAAATTATTTATTGAAATTATATTATATTCAAAGATGGGTGTTGTGATTTTTATGGTAAATTTTATATAGAGGTTTATATGAGCCTAAGCTAGTTAGTGATATATTTTGCATGTGTTAATGGATATGGGGTGTTTTGAAAAAAAAAAAAAAAAGAAAAAAAAAAAGTAAAAAAAAAAAAAATTTATTTGCTAGTTACTGTTTTATTGCTTTAAAAAAAAAAAAGTTTGCTAGTTACCTTTATATGTATATAAAAAAAAAAAAAAATGCTTTCTATGAAATTGTACATGTTATAATATTGGTTAGAGGATTTATTGTATAAGTATTTAAAAATTTTATTAGGATGTTTGAAAGAGGATATTGTATTATTGGAAAGAAAGTAAAAAAAAATATATATATATTTTTTGTTTATTTGATTTTTTTTTTTTTCTCATTAGGGAAAGGATATGTAACATGTAGAAATAGGGGGGGGGGGGGGGGGGGGGGGGGGGGGGGGTATTTTATAAATAAGGATATATAATCGAAGGACTCAAGAAGGGTGGGGGAAGAGAGAGAGAGCAGTGGAGGGAGGGGGAAGGCGTTGAGCGGTTGCAGATAGAGAGTGAAGCAGGAAGGTTGTTGGATTTTTGTGGTTGGAGAGAGAGAGTGAAGTGGACGGGTGTTTTTTTTTATGGGAGAGTGCAAGTGAACGGATGATAGAGAGTTGACTGGAGTAGTGAAGATTCTTTGTGGAGTTGGAAGTCTGGAGTTCTGGAAGTGGGCAGATTGATGGAAGAATATATGAGCCTATGATGTACAGAGAAGAGCAGCGGAGGATTGGAGGATAGATAGAAAAATGTGAGTGGATAAAAAAAGATAAATGTTATATTATCATTGTCTATCGATCTATGTTAAGGTGTAAAAACAAAAGGTAAAAATATTAAAGCTTATTCCATGAAAACATTTTTTATTAAAAGAATTCACCACCCATTTAATTATTCAAAATTACAATAGTAAATTTTAAGAGAACAACAATTATTACAATGGTCACCAACATGGGGCAATTTAAAAAAATAAAATAAATTTAAAGAGAGTATAAGAATTATTACAATATATAAAATTTTCGCATCCATAATCAAAAATAGAATCACAAATATCATATATGAAGACCATCCTCCAGAACAAGCCGGATTTAGGAAAAGCTACTCAAAAACAGATCATTTACAGGCTATAAATCAAACAATGGAAAAATGTACCGAGTACAGAATCCCCGTCTATCTAGGCTTCATAGATTATAATAAGGCATTTGACTCCATAAAACACTGGAGTATATGGAAGGCATTGGAAGAAGTCGGAGTAGAAGACATCTACATTGATATCCTCAGGAACCAGTATAAGGAAAACCAAGCATACATAGCACTGGAATCAGATGGAAGGAAGTTCAATGTAGAAAGGGGAGTAAAACAAGGATGCCCCATATCACCTGTTCTTTTCAACCGCGTACTGCAAGCTAGATGTCGAGAATTAGAGTGGGAAAACAAAGGAATAAACATAAATGGGACACATCTCACTAACTTGCGCTTTGCGGATGATATTGTTCTAGTTGGAAAGTCAAGCGAAGAACTAGAAACAATGATATCGCAGCTAACCACCACCAGCAGGAAAGTAGGACTGACGCTAAACCCGGAAAAGACAAAAGTTATGACCAATTCAAGAAGAGAATGCATCATAGTTCACAAAGAAGAGATAGAGTATGTGGACGAATACCGGTACCTGGGGCAAACATTGACTTTCCAAGCACGAACAGAGAAAGAGGTGAACTGCAGAATTAGAGCAGGATGGAGAAAATACTGGTCTCTGAAAAAAATACTTAAGGGAGAAATTGCAGTTGACCTGAAAGCCAAAATCCTGATGAGCTGCGTCTATCCATCCATCCTATATGGTGCACAGACCTGGTCGCTGACACAAAAGCTGGATCGTCGTCTGGAAGTAAACCAACTTAGGATGATGAGGAACATGCTTGGAATAAAGATAAGTGACAGGATAAGAAACAGCGAGGTTCTACGGAAGGTGAGGCTAAGAAGCCTCCAGAAGGAAGCACACTTGATGAAGTGGAGATGGGCCGGGCATGTTACAAGGATGGATCCTGGACGATGGGCTAAAGTCTGCACGGAGTGGATTCCTAGAGACAGAAGAAGGGGAAAAGGAAGACCAGGACTGCGGTGGAGGGACGAGATAGAGGAGAGAATAGGGGATGGATGGTGCACAGTGGCCAGGAACAGAGAAAGATGGAACAAATGTGTTACAGCTCTATTTAAGAAATAACCCTCATTTTACTTTTTGCTTTTGTTTTGTTTTATTTTTATTTTATTTTAATCAAGAAGTAACAGTTATACTTAAGAAATAATTTAATTTAATTTTGGAACATTCGTTAATTTATTTTCTGATCTCTTCTGTTGAAAGAGCACTAGACTCAAAACCTCCAAAAGGAGAGGCTTTTGTTCTAAAAGAATGTCAATAAAGCTATTTTATTTTATTTTTTTTATTTATCATGTTACAGTAGTCCAGTTATTTGAAAACGAGGAGAAGAAGCAACAGTTGTATGAAGGCTGTGATTTATGGCACTCCTAGACACTCGAGAGAGCCGATGTTGATGGACCCGAAAAACCACATGGAAAAAGGATTCTCTTCTTGGAACCAACCCAAGGATAGGACATCATGATCGTCGCATGTGGCTGAGTACCATTCCCAGTATATTTTATTAACCATCAATAAATAAATCAATATGCCTAAAAGTAATTTTTAAATTCTAAACCCTTTTAATTCGTCTAATAAACAAAAGTGAACTCGCGATAGAGGGCAATTATTATTAGTTTAAAATATAATCTATGAGTCTCGCAACTCGCATGTTATATGTTGTTTTTTTATGATGATTTTTATGTATTAAATATGTGAAATCTTATAATCGATCGCTTCCATCTGTTTTCTATCTATCAACCCATCCTTCAAAGAACCTTTTAGTACAAAATCACTTAGAACCCTGAGATAAGAGATGTTGGTCCAATCGAATTGAATGAATTTAAACTCACAAATGTAATTTTAATGGCGTCGACTTTCAGAACGCACTAACTATTAAAAAATGGCTCCCAACATTGGGTTTTGCTAAAAAAGTAATATTAGAAAATTTATTCATTTTAATTATTGGTACCACCAACTATCACAATGGCGCAACAACGTGAGGCCTGAATTTAATAAGGTTTATTTTAATATAACCCCTGTAACAACTATCACTATGTCGCCCAACTTTGGAGCTTGTTGTAGAAAATATAGAGAATATTTAATTAATGGTAGTACCGACTATCACAATATATTGTAACGCTCGTTTTTACCTTTTGATTTTATCAATCGCGAAAAGAAAAAGATACTATAAAACGAAGTTACATTCATAAATTCATAATAAAAAAGATGAGATTAAATGGTTGCTATAACATTAAAAGAAACAATGAACAATAAATTACATTTTTTTTAAATTAGTTTATTTTATATCTTAAAATTTCCTTTTTTATCTATATTTTTTTTTATAAAAAAATTTGGTGTTACATGGTGTACACACATAGATTTACCACACATACAGGCTTGAAATACTCCAACTGATGGCAAGATGATCCAGTTGTTGTTTCATTTGCGAAAATAGGTTGCAGGTATGTCCATCGCGTTGCCTTCTAACTCCTGGGGTTTATCCCTTGAATTATATCATGTTCTGTTCTCTCGGCTTTCGTACTCTCGTTCAGTGTCTCGTCATCACATGACCATCGATCATAACGTGATACTCTTTAGCGGTGCTTCCGGGTCCTCAGGCATATCACTCGTTCACTAAACACATTTTTATTAGTATGTCACTCCTCTAAGCATCTCCCCACTGACACTCTCACAACGAACAACCCTCTTTTTTTTACCATGCCTAGAAAACATGGCCTCCTTATATCATGTCGACATTTCATTGGTCACATGTTCCAGTGCCTTTTATATTCTTTGAATCTTTTAAAACCATTAACATATTTTTTTTTATACAACTTCATGACATCACAGGTTTACATCAATATTTTTTATGCAGGCCAATCATCAACATTATTTAATTTTATTGACAAAAAAAAATGCAATACGGATAACCCCTATGCATCTCTAGTAGGCGTGGTCTAGTCGGCAGTAATACTCCCCTCTACTCTCATACATCCATGTAGGGTTACATAGACCGCTACAATATATTGTAATAATTCTTCGTTACTTTAATGTAAATTATTCCTTTCTATATATCAAATGCACCACATCGGGTGTGTATTCTTTTAATAAACATTTAGATTGACGGAATAAGAGGATATTCTTCTGGTTTTTTTTTATGTATAAATAAAATAACTACATGTAACATGGAAACCACATTATATTTTTACTTTACTTTTCCTTTTTTTAATCTTTCTTTTAATCAAAAAAACATAAAAAAATAATGTTACATACGGGATATTCTCCTTTCTGATGGTAATGTTTGCAATTTACAACATACTTATAATTTACAGGAAATGCATTGTTTTCGTTTTATTTTTACTCTGAGCATACATCCGTCGGCAGATGATGATAATTATACAAAATTATATTTCTTTCACTCACATTTTACTGACTCGGTCCTCCAATCCTTCTCCACTTGCCTTCCGTTCCTGACTTCCTCCAGCCAAACTTTCCGTCAACCTTCCGTCCTCACTTCTATCTCCAACCACTTGTTTGCAACGTTCCTCCCTCACACTCTCCCTCTAAACCACAACCGTTCTCTCTTTCTCTCTCCAGACCACACTCCAACAACCTCTGTTCTCTCTCGCTCCACAACCACACTTCTTGAGTGCTTCGATTATATATCCTTATTTATAAAAAAAAAAACCTTATTTCTACATGTTACATATCCTTTCCCTAATGAGAAAAAAAAAATCAAATGAACAAAATATATATATATATATATATATTGTGATAAAAACTTGATTGCTACCACATTTCCTGTAGAAATTTGATCTCTTTTGTTTATTTAAATTTTGATTTCTACAGTAGTTTGCCGAAAATTGCCCTAAAAAAATATTATCAATAATTTAAGACGTGCAATTTTTAAGAAAGTACACGTATACAACAAAAAAAAATTCAATTAAACAAACTTTACACTTGGATTCACAAAGAGATACCAATTTTTAAATAATTTTAAATAATATTAATTTCTAATCCAAAGGTTTTTTAAATGATACTACTGGGACAACAGGGAAGATGAATAGAATAGAATTTGAAGAGGACAAATAATTGGGTTATTATCTATATTTACATATTTAAATTTAAAAAAAAAACTTATTTGAACAAACAAAACAAAAATTTACAATGGCACAAAAACATTAAATTAATACTTAAAAAACTATTTCTTTTTTTTATTTGGGCATATTGAAAAATATATATTATTAATTGTACCTTCTCGACGCCACAAAAACCAGACCCCGTCAACTCTTCACTAATTGTTCAACTTCATTTTATTTAAAACATCTCAAACCACATGCACCGTTTAAGAGCTAGCTCACGACTCCATTACATTTTAACACTATTTTCACAGCTGTTTTTTATATGTTTTCTTGTTTTGTTTCTCAAACACCTTGATATATATCTAATATATATATATGATATTAGATTATAATAAAAAAAAATTACCTCTTTTCATTAAAATATTCATTAAAAAAATGTTCCGTAGTGTACATCACATTTGCCTTTTCCTTCTTTTTAAAAAAAAATGTTTGTTCACAAAATTTTTTTTTTTTTTATATAAGTTCTTTCAGATTTAATTTCTTCCTACACACAGGTTGATTAGCTTCTTCCTCGAATCCACATGATAAGCTTCCTCCTTCAATACACAGATGGATTTACGTCTTCCTCCAATTCACATGATGGGCTCCTCCTCGAACGCACATGTTGGCTGGCTCCTTGGTGTCTTCAACTCATTGCTCAACGATGTATCGAAGTCTCTCTCTCACTTACACTCACTGATTTATTTTTATTTTTGTATGCCCAATTCGACGCTCTTTTTATACATATATGCCCATTTTTTATTTTTTTATAACTATTTACAATTATTAAACTTATATATATACGTACCTAATTTCTAATAAACAAAAACAAATATTAATCTAAAAATTTACAATTAATCCTTAACCTAAAGAAAATGTTAACTTAAATTTATAAAAATTTGAACTAATTGAACATAAAAAAAAATATAATACTAAATTTTTACATATTTACAGGATCAGTCATAGTCATAAATTCAAGTTTGGAAATAATCAAGTTGGATGCAGATTTAAGAAATTGCCAATTATTTTACTTTCCGCCTTTACCATCAATATACAATTGTATGTATTCAAAATAATTATATAAAAAGATTGTATATAAAAAAATTTACTTGAAATAAAAATTAAATAAATCCTTTGGTTTTACTTCATCACACTTCCAAAATATATCATAGCAATGAAAATTAGGCCTCACGCCGGGTAATAAGGAATACAAATTTAATTTATTTAATATATATAGTACTTGTCTTTTGAGGTATTAAATTCTTTGAGACGTCCTTCTTACTTCCTAACTAAAAAAAAATGTATCTCACATATATTTCATTTCAATTTACTTCCCTAACTAATTACACCCTAAGAATACTTTCGTCGATGTAGCAAAAATACGGTTCCTCCTATCTCAGGTAGGCAACCAACACTACAATATAAATCTCCATTATATCGCTAGTTCTTTCTAGTCGACATACAAAAATCATCTTCCACGCAGAAAAAAAATATATATCTCCAATATATCGCTAGTTCTTTCTAGTCGACACACAAAAAAATCATCTCCCACAGATCAAAAAAAAATATATATCTCTAATTAATCACTAGCTCTTACTAGAATTAAAAATAATATCTCCCAAAACAAATCTATATAATCCCGACGTCTAAAAGAATGTCATCAGCAATTTAATTTCAAAACTTCTCTAATTAATATTACCCTTTGTTTGTTCCTATTCCTAAAGTTATATAATGTGCTCCTACAACTCTTCTCATTCTCATCTACTCTCTCTATTAAACAAATTTACGTAGAAAAAAACATGTTACTCAAATAATAAATGAAATTGTCTAAATAATAGAATTTATAATAACAAAAACTTAATAACCTATGCATACATACAATTTATATAATATATTATTATTCCATGGCTTCTATACAGTTTCGTTCGTCTTTCTAATTTATAATATTATTATGATTTAGTCACGTCCGGTATCCTAGCTGAACAGTTCCGAAACAGAAAATCTGTCCCCTTGACTCGGCCTCAGGAAGTTCGTCATGTCTCCAAAGAGATCTAGGCATCTCTCAGCCTGCTGATTTTATCTTTCTAACATTTGTAATAAAAATATAATAAAAAAAATCTATCTTCTTCCATATTATGTTCGTTCAAAATCAATCAGTTATATGTATATGTTTTAATTTTCAATAATCATTATTAATAAGTAACTTCTAAATAAAAAACTTTCACATATTAAATTTGGGTGACTAATCCTTAAATATAATTCTCAGATAATTTTATACTGATCCTAACATCTAATCTAATCCTAAAAAAAATGTAAATCCTAATTAATTTAAACGCAGAACTATACCAAAATTCATCCATACTCTTCATATACCAAAATTCTCTCATCCAAAAATAAATGTATCATTCATACTATTATATTAGTCCATTGTCACTTCGTCATATTTTAAATTAATCCTAATTCTGTCATGTTAGTCTGTCAGTCATTTCCTCAAACTCATCCGAGTTGCAAAAAAAAAATAGGTTCACTATAAAAAGTGGCTAATGCAATTATATTGCAAAGCCCAAATTTAATTTTATCTTTTTCCGGATGCCCCGGCGAATTATGTCTTTAAAAATCCCCTCCCCCTTCTCTAAATATTCATTCAGTGTTAATTTTCTCCTTAATACCTGTTTAAATTCTCTTACTCCTTTTTTAAAATTGTTCTTATGTATTTTATTAACCTCCTTTCTGTTTCCAGTTTGTCTGTAAGTTTTAACTATATTTTCTTTAAAATTAAAATTTGTCTTTTGTTTGTTGTACTCAGTCTGTTCGTTTGTTTTGTCTAATAACATCCAAATGTTCCTTTCACTCTGTCCATCCACATCAACATTCATCCTATTTTCTTGAATTTCACTTAATAATAATTTTTCTACATTTTGACTCTCTTCCTCCACCTCTTTCTCTAAAATTTGGATCTGTTCCTCCCCACTGCTATTCTCTGTTCCTTCTACCTCATCAACTTGTGACTGACTGTCAATAATAAGAACCTCTTTTTCTACTTCAGAATTCCCTTCATCCAACGTGTTAATTTTTTGAATAAAGTGCTTTTCTAAGTTTTCTCCTGCTTTATTTATCCTACTTTCAACTCTTTCATTTTCTATTTGAATTTTCTCTAATTGGTTCATCAAATTGTCCACCTTTTTATTTAATTTAACTTCTAAATTTTTAATGTCGCCTCTTAAATTTGTCTCTAATTTTCCTAATTTGTCCCCCATTTCCCTTTTTAAATTTGTCTCTAAATTTCCTAATTTATTACTTTGCTCTTCCATTTTTTGATTCATATCCCCCCTTAAATCTCTACCCTGTTCTTCTATTTTTTGATTGATATTTCCAATATCCCCAGTTAACTTTGTTACAAAATTTCCTAATTTATTACTTTGCTCTTCCATTTTTTGATTCATATCCCCCCTTAAATCTCTACCCTGTTCTTCTATTTTTTGATTGATATTTCCAATATCCCCCCTTAATTCTTTTCCCTGTTCTTCTATTTTTTGATTGATATTTCCAATATCCCCAGTTAACTTTGTTAACACAACACGGAGCCATTCCATATCAGGAGCAGCAATGCCCTCTTTTTCTTTATCTTTATTTACCCCCTCCCCTTGCGACTCCTCACCTTTACCCTGCATGGACTCCATTGCGGCTGGAGTCTCCCTTTCTCTATCTTCCGATAACTCCATATCGGATCTTTCCTCCGAACTTGACCCTTCCTCTCTACTTTCCTCCTCTAATCTTCTCGCTTGTCCTCTGGTAATTGGCATTTTCTTACTTTACTAAATATATAATTACTAAACAAAAACAATGTTATATAAAATAGTAACCTTCTTTTGAAGTTGGCAAAAAAAAATATTATTTCTCAAAATTAAATGTAACCCTTATTTGTCTCTATTCTATCCTTTTCATCTTTTTCAACCTATTTCCCTACTTTAATTAATATAAAAAAATTCTCCCATCAAGGTTTTGCCAAAATATGATGGGGCTTTGTGGCGAAAATCGTCCACACAAGGGATATGCCAAAAATGTGATAATAACTTGATTGCTACCACATTTCCTGTAGAAATTTGATCTCTTTTGTTTATTTAAATTTTGATTTCTACAGTAGTTTGCCGAAAATTGCCCTAAAAAAATATTATCAATAATTTAAGACGTGCAATTTTTAAGAAAGTACACGTATACAACAAAAAAAAATTCAATTAAACAAACTTTACACTTGGATTCACAAAGAGATACCAATTTTTAAATAATTTTAAATAATATTAATTTCTAATCCAAAGGTTTTTTAAATGATACTACTGGGACAACAGGGAAGATGAATAGAATAGAATTTGAAGAGGACAAATAATTGGGTTATTATCTATATTTACATATTTAAATTTAAAAAAAAAACTTATTTGAACAAACAAAACAAAAATTTACAATGGCACAAAAACATTAAATTAATACTTAAAAAACTATTTCTTTTTTTTATTTGGGCATATTGAAAAATATATATTATTAATTGTACCTTCTCGACGCCACAAAAACCAGACCCCGTCAACTCTTCACTAATTGTTCAACTTCATTTTATTTAAAACATCTCAAACCACATGCACCGTTTAAGAGCTAGCTCACGACTCCATTACATTTTAACACTATTTTCACAGCTGTTTTTTATATGTTTTCTTGTTTTGTTTCTCAAACACCTTGATATATATCTAATATATATATATGATATTAGATTATAATAAAAAAAAATTACCTCTTTTCATTAAAATATTCATAAAAAAAATGTTCCGTAGTGTACATCACAATATATATATTTTTTTTCTTTCCAATAATACAATATCCTCTTTCAAACACCCTAATAACATTTTTAAATACTTATACAATAAATCCTCTAACCAATATTATAACATGTACAATTTCATAGAAACCATTTTTTTTTTTTTTTTAGAGGTAACTAGCAAACATTTTTTTAAAACAATAATACAGTAACTAGCAAACAATTTTTTTATTTACCTATTTTTTTTTTAATTTAATTAATATTTTATACAATTTTTTTTTTATTTTATTTTATTTTTTTTTAACAATATCACATATTTCCTAATAAATAATCCATAGCTAATAATTTTTTTTTCCTTTTTCACAATTTCTATATAACAATAAAATGAAAGAACATGCATAACAAAAAAAACAAATTCAATTTTATAAATTGAGAAAAAAAACATATGATCAAGCGAGACTTATATGACCCAGACAAGCCGATCAACACATACACATGGAGCAAGATCTCTCATGATTTGAACATATAAGAGGTCATACTTGATCAAAACAAAATTGCAATAGCAAAGACAGACAAGTCACATAATGTTATTATGGCTCCAACAAAAACACTCGACAAGAACGCTCGAAGACCGCAGTTTAAATGCCTGGTTTCTCCCCTCTCCACAGCTATACCTTTTAGTCAGGTCCCAACCTCTCATGCTGCCTTACCGACACATAATCTATCTGACACCATTTCCGCTATTTTCCCAGGAAACATATTGTAATATAGGTCAGCAGTTATTGACAGAAAAAAATGCAATACGGATAACCCCTATGCATCTCTAGTAGGCGTGGTCTAGTCGACAGTAATACTCCCCTCTACTCTCACACATCCATGTAGCGTTACATAGACCGCTACATTGCCGCCTACACAGATAAAAAAAAATATGTTTTTACACATACTTCTCTTTAACCACTACAAATCACATCACCTGCCAAGTTACCGATGATTGATCTACACATGTGATCCATACTACGTTCCTTTTTTTATTAACACACCTGAGTGTTCCCCCTCAAGATGGCGACACAATTTCCATAGCGTCTCTCTGATTAGACTCCCATTATAAGTGTACCCCACTAATTTTTACTTGGACACCATATAAAATCGTCATCATGAGCATTAAATTTCTTTAATCAACATAGAATGAAGACTTGCTGGCTACGGAAATCACTCCATCTCAAGTGAGTTACAAATATTATATTTCATTATAAGATACAAAGAAAAAATTTATTTAACAATATCATGCAATACTACTTACTTTTCCATACATTTTGTTTAGATGGACTCGACTTGCTGCCTTACTATATTCTTATCAAAAAAACAGAAAAACGAAAGAAAACACCAGCTTTACAGTGAAGATTTCTAACCTATTTTGTGTTTACTCAATTCTCTCAATATTGATAAATATAACAGAAGTGCTTTCTTATAATGATTTATGTAAAACTTATGCTAGTTTTTATCCATTCGAATTGTTATCACAGGTTGTGCATCGATAAATGAATTATTTTGAAGTTATTTTTTTTTTTACAAAGGATTTACATTTTGAAAGGTAACATTTCAATATTGCTTTATACTATATCAAATATGGAACAAAACTTACTCATTACAATTATTAACTCAGGACTAGGCTAGAACAACTTTATTATCAAACTAATTACTTACTTTTATTATTGATTAATGTATTACATTTTTGCTATGATGTCTTCAAGATAATATTTTCTAAAAATATTCTTATTACATCCTTATTTTACGCTTATATTTTTATTTATATTTCTTTTTAGTTTACTGAATTACATTCAATGTGATTTTAATAATATTATGCTATCATATTTTTTTTATACCCTGTGATGTACACTACGGAACATTTTTTTATGAATATAGAAAAGAGGTAATTTTTTTATTATAATATAATGTATATTATATATATTGTAATGATCCATATTGTTCATTACATGAATATTTAATAAATGAAAAATAATGTACTTAGTTGCAATCATTGTATGAGACCTAAGGAAGGTTACTTGAGGTTATCAAATCGATAATGTACCAGGGTCGATACAGTATAAAAATATATCAATCCATTTATTTCAATAATGTAATAAAATTAAATGATAAGGTAATAATGTGTTAACAATAAATGTAAGCAACTAGAATTGTATACGGAAATATGTAATTGTTATGAATATAAAAAAAAAACACAGATGTTTAGTAGTTTAAAGGCTGTAAAAATTGTGGCCAATGAGAGAGCGGAATCCAAAACGATGGAGAAGTGGTCTGTCCCCTCGTGAGGGAGTCGTTTTAGGAGTCTTGTTCAGGAGGTCGTGGTTCAGGGTAGTTTGTGCGTAGAGATCTATAATAAGATCTTAAGAAATATGTGTAGTGCAGTGAGTACTGTTGTATGATAAACATTTAGCCGGAGCCCGCTGGTGTTACTTACCACCATGAGGATCAAGAAATAGAGGCATACAGGAGCAGAATATCCAGAGATCATAATTGTGCAACCACCAACTAAGAGAAAAATATGAGAGGAGCACGAGTCAGTATTTAAGAAGAGTCATTCCATCACATCAACACAAAAATCTGAAGATATCACCATCATCAAATCTCAATCATCACGACCGGTTATATTGGGGTAATTTAGGTTTGTAAAAAAATGTGACTAACCCTTTTAAAAAAAAATAAATAAATCTAAAAGCAAATTATAATGTCCGTCTTATCTTTTATAGTCATTTAGTACCATACTTTAATTATAGTATAGTATTATATATTAAAGTAAAATGTAAGCGAGTATAAGTACCGTTACATTAATGTCGCTTCGAACAGGGATTTGAAACATTAAATTTTTATATGGCGCCCGAAAAGAAATAATAAAAAATACCTTATTTGTAATTCTGTAAAAATATTTGTAAAAATTAATTTCATTGTAAAAGTTAGCGTCCAAAATGGCCGACTCTGATATTGGTTCAGAACGCGGTGACGAAAGGCAAGATGGTGGCACAAATTGTTTAAGTAATAATGATATAAGTAATTCGGTACAGCAACTAATGGAAAAAAATGGAATGAGTATTGTGGAAGTAAAAAATTATGTAGAGTCAAGGAAAAATGAATTCGAAAATAAAATAAAAATGAATAGTGAAAGCGCCCAGATAAATAATCAGATGCCAGAATATTATCATAAAAAATTAGCAGCTATAAAAAAAGTAAATGATGTAGTTGACCAAATGATCGAAGATAATAATAACAGTCAAATATTAATCATGTTTCAAAAATTAATGGCTGAAAATAAAATAATTAATAATAATATTTCAGAACTAAAACAACAAAATGACAATAGTTTCTCTGAATTAAAAAAACAAAGTGAAAAAATGAATAAAAACATCGTGGAATTTGGTAATAAACGGACAGTAGAAATAAAAAAAATAACTAATAGAGTAGACCAAATGATAAAAAGTAGTACGCACGATAACAAACAAATAAATGAAACTGACAAACAAAATAATAACACGGACGAAATTATAGTGGAGAATAAAACGGACTTTGAAGATAGTCAGAATAATTCTGAAAATACATTAATAGTAGATGATACTCAGAAAAATAAGTTAAAGTTAACTAAAAAGAATTTAAAGACAAATAGGAGAGAGTGTAGGAAGGAAAATGAAATAAAAAAGAAATTAAGAACAAATAAGAAACTAGACAAATTTAAATTTATTAAAAACATAATCAGAATAAATGGTATTGTGATAAAAAAACATAAAGATGGAAATTGTAGAAAAATAAAAGTATTATATCTTAAAAAGATCCCAAACTTAAGAAAACATAAAAGAAATAAAAGTAAGAGTCCTAAAACATTTGGATGTAGAGAAATAAATTCAGATAAATGTGTAAATTTAATTAACAAAAGTTACAGTTATAAAAATTATAAGAGATCAAATTTCAAACATAATAATAATAAAAATAATAAATTAAAAATTCTGGGGGTATTGAGGGTCAGTCAATGAAGAAAATACTATTCAAATGCCAACGTTTCGATATATTTCATATCATCATCAGGGCCTAACAAACATGGGGGTATCAAGATTAGAAAAATATAATGGGTGATCGATTAAAATTTTAATCGATCACCCATTATATTTTTCTAATCTTGATACCCCCATGTTTGTTAGGCCCTGATGATGATATGAAATATATCGAAACGTTGGCATTTGAATAGTATTTTCTTCATTGACTGACCCTCAATACCCCCAGAATTTTGAATTCTACAGTCGCTAGCAAACATCTAAATAAAAATAATCTTAAAAATTCAAAGACATGGTATCTTAGTAAAATAAAGAAAAAGATAAGTATAAACAATAGTCACAAATATCGGAGAAAAGATAATCGTAAACTAAATTATAAATATAAAAGAAAGAAAATAATAAGTGTTTAACCGATGAAATTTTGGATATTGAAAATTGCTTGTCTAGGATTATGATCTGGAACTATAAAATGTAACATTAAAATTAATAAAAAAAAAATAAACATAGAAAGTATCAGTCAATATGTTAAATGTTGTCGAAATGAATAATTGCAAAATAAAATGATATAATTAAGTGATGGAAAAATGTACCTGAGATGTGATATCACAATTTTGTGTCTGTCAAGAATAGTTTGCGTGTAAAATTTGTGTTGATAAAAATGAATAATATAAATGTAAACAAAGAAGGTGTCACTCGGTATTTGAGCTGTGTTTAATTAATAAATAATTGAAATTAAAGTAAAAACTAAAATAACAAAATATGGAGCGTAAGAGAAGTGATATGGCAACTAAGTCTTTGCGAGTCGAACTGATAAACTAAGAAGACAGCTGTTTGGAGTATTAGGTTAGATTATAACTGTCACTGAGTTTACAAACATGTCTCTAATGTAAACATGGACTGAAAAAGTTCAACATATGTAAAAATGTACTCTGTGTATTTTTATTTATATGTATTTTTTTATATGCTATTTTTTTGAATTTTGTAGTGGTTATATTGTCGTATGAGAGATATAACAATGATATAAATTTTGGTTATTTACAATAATTAATAATGTTGATAAGGGGATAATTAAATTAAATTATATGTAAATAATGTGTAGTGTACTCTGCATTCTGAACAGAAAATTTGTGATTTTATATGTTTTTAAATAAAAAACATAATTATTTATTGGAATATTATATTAATGGTGGATGTTGTTATGTTATGGGAGATTTTATATAAGGGTTAGTCTCGATGTGAACTATTTATTGATATTTATGCATGCGTTTTTCTTTTTATGGTATTGTTGATAAAAATAAAAATATTTATAAAAATAAAAAAAATAAATAAAAATAAAAATAGTTTAAAGGGTTTGTTGATGTGGTTTTTAAAACGTAGCCATCAGCAATTTGGGAAATGTTGATCTAAGGAAAATTGCGATCTTACGTAGGCGAGTAAAATTCACCCATAAATGGTTTTTGAGAGCGATAATCGCTAGTAGTCTCAGAATAATAAGTGATGAAATTAGAACATCCACATGGATGAATAGAATACAAACGTCATAAAAATTTCAATCATAACCTTGTAAGTAATTCTGTGTAAATAAATAAAAAAATATATATATAATAAAAATATAAGCATAATAGGTAGAGATGTAACAGGAATATTTTTATGAAAAATATGGTCTTGTAAAAACATCATAGCAAAATTAGTACAGTAAATCAATAGGGAAAGTAAGTCGAGATAGCGTAAATAAAAGTAGTAAAAAATAAAGGAATAAAATAACCATAATAAAAGGAATTGAAAATATAAATAATTATCTGAGTTATGTCTAATTGTGATAGTGATGTTAAAAATAAATGAATAAATGGAGAAGGGTAACTATGTTATTAATAAATGGAATATTAAAGAAAAAATATTATTAATGAAGGAAGTAAATAAGAAAAAGAGGAAATATAAGTGGTAGGATGGAGTGTGGTGTAATTTTAATTAAAATGAAGGAATAATGTATGAATATTAAAAATTTAGTGGCATAGCCGACAGTGTAAGAGAATTTGTGTGAGTATATTTTTTTTTGAAATAGGTAAAAATCCAAAGAGATTGGGATGCTTAAAAATTAATACCAAGGAAGATTATCTATTTAATTTTAGATTATATTTAGGATTGTGGGTAAATTGTATGGCAAATAATGATTATTGTTGGAATTTTGAATGTAGAATTTGCGTATGGAGAATAGAGTAGTGGTAGATAGAAGAAATGAGAAGGATAAAGTAATATATTCCAAGAAAATAAAGTAAGATAAGAAAGTAAATCTAATATAACAATATGGTAAGACGTAAACAAAATAATTAAATCAGATTTGTTACCTAATTGTTGTGAAATATTATTAAAGAGAGTTACCTTAAAGAATGTATTCCATAATAGATAAAGAAAATCACATATAAATTAATTTTTTAGCTTGAAGCACATTACGATTAGAATTTTATGTAACACTTAGTAATATTTTTATCAGTAAATACAGCATAAATTTGAAATATCCAGTATAGGTTTGTTGAGGTATGTGTGGATGTAATAAAAGAAGCTGGACTCCTAGGATATCTAAAAAAAAAAAATATATATAATAAACAAAAATTTGTGTGTAATTAATTAATAATAGAAACTGGGTCACCATGCTATCTTGAGTCGACAATTTGTACATGTAACCATAAGCTTATGAAATAGTTTGGTACTAAACACTAATGTAAGAAAATGAATGATATATTTTGATATTTAGCAGAGGACAATGTAATGATCCATATTGTTCATTACATGAATATTTAATAAATGAAAAATAATGTACTTAGTTGCAATCATTGTATGAGACCTAAGGAAGGTTACTTGAGGTTATCAAATCGATAATGTACCAGGGTCGATACAGTATAAAAATATATCAATTCATTTATTTCAATAATGTAATAAAATTAAATGATAAGGTAATAATGTGTTAACAATAAACGTAAGCAACTTGAATTGTATACGGGAATATGTAATTGTTATGAATATAAAAAAAAAAAACAGATGTTTAGTAGTTTAAAGGCTGTAAAAATTGTGGCCAATGAGAGAGCGGAATCCAAAACGATGGAGAAGTGGTCTGCCCCCTCGTGAGGGAGTCGTTTTAGGAGTCTTGTTCAGGAGGTCGTGGTTCAGGGTAGTTTGTGCGTAGAGATCTATAATAAGATCTTAAGAAATATGTGTAGTACTGTGAGTACTGTTGTATGATAAACATTTAGCCGGAGCCCGCTGGTGTTACTTACCACCATGAGGATCAAGAAATAGAGGCATACAGGAGCAGAATATCCAGAGATCATAATTGTGCAACCACCAACTAAGAGAAAAATATGAGAGGAGCACGAGTCAGTATTTAAGAAGAGTCATTCCATCACATCAACACAAAAATCTGAAGATATCACCCTCATCAAATCTCAATCATCACGACCGGTTATATTGGGGTAATTTAGGTTTGTAAAAAAATGTGACTAACCCTTTTAAAAAAAAATAAATAAATCTAAAAGCAAATTATAATGTCCGTCTTATCTTTTATAGTCATTTAGTACCATAATTTAATTATAGTATAGTATTATATATTAAAGTAAAATGTAAGCGAGTGTAAGTACCGTTAGAATATACACCAGGTGTTTAAAAAAAAAAAAAAAAGAGAAGATATGAAACAGCTGTGAAACAAATGGAGTAGAGTGTTGAGTGGGGTCGAGAGCTAGCTCTGGAAGAGTGCACGTAACGTAAAGATGTTTGTTTAAGTGAGGTTGAACAATTACCATAAAGTTGAAGGATCGAAGTCTAAATTGTGTTAAGAAACTTCAAAAAGGTACATTTAATCAAATACTTTTTTTTATATGCCCGAACAAAAGGTTAAAAAAAAGAAATAGTTTTTAAGTAATTCATTTAATGATTTTGTTCCTTTTTAAATTTTTTGTTTTGTTTAATGTTTAGTTTTTTAATCAAAATGTGTAAATAAAGTAAATAACCCTAATATTTGTCCTCTTAAAATTCTATTCTATTCATCTTCCCTGTTGAAAAACCTTTAGATTAGAAATTAATATTATTTAAAATTATAAAAAAATTGGTATCTCTTTGTAAATCCAAGTGTAAAGTTTGTTTAATTGATTTTTTTATGTTGTATACGTGTACTTTCTTAAAAATTGCACGTCTTTAATTATTGATAATATTTTTTAGGGCAATTTTCGAAAAACTACTGTAGAAATCAAAATTTAAATAAACAAAAGAGATCAAATTTCTACAGGAAATGAGGTAGCAAAAAAAAAGTTTTTATCACAACCCATTTATTTAACACAGCAAACCCCTTAAACTAATTTTTTTTTATTATTATTAATATTTTTATTTTTATCACCAATACCATAAAAAAACGCATGCATAAATATATCATAAAATAGCTTATCTCATAGCAAACTTTTTATATAAAACCTTCCCATATAACATAACAACAACCACCCTTATAAACATTATACTACAATAAATAATTATGTTTTTTATTTAAAAACATTTAAAAAATACAAAAATCTTCTGTTCAGAAAGTCAGATCACACCAAACATTATTTAAATATAATTATTAATTATTACCTATATTCTTTAATTAATCTATTTTTTTTTTTTTAATTCTCTAAGTCAGAACACAACCCCTAACAATATTATTAATTATTGTAAATAACTAAATTTATATCATTGTTATATCTCTCATACGACCATATAACCACTATGAAATTCACGAAAATAGCATACATCATAAGAAAAACACATATCATAAGTAAAATACCTACAGTAAATATTTACATTTGTTGCACTATTTACAACTCAGTTGCATTCATAACAACATCCTAATACTCTAAACATCTGTCTGATTAGTTTATCAGTTTAACTTGAGACCTAACTTTGTTAACATATCATTCCTTTTACGCTCCATATCTTCTTATTTTAGTTTTTTACTTTAATATAAGTTATTTAATAGACAAAATTCAAATACTTAAGTGATAGTGTCTGTGTTTACATATTTTTCCTTTCATTAATTTATACTTCAATTTTTTAATATGATTTCTTTTATGCAAATCCAACAAAATTTTTCATTTAACAGACAACCTTCCCATGTCATATAGTTCAGGTACATTTTTATTTATACTATAATTTTTTTTTTTTTTTTATTCTTTTAGACAGAACTTCGATGACACTTAAAATTTTTGTTATGTTCAATATTTTATTTATTTATTGTTAATTTAATTTCAATTATAAAAAAAAAATTGTTATTATTTATTTATGTTTTATTGTTTGTTTAATTGAATTTTTTTTGTTGTATATGTGTACTTTCTTAAAAATTGCACGTCTTTAATTATTGATAATATTTTTTAGGGCAATTTTCCAAAAACTACTGTAGAAATCAAAATTTAAATAAACAAAAGAGATCAAATTTCTACAGAAAATGTGGTAGCAAAAAAAAGTTTTTATCACATTTTTGGCATATCCCTTGTGTGGACGATTTTCGCTACAAAGCCCCATCATATATTGGCAAAACCTTGATTAAAGTAGGGAAACAGGTTGAAAAAGATGAAAAGGATAGAATAGAGACAAATAAGGGTTACATTTAATTTTGAGAAATAATATTTTTTTTTGACAACTTCAAAAGAAGGTTACTATTTTAACATTGTTTTTGTTTAGTAATTATATATTTAGTAAAGTAAGAAAATGCCAATTACAAGAGGACAAGCGAGAAGATTAGAGGAGGAAAGTAGAGAGGAAGGGTCGAGTTTGGAGGAAAGATCCGATATGGAGTTATCGGAAGATAGAGAAAGGGAGACTCCAGCCGCAATGGAGTCCACGGAGGGTACAGGTGAGGAGAAATCAGATAAGCTAGATAGATTTATGGAATTAATGACCCAGCAACTAGCAAATTTAAATAGCAATATCAATCAAAAAATAGAAGAACAAGGAAAATAAGTAAAGGGAGAAATGGGAAATTTAAGGGGGAATATCAATCAAAAAATAGAAGAACAGGGAAAAGAATTAAAGGGAGAAATGGGAAATTTAAGAGACGACATTAAAAATTTAGAAGTAAAATTAAATAAAAAGGAGGACAATTTGATGAACCAAATAGAGAAATTTCAAATAGAAAATGAAAGAGTTGAAAGTAGGATAGATAAAGCAGGAGAAAACTTAGAAAAGCACTTTAATCAAAAAATTAACAAGTTGGATGAAGGGAATTCTGAAGTAGAAAAAGAGATTCTTATTATTGACAATCAGTCACAAGTTGATGAAGTAGAAGGAACAGAGAATAACAGTGGGGAGGAACAGACCCAAATTTTAGAGAAAGATGTGGAGGAAGAGAGTCAAAATGTAGAAAAATTAGAATTAAGTGAAATTCAAGAAAATAGGATTAATATTGATGTGGATGGACAGAGTGAAAGGAACATTTTGATGTTATTAGACAAAACAAACGAACAGAGTTTGTTCCAGCATAACGCCCAAACCGCTGGACGGATCTTCTCGAAACTTCACATGTAGCATTCTTTTGAGCCCGATTGAATAATAGGCTATGTGGCGTCTCAAAATGTTGAACGGGAGGGGGGGTTGTAAGGGGGGCCTAAGTATATAAATAGTGCTAACACATTAACTAATGGTTTGTATAGTATTAACCGACTCGTGGTAGTAGGGTTTTGTAGGATCTTGGAGGAGGTGTGGTGTGATTTAGAGGATCTTGGAGGAGGTGTAGTCTGTTTTTGGAGGAACTTGGAGGAGGTGTCGTGTGTTTTGGAAGAGTGTAGAAGGAGGGTGTATGTTTAAGAAGAGCGAGGAAGAAGGTCCTGCGGAGAGTATCCCCGAGAAGATGGAAGATAGCACATTTATATGAAGGAGTGTCGTGGAAGAAGAAGAAAGAAAAATCCCGAGAAGGTTAAATTTTATATATGGAAGGAAGAAAAGACTGAGAAGAAAGTGACGAAGAAGGAAAGATACAAAAGAGGATATAGGATGTCGTGAGTTGCCAGAAATGTTATAATCCATATTTATAACCATATAGTTTTTTGCCATTTGCCAAGAGTACATTTTTTTGTCTAAATTAACTTATAAGAGGTTTATTTAATCTATTGTCGAAAAATTATAATAGTCCACTAACCCATTAACCTTTTTTTTTAAACCATTTACAAAAAAAGAAATTAAAAATATATAACTTATAAAACATTGTGATTTAAAAATTTAGTTATCATTTCCCTTTATTTTCACCAAAGCACTCTAAATAAGAAAAAGGATGCCACCCCTGTTTTTTTAGATTTATAAATTAAAGAAGGAAACTAATAAATTCAATGAATAATTAGCTGTCTCAATATATGCCCATTTTCTATTTTATAATTACTGTTTACAATGATTAAATTTATATATGTACATATTTAATTTCTACTAAACAAAAACAAATCTGAATCTAAAAGAAAATGTTATATTGAATTTATAAAAATTTGAACAACCTGAACATTAAAAAAATAACATAATACTAAATTTTTACATATTTACAGGATCAGTCATAATCATGAAATTTAGTTTGGAAATAATCATGTTGCATACAGATTTAAGAAATTGCCAATTCATTTTACTTTCCGCCTTTACCATCAATATACAATTGTATTTATTCAAAATAATTATATAAAAGGATTGTATATAAAAAAATAAAAAAAATTTTACTTGAAATATAAATTAAATAAATCCTTCTGTATTTTCTTCTTTACACTCCCAAAATATTGCATAGCAATCAAAATTAGGCCTCACGCCGGATAATAAGGAATACAAATTTAATTTATTTAATATATGTAATACTTGTCTGTTGAGGTATAGAATTCTTTGAGACGTCCTTCATGCTTCCTAACTAAAAAAAAATGTATCTCACGTATATTTCAATTCAATTTACTTCCCTAACTAATTACACCCTAATAATACTTTCTCGTCGATGTAGCAAAATTACGGTTCCTCCTATCTCAGGTAAGCAACCAACCTACAATATAAACCTCCAATATATCGCTAGTTCTTTCTAGTCGACATACAAAAATCATCTTCCACACAAAAAAAATATAAATCTCCAATATATCGCTAGTTCTTACTAGGATTAAACATAATATATCCCAAAACAAATCTATATAATCCCGACGTCTAAAAGAATGTCATCAGCTATTGAATTCAAAACATCTCTAATTAATATACCCTTTGTTTGTTCCTATTCCTGAAGTTATATAATGTCTTACAGATTCTCCTTCACATCTACTCAAAAAAAAAGCTTATGTAGAAAAATACAATACGTGATTCATAGTTATAAATAAAATTGTCTAAATAATAGAATTTTAATAACCTATGCATACATACAATTTATAAAATAAATTATCCTTTCAAGGCTTCTGTACAGTTTCGTTCATCTTTCTAATTTATAATATTATTATGATTTAGTCACGTCCGGTATCCTAGCTGAACAGTTCCGAAACAGAAAATCTGTCCCCTTGACTCGGCTTCAGGAAGTTCGTCATGACTCCAAAGAGATCTAGGCATCTCTCAGCCTGCTAAAATTAATCTTTCAACAATTTTATAAAAAAAAAAATATAACAAAAAAATCTATATTCTTCCATATTATGTTCGTTCAAAATCAGCTGTATGTATATGTTTTAATTTTCAATAAAATCATTATTAACAAAGTAAGTCTCAAATAAATAATTTGTATATATTAAATTTGGATGACTAATCCCTAAATATAATTCTAGATTAATTTTATACTGATTCTAACATATAATCTAATCCTAAAAAAAATATAAATCCTAATTAATTTCAACGCAGAACTATACCAAAATTCATCCATACTCTTCATGTATCAAAATTCTCTCATTCAAAAAAATTGATTTATCATCCATACTATTATATTAGTCCAATGTCACTTCGTCATATTTTAAATTAATCCTAATTCTGTCATGTTAGTCTGTCAGTCATTTCCTCAAACTCATCCGAGTTGCAAAAAAAATATGTTCACCATAAAAAGTGGCTAATGCAATTATATTGCAAAGCCCAAATTTAATTCTTTCTTTTTCCGGATCCCCCGGCGAATTTGTAATATCCCCTCCCCCTTTTCTAAATATTGATTCAGCATTAATTTTGTCTTAATACCTGTTTAAATGCTTTTACTTTCTTTTTTAAATTGTTCTTATATCTTTTATTGGCCTTCTTTCTATTTCCAGTTTGTCTTTAGGTTTCTACTATATTTTCTTTCTAATTAAACTTTTTCTTTTTTTTTGTTGCCCTCAGTCTGTTCCTTTGTTTTGTCTTCAATTTCACTTAAGTCTATTTTTTCTGCTTTATGACTCTCTTTTCCCACCTCTTTCTCTAAAATTCGGGTCTGTTCCTCCCCACTGTTATTCTCTGTTTCTTTCACTTTATCTATTCGATTTCCTAAACGTTGTTTATCTTTCTGCAAATACTCTATTCGGTCCTTCAAGTTGTCCACCTTTTGATCAAATCTCGCTACCAAATCTTGAATCTCCTCTTAAATTTCTCATTTCTCCTTTTAAATCTCTACCCTGCTCTTCTATTTTTGTTAAATTTGTCTCTAGATTTCCTAATTTAATATCCTGCTCTTCTATTTTTTGTTTGATATTACCCATATCCCCAGTTAACTTTGTTAATTGCTGGGTCATAAGTTCCATGAATCTGTCCATTTTATCCCATTTCTCCTCTACTTTCTCTTTATTCTTATTTACCCCCTCTTTACTAACAGCAACACTCCCTTGTAACTCCTCACTTGTACCCTCCCGGGATTCTATGGCAACAGAAGTCTCCCTTTCTGTATCTTCCGATAGCTCTATATCAGACCTTTCCTCCGAACTCGTCTCTTCCTCTCTACTTTCCTCTTCCAATCTCTTCGCCTTTCCTCTGGTAATTGGCATTTTCTTACTTTACTGAATATATTAATACAAATCAAAAAAAATGTTATATAAAATAGTAACCTTCTTTTGAAGTTGGCAAAAAATATTATTTCTCAAAACTAAATGTAACCCTTATTTGTCTCTATTCTATCCTTTTCAATTTTTCAACCTGTCTCCCTACTTTAATTAATATAAATTCTCCTAAATGTCAATAATAAGAACCTCTTTTTCTACTTCAGAATTCCCTTCATCCAACTTGTTAATTTTTTGAATAAAGTGCTTTTCTAAGTTTTCTCCTGCTTTATTTATCCTACTTTCAACTCTTTCATTTTCTATTCGAATTTTCTCTAATTGGTTCATCAAATTGTCCACCTTTTTATCTAATCTCGCTTCCAAATTTTTAATGTCGCCTCTTAAATTTCCCATCTCTCCCTTTAATTTATTTCCCTGTTCCTCTATTCTCTGATTTATATTTTCCAAATCCCCCCTTAATTCTATTCCTTGCTCTTTCATATTCCTCCTTAAATCTCTACCCTGTTCTTCTATTTTTTGATTGATATTTCCAATATCCCCCCTTAAATTTCCCATTTCCCCAGTTAACTTTGTTAACACAACACGGAGCCATTCCATATCAGGAGCAGCAATGCCCTCTTTTTCTTTATCTTTATTTACCCCCTCCCCTTGCGACTCCTCACCTGTACCCTGCATGGACTCCATTGCGGCTGGAGTCTCCCTTTCTCTATCTTCCGATAACTCCATATCGGATCTTTCCTCCGAACTTGACCCTTCCTCTCTACTTTCCTCCTCTAATCTTCTCGCTTGTCCTCTGGTAATTGGCATTTTCTTACTTTACTAAATATATAATTACTAAACAAAAACAATGTTATATAAAATAGTAACCTTCTTTTGAAGTTGGCAAAAAAAAAAATTATTTCTCAAAATTAAATGTAACCCTTATTTGTCTCTATTCTATCCTTTTCATCTTTTTCAACCTATTTCCCTACTTTAATTAATATAAAAAAATTCTCCCATCAAGGTTTTGCCAAAATATGATGGGGCTTTGTGGCGAAAATCGTCCACACAAGGGATATGCCAAAAATGTGATGATCTTATAATTAATAAATAATAATTATAAACAATAATAATAAACAACAAACAATACCACATTTCCTGTAGAAATTTGATCTCTTTTCTTTATTTAAATTTTGATTTCTACAGTAGTTTTTCGAAAAAGTCTCTAAAAAATATATAATCAATAATTAGTGCAATTTTGAAGAAAGTACACGTATACAAAAGAAAATTCCATTAAACAAATTTCTCACTCGGATTTACAAAGAGATACCAATTTTCTAATAATTTTAAATAATATTCACTCTAATCCAAGGTTTTTCAAATGATATTACTGGGCCAACAGGGAAGATGAAAATAATAGAATTTTAAAGGACAAATATTTGGGTTATTTTCTTTATTTACATATTTTAATTAAAAAACTAAACATTTACAAACAAAACAAAAAAAACCAAAAGAACAAAATCATAAAACTAAATACTTAAACTATATCTTTTTTTGTTTGGACATATAACAAAATAAATGATTAATTGTACCTTCTAGACGTCTCTACCACACAATTTAGACACGACTACTCTTCACATTTCAATTTCACCTTTAGTCAACTTTTATATAATTGTTCAACTTCACTAAAAAAAATCTCAATTTTAAGTGCACCACTGTTTCAGAGCTAGCTCCCGACTCATCTCTATTTCTTTCACATCTGTTTTTTAGATTTAATTTTTTTTTTTTGATGTCCCTTGTTTTTTTTTTAATACCTTGATATATATAATAAAAAAATTACCCTTTTTTATTGTGTCTTTTAATATACATAAAAAAAATATTCCGTAGTCAAGGTGATGGTTGTTTACATCACAAATAGTTATCTTAATTTTTATTAAATTGAAAAATGTGTTTACATATTATAATCGTATCATGTATTAATGTTGTTTATGCACTCATATATTTTCAAGTATTTATTTCTTCACTTTTTATTAATTTCATTTTACTTTTTTAAATAGTTTTTTTACTACTACAAATCATAGGTGTGTTAGACTCAAGTAGTTATAAATCGAATTTATATCCATCTTAAAGTATAAATTCTTTTGACGTATCCTATTACCATGTTTTGGTTTAACGGAAATAAATGTATTATTATTATTATTATTATGACGGGCAGGTCTCACTGTCCGCCTGTGAGCGACGCGGGAGTCCGGTGTGCCGCAGTTACTACACTTCGGCGGCTTAGACTTTCGGACAACTGGCCCTGTCGTGCCCTTCCTCCGAACACCTCGCGCACACCCTGGGTCGGTTGCACGACTTTTCGACGTAGCCAAAGACCTGGCAGCGCCAGCACCGCAAGACGTCCAGGCAGTCCCGGACTCTACCTGAGTACCACCCTAGGGTGATCCTTCCGGCGCTGATGAGAGCCCTCCTCGTCTCTGGGGTTACCTTGACGACCCAATGAACCGTCAATCTGCCCTTGGGGCCCTTTTTATTTATTGCTGTGGAGGGGGTGAGATCGGGGTATTGGGCTCGAAACCTCCTGGAGAAGTCTTCCCCCGACCAGACCAAAGGCACATCAAATACAACCAGGCGTGGGCTCCTTCTTTATAGCGCCTTTTTTTTTTTTTGATGGCCGACCTTCGATGGAGGCCACGACACCAGCGCCGAATCGTCGGGGAAAAAGGAGGCCTAACAATTTTATTAACAAAATAAAAATGAAATGAACAATACAAAATATATATGTTGCTGTGGTAGGCTAGAAGCGACCGCTGCCGATCATCTGCGACGGTCAGCGGTCACTCCCAGCCCGCCTTAATTTTCTTGATGCGCCGAGAGAGCTCGGGATAAATGTAGGGCGTTCGCTAGTTGTGGTTTGTTGGGGCGCCGGGGACGACTGCAGGCCTCCCCGGTGCAGGGTCCTAATGCTTGCTTCTTTCTCCGCCAGGAGGCAACAAATCAGCTGAACATTGGGTAGCCGGTTTTCACCAGCTGCCATAGGTCGAGTCCCAGATACGATCCTGTCCCGCGCATCAACTCCACCCTAGGCCCGTCGTATAGCGGACATTTGAGGACCACGTGCTTCGCAGTCTCGACTTCGCCGCACGAACAGTTCGGGTTGTTCTTCCTCTTAAAGAAGAACAGCTTAGAGTTGAAATCTCCGTGACCTGATAGTAACTGGGACATCCAGTGGTCAGGGAGTATCCCAATAGAGTCCAGACGTACGCGGATTTCCGCTAAATATGCATAGGTCGTTCGACCATCCGATGATCGTGACCACCGCTGTTGCCATTTCTCCACTATCCATTCCTGGACTATGTCCCTGCAACGCTCCGGTCTGGACTGTCCGCGCATCTCTTTCTCTAGGGCTAGACGTAAAGGCTCATCTATATCTACTCCTAAAGGCAAATTGCGTCTACAATAGTACGAGGCGACAGCCCCGTCCAAGACTAAGTCTATGGGCGGAGCTCCTGCCAGCACCAGTAGCGCAGCCGTAGAGACGATAGGCCTTTGTAACCCTTGAAAGGGCTGCTCTCTGGGCTTGCACAAGCCCATATCACGCGTCGCCGCTTCGTGGTCACCACCCAGCAGCGGCGTACCTTGCTACAGCCTCAAATACTCCAGTGTAGATGATTCTACACGCAGAGTAGACGAGGCCCCACGTCGCGCGGGCTAGGCAGCTCAGAGCGTTTTAAGTGGCGGTAGTCCTTTCTTTAATGACAACGTGGAGCGTCACGTTGAGGCCCGGCCCGATCCGCACTCCAAGAATACCTCGCACACACCCTGGGTCGGTTGCACGACTCTTCAACATGGCCAAAGACCTGGCAGCGCCAACACCGCGAGAAGTCCAGGCAGTCCCGGACTCTACATGAGTACCACCCTAGGGTGATCCTACGTCACCCCTAGCTCTGGTAATCCAAAAGACCAGGAAGTAGCCCAGCCAGAGGGGGGGGGGTGGAGAGAGACACACTAGGGACCAGGAAGACACAGCGGGAGCGTCAAGACGCAATTAATCATGGGGGGCAGCCGAAGAACCAGAGAGGGGGAGGGATGGATGTGACCGCTGAGGTGACCGAAGACACAGTCACGTAGTAGCTGCAGGGGGGTTTCTAGCTGTGTAACTCGCCTCACGATTTTGATGCTCATCTCTATTATATTTTACTTCCTTTCCGTTAATCTATGATAATTCTTTTGTATTTTGAAACACTTTTTTTTTTTTTCTATAAGTAATTGGTTTTGTAATGAAATTTGCAGCTTAAAGAGAAAACATGTTTTAACAAATATTGCATTAAAAAAATATAATGACAAACATTATCAACAATTTGAAGTGAGAGTTATATTATCATTCCTAAATGGGTTTGCCTATTCTTGTGTTTCGGGTAGCGTGTTCATATTCAGACTTTCCAGTGATCCTAATAAGTGATTAAGAGATTTCTAAAATTTGTCTTGTCATTATTATTATGAATTATATGGGCAGTATATGTATTAATGAAAGTTTGATAAGTTAGAATTTCATAGTCATTATTTTTACACTTTGGATTAAATCCGGACTTTGGAAGCACAATGGATTATGTAAACATAGATAAAGTTAAGAAATATATATAAAATGTATGGGAGTTCTTTCGGTATTGCTACCATCTACAGCATGTATGGGCAACCTTTGACATGATGCGGGCCAAACTTTAGTGTGCAAATATATTCGCGGGCCGCATAGATGGTTCAAAATAAAATAACGTCGGACTTTAAAGTAGTGTTTATAATTTTTAGCGATAGATATCAGACATGAAATAATAAGACAATGTTCATATGTGATAGTAAGATGTTGTGGGACTAGATTTCTAATAGAAATAAAAGAGACGTTGTCTTCCCACTGTTTTATTTATACCAGAACCGGTTTTCGACGTAACAGCGTCATCATCAGTGGTTCATCTATCATAGAATAACAAAAATATACAAATAATAAAAAGTATAAATAATTCCTAAAGCATCAGGGTAAAGAGTAAAATTATAAAATTAACTTACCCACCCACACAGCACAGCGGTTGGAAGATAACTGGCATAGCTCTAAGGGGTGGGGGTAGCCAGGTTCACTCACTCTCTCAACATGCAAAAACCATTCATTCTAATATCTACCATTCATTCTAATAAATACAAAAAGTCTGTACATAGTATAAAATTGTTCATCATATAGCCAAAGAAATAATTGTTGTCATAAAATATATACAACTTTTTTTTATAAAATAAAATTAAATTAAAATAAAATAAAAACATAAATAATACAATGTTAAAAATATCACAGACTTGAATTAAAATACACAATAAATATCATTATAAAAACCAGCCAAAACCCATTTACACTACATCTCTCACAGGACAGCTACTTCCCTTAGTTTTGGACCAATCTCTCACACCAGGTAGGTCAGGCAGCAGAAGGGAGTTCTTAACCTCTATTTTTTTGTTATATATTATTTATTATTATTTTGTTTTTGAATCCTCATATAAAGAAAGTCGGATCTCCAAGCCTTCTAAGATATCCATAAGTCTTCCCTTGGTACCCTCGTGCAACAGCGCCACTCTATGGGTACCATTATGGCCCTCATTTTGACAATGAATAAAGAACTCGGAATCCCTTCTTCGTAGATGTTCCTTAGTCCGTATGTGTAATTTCCTTCCTGTCTGTCCAATATATGTTGCATTACAATCACCACATGTCAGTTTGTAAACACCGGATTTGTCCCTGAAAGGTACTCTGTCTTCAGACTGAGGAAACAATTCCTTAAAGTGTTGTCATTTCTGTAGGCCACCCTGACTCCGTCCCTAGTAATAGTACGACCCTTCCTCTCAGACACAGGCCCTAGGTAAGGGAGTACACACCAATTCTTGTATACATCCTCATTCCTTTTCAGGCCTCGGGGCATAAGCTTATTCTAAACTTTTTTCTTTATCATTCTCTCGACCAACCCCGCGTCATATCCGTTGACTTCTGCGATATGTTTTATGCAATTTTTCTCCTTATCGAAATTATCGCTGGTCAGAGGAACATGAAGCAGTCGGTTGGTGAGAAAATGAAATGCCGCCATTTTGTGTCCATAAGGATGGGAAGAGTCTGTGTCAGTGGAAGTAGGTTTTCTGTAAATGTCAAATGATATTGTATTGTCTGTTACGTACAAAGTCAAATCTAAAAAATTTAATTGGTCACCTTCTATTTCCAAAGTAAATTGTATCCTAGGATGGCACATGTTCAAATAGTCCAGGAGTGATTCTAATCTGGAAGGTGGCCCATTAAATACTATAAAAATGTCGTCCACGTATTTCCTCCAGTAGAAGACATCATCGAAGAAGGGGTTCCGTTCATTCAATACACTGGTTCTTTCCAGATGGTCCATAAAGATAAAACCATAATTGGTACTTACCTCCAAAGGTGTAGAGATCCGCAAGGCCTATGAGTTTCGAAATTTGAATTTCATTGAGAGAGAGATGGGGATTTTTAAAAGAAATCAAAACATATTTATAAATAAACTGGCTTTACTAAAAAAAAATTTATGAATTTGAAAAATTGAAGTGGCCATATTGAAAAATTATATACAAAAATGGATACTACCTGGTGACGTCACACTTGAAATATATACAATTCATTTTACTTTTTAACATAAAAATTGGAGTCCACACTCTCTCCACATCCCTTCAATCCTTTACCGGTCACTTTTACTCACTTTCAATTGTTTACTCACTACTTTTCACACATCTTCAACAAAAAACAGAGACTAGTCCCACATAGGTTGTGCCCTGTTGGGAGGCGACACATCGACTGACGTATGCCGTGCAGGGCATTCTGGATCTCCCAACTCGAGTGTCTTTTGGCTTCCGTCTTTTATTTGGTTCCTAAATATTAAAATTTTCCGACGTTATCTTCCCTCTCTTCCTTTTCTTGTGTCTTCTTAATTATTATTTTAATTTCCTGCAGCTCTGTTTATTAATTTTGACTCCTACTTTTTTCAAAAACAGTATTCAAACTTCGGTGAAATACACTTTCGGATCATTCTACGGCCTTGGATTGGATCCGTCCTCTATGATTGGATCAATTTTGGAACAGGCTACCTTTTCAAAATTTTGAGCTGGCTTTTCCATCTGATGTGGGCAGTTTTTCTCTTCTTTTCCTTTTTCAATCTCTTCTTAATAATTGACTGTCTTTTTCTAAAAAATTTCAAAACCTTCTACCGACCAGTTTTTTAACTATTGATCTTTTTTTTCATTTGCGTTTATATTTTCTCCAATTCTTCTTCCTTTTTTTCTTTTAACTGTTTTATTTTCTTCCTGGGTGTGGAATTAATTTTTCCTGTAAATTTAGTTTCTTTTTGAAGTTGGTTGGTTTCTTGATTGATGTTTCAAATGTTCGTTGATGACTGTAAGGTTAGGCCTAAAGCTACCTTTTATTTCTTTTAAAGTTGTTCTTACTCTGCTGATTTTCTATTTTATTTTCTTCATCTTTAGGTTTCTTTCTTCTTTATTTTCTTTTTCTTCTTTCAAATTGGTTCCAAAAAATTATAACGTGGCTTCGACATCAATTATCTTGGCAACGGGTTTGTTTACATTACAATTGCCTTCTCCTATTTTTTCTGGAACGAAAATTGTGTTTCTGGAATCACATTTTTTTGTTCCAAAGGTTCCCTCTTCATCTATTTTATCCTGGTCCTTTTTCCTTCTTCATCCACTCCTGTCCTCCTCCAGTTGGTCGTCGTGATCCGGCACTTTTGGGTGTCTCTACGCTCACAAACCACCTCAAAAAAATTCATCCCGCACCTGTCACTTCACTTCTTCCCCACTGTCAATTTCAGCAAATTTACATTGAACAAAAAAAATTTTCTTACCCACTAATTATAAATTGACCTCAGTCCTTTACAATTTGGACGAGCGAAAGACAAAAACAAATTGTCTTTAATTTGTATATATAAAAAAATATTGAACATTGGTTAAATAAAAACTTTACCATTATTAATATCCTTTGGATATATGTACCAGAACAAAACAAATTGATATTTAATTATTATATTGCCGTTTCACCACTCAATATCTTTTCCTATTTTCCATTTTTCTTTCTATCTTAATCGCAAAATAAAATTTATATTCTTCTTGAAATCATAAACAAAAAAAAATTATAATTGGATTGCCCTTCGAAATTCAGTTCCTCATTCCTCATCATCATTTTCTAAATATTTCCTCCTATATCTTTGGTTCAAATAAAATTCAACTTCCTACGTCAACTTCTCAAGTTCCAAATACCCCTTTTCAAAGTATAAATATTCCTTATCCTATTATTTCGACGTTACCTAGGCCTTCGCCCCTTCCCTAACTTCTCCTATAGCTCAAAAAAAAAACTTCAACTTCTTAATCTCAAAAAAAAAATCCTTAATCGTTGCAGAAAATGTGGATTCTCCCTTCCTTGGGTAGACTATCTCACACGAAAAAAATAAAATATCTAGCTATCTATTCTCTAATAGCTCCAACTTCCAAATAACTTCCTCAATATCTAAGTTTTCAGTAACGTCTTGTAAGTTTCAAAGAAAAAATTATCCCCATGTGTTTAATTATTTTATTTATTAATTATATTATATCCCCTTTTTCTTCAAACAAAACATATCTAGATGAAATTATTTATAAAATTCTTAATTCTTCCCGCGAATAATCATCATCTTTTCATTCTCTACCCTTATAATAAATAAAAAAAATCTTCAACTCAACTCATAGTATCCATTGCCATCATATCCACTTATCTTTCTCTTCCTACGGTCTTACATATATGTAAAAAAAAAAAGTAAACGTACTCATGTAAGAAACCATACAAAAACCATATATAATGGCTATCTATAATGAAACCACAGCCAAAGGGCACCGATTCTGAACTTTAAGCTTAATCAAAAGATTAGATGACTACAATTTTATTTGTTTTGTGATTTAGAATAGTGGCCATTTATTTCGGTCATAAATAGGCGGTTATATTGAAATTGTAAAAATAATAGATACATGCACCCTCTGAGGTTAACTGCAAACAATAGGTTAATATGTAGGTTAGAAGGTTGCACGTCTCCACTTATGGGAAATGCTGAATAATTTTGGTATGTATGTTGGAATGGCTGCATAAATCCGCTTATGGGAAATTGCGAAAATAATATTGGTATGTATGTTAGAATGGCTGCACAAATCCGCTTATGGGAAAATGCAAAATAATAGAGGTATGTGTGTTAAAACGGCTGCACAAATCCGCTTATGGGAAAATGCAAAAATAAACGATGACTATTTCCAAATTATTGGAGGTAGAGTCTCGTTCGGACTGTTAGAATGGCTGCACAAATCCACTTATGGGAAAATGCAAAAATAATAGTGGTATGTGTGTTAGAAAGGCTGCACAAATCCACTTATGGGACAATGCAAAAATAAACGATGATTATCATCAAATTATTGGAGGTAGAGTCCTGTTCGGACTATTAGAATGGCTGCACAAATCCACTTATGGGACAATGCAAAAATAATAGAGGTATGTGTGTTAAAAAGGCTGCACAAATCCACTTATGGGAAAATGCAAAAATAATAGAGGTATGTATGTTAGAAATGCTGCACAAATCCACTTATGGGAAAATGCAAAAATAATAGATATATGGGTGTTAGAAAGACTGCACAAATCCGCTTATGGGAAAATGCGAAAATAATAGAGGTATGTGTGTTAAAAAGGCTGCACAACAACAAATATATACATACTGTCTCCCCCCTTTTTCGCGATCATTCACTCACAACTTCTTTCATACCAGCATACATTCCTCTAATCCTAAATTAACATATCTACACTATATACAAATAAAATCATAAAAAAATGCAAAATAATACAAAATCCCCTCCTGTGTATTGTGTAAGTTGAGTAATGTAAAATGATTTCGTTTCTTAATGTTGTGTTGTCCGTACGGTGTAACATAAATGTATCGAATAAATCATAAATCCCCGAAATAATGTATGTTTTGTGTGTATTAGCTTTGTCTAAGTGTTCCTGAGATTGGCTGGGTTCGGCTCCCACAGGATCAGCTAAAAATCCTTCTCTGGCCCCCAGATGGACGATTCCTTACAGATGCTGACACCCAGCGCCGAAGAGATGAGGCAATATGCACTCTCTCTCTCCGACCCCAAGTGACCAACTCCGTCCGGAACCCGTCCTCTAACTCGACTTACAGGGAGCGCGTTAAACTCCAGGGAAGTCCAGGCAGGTTCCCGTCTGCTGTTTTAGGCTGGGCAAAGTGCAGACGCCAAAAACTGCAAGAGACCAAAGTGTCTCCGCCTGCTTATTTAAAACTACAACCAAAAAAAAACTAATCTAATTCATTCATCCTACTTCTTTCATTCTCGGTTAAATTACTACCTATAATATTAAATTTATCAAGAAAATTCAAAAAAAATATTCCTACCTAAGCATATCTTTATCCAGGACATATATAAAAAAAATCTCATTGTTATAATAATTCTATCTCAACAAAATCAGCTGTCTAGTTGAATAGTGGGCCTATCCCTCCATTGTGATTCTCATTCCATAATTCTGAAAAGCATTTGATCTCTATCCTAAAGTTTCCCTTCCGAAATATGGCATTAATAAAGTGCTATGAAATGTCCCCCTCTCTACTTCTTCGTCGTTTGGATCTGTCAGTAAATAGGTCGTCTTTCCGTAACTACATTTTATTCTATATGGTCCTTCAAAAATACTTTTAAATTTCGTCGCCTGCGCCGTAGCATCATCCAGTGTCCTAAGAGATTTTACTAATACCAATTCCCCCCGATTGAAGATATGTTCGCGATGTTTACTATTAAATTCCTTAGCATTTCTTTCCCCCGCGATTTTAATATTATCCGAAACTTTGTCCCTTAAACGTCGAAGATGCCCCTCGTTAAGGTGTGTGTCATTTGTCATTTCATTTATGTCTCTGTCTATGGTTCTATTGTATATGTTGGACCAGAGTGTTTTGTGCTTGATTCCAAGCATTACCTCACATGGGTAGGCTTGCATTGTGGAGTGATATGTGTTGTTTATTATGAATTCAATGTCTTTGAGATGATTTGGCCATGTTGTATGTCTGTCGGTTAGTATTGTCCGTAAGTAGTTGCCAATATCTCTGTTTGTGCACTCACTAAGGTTGCTTTGTGGATGTCTGATGGACGCGTATGTGTATTTAATGTTAAGTGTCTCTAATGTTTCTTTCCACAGATGACTTGTGAATTGTGTTCCGTGGTCCATAAGCAGTTTGGTTGGCTTCCCTATGTCTTGTTGCTTTCATATATCTTGGCAAATTTTGAAAAATTATCGATGAAAACTAAAATGAATTTGACTCCCCTTCTACCCCTCGGCAAAGGTCCCATAAAGTCTATGCTAACTAATTCTAAAGGTTCCCTAGTCTCTATCCACTGATACAAAGAATAGTAGGTCCGGTTTGGGATCTTATTTATTTGGCAAGAGTGACATGTTTTAATGATTTTACTTATCTCAACCATTAGGTAGGCAATATGGTAATGTAAGTTTATGAGTTGAAATAATTTGTGTGTTCCTATGTGAAAGTATGTTGTGTGTACGGTGTCTATGAATTTTGCTTTTAATTTCGTGGGGACTAGAATTCTAAATGGTTTATCTTGTTTCTGTGTTACAATGAGCTTATTTGTGTATTTGTATTTTAAATTTTTATATTCAACTACTATATTGGGGGTTTTAATGTAGGTGATATATGTAGGAGTTGGGAACTCCTTGGTACTCCTTATTTTACTAGGTTGTGGCTTAAGGCCTTGAAGATTGAGAATGGAACCTACATATTCAACCTCATGTCTAAAAAATTGGGACTTTTCTAAATTTATTGTGATGCCATAGGCGTCTAGGGTCTCAAATAATGATTCTAATAATTTTAAATGGTCTACAATGGAGTTGGACAAGCACAACAAATCATCCACATAAGGATATATTTTATGGTAAAAATTTTCTAGTACAAATTCTAGGCTTCTGCTGAGGGCAGCTAATGAAATTGATAAGCCAAATGGCACCCTACAAAAATGGTAGACCTTACCCTCGTACATAAGGGAGGTAAATGGCCTGTCCTCTGGATGTAAATCCACCTGCCAAAAGCTCTTGGTCAGGTCTATTGTGCTAATAAAATGCTTTTGCCCACAATGTTGCAATATACTATCCATAGACTGGGAAGTCTCAAAATCAGGGACCAGTCTTGAATTTAATTTTCGGGCGTCTAAACATATTCTTACATTCCCATCGGACTTACTCACAATCACTATCGGATTCACAAAGGAACTTCGGCTACGTTCTACAATCCCTTTTCCTAACATGGAATGAATCTCAGAACGGATGGCTTCCCTCTGAAATTCTTTAATTTTATATGGTTTTATAAAATATGGTTCCATATTATCCACTTTTAGTCTATATTGGAAACCCCTGATCAGTCCAGGAACATCTGAAAAAATGTGTTGATAATTAAATTCTTTCTTTCTCTCCTTCTTGTCTCTAAACATCCCATCCCCCTTCTCTAAATATTCATTCAGTGTTAATTTTCTCCTTAGTACCTGTTTAAATTCTTTTACTCCTTTTTTAAAATTGTTCTTATGTCTTTTATTAGCCTCCTTTCTATTTCCAGTTTGTCTGTAAGTTTTAACTATATTTTCTTTACAATTAAAATTTGTCTTTTGTTTGTTGTCCTCAGTCTGTTCCTTTGTTTTGTCTAATAACATCAAAATGTTCCTTTCACTTTGTCCATCCACATCAATATTCATCCTATTTTCTTGAATTTCACTTAATTCTAATTTTTCTACTTTTTGACTCTCTTCCTCCACCTCTTTCTCTAAAATTTGGGTCTGTTCCTCCCCACTGTTATTCTCTGTTCCTTCTACCTCATCAACTTGTGACTGACTGTCAATAATAAGAACCTCTTTTTCTACTTCAGAATTCCCTTCATGCAACTTGATAATTTTTTGATTTAAGTGCTTTTCTAAGTTTTCTCCTGCTTTATCTATTCGATTTCCTAAACATTGTTTATCTTTCTGCAAATTCTCTATCTGGTCCTCCAAATTGTCCATATTTTTATTTAATTTAACTTCTAAATGTTTAATCTCGCCTCTTAATACTCCCTTTAATTCTTTTCCCTGTTCTTCTATTATCTGATTAATATTTCCAATATCCCCCCTTAATTCTTTTCCCTGTTCTTCTATTTTTTGATTGATATTGATATTTAATTTTGCTAATTGCTTAAAACATATCAAACCACATTGCACCGTTTTTAAGAGCTAGCTCACGACTCCATTACATTTTACACTATTTCACAGCTGTTTTTTATATGTTTTCTTGTTTTGTTTCTCAAACACCTTGATATATATATATAATATATATATGATATTAGATTATAATAAAAAAAATTACTTTTTATTCATAAAAAAATGTTCCGTAGTGTACATCACATTTGCCTTTTCCTTCTTTTTAAAAAAAAATGTTTGTTCACAAAATTTTTTTTTTTTTTTTTTTTATATAAGTTCTTTCAGATTTAATTTCTTCCTACACACAGGTTGATTAGCTTCTTCCTCGAATCCACATGATAAGCTTCCTCCTTCAATACACAGATGGATTAACGTCTTCCTCCAATTCACATGATGGGCTCCTCCTCGAACGCACATGTTGGCTGGCTCCTTGATGTCTTCAACTCATTGATCAACGATGTATCGAAGTCTCTCTCTCACTTACACTCACTGATTTATTTTTTATATGCCCAATTTGACGCTCTTTTTATACATATATGCCCATTTTTTATTTTTTTTTATTACTATTTACAATTATTAAACTTATATATATACGTACTTAATTTCTAATAAACAAAAACAAATCTTAATCTAAAAATTTACAATTAATCCTTAACCTAAAGAAAATGTTAACTTAAATTTATAAAAATTTGAACTAATTGAACATAAAAAAAAATATAATACTAAATTTTTACATATTTACAGGATCAGTCATAGTCATGAAATCAAGTTTGGAAATAATCAAGTTGCATATAGATTTAAGAAATTGCCAATTAATTTTACTTTCCGCCTTTACCATCAATATAACATTTGTATGTATTCAAAATAATTATATAAAAAGATTGTATATAAAAAAATTTACTTGAAATAAAAATTAAATAAATCCTTTTTTATTTACTTCCAAAATATTACTTAACAATCAAAATTAGGCCTCACGCCGGGTAATAAGGAATACAAATTTAATTTATTTAATATATATAGTACTTGTCTTTTGAGGTATTAAATTCTTTGAGACGTCCTTCATACTTCCTAACTAAAAAAAATGTATCTCACATATATTTCATTTCAATTTGCTTCCCTAACTAATTACACCCTAAGAATACTTTCGTCGATGTAGCAAAAATACGGTTCCTCCTATCTCAGGTAGGCAACCAACACTACATCATAAATCTCCTATTTATATCGCTAGTTCTTTCTAGTCGACACAAAAAAAATCATATCTCGCAGATCAAAAAAATATAAATCTCCAATTAATCACTAGCTCTTACTAGGATTAAAAAAATAATTTCTCCCAAAACAAATCAATATAATCCCGACGTCTAAAAGAATGTCATCAGCAATTGAATTCAAAACTTCTCTATTAACTTCTCTAAATAATATACCCTTAGTTTGTTCCTATTCCTAAAGTTATATAATGTGCTCCTACAACTCTTCTCATCTACTCTCTCTATTAAACAAATTTACGTAGAAAAACATGTTACTCAGAATAATAAATGAAATTGTCTAAATAATAGAATTTATAATAACAAAAATTTACTAACCTATGCATACATACAATTTATATAATATATTATCCTTTCAAGGCTTCTATACATTTTCGTTCGTCTTTCTAATTTATAATATTATTATGATTTAGTCACGTCCGGTATCCTAGCTGAACAGTTCCGAAACAGAAAATCTGTCCCCTTGACTCGGCCTCAGGAAGTTCGTCATGTCTCCAAAGAGATCTAGGCATCTCTCAGCCTGCTGATTTTATCTTTCTAACATTTGTAATAAAAAATATAATAAAAAAAATCTATCTTCTTCCATATTATGTTCGTTCAAAATCAATCAGTTATATGTATATGTTTTAATTTTCAATAATCATTATTAATAAGTAACTTCTAAATAAAGAACTTTCACAAATTAAATTTGGGTGACTAATCCTTAAATATAATTCTCAGATAATTTTATACTGATCCTAACATCTAATCTAATCCTAAAAAAAAATGTAAATCCTAATTAATTTAAATCCTAATTAATTTAAACGCAGAACTATACCAAAATTCATCCATACTCTTCATATACCAAAATTCTCTCATCCAAAAATAAATGTATCATTCATACTATTATATTAGTCCAATGTCACTTCATCATATTTTAAATTAATCCTAATTCTGTCATGTTAGTCTGTCAGTCATTTCCTCAAACTCATCCGAGTTGCAAAAAAAAAATAGGTTCACTATAAAAAGTGGCTAATGCAATTATATTGCAAAGCCCAAATTTAATTTTATCTTTTTCCGGATGCCCCGGCGAATTATGTCTTTAAAAATCCCCTCCCCCTTCTCTAAATATTCATTCAGTGTTAATTTTCTCCTTAATACCTGTTTAAATTCTCTTGAATTATTTTCTTGAATTTCACTTAATACTAATTTTTCTACATTTTGACTCTCTTCCTCCACCTCTTTCTCTAAAATTTGGGTCTGTTCCTCCCCACTGTTATTCTCTGTTCCTTCTACCTCATCAACTTGTGATTGACTGTCAATAATAAGAACCTCTTTTTCTACTTCAGAATTCCCTTCATCCAACTTGTTAATTTTTTGAATAAAGTGCTTTTCTAAGTTTTCTCCTGCTTTATTTATCCTACTTTCAACTCTTTCATTTTCTATTCGAATTTTCTCTAATTGGTTCATCAAATTGTCCACCTTTTTATCTAATCTCGCTTCCAAATTTTTAATGTCGCCTCTTAAATTTCCCATCTCTCCCTTTAATTTATTTCCCTGTTCTTCTATTCTCTGATTTATATTTTCCAAATCCCCCCTTAATTCTATTCCTTGCTCTTTCATATTCCTCCTTAAATCTCTACCCTGTTCTTCTATTTTTTGATTGATATTTCCAATATCCCCCCTTAAATTTCCCATTTCCCCAGTTAACTTTGTTAACACAACACGGAGCCATTCCATATCAGGAGCAGCAATGCCCTCTTTTTCTTTATCTTTATTTACCCCCTCCCCTTGCGACTCCTCACCTGTACCCTGCATGGACTCCATTGCGGCTGGAGTCTCCCTTTCTCTATCTTCCGATAACTCCATATCGGATCTTTCCTCCGAACTTGACCCTTCCTCTCTACTTTCCTCCTCTAATCTTCTCGCTTGTCCTCTGGTAATTGGCATTTTCTTACTTTACTAAATATATAATTACTAAACAAAAACAATGTTATATAAAATAGTAACCTTCTTTTGAAGTTGGCAAAAAAAAAAATTATTTCTCAAAATTAAATGTAACCCTTATTTGTCTCTATTCTATCCTTTTCATCTTTTTCAACCTATTTCCCTACTTTAATTAATATAAAAAAATTCTCCCATCAAGGTTTTGCCAAAATACGATAGGGCTTTGTGGCGAAAATCGTCCACACAAGGGATATGCCAAAAATGTGATAAAAGCTTGTTTGCTACCACATTTCCTGTAGAAATTTGATCTCTTTTGTTTATTTAAATTTTGATTTCTACAGTAGTTTGCCGAAAATTGCCCTAAAAAAAATATTATCAATAATTTAAGACGTGCAATTTTTAAGAAAGTACACGTATACAACGAAAAAAAAAAATTCAATTAAACAAACTTTACACTTGGATTCACAAAGAGATACCAATTTTTAATAATTTTAAATAATATTAATTTCTAATCCAAAGGTTTTTCAAATGATACTACTGGGACAACAGGGAAGATGAATAGAATAGAATTTGAAGAGGACAAATATTTGGGTTATTATCTATATTTACATATTTAAATTTTAAAAAAACTTAACATTTGAACAAACAAAACAAAAATTTACAATGGCACAAAAACATTAAATTAATACTTAAAAAACTATTTCTTTTTTTTTTTTATTTGGGCATATAAAAAATATATATTATTAATTGTACCTTCTCGACGCCTCTACCACAAAAACCAGACCCCGTCAACTCTTCACACTTTAATTCCACCCCAGTCAACTTTCATCTAATTGTTCAACTTCATTTTTATTTAAAACATATCAAACCACATTGCACCGTTTTTAAGAGCTAGCTCACGACTCCATTACATTTTACACTATTTCACAGCTGTTTTTTATATGTTTTCTTGTTTTGTTTCTCAAACACCTTGATATATATATAATATATATATGATATTAGATTATAATAAAAAAAATTACTTTTTATTCATAAAAAAATGTTCCGTAGTGTACATCATATTCCATTTAACAAACTTTACACTTAGATTTACAAAGAGATATCAGTTTTTTAATAATTTTAAATAATAATAATTCTAATCCAAAGGTTTTTCAAATGATACTACTGGGCCAACAGGGAAGATGAATAGAATAGAATTTTAAGAGGACAAATATTAGGGTTATTTGCTTTATTTACACATTATACTTAAAAAACTAAACATTTAACAAAACAGAACAAAAGAAAAAACAATAGAACAAAAATCATTAAACTAAATACTTAAAAAACTATTATTTTTTTGTTTGTTTGGGCATATTGAAAAATATATATATAATCAAATGTACCTTCTTTTCAAGTTTCTACCACATATCATCTCAACTTCACCCCAGTCAACTTTCATCTAATTGTTCAACTTCATTTTCATTTAAACATATCAATTCACAGTGCACCGTTTAAGAGCTAGCTCACGACTTCACTCTCTACTCTACTCCATTTGTTTCACAGATGTTTTATATCTTTTCTTGTTTGTTTTTTTAAACACCTTGATATATATATAATATATATATACCTATATTATATTATAATAAAAAAAAAAAGTTTTTATTCATAAAAAAATGTTCCATAGTGTACATCACAACGGATTTACTATTTAAAAATTCGCTACCTATTATTATATTGTAGCTTAAATCTGGGATAATCAAAAATCTAATATCAACGAAGTAATTATTAATTTGGACTGAAGTTATTACTTGGTACCTGATGGGTTTTGATCTTTTACTTGTGGCAGTTATAATAACAGTATTCGAAACAGTTAAAATTTCGAACTGGAATTCATCTTTATATTTATAAAAAAATTTCTCACTTATAGCACTGACCATGGAGCCACAATCTACTAAGGCGTTACTCTGAATATTCCCGATTTTAATTTTAATTTCTGGACAATAATTTAAATTCTCCTCCTGGTTCCATGGTTCCTCAAATAATAACAGATCACTGAATTCCTTTCTCAGGGACATCAGCCCATCGCAAGTGCCGGACTGATTATGACTTCCTGCCCCCTCGTCTCACTTCTGCTCTACTTTACTCTGAAATTTTTCATTAGTAAATTCTCTGGTCCTAAACTGATCAAAGTTATCTACAACTTTCCTAGGCCCCTCGGGATTTCCTCTGGGTGGATTTTCCTGCCCTTTATTTTGAAATTGTCGATTATAATTCCCTGGACCTCTGTCCCTATTATAATTATTTTGTGCGTATGGGTGTTGCCTATTTTGATACCCCTGGTAATTGTTGGCTGTAAAAACTGGCCTTTGAAAATTTTGGTTCCTATTGAACTGGTTCTCCCTCCATGAATCATTTTGTGGACGTCTAACTTCCGTGTTAAATTGATTTCTATTGTCTCTATGATTATTTTCAAATTCTTTATTATTATTTGTAAAATTTTGATCCCGGTTGTTTACACTCCTGTTCGCCCCCCTTTCTGAAAATCTCCCCTGATTATTACTATTGTTGCCCCAATGTCCGTGATTTATAATCCGATCCCCCCCAATCCTATCCAGGACGTCCACAAATTTGGCGATGGTATTCACCCCTTGGTACAAAATTATATTTTCAATCTCTCTTCCGAAATGATATGCTAGACTCCTACACACAAATTCTTCTGACATTTTATACTGGCACGATCGAGCACGCAAAATTAATTTTGACAAGTACTCTTGCGGTGTCAAATTTTTTCCCTTTTTGAAAAATGAGCCCTGGCTTAATTCTTCCATTACTATCGAGTCAAAATTTGCCCCCCAAAATTTATTTTTAAAGATTACCTTAAATTCCTCATATGTTCCTACTTCGTGGCTATTAATTTCCCAAAAAATCAATGCCTCCTCCTTCAAATGATTCTTGAGAAATTCATTCAGTTTCACCCTCCCTCCATAAAGGGTGTACTGCGATTGTAGTTCCGCCAAAAACTCCATGGCATTGTCCCTATGACTGTTCCTAAACACACAAAGATTTTTTCCCGACACAATCCGCTGCATTAATGTTTGATTTAATAATAATAATCACCTAGATAGACTAGGGTCAGAGCCATCATTTGATTGTTGTCCTTGATTGATTGTTGGAAGAGCCTCCCTCCCCCTAGACAGCTGTTCCCCTACTAACTGTGGCAATTCCTTCTCCGCTTTCTTTTGCAATTCTACAAACCTTTTACTCACCTTCTTTTCCAACACTTCTGTAATCCTTTCCTGATTTAGCTTCATCTCTGTAAGGTCCCTTCCTACTTCCTCACGCAATTCCCCCTTCAACTTCGACATATTCCCTTCTATATGACTAATTTTTTCTGAGTTGGTTTCTATTTTTCTCCCTAATTCTACAAATTCCTTGAATCCTTCCTCCTGAATCTTTTCTACCCGGCTAATCCTTTCAGAAAGTTCAGCTGTTTGGACGCTATTGTCCTCCCAAAATCCTGACAACTTTGATTCTAAGATTTGAAACCGCTCATCACATTTCTCCTCCGCGACACCTAGTTTACAGATTACTTCTTCCATCTGACTTTTCATGCCCTCTTTTAAGTTGTTTATTTTTTGATTAAAATCGCCCTTTAAGTTTTCTGCGACGTGATCTATTTTGTCTTCTAAATTTTGATTTTTTCTTTCCAAACTCCCTATTTAGTCTTTCAAATTGCCCACCTTGTTATCTAATATTACTTCTAAATCTTGAATGTCACCTCTCATATTTGTCATATCCCCTCGTAAATTTGTCTCTAAAATTTTTATGTCTGATTTTTGTTCATCAATCTTGCTACTTAAATTTGTCTCTAAAATTTTTATGTCTGATTTTTGTTCATCAATCTTGCTACTTAAATTTGTCTCTAAATGTTTCATGCTTCTCATCATAAGTTCCATGAATTGGCCCATTTTATCTGAATCTTTCTCCTCTACTTTCTCCTTCATCTCTACCTCTGTCTCTTTTTCGTCCTCAACAGTCGCAACTATGTCTTTATCTACCCCTTCCGATCCTACCGTGCTATTTTGTTCTGCCTTGTAATGTAAACAAACCCGTTGCCAAGACAACCGATGTCGAAGCGACGTTATTTTTTTGGAATCCATTTAGAAGACGAAATCAAAGTAAAAGAAGAAAGAAAATTAAGAAAGAAGAAAAGAAAATGGAAATCTGAAGAACAAAACAAGTTTAAAAAGAAATACAATACAGTAAAAGTAAAGAAAAGGTAGCTTTAGGCCTAACCTTACAGTTATCAACAAACATTTTAAATAATAATTACAAGATCCACCGACTTCAAAAGGAAACTAAATTTTCAGAAGGGATTAATTTAGCACCCAGGAACAAAATGAAACAGCTAAATGAAGAAAATTTCAGGAAGTTATAAGCAAAATTAAGAAAAGGTCAATAATTAAAAAACGAGTCGGTAGAAAGTTGTGAAAATTTTTAGGAAAAGACAGTTAATTATTAAGAAAAGATTAAAGAAGAAAAAGAAGAGAAAAACTGCCCACATCAGAAAGAAAAGCCAGTAGTAAATTTTGAAGAAACGGTCAGTTCTAAAATACATCGAATCAACTAGGCCGGATCCCATCTGAAATAATACAAGTGATCCGAAAGTGTATACCACAAACTTTAAACACTGTTTTCGAGAAATGAAGAAGCCAAAATTAAAAACAAAAGTTACAGAAAATTAAGATGACAATTTAGAAGAAAGAAGAAACGGAAGAAAGGAGAGAAAACACCAAAAAATATTAATATTTAGAAGTAAAACAAGAGACAACAGAAAAAAGAAACTCGAATTTGCTACCCATAATTCCGTGCGGAGGCAGTTTAGTCAGTCTGTGTTGAGTTCTGGTAGAGGTGAGACCTGTGAGAGACTAGTCTCTGTTTTTTTGTTGAAATGTGTGAAAAGTAGTGAGTAAACAATTAAAAGTGAGTAAAAGTGACCGGTAAAAGATTGAAGGGATGTGGAGAGAGTGTGGACTCCAATTTGTATGTTAAAAGTAAAATTTATTGTATATATGTTTCAAGTGTGACGTCACAAGGTAGTATCCATTTTTGTATATAAATTTTTCAATATGGCCATTTCAATTTTTCATATTCATCAAATTTGTTTTAGTAAAGCCAATTTATTTATAACCATGTTTTAATTTCTTTTAATTTCCCCAAAATCTCTCTCAATGAAATTCACATTTCAAAACTCATAGGCCTTGCGAATCAACACCTTTGAGATGAGCGCCAATCGTTATCGGGACATAATATTTAATAATCTTAATTTTCAGAATCACACCGGGAGACCTTTGGATTTTTGGATTGGTGCAAGTAACGTAGTTTGAAAATTTTACAGAGTTATTTATAACATATGTTTTTCATTTTTTTTAAGAGCTTCACTCAACCATATGGTAGATTATTTTATTTTTGAAATTATAGAGTCAATTAACTTAAATTTTTTTTATTATTCAAAATTTTATTCATTTTTTTTAATTTATTGTGAAAGGCAACAAGTCAATATATATTATAAAACCTAGCATTATGGCATATCCCTTGTGTGGAAATTAAATTCAATTTTTTTATATACTCAAAGTAATATAACTATAGTAACCTCAAATTTATAAACATAATAAAAAACCTAGCATTATGGCATCTCCTTGTGAGGATAATTTCTTGTTTTTTTTATTTTGCATTCTTTGATCAATAAATAACTCGCATAGAATCAACGAAACATTTTCTTTAATAACGATTAAATAAGCCTAAAGTTGCATTATAAGTAAAATCAGAAAAACAAGGCCATGAGGAGATTTGAGTTTCGTTTGGAGAGAGGGGAATATACTACATGAATTTTTGTTTATATACATATAAAAATATTGAACCAAAATATATTTTTACATTCATATTGATAATTTTTTTTTGAATTCGAGATATTAAAGTTATTATTTAAGATGAAGCTCACTAAAGAGCAATCAGACAAGATGGATAGATATATGGAAATAATGGTAGAGCAATTTCAAAATTTAGAGACAAATTTAAGGAGGGATATGAAAGAGCATTTTCAAAATTTAAATACAATGATAAGCGGACCGAATAAAGTAGAAAATATTGAAAGTAAAAGTATAGAGGAACCATTTCGAAATTTACAAGTAGTAGAAGCTAAAGAAGTCAATTTAGAAATTTCAGTAGAGGGAGACAATATAATAAGGGACTTAGATTTAGAGAGGAAGGAAGTTGAAATAGTCTCGGAAATTAGTTCTAGAAATAGCTTAGAAAATAAAGGTACAGATTTAGTAGTGAAAAATAAGTTTCAAGGTAAGAAAATTTCTTTCCAAGGGAGAAATCAAAATGAAGTATCATTTAGAGCAAATTAATGTAGAAGTAAGAAAATATGAGAGTGTGGATGTTTTGCTGTATGGATGGAGAGTGGACTTAACAGAAATATTATATAGGACAGCTGACAGGTTCGAAAAAATTTTTAGGGCAAAATACAGACAAACCGAACAGATAACTTTTAAAATAAGGGGAAATGAAAAAAATGACGTAGTACTGACAGACAGACTACGCAAAATTTTATTTAGTGTGGGGGGAAAGATATTTGAAGACATTATACGGCGCGGCATTAAGAAAAAATCAGGGGCTCTTCTTAGGCTCTGTAATTATTTAATTGCATCAGCCGAACTTACAGTAAGTAACTATTTTTGAAACTCGAATGAGTTATTGACAATCACAGACAGACAAAGTAAGAAAAACACTGACAAAACTAAGGATAAATGAAAAGAGTAAATGAATATATATATTGAGTTGAATGAAATTTATTATTAGTTATAATTACTTTTGTTGTTTATTGTAATGGTTGTGTTGATATTGAAGGTGTTGAGATATCTGGGAAATGTTGTTGCTTGGTAAATTGCCTAATTGTTATGTTTACGTGTATTCTGTTGTTGTGATGAATGTTAGTTCGTTCAGTAGTGTTGAATCGATCCGGTTGGATCGATAGGAAGATCGAACTGGAGCATGAAGTAGACAACCCAGTTAAGGGAATAGAAACCGGATCCATCTGAAGGATCCATAGTCAATATAGACAAAATTGTTTTTAGTAGATTTTCTTATTGTTCAACATTAGTATAATGGGTAATTAAATCGAGAATGTATGAAGAATAAATGAAGTAGAGTAGTCGTTTTTTTTTTAGTAGTGAATAAGCAGGCGGAGACTAATTGATCCCCTGCAATAAGCAGGCGGAGACAATTTGTTCTCTTGCAGTATTTGGCGTCTGCACTTTGCTCAGCCTAAAAACAGTAGACAAGGAACTAGCCCGGTCTCCTTGAAGCTTGACGCGCTTCCTGTATGTCGAGTCACAGGACTGGTTCCCGACGGAGTTGTCGCTTGGTGTCGGAGAGAGAGAGTGCAGATTGTCTCCTCTCTTTGGCATTGGGGGTCAGTATCTGGAAGGAACGGTCCAACTGGGGGCCAGAGAAGGATTTTTAGCTGATCCTGTGGGAGCCGCACCCAGCCAATCTCAGGAACACTTAGACAAAGCTAATACACACAAAACATACATTATTTCGGGGATTTATGATTTATTTGATACATTTATGTTACACCGTACGGACAACACAACATTAAGAAACGAAATCATTTTACATTACTCAACTTACACAATACACAGGAGGGGATTTTGTATTATTTTGCATTTTTTTATGATTTTATTTGTATATAGTGTAGATGTGTTAATTTAGGTTTAGAGGAATGTATGCTAGTATAAAAGGATTAAGAGTGGATGATCGCGATAGTATGTAGGAATTTGTTTACTTTAAAATAATTATATTATAAAATTTTTTTTGTGTTTTGAACTAAATATGTAACAATTGAATTAGGATTTAATGAAAAATGTAAGACCGTAGGAAAAGAAAGATAGGTGGATATGATGGCAAGTTAATATATACGGAGTCGACGATTTTTTTTTTTTAAGGGTAGAGAATGAAAAGATGATGATTATTCGCGGGAAGAATTAAGAATTTTATAAATAGTTTCATCTAGATATGTTTGTTTGAGATAAAAGGGGATGTAATATGATTAATAATAAAATAATTAGAATACATGGGGATAATTTTTTCTTTGAGACTTACAAGACGTTACTGAAAACTTAGATTTTGAGGAAGTTAGAGCTATTAGAGAATAGATAGCTAGATATTTATATTTTTTGTGAGATAGCCTACCCAAGGAAGGGAGGATCCACATTTTCTGCGACGATATATAAGAATAATAATCTACGATGATATAAGAAGTTATTAGGGATTTTTTTTGAGATTAGGAAGTTGAAGTTTTTTTTTGAGCTATAGGAGTTAGGGAATGGGCGAAGGCCTAGGTAACGTCGAAATAATGGGATAAGGAATATTTATACTTTGTAGGGGGGAATTTTGTAACTTGAGAAGATGTCATAGGAAGTTGAATTTTATTTGAACCAAAGATATGTGAAGAAATATTTAGAAAATGATGATGAGGAATGAGGAACTGAATTTAGAAAAGCAACCCAATGATTATTTTTTTATTTATGATTTGAAGTAGAATATAAATTTTTTTTTTGAGATTAAGATAGAAAGAAAGATGGAAAGTAAGAAAAGATATTAAGTGGTGAAGCGGCAATATTATAATTAAATATAAATTTGGTTTGTTTTGGGACATATGTCCAAAGGATCATCAGGAGACACGGCAGTGTCTCTGGCCAAGTCCGAAAAAAAAGAAAGAAAAAGACACTGCTGTGTAACTTTTCTCGTGACACTAAATGCCACTTTTTGCATCAACAAAAGTATGTTATGCAATAACAAAATAACATTTTTCTCTACATGGTTGTGTCGAGAACTCCGAGCTGAACAAAATGAAAAAAAAAAGTAGACAAAAAAGTTCATATTTGACCAAGTTACAAGGGGTCAAAGTCAGCAAAAAATAACTTTTTTTTTTCCTTTTTCAGTGTCCGGACGTCCGGATGACGTCATCAAAGTTTCATCAAAATATTTCATTTTAATTATGTGGAACGTTGTTATGCAGTGATAGTTAATACAGTGTAATAGTGACAGTTACAAATTCCCACGTTACCAACCTGAGGGTTGCGGGTTCGAATCCGCACCAGTAATATCAACATTCTTTGCTAATAGCCAACGTTACCAACCCGAGGGTTGCGGGTTCGAATCCCCCCGAGTAATATCAATCAACTTATTTTACAAAATGCTCACGTTACGAACCCAAGGGTTGCGGGTTCGAATCCCGATCAGTAATATCAACTTATTTTACAAATAGCTCACAATACCAACCCGAGGGTTGCGGGTTCGAGTCCCGATCAGTAATATCAACTTATTTTACAAATAGCTCACATTACCAACCCGAAATTGTTGGGTTCTGATCCCCACCAGCAACATCAACTTATTTCACTAATAGCTCGCGTTACCAACCCGAGGGTTGCAGGTTCGAGTACCGATCAGTAATATCAACTTATTTTACAAATAGCTCACGTTACTTACTATATAAATAGCTCCCGTATCCAACCCGAGGGCTCCGGGTTCGAATCCCCACCAGTAATATCAACTTATTATATAAATAGCTCCCGTTTCCAACCCGAGGGTTCCGGGTTCGAATCCCGACGAGTAATATCAACCTATTTTACAAAAAGCTCAAGTTACCACCCCGAGGGTTGCGGGTTCGACTCCCGATCAGTAATATCAACCTATTTTACAAAAAGCTCAAGTTACCACCCCGAGGGTTGCGGGTTCGACTCCCGATCAGTAATATCAACTTATTTTACAAATAGCTCGCGTTACCATCCCGGAAGTTGCGGGTTCGAGTCCCGATCAGTAATATAAACTTATTTTACAAATAGCTTACGTTACGAATTCGAGGGTTGGGGGTTTTAATCCCCACCAGTAATATCAACTTACTTTACAAGTAGCTCACGTCACGAACACGAAGGTTGCGGTTCGAATCCCCACCACTAATATCAACTTACTTTATAAATAGCCCACGTTACCAACCCGAGGGTTGCGGGTTTGAATCCCCACCAGTAATATCATCAACTTATTTTACGAATAGCCCACGATACCTACCCGAGGGTTGCGGTTTCGAATCCCTATCAGTAATAACGACTTCCTATATAAATAGTTCACGTTACCACCCCGAGGGTTGCGGGTCCGAGTCCCGATCAGTAATGTCAACTTATTTTACAAATAGCTCTCTTTACCAACCCGAGGATTGTGGGTTTGAATCCCTACCAATAATACCAACTTACTTTACAAAATGCTCACGTTACGAACCCAAAGGTTGCGGGTTTGAATCCCCACCAGTAATATCAACTTATTTTACGAATAGCCCACGTTACCACCCCGAGGGTTGCAGGTTCGAGTCCCGATCAGTAATATCAACTTATTTTACGAATAGCCCACGTTACCACCCCGAGGGTTGCAGGTTCGAGTCCCGATCAGTAATATCAACTTATTTTACAAATAGCTTGCGTTACCAACCCGAAAGTTGCGGGTTCGAGTCGCGATCAGTAATATCAACTTATTTTACAAATAGCTCACGTTACGAACCCGAGGGTTGCGGGTTCGAATCCCCACTAGTAATACCAACTTATTTTACAAATATCCTACTTTACCAACCCGAGGGATGCGGTTTCGAATCCCTACCAGTAATAATGACTTCCTGTATAAATAGTTCACGTTACCACCCGGAGGGTTGCGGGTTCGAGTCCCGATCAGTAATGTCAACTTAGTTTACAAATAGCTCTCTTTACAAACCCGAGGGTTGCGGGTTCGAATCCCTCCCAATAATACCAACTTACTTTACAAAATGCTCACGTTACGGACCAGAGGGTTGGGGGTTCGAATCCCCACCAGTAATGTCAACTTACTTTACGAATAGCCTATGAGTTTTGTCTTTTATGTCTTTTCTTTTTCAGTTTTGTATCGAATTTTCTGTCAGTTTTGTACGTATCACTAAATGCCACTGCTGCAATACACTGCTGTGTAACTTTTCTCGTGACACTAAATGCCACTTTTTGCATCAACAAAAGTATGTTATGCAATAACAAAATAACATTTTTCTCTACATAGTTGTGTCGAGAACTCCGAGCTGAACAAAATGAAAAAAAAAAGTAGACAAAAAAGTTCATATTTGACCAAGTTACAAGGGGTCAAAGTCAGCAAAAAAGACACGGCAGTGTCTCTGGCCAAGTCCGAAAAAAAAGAAAGAAAAAGACACTGCTGTGTAACTTTTCTCGTGACACTAAATGCCACTTTTTGCATCAACAAAAGTATGTTATGCAATAACAAAATAACATTTTTCTCTACATAGTTGTGTCGAGAACTCCGAGCTGAACAAAATGAAAAAAAAAAGTAGACAAAAAAGTTCATATTTGACCAAGTTACAAGGGGTCAAAAAGTCAGCAAAAAATCAGGAGACACGGCAGTGTCTCTGGCCAAGTCCGGAAAAAAAGAAAGAAAAAGACACTGCTGTGTTGTAACTTTTCTCGTGACACTAAATGCCACTTTTTGCATCAACAAAAGTAACTTTTTCTTCTTCCTTTTTCAGTGTCCGGACGTCCGGATGACGTCATCAAAGTTTCAAAATATTTCATTTTAATTATGTGGAACGTTGTTATGCAGTGATAGTTAATACAGTGTAATAGTGACAGTGTAAAGAGTGATAATGTGACAGTGACAGCGTGTCAGTGACAATTTGGCAGTGACAGCGGGACAAAAACAGTGTAAGTGAATAAACAAAGTGAAAACCGCGTAAAATTGACAGTGAGAGTGATTTTCGAAAACAGGGCTACCGTAGCAATGACAGATTGAAAGTGACAGTATGACAATGACAGTTCGACAGTGACAGTTTGACAGTGAGTTTGAAAAGTGACAGTTTGGCAGTGACAGTTTGACACTTCGACAGTTTGACAGTTTGACACTTTGACAGTTTGAGACTTTGACAGTTTGACACTTTGACAGTTTGACACTTTGACAGTTCGACAGTTTGACACTTTGACAGTTTGACACTTTGACAGTTTGAGACTTTGACAGTTTGACCGTGTTTTACAAATTCGGTTGAATAAATGATATTTTTGTTTGTATATTTGCAAAATTTATTTTTTTCATTTATCTCAAAAAATCATTAACATGAATTTTGATTATTTATGAAATAAATGATGAATATATCGAAAATTATTAATTAAGCCAGAATAATAATCGAACAATACCGACAGTTACAGTTTGACAGTTACAATTTGACAGTTTGACAGTGACAGTGTAATAGTGACAGCATGACGGTCACAATTTGACAGAAATAGCATTATATCGTGGCTTTTAATCGTTAGTGACAAATGTAAGAGAATTTGTGAATAATTTTGATTAGGTCATTGACCAAGATTTAATGATCATAATTTGTATTTCCCGCGCTTTATTGTATGTATCGATATAAATTGACACGATGTAATTTTATTTGATCTCAGCGGTACTACGTTTCATTGTGTGAACGTGCCGATAACGAGCAGCACAGAATGAGCGAATCCTTGGTATGTTTTTAATATACTTGATTCTATTTATGCACTTACTTTTCATATTTTTATGCATGGTTGAATGCTTGTATCAGTATACGTGTACTAATTAGTGAATTGTTTTTCGATGCTTATTTCTATTCATTCATTCTGTTGTTTGATTTTTTAATCTAAAATTTCTCATTTTTTTCAATTTATCATAAAAAAATCTGATCGTAATGTATGTTGAAAAATGACAGGGCGAATAGCACACGCTTAAAATATATTATTCTTATTTTTGTACAATTTTAATTACTTTTTTACAGGTGATCAATTCAGGAGATTTTGGACGGTAACGATCAAACATATGTAGAAAATTGATAAAATATCAAGAAAAAAGTGAAAAAATTGTGTTTGTTATTTTGTGTTTGAACTGCTGCTGTAAGCGCTGTACTTTTATTATTGACTAATAGTGAAACATTGATAATGTAGATCTATTTACTGTACTATATCTTTACAAATTCAGTATAAAATTATTAAAATTCTATCATTTAATAGACTAAAATTTTATTCGAAATGAAGTACATAAATAGTGTACCTATTTTAGAAAATTCTGATTACGACAGAATATCATCTGGTGAGTGGTTATATAATGATCATATATCTTTTTTCTATCACATGGTTAAACAATTTTCAGACTTTAAACCTCAAGATTCACTTTATTTGACCGATGTCAAAAGAATTATACCATTAGAACAATCAAAATGCATTTACATCCAACTTCTACCTATTGCTGAATCACACTGGGTTTGCTGTTTTTACGACAGTAAAAAAATTTTCATTTATGATTCTTCTTTAAAAAGTAGACAAAGTAATCAAGTGTTAGTATCAACTGATATAATGACATATTTACGACATTTGTTCCCTTTCTACGAATTCGAAAAAAATCCGATAAAGTTTCCTACTGTGCAAAACCAACCAAACTCGAGCGATAGCGGCGTATTCGCAATAGCGTTTGCAACGTCAATATTATTTAATATAAAACCAGAAAATGTTCAATACGAACATAGTACTATGCGACAACACTTAATAAACATGTTCTTGAGTGGTTTGATCACGCATTTTCCTACATCATCTCGTCTCGAGAATGTTTTGTCTTTGGAAAGTATTCGAAAACGCCGATCAGAAGCTTTGCGTAAGCGACTTAGTCGAGAAACTAAAGTCTGTAATAGTAATCAAGGAAAAATGTCAGTAATAGAGAGAAATCACAATTATTATATGAAAAACAAAACAAAGCTGCTTGAAAAAGCCAAACAAAAATATGAAAAAGATAAGAGTCAAGGTTTGGTGGCTACTGAAGCATCTAGGGCTAAAAATCGGAAACAATATCAACAAAACCCTGAACCAAAGAGAACTAAAGAGAGAAATAAATATCGCCGAAATCGAAAACAAAAAATCAGGTACCAGAAAAAAGAAATTCATATTTTGAATACAAATCTTAAGTTGAAACATTCTTCCGCTTTTTATATCAGGAGACACGGCAGTGTCTCTGGCCAAGTCCGAAAAAAAAGAAAGAAAAAGACACTGCTGTGTAACTTTTCTCGTGACACTAAATGCCACTTTTTGCATCAACAAAAGTATGTTATGCAATAACAAAATAACATTTTTCTCTACATGGTTGTGTCGAGAACTCCGTCAACAAAATAATAGCAAAATTGAAAGGTTCTCTTGGACATCGTGCTTTGCAAGCAGAATCTATTTACAAATGGTGTAGCATTGTTAGAAATTCCTTTATTAACAATATGAAAAAATTTGTATCTAAAATAAAAACTAATGCGACAACTGCTTTAATGCGTGCTAATGAATGCGCAGTGTTCGAATTCAGTCAAAAAAATGTCATTGAAGCACTTTGTGGCGAATCGCATCACACGCGCCATTCAGAACAATACCATTATGATGCAGGTTACGATTTTGAAAATCATTTGTTGAGAGAGAAAAAAATGATAATGAACGTCAAAGGGCAAGTTAATAATATTTTACCAACTACTGACATGTCCGAAACAAGAAAAGGTAAAAAAACCACAAAACAAAGTCACTGGAAATGTGACGATATTTGCAATGTGTCTGAAGAATTGGTCAAAAAATATAAGCGATTTTTAGACAAAGTGGAAAAAGCGACTTTCAAAAAGTTTGTTAGCTCATTATTATTTGTATCACAAATTCGGGAATGTTCTCGTAAAACCGGATCTTCATCCAAACTCGGTCATCCTTCACGATGCTATAGTGATCCATTGTATTGTACATCTTTTCTTTCTGCAGTACAATCGTTATCGTCTCATTTCAAATCCGTTAGACAAATGAAACAAAATTTATACAAATTTTTCTATTACTACTCGAAATTCAAAAATATAACAACAGCTATAAATAAAATTGATGTTAAATTTTTGCAGAAGGTAGCAAACGAAAAAATGAACAATAGTAAAACGTATAGTAAGGTGTCTGCTATTTGCTTAGATGAAGAAGAAATAATAAGGGAATACAATGCTTCTTTTCTTGCATTCAAAACGCGCTTACAAGATTTACCACGGATTGATTGTATTTCTTGTGAAAAATTATGTTTACGAAGAGATGTCGTTTCATTAAAATCTTTAAGAAAGCCTATAACGGGCTTAATGTGGCGCACGTTTGAATCAGAAATTTTAAAAGATGCAGACATTAACTCGAAATACATATGTTATTATTGTCTGCGATATTTCCGTTCAGAAAAGATGCCACCCACTTGTATATTAAACAATCTTAAAGTTGGAACATCGCCTGATTGTTTGTCTGAGCTTAATGAATATGAAAAAATACTGATTCAGCGAGCTAAAGCTTTCCAGATTGTTCAATGTAAAGGCACAGTGTCAAACAAAAATTTACCTCGGAGACATATGATTAGAAAAGTGAAAGGACGCACTTTTCATTTACCTTTACCATTACAAAAAACTCTGAATAAAATATGTCCACCTGATGAACCAATAAATTTGAATCATGAACTCTACATACTTGTGAGAGGAATCCCAACGAAAAAGAAGATCGTTTGGGAAGATTTAGTTAGCATAAATAAAGTGTACAAAGCTTTACAGTGGTTGAAAATGAACAATGAACATTATAGAAACATTCACCTGCCTCCAGTATCTGATACTTTACTCGAAAAAATACAAACTAAAAACAATAATTTAGAATATAACATTCCTTCAGATAGTGACGAAGATCAGGATATTGATCTGTACGATGATAGGAACGTAAATGACAATACTTTTGATGAACGCAGACCTTTAGTAACTCAAGTGACCGAAGACATAGATGCATATGATCAATATACGGTATATCCTATGTATAATAAAAAGCTCAATGTGCCTTCTTCAAAATTATATCAAATGTTGAAAATTGAAGATGTACCGATCGATAATCGTTATAAGTTTCTCGACGCTCTATGCTTTCCCGATTTATATCCTTATGGAAATAACGGGCAACATGAAAACAGAAATATACCTTTGCAAGATTATGTGTTCATTCGTTCAAAGTTGTTATCAAAGCATAGTAGATTTCGTCTTAGTCTCCAATATTTGTTTTTTCTTCTCAATGATGCTAATAATCGACAATTAAAGAGTGGTATATATTATACAATGATGGTTACCAATGCTCATGAAAGGTACACGGCAGGTAAATATTTACAAGAGTTACCTGAAGAAGACATAGATATAAAATTGAATACGATTTTTTCAAGATTACGAAACACTCAAGCTTACTGGCAAAAACCGTACAATAATTTACAGTGCATGATTGTACATTATGGTCCGGCTACTTGGTTCCTAACTTTCAGTCCTAGTGAATGGAAGTGGGACGATTTAGGTGAATTTTTGCGTGAAATGAATCCTGACAAATCAAAACTTTCAACATCTGAATTAATAGTGCATGATCCAGTAATGGCTGCATATTATATCCATATCGCATTCAAAGCAATGTTTGACTTTTTATGTTCAGATGACAATCCAATCGGTAAGATAATTCATTATTATTGGCGTCAAGAGTATCAAGGTCGTGGAATTCCTCATATTCATATGATGATTTGGGTGAAAGACGCTCCAATACTCGGAAAAGCTACAAACGAACAAGTAGCAGCATGGATTATGAAATATATAACTTGCAAAATCCCGGATAAATTTTCATCTCCGACTCTACACCGAACCGTCACAACGGATCAGAAACATAATCATAATTCGTACTGCATGCGCACGAAAACAGTCGGTGGCAAAAGTCATTCAGTTTGTCGATTTGGATTCCCAAGGAATATGACAGAAAATCTGATAGTAAGAGATGTTACTACTGCCATTGTCGGTAGACGACAGTTGCGGAGTAAAAGTAGACTTTATGATTTACCGAGAGAAAAAAGTGAATGTTACATTAACGATTACAATGCAGCTATCAAATTGATATGGCCTGGTAATATGGATATACAATATATTGGTGAAGAATCAGAATTCATTAATCTATATTTAACAACATATGTTAATAAATGTGAAGTTGCGAAAGCATCTTTAAATGATTGCCAAAAAAATATTGGTTTAGTTAGCAAGTTGTATAGTATCGGTAATACTATGCTTAATAACAGAGAATGCGGTGCCATAGAAGCTGCTGATACTTTATTAGGATTTCCTTTGTATGGTACTGATCCTGATACGGTTATAAGATGGGTTGCAGTTAATGAAGTTAGAAACAGGAAAGTTAAATCGTTTGATGAGATTAAAGCTCTTGATAAAGACTCTACTGATATTTTTTGCCCATCTATGATTGATGATCACTACGTCAATCGACCAAATGACTTAGAAAATTTGAACCTGTACGATTTTCTAAAATGGTATGACATAGTCAGAGAAGAACCAAAAAAAGATACAACAACCATTTATCGAATGAAAGGCGGATTATTTTTACGGCAACGTGAGAAACCATATTTGCTCAATCATTACAGATACAATATCAAAACGGAACCCGAAAAGCATTACTTTTCATTATTGTTCTTATTTAAACCTTGGCGAGATCAAAGTGAGCTGAAAGGGCCATTCAGCACATTTGCAGAAGCTTTCAATGATCAGCATGAGAATTTAGTGGAGGCGATGAAGTATCACGAAAGATTGCAAGATATAGAAAATGCTTACGAGAAAGCTCTAGAAGATATACAAAAGTTGGAACAACAATTAGCACATGATGAAAAAATTGACGATTCTGATAGTGATATAGATTTAGAATGTAATCCTCAAAATGTTGATGAAGCTATGCAAGAATTAAAAGATTTCGGAATCAGAAATACAAATGTGAACATTGACAGTATGATAGATCAGTTAAATCCTGATCAACGTCGAGTATTTGATAAAGTTGTACAAGTCACTCAGTCTGATAATTCAATACTACGTTTATTCGTTACTGGTCAAGGTGGAACTGGTAAAAGTCGATTGATAGAAACAATTCAATTGACGTTAATGTCCAAGTTTGGACAGACCACTGCTATATCTGCACCCACAGGAATAGCAGCATTTAATATCAATGGGCTTACAATTCATAGATTGTTTAGAATTCCAATATCGAAAGATACTTATGATCAAAAGTACAAACCACTTTCAGACATGACTTTGAAGGTGCTTAGATATACACTCAGAGATGTTAAGTTGTTCGTATTCGATGAAGCTTCAATGATTTCAAATGACCTATTGATGTTCATAAATCTTAGATTATGTGAAATTTTTGATACGTTTGACACTGAAGATGGTTGGTTTGGAGGAAAACATATTCTCCTGTTCGGAGATCTTTTGCAGTTGCCTCCCGTCAAAGGTGATCCACTGTTCATTCAGTTGACTAGCAAACAAATTAAAAAATACATGGGGACAATTGGAGCTCCTCCATTGTGGAACATTTTCGAATATGATGAACTTATTCAGAATATGCGCCAACAAAATGACGAAACTTATAAAGACATATTAGCTAAAGTTCGTTTAGGTTTTCTTACAGAATCAGACAGCAAGATTCTTGAAACACGATTGATCAAGTTCAGAAGTAATTCGTCAAATGAAAGGTTGGATGAATTATGTAACTATATGAATTCATTACAATCTGACCCTGTGTGTTTATTGCCGACACGTTACATGTGCACTGTCTTGAACGAAGCTATGTTAGCGAGATTGCAATCAGAAGAAATCATTCTTATGGCTCAAGACGATTTTGAATGTCCTTCGTATGTTAAGAAAAAAATTAATACATTTCTCGAAGAAGGAGATGAAAATGTTTCTGAAACAGATGGAATTGAACGTTTAATCACGATCAAAATTGGTGCAAAAATAATGGTCAGAAGAAATATAGATGTGACGTTAGGTCTTGTAAATGGTACAGTGGGAACTGTTTTCTCCGTAACACTTGCTGCAGATGGAAAATCAGTCGAGTCGGTGAACATTACAACAACAGATGGAAGAACCTTTGGTATCAAAAGAGGCGAATTTCAATTTCAAGTTTTGAATAAATTTATTGTGACTCGGAAACAATTTCCTATTTCTTTAAGTTATGGAATAACCATACACAAGAGTCAGGGTTTGACTTTAAAATGTATTATAACTGATATTGGTAGTGATATATTCAGTTTTGGACAATCTTATGTTGCACTTTCTCGTGTGAGTTCGTTAGATGGGCTACATTTAATCAATTACAGTCCGAGTTCTATCTCTGCTGATAAAAGATGTATATTAGAATATAATCGTTTGAGAAAACTATACACATCGTTCTTGTCGGAATTAAAATTACAAAATAATTACAGCAAGAAAATAGTTCAACGTAAATGGGCTTTATCAACAAAAATCACAGATACTCAAAGTATTATACAAAATGAACAAACACTTGCAGACTCGTGGGAGATCCATGGTTTACCAAACCCCAGTATTTATTGCTATGCAAATGCTACATTGCAATGTTTACTTCACTGTACTAAAATAAGACAACGTTTATTAAGGAGTACAAACTGTGAAGTTATCAGAAATTTCATCATGTCATACACTGGTCGCAAAACAAGAACTAATGTTTTGGAAGTGAGAAACGATGTGAACGAAATATTTGCAGATGAAAATGTACAGCAAGACGCAAGCGAATTTTTAATGTTTCTCATCGAAAAGTATGATGTGATCAAAAGCTGTACTGAAGCTAAATTCAAAATTGTTACACGTTGTCATAATAAACAATGTAGTTATACAAACAATTCATCTGACTTAGACAATATCATAAGAATACCAGTTGATGTTGAAAATAACAAGGGAAAATCCAGTACTCTCCAAACATTAGTGCAATCTACGTTCGATTCGTGGGAAGAAGTCGATGGTAAGTGCGACAAATGCGGTCAAAGTCCAATTAGTAGAAAATTATCCGTTGAGGCAACAAAAGAAATTTTAATTGTGCAATTAATACTTTTCAAGAACGACAATGGTGTATTATCTAAAATCCAAGGTTTCCGTATAGGAAGTGTTCCAACTACGAAAATTAACATCAATGATAAAAAGTATAAAGTAATTAGTACTATATTTCATCATGGAGAAGAAATGGCCCATGGACATTACACGAGCATGTTGAGAGAAGGTAACACTTCTAATTGGATTCGTGCTGATGACAATTTAATAAGGAAACAGAAATGGCCCAAAAATGCAAATGATGCGTACATTTTTATATTAGAACAATGTAAATAACAAGCATACTTCAATAAAACAAACTATGCACCATGAATAAGCATATTTTTATATTAGAACAATGTAAATAACAAGCATACTTCAATAAAACAAACTATGCACCATGAATAAGCATAATCATTTCGAAAAATAATCAATTGTTTATGGTTAAAATGCAAAGAAAGTAAGACCTGCTGTGAGAAATAGAAAAAAAATCTTTCTCTAAGTTAATAGTAAACATAAGTTCGACTTATAAATAGTTTTGATATAAAAAATTCAGTAAAACTGAAAAGCACGGCCAAGTACGAAAAAAATACCTACCGAAGTAATTAATAAACATAAGATTGATTCATTAAATGTTGTGATATATAAAAGTAAAACTGAAAAGCACGGCCAAGTACGAAAAAAATACCTACCGAAGTAATTAATAAACATAAGATTGATTCATTAAATGTTGTGATATATAAATAAAAAATTCAGTAAAACTGAAAAGCACGGCCAAGTACGAAAAAAATATCTACCGAAGTAATTAATAAACATAAGTTTGATTCATTAAATGTTGTGATATATAAAAAAATTCTGGTCAAGTACGATCTTCCATGTATATATACTTCAAAAATTTATTCCTTTTATTTTATTATTGTACGTTGTTTGTTTGTACGTAGAATATATTGTAATTAAACTCTTTAACTGACCGTTTAATTAAAAGAAGTTCAGGTTGTTGAACCTGTTCCACCTTTATATCGATTATTTAAACATACGAATACGCAAAATGTGCGCGCATATTTCTGAGCGAGCGGAGCTCATTTCAGGTACTTGGCGACCTGCCGCGAAGATTAAGTTTACACAATGCTATCTACCTGGAATATGGTATCAATCAATGCAAATTTGAAAACACATGTAATCATGGAATTTTTCTAGAAACAAACTAAATGCTCAGGGGAGAAACAATTATTATAGGCAGTCGGGTAATACAGACAGGAACCGTTTTACCATAAATATTCGATATTTTGTTTATATTAATATTTTTTCATAGCAAAAGATATAATTAATTTATTTTTATAGGAAAAAATATGGCTGCAGTGATCTAAATCGAATGATATATGAACGATTCAAATTTGCGATTTAAAAGAAATAATTTGTTAAAAACAATTCAGTGCTTTAAATCAATAACAACAATTAAATAACAAAATGCTCAAAACCGAAGAAAATTTTGAAAAGATAACGAAAACATAAAAAAACAACAAAATGCATAAAAAATAAGGATTGGATCTGTAGGTTTCCTCATTGTATATTAGTTTTTCAGCTTAGAAAAGAAACCTATGAGTTTTGTCTTTTATGTCTTTTCTTTTTCAGTTTTGTATCGAATTTTCTGTCAGTTTTGTACGTATTTTTTAAGACTTGCAATACAATGTAAGTTTTTTGAATTCTGTTAGAAAGATTTAAAATAGACATCTACAAGTATTACAATTTCTATGCCTTGACCCTTAGTCAGTCATTGACAGCGGATCAGTAAGTCATTTAAATTGTGTCGCATAAATTTCCTGAATGATAAAAGAATAATCAAAAATGAAAATAGATGGATGAATATAACAAACAATGTTACATGTTTCAAAACTTTTTTAATTTTATATTCATGTTATTGCATTCAGTATTCATCTATATCCAACAACAAAATGTTTCTATTCATTAAGATTGAATTTCGTTGTAACAAATGCCAATATTGAAAAGGTTTCTTCAGCGGCAGGTCGCCAAGTACCTGAAATGAGCTCCGCTCGCTCAGAAATATGCGCGCACATTTTGCGTATTCGTATGTTTAAATAATCGATATAAAGGTGGAACAGGTTCAACAACCTGAACTTCTTTTAATTAAACGGTCAGTTAAAGAGTTTAATTACAATATATTCTACGTACAAACAAACAACGTACAATAATAAAATAAAAGGAATAAATTTTTGAAGTATATATACATGGAAGATCGTACTTGACCAGAATTTTTTTATATATCACAACATTTAATGAATCAAACTTATGTTTATTAATTACTTCGGTAGATATTTTTTTCGTACTTGGCCGTGCTTTTCAGTTTTACTGAATTTTTTATTTATATATCACAACATTTAATGAATCAATCTTATGTTTATTAATTACTTCGGTAGGTATTTTTTTCGTACTTGGCCGTGCTTTTCAGTTTTACTTTTATATATCACAACATTTAATGAATCAATCTTATGTTTATTAATTACTTCGGTAGGTATTTTTTTCGTACTTGGCCGTGCTTTTCAGTTTTACTGAATTTTTTATATCAAAACTATTTATAAGTCGAACTTATGTTTACTATTAACTTAGAGAAAGATTTTTTTTCTATTTCTCACAGCAGGTCTTACTTTCTTTGCATTTTAACCATAAACAATTGATTATTTTTCGAAATGATTATGCTTATTCATGGTGCATAGTTTGTTTTATTGAAGTATGCTTGTTATTTACATTGTTCTAATATAAAAATATGCTTATTCATGGTGCATAGTATTAATTACAGTAAAGTTTGCATTTAGATAATAATATGTTCAATATTTTTTTATATATGAAATTTAAAAGACAATTTTATTTGTCTTCCGCTCGTCCAAATTGTAAAGGACTGAGCTCAGTTTATAATTAGAGTGTAAAGAATTTTTTTTGTTTAATGTAAATTTGTTGTAAATGACAGTGGGGAATGAAGTGAAGTGACAGGTGCGAGATGAATTTTTGTTGAGGTGGTTTGTGAGCGTAGAGACACCCAAAAGTTCCGGTTCACGACGACCAATTGGAGGACGACAGGAGTGGATGAAGGCGGAAAAAGGACCAGGATAAAACAGATGAAGAGGGAACCTTTGGAACAAAAATTGTGATTCTAGAAACACAATTTTCGTTCCAGAAAAAATAGGAGAAGGCAATTGTAATGTAAACAAACCCGTTGCCAAGACAACCGATGTCGAAGCGACGTTATTTTTTTGGAATCCATTTAGAAGACGAAATCAAAGTAAAAGAAGAAAGAAAATTAAGAAAGAAGAAAAGAAAATGGAAATCTGAAGAACAAAACAAGTTTAAAAAGAAATACAATACAGTAAAAGTAAAGAAAAGGTAGCTTTAGGCCTAACCTTACAGTTATCAACAAACATTTTAAATAATAATTACAAGATCCACCGACTTCAAAAGGAAACTAAATTTTCAGAAGGGATTAATTTAGCACCCAGGAACAAAATGAAACAGCTAAATGAAGAAAATTTCAGGAAGTTATAAGCAAAATTAAGAAAAGGTCAATAATTAAAAAACGAGTCGGTAGAAAGTTGTGAAAATTTTTAGGAAAAGACAGTTAATTATTAAGAAAAGATTAAAGAAGAAAAAGAAGAGAAAAACTGCCCACATCAGAAAGAAAAGCCAGTAGTAAATTTTGAAGAAACGGTCAGTTCTAAAATACATCGAATCAACTAGGCCGGATCCCATCTGAAATAATACAAGTGATCCGAAAGTGTATACCACAAACTTTAAACACTGTTTTCGAGAAATGAAGAAGCCAAAATTAAAAACAAAAGTTACAGAAAATTAAGATGACAATTTAGAAGAAAGAAGAAACGGAAGAAAGGAGAGAAAACACCAAAAAATATTAATATTTAGAAGTAAAACAAGAGACAACAGAAAAAAGAAACTCGAATTTGCTACCCATAATTCCGTGCGGAGGCAGTTTAGTCAGTCTGTGTTGAGTTCTGGTAGAGGTGAGACCTGTGAGAGACTAGTCTCTGTTTTTTTGTTGAAATGTGTGAAAAGTAGTGAGTAAACAATTAAAAGTGAGTAAAAGTGACCGGTAAAAGATTGAAGGGATGTGGAGAGAGTGTGGACTCCAATTTGTATGTTAAAAGTAAAATTTATTGTATATATGTTTCAAGTGTGACGTCACAAGGTAGTATCCATTTTTGTATATAAATTTTTCAATATGGCCATTTCAATTTTTCATATTCATCAAATTTGTTTTAGTAAAGCCAATTTATTTATAACCATGTTTTAATTTCTTTTAATTTCCCCAAAATCTCTCTCAATGAAATTCACATTTCAAAACTCATAGGCCTTGCGAATCAACACCTTTGAGATGAGCGCCAATCGTTATCGGGACATAATATTTAATAATCTTAATTTTCAGAATCACACCGGGAGACCTTTGGATTTTTGGATTGGTGCAAGTAACGTAGTTTGAAAATTTTACAGAGTTATTTATAACATATGTTTTTCATTTTTTTTAAGAGCTTCACTCAACCATATGGTAGATTATTTTATTTTTGAAATTATAGAGTCAATTAACTTAAATTTTTTTTATTATTCAAAATTTTATTCATTTTTTTTAATTTATTGTGAAAGGCAACAAGTCAATATATATTATAAAACCTAGCATTATGGCATATCCCTTGTGTGGAAATTAAATTCAATTTTTTTATATACTCAAAGTAATATAACTATAGTAACCTCAAATTTATAAACATAATAAAAAACCTAGCAGTCTCTAATATATATATACAATATTCCCCCTCTCTCCCAACGAAACTCAAATCTCCTCATGGCCTTATTTTTCCTGATTTTAAATAAGATGCAACTTTAGGCATATTTAATCTTTATTAAAAAAAATGTTTCGGTGACTCTAAGCGAGTTATTTATTAATAAAGGAATGCAAAATAAAAAAAAAACAAGAAATTATCCGCACAAGAAGATGCCAAATGCTATACTTATTGTTAATTTACTTTAATTGAATAATAAAAAAAAATGGATTTCATTTTATTTCTGATTTTCAAAAATTCAAAAAAAAATTATATATCATAACTAAGTCTGTACATTCTTGGAATTTACGTTAATTGTACCAATAAATCAAAATTGTTTCCCGGTATTATTCTAAAAAAAATATTAATTATAGCTATTGTGTCCCGAACAATTGGTACTTACCTCCAAAGGTGTAGAGATCCGCAAGGCCTATGAGTTTCGAAATTTGAATTTCATTGAGAGAGAGATGGAGAATTTAAAAAGAAATTTAAACATATTTAATAAAATTATAATTATTAATAAACATATAAATAAACTGGCTTTACTAAAAAAAAATTTATGAATTTGAAAAATTGAAGTGGCCATATTGAAAAATTATATACAAAAATGGATACTACCTGGTGACGTCACACTTGAAATATATACAATTCATTTTACTTTTTAACATAAAAATTGGAGTCCACACTCTCTTCACATCCCTTCAATCCTTTACCGGTCGCTTTTACTCACTTTCAATTGTTTACTCACTACTTTTCGCACATCTTCAACAAAAAACAGAGACTAGTCCCACATAGGTTGTGCCCTGTTGGGAGGCGACACATCGACTGACGTATGTCGTGCAGGGCATTCTGGATCTCCCAACTCGAGTGTCTTTTGGCTTCCGTCTTTTATTTGGTTCCTAAATATTAAAATTTTCCGACGTTATCTTCCCTCTCTTCCTTTTCTTGTGTCTTCTTAATTATTATTTTAATTTCCTGCAGCTCTGTTTATTAATTTTGACTCCTACTTTTTTCAAAAACAGTATTCAAACTTCGGTGAAATACACTTTCGGATCATTCTACGGCCTTGGATTGGATCCGTCCTCTATGATTGGATCAATTTTGGAACAGGCTTCCTTTTCAAAATTTTGAGCTGGCTTTTCTATCTGATGTGGGCAGTTTTTCTCTTCTTTTCCTTTTTCAATCTCTTCTTAATAATTGACTGTCTTTTTCTAAAAATTTTCAAAACCTTCTACCGACCAGTTTTTTAACTATTGATCTTTTTTTTCATTTGCGTTTATATTTTCTCCAATTCTTCTTCCTTTTTTTCTTTTAACTGTTTTATTTTCTTCCTGGGTGTGGAATTAATTTTTCCTGTAAATTTAGTTTCTTTTTGAAGTTGGTTGGTTTCTTGATTGATGTTTCAAATGTTCGTTGATAACTGTAAGGTTAGGCCTAAAGCTACCTTTTATTTCTTTTAAAGTTGTTCTTACTCTGCTGATTTTCTATTTTATTTTCTTCATCTTTAGGTTTCTTTCTTCTTTATTTTCTTTTTCTTCTTTCAAATTGGTTCCAAAAAATTATAACGTCGCTTCGACATCAGTTGTCTTGGCAACGGGTTTGTTTACATTACACTATTTAAATTCATAAAGGTTAACTAAAAATCAATAGAGTGAAATAACATGTCATATTTCCATCTTGGTCGTTTTTTTTTTGTACAAGAGCAATTGGGTGTATTGTTCATAAATTACTTGAAAAGGAATATAAGAAATTTCTGTCATATTACTGTTATGTAAGAGTATCAAAAAGTATACGAATGTTAAATTTATGTAATTATTGTAATTTTATGAATCGCCCCTTTCTTTTCAATTTAAATTCTAATTATTAATATGTTTGTCTCATATACAAACCCAGGTAAGAAAGATTCTGCGTCTGGCATGTCTACCCGCTCCTTAAAAGACCCCACGATATAATTAAATTATACAGAGATAATTTGAAAGAGTCCATACCGGTTGTTTCAATATATATAATTGTTATTCCAATATGGTCATTTTTAAATTTCATAATTTTTTCATTAAAGTAGTTTTATTTGTAAATTTTTTTTGGATTCCCCATCTCTCTCAACGAATTTCAAGTTATCAAAACTTACAGATCCTACGAATTAACGACTTATGGAAGGTACCAATTCGGGACATATAATTAATTTTGCATTTTTTTTAGTAATCGTGAGATATAGTTTGATACAGAAATTGGTACAAGTAACGTAGAATCAAATTTTTTTTTTAGGGTTATTTATATTGGAGCTTCACTCAAAGTGTAATTTATAAATTTTTCTCTCAATTTCATCAGTGATTTATTTAATTAATTTTTCTTTTGTAAACACTAGTAACCATTTATGTTCAGTAAAACATCTTAAAGTAAATTCATTGAGATTATTTTTTTTATTATTATTAGAATCTTTATTAGTAAATTCATTTAATTTTTAGTAATTCATTAATCAGTAATAATTACATTATATTCATGGAAAAGAAATTGTTAGTATAAGTTTAAGTTCGATGTGACGTCACAACTGTAAGTAGAAATCCTGTTAATAATGGCTGCCAATCTGAATAAATGTATTTCAACTATAAATTTGTAAATATGTTTTAATTTTTTTTTCATTTCCCTCATATCTCTTTTAAAGCAAATCTCAAATTCTCAAAACTTACAGGCCTAACGAACTTTGGAGTATGTACCGATTCGGGACTCATAAATAATTTATTTCACTTAAGGTAAATCGGGAGAAGTATATTTTTTTTAAATGGGTACATAAGTAAAGTAGAATCCGTTTTTTTTTAGAGTTATTTATAAAATTTTTTTTTTTATTAAGAGCTTCACTCAATTAATTATTTGATTTGTTATTTTATTTTTAATGATAAATTACACATTTTTTTAAGTTAGAAATTATAACTCAACTTAACTTCATTTTATTCAAATATTTTTTTTATTATTCATAATAAACATTAACAATTAACATAACTCAATTTTAGTTTAAATTCATTTATTTATTTATTATTAACTATCAGTAATACCCGGCGTTGCCCGGATAACTTTGACTTTTCTCCTAATATCTCTCGTTCGAATCCTATTCAATTCTTCAACAGTACATTCATGATGTTATAATTTTCAATTATTCATACGGAATAACGCTTATAGTCCTTCAAGGGCAAACATCCCAGCTAGTAAGTTTTTAGGATCCCTGGGCACCATAGCTAGTACGCGCCATTCAACGGCGGAAACCACAGCTAGTGAATACTTAGCATCACTGGACGTCCTAGCCAGTGCGTACGCTTGTGACCACAGCTAGTATGTGCTTCGCAACGGCGGACCCCACAGCTAGTATGTAGTTAGAAACGCTGGGCACCACAGCTAGTATGTACCTTACAACGGCGGGCCCCACAGCTAGTATGTAGTTAGGAACGCTGGACACCACAGCCAGTATATACCTTGCAACGGCGGGCCCCACAGCTAGTATGTAGTTAGGAACGCTGACTACCACAGCTAGTATGTAGTTAGGAACGCTGGGCACCACAGCTAGTACGTAGTTACTACTACTACATTTGAAATTTCATGAGAATCCGATTACCTTTAATGAGTCAGTATTATTTTTATGCTTTGCCCCTCCCCCCCCCCCCCCCCCCTCCCGTTCAAATTTTTGAGATGTCACATAGTGTATTTTTCTATTTCGCCTTTAAAAATACTACATGTGAAATTCCATGACAATTGAGGGGTGTAAAAGCAAAACTCACATTCTCCACATTTTGTGAAAATTAAATTGGCGGTTTTTTCATGACCGCCATGTTAAAGTACACCTGATTTTAAGTGTAGTACTATTCAAAAGTCATATTTTCCCTCCTATTTTGAGCATTGAAAAACATGTTTAAATACAAAACTTATATTCTCCATCCTTCAGTGCAATACAAAACTCACATTCTCCACTGACCAATCAGAAGCAGTCATTTTGCTGCGCACGCATTCGAAAGGTTGCAATCTGTCCGGTTATTGTTACCTGTCTCATAAACTTTTGCATTGAAGTAACATGTTGTTAATGTTTTTTATTATATTGTATATAATTTTTGATTGACAACGGTCAAGTTATGCCAGAACAAGAAATTACGGATGAACCGTACCAACTGTTAGAAGACATACCAGCATTAAACGTTTGAATAGTCGAATTACTTAATATTTTTAATTTTTTTTTTTAACTTTTAATGATTAAAAGTTATATTAATTAACAATTATTGTTAATTTTATTTCAAAATTTCTAATTAAAATCTTTTATTGCATGTGGTAAATAATTAATTTATATCCTATTCTTAACATCTAGGTTAAAAGAAGTAGACAAAAAATAAAGAAATAAGTAAGTATACAATAGTTTTTGTTGGCAAATTCAAACATTTCAAAGCAAAACTCACATTCTCTTTCTCATTCAGTTTCAAAACTAGCATTCTCCATAACTCAAATGCAAAACTAGCATTCTCCAAACTTTGAAGTTAAAAAACGATAATTATCCCTAGAGCTACATTGTTTACCTTAATCAAGGGATTTCGTAGGGACCATAAGAAAAAACTGATAAGAAAAGATAATTAAAAAAGTGTGTTTTATTAATTTAATAGGTTTTTTGCAGTTTTTCAAAAATTGACTAAAGTGGAGAATGCGAGTTTTGCTTTTAGACCCCTCAATTGGATCATCCGCTACCGATCACTATCTTTATATTTAGGCCTACCCCCACTACCTTTCAAAACTCATATTTTTCAATTTGCCTTCTAAGAATACTACATATGAAATTCCATGACAATCCCATCATACGTTAATGACAATACTATCTTTATATTTAGGCCTACCCTCACGTTCACTATTTTGTGACGTCACACACCCTTTTTTTTTATTTGGCCTTTAAGAATACTACATATGAAATTCCATGACAATCCGATCATTCGTTAATGACTTAGCACTATCTTTATATTTAGGCCTACCCCCACAACCCCCCTCCCTTTCAAAATTTTGAAATGTCACTTAGCGTATTTTTCAATTTGGTCTTTAAGAAAACTACATATAAACTTCCATGACAATCCGAGCATCCGTTAATGACAGAACTATCTTTATATTTAGGCCCCCTTACAACCCCCCTCCCGTTCAAAATTTAGGGACGCCACATATCCTATTTGTTAACTAAGCTTTTAAGAATACTACATGTGAAATTTCATGTTAATCCGACCATCCGTTAATGAGCTAGAACAATTTTTATGGTTAGGCCCCACTTACAACCCCCCTCCCGTTCAAAATTTAGGGACGCCACATAGCCTATTTTTTAACTAAGCTTTTAGGAATACTACATGTTAAATTTCATGATTATCCGACCATCCGTTAATGAACTAGAACAATTTTTATGGTTAGGCCCCACTTACAACCCCCCCTTCCGTTCAAAATTTATAGACGCCACATAGCCTTTTTTTCAAAATGGCTTTTAAGAATACTACATGTAAAATTTCATGATAATCCGTCCATCCGTTAATGCGCTAGAGCAATTTTTATGCTTAGGCTCCCCTTACCTCCCCCCTCCCCCCACCAGTTGATAGCTAGGAACTCTCTTCGTAAGAACCTTCCCCGGACTTCAACAAATATTTGAAGAAAAAAAAATTAGTTGAGTTGGTCCAGCCGTTCTATCCCTAGAATTAACAGCTAAGAACTTTTCCTCGGCCTTCAACTAATATTTGAAAAAAAAAATTAGCCGAATTGGTCCAGCCGTTCTCGAGTTTTGCGCTTAGCAAAATTAGCCAGTCATTTTTATTATATAGATAGCTGACCCGACAGACATCGTTCAGTCAAAAGCTGTTGGACTGGATTTTTTTTTTTCTTTATTTTTTTTACTTGGAACCATAGCAAGTTCCTACTTAAGAACGCCGGGCATCTTAAATAGTATGCGCCTTGCAACTCCGTGCAACCAGCTATTAACTTCTTAGGACCGCTGGGCAACACATATGGTACGTAGTTAGGAAGGTTGGGCAACGCAGCTAGTATGTGCCTTGCAACAGCGGATGCCCTAGGTATTTTGTGCTTAAGAACGCTGGTGAGAGCTATTATTTACCGTGCAACGGTGGACCTCCTAGGTAATGAATGAATGCTTAGGAAACCCACCGCATTAAAGTTAGGGATATATCCCATCTTTAAGAAAGCTCCATGTGAGATTCATTCAGCATTAATGCACCCCCGCCACTCCCGTCCAAAATGGTCACAGCCAATTTTTAAATATTGCTTTTTAAACTACTATTTAGGTATATGCTTGCCCCCCCATACCCCCCTCCCGTTGCCAATTTTGAGACGGCATATATCTGTGATGTACACTACGGAACATTTTTTTATGAATAAAAAGTAATTTTTTTTATTATAATCTAATATCATATATATATTAGATATATATCAAGGTGTTTGAGAAACAAAAGAAGAAAACATATAAAAAACAGCTGTGAAATAGTGTTAAATGGAATGGAGTCGTGAGCTAGCTCTTAAACGGTGCATGTGGTTTGATATGTTTTAAATAAAATGAAGTTGAACAATTAGATGAAAGTTGACTGGGGTGGAATTAAAGTGTGAAGAGTTGACGGGGTCTGGTTTTTGTGGTAGAGGCGTCGAGAAGGTACAATTAATAATATATATTTTTCAATATGCCCAAATAAAAAAAGAAATAGTTTTTTAAGTATTAATTTAATGTTTTTGTGCCATTGTAAATTTTTGTTTTGTTTGTTCAAATAAGTTTTTTTTTAAAATTTAAATATGTAAATATAGATAATAACCCAATTATTTGTCCTCTTCAAATTCTATTCTATTCATCTTCCCTGTTGTCCCAGTAGTATCATTTAAAAAACCTTTGGATTAGAAATTAATATTATTTAAAATTATTAAAAATTGGTATCTCTTTGTGAATCCAAGTGTAAAGTTTGTTTAATTGAATTTTTTTCGTTGTATACGTGTACTTTCTTAAAAATTGCACGTCTTAAATTATTGATAATATTTTTTTAGGGCAATTTTCGGCAAACTACTGTAGAAATCAAAATTTAAATAAACAAAAGAGATCAAATTTCTACAGGAAATGTGGTAGCAAACAAGCTATTATCACATTTTTGGCATATCCCTTGTGTGGACGATTTTCGCCACAAAGCCACATCATATTTTGGCAAAACCTTGATGGGAGAATTTTTTTATATTAATTAAAGTAGGGAAATAGGTTGAAAAAGATGAAAAGGATAGAATAGAGACAAATAAGGGTTACATTTAATTTTGAGAAATAATATTTTTTTTTGCCAACTTCAAAAGAAGGTTACTATTTTATATAACATTGTTTTTGTTTAGTAATTATATATTTAGTAAAGTAAGAAAATGCCAATTACCAGAGGACTAGCGAGAAGATTAGAGGAGGAAAGTAGAGAGGAAGGGTCAAGTTCGGAGGAAAGATCCGATATGGAGTTATCGGAAGATAGAGAAAGGGAGACTCCAGCCGCAATGGAGTCCATGCAGGGTACAGGTGAGGAGTCGCAAGGGGAGGGGGTAAATAAAGATAAAGAAAAAGAGGGCATTGCTGCTCCTGATATGGAATGGCTCCGTGTTGTGTTGACAAAGTTAACTGGGGATATGGGAAATTTAAGAGGGGATATGAATCAAAAAATGGAAGAGCAAAGTAATAAATTAGGAAATTTTGTAACAAAGTTAACTGGGGAAATGGGGAATATCAATCAAAAAATAGAAGAACAGGGAAAAGAATTAAAGGGAGAAATGGGAAATTTAAGAGGCGACATTAAAAATTTAGAAGTTAAATTAAATAAAAAGGTGGACAATTTGATGAACCAATTAGAGAAAATTCAAATAGAAAATGAAAGAGTTGAAAGTAGGATAAATAAAGCAGGAGAAAACTTAGAAAAGCACTTTATTCAAAAAATTAACAAGTTGGATGAAGGGAATTCTGAAGTAGAAAAAGAGGTTCTTATTATTGACAGTCAGTCACAAGTTGATGAGGTAGAAGGAACAGAGAATAACAGTGGGGAGGAACAGACCCAAATTTTAGAGAAAGAGGTGGAGGAAGAGAGTCAAAATGTAGAAAAATTAGTATTAAGTGAAATTCAAGAAAATAGGATGAATGTCGATGTGGATGGACAGAGTGAAAGGAACATTTTGATGTTATTAGACAAAACAAACGAACAGACTGAGGACAACAAACAAAAGACAAATTTTAATTTTAAAGAAAATATAGTTAAAACTTACAGAAAAACTGGAAATAGAAAGGAGGCTAATAAAAGTTATAAGAACAATTTTAAAAAGAGAGTAAAAGCATTCAAACAGGTATTAAGGACAAAATTAACACTGAACAAATATTTAGAGAAGGGGGAGGGGATTTTTAAAGACATAATTCGCCGGGGCATCCGGAAAAAGAAAAAATTAAATTTGGGCTTTGCAATATAATTGCATTAGCCACTTTTTATAGTGAACCTATTTTTTTTTGCAACTCGGATGAGTTTGAGGAAATGACTGACAGACTAACATGACAGAATTAGGATTAATTTAAAATATGACGAAGTGACCATGGACTAATATAATAGTATGGATGATAAATTTATTTTTTGAATGAGAGAATTTTGGTACATGAAGAGTATGAATGAATTTTGGTATAGTTCTGCGTTTAAATTAATTAGGATTTAAATTAATTAGGATTTACATTTTTTTTAGGATTAGATTAGATATTAGGATCAGTATAAAAATTAATCTGAGAATTATATTTAAGGATTAGTCACCCAAATATAATATGTGAAAGTTTTTTTATTTAGAAGTTACTTATTAATAATGATTATTGAAAATTAAAACATATACATATAACTGATTGATTTTGAACGAACATAATATGGAAGAAGATAGATTTTTTTTATTATATTTTTTATTACAAATGTTAGAAAGATAAAATCAGTAGGCTGAGAGATGCCTAGATCTCTTTGGAGACATGACGAACTTCCTGAGGCCGAGTCAAGGGGACAGATTTTCTGTTTCGGAACTGTTCAGCTAGGATACCGGACGTGACTAAATCATAATAATATTATAAATTAGAAAGACGAACGAAAATGTATAGAAGCCTTGAAAGGATAATATATTATATAAATTGTATGTATGCATAGGTTAGTAAATTTTTCTTATTATAAATTCTATTATTTAGACAATTTCATTTATTATTCTGAGTAACATGTTTTTCTACGTAAATTTCTTTAATACAGAGAGTAGATGAGAAGAGTTGTAGGAGCACATTATATAACTTTAGGAATAGGAACAAACGAAGGGTAATATTAATTAGAGAAATTTGAAATTAAATTGCTGATGACATTCTTTTAGACGTCGGGATTATATAGATTTGTTTTGGGAGATATTATTTTTAATTCTAGTAAGAGCTAGTGATTAATTAGAGATATATATTTTTTTTTGATCTGTGAGAGATGATTTTTTTGTGTGTCGACTAGAAAGAACTAGCGATATATTGGAGATATATATTTTTTTCTGCGTGGAAGATGATTTTTGTATGTCGACTAGAAAGAACTAGCGATATAATGGAGATTTATATTGTAGTGTTGGTTGCCTACCTGAGATAGGAGGAACCGTATTTTTGCTACATCGACGAAAGTATTCTTAGGGTGTAATTAGTTAGGGAAGTAAATTGAAATGAAATATATGTGAGATACATTTTTTTTAGTTAGGAAGTATGAAGGACGTCTCAAAGAATTTAATACCTCAAAAGACAAGTAATATATATATTAAATAAATTAAATTTGTATTCCTTATTACCCGGCGTGAGGCCTAATTTTCATTGCTATGATATATTTTGGAAGTGTGATGAAGTAAAACCGAAGGATTTATTTAATTTTTATTTCAAGTAAATTTCTTTTTTTATATACAATCTTTTTATATAATTATTTTGAATACATACAAATGTTATATTGATGGTAAAGGCGGAAAGTAAAATAATTGGCAATTTCTTAAATCTGCATCCAACATGATTATTTCCAAACTAAATTTCATGACTATGACTGATCCTGTAAATATGTAAAAATTTAGTATTAAATTTTTATGTTCAATTAGTTCAAATTTTTATAAATTTAAGTTAACATTTTCTTTAGGTTAAGGATTAATTGTAAATTTTTAGATTAAGATTTGTTTTTGTTTATTAGAAATTAAGTACATATATATATATAAGTTTAATAATTGTAAATAGTAATAAAAAAAAATAAAAAATGGGCATATATGTATAAAAAGAGCGTCGAATTGGGCATATAAAAAATAAATCAGTGAGTGTAAGTGAGAGAGAGACTTCGATACATCGTTGATCAATGAGTTGAAGACATCAAGGAGCCAGCCAACATGTGCGTTCGAGGAGGAAGCTTATCATGTGAATTGGAGGAAGACGTAAATCCATCTGTGTATTGAAGGAGGAAGCTTATCATGTGGATTCGAGGAAGAAGCTAATCAACCTGTGTGTAGGAAGAAATTAAATCTGAAAGAACTTATATAAAAAAAAAAAAAAAAATTTTGTGAACAAACATTTTTTTTTTAAAAAGAAGGAAAAGGCAAATGTGATGTACACTACGGAACATTTTTTTATGAATAAAAAGTAATTTTTTTTATTATAATCTAATATCATATATATATTAGATATACATCAAGGTGTTTGAGAAACAAAACAAGAAAACATATAAAAAACAGCTGTGAAATAGTGTTAAATGGAATGGAGTCGTGAGCTAGCTCTTAAACGGTGCATGTGGTTTGATATGTTTTAAATAAAATGAAGTTGAACAATTAGATGAAAGTTGACTGGGGTGGAATTAAAGTGTGAAGAGTTGACGGGGTCTGGTTTTTGTGGTAGAGGCGTCGATAAGGTACAATTAATAATATATATTTTTCAATATGCCCAAATAAAAAAAGAAATAGTTTTTTAAGTATTAATTTAATGTTTTTGTGTCATTGTAAATTTTTGTTTTGTTTGTTCAAATAAGTTTTTTTTTTAAATTTAAATATGTAAATATAGATAATAACCCAATTATTTGTCCTCTTCAAATTCTATTCTATTCATCTTCCCTGTTGTCCCAGTAGTATCATTTAAAAAACCTTTGGATTAGAAATTAATATCATTTAAAATTATTAAAAATTGGTATCTCTTTGTGAATCCAAGTGTAAAGTTTGTTTAATTGAATTTTTTTCGTTGTATACGTGTACTTTCTTAAAAATTGCACGTCTTAAATTATTGATAATATTTTTTAGGGCAATTTTCGGCAAACTACTGTAGAAATCAAAATTTAAATAAACAAAAGAGATCAAATTTCTACAGGAAATGTGGTAGCAAACAAGTTTTTATCACAATATCATTTTTTGTTTTTGTCTTTTAAGAATACTACATGAGAAATTCCATGACAATCAGACCATTCGTTAATGAGCTACAACTATTTTATGCTAAGGCCCATCACCAAAACCCCCCTCCCTTTCAAAATGTTGAGATGTCACACACCCTATTTTTCAATTCGGGCTTTAAGAATACTTCATGTGCAATTCCATGACAATCCGACCATTCGTTAATGAGCTACAACTATTTTATGCTAAGGCCTACCCCCAAAACTCCCTTCCCTTTCAAAATGTTGAGATGTCACACAACCTATTTTTCGATTCGGGCTTTAAGAATACTTCATGTGAAATTCCATGACAATCCGATCATCTGTTAATGACCTATCAGTATCTCTATATTTACGCCTACCCCCACAACCCCCTCCCTTTTGTGATGTCACACACTTTATTTTTCAATTTGACTTTCAAGAATTCGACATGTGAAATTCCATGACATTCCGATCATCCGTTAAAGACCTATCACTATCTTTATATGTAGGCCTACCCCCAAAACGCCCCCTCCCGTTCAAAATTTTGAGATGTCACTTAGCGTATTTTTCAATTTGGCCTTCAAGCATATTACATGTCAAATTCCATGACATTCCGATCATCCGTTAAAGACCTATCTCTATCTTTATATTAGGCCTGCCCCCCCCCCCTTTCAAAGTTTGAGACCTCGCACATCCTATTTTTAAATTTGTCTTTTAAGAATACTACATGTGCAATTCCATGACAATCCGACCATTCGTTAATGAGCTACAACTATTTTATGCTAAAGCCTCCCCCCAAAACCCCCCTCCCTTTCAAAATGTTGAGATGTCACACACCCTATTTTTCAATTCGGGCTTTAAGAATACTTCATGTGCAATTCCATGACAATCCAACCATTCATTAATGAGCTACAACTATTTTATGTTAAAGCCTACCCCCAAAACCTCCCTCCCTTTCAAAATGTTGAGTTGTCACACACTCTATTTTTCAATTCGGGCTCTAAGAATACTTCATGCGCAATTCCATGACAATCCGACCAATCGTTAATGAGCTACAACTATTTTATGCTAAGGCCTACCCGCAAAACGCCCCCTCCCGTTCAAAATTTTGAGATGTCACGTAGCGTATTTTTCAATTTGGCCTTCAAGCATACTACATGTCAAATTCCATGACATTCCGATCATCCGTTAAATACCTATCTCTATCTTTATATTAGGCCTGCCCCCCCCCCCCCCCCTTTCAAAGTTTGAGACCTCGCACATCCTATTTTTAAATTTGTCTTTTAAGAATACTACATGTGCAATTCCATGACAATCCGACCATTCGTTAATGAGCTACAACTATTTTATGCTAAAGCCTCCCCCAAAACCCCCCCCCCCCTCCCTTTCAAAATGTTGAGATGTCACACACCCTATTTTTCAATTCGGGCTTTAAGAATACTTCATGTGCAATTCCATGACAATCCGACCATTCATTAATGAGCTACAACTATTTTATGTTAAAGTCCTTCGGTGCCTTGAATAGTATTGCATTTAAAAATATAATTCAAAGCTCGTCATATTGAGTATGTTGTCCGATTGGAGTAATATGTGCGAAAAAATATTTATCTTCAATTCCGAGCATGCCGTCCTTCGGTGCCTTGAATAGTATTGCATTTAAAAATATAATTCAAAGCTCGTCATATTGAGTATGTTGTCCGATTGGAGTAATATGTGCGAAAAAATATTTATCTTCAATTCCGAGCACGCTGTCCTTTGGTGTTGTTTGTGAATTCTTCTTTTTTATTTATTTTTTTAACATCTACTATGGTTTGGAAATGACCTTCGTATCTGTAGGGATTAAGTCGTTGTTTACATGTTCAAACATGTCGAGACCTGTTGTTGCAGGCATACTTCACCAATTTTTATTTCATGATTAAATCTTACATCCCCACGTCAATTAACACATCCAATGTGCTTCCCCATCTCAATACCCCCGCTCTCCCTCCGAATCACTACTCTCTATCTTCAGTATAGCGACGTAGCCAATCCATCTCAATTTTCTCACTTATACTTCCCAATTATCCCACCTCATTCTCCCTTTAAACCTTTTACTCAGACACACATCCAAGCAATTTTCTTTAGATTTTATCATAGTCCACTACTCTTAGCCTTAGCACCATCATGCTTCGTCCCTGTTCAACACCTACAACCTCTCTAGATCGTCTGACATTTTCATCATAACCCGGTCTACTCATACATAAACCTACATTCAAAGCCATTAGCCTCTCCCTCTGAATCAGTCATACTTACCCACCTCAAATCACCTTCAATGCACATACCCACATCAATTATTCTAAAACATAATCTTTAATTAAAGTTCTACTTCCTCAGACCAATTGTACTTCTTCCAATCCGGCAGAGACTTTGCAATTCACACCTAATCCTCAGGTCTTTCTCCTAATTTTTATGACTCACTTCTACTTCCCCACATCAATTGTCTAATTTTTTTCTCAACTTGTCCTAACCAATTTTCTGCTCTCTACTTCTAAAACCTTTTACTCATACATACCCGCCCATACACGCGGAGTAATCTTTAGATCTAGATGTATCTTTCCAGGGGTCTCATGGATACATTCTTAGGCTAACATGCAGTACATTTAACTTATGTTATGTTACATGCTGCTTTTTGTGTACTTAGCGGCCAAAAAAATTTCTTTCTCCTTCCACCAACCATCCTCTACTGTAATTGCTCTCCTAATCTTCGGAAATCCCCGCACAATTCTAACAACGACCAATCCATCCCAATATTCTGCTCTCCACTTCTACTCCCCCAACATCATATCAAGTCAGAACCCTACAAGTGTAGACTACTGCACCGTCAACATTTCTTTCTCATTCAAACCACTTCTATCCCACCTCACTATCCCTCTAAACCTTCACTCAGACATACCTACACACTTGCATCACCCAAGAGATTTTCTTCATCATCGTCCAGCCAGTATCAGTTTTATTTATAGCCTTTTCTTTTGCGTGTCCCAAAACCATTCACCCAACTCCTCTTCACTCATATCACTACAACCTATTCGATATTCATACTTCTGATCCTCTAACCCTAGGACCCCGGTATACGCCAGGCCTTCATTTACACCATATTTTACACAAATTTAAATGCTTCTCCTTACCTAAACCACCAGGTCAACATCCACAGTTCTCGTCGATATTTAGATTCGCATTTCCAATATTACTCTACCATCACTATTTTTACCACTAATAACCTACAATCTAGCAGGAACTTAAATCACACAGACAGCTCCCTGCACAACACTACTCCGGATATATTCAAAACCCACTCCCACACATCTGAGCACCAATAGAACTCCAACCTAGGACCCCTGCTGTGTAGGCTCACTCACATTGGTATCTGTCAACCCATCTTCATAACTGCAAAAGCCGGGGGTAATTTCATATTCAAGTATTTTTCCTAAGATTTCATACTGATGAAGGCAAGACTCTGCACCTCTTCATCACAAACGAGGTCAGTTAAGGAACTATTTTATAATACAACCCCAACGTACAAGAATCATATAAGGTGTGTCCATAGACTACAATAAGAGCTCTTATATAGCCATCCTAAGAAGAAGTCATTGAAAACTTTACCCACTGAGCCGGATAATTATTTATAATAGAGATACTAATATTTTTTTTGAATGGTAGGCCTTGTGTAACATTTCATTATCAGAGATTAGCTGCGATGTACTTTTCTACAAATCAGAGACTATGCATATTTCCTACAATAGAATCATTCCGAGAGATCCAATATATCGTCACGACACAACACTTCACAAAAATTCGGAATTGTTCACCTATCCCTATACACATCACTCAACTGCAACTTCCCCAAATCTAAACTTAGAAGTCGCTCAGACACATTTTTAAAAACCCAACACTCTTCTACAGTGAAACCTGGTTAATTGGAATCTCAAGGGACCAAGACATATGTACCAATTATTGAGGGTTTCCAATAATCCAGTTTTCCAATTAAGCAGGTTTAAAATTATAGTTGTCTCATTTACAGAGGCCCCCACTTACAGAGGTCGAAATGTGTCGTTATTCCATTTTTAGAGGTGGAAATGTTAATAAAAATGCGTATTTTTGGTGTTATGAATTTAATGTAGGTATGAATGTACATACATAATGTATTGCGTCGAAAAAAAAAAAAAAACAATACGTAAAGTTTATGACTTAAATAATACGTAATAAATAATACGTAAAGTTTATGACTTAAAGTAATCGGTTATGTTTGTTTGTACTTGATTGCTAGTTGCTGAAACCTGTTTCTCGATAGAATAAATTTGATCAAAAATATTAGAATTATCAATATTTGACATTTCGAAATACTTGTGTAAAGTTTCTAAAGCTTCCATTGCCTCACGCTTTGAAATTTTTACTGGAGTCTCTTCACAGTCTTCTTCTTCTTCTTCTGTGTCCAAAGAAGAATACATAGCAACTATGTCATCATCATTGAGCTCCTCTGAAATGAGTACATTATCATCCATAGAAACGAAATCCGGAAAAGTCGCCTGCTGCTCATTTAAGTCATTCCTATGTGTGGTAAATATTCTATCCCATTCTGGAAACGTTGCACAGATCTCTAGCTCCTCTTGTAGGCTCTCAGGTTCAGATACATTCGTCACTTTGAATCCAGCTTTTTTGAAGCAATTACTAATTGTGGTTTTGCTGACAGAAAACCAAGCTTTTCTCGCAAATCTCATGGCCTGGAGGATGTTGATTTCTGGGCTTTTATCTTCTTCTATAGATTTAAGAACATACTGAACAACTTCCTTCCTGTAGTAAACCTTAAAGTTGTTGATAATACCCTGATCCATGGGTTGCAATTTACTTGTGGTATTGGCGGGTAAGTACAATAATGTAACATAGTCTAATTTGGGCATATTGTTGTGAGCTGTGCAGTTGTCGACAAACATAATGATTTTTCGTTTTTGGGCCCTCATATCGGCGTTCACTTTTTTTAACCAATCTGCAAATAATTCAGAAGTCATCCAGGCCTTTTTATTGTTTTGATAATTAACAGGCAACGTTTTAATACCCTTGAAGCATCTTGGGCTCTTAGATTTTCCAATTAAAAGAAGTGGCAGTTTTTCAGTTCCAGACATATTCGCACTTACAAGTACAGTGACCCGATCTTTACTCAATTTACCACCATGGCAAGGCTGACTTTTGAACGTAAATGTTTTATCCGGTAGACACTTGTAGAATATGCCCGCTTCATCGGCGTTGAATACGTCATCAGTGGAATAATTGTGTAATAAAGCTGGAAGGTTTTTAATCCACTCATTACATTCGTTATTGTCCACAGAATTGCTCTCGCCACAAACATTTTTGAATGCGATATCGTTTCTTTTCTTAAATCCCTCCAACCACCCATTACTGCCAGAAAAATTATCAATATGGAGCTTACTTGCAAATTCTTGAGCTTTCTCTTTAATCATTGGTCCGCTTATTGGAATGTTATTATTCCGTACCTGCTTTATCCATGTACAGAGACACTTTTCAACTTCAGGATACTCTGCTGCTCGTATTCGTTTGAGTTTTCCTTTTCCATCAATACACTGAGACCGAATTTTCTCGTTGGTTTTAATAATTCTACACAGGGTTGACTTTGGTATGTTATTCTCCCTACACAGTTCATCACGCGACTTTCCACAATCATAATCTGATAGAAGTTGTAATTTTTCAGATACTGATAACGTTTTATATTTACGTTTGGACATTTTGTACACTTTTATTCCCTTGTTTTTAGGTCAAAACCTAAGATAGTACTGGCAAACAAAGCATGCGCGAAAGACGACGCGAAATGTATGTAAACAAACATGTCAAAACGTGTTAATACCTGATTAATTTGTCTCATTTATACAGGTAATTGAGCTACAGAGTCTCAATTATAGAGGTAAACATCGGAAAAGTCTTAGAATTCAAATCTCATTTAACCAGGTTCAAAAAGTCCCATTAACAGAGGTAATTTAATGAAAAAGAACCGGGACCTCATTGCAACTCTCAATAATAGAGGTTTCTCATTAATCCAGGTCCCACTTAACCAGGTTTCACTGTATATACTTCTTCTGCTAAATTCTTTCCCGGTTTCCCTCTATAGTAAATCTTAAACTCTAAAGTAACCCCAAACCGAACACCATTCCTATCAACCTAAACATTTATTTTTCAGTCATGTTGCAGACAACCATAGATAGGTTTTTCTATAGGTGCTGTCACCAATATCCTACATGCATATATATATATTGTGATGTACACTACGGAACATTTTTTTTATGAATAAAAAGTAATTTTATTTTTATTATAATCTAATATCATATATATATATATTAGATATATATCAAGGTGTTTGAGAAACAAAACAAGAAAACATATAAAAAAACAGCTGTGAAATAGTGTTAAATGTAATGGAGTCGTGAGCTAGCTCTTAAACGGTGCACTGTGGTTTGATATGTTTTAAATAAAAATGAAGTTGAACAATTAGATGAAAGTTGACTGGGATGGAATTAAAGTGTGAAGAGTTGACGGGGTCTGGTTTTTTGTGGTAGAGGCGTCGAGAAGGTACAATTAATAATATATATTTTTCAATATGCCCAAATAAAAAAAGAAATAGTTTTTTTAAGTATTAATTTAATGTTTTTGTGCCATTGTAAATTTTTGTTTTGTTTGTTCAAATAAGTTTTTTTTTAAAATTTAAATATGTAAATATAGATAATAACCCAATTATTTGTCCTCTTCAAATTCTATCCTATTCATCTTCCCTGTTGTCCCAGTAGTATCATTTAAAATATTATTTAAAATTATTAAAAATTGGTATCTCTTTGTGAATCCAAGTGTAAAGTTTGTTTAATTGAATTTTTTTCGTTGTATACGTGTACTTTCTTAAAAATTGCACGTCTTAAATTATTGATAATATTTTTTTTAGGGCAATTTTCGGCAAACTACTGTAGAAATCAAAATTGAAATAAACAAAAGAGATCAAATTTCTACAGGAAATGTGGTAGCAAACAAGCTATTATCACATTTTTGGCATATCCCTTGTGTGGACGATTTTCGCCACAAATCCCCATCATATTTTGGCAAAACCTTGATGGGAGAATTTTTTTTTATATTAATTAAAGTAGGGAAACAGGTTGAAAAAGATGAAAAGGATAGAATAGAGACAAATAAGGGTTACATTTAATTTTGAGAAATAATATTTTTTTGCCAACTTCAAAAGAAGGTTACTATTTTATATAACATTGTTTTTGTTTAGTAATTATATATTTTGTAAAGTAAGAAAATGCCAATTACCAGAGGACAAGCGAGAAGATTAGAGGAGGAAAGTAGAGAGGAAGGGTCAAGTTCGGAGGAAAGATCCGATATGGAGTTATCGGAAGATAGAGAAAGGGAGACTCCAGCCGCAATGGAGTCCATGCAGGGTACAGGTGAGGAGTCGCAAGGAGAGGGGGTAAATAAAGATAAAGAAAAAGAGGGCATTGCTGCTCCTGATATGGAATGGCTCCGTGTTGTGTTAACAAAGTTAACTGGGGAAATGGGGAATATCAATCAAAAAATGGAAGAGCAAAGTAATAAATTAGGAAATTTAGTAACAAAGTTAACTGGGGAAATGGGAAATATCAATCAGAGAATAGAAGAACAGGGAAAAGAATTAAAGGGAGAGATGGGAAATTTAAGAGGCGACATTAAAAATTTAGAAGTAAAATTAAATAATAATATGGACAATTTGGAGGACCAGATAGAGAATTTGCAGAAAGATAAACAATGTTTAGGAAATCGAATAGATAAAGCAGGAGAAAACTTAGAAAAGCACTTAAATCAAAAAATTAACAAGTTGGATGAAGGGAATTCTGAAGTAGAAAAAGTGGTTCTTATTATTGACAGTCAGTCACAAGTTGATGAAGTAGAAGGAACAGAGAATAACAGTGGGGAGGAACAGACCCAAATTTTAGAGAAAGATGTGGAGGAAGAGAGTCAAAATGTAGAAAAATTAGAATTAAGTGAAATTCAAGAAAATAGGATTAATATTGATGTGGATGGACAGAGTGAAAGGAACATTTTGATGTTATTAGACAAAACAAACGAACAGACTGAGGACAACAAACAAAAGACAAATTTTAATTTTAAAGAAAATGAAGTAGAAACCTACAGACAAAATGGAAATAGAAAGAAGGCTAATAAAAGTTATAAGAATTTTAAAAAGAGAGTAAAAGCATTTAAACAGGTATTAAGGACAAAATTAACACTGAACAAATATTTAAAAAAGGGGGAGGGGATTTTTAAAGACATAATTCGCCGGGGCATCCGGAAAAAGATAAAATTAAATTTGGGCTTTGCAATATAATTGCATTAGCCACTTTTTATAGTGAACCTATTTTTTTTGCAACTCGGATGAGTTTGAGGAAATGACTGACAGACTAACATGACAGAATTAGGATTAATTTAAAATATGACGAAGTGACATTGGACTAATATAATAGTATGAATGATACATTTATTTTTGGATGAGAGAATTTTGGTATATGAAGAGTATGGATGAATTTTGGTATAGTTCTGCGTTTAAATTAATTAGGATTTACATTTTTTTTTAGGATTAGATTAGATGTTAGGATCAGTATAAAATTATCTGAGAATTATATTTAAGGATTAGTCACCCAAATTTAATATGTGAAAGTTTTTTATTTAGAAGTTACTTATTAATAATGATTATTGAAAATTAAAACATATACATATAACTGATTGATTTTGATCGAACATAATATGGAAGAAGATAGATTTTTTTTATTATATTTTTTATTACAAATGTTAGAAAGATAATCAGCAGGCTGAGAGATGCCTAGATCTCTTTGGAGACATGACGAACTTTCTGAAGCCGAGTCAAGGGGACAGATTTTTTGTTTCGAGACTGTTCAGCTAGGATACCGGACATGACTAAATCATAATAATATTATAAATTAGAAAGACGAACGAAAATGTATAGAAGCCTTGAAAGGATAATATATTATATAAATTGTATGTATGCATAGGTTAGTAAATTTTTGTTATTATAAATTCTATTATTTAGACAATTTCATTTATTATTTTGAGTAACATTTTTTCTACGTAAATTTGTTTAATAGAGAAAGTAGATGGGAATGGGAAGAGTTGTAGGAGCACATTATATAACTTTAGGAATAGGAACAAACGAAGGGTAATATTAATTAGAGAAATTTGAAATTAAATTGCTGATGACATTCTTTTAGACGTCGGGATTATATAGATTTGTTTTGGGAGATATTATTTTTAATTCTAGTAAGAGCTAGTGATTAATTAGAGATATATATTTTTTTTTGATCTGTGGGAGATGATTTTTTTGTGTGTCGACTAGAAAGAACTAGCGATATATTGGAGATATATATTTTTTTTGCGTGGAAGATGATTTTTGTATGTCGACTAGAAAGAACTAGCGATATAATGGAGATTTATATTGTAATGTTGGTTGCCTACCTGAGATAGGAGGAACTGTAATTTTGCTACATCGACGAGAAAGTATTTTTAGGGTGTAATTAGTTAGGGAAGTAAAGTGAATTGAAATATATGTGAGATACATTTTTTTTAGTTAGGAAGTATGAAGGACGTCTCAAAGAATTTAATACCTCAAAAGACAAGTAATATATATATTAAATAAATTAAATTTGTATTCCTTATTACCCGGCGTGAGGCCTAATTTTCATTGCTATGATATATTTTGGAAGTGTGATGAAGTAAAACCGAAGGATTTATTTAATTTTTATTTCAAGTAAATTTTTTTTTTATATACAATCTTTCTATATAATTATTTTGAATACATACAAATGTTATATTGATGGTAAAGGCGGAAAGTAAAATAATTGGCAATTTCTTAAATCTGCATCCAACTTGATTATTTCCAAACTTGATTTCATGACTATGACTGATCCTGTAAATATGTAAAAATTTAGTATTATATTTTTTTTTATGTTCAATTAGTTCAAATTTTTATAAATTTAAGTTAACATTGTCTTTAAGTTAAGGATTAATTGTAAATTTTTAGATTAAGATTTGTTTTTGTTTATTAGAAATTAAGTACGTATATATATATATATATAAGTTTATTAATTGTAAATAGTAATAAAAAAAAAAAAAAAATAAAAAATGGGCATATATGTATAAAAAGAGCGTCGAATTGGGCATATAAAAAATAAATCAGTGAGTGTAAGTGAGAGAGAGACTTCGATACATCGTTGATCAATGAGTTGAAGACATCAAGGAGCCAGCCAACATGTGCGTTCGAGGAGGAGCCCATCATGTGAATTGGAGGAAGACGTTAATCCATCTGTGTATTGAAGGAGGAAGCTTATCATGTGGATTCGAGGAAGAAGCTAATCAACCTGTGTGTAGGAAGAAATTAAATCTGAAAGAACTTATATAAAAAAAAAAAAAAAAAAAATTTTGTGAACAAACATTTTTTTTTAAAAAGAAGGAAAAGGCAAATGTGATGTACACTACGGAACATTTTTTTTATGAATAAAAAGTAATTTTATTTTTATTATAATCTAATATCATATATATATTAGATATATATCAAGGTGTTTGAGAAACAAAACAAGAAAACATATAAAAAAACAGCTGTGAAATAGTGTTAAATGTAATGGAGTCGTGAGCTAGCTCTTAAACGGTGCACTGTGGTTTGATATGTTTTAAATAAAAATGAAGTTGAACAATTAGATGAAAGTTGACTGGGATGGAATTAAAGTGTGAAGAGTTGACGGGGTCTGGTTTTTTGTGGTAGAGGCGTCGAGAAGGTACAATTAATAATATATATTTTTCAATATGCCCAAATAAAAAAAGAAATAGTTTTTTTAAGTATTAATTTAATGTTTTTGTGCCATTGTAAATTTTTGTTTTGTTTGTTCAAATGTTAAGTTTTTTTTAAAATTTAAATATGTAAATATAGATAATAACCCAATTATTTGTCCTCTTCAAATTCTATCCTATTCATCTTCCCTGTTGTCCCAGTAGTATCATTTAAAAAACCTTTGGATTAGAAATTAATATTATTTAAAATTATTAAAAATTGGTATCTCATTGTGAATCCAAGTGTAAAGTTTGTTTAATTGAATTTTTTTCGTTGTATACGTGTACTTTCTTAAAAATTGCACGTCTTAAATTATTGATAATATTTTTTTTAGGGCAATTTTCGGCAAACTACTGTAGAAATCAAAATTTAAATAAACAAAAGAGATCAAATTTCTACAGGAAATGTGGTAGCAAACAAGCTATTATCACAATATATATAAATATATATATATATATATATTTTCTATAGTTCCTATCACATTACGCCCCCAACATTTTTCTACAACTAACACTCAACCGTTCCCCAATTAATATTATAACGCAGCCCTCACACCCATATCCCATTGTATTTATTTTTAAAGTCCCAAGCCCTTCGTCTCATATACATCACAGTTCCCATCGGTATTTGAGAACCCATATATTAGTATTATTGTTCCATCCTCACCCACATCTCTTGGACCCTACAATTCAGCCCTCCTTCCCCGCATATATGGTATTGAGAGCCAAGACACTTACGATGACCCCATACAACAGTTATTTTACCGATTCATCTTCATAGCCACAAAACCCGGGGATTATTTAATATTTTAGTATATTTATTTTTTCATTATTTGTCACAGATTTTTTCCCTTACATACAACGCCTACTCCACTCACCTGTTTTTTCTTAAAGTCCTATACATATCTTACATCCTTTCATATATTTCTTTTTTATTTAGTCATATTATTTTATATTTCATGCGATTAATATTTATTTACATTTTCGAAAATTTACGTAAATTATGACAATTTTGTAGCATATTCAGAAACATTTTTTTTTGTGATGAATGTGACTGCGTAATAACTATCGTGATTATAAGAAAAATTTATGAGTACAAGCTGGTCAGTATTGAGAAATAAAAGTCGTATGCAGGTTCCATATCATAGGCAGTTTCTTATTGTTGTTGGGGCTAGATTTATTGCTGGAAACCCATTAATGATCGGCTCTTCTCGGATTTGATCGGCTCCTTTCGTTGCATGCAGGATGAAAAAAACTATAAATACGTTCTGTTTGGTCAGTAGTTATCTGTTTTCATTGTGAACGTGTTAGCAACGTTGAGATAAATACAATCTGATCATTCAGTATTTATTGAACCGAAGTTGTCAACCCTGTTACAATAAATACGGTCTGTTTGGTGATTATTAGGCAGACTTCATTGATCTAGTAATCCACAGCAGGTTAGATACCATGGGGGTCAAACGAAACGCTCTCACTATAGAAAATAAAATAAAAATAATTAAACTTTTTGATGAAGGAGAAAAGGTTGGAGAAATATCGAAACATTTCAAGATTCCTCAATCCACGATTTCTTCAATTTTAAAGACGCGAGCAACCATTTTTCAATTGGATACATGTGGTAAAAGACATATTAAACGAATTAGAACTAACGGTGGAACACCCTCCCAGGATACACCCCCACTTGCCTCCGACGGAGAGAATTACACACAACTACACACAGACTCTTCAGAGGACGATGTGGGTGAAAACTCCAGTTCATCACAAGAACAAACGGACTCTTCACAGCATGAGTCGGGTGAAAACGGAAGTGAACGAATTCATTCAACAGAACACCGAAGAGTAGTATATGGTGATAAAAAACCAACAAAAAAGTTCAACCTTCTTAAACCCGTAAAAGACTTAATACCTCTGTCTAAGGAAAATATGACGTTTTTACGTTTGGTCGGGTATAAAGTTTTGTCATCAACGTATAGATGTTAGATTTGGATAGTTCAAAGAGGGGTTCGGGTATCATAATCATTACCGGAACCATCGGGGGTATAGATGGAATAAGAAAATCTGTTCGACATGAAAACACTCACACGTTGTCATCATATAGGTTTATCTATTAAAAAGGTAGATTTTTTTCAAGGAGAATGGGACAGCGACAGTTGCAGCAGTATAAAAGCGTTTTTTGTTCAATTCCAGTGCTTCTGACTCGGACTATATTTTGAAGGATATGTCAATAATGGGCATTAACATCATTGGGAATAGGTACACAGCATATCACAAACGAAAAAATGATTAGAAATAATCAAATCGAATGACAAAATGTATAGCAGGATGTGTGAGGTTGAAGGCTTGGAGAGGCTATAAACGCACGCAGGTCGTATGAGTGGAGGTTTGGAGAGGTTATAGACGCCCGCAGACCAGTGTGATCTCCCGCAGTTCTAAATGTTGAAAACACTGATTTGAGGGAAAAATAGGAGAGTACAATCGTTTTAAGCATAGAAATATGCCTGTATGTTTGATTTGCAGGAAAGGGACATGCCCCCTCTTTATTCATGCTTTGTATCCAAAAGTATATATATATATATATATATTTCAGTTTTCATTTAACTATATGCTTATATCATCTCGTTTGTGAGAGAGGTTCTATATCTGCTGGCTAAGTTTCGTTTTTGTGCAGTGTCATCGCGCACCCCAAAATCCTGTTTCCTTGAACCAAATTCATTTCAGTCAAAACAATTCAAATCCCTATTATACTACAATATATTGATAGCGATATCGTTATAACTACAGTGATATATGCTTATATCATCTCGTTTGTGAGAGAGGTTCTATATCTGCTGGCTAAGTTTCGTTTTTGTGCAGTGTCATCGCGCACCCCAAAATCCTGTTTCCTTGAACCAAATTCATTTCAGTCAAAACAATTCAAATCCCTATTATACTACAATATATTGATAGCGATATCGTTATAACTACAGTGATATCGCTATAAATATGGCGATATTACTGTAGTTATAACGATATCGCTATATGTATAACGATATTACTGTAGTTATAACGATATCGCTATATGTATAACGATATTACTGTAGTTATAACGATATCGCTATATTTATAACCATATTACTGTAGTTATAACGATATCGCTTGAAATATAACGATATTACAGTAGTTATAACGATATCGCTATATTTATAACGATATTACAGTAGTTATAACGATATCGCTATAATTATAACGATATTACAGTAGTTATAACGATATCGCTATAAATATAACGATATTACAGTAGTTATAACGATATCGCTATATTTATAACGATATTACAGTAGTTATAACGATATCGCTATATTTATAACGATATTACAGTAGTTATAACGATATCGCTATCAATATATTGTAGTATAATAGGGATTTGAATTGTTTTGACTGAAATGAATTTGGTTCAAGGAAACGGGATTTTGGGGTGCGCGAAGACACTGCACAAAAACGAAACTTAGCCAGCAGATATAGAACCTCTCTCACAAACGAGATGATATAAGCATATAGTTAAATGAAAACTGAAATATATATATATACTTTTGGATACAAAGCATGAATAAAGAGGGGACATGTCCCTTTCCTGCAAATCAAACATACAGGCATATTTCTATGCTTAAAACGATTGTACTCTCCTATTTTTCCCTCAAATCAGTGTTTTCAACATTTAGAACTGCGGGAGATCACACTGGTCTGCGGGCGTCTATAACCTCTCCAAACCTCCACTCATACGACCTGCGTGCGTTTATAGCCTCTCCAAGCCTTCAACCTCACACATCCTGCTATACATTTTGTCATTCGATTTGATTATTTCTAATAATTTTTTCGTTTGTGATATGCTGTGTACCTATTCCCAATGATGGTAATGCCCATTATTGACATATCCTTCAAAATATAGTCCGAGTCAGAAGCACTGGAATTGAACAAAAAACGCTTTTATACTGCTGCAACTGTCGCTGTCCCATTCTCCTTGAAAAAAATCTACCTTTTTAATAGATAAACCTATATGATGACAACGTGTGAGTGTTTTCATGTCGACCGATTTTCTTATTCCATCTATACCCCCGATGGTTCCGGTAATGATTATGATACCCGAACCCCTCTTTGAACTATCCAAATCTAACATCTATACGTTGATGACAAAACTTTATACCCGACCAAACGTAAAAACGTCATATTTTCCTTAGACAGAGGTATTAAGTCTTTTACGGGTTTAAGAAGGTTGAACTTTTTTGTTGGTTTTTTATCACCATATACTACTCTTCGTTGTTCTGTTGAATGAATTCGTTCACTTCCGTTTTCACCCGACTCATGCTGTGAAGAGTCCGTTTGTTCTTGTGATGAACTGGAGTTTTCACCCACATCGTCCTCTGAAGAGTCTGTGTGTAGTTGTGTGTAATTCTCTCCGTCGGAGGCAAGTGGGGGTGTATCCTGGGAGTGTGTTCCACCATTAGTTCTAATTCGTTTAATATGTCTTTTACCACATGTATCCAATTGAAAAATGGTTGCTCGCCTCTTTAAAATTGAATAAATCGTGGATTGAGGAATCTTGAAATGTTTCGATATTTCTCCAACCTTTTCTCCTTCATCAAAAAGTTTAATTATTTTTATTTTATTTTCTATAGTGAGAGCGTTTCGTTTGACCCCCATGGTATCTAACCTGCTGTGGATTACTAGATCAATGAAGTCTGCCTAATAATCACCAAACAGACCGTATTTATTGTAACAGGGTTGACAACTTCGGTTCAATAAATACTGAATGATCAGATTGTATTTATCTCAACGTTGCTAACACGTTCACAATGAAAACAGATAACTACTGACCAAACAGAACGTATTTATAGTTTTTTTCATCCTGCATGCAACGAAAGGAGCCGATCAAATCCGAGAAGAGCCGATCATTAATGGGTTTCCAGCAATAAATCTAGCCCCAACAACAATAAGAAACTGCCTATGATATGGAACCTGCATACGACTTTTATTTCTCAATACTGACCAGCTTGTACTCATAAATTTTTCTTATAATCACGATAGTTATTACGCAGTCACATTCATCACAAAAAAAAAATGTTTCTGAATATGCTACAAAATTGTCATAATTTACGTAAATTTTCGAAAATGTAAATAAATATTAATCGCATGAAATATAAAATAATATGACTAAATAAAAAAGAAATATATGAAAGGATGTAAGATATGTATAGGACTTTAAGAAAAAACAGGTGAGTGGAGTAGGCGTTGTATGTAAGGGAAAAAATCTGTGACAAATAATGAAAAAATAAATATACTAAAATATTAAATAATCCCCGGGTTTTGTGGCTATGAAGATGAATCGGTAAAATAACTGTTGTATGGGGTCATCGTAAGTGTCTTGGCTCTCAATACCATATATGCAGGGAAGGAGGGCTGAATTGTAGGGTCCATGAGATGTGGGTGAGGATGGAACAATAATACTAATATATGGGTTCTCAAATACCGATGGGAACTGTGATGTATATGAGACGAAGGGCTTGGGACTTTAAAAATAAATACAATGGGGTATGGGTGTGAGGGCTGCGTTATAATATTAATTGGGGAACGGTTGAGTGTTAGTTGTAGAAAAATGTTGGGGGCGTAATGTGATAGGAACTATAGAAAATATATATATATATATATATATATATATATATATATATATATATATATATATATGCATGTAGGATATTGGTGACAGCACCTATAGAAAAACCTATCTATGGTTGTCTGCAACATGACTGAAAAATAAATGTTTAGGTTGATAGGAATGGTGTTCGGTTTGGGGTTACTTTAGAGTTTAAGATTTACTATAGAGGGAAACCGGGAAAGAATTTAGCAGAAGAAGTATATAGAAGAGTGTTGGGTTTTTAAAAATGTGTCTGAGCGACTTCTAAGTTTAGATTTGGGGAAGTTGCAGTTGAGTGATATGTATAGGGATAGGTGAACAATTCCGAATTTTTGTGAAGTGTTGTGTCGTGACGATATATTGGATCTCTCGGAAGGATTCTATTGTAGGAAATATGCATAGTCTCTGATTTGTAGAAAAGTACATCGCAGCTAATCTCTGATAATGAAATGTTACACAAGGCCTACCATTCAAAAAAAATATTAGTATCTCTATTATAAATAATTATCCGGCTCAGTGGGTAAAGTTTTCAATGACTTCTTCTTAGGATGGCTATATAAGAGCTCTTATTGTAGTCTATGGACACACCTTATATGATTCTTGTACGTTGGGGTTGTATTATAAAATAGTTCCTTAACTGACCTCGTTTGTGATGAAGAGGTGCAGAGTCTTGCCTTCATCAGTATGAAATCTTAGGAAAAATACTTGAATATGAAATTACCCCCGGCTTTTGCAGTTATGAAGATGGGTTGACAGATACCAATGTGAGTGAGCCTACACAGCAGGGGTCCTAGGTTGGAGTTCTATTGGTGCTCAGATGTGTGGGAGTGGGTTTTGAATATATCCGGAGTAGTGTTGTGCAGGGAGCTGTCTGTGTGATTTAAGTTCCTGCTAGATTGTAGGTTATTAGTGGTAAAAATAGTGATGGTAGAGTAATATTGGAAATGCGAATCTAAATATCGACGAGAACTGTGGATGTTGACCTGGTGGTTTAGGTAAGGAGAAGCATTTAAATTTGTGTAAAATATGGTGTAAATGAAGGCCTGGCGTATACCGGGGTCCTAGGGTTAGAGGATCAGAAGTATGAATATCGAATAGGTTGTAGTGATATGAGTGAAGAGGAGTTGGGTGAATGGTTTTGGGACACGCAAAAGAAAAGGCTATAAATAAAACTGATACTGGCTGGACGATGATGAAGAAAATCTCTTGGGTGATGCAAGTGTGTAGGTATGTCTGAGTGAAGGTTTAGAGGGATAGTGAGGTGGGATAGAAGTGGTTTGAATGAGAAAGAAATGTTGACGGTGCAGTAGTCTACACTTGTAGGGTTCTGACTTGATATGATGTTGGGGGAGTAGAAGTGGAGAGCAGAATATTGGGATGGATTGGTCGTTGTTAGAATTGTGCGGGGATTTCCGAAGATTAGGAGAGCAATTACAGTAGAGGATGGTTGGTGGAAGGAGAAAGAAATTGTTTTGGCCGCTAAGTACACAAAAAGCAGCATGTAACATAACATAAGTTAAATGTACTGCATGTTAGCCTAAGAATGTATCCATGAGACCCCTGGAAAGATACATCTAGATCTAAAGATTACTCCGCGTGTATGGGCGGGTATGTATGAGTAAAAGGTTTTAGAAGTAGAGAGCAGAAAATTGGTTAGGACAAGTTGAGAAAAAAATTAGACAATTGATGTGGGGAAGTAGAAGTGAGTCATAAAAATTAGGAGAAAGACCTGAGGATTAGGTGTGAATTGCAAAGTCTCTGCCGGATTGGAAGAAGTACAATTGGTCTGAGGAAGTAGAACTTTAATTAAAGATTATGTTTTAGAATAATTGATGTGGGTATGTGCATTGAAGGTGATTTGAGGTGGGTAAGTATGACTGATTCAGAGGGAGAGGCTAATGGCTTTGAATGTAGGTTTATGTATGAGTAGACCGGGTTATGATGAAAATGTCAGACGATCTAGAGAGGTTGTAGGTGTTGAACAGGGACGAAGCATGATGGTGCTAAGGCTAAGAGTAGTGGACTATGATAAAATCTAAAGAAAATTGCTTGGATGTGTGTCTGAGTAAAAGGTTTAAAGAGGTGGGATAATTGGGAAGTATAAGTGAGAAAATTGAGATGGATTGGCTACGTCGCTATACTGAAGATAGAGAGTAGTGATTCGGAGGGAGAGCGGGGGTATTGAGATGGGGAAGCACATTGGATGTGTTAATTGACGTGGGGATGTAAGATTTAATCATGAAATAAAAATTGGTGAAGTATGCCTGCAACAACAGGTCTCGACATGTTTGAACATGTAAACAACGACTTAATCCCTACAGATACAAAGGTCATTTCCAAACCATAGTAGATGTTAAAAAAATAAATAAAAAAGAAGAATTCACAAACAACACCAAAGGACAGCGTGCTCGGAATTGAAGATAAATATTTTTTCGCACATATTACTCCAATCGGACAACATACTCAATATGACGAGCTTTGAATTATATTTTTAAATGCAATACTATTCAAAGCACCGAAGGACGGCATGCTCGGAATTGAAGATAAATATTTTTTCGCACATATTACTCCAATCGGACAACATACTCAATATGACGAGCTTTGAATTATATTTTTAAATGCAATACTATTCAAGGCACTGAAGGACGGCATGCTCAAAAGTGTAGGTAGGCGATTTTTCCATCATAATACTCCAGTTTTAAATAATACTGAATACAATGATGATGATGATGATGATAGGACATGATAAGGTAGGCTACACGAATGCAGGGTTCGACATGCTTGAACACGCAAGTGCCTGTTCAAGGTCACAAAATCAGACTGAATTGGAGGGAGAACGGAAACTTATTGAGGTTTAGAGGAAGAGCGGAAACTTATTGAGGTTTAGAGGGAGAGTATAAACTTATTGAGCTGTGATGATGACGGGATGTACGATGATGGGTGATTCGGAGCTGGGGAGGGTGGGGGGGGGGTGGTGGGGGGGGTGGTGGGGGGTGATGGGTCACGTGACCCCGAGGGGTCAAAGGTCATGAGGAGCAACTGCGCCAGAGTCCCCATTTCCCTTCTACTGTCACACACCCTATTTTTCAATTCGGGCTTTAAGAATACTTCATGTGCAATTCCATGACAATCCGACAATTGGTTAATGAGCTACAACTATTTTACGCTAAGGCCTACCCTCAAAACCCCCCTCCCTTTCAAAATGTTGAGATGTCACGCACCCTATTTTTCAATTCGGGCTTTAAGAATACTTCATGTGCAATCCCATGACAATCCGACCATTCGTTTATGAGCTACAACTATTTTACGCTAAGGCCTACCCCCAAAACCCCCCTCCCTTTCAAAATGTTGAGATGTCACACACCCTATTTTTAATTCGGCTTTAAGAATACTACATGTGAAATTCCATGACAATCCGATCATCTTTTAATGACCTATCAGTATCTTTATATTTACGACTACCCCCACAACGCCCCCTCCCGTTCAACATTTTGAGATGTCACGTAGCGTATTTATCAATTTGGCCTTTAAGCATACTACATGTCAAATTCCATGACATTCCGGTCATCCGTTAAAGACCTATCACTATCTTTATGTTAGGCCTGCCCCCCCCCCCCCTTTCAAAGTTTGAGACCTCGCACATCCTATTTTTAAATTTGTCTTTTAAGAATACTACATGTGCAATTCCATGACAATCCGACCATTCGTTAATGAGCTACAACTATTTTATGCTAAGGCCTACCCCCAAAACCCCCTTCCCTTTCAAAATGATGAGATGTCACTGTGATGTACACTACGGAACATTTTTTAATGAATATTTTAATGAAAAGAGGTAATTTTTTTTATTATAATATAATATATATCAAGGTGTTTAAGAAAACAAAACAAGAAAACATATAAAACAGCTGTAAAAATAGGGTTGTGTGGAATGGAGTCGTGAGCTAGCTCTTAAACGGTGCACTGTGGTTTGATATGTTTTAAATAAAAAATGAAGTTGAACAATTAGATGAAAGAATCCTTTCATTCAAGAAAACCTTTGGATTAGAAATTAATATTATTTAAAATTATTAAAAATTGGTATCTCTTTGTGAATCCAAGTGTAAAGTTTGTTTAATTGAATTTTTTTTCGTTGTATACGTGTATTTTCTTAAAAATTGCACGTCTTAAATTATTGATAATATTTTTTTTTTAGGGCAATTTTCGGCAAACTACTGTAGAAATAAAAATTTAAATAAACAAAAGAGATCAAATTTCTACAGGAAATGTGGTGACAAACAAGCTTTTATCACATTTTTGGCATATCCCTTGTGTGGACGATTTTCGCCGCAAAGCCCCATCATATTTTGGCAAAACCTTGATGGGAGAATTTTTTTATATTAATTAAAGGAGGGAAATAGGTTGAAAAAGATGAAAAGGATAGAATAGAGACAAATAAGGGTTACATATAATTTTGAGAAATAATATTTTTTTTTGCCAACTTCAAAAGAAGGTTACTATTTTATATAACATTGTTTTTGTTTAGTAATTATATATTTAGTAAAGTAAGAAAATGCCAATTACCAGAGGACAAGCGAGAAGATTAGAGGAGGAAAGTAGACAGGAAGGGTCAAGTTCGGAGGAAAGATCCGATATGGAGTTATCGGAAGATAGAGAGAGGGAGACTCCAGCCGCAATGGAGTCCATGCAGGGTACAGGTGAGGAGTCGCAAGGGGAGGGGGTAAATAAAGATAAAGCAAATGAGGGCATTGCTGCTCCTGATATGGAATGGCTCCGTGTTGTGTTAACAAAGTTAACTGGGGATATGAATCAAAAAATGGAAGAGCAAAGTAATAAATTAGGAAATTTAGTAACAAAGTTAACTGGGGAAATGGGGAATATAGAAAATAGAATAGGAAAATAGAAGAACAAGAAAAAGAATTAAGGGGGATATTGGAAATATCAATCAAAAAAAGAAGAACAAGGAAATGAATTAAAGGGAGAAATGGGAAATTTAAGAGGCGACATTAAAAATTTAGAAGTTAAATTAAATAATAATATGGACAATTTGAAGGACCAGATTGAGAATTTGCAGAAAGATAAACAATGTTTAGGAAATCGAATAGATAATGCAGGAGAAAACTTAGAAAAGCACTTAAATCAAAAAATTAACAAGTTGGATGAAGGGAATTCTGAAGTAGAAAAAGAGGTTCTTATTATTGACAGTCAGTCACAAGTTGATGAAGTAGAAGGAACAGAGAATAACAGTGGGGAGAAACAGACCCAAATTTTAGAGAAAGATGTGGAGGAAGAGAGTCAAAATGTAGAAAAATTAGTATTAAGTGAAATTCAAGAAAATATGGATGGACAGAGTGAAAGGAACATTTTGATGTTATTAGACAAAACAAACGAACAGAGTTTGTTCCAGCATAACGCCCAAACCGCTGGACGGATCTTCTTGAAACTTCACATGTAGCATTCTTTTGAGCCCGATTGAATAATAGGCTATGTGGCGTCTCAAAATGTTGAACGGGAGGGGGGGTTGTAAGGGGGGCCTAAGTATATAAATAGTGCTAACACATTAACTAATGGTCGAATTGTCATGAAATTTTACAGTTAGTCTTTTTAAAAGCCAAACAAGAAAAAAAGGTGTGTGGCGTCCCAATGTTTTGAACGGGAGGGGGGGTTGTGGGGGGGCCTAAGTATAAATATAGAGCTAACTCATTAACTAATGGGCGAATCGTCATGAAATTTCACATGTAGTATTTTTAAAAGCCAAATAGGAAAAAAAGGTGTGTGGCGTCCCAAAGTTTTGAACGGGAAAGGGGGTTGTGGGGGGGCCTAAGTATAAATAGAGAGCTAATTCTTTAACGGTTGGTCGGATTGTCACGAAATTTCACATGGAGTATTCCTGAAGGCCAAATAGAAAAAAAAGGTGTGTGGCGTCCCAAAGTTTTGATCGGGAGGGGGGGTTGTAAGGGGGGCCTAAGTATATAAATAGTGCTAACACACTACCTAATGGTCGAATTGTCATGAAATTTCACACGTAGTCTTTTTAAAAGCCAAATAGGAAAAAAAGGTGTGTGGCGTCCCAAAATTTTGATCGGGAGGGGGGGTTGTGGGGGGGCCTAAGTATAAAAATAGTGCTAACTCATAACCTAATGGGCGAATTGTCATGAAATTTTACAGGTAGTCTTTTTAAAAGCCAAACAAGAAAAAAAGGTGTGTGGCGTCCCAAAGTTTTGAACGGGAGGGAGGGTTGTGGGGGGGCCTAAGTATAAATATAGAGCTAACTCATTAACTAATGGGCGAATCGTCATGAAATTTCACATGTAGTATTTTTAAAAGCCAAATAGGAAAAAAAGGTATGTGGCGTCCCAAAGTTTTGAACGGGAGGGGGGGTTGTGGGGGGGCCTAAGTATAAATATAGAGCTAATTCTTTAACGGTTGGTCGGATTGTCACGAAATTTCACATGGAGTATTCCTGAAGGCCAAATAGAAAAATAAGGTGTGTGGCGTCCCAAAGTTTTGATCGAGAGGGGGGGTTGTAAGGGGGGCCTAAGTATATAAATAGTGCTAACACATTAACTAATGGTCGAATTGTCATGAAATTTTACAGGTAGTCTTTTTAAAAGCCAAACAAGAAAAAAAGGTGTGTGGCGTCCCAAAGTTTTGAACGGGAGGGGGGGGGGTTGTGGGGGGGCCTAAGTATAAATATAGAGCTAACTCATTAACTAATGGGCGAATCGTCATGAAATTTCACGTAGTATTTTTAAAAGCCAAATAGGAAAATAAGGTGTGTGGCGTCCCAAAGTTTTGAACGGGAGGGGGGGTTGTGGGGGGGCCTAAGTATAAATATAGAGCTAATTCTTTAACGGTTGGTCGGATTGTCACGAAATTTCACATGGAGTATTCCTGAAGGCCAAATAGAAAAATAAGGTGTGTGGCGTCCCAAAGTTTTGATCGAGAGGGGGGGTTGTAAGGGGGGCCTAAGTATATAAATAGTGCTAACACATTAACTAATGGTCGAATTGTCATGAAATTTTACAGGTAGTCTTTTTAAAAGCCAAACAAGAAAAAAAGGTGTGTGGCGTCCCAAAGTTTTGAACGGGAGGGGGGGGGGGGGTTGTGGGGGGGCCTAAGTATAAATATAGAGCTAACTCATTAACTAATGGGCGAATCGTCATGAAATTTCACGTAGTATTTTTAAAAGCCAAATAGGAAAATAAGGTGTGTGGCGTCCCAAAGTTTTGAACGGGAGGGGGGGTTGTGGGGGGGCCTAAGTATAAATATAGAGCTAATTCTTTAACGGTTGATCGAATTGTCACAAAGTTTCACATGTAGTATTCCTGAAGACCAAATAAAAAAATAGGCGGTGTAACGGCTCAAAATTTTGTACGGGAGGGGGGGTAGTGGCGGGGAGACCTAAGTATAAATATGGCGCTAGCTCAATAACGGTTGGTCGTATTGTCATGGAATTTCACATGTAGTATTCTTAAAAGCCAAATAGAAATATAGGGTGTATATGTCACAAAATTTTGAACGGGAGGGTGGGTTGATGGGGGCCTAAGTATAAGTATAGTGATAAGTCATTAACGGATGATCGGATTGTCACGAAATTTCACATGTAGTATTCCTGGAGGCCAAATAGAAAAATAGGGTGTGTGACGTCAAAAAATTGTGAACGGGAGGGGGGTTATGGGGGTAGGCCTAAATTTGAAGATAGTGATAGGTCGCTAACGGATGATCGGATTGTCACGAAATTTCACATGTAGTATTCTTGATGGTCAAATAAAAAAATACACTATGTGACATTTTAAAAATTTGGGAGGAGGGGCTAAGCATAAAAATAATGCTGAATCATTGAAGGGTAATCGGATTGTCATGAGTTTCACATGTAGTAGTAGTAACTATGTATTCGCTGTGGGGTTCACTGTTGCAAGACATTTACTAGCTGTGATGCCCAGCGTTCCTAATATCGTACTAGCTGTGGGGTCCGCTGTTGCAAGGCACTTGCTAACTGTAGTGCTCAGCCCCAGCGTTCCTAACTATGTACTGGCTGTGGGGTTCGCTGTTGCAAGGCACCTACAAGACATTTACTAGCTGTGATGCCCACCGTTCCTAATTACGTACTAGCTGTGGGGTCTGCTGTTGCAAGGCGCTAGCAGTGTGGCCCAGCGTATTTAACTACGTAGGTACTAGCTGTGGGGTCCGCAGTTGCAAGGCACCTACTACCTGTAGGGCCCAGCGTTCCTAAAAACGTACTAGCCGTGGGGTCCGTTGTTGCAAAAGCATACTAGCTGTGATGCTCAGCGTTTCTAACTACGTACTAGCTGTGGGGTCCGCCGTTGCAAAACACATACTAGCTGTGATGCCCAGTGGGTCTAAGTACGTACTAGCTGTGGGGTCCGCTGTTGCAAGACACTTACTAGCTGTGATGCCCAGCGTTTCTAACTTCGTACTAGCTGTGGGGTCCGCTCTTGCGAGGCATATACTAGCTGCGGTCAATAGCGTTCTTAAGTACGCGCTGGCTAGGATGTCCAGCGATGCTAAGTATTCACTATCTGTGGTTTCCGCCGTTGAAAGACGCATACTAGCTGGGATGCCCAGGGGTCCTAAAAACTTACTAGCTGGGGTGTTTGACGTTGAAGGACTATAAGCCTTATTCCGTATGAATAATTGAAAATTATAACATCATGAATGTACTGTTAAAGGGTAAGCGGATTGGCATGAATTTCACATGTAGTAGTAGTAACTATGTATTCGCTGTGGGGTCCGCTGTTGCAAGGCATTTACTAGCTGCGGTCAATAGCGTTCTTAAGTACGCACTGGCTAGGATGTCCAGCGATGCTAAGTATTCACTATCTGTGGTTTCCGCCGTTGAAAGACGCATACTAGCTGTGATGCCCAGGGGTCCTAAAAACTTACTAGCTGGGGTGTTTGACGTTGAAGGACTATAAGCCTTATTCCGTATGAATAATTAAAAATTATAACATCATGAATGTACTGTTGAAGAATTTAAAAGACTTATAGGAGATAATAGTAGAAAAGTCAAAGTTCCCCGGGCAACGCCGGGTATTACTGCTAGTAAAAGTTATAAGAACAATTTTAAAAAGAGAGTAAAAGCATTCAAACAGGTAATAAGGACAAAATTAACACTGAACAAATATTTAGAGAAGGGGGAGGGGATTTTTAAAGACATAATTCGCCGGGGCATCCGGAAAAAGAAAAAAATTAAATTTGGGCTTTGCAATATAATTGCATTAGCCACTTTTTATGGTGAACATATTTCTTTTTGCAACTCGGATGAGTTTGAGGAAATGACTGACAGACTAACATGACAGAATTAGGATTAATTTAAAATATGACGAAGTGACATTGGACTAATATAATAGTATGAATGATACATTTATTTTTGGATGAGAGAATTTTGGTATATGAAGAGTATGGATGAATTTTGGTATAGTTCTGCGTTCAAATTAATTAGGATTTAAATTAATTAGGATTTACATTTTTTTTTAGGATTAGATTAGATGTTAGGATCAGTATAAAATTAATCTAAGATTATATTTAGGGATTAGTCATCCAAATTTAACATATACAAATTATTTATTTGAGACTTACATGTTAATAATGATATTATTGAAAATTAAAACATATACATACAACTGATTTTTTTTTAACGAACATAATATAGAAGAAGCTAAATTTTTTTATTATTTTTTTTTATTACAAATGTTAGAAAGATAATCAGCAGGCTGAGAGATGCCTAGATCTCTTTGGAGACATGACGAACTTCCTGAAGCCGAGTCAAGGGGACAGATTTTTTGTTTCGAGACTGTTCAGCTAGGATACCGGACGTGACTAAATCATAATAATATTATAAATTAGAAAGACGAACGAAAATGTAAAGAAGCCTTGAAAATATAATATATTATATAAATTGTATGTATGCATAGGTTAGTAAATTTTTGTTATTATAAATTCTATTATTTAGACAATTTCATTTATTATTTTGAGTAACATTTTTTTCTACGTAAATTTGTTTAATAGAAAGAGTAGATGGGAATGGGAAGAGTTGTAGGAGCACATTATATAACTTTAGGAATAGGAACAAACGAAGGGTAATATTAATTAGAGAAATTTGAAATTAAATTGCTGATGACATTCTTTTAGACGTCGGGATTATATAGATTTGTTTCGGGAGATATTATTTTTAATTCTAGTAAGAGCTAGTGATTAATTAGAGATATATATTTTTTTTGATCTGTGGGAGATGATTTTTTTTATGTCGACTAGAAAGAACTAGCGATATATTGGAGATTTATATTGTAGTGTTGGTTGCCTACCTGAGATAGGAGGAATCGTAATTTTGCTACATCGACGAAAGTATTCTTAGGGTGTAATTAGTTAGGGAAGTAAATTGAATTGAAATATATGTGAGATATATTTTTTTTAGTTAGGAAGTATGAAGGACGTCTCAAAGAATTTAATACCTCAAAAGACAAGTACTATATATATTAAATAAATTAAATTTGTATTCCTTATTACCCGGAGTGAGGCGTAATTTTGATTGTTAAGTAATATTTTGGAAGTGTGATGAAGTAAAAAAAAAAAAAGGATTTATTTAATTTTTATTTCAAGTAAATTTTTTTATATACAATCTTTTTATATAATTATTTTGAATACATACAATTGTATATTGATGGTAAAGGCGGAAAGTAAAATAATTGGCAATTTCTTAAATCTGCATCCAACTTGATTATTTCCAAACTTGATTTCATGACTATGACTGATCCTGTAAATATGTAAAAATTTAGTATTATATTTTTTTTTATGTTCAATTAGTTCCAATTTTTATAAATTTAAGTTAACATTTTCTTTAGGTTAAGGATTAATTGTAAATTTTTAGATTAATATTTGTTTTTGTTTATTAGAAATTAGGTACGTATATATATAAGTTTAATAATTGTAAATAGTTATAAAAAAAAAAAAAATGGGCATATATATAAAAAGAGCGTCGAATTGGGCATATAAAAAATAAATCAGTGAGTGTAAGTGAGAGAGAGACTTCGATACATCGTTGATCAATGAGTTGAAGACACCAAGGAGCCAGCCAACATGTGCGTTCGAGGAGGAAGCTTATCATGTGAATTGGAGGAAGACGTAAATCCATCTGTGTATTGAAGGAGGAAGCTTATCATGTGGATTCGAGGAAGAAGCTAAATCAACCTGTGTATTGGAAGAAATTAAATCTGAAAGAACTTATATAAAAAAAAAAAAAAAATTGTGAACAAACATTTTTTTTTAAAAAGAAGGAAAAGGCAAATGTGATGTACACTACGGAACATTTTTTTATGAATAAAAAGTAATTTTTTTTATTATAATATAGGTATATATATATATTATATATATATATATATATATATATAAAGGTGTTTAAAAAAACAAACAAGAAAAGATATAAAATAGCTGTGAAACAAATGGAGTAGAGTCGAGAGTTGTGAACAAACATTTTTTTTTAAAAAGAAGGAAAAGGCAAATGTGATGTACACTACGGAACATTTTTTAATGAATATTTTAATGAAAAGAGGTAATTTTTTTTATTATAATATAATATATATCAAGGTGTTTAAGAAAACAAAACAAGAAAACATATAAAACAGCTGTAAAAATAGAGTTGTGTGGAATGGAGTCGTGAGCTAGCTCTTAAACGGTGCACTGTGGTTTGATATGTTTTAAATAAAAAATGAAGTTGAACAATTAGATGAAAGTTGACTGGGGTGGAATTAAAGTGTGAAGAGTTGACGGGGTCTGGTTTGTGTGGTAGAGGCGTCGAGAAGGTACAATTAATAATATATATTTTTCAATATGCCAAATAAAAATAATAATAGATTTTAAGTATTCAGTTAAATGATTTTGTTGCTTTGTTTTTCTTTTGCTTTGTTCAATGTTTAGTTTTTTTAATTAGAATGTGCAAATAAAGCAAATAACCCAAATATTTGTCCTCTTCAAATTCTATTCTATTCATCTTCCCTATTGGCCCAGCAGTAGTATCATTTGAAAAACCTTTGGATTAGAAATTAATATTATTTAAAACTAGCAGTAATACCCGGCGTTGCCCGGGGAACTTTGACTTTTCTACTATTATCTCCTATAAGTCTTTTAAATTCTTCAACAGTACATTCATGATGTTATAATTTTCAATTATTCATACGGAATAAGGTTATAGTCCTACAACGTCAAACACCCCAGCTAGTAAGTTTTTAGGACCCCTGGGCATCACAGCTAGTATGCGTCTTTCAACGGCGGAAACCACAGATAGTGAATACTTAGCATCGCTGGACATCCTAGCCAGTGCGTACTTAAGAACGCTATTGACCGCAGCTAGTAAATGCCTTGCAACAGCGGACCCCACAGCGAATACATAGTTACTACTACTACATGTGAAATTCATGCCAATCCGCTTACCCTTTAACAGTACATTCATGATGTTATAATTTTCAATTATTCATACGGAATAAGGCTTATAGTCCTTCAACGTCAAACACCCCAGCTAGTAAGTTTTTAGGACCCCTGGGCACTACAGCTAGTATGCGCCTTTCAACGGCGGAAACCACAGCTAGTGAATACTTAGCTTCGCTGGACGTCCTAGCCAGTGCGAACTTAAGAACGGTTCTGACCACAGCTAATATATGCCTTGCAACGCTGGGCACCACAGCTAGTACGTAGTTAGGAACGCTGGGCACCGCAGCTAGTATGTGCCTCGCAAGAGCGGACCCCACAGCTAGTACGAAGTTAGGAACGCTGGGCATCACAGCTAGTATGTGTTTTGCAACGGCGGACCCCACAGCTAGTACGTAGTTAGAAACGCTGAGCATCACAGCTAGTATGCTTTTGTAACGACGGACCCCACAGCTAGTACGTTTTTAGGAACGCTGGGCCCTACAGGTAGTAGGTGCCTTGCAACTGCGGACCCCACAGATAGTATGTAGTTAGAACCACAGGGCATCATAGCTAGTATGAGTTTTGCAACGGCGGACACCACAGCTAGTACCTACGTTGTTAAATACGCTGGGCCACACTGCTAGCGCCTTGCAACAGCAGACCCCACAGCTAGTACGTAATTAGGAACGCTGGGCATCACAGCTAGTAAATGTCTTGTAGGTGCCTTGCAACAGCGAACCCCACAGCCAGTACATAGTTAGGAACGCTGGGGCTGAGCACTACAGCTAGTAAGTGCCTTGCAACAGCGGACCCCACAGCTAGTACGATATTAGGAACGCTGGGCATCACAGCTAGTAAATGTCTTGCAACAGTGAACCCCACAGCGAATACATAGTTACTATTACTACATGTGAAATTCATGACAATCCGATTACCCTTCAATGATTCAGCATTATTTTCATGCTTAGCCCCCCCTCCCAAATTTTTAAAATGTCACATAGTGTATTTTTTTATTTGACCATCAAGAATACTACATGTGAAATTTCGTGACAAACCAATCATCCGTTAATGACTTATCACTATCTTCAAATTTAGGCCTACCCCCATAACCCCTCTCCCGTTCACAATTTTTTGACGTCACACACCCTATTTTTCTATTTGGCCTTTATGAATACTTCATGTGAAATTTCGTGACAATCCGATCATCCGTTAATGACTTATCACTATACTTATACTTAGGCCCCCATCAACCCACCCTCCCGTTCAAAATTTTGTGACATATACACTCTATATTTCTATTTGGCTTTTAATAATACAACATGTGAAATTCCATGACAATACGACCAACCGTTAATGAGCTAGCACTATATTTATACTTAGGCCCCCCCCCTTACAACCCCCCCTCCCGTAAACAATTTTGAGCCGTCACACCGCCTATTTTTCTATTTGGCCTCCAGGAATACTACATGTGAAATTTCGTGACAATCCGATCATCCGTTAATGACTTATCACTATACTTATACTTAGGCCCTCATCAACCCACACTCCCGTTCAAAATTTTGTGACATATACACCCTATATTTCTATTTGGCTTATAAGAATACTACATGTGAAATTCCATGACAATACGACCAACGTTATTGAGCTAACACCATATTTATACTTAGGCCCCCCCGCCATTACCCCCCCTCCCGTACAAAAGTTTGAGCCGTTACACCGCCTATTTTTTTATTTGGTCTTCAGGAATACTACATGTGAAACTTTGTGACAATTCGACCAACCGTTAATGAGCTAGCTCTATATTTATACTTAGGCCCCCCCGCAACCCCCCCCCCTCCCGTTCAAAACTTTGGGACGCCACACACCTTATTTTTCTATTTGGCCTTCAGGAATACTCCATGTGAAATTCCATGACAATACGACCAACCGTTAATGAGCTAGCACTATACTTATACTTAGGCCCCCCCGTCACAACCCCCCTCCCGTAAACAATTTTGAGCCGTCATACCGCCTATTTTTCTATTTGGCCTCCAGGAATACTACATGTGACATTTAGTGACAATCCGATCATCCTTTAATGACTTATCACTATATTTATACTTAGGCCCCCCCACAACCCCCCCTCCCGTTCAAAACTTTGGGACGCCACACACCTTATTTTTCTATTTGGCCTTCAGGAATACTCCATGTGAAATTTCGTGACAATCCGACCAACCGTTAAAGAATTAGCTTTATATTTATACTTAGGCCCCCCTTACAACCCCCCCTCCCGTTCAAAACTTTGGGACGCCACACACCTTTTTTTCCTATTTGGCTTTTAAAAATACTACGTGAAATTTCATGACAATTCGACCATTAGTTAATGTGTTAGCACTATTTATATACTTAGGCCCCCCTTACAACCCCCCCTCCCGATCAGAACTTTGGGACGCCACACACCTTTTTTTCCTATTTGGCTTTTGAATATACTACATGTGAAATTTCATGACGATTCGCCCATTAGTTAATGAGTTAGCTCTATATTTATACTTAGGCCCCCCCACAACCCCCCCCCCCTCCCGTTCAAAACTTTGGGACGCCACACACCTTTTTTTCTTGTTTGGCTTTTAAAAAGACTACGTGTGAAATTTCGTGACAATCCGACCAACCGTTAAAAAATTAGCTCTATATTTATACTTAGGCCCCCCCAAAACCCCCCCTCCCGTTCAAAACGTTGGGACGCCACACACCTTTTTTTCCTATTTTGCTTTTAAAAATACTACGTGAAATTTCATGACGATTCGCTCATTAGTTAATGAGTTAGCTCTATATTTATACTTAGGCCCCCCCAGTACCCCCCCTCCCGTAAAAAATTGTGAGCCGTCACACACCTTATTTTTCTATTTGGCCTTCAGGAATACTACATGTGAAATTTCGTGACAATCCGACCAACCGTTAAAGAGTTAGCTCTATATTTATACTTAGGCCCCCCCACAACCCCCCCTCCCGTTCAAAACTTTGGGACGCCACACACTTTTATTACCTATTTGGCTTTTAAAAATACTACATGTGAAATTTCATGACGATTCGCCCATTAGTTAATGAGTTAGCACTAATTATATACTTAGGCCCTCCTTACAACCCCCCCTGCCGATCAAAACTTTGGGACGCCACACACCTTTTTTTCCTATTTGGCTTTTAAAAATACTACATGTGAAATTTCATGACGATTCGCCCATTAGTTAATGAGTTAGCACTAATTATATACTTAGGCCCTCCTTACAACCCCCCCTCCCGATCAAAATTTTTGGACGCCACATAGCCTATTATTCAATCGGGCTCAAAAGAATGCTACATGTGAAGTTTCATGAAGAGCCGTCCAGCGGTTTGGGCGTGATGCTGGAACAAACATACAAACAAACCCCGTTTCAGCTTTATTAATATAGATTAAAAATACTACATATGAAATTTCATGACGATTCGCCCATTAGTTCATGAGTTAGCTCTATATTTATACTTAGGCCCCCCCACAACCCCCCCTCCCGTTCAAAACTTTGGGACGCCACACACCTTTTTTTCCTGTTTGGCTTTTAAAAAGACTACGTGTGAAATTTCAAGACAATTCGACCATTAGTTAATGAGCTAGCTCTTTATTTATACTTAGGCCCCCCCTACAACCCCCCCCTCCTGTTCAAATACTTGGGACGCGACATAGCCTATTATTCAATCGGGCTCAAAAGAATGCTACGTATGAAGTTTCATGATAATCCGTCCAGCCGTTTGGGCGTGATGCTGGAACAAACATACAAACAAACAAACCCCGTTTCAGCATTATTAATATAGATTATTAAAAATTGGTATCTCTTTGTGAATCCAAGTGTAAAGTTTGTTTAATTGAATTTTTTTTCGTTGTATACATGTACTTTCTTAAAAATTGCACGTCTTAAATTATTGATAATATTTTTTTTTAGGGCAATTTTCGGCAAACTACTGTAGAAATAAAAATTTAAATAAACAAAAGAGATCAAATTTCTACAGGAAATGTGGTAGCAAACAAGCTTTTATCACAGTCACACACCCTATTCTTAATTCGGGCTTTAAGAATACTACATGGGAAATTCCATGACAATCCGATCATCTGTTAATGACCTATCAGTATCTTTCTCTTTACGCCTATCCCCACAACCCCCTTTGTGACGTCACACACTTTATTTTTCAATTTGACTTTCAAGAATTCGACATGTGAAATTCCATGACATTCCGAACATCCGTTAAAGACCTATCACTACCTTTATCTGTAGGCCTACCCCCACAACGCCCCCTCCCGTTCAAAATTTCGATATGTCACGTAGCGTATTTTTCAATTTGGCCTTTAAGCATAGTACATGTCAAATTCCATGACATTCCGATCATCCGTTAAAGACCTATCACTATCTTTATATTAGGCCTGCCCCCCCCCTGTCAAAGTTTGAGACCTCGCACCTCCTATTTTTAAATTTGTCTTTTGAGAATACTACATGTGCTTACATGACAATCCGACCATTCGTTAATGAGCTACAACTATTTTATGCTAAGGCATACCCCCAAAACCCCCCTCTCTTTCAAAATGTTGAGATGTCACACACCATATTTTTCAATTCGGGCTTTAAGAATACTTCATGTGCAATTCCATGACACTCCGACCATTCGTTAATGAGCTACAACTATTTTACGCTAAAGCCTACCCCAAAAACCCCCTTTCCCTTTCAAAATGTTGAGATATCACACACTTTATTTTTCAATTTGACTTTCAAGAATTCGACATGTGAAATTCCATGACATTCCGATCATCCGTTAAAGACCTATCACTATCTTTATATGTAGGCCTACCCCCACAACGCCCCCTCCCGTTCAACATTTTGAGATGTCACGTAGCGTATTTTTCAATTTGGCCTTTAAGCATACTACATGTCAAATTCCATGACATTCCGATCTACCGTTAAAGACCTATCACTATCTTTATATTAGGCCTGCCCCCCCCCCCTTTCAAAGTTTGAGACCTCGCACATCCTATTTTTAAATTTGTCTTTTAAGAATGCTACATGTGCAATTCCATGACAATCCGACGATTCGTTAAAGAGCTACAACTATTTTACGCTAAGGCCTACCCCCAAAACCCCTGTCCCTTTCAAAATGTTGAGATGTCACACACCCTATTTTTCAATTCGGGCTCTAAGAATACTTCATGTGGAATTCCATGACAATCCGACCATTCGTTAATGAGCTACAACTATTTTATGTTAAGGCCTACCCCCAAAACTGCCTTTCCTTTCAAAATGATGAGATGTCACACACCCTATTTTTCAATTCGGGCTTTAAGAATACTTCATGTGCAATTCCATGACAATCCGACCATTCGTTGATGAGCTACAACTATTTTATGCTAAGGCCTGCCCTCAAAACACCCCTCCCTTTCAAAATGTTGAGATGTTACACCCCCTATTTTTCAATTCGGGCTTTAAGAATACTTCATGGGCAATTCCATGACAATCCGACCATTTGTTAATGAGCTACAACTATTTTACGCAAAGGCCTACCCCCAAAACCCTCCTCCCTTTCAAAATCTTGAAATGTCACACACACTATTTTTCAATTCGGGTTTTAAAAATACTCCATGTGAAATTCCATGACAATCCGATATTCTGTTAATGACCTATCAGTATCTTTTTATTTACGCCTACCCCCACAACCCCTCCATTTTGTTACGTCACAAACTTTATTTTTCAATTTGACTTTCAAGAATTCGGCATGTGAAATTCCATGACATTCCGATCATCCGTTAAAGGGCTATCACTATCTTTATATGTAGGCCTACCCCACAACGCCCCCTCCCGTTCAAAATTTTGAGATGTCACAGAGCGTATTTTTCAATTTGGGCTTTAAGAATACTCCATGTCAAATTCCATGACATTCCGATCATCCGTTAAAGACCTATCACTACTTTTTATTACGCCTGCCCTCCCCCCCTTTCAAAGTTTGAGACCTCGCACATGCTATTTTTAAATTTGTCTTTTAAGAATACTACATGTGCATATCCATGACAATCCGACCATTCACTAATGAGCTACAACTATTTTATGCTATGGCCTACCCCCAAAACCCCTGTCCCTTTCAAAATGTTGAGATGTCACACACCCTATTTTTCAATTCGGGCTCTAAGAATACTTCATGTGGAATTCCATGACAATCCGACCATTCGTTAATGAGCTACAACTATTTTATGTTAAGGCCTACCCCCAAAACTGCCTTTCCTTTCAAAATGATGAGATGTCACACACCCTATTTTTCAATTCGGGCTTTAAGAATACTTCATGTGCAATTCCATGACAATCCGACCATTCGTTGATGAGCTACAACTATTTTATGCTAAGGCCTGCCCTCAAAACACCCCTCCCTTTCAAAATGTTGAGATGTTACACCCCCTATTTTTCAATTCGGGCTTTAAGAATACTTCATGGGCAATTCCATGACAATCCGACCATTTGTTAATGAGCTACAACTATTTTACGCAAAGGCCTACCCCCAAAACCCTCCTCCCTTTCAAAATCTTGAAATGTCACACACACTATTTTTCAATTCGGGTTTTAAAAATACTCCATGTGAAATTCCATGACAATCCGATATTCTGTTAATGACCTATCAGTATCTTTTTATTTACGCCTACCCCCACAACCCCTCCATTTTGTTACGTCACAAACTTTATTTTTCAATTTGACTTTCAAGAATTCGGCATGTGAAATTCCATGACATTCCGATCATCCGTTAAAGGGCTATCACTATCTTTATATGTAGGCCTACCCCACAACGCCCCCTCCCGTTCAAAATTTTGAGATGTCACAGAGCGTATTTTTCAATTTGGGCTTTAAGAATACTACATGTCAAATTCCATGACATTCCGATCATCCGTTAAAGACCTATCACTACTTTTTATTACGCCTGCCCTCCCCCCCTTTCAAAGTTTGAGACCTCGCACATGCTATTTTTAAATTTGTCTTTTAAGAATACTACATGTGCATATCCATGACAATCCGACCATTCACTAATGAGCTACAACTATTTTATGCTATGGCCTACCCCCAAAACACCCCTCCCTTGCAAAATGTTAAGATGTCACACACCCTATTTTTCAGTTCGGGCTTTAAGAATACTTCATGTGCAATTCCATGACAATCCGACCATTCGTTAATGAGCTACAACTATTTTACTCTAGGGCCTACCCCCAAAACCCCCCTCCCTTTCAAAATGTTGACATGTCACACACCCTATTTTTCAATTCGGGCTTTAAGAATACTACATGTGAAATTCCATGACAATCCGACCATTCGTTAATGAGCTACAACTATTTTATGTTAAGGCCTACCCCCACAACGCCCCCTCCCGTTCAAAATTTTGAGATGTCACAGAGAGTATTTTTCAATTTGGCCTTTAAGAATACTACATGTCAAATCCCATAACATTCCGATCATCCGTTAAAGACCTATCACTATCTTTATATTAGGCCTGCCCCCCCACCCCCCTTTCAAAGTTTGAGACCTCGCACATCCTATTTTTAAATTTGTCTTTTAAGAATACTACATGTGCAAATGCATGACAATTCGACCATTCGTTAATGAGCTACAACTATTTTACGCTAAGGCCTACCCCCAAAACCCCCTTCCCTTTCAAATTTTTAAAATGTCACACACCCTATTTTTCAATTCGGGCTTCAAGAATACTACATGTGCAATTAAATGACACTCCGACCATTCGTTAATGAGCTACAACTATTTTATGCTAAGGCTTACCCCCAAAACCCCCCTCCTTTCAAAGTTTGAGACTTCGCACGTCCTATTTTTGAATTTGTCTTTTAAGAATACTACATGTGCAATCCCATGACAATCCGACCATTCGTTAATGAGCTACAACTATTTTATGCTAAGGCCTACCCCCAAAACCCCCCTCCCTTTCAAAATGTTGAGATGTCACACACGCTATTTTTCAATTCGGACTCTAAGAATACATCATGTACAATTCCATGACAATCTGACCATTCGTTAAATGGCTACAACTATTTTATGTTAAGGCCTACCCCCAAAACCCCCCACCCTTTCAAAATATTGAGATGTCACACACCCTATTTTCCAAATCGGGCTTCAAGAATACTTCATGTGCAATTCCATGCCAATCCGACCATTCGTTAATGAGCTACAACTATTTCATGCTAAGGCCTACCCCCAAAAATCCCCTCCCTTTCAAAATGTTGAGATGTCACACACCCTATTTTTCAATTCGGGCTTTAAGAATACTACATGTGAAATTCCATGACAATCCGATCATCTGTTAATGACCTATCAGTATCTTTATATTGACGCCTGCCCCTCCCCCCCCCCCCCCCCCCTTTCAAAGTTTGAGACCTTGTACATCCTTTTTTTAAATTTCTCTTTTAAGAATACTACATGTGCAATTACATGACAATCAACCATTCGTTAATGAGCTACAACTATTTTATGCTAAGGCCTACCCCCAAAACCCCCCTCCCTTTCAAAATTTTAAAATGTCACACACCCTATTTTTCAATTCGGGCTTTAAGAATACTTCATGTGCAATTCCATGACAACCCGACCATTCGTTAATGAGCTACAACTATTTTATGTTAAAGCCTACCCCCAAAACGCCCTTCCCTTTCAAAATGTTGAGATGTCACACACCCATTTTTTCAATATGACTTTCAAGAATTCGACATGTGAAATTCCATGACATTCCGATCATCCGTTAAAGGCCTATCACTATCTTTATATGTAGGCCTACCCCCACAACGCCCCCTCCCGTTCAATATTTTGAGATGTCACGTAGCGAATTTTTCAATTTGGTCTTTAAGCATACTACATGTCAAATTCCATGACAATCCGATCATCCGTTAAAGATCTATCACTATCTTTATATGTAGGCCTACCCCCGAAACCCCCCTCCCTTTCAAAATGTTGAGATGTCACACACTCTTTTTTCCAATTCGGGCTTTAAGAATACTTCATGTGCAATTCCATGACAAACCGACCATTCGTTAATGAGTTACAACTATTTTATGTTAAAGCCTACCCCCAAAACCCCCCTCCCTTTCAAAATGTTGAGATGTCACACACCCTATTTTTCAATTCGGGCTCTAAGAATACGCCATGTGCAATTCCATGACAATCCGATCATCTGAAAATGACCTCTCAGTATCTTTATATTTACGCCTACACCCACAACCCCCTCCCTTTTGTGACGTCACACACTTTATTTTTCAATTTGACTTCCAAGAATTCGACATGTGCAATTCCATGACATTCCGATCATCCGTTAATGAGCTACAACTATTTTATGCTAAGGCCTCCTCCCAAAACCCCCCTCCCTTTCAAAATGTTTGAGATGTCACACACCCTTTTTTTCAATTCGGGCTTTAAGAATACTACATGTGAAATTCCATGACAATCCGATCATACGTTAAAGACCTATCACTATCTTTATATGTAGGCCTACCCCCACAACGCCCCCTCCCGTTCAAAATTTTCAGATGTCACGTAGCGTATTTTTCAATTTGGCCTTTAAACATACTACATGTCAAATTCCATGACAATCCGATCATGCGTTAAAGACCTATCACTATCTTTATATGTAGGCCTACCCCCACAACGCCCCCTCCCGTTCAAAATTTTGATATGTCACGTAGCGTAGTTTTCAATTTGGCCTTTAAGCATACTACATGTAAATTCCATGACAATCCGATCATGCGTTAAAGACCTATCACTATCTTAATATGTAGGCCTACCCCCACAACGCCCCCTCCCATTCAAAATTTTGAGAAGTCACGTAGCGTATTTTTCAATCGGGCCTTTAAGCATACTACATGTCAAATTCCATGACATTCCGATCATCCGTTAAAGACCTATCACTATCTTTATATTAGGCCTGCCCCCCCCCCCCCCCCTTTCAAAGTTTGAGACCTTGTACATCCTTTTTTTAAATTTGTCTTTTAGGAATACTACATGTGCAATTACATGACAATCCGACCATTCGTTAATGAGCTACAACTATTTTATGCTAAGGCCTACCCCAAAAACCCCCCTCCCTTTCAAAATTTTGAGATGTCACACACCCTATTCTTCAATTCGGGCTTTAAGAATACAACATGTGAAATTCCATGACAATCCGCTAATCTGTTAATGACCTATCAGTATCATTATATTTACGCCTACCCCCACAACCCCCGCCTTTTGTGACTTCACACACATTATTTTTCAATTTGACTTTCAAGAATTCGACATGTGAAATTCCATGACATTCCCATCATCCGTCAAAGACCTATCACTATCTTTATATGTAGCCTACCCCCACAATGCCCCCTCCCGTTCAAAATTTTGAGATGTCACGTAGCGTATTTTTCTATTTGGCCTTTAAGCATACTACATGTCAAATTCCATGACAATCCGATCATGCGTTAATGACCTATCACTATCTTTATATGTAGGCCTACCCCCACAACGCCCCTTCCCATTCAAAATTTGAGATGTCACGTAGCGTATTTTTCAATTGGGCCTTTAAGCATACTACATGTCAAATTCCATGACATTCCGATCATCCGTTAAAGACCTATCACTATCTTTATATTAGGCCTGCCCCCCCCCCCCCCTTTTAAAGTTTGAGACCTTGTACATCCTTTTTTAAAATTTGTCTTTTAGGAATACTACATGTGCAATTACATGACAATCCGACCGTTCGTTAATGAGCTACAACTATTTTATGCTAAGGCCTACCCCAAAAACCCCCCTCCCTTTCAAAATGTTGAGATGTCACACACCCTATTTTCCAATTCGGGCTTTAAGAATACTTCATGTGCGATGCCATGACAATCCGACCATTCGTTAATGAGCTAGAACTATTTTATGTTAAGGCCTACCCCCAAAACCCCCCACCCTTTCAAAATGTTGAGATGTCACACACCCTATTTTTCAATTCGGGCTTTAAGAATACTACATGTGCAATTACATGACAATCCGACCATTCGTTAATGAGCTACAACTATTTTATGTTAAGGCCTACCCCCAAAACCCCCCTCCCTTTCAAAATGTTGAGATGTCACATAGCCTATTTTTCAATTCGGGCTTTAAGAATACTACATGTGAAATATCATGACTATCCGCTAATCTGTTAATGACCTATCAGTATCTTTATATTTACGCCTACCCCCACAACCCCCGCCCTTTTGTGACGTCACACACTTTATTTTTCAATTTGACTTTCAAGAATTCGACATGTGAAATTTCATGACATTCCGATCATCCGTTAAAGACCTATCACTATCTTTATATGTAGGCCTACCCCCACAACGACCCCTCCCGTTCAAAATTTTGAGATGTCACGTAGCGTATTTTTCAATTTGGCCTCTAAGCATACTGCATGTCAAATTCCATGACAATCCGACCATTCGTTAATGAGCTACAACTATTTTATGCTAAGGCCTACCCCAAAAACCCCCCTCCCTTTCAAAATGTTGAGATGTCACACAGCCTATTTTTCAATTCGGGCTTTAAGAATACTACATGTGATATATCATGACTATCCGCTAATCTGTTAATGACCTATCAGTATCTTTATATTTACGCCTACCCCCCCCCCCCCCCCCCCATTAGTGACGTCACACACTTTATTTTTCAATTTGACTTTCAAGAATTCGACATGCGAAATTCCATGACATTCCGATCATCCGTTAAAGACCTATCACTATCTTTATATGTAGGCCTACCCCCACAACGCCCCTACCGTTCAAAATTTTGAGATGTCACGTAGCGTATTTTTCAACTTGGCCTTTAAGCATACTACATGTCAAATTCCATGACATTCCGATCATCCGTTAAAGACCTATCACTATCTTTATATTAGGCCTGCCCCCCCCCCTTTCAAAGTTTGAGACCTTGTACATCCTTTTTTTAAATTTGTCTTTTAAGAATACTACATGTGCAATTACATGATAATCCGACCATTCGTTAATGAGCTACAACTATTTTATGTTAAGGCCTACCCCCAAAACCCCCCTCCCTTTAAAAATGTTGAGATGTCACACACCTTATTTTTCAATTCAAGCTTTAAGAATACTTCATGTGCTATTCCATGACAATCCGACCATTCGTTAATGAGCTACAACTATTTTATGTTAAGGCCTACCCCCAAAACCCCATTCCCTTTCATATTTTTAAAATGTCACACACCCTAATTTTCATTTCGGGCTTTAAGAATACTTCATGTGCAATTCCATGACAATCCGACCATTCGTTAATGAGCAACAACTATTTTATGCTAAGGCCTACCCCCAAAACCCCATTCCCTTTCATATTTTTAAAATGTCACAAACCCTAATTTTCATTTCGGGCTTTAAAAATACTACATGTGAAATTCCATGACAATCCGCTAATCTGTTAATGACCTATCAGTATCTTTATATTTACGACTACCCCCACAACCCCCTCCCTTTTGTGACGTCACACACTTTATTTCTCAATTTGACTTTCAAGAATTCGACATGTGAAACTCCATGACATTCCGATCATCCGTTAAAGACCTATCACTATCTTTATTAGTAGGCCTACCCCCACAACGCCTCCTCCCGTTCAAAATTTTGAGATGTCACGTAGCGTATTTTTCAATTTGGCCTTTAAGCATACTACAAGTCAAATTCCATGACAATCTGATCATCCGTTAAAGACCTATCACTATCTTTATATTAGGCCTGCCCCCCCCTCCCCCCTTTCGAAGTTTGAGACCCCGCACATCCTATTTTTAAATTTGTCCTTTAAGAATACTACATGTACAATTCCATGACAATCCGACCATTCGTAAATAAGCTACAACTATTTTATGCTAAGGCCTCCCCCCAAAACCCCCCTCCCTTTCAAAATGTTGAGATGTCACACACCCTTTTTTTCAATTCGGGCTTTAAGAATACTTCATGTGCAATTCCATGACAATCCGACCATTCGTTAATGAGTTACAACTATTTTATGTTAAAGCCTACCCCCAAAATCCCCCTCCCTTTCAAAATTTTGAGATGTCACACACCCTATTTTTCAATTCGGGCTCTAAGAATACTTCATGTGCAATTCCATGACATTCCGATCATCCGTTATGACCTATCACTATCTTTATATTAGGCCTGCCCCCCCCCCCCCTTTCGAAGTTTGAGACCTCGCACATCCTATTTTTAAATTTGTCTTTTAAGAATACTACATGTGCAATTCCATGACAATCCGACCATTCGTTAATGAGCTACAACTATTTTATGCTAAGGCCTCCCCCCAAAACCCCCCTCCCTTTCAAAATGTTGAGATGTCACACACCCTTTTATTCAATTCGGGCTTTAAGAATACTTCATGTGCAATTCCATGACAAACCGACCATTCGTTAATGAGCTACAACCATTTTATGCTAAGGCCTACCCCCAAAACACCCCTCCCTTTCAAATTTTTAAAATGTCCCACACCCTTTTTTTCAATTCGGGCTTTAAGAATACTTCATGTGCAATTCCATGACAATCCGACCATTCGTTAATGAGTTACAACTATTTTATGTTAAAGCCTACCCCCAAAATCCCCCTCCCTTTCAAAATTTTGAGATGTCACACACCCTATTTTTCAATTCGGGCTCTAAGAATACTTCATGTGCAATTCCATGACATTCCGATCATCCGTTATGACCTATCACTATCTTTATATTAGGCCTGCCCCCCCCCCCCTTTCGAAGTTTGAGACCTCGCACATCCTATTTTTAAATTTGTCTTTTAAGAATACTACATGTGCAATTCCATGACAATCCGACCATTCGTTAATGAGCTACAACTATTTTATGCTAAGGCCTCCCCCCAAAACCCCCCTCCCTTTCAAAATGTTGAGATGTCACACACCCTTTTATTCAATTCGGGCTTTAAGAATACTTCATGTGCAATTCCATGACAAACCGACCATTCGTTAATGAGCTATCAGTATCTTTATATTTACGCCTACACCCACAACCCCCGCCTTTTGTGACGTCACACACTTTATTTTTCAATTTGACTTTCGAGAATTCGACATGTGAAATTCCATGACATTCCGATCATCCGTTAAAGACCTATCACTATCATTATATGTAGACCTACCCCCCCCCTCCCCCCTTTCGAAGTTTGAGACCTCGCACATCCTATTTTTAAATTTGTCTTTTAAGAATACGACATGTGCAATTCCATGACAATCCGACCATTCGTTAATGAGCTACAACTATTTTATGCTAAGCCCTCCCCCCAAAACCGCCCTCCCTTTCAAAATGTTGAGATGTCACACACCCTATTTGTCAATTCGGGCTTTAAGAATACTTCATGTGCAATTCCATGACAAACCGACCATTCGTTAATGAGCTACAACTATTTTATGCTAAGGCCTACCCCCAAAACACCCCTCCCTTTCAAATTTTTAAAATGTCACACACCCTTTTTTTCAATTCGGTATTTAAGAATACTACATGTGAAATTCCATGACAATCCGCTAATCTGTTAATGACCTATCAGTATCTTTATATTTACGACTACCCCCACAACCCCCTCCCTTTTGTAACGTCACACTTTTTATTTCTCAATTTGACTTTCAAGAATTCGACATGTGAAACTCCATGACATTCCGATCATCTGTTAAAGACCTATCACTATCTTTATACGTAGGCCTACCCCCACAACGCCCCCTCCCGTTCAAAATTTTGAGATGTCACGTAGCGTATTTTTCAATTTGGCCTTTAAGCATACTACAAGTCAAATTCCATGACAATCTGATCATCCGTTAAAGACCTATCACTATCTTTATATTAGGCCTGCCCCCCCCTCCCCCCTTTCGAAGTTTGAGACCTCGCACATCCTATTTTTAAATTTGTCTTTTAAGAATACTACATGTGCAATTCCATGACAATCCGACCATTCGTAAATAAGCTACAACTATTTTATGCTAAGGCCCCCCAAACCCCCCCTCCCTTTCAAAATGTTGAGATGTCACACACCCTTTTTTTCAATTCGGGCTCTAAGAATACGCTATGTGCAATTCCATGACAATCCGATCATCTGTTAATGACCTATCAGTATCTTTATATTTACGCCTACACCCACAACCCCCGCCTTTTGTGACGTCACACACTTTATTTTTCAATTTGACTTTCGAGAATTCGACATGTGAAATTCCATGACATTCCGATCATCCGTTAAAGACCTATCACTATCATTATATGTAGACCTACCCCCACAACGCCCCCTCCCGTTCAAAATTTTGAGAAGGCACGTAGCGTGTTTTTCAATTTGGCTTTCCAGCATACTACATGTCAAATTCCATGACATTCCGATCATCCGTTAAAGACCTATCTCTATCTTTATATTAGGCCTGCCCCCCCCCCCCCCCTTTCGAAGTTTGAGACCTCGCACATCCTATTTTTAAATTTGTCTTTTAAGAATACGACATGTGCAATTCCATGACAATCCGACCATTCGTTAATGAGCTACAACTATTTTATGCTAAGCCCTCCCCCCAAAACCGCCCTCCCTTTCAAAATGTTGAGATGTCACACACCCTATTTGTCAATTCGGGCTTTAAGAATACTTCATGTGCAATTCCATGACAAACCGACCATTCGTTAATGAGCTACAACTATTTTATGCTAAGGCCTACCCCCAAAACACCCCTCCCTTTCAAATTTTTAAAATGTCACACACCCTTTTTTTCAATTCGGTATTTAAGAATACTACATGTGAAATTCCATGACAATCCGCTAATCTGTTAATGACCTATCAGTATCTTTATATTTACGACTACCCCCACAACCCCCTCCCTTTTGTAACGTCACACTTTTTATTTCTCAATTTGACTTTCAAGAATTCGACATGTGAAACTCCATGACATTCCGATCATCTGTTAAAGACCTATCACTATCTTTATACGTAGGCCTACCCTCACAACGCCCCCTCCCGTTCACAATTTTGAGATGTCACGTAGCGTATTTTTTAATTTGGCCTTTAAGCATACTACATGTCAAATTCAATGACATTCCGATCATCCGTTAATGACCTATCACTATCTTTATATTAGGCCTGCCCCCCCCCCCTTTCGAAGTTTGAGACCTCGCACATCCTATTTTTAAATTTGTCTTTTAAGAATACTACATGTGCAATTCCATGACAATCCGACCATTCGTTAATGAGCTACAACTATTTTATGCTAAGGCCTCCCCCCAAAACCGCCCTCCCTTTCAAAATGTTGAGATGTCACACACCCTATTTTTCAATTCGGGCTTTAAGAATGCTTCATGTGCAATTCCATGACAATCCGACCATTCGTTAATGAGTTAAAACTATTTTATGTTAAAGCCTACCCCCAAAACCCCCCTCCCTTTCAAAATTTTGAGATGTCACACACCCTATTTTTCAATTCGGGCTCTAAGAATACTTCATGTGCAATTCCATGACAATCCGATCATCCGTTAATGACCTATCACTATCTTTATATTAGGCCTGCCCCCCCCCCCCCTTTCAAAGTTTGAGACCTTGTACATCCTTTTTTTTAAATTTGTCTTTTAAGAATACTACATGTTCAATTACGACAATCAACCGTTCGTTAATGAGCTAAAACTATTTTATGCTAAGGCCTACCCCCAAAACCCCCCTCCCTTTCAAAATGATGAGATGTCACACACCCTATTTTTCAATTCGGGCTCTAAGAATACTTCATGTGCAATTCCATGACATTCCGATCATCCGTTATGACCTATCACTATCTTTATATTAGGCCTGCCCCCCCCCCCCTTTCGAAGTTTGAGACCTCGCACATCCTATTTTTAAATTTGTCTTTTAAGAATACTACATGTGCAATTCCATGACAATCCGACCATTCGTTAATGAGCTACAACTATTTTATGCTAAGGCCTCCCCCCAAAACCCCCCTCCCTTTCAAAATGTTGAGATGTCACACACCCTTTTATTCAATTCGGGCTTTAAGAATACTTCATGTGCAATTCCATGACAAACCGACCATTCGTTAATGAGCTACAACCATTTTATGCTAAGGCCTACCCCCAAAACACCCCTCCCTTTCAAATTTTTAAAATGTCCCACACCCTTTTTTTCAATTCGGGCTTTCAGAATACTATATGTTAAATTCCATGACAATCCGCTAATCTGTTAATGACCTATCAGTATCTTTATATTTACGACTACCCCCACAACCCCCTCCCTTTTGTGACGTCACACACTTTATTTCTCAATTTGACTTTCAAGAATTCGACATGTGAAAATCCATGACATTCCGATCATCCGTTAAAGACCTATCACTATCTTTATTAGTAGGCCTACCCCCACAACGCCCCCCCCCCCCCCGTTCAAAATTTTGAGATGTCACGTAGCGTATTTTTCAATTTGGCCTTTAAGCATACTACAAGTCAAATTCCATGACAATCTGATCATCCGTTAAAGACCTATCACTATCTTTATATTAGGCCTGCCCCCCCCCTCCCCCCTTTCGAAGTTTGAGACCTCGCACATCCTATTTTTAAATTTGTCTTTTAAGAATACTACATGTGCAATTCCATGACAATCCGACCATTCGTAAATAAGCTACAACTATTTTATGCTAAGGCCCCCCAAACCCCCCCTCCCTTTCAAAATGTTGAGATGTCACACACCCTTTTTTTCAATTCGGGCTCTAAGAATACGCTATGTGCAATTCCATGACAATCCGATCATCTGTTAATGACCTATCAGTATCTTTATATTTACGCCTACACCCACAACCCCCGCCTTTTGTGACGTCACACACTTTATTTTTCAATTTGACTTTCGAGAATTCGACATGTGAAATTCCATGACATTCCGATCATCCGTTAAAGACCTATCACTGTCATTATATGTAGGCCTACCCCCACAACGCCCCCTCCCGTTCAAAATTTTGAGAAGGCACGTAGCGTGTTTTTCAATTTGGCTTTCAAGCATACTACATGTCAAATTCCATGACATTCCGATCATCCGTTAAAGACCTATCTCTATCTTTATATTAGGCCTGCCCCCCCCCCCCCCACCTTTCGAAGTTTGAAACCTCGCACATCCTTTTTTTTAAATTTGTCTTTTAAGAATACTACATGTTCAATTACGACAATCAACCGTTCGTTAATGAGCTAAAACTATTTTATGTTAAGGCCTCCCCCCAAAACCCCCCACCCTTTCAAAATGTTGAGATGTCACACTCCCGTTTTTTCAATTCGGGCTTTAAGAATACTTCGTGAGCAATTTCATGACAATCCGACCATTCGTTAATGAGCTACAACTAATTTACGTTAAGGCCTACCCCCAAAACCCCCTTCCCTTTCAAAATGTTGATTTGTCACACACCATATTTTTCAATTCGGGCTTTAAGAATACTACATGGGAAATTCCATGACAATCCGATCATCTGTTAATGACCTATCAGTATCTCTATATTTACGCCTACCTCCACAACCCCCGCCTTTTGTGACTTCACACACTTTATTTTTCAATTTGACTTTCAAGAATTCGACATGTGAAATTCCATGACATTCCGATCATCCGTTAAAGACCTATCACTATCATTATATGTAGGCCTACCCCAACAACGCCCCCTCCCGTTCAAAATTTTGAGAAGGCACGTAGCGTATTTTTCAATTTGGCTTTCAAGCATACTACATGTCAAATTCCATGACATTCCGATCATCCGTTAAAGACCTATCTCTATCTTTATATTAGGCCTGCCCCCCCCCCCCCCCCTTTCGAAGTTTGAGACCTCGCACATCCTTTTTTTAAATTTGTCTTTTAAGAATACGACATGTGCAATTCCATGACAATCCGACCATTCGTTAATGAGCTACAACTATTTTATGCTAAGGCCTCCCCCCAAAACCGCCCTCCCTTTCATAATGTTGAGATGTCACACACCCTATTTGTCAATTCGGGCTTTAAGAATACTTCATGTGCAATTCCATGACAATCCGACCATTCGTTAATGAGTTACAACTATTTTATGTTAAAGCCTACCCCCAAAACCCCCCTCCCTTTCAAAATTTTGAGATGTCACACACCCTATTTTTCAATTCGGGCTCTAAGAATACTTCATGTGCAATTCCATGACAATCCGATCATGTGTTAATGACCTATCAGTATCTTTATATTTACGCCTACCCCCACAACCCCCTTCCTTTTGTGACGTCACACACTTTATTTTTCAATTTGACTTTCAAGAATTCGACATGTGAAATTCCATGACATTCCGATCATCCGTTAAAGACCTATCACTATCTTTATACGTAGGCCTACCCTCACAACGCCCCCTCCCTTTCAAAATTTTGAGATGTCACACACCCTATTTTTCATATCGGGCTCTAAGAATACTTCATGTGCAATTCCATGACAATCCGATCATCCGTGAATGACCTATCACTATCTTCATATTAGGCCTGCCCCCCCCCCCCCCCCCTTTCAAAGTTTGAGACCTTGTACATCCTTTTTTTAAATTTGTCTTTTAAGAATACTACATGTTCAATTACGACAATCAACCGTTCGTTAATGAGCTAAAACTATTTTATGCTAAGGCCTACCCCCAAAACCCCCTCCCTTTCAAAATGATGAGATGTCACACACGCTATTTTTCAATTCGGACTCTAAGAATACTTCATGTACAATTCCATGACAATCGGACCATTCGTTAATTAGCTACAACTATTTTATGTTAAGGCCTCCCCCCAAAACCCCCCACCCTTTCAAAATGTTGAGATGTCACACTCCCGTTTTTTCAATTCGGGCTTTAAGAATACTTCGTGAGCAATTTCATGACAATCCGACCATTCGTTAATGAGCTACAACTAATTTACGTTAAGGCCTACCCCCAAAACCCCCCTCCCTTTCAAAATGTTGATTTGTCACACACCATATTTTTCAATTCGGGCTTTAAGAATACTACATGGGAAATTCCATGACAATCCGATCATCTGTTAATGACCTATCAGTATCTCTATATTTACGCCTACCTCCACAACCCCCGCCTTTTGTGACTTCACACACTTTATTTTTCAATTTGACTTTCAAGAATTCGACATGTGAAATTCCATGACATTCCGATCATCCGTTAAAGACCTATCACTATCATTATATGTAGGCCTACCCCCACAACGCCCCCTCCCGTTCAAAATTTTGAGAAGGCACGTAGCGTATTTTTCAATTTGGCTTTCAAGCATACTACATGTCAAATTCCATGACATTCCGATCATCCGTTAAAGACCTATCTCTATCTTTATATTAGGCCTGCCCCCCCCCCCCTTTCGAAGTTTGAGACCTCGCACATCCTATTTTTAAATTTGTCTTTTAAGAATACGACATGTGCAATTCCATGACAATCCGACCATTCGTTAATGAGCTACAACTATTTTATGCTAAGGCCTCCCCCCAAAACCGCCCTCCCTTTCAATATGTTGAGATGTCACACACCCTATTTGTCAATTCGGGCTTTAAGAATACTTCATGTGCAATTCCATGACAATCCGACCATTCGTTAATGAGTTACAACTATTTTATGTTAAAGCCTATCCCCAAAACCACCCTCCCTTTCAAAATTTTGAGATGTCACACACCCTATTTTTCAATTCGGGCTCTAAGAATACTTCACGTGCAATTCCATGACAATCCGATCATGTGTTAATGACCTATCAGTATCTTTATATTTACGCCTACCCCCACAACCCCCTTCCTTTTGTGACGTCACACACTTTATTTTTCAATTTGACTTTCAAGAATTCGACATGTGAAATTCCATGACATTCCGATCATCCGTTAAAGACCTATCACTATCTTTATACGTAGGCCTACCCTCACAACGCCCCCTCCCTTTCAAAATTTTGAGATGTCACACACCCTATTTTTCAATTCGGGCTCTAAGAATACTTCATGTGCAATTCCATGACAATCCGATCATCCGTTAATGACCTATCACTATCTTTATATTAGGCCTGCCCCCCCCCCCCCTTTCGAAGTTTGAGACCTCGCACATCCTATTTTTTAATTTGTCTTTTAAGAATACTACATGTGCAATTCCATGACAATCCGACCATTCGTTAATGAGCTACAACTATTTTATGCTAAGGCCTCCCCCCAAAACCGCCCTCCCTTTCAAAATGTTGAGATGTCACACACCCTATTTTTCAATTCGGGCTTTAAGAATACTTCATATGCAATTCCATGACAATCCGACCATTCGTTAATGAGTTACCACTATTTTATGTTAAAGCCTACCCCCAAAACCCCCCTCCCTTTCAAAATTTTGAGATGTCACACACCCTATTTTTCAATTCGGGTTCTAAGAATACTTCATGTGCAATTCCATGACAATCCGATCATGTGTTAATGACCTATCAGTATCTTTATATTTACGCCTACCCCCACAACCCCCTTCCTTTTGTGACGTCACACACTTTATTTTTCAATTTGACTTTCAAGAATTCGACATGTCAAATTCCATGACATTCCGATCATCCGTTAAAGACCTATCACTACCTTTATATGTAGGCCTACCCCCACAACGCCCCCTCCCGTTCAAAATTTTGAGAAGGCACGTAGCGTATTTTTCAATTTGGCTTTCAAGCATACTACATGTCAAATTCCATGACATTCCGATCATCCGTTAAAGACCTATCTCTATCTTTATATTAGGCCTGCCCCCCCCCCTTTCGAAGTTTGAGACCTCGCACATCCTATTTTTAAATTTGTCTTTTAAGAATACGACATGTGCAATTCCATGACAATCCGACCATTCGTTAATGAGCTACAACTATTTTATGCTAAGGCCTCCCCCCAAAACCGCCCTCCCTTTCATAATGTTGAGATGTCACACACCCTATTTGTCAATTCGGGCTTTAAGAATACTTCATGTGCAATTCCATGACAATCCGACCATTCGTTAATGAGTTACAACTATTTTATGTTAAAGCCTACCCCCAAAACCCCCCTCCCTTTCAAAATTTTGAGATGTCACACACCCTATTTTTCAATTCGGGCTCTAAGAATACTTCATGTGCAATTCCATGACAATCCGATCATGTGTTAATGACCTATCAGTATCTTTATATTTACGCCTACCCCCACAACCCCCTTCCTTTTGTGACGTCACACACTTTATTTTTCAATTTGACTTTCAAGAATTCGACATGTGAAATTCCATGACATTCCGATCATCCGTTAAAGACCTATCACTATCTTTATACGTAGGCCTACCCTCACAACGCCCCCTCCCTTTCAAAATTTTGAGATGTCACACACCCTATTTTTCATATCGGGCTCTAAGAATACTTCATGTGCAATTCCATGACAATCCGATCATCCGTGAATGACCTATCACTATCTTCATATTAGGCCTGCCCCCCCCCCCCCCTTTCAAAGTTTGAGACCTTGTACATCCTTTTTTTAAATTTGTCTTTTAAGAATACTACATGTTCAATTACGACAATCAACCGTTCGTTAATGAGCTAAAACTATTTTATGCTAAGGCCTACCCCCAAAACCCCCTCCCTTTCAAAATGATGAGATGTCACACACGCTATTTTTCAATTCGGACTCTAAGAATACTTCATGTACAATTCCATGACAATCGGACCATTCGTTAATTAGCTACAACTATTTTATGTTAAGGCCTCCCCCCAAAACCCCCCACCCTTTCAAAATGTTGAGATGTCACACTCCCGTTTTTTCAATTCGGGCTTTAAGAATACTTCGTGAGCAATTTCATGACAATCCGACCATTCGTTAATGAGCTACAACTAATTTACGTTAAGGCCTACCCCCAAAACCCCCCTCCCTTTCAAAATGTTGATTTGTCACACACCATATTTTTCAATTCGGGCTTTAAGAATACTACATGGGAAATTCCATGACAATCCGATCATCTGTTAATGACCTATCAGTATCTCTATATTTACGCCTACCTCCACAACCCCCGCCTTTTGTGACTTCACACACTTTATTTTTCAATTTGACTTTCAAGAATTCGACATGTGAAATTCCATGACATTCCGATCATCCGTTAAAGACCTATCACTATCATTATATGTAGGCCTACCCCCACAACGCCCCCTCCCGTTCAAAATTTTGAGAAGGCACGTAGCGTATTTTTCAATTTGGCTTTCAAGCATACTACATGTCAAATTCCATGACATTCCGATCATCCGTTAAAGACCTATCTCTATCTTTATATTAGGCCTGCCCCCCCCCCCCCTTTCGAAGTTTGAGACCTCGCACATCCTATTTTTAAATTTGTCTTTTAAGAATACGACATGTGCAATTCCATGACAATCCGACCATTCGTTAATGAGCTACAACTATTTTATGCTAAGGCCTCCCCCCAAAACCGCCCTCCCTTTCAAAATGTTGAGATGTCACACACCCTATTTGTCAATTCGGGCTTTAAGAATACGACATGTGCAATTCCATGACAATCCGACCATTCGTTAATGAGCTACAACTATTTTATGCTAAGGCCTCCCCCCAAAACCGCCCTCCCTTTCATAATGTTGAGATGTCACACACCCTCATTGTCAATTCGGGCTTTAAGAATACTTCATGTGCAATTCCATGACAATCCGACCATTCGTTAATGACCTATCAGTATCTTTATATTTACGCCTACCCCCACAACCCCCTTCCTTTTGTGACGTCACACACTTTATTTTTCAATTTGACTTTCAAGAATTCGACATGTGAAATTCCATGACATTCCGATCATTCGTTAAAGACCTATCACTATCTTTATACGTAGGCCTACCCTCACAACGCCCCCTCCCTTTCAAAATTTTGAGATGTCACACACCCTATTTTTCATATCGGGCTCTAAGAATACTTCATGTGCAATTCCATGACAATCCGATCATCCGTGAATGACCTATCACTATCTTCATATTAGGCCTGCCCCCCCCCCCCCCCCCCCCTTTCAAAGTTTGAGACCTTGTACATCCTTTTTTTAAATTTGTCTTTTAAGAATACTACATGTTCAATTACGACAATCAACCGTTCGTTAATGAGCTAAAACTATTTTATGCTAAGGCCTACCCCCAAAACCCCCCTCCCTTTCAAAATGTTGAGATGTCACACACGCTATTTTTCAATTCGGACTCTAAGAATACATCATGTACAATTCCATGACAATCTGACCATTCGTTAAATGGCTACAACTATTTTATGTTAAGGCCTCCCCCCAAAACCCCCCACCCTTTCAAAATGTTGAGATGTCACACTCCCGTTTTTTCAATTCGGGCTTTAAGAATACTTCGTGAGCAATTTCATGACAATCCGACCATTCGTTAATGAGCTACAACTAATTTACGTTAAGGCCTACCCCCAAAACCCCCCTCCCTTTCAAAATGTTGATTTGTCACACACCATATTTTTCAATTCGGGCTTTAAGAATACTACATGGGAAATTCCATGACAATCCGATCATCTGTTAATGACCTATCAGTATCTCTATATTTACGCCTACCTCCACAACCCCCGCCTTTTGTGACTTCACACACTTTATTTTTCAATTTGACTTTCAAGAATTCGACATGTGAAATTCCATGACATTCCGATCATCCGTTAAAGACCTATCACTATCATTATATGTAGGCCTACCCCCACAACGCCCCCTCCCGTTCAAAATTTTGAGAAGGCACGTAGCGTATTTTTCAATTTGGCTTTCAAGCATACTACATGTCAAATTCCATGACATTCCGATCATCCGTTAAAGACCTATCTCTATCTTTATATTAGGCCTGCCCCCCCCCCTTTCGAAGTTTGAGACCTCGCACATCCTATTTTTTAATTTGTCTTTTAAGAATACTACATGTGCAATTCCATGACAATCCGACCATTCGTTAATGAGCTACAACTATTTTATGCTAAGGCCTCCCCCCAAAACCGCCCTCCCTTTCAAAATGTTGAGATGTCACACACCCTATTTTTCAATTCGGGCTTTAAGAATACTTCATATGCAATTCCATGACAATCCGACCATTCGTTAATGAGTTACAACTATTTTATGTTAAAGCCTACCCCCAAAACCCCCCTCCCTTTCAAAATTTTGAGATGTCACACACCCTATTTTTCAATTCGGGCTCTAAGAATACTTCATGTGCAATTCCATGACAATCCGATCATGTGTTAATGACCTATCAGTATCTTTATATTTACGCCTACCCCCACAACCCCCTTCCTTTTGTGACGTCACACACTTTATTTTTCAATTTGACTTTCAAGAATTCGACATGTGAAATTCCATGACATTCCGATCATCCGTTAAAGACCTATCACTACCTTTATATGTAGGCCTACCCCCACAACGCCCCCTCCCGTTCAAAATTTTGAGATGTCACGTAGCGTATTTTTCAATTTGGCCTCTAAGCATACTACATGTCAAATTCCATGACATTCCGATCATCCGTTAATGACCTATCACTATCTTTATATTAGGCCTGCCCCCCCCCCCCCCTTTCAAAGTTTGAGACCTTGTACATCCTTTTTTTAAATTTGTCTTTTAAGAATACTACATGTTCAATTACGACAATCAACCGTTCGTTAATGAGCTAAAACTATTTTATGCTAAGGCCTACCCCCAAAACCCCCGTCTCTTTCAAAATGATGAGATGTCACACACGCTATTTTTCAATTCGGACTCTAAGAATACTTCATGTACAATTCCATGACAATCCGACCATTCGTTAATTAGCTACAACTATTTTATGTTATGGCCTCCCCCCAAAACCCCCCACCCTTTCAAAATGTTGAGATGTCACACTCCCGTTTTTTCAATTCGGGCTTTAAGAATACTTCGTGAGCAATTTCATGACAATCCGACCATTCGGTAATGAGCTACAACTAATTTACGTTAAGGCCTACCCCCAAAACCCCCCTCCCTTTCAAAATGTTGATTTGTCACACACCATATTTTTCAATTCGGGCTTTAAGAATACTACATGGGAAATTCCATGACAATCCGATCATTTGTTAACGACCTATCAGTATCTCTATATTTACGCCTACCTCCACAACCCCCGCCTTTTGTGACTTCACACACTTTATTTTTCAATTTGACTTTCAAGAATTCGACATGTGAAATTCCATGACATTCCGATCATCCGTTAAAGACCTATCACTATCATTATATGTAGGCCTACCCCCACAACGCCCCCTCCCGTTCAAAATTTTGAGAAGGCACGTAGCGTATTTTTCAATTTGGCTTTCAAGCATACTACATGTCAAATTCCATGACATTCCGATCATCCGTTAAAGACCTATCTCTATCTTTATATTAGGCCTGCCCCCCCCCCCCCCTTTCGAAGTTTGAGACCTCGCACCTCCTATTTTTAAATTTGTCTTTTAAGAATACTACATGTGCAATTCCATGACAATCCGACCATTCGTTAATGAGCTACAACTATTTTATGCTAAGGCCTCCCCCCAAAACCGCCCTCCCTTTCAAAATGTTGAGATGTCACACACCCTATTTGTCAATTCGGGCTTTAAGAATACTTCATGTGCAATTCCATGACAATCCGACCATTCGTTAATGAGTTACAACTATTTTATGTTAAAGCCTACCCCCAAAACCCCCCTCCCTTTCAAAATTTTGAGATGTCACACACCCTATTTTTCAAATCGGGCTCTAAGAATACTTCATGTGCAATTCCATGACAATCCGATCATGTGTTAATAACCTATCAGTATCTTTATATTTACGCCTACCCCCACAACCCCCTTCCTTTTGTGACGTCACACACTTTATTTTTCGATTTGACTTTCAGGAATTCGACATGTGAAATTCCATGACATTCCGATCATCCGTTAAAGACCTATCACTATCTTTATACGTAGGCCTACCCTCACAACGCCCCCTCCCTTTCAAAATTTTGAGATGTCACGTAGCGTATTTTTCAATTTGGCCTTTAAGCATACTACATGTCAAATTCCATGAAATTCCGATCATCCGTTATTGACCTATCACTATCTTTATATCAGGCCTGCCCCCCCCCCCTTTCAAAGTTTGAGACCTTGTACATCCTTTTTTTTAAATTTGTCTTTTAAGAATACTACATGTTCAATTACGACAATCAACCGTTCGTTAATGAGCTAAAACTATTTTTTGCTAAGGCCTACCCCCAAAACCCCCTTCCCTTTCAAAATGATGAGATGTCACACACGCTATTTTTCAATTCGGACTCTAAGAATACTTCATGTACAAATCCATGGGAATCCGACCATTCGTTAATTAGCTACAACTATTTTATGTTAAGGCCTCCCCCCAGAACCCCCCACCCTTTCAAAATGTTGAGATGTCACACTCCCGTTTTTTCAATTCGGGCTTTAAGAATACTTCGTGAGCAATTCCATGACAATCCGACCATTCGTTAATGAGCTACAACTAATTTACGTTAAGGCCTACCACCAAAACCCCCCCTCCCTTTCAAAATGTTGATTTGTCACACACCATATTTTTCAATTCGGGCTTTAAGAATACTACATAGGAAATTCCATGACAATCCGATCATCTGTTAATGACCTATCAGTATCTTTATATTTACGCCTACCTCCACAAACCCCTTTGTAACGTCATACACTTTATTTTTCAATTTGACTTACAAGAATTCGACATGTGAAATTCCATGACATTCCGATCATCCGTTAAAGACCTATCACGATCATCATATGTAGGCCTACCCCCACAACGCCCCCTCCCGTTCAAAATTTTGAGAAGGCACGTAGCGTATTTTTCAATTTGGCTTTCAAGCATACTACATGTCAAATTCCATGACATTCCGATCATCCGTTAAAGACCTATCTCTATCTTTATATTAGGCCTGCCCCCCCCCCCTTTCGAAGTTTGAGACCTCGCACATCCTATTTTAAAATTTGTCTTTTAAGAATACGACATGTGCAATTCCATGACAATCCGACCATTCGTTATGAGCTACAACTATTTTATGCTAAGGCCTCCCCCCAAAACCGCCCTCCCTTTCAAAATGTTGAGATGTCACACACCCTATTTGTCAATTCGGGCTTTAAGAATACTTCATGTGCAATTCCATGACAATCCGATCATGTGTTAATGACCTATCAGTATCTTTATATTTACGCCTACCCCCACAACCCCCTTCCTTTTGTGACGTCACACACTTTATTTTTCAATTTGACTTTCAAGAATTCGACATGTGAAATTCCATGACATTCCGATCATCCGTTAAAGACCTATCACTATCTTTATACGTAGGCCTACCCTCACAACGCCCCCTCCCTTTCAAAATTTTGAGATGTCACACACCCTATTTTTCAATTCGGGCTCTAAGAATACTCCATGTGCAATTCCATGACAATCCGATCATCCGTTAATGACCTATCACTATCTTTATATTAAGCCTGCCCCCCCCCCTTTCGAAGTTTGAGACCTCGCACATCCTATTTTTAAATTTGTCTTTTGAGAATACTACATGTGCAATTCCATGACAATCCGACCATTCGTTAATGAGCTACAACTGTTTTATGCTAAGGCCTCCCCCCAAAACCCCCCTCCCTTTCACAATTTTGAGATGTCACACACCCTATTTTTCAATTCGGGCTCTAAGAATACTTCATGTGCAATTCCATGACAATCCGATCATGTGGTAATGATCTATCAGTATCTTTATATTTACGCCTACCCCCACAACCCCCTTTGTAACGTCACACACTTTATTTTTCAATTTGACTTTCAAGAATTCGACATGTGAAATTCCATGACATTCCGAACATCCGTTAAAGACCTATCACTACCTTTATCTGTAGGCCTACCACCACAACGCCCCCTCCCGTTCAAAATTTTGAGATGTCACGTAGCGTATTTTTCAACTTGGCCTTTAAGCATACTACATGTCAAATTCCATGACATTCCGATAATCCGTTAAAGACCTATCACTATCTTCCTATTAGGCCTGCCCCCCCCCCCCCCCTTTCAAAGTTTGAGACCTCGTACATCCTTTTTTTAAATTTGTCTTTTAAGAATACTACATGTGCAATTACATGACAATCAACCATTCGTTGATGAGCTACAACTATTTTATGCTAAGGCCCACCCCAAAAACCCCCCTCCCTTTCTAAATGTTGAGATGTCACACACCTTATTTGTGAAATTGGGCTTTAAGAAAACTACATGTGAAATTCCATGACAATCCGATCATCTGTTAATGACCTATCAGTATCTTTATATTTATGCCTACCCCCACAACCCCCTTTGTAACGTCATACACTTTATTTTTCAATTTGACTTTCAAGAATTCGACATGTGAAATTCCATGACATTCCGAACATGCGTTAAAGACCTATCACTATCTTTATATGTAGGCCTACCCCCACAACGCCCCCTCCCATTCAAAATTTTGAGATGTCACGTAGCGTATTTTTCAATTGGGCCTTTAAGCATACTACATGTCAAATTCCATGACATTCCGATCATCCGTTAAAGACCTATCACTATCTTTATATGTAGGCCTGCCCCCCCCCCCCCCTTTCAAAGTTTGAGACCTTGTACATCCTTTTTTTAAATTTGTCTTTTAGGAATACTACATGTGCAATTACATGACAATCCGACCATTCGTTAATGAGCTAAAAACTATTTTATGCTAAGGCCTACCCCAAAAACCCCCCTCCCTTTCAAAATGTTGAGATGTCACACACCCTATTTTCCAATTCGGGCTTTAAGAATACTTCATGTGCAATTCCATGACAATCCGACCATTCGTTAATGAGCTACAACTATTTTATGTTAAGGCCTACCCCCAAAACCCCCTTCCCTTTCAAATTTTTAAAATGTCACACACCCTATTTTTCGATTCGGGCTTTAAGAATACTTCATGTGCAATTCCATGACAATCCGACCATTCACTAATGAGCTACAACTATTTTACGCTAAGGCCTACCCCCAAAAACCCCCTCCCTCTCAAAATGTTGAGATGTCACACACCCTTTTTATCAATTCGGGCTTTAAGAATACTACATGTGAAATATCATGACAATCCTCTAATCTGTTAATGACCTATCAGTATCTTTATATTTACGCCTACCCCCACAACCCCCGCTCTTTTGTGACGTCACACACTTTATTTTTCAATTTGACTTTCAAGAATTTGACATGTGAAATCCATGACATTCCGATCATCCGTTAAAGACCTATCCCTATCATTATATGTAGGCCTACCCCCACAACGCCCCTCCCTTTCAAAATGTTGAAATGTCACACACCCTTTTTTTAATTCGGGCTTAAGAATACTTCATGTGCAATTCCATGACAAAACGACCATTCGTTAATGAGTTACAACTATTTCATATTAAAGCCTACCCCCAAAACCCCCCTCCCTTTCAAAATGTTGAGATGTCACACACCCTATTTTTCAATTCGGGCGCTAAGAATACGCCATGTGCAATTCCATGCCAATCCGATCATCTGTTAATGACCTATCAGTATCTCTATAATTACGCCTACCCCCACAACCCCCGCCTTTTCTGACTTCACACACTTTATTTTTCAATTTGACTTTCAAGAATTCGACATGTGAAATGCCATGACATTCCGAACATCCGTTAAAGACCTATCGCTACCTTTATCTGTAGGCCTACCCCCACAACGCCCCCTCCCGTTCAAAATTTCGATGTGTCACGTAGCGTATTTTTCAATTTGGCCTTTAAGCATAGTACATGTCAAATTCCATGACATTCCGATCATCTGTTAATGACCTATCAGTATCTTTATATTTACGCCTACACCTACAACCCCCTCCCTTTTGTGACGTCACACACTTTATTTTTCAAATTGACTTTCAAGAATTCGACATGTGCTATTCCATGACAATCCGAGCATTCGTTAATGAGCTACAACTGTTTTATGCTAAGGCCTCCCCCCAAAACCCCCCTCCCTTTCACAATTTTGAGATGTCACACACCCTATTTTTCAAATCGGGCTTTAAGAATACTACATGTGAAATTCCATGACAATCCCATCATCTGTTAATGATCTATCAGTATCTTTATATTTACGCCTACCCCCACAACCCCCTTTGTAACGTCACACACTTTATTTTTCAATTTCACTTTCAAGAATTCGACATGTGAAATTCCATGACATTCCGAACATCCGTTAAAGACCTATCACTACCTTTATCTGTAGCCCTACCACCACAACGCCCCCTCCCGTTTAAAATTTTGAGATATCACGTAGCGTATTTTTCAACTTGGCCTTTAAGCATACTACATGTCAAATTCCATGACATTTCGATAATCCGTTAAAGACCTATCACTATCTTTATATTAGGCCTGCCCCTCCCCCCTTTCAAAGTTTGAGACCTCGTACATCCTTTTTTTAAATTTGTCTTTTAAGAATACTACATGTGCAATTACATGACAATCAACCATTCGTTAATGAGCTACAAATATTTTATGCTAAGGCCCACCCCAAAAACCCCCCTCCCTTTCTAAATGTTGAGATGTCACACACCTTATTTTTCAATTCGGGCTTTAAGAAAACTTCATGTGCAATTCCATGACAATCCGACCATTCGTTAATGCGTTACAACTATTTTATGTTAAAGCCTACCCCCAAAACCCCCCTCCCTTTCAAAATTTTGAGATGTCACACACCCTATTTTTCAATTCGGGCTCTAAGAATACTTCATGTGCAATTCCATGACAATCCGATCATGTGTTAATGATCTATCAGTATCTTTATATTTACGCCTACCCCCACAACCCCCTTTGTAACGTCACACACTTTATTTTTCAATTTGACTTTCAAGAATTCGACATGTGAAATTCCATGACATTCCGAACATCCGTTAAAGACCTATAACCACCTTTATCTGTAGGCCTACCACCACAACGCCCCCTCCCGTTCAAAATTTTGAGATGTCACGTAGCGTATTTTTCAACTTGGCCTTCAAGCATACTACATGTCAAATTTGTCAAATTCCATGACATTCCGATCATCCGTTAAAGACCTATCACTATCTTTATATGTAGGCCTGCCCCCCCCCCCCCTTTCAAAGTTTGAGACCTTGTACATCCTTTTTTTAAATTTGTCAACGAGCATTCGTTAATGAGCTACAACTTATTTATGTTAAGGCCTACCACCAAAACCCCCCTCCCTTTCAAAATGTTTGAGATGTCACACACCCTATTTTTCAATTCGGGCTTTAAGAATACTTCATGTGCAATTCCATGACAATCCGACCATTCGTTAATGAGCTACAACTAATTTACGCTAAGGCCTACCCCCAAAACCCCCTTCCCTTTCAAAATGTTGATTTGTCACACACTATATTTTTCAAATCGGGCTTTAAGAATACTACATGTGAAATCCGCTAATCTGTTAATGACCTATCAGTATCTTTATATTCACGCCTAACCCCACAACCCCCTCCTTTTTGTGACGTCACACACTTTATTTTTCAATTTGACTTTCAAGAATTCGACATGTGAAATTCCATGACATTCCGACCATACGTTAAAGACCTATCACTATCTTTATATGTAGGCCTACCCCCACAACGCCCCCTCCCGTTCAAAATTTTCAGATGTCACGTAGCGTATTTTTCAATTTGGCCTTTAAACATATTACATGTCAAATTCCATGACAATCCGATCATGCGTTAAAGACCTATCACTATCTTTATATGTAGGCCTACCCCCACAAAGCCCCCTCCCGTTCAAAATTTTGATATGTCACGTAGCGTATTTTTCAATTTGGCCTTTAAGCATACTACATGTCAAATTTGTCAAATTCCATGACATTCCGGTCATCCTTTAAAGACCTATCACTATCTTTATATTAGGCCTGCCCCCCCCCCCCCTCTTTCAAAGTTTGAGACCTTGTACATCCTTTTTTAAAATTTGTCTTTTAGGAATACTACATGTGCAATTACATGACAATCCGACCATTCGTTAATGAGCTACAACTATTTTATGCTAAGGCCTACCCCAAAAACCCCCCTCCCTTTAAAATGTTGAGATGTCACACTCCCTATTTTCCAATTCGGGCTTTAAGAATACTTCATGTGCGATTCCATGACAATCCGACCATTCGTTAATGAGCTACAACTATTTTATGTTAAGGCCTACCCCCAAAATCCCCCTCCCTTTCAACATGTTGAGATGTCACAAAGCCTATTTTTCAATTGGGGCTTTAAGAATACTACATGTGAAATATCATGACTATCCGCTAATCTGTTAATGACCTATCAGTATCTTTATATTTACGCCTACCCCCACAACCCCCGCCCTTTTGTGACGTCACACACTTTATTTTTCAATTTGACTTTCAAGAATTCGACATGTGAAATTCCATGACATTCCGATCATCCGTTAAAGACCTATCACTATCTTTATATGTAGGCCTACCCCCACAACGCCCCCTCCCGTTCAAAATTTTGAGATGTCACGTAGCGTATTTTTCAATTTGGCCTTTAAGCATACTGCATGTCAAATTCCATGACAATCCGATCATCCGTTAAAGACCTATCACTATCTTTATATGTAGGCCTACCCCCACAACGCCCCCTCCCGTTCAAAATTTTGAGATGTCACGTAGCGTATTTTTCAACTTGGCCTTTAAGCATACTACATGTCAAATTCCATGACATTCCGATCATCCGTTAAAGACCTATCACTATCTTTATATTAGGCCTGCCCCCCCCCCCCCCCCTTTTAAAGTTTAAGACCTTGTACATCCTTTTTTTAAATTTGTCTTTTAAGAATACTACATGTGCAATTACATGATAATCCGACCATTCGTTAATGAGCTACAACTATTTTATGTTAAGGCCTACCCCCAAAACCCCCCTCCCTTTAAAAATGTTGAGATGTCACACACCTTATTTTTCAATTCAAGCTTTAGGAATACTTCATGTGCTATTCCATGACAATCCGACCGTTCGTTAATGAGCTACAACTATTTTATGTTAAGGCCTACTCCCAAAACCCCATTCCCTTTCATATTTTTAAAATGTCACACACCCTAATTTTCAATTCGGGCTTTAAGAATACTTCATGTGCAATTCCATGACAATCCGACCATTCGTTTATGAGCTACAACTATTTTATGCTAAGGCCTACCCCCAAAACACCCCTCCCTTTCAAATTTTTAAAATGTCACACACCCTTTTTTTCAATTCGGGCATAAAGAATACTACATGTGAAATTCCATGACAATCCGCTAATCTGTTAATGACCTATCAGTATCTTTATATTTACGACTACCTCCACAACCCCCTCCCTTTTGTGACGTCACACACTTTATTTCTCAATTTGACTTTCAAGAATTCGACATGTGAAACTCCATGACAATCTGATCATCCGTTAAAGACCTATCACTGTCTTTATTAGTAGGCCTACCCCCACAACGCCCCCTCCCGTTCAAAATTTTGAGATGTCACGTAGCGTATTTTTCAATTTGGCCTTTAAGCATACTACAAGTCAAATTCCATGACAATCTGATCATCCGTTAAAGACCTATCACTATCTTTATGTTAGGCCAGCCCCCCCCCCCTTTCAAAGTTTGAGACCTTGCACATCCTTTTTTTAAATTTGTCTTTTAAGAATACTACATGTGCAATTACATGACAATCAACCGTTCGTTAATGAGCTACAACTATTTTATGCTATGGCCTACCCCCAAAACACCCCTCCCTTGCAAAATGTTAAGATGTCACACACCCTATTTTTCAGTTCGGGCTTTAAGAATACTTCATGTGCAATTCCATGACAATCCGACCATTCGTTAATGAGCTACAACTATTTTACTCTAGGGCCTACCCCCAAAACCCCCCTTCCTTTCAAAATGTTGATTTGTCACACACCATATTTTTCAATTCGGGCTTTAAGAATACTACATGTGAAATTCCATGACAATCCGATCATCCGTCAAAGACCTATCACTATCTTTATATGTAGGCCTACCCCCACAATGCCCCCTCCCGTTCAAAATTTTGAGATGTCACGTAGCGTATTTTTCTATTTGGCCTTTAAGCATACTACATGTCAAATTCCATGACAATCCGATCATGCGTTAAAGACCTATCTCTATCTTTATATGTAGGCCTACCCCCACAACGCCCCCTCCCATTCAAAATTTTGAGATGTCACGTAGCGTATTTTTCAATTGGGCCTTTAAGCATACTACATGTCAAATTCCATGACATTCCGATCATCCGTTGAAGACCTATCACTATCTTTATATTAGGCCTGCCCCCCCCCCCCCCTTTCAAAGTTTGAGACCTTGTACATCCTTTTTTAAAATTTGTCATTTAGGAATACTACATGTGCAATTACATGACAATGCGACCATTCGTTAATGAGCTACAACTATTTTATGCTAAGGCCTACCCCAAAAACCCCCCTGCCTTTCAAAATGTTGAGATGTCATATACCCTATTTTCCAATTCGGGCTTTAAGAATACGCCATGTGCGATTCCATGACAATCCGACCATTCGTTAATGAGCTACAACTATTTTATGTTAAGGCCTACCCCCAAAACCCCCCTCCCTTTCAACATGTTGAGATGTCACACAGCCTATTTTTCAATTCGGGCTTTAAGAATACTACATGTGAAATATCATGACTATCCGCTAATCTGTTAATGACCTATCAGTATCTTTATATTTACGCCTACCCCCACAACCCCCGCCCTTTTGTGACGTCACACACTTTATTTTTCAATTTGACTTTCAAGAATTCGACATGTGAAATTCCATGACATTCCGATCATCCGTTAAAGACCTATCACTATCTTTATATGTAGGCCTACCCCCACAACGCCCCCTCCCGTTCAAAATTTTGATATTTCACGTAGCGTGTTTTTCAATTTGGCCTTTAAGCATACTGCATGTCAAATTCCATGACAATCCGATCATCCGTTAAAGACCTATCACTATCTTTATATGTAGGCCTACCCCCACAACGCCCCCTACCGTTCAAAATTTTGAGATGTCACGTAGCGTATTTTTCTATTTGGCCTTTAAGCATACTACATGTCAAATTCCATGACAATCCGATCTTGCGTTGAAGACCTATCACTATCTTTATATGTAGGCCTACACCCACAACGCCCCCTCCCATTCAAAATTTTGAGATGTCACGTAGCGTATTTTTCAATTGGGCCTTTAAGCATACTACATGTCAAATTCCATGACATTCCGGTCATCCTTTAAAGACCTATCACTATCTTTATATTAGGCCTGCCCCCCCCCCCCCCCTCTTTCAAAGTTTGAGACCTTGTACATCCTTTTTTAAAATTTGTCTTTTAGGAATACTACATGTGCAATTCCATGACAATCCGACCATTCGTTAATGAGCTACAACTATTTTATGCTAAGGCCTACCCCAAAAACCCCCCTCCCTTTAAAATGTTGAGATGTCACACACCCTATTTTCCAATTCGGGCTTTAAGAATACTTCATGTGCGATTCCATGACAAACCGACCATTCGTTAATGAGCTACAACTATTTTATGTTAAGGCCTACCCCCAAAACCCCCCTCCCTTTCAACATGTTGAGATGTCACAAAGCCTATTTTTCAATTGGGGCTTTAAGAATACTACATGTGAAATATCATGACTATCCGCTAATCTGTTAATGACCTATCAGTATCTTTATATTTACGCCTACCCCCACAACCCCCGCCCTTTTGTGACGTCACACACTTTATTTTTCAATTTGACTTTCAAGAATTCGACATGTGAAATTCCATGACATTCCGATCATCCGTTAAAGACCTATCACTATCTTTATATGTAGGCCTACCCCCACAACGCCCCCTCCCGTTCAAAATTTTGAGATGATACGTAGCGTATTTTTCAATTTGGCCTTTAAGCATACTGCATGTCAAATTCCATGACAATCCGATCATCCGTTAAAGACCTATCACTATCTTTATATGTAGGCCTACCCCCACAACGCCCCCTACCGTTCAAAATTTTGAGATGTCACGTAGCGTATTTTTTAACTTGGCCTTTAAGCATACTACATGTCAAAGGTGATATAGTCCCCGGAAGGCAGTCCACCTCCAAAGAGGAGACTGCCGGAAAACGGAGTGCCTCTCTAGACGAGGCAACTCTGGGGGACAAACCAGAGAGTATGAAAGAGCTATCGAGGAGTATGGAGGAGCTACTGCTTTCGTCACCAAAGCCATCTGGCTCTGGGGTCGGAGGTAGCGACTTCACCCTAGTAAGCAAGAAAAAGAAAAAGAAGAAGAAGCGTCCGGTGGAGGAAACACCAACGAGCGTAGAAAAGGTAACTAAAAGGCCCAAACTAGGTATTACGAAGACGGAACTCCAAGTTGCCATCATTCGTACAGACGAGATCGACGTCCAGGAGGTGGACGTCAAACATATAAGGAATACCTTCATGGACCATATTGGTGATCTGGAAGGTAGGAAAGGCACAAGTCTGGAGGACTGGTGGCCAAGGTATGAGGAGTCTGGACTGGTGAGCGAGGGCATGTTCCTCACCACCTGCGGCGATGAGGGAACGAAAGAATGGACGGTAAAACTGACCATTCCACCCAGAGGAGAGGTAACGTATGAGATGAGGACGGGGGCAGACATACCCCGTATGGAGAAAGTCTCCGTCTACATCCCAGGTGAGGACAAACAACCAGTAGAGAAGACACTAGTATGGCTCAAGGGTCAGAACAAAGGTCTTAGAACAGAGAAATGGAAAGTGATAGGATACTATCCATCGGAGAAAGGGTGCAAGCTATCATTACTGATAGACTCTGCATCTATACAAGTCTTGGAGAGTCTTAACTGGAGGCCCTACTACCAGATGACCCGTATCCACGTAGAGAGGACTGGGGCACCGGCAGAAGGAGACACAGCAAAAGAGCGAAGGTAAGATGGGTGAATTACATTGTTTGCAATGTAATTTGCACAAGAGTAGAGCCGCGGTGGCAGAGTGCTCCAGGGTGCTCTCCACTATGAGCAGGAGTATATGTCTGGTCCAGGAACCGTACACAGCCCGGGGCCATTTAACTGGCTGGGGCGGTGGCGGACTGAGGGTGTGGAGTGGAGAGCATCCTGGAGCACGTGCATGCATTGTCACCACCGCGGACATAGAATGCATACTGCTAAATGAGTTCTGTTCCAGAGATTTGACAGCGGTTAGTCTTGAAACAGAGAACGGGAATAGGATGGTGCTCGCATCATCCTACCTTCCCTACGACGCAGAGACGCCTCCCCCGTCGATAGAGATGGAACGGCTGGCGGAGAGATGCAAATCAGTAGGACTTCCCCTAATTATTGGCTGCGACTCGAACTCGCACCATACAGCCTGGGGAAGCTCGGACTGCAACAGGAGAGGGATTGAGTTATTGGAGTTTCTGGTAAGTCAAAACTTATTTACTATGAATAGAGGGGTAGAACCAACGTTCATGGTAAGAAATAGAAGTGAGGTTATAGATATTACTATAGTCTCGGAGGACATGTTAGATAAAATTCTAGACTGGAGGGTCTCAGACATACTGACACAATCAGACCACAGACCGATAAGTTTTAAAATTAAAGCCAAAATCAGAGAAACAGAAAGCTGGAGAAATCCACGAAAGATAAATTGGAGAATCTTCGATAGAGAGATAGACGCAGCAGTAGAAAATCTGGGGGAAACCACATTCTCAAACATAGACCAGATGGAAGAGACACTCAGAAGGATTGCGCTGGGCGCCTTTGAGGCTGCCTGTCCGCAAATACGCAGGGAAACAAAGAGGGCACCGTGGTGGGGAGCCAGTCTAAGCTCCCTACAAAAACGATGCAGAAAACTAAAGAAGAAAGCAAGAAGATCTAAAGAGGAACCGCAGTGGGTCCTCTACAAAGAAGCAAAGAGAGAATATAGTAAGGAAATAAGAAAAGCCAAATGGGAAAACTGGAAACGGTTTTGCGAGGAAGTTGAAGGGGCAAGAGAATCGTCGAGAATAATGAAGATCCTGAGCAAGTGCGGTGAAGCAAGGCTTGGGACGGTGAAAAGAAACGACGGAACTGGAACCCTCAATAATGAGGAAACGCTAGAAATAATGCTAAGGTCACACCTACCAGGTGCGACCTGGGAGAGACGAAGAGAGGGGGATACAGAGCGGTCGAGCAATAGACAAGAGCAAACAATGGCTAGGTTAATAATTAGTGAACGAGCGGCTAGATGGGCTATAAGCTCATTTGGGCCGTTCAAATCAGCAGGACCAGATGGACTTATACCCATAATTCTTCAAAGAAGTTGGGGAAGACTAGGACAACTATGGAGCGAGCTAATGAGAATGAGCATTTCTACAGGATACATACCTAAGAAATGGAGAGAAGTTAGAGCAGTGCTTATACCCAAACCAGGGAAGGCAGACTACATGCAGCCAAAATCATACAGGATGATCAGCCTATCGTCATTTCTTTTGAAAGGGACGGAGAAGCTGGTTGATAAGTACATCATGGAAGAGGGCAAGGTAGGAAAAACCCTACACAGAAACCAACATGCGTATCTGAAGGGTAGATCAACAACTACAGCCCTTCACAGCCTAGTAGGTAGGATTGAGGAAACCATCGAGCACAAAGAGTACGCTCTCGGATGCTTCTTCGATATCGAGGGGGCATTTGACAGCATATCCTTTCATAGTATTGAAGAGGCCCTACAGAAAGGTCAGGTAAAACCGACCATCACTAGATGGATCAGCAACCTGTTAGCAACAAGAAGAGTGATTGCCAAACATGGCAGCGCCATAGCGGAGGTAAACGCCACCAAGGGCAGCCCGCAAGGAGGGTGTCTGTCACCTCATCTTTGGTGCCTGGTGGTGGACGAGCTTATCTGCAAACTGAACAGAGAAGGATATTACATGCAGGCCTACACTGATGATGGAGTCATCCTGATCAGAGGAAAGTTCCTGGATACTGTCTGCTCTGCGATGCAAGCAGCCCTAGATATTGTAGGAGAATGGTGTGAAGATAAGGGACTGACCGTTAGTCCGAACAAAACGAAATTAGTCCTCTTCACCAGAAAGAGGAAGAGAGAGGGTCTATTTAGACCCAAACTGTTCGGACGAGAGCTGGAACTGAGTGATAATGTGAAATATCTGGGAATACACCTGGATACTTCATTGTCATGGAGAATACACATCCAGGCCACCCACAATAAATCTATTGGGGCATTCTGGCAGTGCAGAAGAGCAATTGGGAGAACATGGGGTATTAGCCCTAAATCAGTAGTTTGGATATATGAGGCGGTGATCAAACCACGAGTCACTTATGCTGCGGTGTGCTGGTGGCACAAGGTGGCGCAACAGAGTGTAAGCAGTAAACTTCAAAAGATAGTACGTCTAGTATGCCTTGCAGCAACCGGAGCTATGAGAACAACGCCCACGGCTGCTATGGCTATGATAGTAGGAATTGAGCCTCTGGATGTAAGTGTACGAAATTCAGCAATGAATACCTGCTGCAGTCTCGAGGCTAAAGGAGAGTGGAATAGGGCGTTCAGAGGGGGACACTCCAGAATCAAGGAGGTATTAAGTGAGATAGATCCCATATTTAAATGGAGAAAAGATGAGATGGTACAGCGCACCAACCTAAATAGGAAGTATGCAGTAACCATCAGGAGTAGAGAGAGAGCACAGCAAGAAGCGACAGAAGTTACTGGGAAGCATATATTGTGCTTTACAGACGGTTCTAGGCAGAAGGACACAGGACTCACGGGAGGAGGTGTATGGATCCCGAGTCTGGAGGTGGAGGCCGTCATCCCGCTGGGATCCCATGCTACGGTATTTCAAGCGGAGGTGATGGCCATCTTGGAATGTGCGTCCAGAAGAGAGGTACTGAATAGCGACATGGAGGAGGTGAAAATCTTCTCCGATAGTCAAGCAGCACTCCAAGCACTTGCCAGCGCAGAAATCAAATCAAAGCTGGTAAGAGAGTGCGCAAATCAGTTAAACATCCTAGGAAACCGCAAGAAGGTTGGACTCTACTGGGTTCCCGGACATTCGGGGATCCAGGGAAACGAAGAGGCGGACCGACTAGCCAAGGAAGGTTCAAGTAAACCTTTCATGGGGCCAGAACCGGTGCTGGGAGTATCTCGGGAGACATATCGAACCCGAATCAAAGAATGGACTAAGGACCTTTTGGAGCGCACTTGGAGAGAAAAGACCACATGCAGGCAGTCGAAGATGTTCCTGGGAGGGGAGTCCAGGGTTCTGAAAGACGAGATCCTGAACCTCAAAAGGAACGAGCTCAGGCGACTGACTGGAGTTCTCACAGGACATGGTCCGTTCAATAGACATCTACACACTGTGGGAGTCCGGGACAGTCCTACCTGCGATAGATGTGGGGAAGAAGATGAAACGGCGGCACACTTCCTGGGTATCTGCTCGGGATATGCGCGAATAACATTCCACATCTTTGGTAGAGATGCAATCGCAGAGGAAGACTTCAGAAGATTGAACTATGAGAGCATTCTTAGGTTCATTAAGGAAACTGGGAGACTGAGCACTCCATGAAGGACTTGGGTCAGGTAGTATAAGTTAGTATAAATATAGGCATATAGGTGATATAATAAGGGGGAAGCCAAGCGCTTCCAGGGAAGGGATAAAAGCACTGAGTGCTTAGGTCCCTAGGTGTAAGCACCAGCCCACCACAGATATATATATATAAGAATACTTCATGTGCTATTCCATGACAATCCGACCATTCGTTAATGAGCTACAACTATTTTATGTTAAGGCCTACCCCCAAAACCCCATTCCCTTTCATATTTTTAAAATGTCACACACCCTAATTTTCAATTCGGGCTTTAAGAATACTTCATGTGCAATTCCATGACAATCCGACCATTCGTTTATGAGCTACAACTATTTTATGCTAAAGCCTACCCCCAAAACACCCCTCCCTTTCAAATTTTTAAAATGTCACACACCCTTTTTTTCAATTCGGGCTTTAAGAATACTACATGTGAAATTCCATGACAATCCGATCATGTGTTAATGACCTATCAGTATCTTTATATTTACGCCTACCCCCACAACCCCCTTCCTTTTGTGACGTCACACACTTTATTTTTCAATTTGACTTTCAAGAATTCGACGAATTTTGAGATGTCACGTAGCGTATTTTTCAATTTGGCCTTTAAGCATACTACAAGTCAAATTCCATGACAATCTGATCATCCGTTAAAGACCTATCACTATCTTTATGTTAGGCCAGCCCCCCCCCCCCCCCCCCTTTCAAAGTTTGAGACCTTGTACATCCTTTTTTTAAATTTGTCTTTTAAGAATACTACATGTGCAATTACATGACAATCAACCGTTCGTTAATGAGCTACAACTATTTTATGCTAAGGCCTACCCCCAAAACCCCCCTCCCTTTCAAAATGTTGAGATGTCACACACCCGTTTTTTCAATTCTGGCTTTAAGAATACTTCGTGTGCAATTCCATGACAATCCGACCATTCGTTAATAAGCTACAACTAATTTACGTTAAGGCCTACCCCCAAAACCCCCCTTCCTTTCAAAATGTTGATGATTTTTCAATTCGGGCTTTAAGAATACTACATGTGAAATTCCATGACTATCCGATCATCCGTCAAAGACCTATCACTATCTTTATATGTAGGCCTACCCCCACAATGCCCCCTCCCGTTCAAAATTTTGAGATGTCACGTAGCGTATTTTTCTATTTGGCCTTTAAGCATACTACATGTCAAATTCCATGACAATCCGATCTTGCGTTAAAGACCTATCACTATCTTTATATGTAGGCCTACACCCACAACGCCCCCTCCCATTCAAAATTTTGAGATGTCACGTAGCGTATTTTTCAATTGGGCCTTTAAGCATACTACATGTCAAATTCCATGACATTCCGGTCATCCTTTAAAGACCTATCACTATCTTTATATTAGGCCTGCCCCCCCCCCCCCCCTCTTCCAAAGTTTGAGACCTTGTAAATCCTTTTTTAAAATTTGTCTTTTAGGAATACTACATGTGCAATTACATGACAATCCGACCATTCGTTAATGAGCTACAACTATTTTATGTTAAGGCCTACTCCCAAAACCCCATTCCCTTTCATATTTTTAAAATGTCACACACCCTAATTTTCAATTCGGGCTTTAAGAATACTTCATGTGCAATTCCATGACAATCCGACCATTCGTTTATGAGCTACAACTATTTTATGCTAAGGCCTACCCCCAAAACACCCCTCCCTTTCAAATTTTTAAAATGTCACACACCCTTTTTTTCAATTCGGGCTTTAAGAATACTACATGTGAAATTCCATGACAATCCGCTAATCTGTTAATGACCTATCAGTATCTTTATATTTACGACTACCCCCACAACCCCCTCCCTTTTGTGACGTCACACACTTTATTTCTCAATTTGACTTTCAAGAATTCGACATGTGAAATTCCATGACATTCCGATCATCCGTTAAAGACCTATCACTATCTTTATTAGTAGGCCTACCCCCACAACGCCCCCTCCCGTTCAAAATTTTGAGATGTCACGTAGCGTATTTTTCTTTTTGGCCTTCTTTTTGACAATCAACCGTTCGCTAATGAGCTACAACTATTTTATGTTAAGGCCTACCCCCAAAACCCCATTCCCTTTCATATTTTTGAAATGTCACACACCCTAATTTTCAATTCGGGCTTTAAGAATACTTCATGTGCAATTCCACGACAATCCGACCATTCGTTTATGAGCTACAACTATTTTTCATGCTAAGGCCTACCCCCAAAAATCCCCTCCCTTTCAAATTTTTAAAATGTCACACACCCTTTTTTTCAATTCGGGCTTTAAGAATACTATATGTGAAATTCCATGACAATCCGCTAATCTGTTAATGACCTATCAGTATCTTTATAATTACGACTACCCCCACAAACCCCTCCCTTTTGTGACGTCACACACTTTATTTCTCAATTTGACTTTCAAGAATTCGACATGTGAAACTCCATGACATTCCGATCATCCGTTAAAGACCTATCACTATCTTTATTAGTAGGCCTACCCCCACAACGCCCCCTCCCGTTCAAAATTTTGAGATGTCACGTGGCGTATTTTTGAATTTGGCCTTTAAGCATACTACAAGTCAAATTCCATGACATTCCGATCATCCGTTAATGACCTATCACTATCTTTATATTAGGCCTGCCCCCTCCCCCCCCCCCTTCAAAGTTTGAGACCTTGTACATCCTTTTTTTAAATTTGTCTTTTAAGAATACTACATGTGCAATTACATGACAATCAACCGTTCGTTAATGAGCTACAACTATTTTATGCTTAGGCCTACCCCCAAAACCCCCCTCCCTTTCAAAATGTTGAGATGTCACACACGCTATTTTTCAATTCGGACTCTAAGAATACTTCATGTACAATTCCATGACAATCCGACCATTCGTTAATGAGCTACAACTAATTTACGTTAAGGCCTACCCCCAAAACCCCCCTTCCTTTCAAAATGTTGATTTGTCAAACACCATATTTTTCAATTCGGGCTTTAAGAATACTACATGTGAAATTCCATGACAATCCGATCATCCGTCAAAGACCTATCACTATTTTTATATGTAAGCCTACCCCCACAATGCCCCCTCCCGTTCAAAATTTTGAGATGTCACGTAGCGTATTTTTCTTTTTGGCCTTTAAGCATACTACATGTCAAATTCCATGACAATCCGATCATGCGTTAAAGACCTATCACTATCTTTATATGTAGGCCTACCACCACAACGCCCCCTCCCATTCAAAATTTTGAAATGTCACGTAGCGTATTTTTCAATTGGGCCTTTAAGCATACTACTTGTCAAACTCCATGACATTCTGATCATCCGTTAAAGACCTATCACTATCTTTATATTAGGCCTGCCCCCCCCCCCCCCCCCCCCTTTCAAAGTTTGAGACCTTGTACATCCTTTTTTAAAATTTGTCTTTTAGGAATACTACATGTGCAATTACATGACAATCCGACCATTCGTTAATGAGCTACAACTATTTTATGTTAAGGCCTACCCCCAAAACCCCCCTCCCTTTCAACATGTTGAGATGTCACACAGCCTATTTTTCAATTCGGGCTTTAAGAATACTACATGTGAAATATCATGACTATCCGCTAATCTGTTAATGACCTATCAGTATCTTTATATTTACGCCTACCCCCACAACCCCAGCCCTTTTGTGACGTCACACACTTTATTTTTCAATTTGACTTTCAAGATATCGACATGTGAAATTCCATGACATTCCGATCATCCGTTAAAGACCTATCACTCTCTTTATATGTAGGCCTACCCCCACAACGCCCCCTCCCGTTCAAAATTTTGAGATGTCACGTAGCGTATTTTTCAATTTGGTCTTTAAGCATACTGCATGTCAAATTCCATGACATTCCGATCATCCGTTAAAGACCTATCACTATCTTTATATTAGGCCTGCCCCCAAAACCGCCCTCCCAAAAAAAATGTTGAGATGTCACACACCTTATTTTTCAATTCAAGCTTTAAGAATACTTCATGTGCTATTCCATGACAATCCGACCATTCGTTAATGAGCTACAACTATTTTATGTTAAGGCCTACCCCCAAAACCCCATTCCCTTTCATATTTTTGAAATGTCACACACCCTAATTTTCAATTCGGGCTTTAAGAATACTTCATGTGCAATTCCACGACAATCCGACCATTCGTTTATGAGCTACAACTATTTTTCATGCTAAGGCCTACCCCCAAAAATCCCCTCCCTTTCAAATTTTTAAAATGTCACACACCCTTTTTTTCAATTCGGGCTTTAAGAATACTATATGTGAAATTCCATGACAATCCGCTAATCTGTTAATGACCTATCAGTATCTTTATAATTACGACTACCCCCACAAACCCCTCCCTTTTGTGACGTCACACACTTTATTTCTCAATTTGGCTTTCAAGAATTCGACATGTGAAACTCCATGACATTCCGATCATCCGTTAAAGACCTATCACTATCTTTATTAGTAGGCCTACCCCCACAACGCCCCCTCCCGTTCAAAATTTTGAGATGTCACGTGGCGTATTTTTGAATTTGGCCTTTAAGCATACTACAAGTCAAATTCCATGACATTCCGATCATCCGTTAATGACCTATCACTATCTTTATATTAGGCCTGCCCCCTCCCCCCCCCCCTTTCAAAGTTTGAGACCTTGTACATCCTTTTTTTAAATTTGTCTTTTAAGAATACTACATGTGCAATTACATGACAATCAACCGTTCGTTAATGAGCTACAACTATTTTATGCTAAGGCCTACCCCCAAAACCCCCCTCCCTTTCAAAATGTTGAGATGTCACACACGCTATTTTTCAATTCGGACTCTAAGAATACTTCATGTACAATTCCATGACAATCCGACCATTCGTTAATGAGCTACAACTAATTTACGTTAAGGCCTACCCCCAAAACCCCCCTTCCTTTCAAAATGTTGATTTGTCAAACACCATATTTTTCAATTCGGGCTTTAAGAATACTACATGTGAAATTCCATGACAATCCGATCATCCGTCAAAGACCTATCACTATTTTTATATGTAAGCCTACCCCCACAATGCCCCCTCCCGTTCAAAATTTTGAGATGTCACGTAGCGTATTTTTCTTTTTGGCCTTTAAGCATACTACATGTCAAATTCCATGACAATCCGATCATGCGTTAAAGACCTATCACTATCTTTATATGTAGGCCTACCCCCACAACGCCCCCTCCCATTCAAAATTTTGAGATGTCACGTAGCGTATTTTTCAATTGGGCCTTTAAGCATACTACTTGTCAAACTCCATGACATTCTGATCATCCGTTAAAGACCTATCACTATCTTTATATTAGGCCTGCCCCCCCCCCCCCCCCCCCCACCCCTTTCAAAGTTTGAGACCTTGTACATCCTTTTTTAAAATTTGTCTTTTAGGAATACTACATGTGCAATTACATGACAATCCGACCATTCGTTAATGAGCTACAACTATTTTATGTTAAGGCCTACCCCCAAAACCCCCCTCCCTTTCAACATGTTGAGATGTCACACAGCCTATTTTTCAATTCGGGCTTTAAGAATACTACATGTGAAATATCATGACTATCCGCTAATCTGTTAATGACCTATCAGTATCTTTATATTTACGCCTACCCCCACAACCCCAGCCCTTTTGTGACGTCACACACTTTATTTTTCAATTTGACTTTCAAGATATCGACATGTGAAATTCCATGACATTCCGATCATCCGTTAAAGACCTATCACTATCTTTATATGTAGGCCTACCCCCACAACGCCCCCTCCCGTTCAAAATTTTGAGATGTCACGTAGCGTATTTTTCAATTTGGTCTTTAAGCATACTGCATGTCAAATTCCATGACATTCCGATCATCCGTTAAAGACCTATCACTATCTTTATATTAGGCCTGCCCCCAAAACCGCCCTCCCAAAAAAAATGTTGAGATGTCACACACCTTATTTTTCAATTCAAGCTTTAAGAATACTTCATGTGCTATTCCATGTCAATCCGACCATTCGTTAATGAGCTACAACTATTTTATGTTAAGGCCTACCCCCAAAACCCCATTCCCTTTCATATTTTTGAAATGTCACACACCCTAATTTTCAATTCGGGCTTTAAGAATACTTCATGTGCAATTCCACGACAATCCGACCATTCGTTTATGAGCTACAACTATTTTTCATGCTAAGGCCTACCCCCAAAAATCCCCTCCCTTTCAAATTTTTAAAATGTCACACACCCTTTTTTTCAATTCGGGCTTTAAGAATACTATATGTGAAATTCCATGACAATCCGCTAATCTGTTAATGACCTATCAGTATCTTTATATTTACGACTACCCCCACAAACCCCTCCCTTTTGTGACGTCATACACTTTATTTCTCAATTTGACTTTCAAGAATTCGACATGTGAAACTCCATGACATTCCGATCATCCGTTAAAGACCTATCACTATCTTTATTAGTAGGCCTACCCCCACAACGCCCCCTCCCGTTCAAAATTTTGAGATGTCACGTGGCGTATTTTTGAATTTGGCCTTTAAGCATACTACAAGTCAAATTCCATGACATTCCGATCATCCGTTAATGACCTATCACTATCTTTATATTAGGCCTGCCCCCCCCCCCCCTTTCAAAGTTTGAGACCTTGTACATCCTTTTTTTAAATTTGTCTTTTAAGAATACTACATGTGCAATTACATGACAATCAACCGTTCGTTAATGAGCTACAACTATTTTATGCTAAGGCCTACCCCCAAAACCCCCCTCCCTTTCAAAATGTTGAGATGTCACACACGCTATTTTTCAATTCGGACTCTAAGAATACTTCATGTACAATTCCATGACAATCCGACCATTCGTTAATGAGCTACAACTAATTTACGTTAAGGCCTACCCCCAAAACCCCCCTTCCTTTCAAAATGTTGATTTGTCAAACACCATATTTTTCAATTCGGGCTTTAAGAATACTACATGTGAAATTCCATGACAATCCGATCATCCGTCAAAGACCTATCACTATCTTTATATGTAAGCCTACCCCCACAATGCCCCCTCCCGTTCAAAATTTTGAGATGTCACGTAGCGTATTTTTCTTTTTGGCCTTTAAGCATACTACATGTCAAATTCCATGACAATCCGATCATGCGTTAAAGACCTATCACTATCTTTATATGTAGGCCTACCCCCACAACGCCCCCTATCGTTCAAAATTTTGAGATGTCACGTAGCGTATTTTTCAACTTGGCCTTTAAGCATACTACATGTCAAATTCCATGACATTCCGATCATCCGTTAAAGACCTATCACTATCTTTATATTAGGCCTGCCCCCCCCCCCCCCCCCTTTCAAAGTTTAAGACCTTGTACATCCTTTTTTAAAATTTGTCTTTTAGGAATACTACATGTGCAATTACATGACAATCCGACCATTCGTTAATGAGCTACAACTATTTTATGTTAAGGCCTACCCCCAAAACCCCCCTCCCTTTCAACATGTTGAGATGTCACACAGCCTATTTTTCAATTCGGGCTTTAAGAATACTACATGTGAAATATCATGACTATCCGCTAATCTGTTAATGACCTATCAGTATCTTTATATTTACGCTTACCCCCACAACCCCAGCCCTTTTGTGACGTCACACACATTATTTTTCAATTTGACTTTCAAGATATCGACATGTGAAATTCCATGACATTCCGATCATCCGTTAAAGACCTATCACTATCTTTATATGTAGGCCTACCCCCACAACGCCCCCTCCCGTTCAAAATTTTGAGATGTCACGTAGCGTATTTTTCAATTTGGTCTTTAAGCATACTGCATGTCAAATTCCATGACATTCCGATCATCCGTTAAAGACCTATCACTATCTTTATATTAGGCCTGCCCCCAAAACCGCCCTCCCAAAAAAAATGTTGAGATGTCACACACCTTATTTTTCAATTCAAGCTTTAAGAATACTTCATGTGCTATTCCATGACAATCCGACCATTCGTTAATGAGCTACAACTATTTTATGTTAAGGCCTACCCCCAAAACCCCATTCCCTTTCATATTTTTGAAATGTCACACACCCTAATTTTCAATTCGGGCTTTAAGAATACTTCATGTGCAATTCCACGACAATCCGACCATTCGTTTATGAGCTACAACTATTTTTCATGCTAAGGCCTACCCCCAAAAATCCCCTCCCTTTCAAATTTTTAAAATGTCACACACCCTTTTTTTCAATTCGGGCTTTAAGAATACTATACCTATCACTATCTTTATATTAGGCCTGCCCCCCCCCCCCCCTTTCAAAGTTTGAGACCTTGTACATCCTTTTTTTAAATTTGTCTTTTAAGAATACTACGTGTGCAATTACATGACAATCAACCGTTCGTTAATGAGCTACAACTATTTTATGCTAAGGCCTAGCCCCAAAACCCCCCTCCCTTTCAAAATGTTGAGATGTCACACACGCTATTTTTCAATTCGGACTCTAAGAATACTTCATGTACAATTCCATGACAATCCGACCATTCGTTAATTAGCTACAACTATTTTATGTTAAGGCCTCTCCCCAAAACCCCCCTCCCTTTCAAAATGTTGAGATGTCACACACCCGTTTTTTCAATTCGGGCTTTAAGAATACTTCGTGTGCAATTCCATGACAATCCGACCATTCGTTAATGAGCTACAACTAATTTACGTTAAGGCCTAGCCCCCTCCCGTTCAAAATTTTGAGATGTCACGTAGCGTATTTTTCAATTTGGCCTTTAAGCATACTACAAGTCAAATTCCATGACAATCTGATCATCCGTTAAAGACCTATCACTATCTTTATATTAGGCCTGCCCCCCCCCCCCTCCCCCCTTTCGAAGTTTGAGACCTCGCACATCCTATTTTTAAATTTGTCTTTTAAGAATACTACATGTTCAATTCCATGACAATCCGACCATTCGTAAATAAGCTACAACTATTTTATGCTAAGGCCTCCCCCCAAAACCCCCCTCCCTTTCAAAATGTTGAGATGCCACACACCCTTTTTTTCAATTCGGGCTTTAAGAATACTTCATGTGCAATTCCATGACAAACCGACCATTTGTTGTTGAGTTACAACTATTTTATATTAAAGCCTACCCCCAAAACCCCCCTCCCTTTCAAAATTTTGAGATGTCACACACCCTATTTTTCAATTCGGGCTCTAAGAATACGCCATGTGCAATTCCATGACAATCCGATCATCTGTTAATGACCTATCAGTATCTTTATATTTACGCCTACACCCACAACCCCCGCCTTTTGTGACGTCACACACATTATTTTTCAATTTGACTTTCGAGAATTCGACATGTGAAATTCCATGACATTCCGATCATCCGTTAAAGACCTATCACTATCATTATATGTAGGCCTACCCCCACAACGCCCCCTCCCGTTCAAAATTTTGAGAAGGCACGTAGCGTATTTTTCAATTTGGCTTTCAAGCATACTACATGTCAAATTCCATGACATTCCGATCATCTGTTAAAGACCTATCTCTATCTTTATATTAGGCCTGCCCCCCCCCCCCCTTTCGAAGTTTGAGACCTCGCACATCCTATTTTTAAATTTGTCTTTTGAGAATACGACATGTGCAATTCCATGACAATCCGACCATTCGTTAATGAGCTACAACTATTTTATGCTAAGGCCTCCCCCCAAAACCGCCCTCCCTTTCAAAATGTTGAGATGTCACACACCCTATTTGTCAATTCGGGCTTTAAGAATACTTCATGTGCAATTCCATGACAAACCGACCATTCGTTAATGAGCTACAACTATTTTATGCTAAGGCCTACCCCCAAAACACCCCTCCCTTTCAACTTTTTAAAATGTCACACACCCTTTTTTTCAATTCGGGCTTTAAGAATACTACATGTGAAATTCCATGACAATCCGCTAATCTGTTAATGACCTATCAGTATCTTTATATTTACGACTACCCCCACAAACCCCTCCCTTTTGTGACGTCACACACTTTATTTCTCAATTTGACTTTCAAGAATTCGACATGTGAAACTCCATGACATTCCGATCATCCGTTAAAGACCTATCACTATCTTTATTAGTAGGCCTACCCCCACAACGCCCCCTCCCGTTCAAAATTTTGAGATGTCACGTGGCGTATTTTTGAATTTGGCCTTTAAGCATACTACAAGTCAAATTCCATGACATTCCGATCATCCGTTAATGACCTATCACTATCTTTATATTACGCCTGCCCCCCCCCCCCCCATCCCCTTTCAAAGTTTGGGACCTTGTACATCCTTTTTTTAAATTTGTCTTTTAAGAATACTACATGTGCAATTACATGACAATCAACCGTTCGTTAATGAGCTACAACTATTTTATGCTAAGGCCTACCCCCAAAACCCCCCTCCCTTTCAAAATGTTGAGATGTCACACACGCTATTTTTCAATTCGGACTCTAAGAATACTTCATGTACAATTCCATGACAATCCGACCATTCGTTAATGAGCTACAACTAATTTACGTTAAGGCCTACCCCCAAAACCCCCCTTCCTTTCAAAATGTTGATTTGTCAAACACCATATTTTTCAATTCGGGCTTTAAGAATACTACATGTGAAATTCCATGACAATCCGATCATCCGTCAAAGACCTATCACTATCTTTATATGTAAGCCTACCCCCACAATGCCCCCTCCCGTTCAAAATTTTGAGATGTCACGAAGCGTATTTTTCTTTTTGGCCTTTAAGCATACTACATGTCAAATTCCATGACAATCCGATCATGCGTTAAAGACCTATCACTATCTTTATATGTAGGCCTACCCCCACAACGCCCCCTCCCATTCAAAATTTTGAGATGTCACGTAGCGTATTTTTCAATTGGGCCTTTAAGCATACTACATGTCAAATTCCATGACATTCCGATCATCCGTTAAAGACCTATCACTATCTTTATATTAGGCCTGCCCCCCCCCCCCCCTTTCAAAGTTTGAGACCTTGTACATCCTTTTTTAAAATTTGTCTTTTAGGAATACTACATGTGCAATTACATGACAATCCGACCATTCGTTAATGAGCTACAACTATTTTATGTTAAGGCCTACCCGCAAAACCCCCCTCCCTTTCAACATGTTGAGATGTCACACAGCCTATTTTTCAATTCGGGCTTTAAGAATACTACATGTGAAATATCATGACTATCCGCTAATCTGTTAATGACCTATCAGTATCTTTATATTTACGCCTACCCCCACAACCCCAGCCCTTTTGTGACGTCACACACTTAATTTTTCAATTTGACTTTCAAGATATCGACATGTGAAATTCCATGACATTCCGATCATCCGTTAAAGACCTATCACTATCTTTATATGTAGGCCTCCCCCCAAAACCCCCCTCCCTTTCAAAATGTTGAGATGTCACACACCCGTTTTTTCAATTCGGGCTTTAAGAATACTTCGTGTGCAATTCCATGACAATCCGACCATTCGTTAATGAGCTACAACTAATTTACGTTAAGGCCTAGCCCCCTCCCGTTCAAAATTTTGAGATGTCACGTAGCGTATTTTTCAATTTGGCCTTTAAGCATACTACAAGTCAAATTCCATGACAATCTGATCATCCGTTAAAGACCTATCACTATCTTTATATTAGGCCTGCCCCCCCCCTCCCCCCTTTCGAAGTTTGAGACCTCGCACATCCTATTTTTAAATTTGTCTTTTAAGAATACTACATGTTCAATTCCATGACAATCCGACCATTCGTAAATAAGCTACAACTATTTTATGCTAAGGCCTCCCCCCAAAACCCCCCTCCCTTTCAAAATGTTGAGATGTCACACACCCTTTTTTTCAATTCGGGCTTTAAGAATACTTGATGTGCAATTCCATGACAAACTGACCATTCGTTGTTGAGTAACAACTATTTTATATTAAAGCCTACCCCCAAAACCCCCCTCCCTTTCAAAATTTTGAGATGTCACACACCCTATTTTTCAATTCGGGCTCTAAGAATACGCCATGTGCAATTCCATGACAATCCGATCATCTGTTAATGACCTATCAGTATCTTTATATTTACGCCTACACCCACAACCCCCGCCTTTTGTGACGTCACACACTTTATTTTTCAATTTGACTTTCGAGAATTCGACATGTGAAATTCCATGACATTCCGATCATCCGTTAAAGACCTATCACTATCATTATATGTAGGCCTACCCCCACAACGCCCCTCCCGTTCAAAATTTTGAGAAGGCACGTAGCGTATTTTTCAATTTGGCTTTCAAGCATACTACATGTCAAATTCCATGACATTCCGATCATCTGTTAAAGACCTATCTCTATCTTTATATTAGGCCTGCCCCCCCCCCCCCCCCCTTTCGAAGTTTGAGACCTCGCACATCCTATTTTTAAATTTGTCTTTTGAGAATACGACATGTGCAATTCCATGACAATCCGACCATTCGTTAATGAGCTACAACTATTTTATGTTAAGGCCTACCCCCAAAACCCCCCTCCCTTTCAAAATGATGAGATGTCACACACGCTATTTTTCAATTCGGACTCTAAGAATACTTCATGTACAATTCCATGACAATCCGACCATTCGGTAATTAGCTACAACTAATTTACGTTAAGGCCTACCCCCAAAACCCCCCTCCCTTTCAAAATGTTGATTTGTCACACACCATATTTTTCAATTCGGGCTTTAAGAATACTACATGGGAAATTCCATGACAATCCGATCATCTGTTAATGACCTATCAGTATCTTTATATTTACGCCTACCCCCACAACCCCCTTTGTAACGTCATACACTTTATTTTTCAATTTGACTTTCAAGAATTCGACATGTGAAATTCCATGACATTCCGATCATCCGTTAAAGACCTATCACTATCATTATATGTAGGCCTACCCCCACAACGCCGCCTCCCGTTCAAAATTTTGAGAAGTCACGTAGCGTATTTTTCAATTTGGCCTTCAAGCATACTACATGTCAAATTCCATGACATTCCGATCATCCGTTAAAGACCTATCTCTATCTTTATATTAGGCCTGCCCCCCCCCCCCCCCCCTTTCGAAGTTTGAGACCTCGCACATCCTATTTTTAAATTTGTCTTTTAAGAATACTACATGTGCAATTCATGACAAACCGACCATTCGTTAATGAGCTACAACTATTTTATGCTAAGGCCTCCCCCCAAAACCGCCCTCCCTTTCAAAATGTTGAGATGTCACACACCCTTTTTTTCAATTCGGGCTTTAAGAATACTTCATGTGCAATTCCATGACAATCCGACCATTCGTTAATGACCTATCAGTATCTTTATATTTACGCCTACCCCCACAACCCCCTTTCAAACGTCCCACACATTATTTTTCAATTTGACTTTCAAGAATTCGACATGTGAAATTCCATGACATTCCGAACATCCGTTAAGGACCTATCACTACCTTTATCTGTAGGCCTACCACCACAACGCCCCCTCCCGTTCAAAATTTTGAGATGTCACGTAGCGTATTTTTCAATTTGGCCTTTAAGCATACTACATGACAAATTCCATGACATTCCGATCATCCGTTAATGACCTATCACTATCTTTATATTAGGCCTGCCCCCCCCCCCCCCCTTTCAAAGTTTGAGACCTTGTACATCCTTTTTTTAAATTTGTCTTTTAAGAATACTACATGTTCAATTACGACAATCAACCGTTCGTTAATGAGCTAAAACTATTTTATGCTAAGGCCTCCCCCCAAAACCGCCCTCCCTTTCAAAATGTTGAGATGTCACACACCCTTTTTTTCAATTCGGGCTTTAAGAATACTTCATGTGCAATTCCATGACAATCCGACCATTCGTTAATGACCTATCAGTATCTTTATATTTACGCCTACCCCCACAACCCCCTTTCAAACGTCCCACACATTATTTTTCAATTTGACTTTCAAGAATTCGACATGTGAAATTCCATGACATTCCGAACATCCGTTAAGGACCTATCACTACCTTTATCTGTAGGCCTACCACCACAACGCCCCCTCCCGTTCAAAATTTTGAGATGTCACGTAGCGTATTTTTCAACTTGGCCTTTAAGCATACTACATGTCAAATTCCATGACATTCCGATAATCCGTTAAAGACCTATCACTATCTTTATATTAGGCCTGCCCCCCCCCCCCCCCCTTTCAAAGTTTGAGACCTCGTACATCCTTTTTTTAAATTTGTCTTTTAAGAATACTACATGTGCAATTACATAACAATCAACCATTCGTTAATGAGCTACAACTATTTTATGCTAAGGCCCACCCCAAAAACCCCCCTCCCTTTCTAAATGTTGAGATGTCACACACCTTATTTGTCAAATTGGGCTTTAAGAATACTACATGTGAAATTCCATGACAATCCGATCATCTGTTAATGACCTATCAGTATCTTTATATTTATGCCTACCCCCACAACCCCCTTTGTAACGTCATACACTTTATTTTTCAATTTGACTTTCAAGAATTCGACATGTGAAATTCCATGACATTCCGATCATCCGTTAAAGACCTATCACTATCATTATATGTAGGCCTACCCCCACAACGCCCCCTCCCGTTCAAAATTTTGAGAAGTCACGTAGCGTATTTTTCAATTTGGCCTTCAAGCATACTACATGTCAAATTCCATGACATTCCGATCATCCGTTAAAGACCTATCACTATCTTTATATTAGGCCTGCCCCCCCCCCCCCCCCCCTTTCAAGGTTTGAGACCTCGTACATCCTTTTTTTAAATTTGTCTTTTAAGAATACTACATGTGCAATTACATGACAATCAACCATTCGTTAATGAGCTACAACCATTTTATGCTAAGGCCCACCCCAAAAACCCCCCTCCCTTTCTAAATGTTGAGATGTCACACACCTTATTTGTCAAATTGGGCTTTAAGAATACTACATGTGAAATTCCATGACAATCCGATCATCTGTTAATGACCTATCAGTATCTTTATATTTATGCCTACCCCCACAACCCCCTTTGTAACGTCACACACTTTATTTTTCAATTTGACTTTCAAGAATTCGACATGTGAAATTCCATGACATTCCGATCATCCGTTAAAGACCTATCACTATCATTATATGTAGGCCTACCCCCACAACGCCCCCTCCCGTTCAAAATTTTGAGAAGTCACGTAGCGTATTTTTCAATTTGGCCTTTAAGCATACTACATGTCAAATTCCATGACATTCCGATCATCCGTTAATGACCTATCACTATCTTTATATTAGGCCTGCCCCCCCCCCCCCCTTTCAAAGTTTGAGACCTTGTACATCCTTTTTTTAAATTTGTCTTTTAAGAATACTACATGTTCAATTACGACAATCAACCGTTCGTTAATGAGCTAAAACTATTTTATGCTAAGGCCTCCCCCCAAAACCGCCCTCCCTTTCAAAATGTTGAGATGTCACACACCCTTTTTTTCAATTCGGGCTTTAAGAATACTTCATGTGCAATTCCATGACAATCCGACCATTCGTTAATGACCTATCAGTATCTTTATATTTACGCCTACCCCCACAACCCCCTTTCAAACGTCCCACACATTATTTTTCAATTTGACTTTCAAGAATTCGACATGTGAAATTCCATGACATTCCGAACATCCGTTAAGGACCTATCACTACCTTTATCTGTAGGCCTACCACCACAACGCCCCCTCCCGTTCAAAATTTTGAGATGTCACGTAGCGTATTTTTCAACTTGGCCTTTAAGCATACTACATGTCAAATTCCATGACATTCCGATAATCCGTTAAAGACCTATCACTATCTTTATATTAGGCCTGCCCCCCCCCCCCCCCTTTCAAAGTTTGAGACCTCGTACATCCTTTTTTTAAATTTGTCTTTTAAGAATACTACATGTGCAATTACATAACAATCAACCATTCGTTAATGAGCTACAACTATTTTATGCTAAGGCCCACCCCAAAAACCCCCCTCCCTTTCTAAATGTTGAGATGTCACACACCTTATTTGTCAAATTGGGCTTTAAGAATACTACATGTGAAATTCCATGACAATCCGATCATCTGTTAATGACCTATCAGTATCTTTATATTTATGCCTACCCCCACAACCCCCTTTGTAACGTCATACACTTTATTTTTCAATTTGACTTTCAAGAATTCGACATGTGAAATTCCATGACATTCCGATCATCCGTTAAAGACCTATCACTATCATTATATGTAGGCCTACCCCCACAACGCCCCCTCCCGTTCAAAATTTTGAGAAGTCACGTAGCGTATTTTTCAATTTGGCCTTCAAGCATACTACATGTCAAATTCCATGACATTCCGATCATCCGTTAAAGACCTATCACTATCTTTATATTAGGCCTGCCCCCCCCCCCCCCCCCCTTTCAAGGTTTGAGACCTCGTACATCCTTTTTTTAAATTTGTCTTTTAAGAATACTACATGTGCAATTACATGACAATCAACCATTCGTTAATGAGCTACAACCATTTTATGCTAAGGCCCACCCCAAAAACCCCCCTCCCTTTCTAAATGTTGAGATGTCACACACCTTATTTGTCAAATTGGGCTTTAAGAATACTACATGTGAAATTCCATGACAATCCGATCATCTGTTAATGACCTATCAGTATCTTTATATTTATGCCTACCCCCACAACCCCCTTTGTAACGTCACACACTTTATTTTTCAATTTGACTTTCAAGAATTCGACATGTGAAATTCCATGACATTCCGATCATCCGTTAAAGACCTATCACTATCATTATATGTAGGCCTACCCCCACAACGCCCCCTCCCGTTCAAAATTTTGAGAAGTCACGTAGCGTATTTTTCAATTTGGCCTTCAAGCATACTACATGTCAAATTCCATGACATTCCGATCATCCGTTAAAGACCTATCTCTATCTTTATATTAGGCCTGCCCCCCCCCCCCCCTTTCAAAGTTTGAGACCTTGTACATCCTTTTTTTAAATTTGTCTTTTAGGAATACTACATGTGAAATTCCATGACAATCCGATCGACTGTTAATGACCTATCAGTATCTTTATATTTATGCCTACCCCCACAACCCCCTTCCCCTTTCAAAGTTTGAGACCTCGTACATCCTTTTTTTAAATTTGTCTTTTAAGAATACTACATGTGCAATTACATGTCAAACCGACCATTCGTTAATGAGCTACAACTATTTTATGCTAAGGCCTACCCCCAAAACACCCCTCCCTTTCAAATTTTTAAAATGTCACACACCCTTTTTTTCAATTCGGGCTTTAAGAATACTACATGTGAAATTCCATGACAATCCGCTAATCTGTTAATGACCTATCAGTATCTTTATATTTACGACTACCCCCACAACCCCCTCCCTTTTGTGACGTCACACACTTTATTTCTCAATTTGACTTTCAAGAATTCGACATGTGAAACTCCATGACATTCCGATCATCCGTTAAAGACCTATCACTATTTTTATTAGTAGGCCTACCCCCACAACGCCCCCTCCCGTTCAAAATTTTGAGATGTCACGTAGCGTATTTTTCAATTTGGCCTTCAAGCATACTACAAGTCAAATTCCATGACAATCCGACCATTCGTAAATAAGCTACAACTATTTTATGCTAAGGCCTCCCCCCAAAACCGCCCTCCCTTTCAAAATGTTGAGATGTCACCCACCCTATTTTTCAATTCGGGCTTTAAGAATACTTCATGTGCAATTCCATGACAATCCGACCATTCGTTAATGAGTTAAAACTATTTTATGTTAAAGCCTACCCCCAAAACCCCCCTCCCTTTCAAAATTTTGAGATGTCACACACCCTATTTTTCAATTCGGGCTCTAAGAATACTTCATGTGCAATTCCATGACAATCCGATCATGTGTTAATGACCTATCAGTATCTTTATATTTACGCCTACCCCCACAACCCCCTTCCTTTTGTGACGTCACACACTTTATTTTTCAATTTGACTTTCAAGAATTCGACATGTGAAATTCCATGACATTCCGATCATCCGTTAAAGACCTATCACTATCTTTATATGTAGGCCTACCCCCACAACGCCCCCTCCCGTTCAAAATTTTGAGATGTCACGTAGCGTATTTTTCAATTTGGCTTTCAAGCATACTACATGTCAAATTCCATGACATTCCGATCATCCGTTAATGACCTATCACTATCTTTGTATTAGGCCTGCCCCCCCACCACCCCCCTTTCAAAGTTTGAGACCTTGTACATCCTTTTTTTAAATTTGTCTTTTAAGAATACTACATGTTCAATTACGACAATCAACCGTTCGTTAATGAGCTAAAACTATTTTATGCTAAGGCCTACCCCCAAAACCCCTCTCCCTTTCAAAATGATGAGATGTCACACACGCTATTTTTCAATTCGGATTCTAAGAATACTTCATGTACAATTCCATGACAATCCGACCATTCGTTAATTAGCTACAACTATTTTATGTTAGGGCCTCCACCCAAAACCCCCCACCCTTTCAAAATGTTATGATGTCACACTCCCGTTTTTTCAATTCGGGCTTTAAGAATACTTCGTGAGCAATTTCATGACAAACCGACCATTCGTTAATGAGCTACAACTAATTTACGTTAAGGCCTACCCCCAAAACCCCCCTCCCTTTCAAAATGTTGATTTGTCACACACCATATTTTTCAATTCGGGCTTTAAGAATACTACATGGGAAATTCCTTGACAATCCGATTATCTGTTAATGACCTATCAGTATCTCTATATTTACGCCTACCTCCACAACCCCCGCCTTTTGTGACTTCACACACTTTATTTTTCAATTTGACTTTCAAGAATTCGACTTGTGAAATTCCATGACATTCCGATCATCCGTTAAAGACTTATCACTATCCTTATATGTAGGCCTACCCCCAAAACGCCCCCTCCCGTTCACAATTTTGAGATGTCACGTAGCGTATTTGTCAATTTGGGCTTTAAGCATACTACATGTCAAATTCCATGACAATCCGATCATCCGTTAAAGACCTATCACTATCTTTATATTAGGCCGTCCCCCCCCCCCCCCTCCTTTCAAAGTTTCAGACCTCGCACATCCTATTTTTAAATTTGTCTTTTAAGAATACTACATGTGCAATTCCATGACAATCCGACCATTCGTTAATGAGCTACAACTATTTTATGCTAAGGCCTACCCCCAAAGCCCCCTTCCCTTTCAAATTTTTGAAATGTCACACACCCTATTTTTCAATTCGGGCTTTAAGAATACTTCATGTGCAATTTCATGACAATCCGACCATTCGTTAATGAGCTACAACTATTTCATGCTAAGGCCTACCCCCAAAACACCCCTCCCTTTCAAAATGTTGAGATGTCACACACCCTATTCTTCAATTCGGGCTTTGAGAATACTACATGTGAAATTCCATGACAACCCGATCATCTGTTAATGACCTATCAGTATCTTTATATTTACGCCTACCCTCACAACCCCTTTTGTGACGTCACACCCTTTATTTTTCAATTAGACTTTCAAGAATTCGACATGTGAATTTCCATGACATTCCGAACATTCGTTAAAGACCTATCACTATCTTTATATGTAGGCCTACCCCCATAACGCCCCTCCCGTTCAAAATGTTGAGATGTCACGTAGCGTATTTTTCAATTTGGCCTTTAAGCATACTACATGTCAAATTCCATGACATTCCGATCATCCGTTAAAGACCTATCACTATCTTTATATTAGGCCTGCCCCTCCCCCCCTTTCAAAGTTTGAGACCTTCTAGATCCTATTTCTAAATTTGTCTTTTAAGAATACTACATGTGCAATTACATGATAATCCGACCATTCGTTAATGAGCTACAACTATTTTATGTTAAGGCCTACCCCCAAAACCCCCCTCCCTTTCAAAATGTTGAGATGTCACACACCCTATTTTTCAATTCGGGCTCTAAGAATACTTCATGTGCAATTCCATGACAATCGGACCATTCGTTAATGAGCTACAACTATTTTATGTTGAGGCCTACCCCCAAAACCCCCTTCCCTTTCAAATTTTTAAAATGTCACACACCCTATTTTTCAATTCGGGCATTAGGTATACTTCATGTGCAATTCCATGACAATCCGAGCATTCGTTAATGAGCTACAACTATTTTATGCTAAGGCCTACCCCCAAAAAACCCCTCCCTTTCAAAATGTTGAGATGTCACACACCCTTTTTTTCAATTCGGGCTTTAAGAATGCTACATGTGAAATTCCATGACAATCCGCTTATCTGTTAATGACCTATCAGTATCTTTATATTTACGACTTGACTTTCAAGAATTCGACATGTGAATTTCCATGACATTCCGATCACTCGTTGAAGACCCATCACTATCTTTATATGTAGGCCTACCCCCAAAACGCCCCCTCCCGTTCAAAATTTTGAGATGTCACGTAGCGTATTTGTCAATTTGGCCTTTAAGCATACTACATGTCAAATTCCATGACATTCCGATCATCCGTTAAAGACCTATCACTATGTTTATATTAGGCCTGCCTCCTCCCCCCCCCCTTTCAAAGTTTGAGACCTCGCACATCCAATTTTTTAATTTGTCTTTTAAGAATACTACATGTGCAATCCCATGACAATCCGACCATTCGTTAATGAGCTACAACTATTTTATGCTAAGGCCTACCCCCAAAACACCCCTCCCTTTAAAAATTTTGAGATGTCACACACAATCTTTTTTTCAATTCGGGCTTTGAGAATACTACATGTGAAATTCCATGACAATCCGATCATCTGTTAATGACCTATCAGTATATTTATGATTACGCCTACGCCCACAACCCCCTTTGTGACGTAACACCCTTTTTTTCAATTCGGGCTTTAAGAATACTACATGTGAAATTCCATGACAATCCGATCATCTGTTAATGACCCATCACTATCTTTATATGTAGGCCTACCCCCAAAACGCCCCCTCCCGTTCAAAATTTTGAGATGTCACGTAGCGTATTTGTCAATTTGGGCTTTAAGCATACTACATGTCAAATTCCATGACATTCCGATCATCCGTTAAAGACCTATCACTATCTTTATATTAGGCCTGCCCCCCCCCCCCCCCCCTTTCAAAGTTTCAGACCTCGCACATCCTATTTTTAAATTTGTCTTTTAAGAATACTACATGTGCAATTCCATGACAATCCGACCATTCGTTAATGAGCTACAACTATTTTATGCTAAGGCCTACCCCCAAATCACCCCTCCCTTTCAAAATGTTGAGATATCACACAGCCTTTTTTTCAATTCGGGCTTTAAGAATACTTCATGTGCAATTCCATGACAATCCGACCATTCGTTAATGAGCTACAACTATTTTATGCTAAGGCCTACCCCCAAATCACCCCTCCCTTTCAAAATGTTGAGATATCACACACCCTATTTTTCAATTCGGGCTTTAAGAATACTTCATGTGAAATTCCATGACAATCCGATCATCTGTTAATGACCTATCAGTATCTTTATATTTACGCCTACCCCCACAACCCCCTTTGTGACGTCACCCACTTTATTTTTCAATTTGACTTTCAAGAATTCGACATGTGAAATTCCATGACATTCCGATCATCCGTTAAAGACCTATCACTATCTTTATATGTAGGCCTACCCCCACAACGCCCCCTCCCGTTCAAAATTTTGAGATGTCACGTAGCGTATTTGTCAATTTGGCCTTTAAGCATACTACATGTCAAATTCCATGACATTCCGATCATCCGTTAAAGACCTATCACTATCTTTATATTAGGCCTGCCCCCCCCCCTTTCAAAGTTTGAGACTCTGCACATCCTATTTTTGAATTTGTTTTTTAAGAATACTAGATGTGCAATCCCATGACAATCCGACCATTCGTTAATGAGCTACAACTATTTTATGCTAAGGCCTACCCCCAAAACCCCCCTCCCTTTCAAAATGTTGAGACGTCACACACCCTATTTTTCAATTCGGACTCTAAGAATACTTCATGTGCAATTCCATGACAATCCGACCATTCGTTAATGAGCTACAACTATTTTATGTTAAGGCCTACCCCCACAACGCCCCCTCCCGTTCAAAATTTTGAGATGTCACGTAGCGTATTTTTCAATTTGGTCTTTAAGCATACTACATGTCAAATTCCATGACATTCCGATCATCCGTTAAAGACCTATCACTATCTTTATATTAAGGCTGCCCCCCCCCCCCCCTTTTCAAAGTTTTGGCCTCGCACATCCTATTTTTAAATTTGTCTTTTAAGAATACTACATGTGCAATTCCATGACAATCCGACCATTCGTTAATGAGCTACAACTATTTTATGCTAAGGCCTACCCCCAAAACCCCCCTCCCTTTCAAAATGTTGAGATATCACACATCTTATTTTTCAATTCGCTTTAAGAATACTACATGTGAAATTCCTGGACAATCCGATCGTCTGTTAATGAACTATCAGTATCTTTATATTTACGCCTACCCCCACAACCCCCTCCCTTTTGTGACGAAGTGTGTGACTTTATTTTTCAATTTGACTTTCAAGAATTCGACATGTGAAATTCCATGACATTCCGATCATCCGTTAAAGACCTATCACTATCTTTATATGTAGGCCTACCCCCACAACGCCCCCTCCCGTTCAAAATTTTGAGATGTCACGTAGCGTATTTTTCAATTTAGAATTTATATTTTTCAACATTCAAAATGCATAAAGGCCAAATTGAAAAATACGCAACGTGACGTCTCAAAATGTTGAACGGGAGGGGGCGTTGTGGGGGTAGGCCTACATATAAAGATAGTGATAGGTCTTTAACGGATGATCGTCATGGAATTTGACATGTAGTATGCTTACTACCTCTACCAAATGTTTCAACTCTAGTCCTCGGTTCACCAGAGACACACTAGATCCCGTCCTTCAGACCTCTTCATCCCCTCCCATCGCTCCTCGGCCTTCCACAGTTCATTTCTTGTCCAGGCCTCCTCTCTTTGGAACTCCCTGCCTCCCCCAATCTGTCCCTCTCCTTCCGTGGCTTCCTTCAAATCCTCACACAATTCCTCTTCACCAAACAATCCACTCCTCTTTGATCTCTCCTCCTCTAATTCGTCAACCTTAATTATCTAATCATTCAAATTACTTTTCCCTTTTTCTTTTTTTTTCTCTCTCTCTCTTTTTTTGTCTTTGTCATTCTCTATTTTTATTATATTTTTTTCATCATATTTCCCAAGTTATTCGATCATAATGAATAGTGGCTCATTTACACACATTTATTTTTATTATGCTTTTATTTATTTTTATCTTATCTTATTTTCTGCTTTCTAAATTAATTTTATTTTTAAGCTTGGCTGGGCATCCTTCCTTCTCTTATATAATCAACCATCTTATTACTATGCTCGGTCGATTTATATTTATATTATCAATTTTATTTCTTTCTTAGTTATATAGATTTGCTTTTTTTCCTTTTTACTTATTCTCTTTTATTTTTGTAGATACTTTTATTTTATTTTTTTTTTCATTATATCGAAGTTGCTAATTTTATGTTTTTTCCTGTTTTTTTTTTTTATTTCCTGTTTATCTTTTGTTTATCTATTTTTTAGTTGTATAGTTTCTCCAATGTAGCACTACTTTTTAATTACCTACCTATATTTTTATTTCTTTGTACTGATACTATATTTCATTGTTTCATTTTCTTTACTCTGTATGTATTTATTCTTAGGGGACCTCGGTCCCAGAATAATAAAATTTCTTTTCTTTTCTTTCTATCTTTCTTTCTAAAGAAAGTAACAATCAAGAAAGTAATCCCATAGTAGAAGCGGGTAATAATAATAGTCAAATATTACAAATGTCAACAAATTATGGCGCAAAATGAAGCAACAAAAAATGAATTAAAAAAAGAAATTAAAAAGCAAATTGAATCGACTAAAAATGAAATAGCGCAAACAAATGTTAGAATATAATAATAGTAAACGGGAAACAGCCATTTTAAATTTAAATTTGATGAAATTAACCGACGATATAAAGAAAATAATGAAAGATTAGCAGTCGTAGATTCACGAGTTGATAATGTCGAAAAAGATATTGAAAATAAAATAAAAGATAGCCGGGATTTTACAAACCAATTGGACCAAGTAAAAGGAGAGATCAAGAGTCAGGTTAATAACATTGAAAACAAAATTGTTACAATAAAAAATTAACAACAAAAAGAATTAGAGATAACAAAATTTAACCTAGAGAAAAAAAAAAATGTTACAACAACATCAAAAATTTATTGTAGAAATTAATACAAAATTAAATAGAGACAATAGTTCAGGTTTGAAAGAGAATATAATATTTAGTCCTTTCTTTCAGTTAAACTCCTATCGGAAAATCCCAAAATTCTCCAATGATTCTAAGGACAAAAGGTTATTTGAACTCTTAGCGAAAATAAATATTAACAGTTATAATAATGCATATAAAAAAAAAAAAAAATAGCCCTTACGTCAATAACCAACAAGAAAATGTAACCCTTATTTGTCTCTATTCTATCCTTTTCATCTTTTCAACCTGTCTCCCTACTTTAATTAATATTTAAAAAAAATTCTCCCATTAAGGTTTTGCCAAAATATGATGGGGCTTTGTGGCGAAAATCGTCCAGTTTTTTAATAATTTTAAATAATATTAATTCTAATCCAAAGGTTTTTCAAATGATATTACTGGGCCAACATGGAAGATGAATAGAATAGAATTTTAAAAGGACAAATAATTGGGTTATTTTCTTTATTTACTTTTTTTTATTTTAAAAAACTAAACATTTGAACAAACAAAACAAAAAAAACAAAAAATCATAAAACTAAATACTTAAAACTATTTCTTTTTGTTCGGGCATATAAAAAAATAAATGATTAATGTACCTTCTTTTGATGTTTCTAAACACAATTTAGACCTCGATAACTCAACTTTCATATAATGGTTCAACTTCACTAAAAACAAACATCTCAACTTTATGTGCACTGTTCCAGAGCTAGCTCTCGACTCCTCTCTAATTGTTTTCACAGCTGTTTTTTAGATTTCATTTTTTTTTTAAGTCCCTTGTTTTTTTTAAACCTTGATATATATAATATAGATTATAATAAAAAAATTACCTTCTTTTATTGTGTCTTTTGAAATTCATCAGGAGACACGGCAGTGTCTCTGGCCAAGTCCGAAAAAAAAGAAAGAAAAAGACACTGCTGTGTAACTTTTCTCGTGACACTAAATGCCACTTTTTGCATCAACAAAAGTATGTTATGCAATAACAAAATAACATTTTTCTCTACATGGTTGTGTCGAGAACTCCGAGCTGAACAAAATGAAAAAAAAAAGTAGACAAAAAAGTTCATATTTGACCAAGTTACAAGGGGTCAAAGTCAGCAAAAAATAACTTTTTTTTTTCCTTTTTCAGTGTCCGGACGTCCGGATGACGTCATCAAAGTTTCATCAAAATATTTCATTTTAATTATGTGGAACGTTGTTATGCAGTGATAGTTAATACAGTGTAATAGTGACAGTTACAAATTCCCACGTTACCAACCTGAGGGTTGCGGGTTCGAATCCGCACCAGTAATATCAACATTCTTTGCTAATAGCCAACGTTACCAACCCGAGGGTTGCGGGTTCGAATCCCCCCGAGTAATATCAATCAACTTATTTTACAAAATGCTCACGTTACGAACCCAAGGGTTGCGGGTTCGAATCCCGATCAGTAATATCAACTTATTTTACAAATAGCTCACAATACCAACCCGAGGGTTGCGGGTTCGAGTCCCGATCAGTAATATCAACTTATTTTACAAATAGCTCACGTTACCAACCCGAAATTGTTGGGTTCTGATCCCCACCAGCACTGCCGTGTCTCTGGCCAAGTCCGAAAAAAAAGAAAGAAAAAGACACTGCTGTGTAACTTTTCTCGTGACACTAAATGCAACTTTTTGCATCAACAAAAGTATGTTATGCAATAACAAAATAACATTTTTCTCTACATGGTTGTGTCGAGAACTCCGAGCTGAACAAAATGAAAAAAAAAAGTAGTTTCACTAATAGCTCGCGTTACCAACCCGAGGGTTGCAGGTTCGAGTACCGATCAGTAATATCAACTTATTTTACAAATAGCTCACGTTACTTACTATATAAATAGCTCCCGTATCCAACCCGAGGGCTCCGGGTTCGAATCCCCACCAGTAATATCAACTTATTATATAAATAGCTCCCGTTTCCAACCCGAGGGTTCCGGGTTCGAATCCCGACGAGTAATATCAACCTATTTTACAAAAAGCTCAAGTTACCACCCCGAGGGTTGCGGGTTCGACTCCCGATCAGTAATATCAACCTATTTTACAAAAAGCTCAAGTTACCACCCCGAGGGTTGCGGGTTCGACTCCCGATCAGTAATATCAACTTATTTTACAAATAGCTCGCGTTACCATCCCGGAAGTTGCGGGTTCGAGTCCCGATCAGTAATATAAACTTATTTTACAAATAGCTTACGTTACGAATTCGAGGGTTGGGGGTTTTAATCCCCACCAGTAATATCAACTTACTTTACAAGTAGCTCACGTCACGAACACGAAGGTTGCGGTTCGAATCCCCACCACTAATATCAACTTACTTTATAAATAGCCCACGTTACCAACCCGAGGGTTGCGGGTTTGAATCCCCACCAGTAATATCATCAACTTATTTTACGAATAGCCCACGATACCTACCCGAGGGTTGCGGTTTCGAATCCCTATCAGTAATAACGACTTCCTATATAAATAGTTCACGTTACCACCCCGAGGGTTGCGGGTCCGAGTCCCGATCAGTAATGTCAACTTATTTTACAAATAGCTCTCTTTACCAACCCGAGGATTGTGGGTTTGAATCCCTACCAATAATACCAACTTACTTTACAAAATGCTCACGTTACGAACCCAAAGGTTGCGGGTTTGAATCCCCACCAGTAATATCAACTTATTTTACGAATAGCCCACGTTACCACCCCGAGGGTTGCAGGTTCGAGTCCCGATCAGTAATATCAACTTATTTTACGAATAGCCCACGTTACCACCCCGAGGGTTGCAGGTTCGAGTCCCGATCAGTAATATCAACTTATTTTACAAATAGCTTGCGTTACCAACCCGAAAGTTGCGGGTTCGAGTCGCGATCAGTAATATCAACTTATTTTACAAATAGCTCACGTTACGAACCCGAGGGTTGCGGGTTCGAATCCCCACTAGTAATACCAACTTATTTTACAAATATCCTACTTTACCAACCCGAGGGATGCGGTTTCGAATCCCTACCAGTAATAATGACTTCCTGTATAAATAGTTCACGTTACCACCCGGAGGGTTGCGGGTTCGAGTCCCGATCAGTAATGTCAACTTAGTTTACAAATAGCTCTCTTTACAAACCCGAGGGTTGCGGGTTCGAATCCCTCCCAATAATACCAACTTACTTTACAAAATGCTCACGTTACGGACCAGAGGGTTGGGGGTTCGAATCCCCACCAGTAATGTCAACTTACTTTACGAATAGCCTATGAGTTTTGTCTTTTATGTCTTTTCTTTTTCAGTTTTGTATCGAATTTTCTGTCAGTTTTGTACGTATCACTAAATGCCACTGCTGCAATACACTGCTGTGTAACTTTTCTCGTGACACTAAATGCCACTTTTTGCATCAACAAAAGTATGTTATGCAATAACAAAATAACATTTTTCTCTACATAGTTGTGTCGAGAACTCCGAGCTGAACAAAATGAAAAAAAAAAGTAGACAAAAAAGTTCATATTTGACCAAGTTACAAGGGGTCAAAAAGTCAGCAAAAAATCAGGAGACACGGCAGTGTCTCTGGCCAAGTCCGGAAAAAAAGAAAGAAAAAGACACTGCTGTGTTGTAACTTTTCTCGTGACACTAAATGCCACTTTTTGCATCAACAAAAGTAACTTTTTCTTCTTCCTTTTTCAGTGTCCGGACGTCCGGATGACGTCATCAAAGTTTCAAAATATTTCATTTTAATTATGTGGAACGTTGTTATGCAGTGATAGTTAATACAGTGTAATAGTGACAGTGTAAAGAGTGATAATGTGACAGTGACAGCGTGTCAGTGACAATTTGGCAGTGACAGCGGGACAAAAACAGTGTAAGTGAATAAACAAAGTGAAAACCGCGTAAAATTGACAGTGAGAGTGATTTTCGAAAACAGGGCTACCGTAGCAATGACAGATTGAAAGTGACAGTATGACAATGACAGTTCGACAGTGACAGTTTGACAGTGAGTTTGAAAAGTGACAGTTTGGCAGTGACAGTTTGACACTTCGACAGTTTGACAGTTTGACACTTTGACAGTTTGAGACTTTGACAGTTTGACACTTTGACAGTTTGACACTTTGACAGTTCGACAGTTTGACACTTTGACAGTTTGACACTTTGACAGTTTGAGACTTTGACAGTTTGACCGTGTTTTACAAATTCGGTTGAATAAATGATATTTTTGTTTGTATATTTGCAAAATTTATTTTTTTCATTTATCTCAAAAAATCATTAACATGAATTTTGATTATTTATGAAATAAATGATGAATATATCGAAAATTATTAATTAAGCCAGAATAATAATCGAACAATACCGACAGTTACAGTTTGACAGTTACAATTTGACAGTTTGACAGTGACAGTGTAATAGTGACAGCATGACGGTCACAATTTGACAGAAATAGCATTATATCGTGGCTTTTAATCGTTAGTGACAAATGTAAGAGAATTTGTGAATAATTTTGATTAGGTCATTGACCAAGATTTAATGATCATAATTTGTATTTCCCGCGCTTTATTGTATGTATCGATATAAATTGACACGATGTAATTTTATTTGATCTCAGCGGTACTACGTTTCATTGTGTGAACGTGCCGATAACGAGCAGCACAGAATGAGCGAATCCTTGGTATGTTTTTAATATACTTGATTCTATTTATGCACTTACTTTTCATATTTTTATGCATGGTTGAATGCTTGTATCAGTATACGTGTACTAATTAGTGAATTGTTTTTCGATGCTTATTTCTATTCATTCATTCTGTTGTTTGATTTTTTAATCTAAAATTTCTCATTTTTTTCAATTTATCATAAAAAAATCTGATCGTAATGTATGTTGAAAAATGACAGGGCGAATAGCACACGCTTAAAATATATTATTCTTATTTTTGTACAATTTTAATTACTTTTTTACAGGTGATCAATTCAGGAGATTTTGGACGGTAACGATCAAACATATGTAGAAAATTGATAAAATATCAAGAAAAAAGTGAAAAAATTGTGTTTGTTATTTTGTGTTTGAACTGCTGCTGTAAGCGCTGTACTTTTATTATTGACTAATAGTGAAACATTGATAATGTAGATCTATTTACTGTACTATATCTTTACAAATTCAGTATAAAATTATTAAAATTCTATCATTTAATAGACTAAAATTTTATTCGAAATGAAGTACATAAATAGTGTACCTATTTTAGAAAATTCTGATTACGACAGAATATCATCTGGTGAGTGGTTATATAATGATCATATATCTTTTTTCTATCACATGGTTAAACAATTTTCAGACTTTAAACCTCAAGATTCACTTTATTTGACCGATGTCAAAAGAATTATACCATTAGAACAATCAAAATGCATTTACATCCAACTTCTACCTATTGCTGAATCACACTGGGTTTGCTGTTTTTACGACAGTAAAAAAATTTTCATTTATGATTCTTCTTTAAAAAGTAGACAAAGTAATCAAGTGTTAGTATCAACTGATATAATGACATATTTACGACATTTGTTCCCTTTCTACGAATTCGAAAAAAATCCGATAAAGTTTCCTACTGTGCAAAACCAACCAAACTCGAGCGATAGCGGCGTATTCGCAATAGCGTTTGCAACGTCAATATTATTTAATATAAAACCAGAAAATGTTCAATACGAACATAGTACTATGCGACAACACTTAATAAACATGTTCTTGAGTGGTTTGATCACGCATTTTCCTACATCATCTCGTCTCGAGAATGTTTTGTCTTTGGAAAGTATTCGAAAACGCCGATCAGAAGCTTTGCGTAAGCGACTTAGTCGAGAAACTAAAGTCTGTAATAGTAATCAAGGAAAAATGTCAGTAATAGAGAGAAATCACAATTATTATATGAAAAACAAAACAAAGCTGCTTGAAAAAGCCAAACAAAAATATGAAAAAGATAAGAGTCAAGGTTTGGTGGCTACTGAAGCATCTAGGGTAAAAAAATGTTCCGTAGTTTACATCACTCAGGAGACTACAGGTTTCACACCATATGAGTTAATGTTTAACAAGAGACCCGAACGAATTTGGTATCAATGAATAAAAGGAGAATTTGGAATTCAGGACAGTGACTTGAAAACACAGGAATTTAAATTGTTATTGGCTAAAGAACGCTCAAAAATTAAACGAATGAATCATAATGAAAGGATTAATTGTTAAAAAAAAATATCTGAACGATTAGCGGTAGGAACTAAGGTATTAATAAGGACTCTGTGAGTATCTGAAATACAAAATAAAATATTTGCTAAATTTCTAAAACTCTACGGAGGACCTTACCAAATTGAAAAAACTTATAATAATGGATCATATTTGGTGACAGATTTATCTGTAAAGAAGAAAATTAAGGGAACATATAATATTAGGGATATCAGAAAATTTGATGATGGAATATGAATAGGGTTGTAAACGATGATATAGGTAATGTAGATATTTTCTTGCGTGTATTTTTTTTTGTGTGATTGATTTTTTTATCTAAACGTGTTTATCTATATTAATAAAGCTGAAACGGGGTTTGTTTGTTTGTTTGTTTGTATGTATGTATGTATGTTTGTTCCAGCATCACGCCCAAACCGCTGGACGGATTTTTATGAAACTGCCCATGTAGCATTCTTTTGAGCCCGATTGAATAATAGGCTATGTGGCGTCCCAAAATTTTGATCAAGAGGGGGGGTTGTGGGGGGGCCTAAGTATAAAAATAGTGCTAACTCATTAACTAATGGGCGAATTGTCATGAAATTTCACAGGTAGTCTTTTTAAAATCCAAACAGGAAAAAAAGGTGTGTGGCGTCCCAAAGTTTTGATCGGGAGGGGGGGTTGTAAGGGGGGCCTAAGTATATAAATAGTGCTAACACATTAACTAATGGTCGAATTGTCATGAAATTTCAAACGTAGTCTTTTTAAAAGCCAAACAAGAAAAAAAGGTGTGTGGCGTCCCAAAGTTTTGAACGGGAGGGGGGGTTGTGGGGGGGCCTGAGTATAAATATAGAGCTAACTCATTAACTAATGGGCGAATCGTCATGAAATTTCACATGTAGTATTTTTAAAAGCCAAATAGGAAAAAAAGGTGTGTGGCGTCTCAAAGTGTTGAACGGGAGAGGGGGTTGTAGGGGACCTAAGTATAAATATAGAGCTAACTCATTAACTAATGGGCGAATCGTCCTGAAATTTCACGTAGTATTTTTAAAAGCCAAATAGGAAAAAAAGGTGTGTGGCGTCCCAAAGTTTTGATCGGGAGGGGGGGTTGTAAGGGGGGCCTAAGTATATAAATAGTGCTAACACATTAACTAATGGTCGAATTGTCATGAAATTTCAAACGTAGTCTTTTTAAAAGCCAAACAAGAAAAAAAGGTGTGTGGCGTCCCAAAGTTTTGAACGGGAGGGGGGGTTGTGGGGGGGCCTGAGTATAAATATAGAGCTAACTCATTAACTAATGGGCGAATCGTCATGAAATTTCACATGTAGTATTTTTAAAAGCCAAATAGGAAAAAAAGGTGTGTGGCGTCTCAAAGTGTTGAACGGGAGAGGGGGTTGTAGGGGACCTAAGTATAAATATAGAGCTAACTCATTAACTAATGGGCGAATCGTCCTGAAATTTCACGTAGTATTTTTAAAAGCCAAATAGGAAAAAAAGGTGTGTGGCGTCCCAAAGTTTTGAACGGGAGGGGGGGTTGTGGGGGGCCTAAGTATAAATATAGAGCTAATTCTTTAACGGTTGGTCGGATTGTCACGAAATTTCACATGGAGTATTCCTGAAGACCAAATAGAAAAATAAGGTGTGTGGCGTCCCAAAGTTTTGAACGGGAGGGGGGGTTGTGGGGGGGCCTAAGTATAAATATGGAGCTAACTCATTAACTAATGGGCGAATCGTCATGAAATTTCACGTAGTATTTTTAAAAGCCAAATAGGAAAAAAAGGTGTGTGGCGTCCCAAAGTTTTGAACGGGAGGGGGGGTTGTGGGGGGGCCTAAGTATAAATATAGAGCTAATTCTTTAACGGTTGGTCGGATTGTCACGAAATTTCACATGGAGTATTCCTGAAGGCCAAATAGAAAAATAAGGTGTGTGGCGCCCCAAAGTTTTGAACGGGAGGGGGGGTTGTGGGGGGGCATAAGTATAAATATAGAGCTAGCTCATTAACGGTTGGTCGAATTGTCACAAAGTTTCACATGTAGTATTCCTGAAGACCAAATAAAAAAATAGGCGGTGTAACGGCTCAAGATTTTGTACGGGAGGGGGGGTAGTGGCGGGGGGGCCTAAGTATAAATATGGTGCTAGCTCAATAACGGTTGGTCGTATTGTCATGGAATTTCACATATAGTATTCTTAAAAGCCAAATAGAAATATAGAGTGTATATGTCACAAAATTGTTGATGGGGGCCTAAGTATAAGTATAGTGATAAGTCATTAACGGATGTTCGGATTGTCACGAAATTTCACATGAAGTATTCATAAAGGCCAAATAGAAAAATAGGGTGTGTGACGTCAAAAAATTGTGAACGGGAGGGGGGTTATGGGGGTAGGCCTAAATTTGAAGATAGTGATAGGTCATTAACGGATGATTGGATTGTCACGAAATTTCACATGTAGTATTCTTGATGGTCAAATAAAAAAATACACTATGTGACATTTTAAAAATTTGGGAGGGGGGGCTAAGCATAAAAATAATGCTGAATCATTGAAGGGTAATCGGATTGTCATGAATTTCACATGTAGTAGTAGTAACTATGTATTCGCTGTGGGGTTCACTGTTGCAAGACATTTACTAGCTGTGATGCCCAGCGTTCCTAATATCGTACTAGCGGTGGGGTCCGCTGTTGCAAGGCACTTACTAGCTGTAGTGCTCAGCCCCAGCGTTCCTAACTATATACTGGCTGTGGGGTTCGCTGTTGCAAGGCACCTACAAGACATTTACTAGCTGTGATGCCCAGCATTCCTAATTACGTACTAGCTGTGGGGTCTGCTGTTGCATGGCGCTAGCAGTGTGGCCCAGCGTATTTAACTACGTAGGCACTAGCTGTGGGGTCCGCCGTTGCAAAACTCATACTAGCTATGATGCCCTGTGGTTCTAACTACATACTATCTGTGGGGTCTGCAGTTGCAAGGCACCTACTACCTGTAGGGCCCAGCGTTCCTAAAAACGTACTAGCTGTGGGGTCCGTCGTTGCAAAAGCATACTAGCTGTGATGCTCAGCGTTTCTAACTACGTACTAGCTGTGGGGTCCGCCGTTGCAAAACACATACTAGCTGTGATGCCCAGTGGTTCTAACTACGTACTAGCTGTGGGGTCCGCTGTTGCAAAGCACTTACTAGCTGTGATGCCCAGCGTTCCTAACTTCGTACTAGCTGTGGGGTCCGCTCTTGCAAGGCACATACTAGCTGCGGTGACCAGCGTTCTAACTACGTACTAGCTGTGGGATCCGCCGCTGCAAGGCATATACTACCTCTGATGCCCAGCGTTCCTAACTACGTACTAGCTGTGGTGCCCAGCGTTGCAAGGCATATATTAGCTGTGGTCACAAACGTTCTTAAGTTCGCACTGGCTAGGACGTCCAGCGAAGCTAAGTATTCACTAGCTGTGGTTTCCGCCGTTGAAAGGCGCATACTAGCTGTGGTGCCCAGGGGTCCTAAAAACTTACTAGCGTTGCTATAGTTGAAGGACTATAAGCCTTATTCCGTATGAATAATTGAAAATTATAACATCATGAATGTACTGTTAAAGGGTAAGCGGATTGGCATGAATTTCACATGTAGTAGTAGTAACTATGTATTCGCTGTGGGGTCCGCTGTTGCAAGGCATTTACTAGCTGCGATCAATAGCGTTCTTAAGTACGCACTGGCTAGGATGTCCAGCGATGCTAAGTATTCACTATCTGTGGTTTCCGCTGTTGAAAGACGCATACTAGCTGTGATGCCCAGGGGTCCTAAAAACTTACTAGCTGGGGTGTTTGACGTTGAAGGACTATAAGCCTTATTCCGTATGAATAATTGAAAATTATAACATCATGAATGTACTGTTGAAGAATTTAAAAGACTTACAGGAGATAATAGTAGAAAAGTCAAAGTTCCCCGGGCAATGCCGGGTATTACTGCTAGTATAAGAATATGTATAATTATCATGAATAAAGAGATAATAATGATAAAAATATATAATATTTATATGGTCTGACTCTGACTTGTAAAAAATCTCAAAATAATATGTGAGAATAATAAAAAATTTATATGTAAATAATACTTATTGCATGGCTGGCTATCTGCTCAGAACATAAATTTGATATTTTTAAAAGTTTTTAGATAAAAACAAAATTATTTAAATAAATTATATAAAATATTTTAATATTAGTTTTATTTATGAATAAATATGGAAGTATAGTATAAAAGGGTAGATATGGTGTACAAAGTAGTTATTCTGTTGATATATTTTTGCATGCGTTTTTTTGGGGTTGGTTCTTTATTTTTAAAAATATATATATATATTGTAACAAAAAAAAAAAAATTGTCAGACGTAGCCATCGACAAAATTGGGCCCTGTTGATTCAAGGAGATTAGCGTTCTTACGTAAGCAAGCAAAATTCACCCATAATTGGTTTTTGAGAGCAAACACTTGCTCATAGTGTCAGAATTATAAATAAATAAAAATATATCCTCGAATGGATAATAAAGAATAAAGAATCATAAAAAACGTAAATCACGAAACCTAACGTAATTTCTGTGTAAAAAAAAAATAAATAAAAAAATAAATGAAAATGTAAATAAGAGGATGCTGCAAGAATATTTTATGGAGAATATTATCTTGGATGCACTATAGCCTAATTATAACAGGAAATAGAGAAATAAATTCCGTGAAACTCAAGTAGAAGAAATTAAACTAAAAGGAAATAAGGATAAATAGAAGAATAAACGAGTAAAATAAAATATAAATAAATAAAATTATTTGTCTTATTTATGTCTGGTTGTTGTAGTAATTATGGAAATAAATAAATAAAAAATAAAAATAAAATGAATAGAGAAAAGTAAATATGATGTTGGTAAATGGAATATTAAATAAATAAAAAATAGAATGAAGGAAGTAAATAAATATGAGCAAAATCAGAACGTAAGAGTGAGTTGTATTTTACATATAAGGAAGAAAGGGTTAATGAATGAATATAGAATTTTTAGGCGTAGCCTGTATTGAAGGAAATTAAGTTATGAGTACATTTTTTGTTAGTAGTAGGCAAGGCTCCAATAGAGATCGAGACGGTTTAAAGAAATACCGGGGTGTTATTTATTGAATTAATTATTATATTTATTGTTGTTGGAAAATTGTGTGGAAATTATTTGTTATCTGTTGGATTTTTGAATGTTGCATTATGCGTAGGGAGAATGGGGAAGTTAGTGGTAGAAGAAATGAGAAGGTTAAAGTAATTGTTTTAGATAAAGTATAATATTCCTAGTTTGTAAAATAATAATAATAAGTAAGTCGGGCGTAAACGTAATGATTAAATTATTTTTTACTCTTAATAATCTTATAATAGTTGTTCAATTACAACTGTTAAAAAACACATCTGTTGAAATTTCTAGGTAAAAAATTAGTTAGTGGTATAATTCACATTTGTTTACGTTTCCTTAAAAAAAAAACACATCTGTTGAAATTTCTAGGTAAAAAATTAGTTAGTGGTATAATTCACATTTGTTTACGTTTCCTTTGAAAAACACTTTAGTTAATATTATTTAATGACATTGACTACTGAGATGAGCCCGCGCCCACCACTATGGGCCCTACGCCACGTCTAGCTCGCTCGCTCCCCTCACCATTCATCGTGAAGTCTGCACGTACGCCACAGCCCGCTCGGGATACATCACCTATGAACATTTCACGGACACCCCCCGGGCACATGAAGACTTCCCCGTGAGAACCCCCTCCGATCTCGTCTATCATCACGGACCACCAAGGAGTGACACAGCCGAATCGATCAGAACATTCTGTTTATAGTGATCAAGTGACATTCATTCCAATTAATTTATTGTGTTCCAATTACAATTCTTATTTTCACTATTTCCGCATTTATTTCTCACACATTTTACTCCCCTGACATTCTGGGTTCTTCAGGTCATCGGGCCTTTGCTTCGCAATACTAAGTGTCCGAACCTGACACAAACAATATTATTGTAAATTTACCTTCGTAAAGAGTAATCCAATGAATAGAAACATTTGATATAACCTTACAAAACTATGATAACGGATTTGTTTTTGAAAACTTGGTATACAATTTGAAGTATTGAAACAACCAACATAGGGTACTCTTTCAAATAATCTCAGGGTTCTATTTTATAATTATATCGTGGATTCTTTTAAGGAGCGGGTAGGCATGCCAGACACAGAATCTTTCTTACCTGGGTTTGTATAAAGACAAACATATTAATACTTAGAATTTAAAATTGGTAAAGGGCGATTCAAAAAATTAAAAGATTTTATATAGATTTAACATTCGTATATATTTTTTTATACTCTTTTATGACATTAATATTACAAAAATTTCTTATAATCTTTTTTTAAATATTTTATGAACATTACAACAAACTGCTCATTGTACAATTTTCAATAAAGCGACCAATATGGAGATATGACATGTGATTTTACATTTTGATTTTTAATGAACCTTTATGAATCTAAATAATTTTAAGAGAAGTTACGTTTTTTTTTCTTTTAAGACATTTTTTTTTTTTATGAAGTTATAGACCGTTTATATTATTTTACGTAGATAATAAGTTGTACTCATCAAATTGGTGATCTCTTGGTATGAATGACTCCTCCTCCAGTCAAAAAATCGTCTCATCAACCCTTCTTCACCATGTGGGTTTCAGCCATTGTTCGATCAATCCACGAAGTTAATCCGAAGATATAACTAGTATCCGATCCTTCCAGTCCGATCCTATGGTATATGGGTATCCATATCCGGAGCTGTTCAAGGGGAAATTAGTGTGGACTTTACTGCACTACTTTTAATAAAAATATAACTTTGGGACTACATTCGGTCAATAGACCGGAGTAGGGCACTAGTTCGGTGACCACTCTATCCTGCTTCACTACTACTCTTAGATTCGTCACAAGTCTTTTCTCCCCTCTCCACTCTATCACACCGTGGACACAATTCATTATATTATATTGTTTTTTTTTTTTTTATGCCTTTTTATTTTAAACAATATTTAATTGTTATTTAAATTTATATAATTATTAATTATAGAAACAATAATACTTATTCATTAAAAAAAACACGCATAGCATATTCTCTTTCCCGCCTAATATTCAAATTTGAAATTCTTTAACTTATTCATTAAGTTATAATTTTTTCTTTTTATTTTACTTTACTTTACCCATTTTCCTGGGTGTCCATCATGTGAAAGGTGATTCCACAGTATATAATAATAGTAGGATAACTCTAGTATCAATAGTAAGAATTAAAAAACTTTGTTACACTGATGCACTCTAATTGAAAGAATAGAATATGGTTAACACAGTATATAAGATGTGAAGGATTCAGTCAATTTCTGGGATGATAAGGTTGGGTTGAGTCGTAAGTAGATCCAAACTAAAGAGAAAAACAAAACATTTATAACAAGATTATTAGTATTATATAGGACTTATTAAAAAGAAACAATACCTTGTAATGAAAAAATAGCATTTGTGACTTACCTGAAATGTAGAACGATGTGATTTCTTTAACGAGTTATCTGTGTTCTTCAATGATTAGATGAATTAAAAGTAACGACGTTGATTTTTTCTTTAGGTTTACCTAGATAGTAAAGTTAGTTGCACTTTTACCGTTCGATTCAAGTCGGACAGACGCTGTGGGAATCATGTCGCCATTTTGAGTGTAGATAGGGACGCTTACTTATCAGAAAATGTAATAAGAACCCATATGTAAATCAATTGTTTTGTAACTTGGCAACAATAATGTAAAATGTAATAGTAAAAAGAAAAAAAAAATGTATTGTAATTTTTTTTTGTATAGATTTTTTAGATAGATGCACTGTAATGGTTCATATAACCATACATAAGTTTAAAAGAAAAAGAAAGGGTATTGTCAAGGTACGATGATAAAAAATAGCCATCCCCATCTCAATGGAGGGTGAGGTTATACAAGGGTTATCAAAATTGTTAGTATAAAATATATGAGAAATATGATGTCATGGATGAAATTTAATTGTTTGGTTATTTTACCTATAAAAAATATTATTGTAATGATGTAGAATAAGTATTATGTAAAAATATGTAAAAAAAAAAAATTATTAAAAAAAGGCATCATTGCAATTATGGACCAATGAGTGGTTGGATTAAAAAAAAAAAAAAACAGATGGCAGGGCTATGTTCAAGTAGAAAGAGTCGTTGTGCAGAAGTTGGAGAGAGTGGTTGTTCAAAAAGGCAGAGTGAGTGGTTAGGGTGGAGTGACTAGAATAAGGAGTCATGGTATAATCAGTTGAGAGGTTGGTGAAGTAAAAGTGGAAAAAGGGAGATATTGAGGGTCACGTTAGACCGAGTGTGAAGCGTCGTAAAACAAGGTGATGAAGAGATAGAGTGAGTACGATGAAGAGGCTGATTTTTCCACAATAAGATATCTACCCAGAAGACATGCTAGGTTTTTGGTTAAATGAACCTTATCATTAAATAAAATGAATTGAATAATAATAATAAAAAAAAAAAAAGGATTTTAATGGATTCTATAATTAAAAAAAAATAAAATAATTTATCTACCATATGGTTGAGTGAAGCTCTTAATATCAAACTAAAAAAAATATCTCATAAATAACCCTACAAAAACTTGCAATTACATTAATCGTACCAAACCAAAAAAAAAATCAAAATTTCTCCCGGTATGAGTCTAAAGAATAAATTATTAACTATTATGTCCCGAAAAAATTGGTACTGACCTCAAAGGCGTAGTCCGTGGGGCCCCCATGAGTTTCGAAATTTTAACTTCGCTGAGAGAGATTTGGGGAATTAAAAAGAAATTAAAACATGGTTATAAATTCACAAAATTGAAAACATTTATTTAATGCTTGTCGACCGGCCATTTTGGAATAAAAAATAAATAAATTGAGTACTCACATGACGTCATGGAAACTAAAACTAAAAATTAACATTATTTACAGAGTTGCAGATCAAAAGTTAACATTCTCCATTAGTTTACATCTCCACACAATCACCCCACTCACAGTTCACTTCTTTACAACTTTTCAGTATATGCAAATAAAAAAAAAAAACCAACAACTTTGGACACAAGTTTGGCCTTCTCGAGGCTTGGAGGTAGACTGGCTTCACCTTCAAATGACAGCTTGAGATCGTCTTTCCGTCGATGTTTTGTTCTTCTGAACTTGATATTTCTTCGACTTTAATAATTTTTCGAAGTATTCTTGCTTCTCTTCTTTTCCTTTTGTCTTCTAAATTATCCTTTTACCCTTGTCAATCTTTTCCTTCGAAAATGCAGGATAAGAAAAATATATATAACGTGAACATTTATTTATTTATTTATACATTTATTTATTTATTTTTAAATTCATAATTTCATCTGTGTAATAATAATAAAAATATCATCTGTTTTTTATCGAACTACAAGGGTGTGTTCCTGTCCGCTTCTGCAAAGTCGCCGTTGATCCGAATACGAACGCTACATCACTTCCCCCCAACGACGACGTCGCAGAAACGGACCTTCGGTCGCACCAGTCTTCCGCTGCGCGTGCGATACGCGGACGAAACACGCCCTTCGGTGCCTTCCTTCTCTTGGCACGAGTGCGGCCCGCCAAGACCGGAATGGTGTCCGTCCGGCGTTGACTCGCCTTCACAGAGGAGGAAGGCAGGTTTTAACCGATCCAACGCCACCACGAGCTCTTTTCCGCGAACTTCTATCTGGTAGGTCTTGATGTCTCTTTGACGAACCCGGTAAGGGCCCGTGTACGGTGGCGTCAGAGGTCTCTTCACCGTGTCATCCCTGAGGAATACATGGGAGCTGGTCAATAGGTCCTCCGAAAGGTTGCGAGCCAGAAATGGGGGAAATAGTACTCTGCGCATTGACTGAGACCTTCCCGGGTGTAGCCAGACCAGTAAGCTGATCAAGAAGCCGGCGTCCATTAAGATCAGCCACAAGGTGAAAATTGTACAAAAAATCTGCACCTAAAATTGCTTTGGGGATGTCAGCAATAACAAACTTCCAGGTAAAAACTCGCCGCAACCCGAAGTCCAGTTGAAGAGTTGCTTCACCGAATGTTGATATTCTGGAACCGTTGGCTGCATATAAATAAAATGCCTGTGGCCGTCTCCTAATATTTTTCAAAGGTGGGATGACTGAAATGGCCGCCCCCGTGTCAACCAAAAATACACGCTGACTCCGTTGATCAGTCACGAATAAACGGCGTTGGAGCGTCAGAGTGTCGGTTAACGCCACACCCGACACCTGCTTCAGTTTTCCTGCTTGGTGGTCTGCGTGTGTTCCCATGCGCAGGGTGACTCACACTTCTTGGCCCTCTCCCGGAATTTATAATGATAAAAACAGAGCCAATTTGGGTCGGTGGATGTCTTCCTCCTGCCGCGAGAACCGCTTCTGCCTCTAGGTCCCTGTTTTGGCGGTTCGTTGCGTCGATGGGACATTTTGAGCTCGGCTACCTCCCGTGATAGCTGCCTTATTTCTTCCAACAATTGGGATGATTCACTTGTACGTGAACATCGCGTGAACTTCATGGGGCCGTTGTACTTCGTGGATCCTGTCCGCTACCTCAGCCAACTTGTTGAGGTCCTGATGTCCCGTGGAGAGCAATATTGCTTGTGTATTGGGTGGAAGTGCGCGCAACCAAAGGGTCCTCATTACTTCAGATGCTACCGCATCGCCAGCCAAATGATGCATTTGCTGCAGTAATCGGGAGGGTTTCTCATCCCCCAGTTGTTTCCCTTCAAGGAGCTGTTGGATGCGCGTATTTTCTGATTCCGTAAACGCACCAACCAATCTCTTTTTTAAATCTTCATAGGGGGTACTGCCAGGTTTTTTTTTACAATGTCTGCCGCATGTTGAAGGATCTCAAACTCCAAAGAACTAACAATTGTGTTAAATTTTTTCAGTGAGTTGATAATTTGAGAGCGGGCAAAAACGACCTCAACCTGACAGAACCAAAGTTCAGGGTCAGAATTCCAGAATGGTGGGACTTTGTTAGCTGCTGGTGCAAAGGCCGCCACTGATTTCGTGTCTCCTTTATTTTCCCCTTCCGTCATCGTGGTAATCAGAGCGGAGACAAAAAATAACTAAACAAATATTTAAAATTCTCACCGTTCAAATCACGTCGGGGTCACCACTTTACCCTTGTCACTCTTTTCCTTCGAAAATGCAGGATAAGAAAAATATATATAACGTGAACATTTATTCAGTATATTTTTTTGTAAATTCATAATTTCATCTGTGTAATAATAATAAAAATATCATCTGTTTTTTATCGAACTACGAGGGTGTGTTCCTGTCCGCTTCTGCAAAGTCGCCGTTGATTCGAATACGAACGCTATATCCTTTTAATTTTGTATGAGTTTACTTTTAACTTTTGACTCCTATTTCTTTAAAAAAATTACATAAACCTATTTTGTATATCTTGTTGATGCTGAACCACGCCAAGCGGCTAGAATCCAAACTAACTCGAAATCTTGGTTAAATTTTCACATTTTATAAATTTTTTCCAAACGGCTCTTTTCTTCATATTTTCCTTTTTCAATCTCTTCTTAATAAATGTTGGAAATTTTATGCAAAATTCCAAAAGATTCCTGTTCATATTTCTTCTGTTTTTTTCGTTTCTTCTTCATTTCATCCACTTTTTACAGTCTCCTTTTCTTCTTGACTATGTTTTTTAACTTCTCTCAAGATTTGGTTCTTCGTTCTTCAGTTTTTTGAGTCTATTTTGGGTTTCAAAAAAAAATATCCTTTCCTACGCCATTTTAGGTTATTGCATTGTTTGCTTATTTCTTTTAACTGAATTTTGTTCCTTTCTGCTTTTCACTCCTTGTGTACGTCTTTATTCTCTTCTTTGGGCCGAAAACTCGATTTCTTCTCTCAAATTGGTTCAAAAAAATTATAACGTCGCGTAGACATTAGTTGTCATGGCAATGGGTTGTTGTTTACATTACAGACGACAGACAGAACCACGAGCCATGAGTTACCAATTTGGAGAAGAGAGAGAATAAATGGAACCACCAGATGTGTTTTTATACTGCATGCAGGGTATTCTTTTATATATTGTATTAGTTATATATCATTTTTTTATCAACCATGCTTACTAACCCTTATAATTAAATTTTAAAAAAATGATATTTAGAAATTTCGAATTATATAAATAAAAAAAAAACTTTCGTAAATGTGACACCTTTGTATTTTATTGATTAAATATCTTCATTGCCCAATAATTAAAAGTATAATATTAGGGCAGTCAGTAGAGGATCGAAACAGGGGGGTACGTTGCAAAAGGTGGTGTAGAAGCCTTTATTTTTTTAACTTGTATATATGGGTACGAACATGTAAAAAACAAAATTGCTAATACGGGCGACCTCGGGACAACTTTTGGCAGCCACAAAACCTCGAAATTTTAGGACTTGTTTGGGTTTTTTGCCTATAACTCCTAAAAAATGCATCCTAGCGAAAAAGTTACAATGTAAAAAATTAAAAAGCATTTAATTTTGCGTTGATTGAGTACCACAACATAATAATTCAATCAAGTGGTATGGTCGTAAACTACGGTCAAAAAATGACGATTTTTTCCAACTTTGTCAAAAACTGAGATACAGTACTATATATGAGTCAACAGCTTGGGAATGAGTTTTCTAAGAGAAAATCTCATGGAATAAAAGTTGTAGAGCATCGAATTCTGCGTCTTTTTTTTTTTTTTTTTTTTTTTTTTTTTTGCATTGGAGGGGGAAATGCTGTGACGCACATCCAGGGAAGGTAGCCCTGGATAGTGTGGGACTCGAGACGGTTCACCATCACCATACCCACTAAAACCCCCTCCTTGCCGATCCTGATTCCCTTCCGCGGAACTGACGGTCTGTCATTACTTCGCGGAAGGGAGGAAGGGTGGCTGGTAACGCCCCTTCTTCTGTTTTATTACCGCTACTGTTCCTTGTCAGCCCTCTCCTGAAGGGCCAACCCGCCCATGATGAGCGCTGCAAAATCGCAGCCTTCATCCCACGACTCCTGGGAGCGCAGCATAGCGTCCACGTAACTGGTAGCAGTCAGTGGGGCGCCCATGCTGCACTCCAGATTTTTCCTTCCCTCCTCAAATCTGGGGCATTTGAGGAGGACATGCTCCGCCGACTCCGTCTCACCAAGGCACGCGGGGCAGTCTGGTGTTGTTGCTGCCCCGATTTTGTGGAGGTACCCCCGGAACCCACCGTGTCCCGTGAGTACCTGGGTGAGGTGGTAATTCACCTCCCCATGCTTTCTGGTGAGCCAAGGCTCGACTCGAGGGATGAGCCGATGGGTCCACCGTCCCTTTGTGGACTTGTCCCATTCTTCCTGCCACTCCCTAATTGTCCTGGCCCTCTCTGGCTCTGCTGGACCAGGGCTGGCCCCCGCGTCCTGATAGAAGACCCGGTTTCCCCTGTGGTCGAAGCGCTGCACCACCTCTTCCACCTGAACCTGGTCTTGTTTCCTTTTGAAGTGTCGCGTACGTTCCCGTGCCAAGAGGTCAATGGGGGGCAGCCCAGCAATTACATAGGCAGCGTCGCCAGAAACTGTTCGGTAGGCGCATGCGACTCTCAGTGCGCTTCGCCTGTGAGCGGGGGCGATCAGCCTCAGGTATGAGGGAATCCTCGTTGCATCTGCCCATGTCGGGGCCCCGTGCAGAAGGATGGATGTGCTGACTCCTGCCAGCAGTCTTCTCCTGCTCTGCCTAGGGCCACCGACGTTGGGCAGAATTCTCGAAATCGCCGCCGATGTCCTGGCGGCCTTCGCTCCCACGTATTTGAGGTGCTCCCTAAAAGTGAGCCTCTGATCCAGCATTACTCCCAGGTACCTGATTGCCGGTTGGGTCTCGATAGTATAACCCTGGAAGGTCAGTGACAGCGTCTACTAAGTACCAACATTTTTGAATTTGGCGAAGTACATCTCTCGAAATTGGCAATCTCCCGACTTCCGGTACAGTACGGGTGTATATCCTACAGAGTTATTCTTGCTTTAGTATCATCAAATAATCATTTAAAAATGTGAATCAGTTAGGACAAAACAAATACGAAAACACAGGAGTAAATAAGAAAACATATGAATGTAATTTAAAAAATACATTAGTTCTAGTATGCCTCATCTTTTTCTGTGCCGTTTGGATGGCCCCGGCTCCTCTACTGGCAACTGTGGAAGTGGTAGGAAGCTCTCATCATCCTGCTCTGGTTGTTCCTCGGGCTCCAATAGCTGGTTGAAGTGATCTTCGTCGTCATCATCGTCAACTACCTGTGGTAAAGTGTTGTCATATTGTTGACCACAGCAATGCTTGAATATGGAAGAGCACTTCAGACCAGCCTCACGGAGAGAGCAGGCGCTACTAAACGCTATCTTGCAAGCGCATGACACTGTCTTGAGTAGAGACAAGGGAGCCACGTCTCTGGAGGTTTTTAGTGGCACTAGACCCGCATTACTGCGCACCCATCCCCACTCCTCCGGGTTAATTGTGTTACTCAACCATGTCTGTTTTTGATGGAAACACCGGTATGAGTGGTGGCGTGTAGCATCATAAGTAGGTGGCAGTCTTGCGAGGTCCACTTTTCCCTAGATCACTGCTCGTATGAACACGGAGTGGCGAGTTCATCCAGAGCTACGTTGGTAGAGTCACCGGTGTAGATGGCCGCGAAAATCTCATCATGGCTGATGAGTGGGTTGAGGAACCGTCGAGAGATGTTCTTCAGTTCTTTCGAAAAAGTGACCATGCTGCTCAGCTTCATCTTTCCTTGGCCAAAAATAGCTGATGTCGTATCACATCCACTAAACGCCTGGATGAAAAGGATGTGGCTGGATATGGATTGGTCGAATTTGAAAGATGTCAAATATTGCATATCAGCAGCACCCCCTCTTCCAGGCTTCAGAAAGACCAAGTTGGTGCATGGCTGGCCAAGCCCTATCATAAGCACAAGGAGGTCTATGTCCTCTCCAATTATCCTGACATTTTCGTGCTCCTTGGCCTTGGAAATGGCGGTGTTAACAATGAGCAAGTCAGCATCTTCTTGGGCCTGATTGACTTCAAGGTCGCAATCTTCAAAGTGACTTTTCAGGACTTCAATGAGAGGACTTTTAATTTGCTCATTGGCCAAAAATGTTGCCTGAGGGACTTGGTTCATTGTATTCACATCAAAGATCACTTCGGGGGATTGGTGAATCTTCGCTCGGATCTTTTGGTGCCACTCTGAGCAGGGTACCCGTCGAACACAACGGCAACATTCTTGGACCTATACTGTCTTTTTGAAAAAGAGGAGTAGCTCTTGGCGATGGTTGCGAAGGAGGCATTGCGAGGCCAAACGACTTTATGAAGCAGATAGATAGCCTCCATCCACTACTGCGAAATATTGTCACCCTTTTGTAGCTTTGGAGGCAAGCGGGGTGAATGCTGAGTACATAGACGACTAGGTTCCTTTCCGTATGGCTCCTTCTGCAAAGAGTGACATCGGGTAGAGCGCGAGTTCGTACGTGAAAAAGTAGCTCTGGATGAACTTGCCACTCCACGTTCACACGAGCAGTGATCAAGGGAAAAGTGGACCTCGCAAGACTGCCACCAACTTATGATATTGCACGCCACCACTCATACCGGTGTTTCCATCAAAAACAGACATGGTTGGGTACCACAATGAACCCGGAGGAGTGGGGATGGGTGCGCGGGTCTAGTGCCACTAAAATCCTCCAGAGACGTGGCTCCCTTGTCTCTACTCAAGACAGTGTCATGCGCTTGCAAGATAGCGTATAGTAGAGCCTGCTCTCTCCATGAGGCTGGTCTGAAGTGCTCTTCATTATTCAAGCATTGCTGTGGCCAACAATGTGACAACACCTTACCACAGGTACCACAGGGTACTGTACCGGAAGTCGGGAGATTGCCAATTTCGAGAGATGTACTTCGCCAAATTCAAAAATGTTGGTACTCAGTAGACGCAGAATTCGATGCTCTACAACTTTTATTCCATGAGATTTTCTCTTAGAAAACTCATTCCCAAGCTGTTGACTCATATATAGTACTGTATCTCAGTTTTGGACAAAGTTGGAAAAAATCGTCATTTTTTGACCGTAGTTTTCGACCATACCACTTGATTGAATTATTATGTTGTGGTACTCATTCAACGCAAAATTTAATGCTCTTTAATTTTTTACATTGTAACTTTTTCGCTAGGATGCATTTTTTAGGAGTTATAGGCAAAAAACCCCAAAAAAGTCCTAAAATTTCGAGGTTTTGTGGCTGCCAAAAGTTGTCCCGAGGTCGCCCGTATTAGCATTTTTGTTTTTTACATGTTCGTACCCGTATATACAAGTTAAAAAAATAAAGGCTTCTACACCACCTTTTGCAACGTACAATACCTTTACTGACTGGCCTATATTAATGAATATTAGAATAAGGACCGTCACAATATATTGTAACGGTGCTTAAACTGATACTTGTATATATTTTATTTATTTAAACTTATAATCAAATTATAAGTAAAAGACCTTATATGGTTGAAACTCAATAAGAACAATATAACAATAGTTACATTAATAAAAAACATATTTCTTTATTCAAAATTTCCTTTTTTTAGCTTATTTTTATCGGGTTAGTAACATAATTATATACATAAAAAATACAATAAAATATAGACTTGCATGCCGTTTCATTCTACTTCCTTCATTCTATTTTTTATTTAATATTCCATCTACCAATTATCACAAATATGCCGATGCACATACTCTAAGAATTGAAAGGTAATTGATTAAATGATAAAAAAAAAATTGGATTTCATTTGATTTCTGATTTTCAAAAATTTAAATATCATAACTAACTCTGTACATTCTTGAAATTTACGTTAATTGTACCAATAAAATCAAAATTGTTTCCCGGTATGATTCTAAAAAAAAATATTAATTATAGCTATTATGTCCCGAAAAATTGGTACTTACCTCCAGAGGTGTAGATCCGCAAGGCCTATGAGTTTCGAAATTTGAATTTCATTTAGAGAGAGATGGGGAATTTAAAAAGAAATTAAAACATATTTATAAATAAACTGGCTTTACTAAAAAAAAAATTATGAATTTGAAGAATTGAAGTGGCCATATTGAAAAATTATATACAAAAACGGATACTACTTTGTGACGTCATACTTGAAACATATATACAATAAATTTTACTTTTTAACATAAAAATTGGAGTCCACACTCTCTTCACATCCCTTCAATCCTTTACCGGTCACTTTTACTCACTTTCAATCGTTTACTCACTACTTTTCACACATTTTCAACAAAAAAACAGAGACTAGTCCCTCATAGGTTGTGCCTTGTTGAGAGGCGAACATCGACTGACGTATGCCGTGCAAGGCATTCTGGATCTCCCAACTCGAGTGTCTTTTGGCTTCCGTCTTTTATTTGTTTCCTAAATATTAAAATTTTCCGACGTTATCTTCCCTCTCTTCCTTTTCTTCTGTCTTCTTAATTATTATTTTAATTTCCTGCAGCTCTGTTTATTAATTTTGTCTCCTTCCTTTCTCAAAAATAGCATTCAAACTTGGTGAAATACACTTTCGGATCATTCTACGGCCTTGGATTGGATCCGTCCTCTATAATTGGATCATTTTTGGAACAGGCTTCCTTTTCAAAATTTTGAGCTGGCTTTTCCATTTGATGTGGGCAGTTTTTCTCTTCTTTTCCTTTTTCAATCTCTTCTTAATAATTGACTGTCTTTTTCTAAAAAATTTCAAAACCTTCTACCGACCAGTTTTTTAGCTATTGATCTTTTTTTCATTTGCGCTTATATCTTCTCCAATTCTTCTTCCTTTTTTTCTTTTAACTGCTTTTTTTTTTTTCTGGGTGTGGAATTAATATTTTCTGTAAACTTAGTTTCTTTTTTGAAGTTGGTTGGTTTCTTGATTGATGTTTAAAATGTTTGTTGATAACTGTAAGGTTAGGCCTGAAGCCACCTTTTCTTACTTTTATTTCTTTTCTTCTGGCAAATTGGTTCAAAAAAAAAATATATTATCTTAGACATCAGTTGTCCTGGCAACGGGTTTGTTTACATTACAATTGCCTTTTCCTATTTTTTCTGGAACGAAAATTGTGTTTCTGGAATCACATTTTTTGTTCCAAAAGTTCCCTCTTCGTCTGTTTTATCCTGGTCCCTTTTCCTTCTTCATCCACTCCTGTCATTCTCCAGTTGGTCGTCGTGAACCGGCACTTTTGGGTGTCTCTACGCTCACAAACCACCTCGAAAAAAATTCATCCCGCACCTGTCACTTCACTTCATTCCCCACTGTCATTTTCAGCAAATTTACATTAACAAAAAAAAATTTCTTACACACTGATTATAAACTGAGCTCAGTCCTTTACAATTTGGACGAGCTAAAGACAAAAAAATGTCTTTAGTTTCTATATATAAAAAAATATTGAACATTGGCTAAATAAAAACTTTACCATAATTAATATCCTTTGGATATATGTACCAGAACAAAACAAATTGATATTTAATTATTATATTGCCGTTTCACCACTCAATATCTTTTCCCACTTTCCATTTTTCTTTCTATCTTAATCGCAAAATAAAATGTATATTCTTCTTGAAATCATAAACAAAAAAAATTATAATTGGGTTGCCTTTCGAAATTCATTCCTCATTCCTCATCATCATTTTCTAAATATTTCTTCACATATCTTTGGTTCAAATAAAATTCAACTTCCTTCGTCAACTTTTAAATTACCAAATCCCCCCTACAAAGTATAAATATTCCTTATCCTATTATTTCGACGTTACCTAGGCCTTCGCCCCTTCCCTAACTTCTCCTCTAGCTCAAAAAAAAAAAAAAAAACGTCAACTTCTTAATCTTAAGAAAATCCCTAATAACTTCTTATATCATCGTAGATAATAATACTTCATATATCGTCGCAGAAAATGTGGATCCTCCCTTCCTTGGGTAGGCTATCTCACACGAAAAAAAATAAATATCTAGCTATCTATTCTCTAATAGCTCCAACTTCCAAATAACTTCCTCAATATCTAAGTTTTTAGTAACGTCTTGTAAGTCTCAAAGAAAAATGTATCCCCATGTATTCTAATTATTTTATTATTAATTATATTATATCCCCTTTTCTTAAACAAAACATATCTAGATGAAATTATTTATAAAATTCTAAATTCTTCCCGCGAATAATCATCATCTTTTCATTCTCTACCCTTATAATAAATAAAAAAAATCTTCAACTCAACTCATAGTATCAATTTGCCATCATATCCACTTATCTTTCTCTTCCTACGGTCTTACATATATTGTGATGGTTCGATTAACCTCCACATGTGAAATTTTAATAGAAAGAGAAAAAGAAGGGGGGCTTCTGAAGAGACATCATGTCAATTATGAAGTAAAAATAGATTTATTCGAACTTAATCACATATCGACTGACGGCGGAGATATTGATATATTTTTGTTTGGAAATTTTTTCATTTGATAGATATAATAATACCAAATAAGTATATCTTTTTATTAAATCATAACTAATAAAAAACAGGCATCAAATCATTAAAAAAGAATATAGGTGGCAGTTATCAGCAAGAGAGAAGTGGGGAGAACAGCTGAAATATGGAACTAGTGAGTCTCTGTCGAATTTTTGGACCAGGAGGGTGAAAAGTTCAAGGCTTCAGGAAAACCATCTGTTTTTGCTATACAGCAAAATTCATCTTTTTTATCATGTTACAGTAGTCCAGTTATTTAAAGACGAGGAGAAGAAGCAACAATTGTATGGAGGCTGTGATGTTCGACATTCCTAGAAACTCTAGATAGCCGATGTTGATGGATCCAAAAAAACCGCATGGAACAAGGATTCTCTTCTTGGAACCAACTCATGGACGGGACATCATGATCGTCGCATGTGGCTGAGTACCCTTCCCAGTATATTTTTATTAACCATCAATAATCTATATTAATAAAGCTGAAACGGGGTTTGTTTGTTTGTTTGTATGTATGTTTGTTCCAGCATCACGCCCAAACCGCTGGACGGATTTCTATGAAACTACCCATGTAGCATCCTTTTGAGCCCGATTGAATAATAGGCTATGTGGCGTCCCAAAATTTTGATCGGGAGGGGGGGTTGTAAGGGGGCCTAAGTATAAAAATAGTGCTAACTCATTAACTAATGGGCGAATCGTCATGAAATTTCACATGTAGTCTTTTTAAAAGCCAAACAAGAAAAAAAGGTGTGTGGCGTCTCAAAGTTTTGAACGGGAAGGGGGGTTGTAAGGGGGGCCTAAGTATATAAATAGTGCTAACACATTAACTAATGGTCGAATTGTCATGAAATTTCACACGTAGTCTTTTTAAAAGCCAAACAGGAAAAAAAGGTGTGTGGCGTCCCAAAGTTTTGAACGGGAGGGGGGGTTGTGGGGGGGCCTAAGTATAAATATAGAGCTAACTCATTAACTAATGGGCGAATCGTCATGAAGTTTCACATGTAGTATTTTTAAAAGCCAAACAAGAAAAAAAGGTGTGTGGCGTCCCAACGTTTTGAACGGGAGGGGGGGGGGGTTGTGGGGGGGCCTAAGTATAAATATAGAGCTAACTCATTAACTAATGGGCGAATCGTCATGAAATTTCACATGTAGTATTTTTAAAAGCCAAATAGGAAAAAAAGGTGTGTGGCGTCCCAAAGTTTTGATCGGGAGGGGGGGTTGTGGGGGGGCCTAAGTATAAATATAGAGCTAATTCTTTAACGGTTGGTCGGATTGTCACGAAATTTCACATGGAGTATTCCTGAAGGCCAAATAGAAAAATAAGGTGTGTGGCGTCCCAAAGTTTTGAACGGGAGGGGGGGTAGTGGGGGGGCCTAAGTATAAATATAGAGCTAACTCATTAACTAATGGGTGAATCGTCATGAAATTTCACATGTAGTATTTTTAAAAGCCAAATAGGAAAAAAAGGTGTGTGGCGTCCCAAAGTTTTGAACGGGAGGGGGAGTTGTGGGGGGGCCTAAGTATAAATATAGAGCTAACTCTTTAACAGTTGGTCGGATTGTCACGAAGTTTCAAATGTAGTATTCCTGAAGACCAAATAAAAAAATAGGCGGTGTGACGGCTCAAAATTTTTTACGGGAGGGGGGGTAGTGGGGGGGCCTAAGTATAAATATAGAGCTAACTCATTAACTAATGGGCGAATCGTCATGAAATTTCACATGTAGTGTTTTTAAAAGCCAAATAGGAAAAAAAAGTTGTGTGGCGTCCCAAAAATTTGAACAGGTGGAGGGGGGGGGGATGTGGGGGTAGGCCTAAGTATAAATATAGTGCTAACTCTTAAAAATTTGGGAGGGGGGGGGGGGGGGTTAAGCATAAAAATAATGCTGAATGATTAAAGGGTAATCGGATTGTCATGAATTTCACATGAAGTAGCAGTAACTATGTGTTCGCTGTGAGGTCCGCTGTTGCAAGACATTTACTAGCTGTGATGCCCAGCGTTCCTTATATCGTACTAGCTGTGGGGTCCGCTGTTGCAAGGCACTTACTAGCTGTAGTGCTCAGCCCGAGCGTTCCTAACTATGTACTAGCTGTGGGGTTCGCTGTTTCAAGGTACCTACAAGACATTTACTAACTGTGATGCCCAGCGTTTCAAACTAGGTACTAGCGGTGGGGTCCGCTGTTGCAGAACACATACTAGCTGTGATGCCCAGCGTTTCTAACTACGTACTAGCTGGGGGTCCGCTGTTGCAAAACACATATTAACTGTGATGCCCAGCGTTTCTAACTTCGTACTAGCTGTGGGGTCCGCTGTTGCGAGGCACATACTAGCTGTAGTGCCCAGCGTTCCTAACCTTTTACTAGCTGTGGGGTCCGCTGTTGCAAGGCACATACTAGATGTGGTGCCAAGGGTTCCTAACTACGTACTATCTGTGGGGTCTACAGTTCCAAGGCACTTACTAGCTGTGATGCCCAGCGTATTTAACTACGTACTAGCTACGGGGTCCGCCGTTGCAAAACACATACTAGCTGTGATGCCCTATGGTTCTAACTACATACTATCTGTGGGGTCCGTAGTTGCAAGACACATACTAGCTGTGATGCCCAGCGTTTCTAACTAGGTACTAACGGTGGGGTCCGCCGTTGCAGAACACATACTAGCTGTGATGCCCAGCGTTTCTAATTACATACTAGCTGTGGGGTCCGCTGTCGCAAAACAGATATTAGCTGTGATGCCCAGCGTTCCTAACTTCGTACTAGCTGGGAGGTCCGCTGTTGCGAGGCACATACTAGCTGTGGTGACCAGTGGTTTTAACTACGTACTAGCTGTGGGGTCCGCAGTTGCAAGGCACTTAATAGCTGTAGGGCCCAGCGTTCCTAAAAACGTACTATCTGTAGGGTCCGCTGTTGCAAGGCACTTACTAGCTGTGATGCCCAGCGTTCCTAACTTCGTACTAGCTGTGGGGTCCGCTGTTGCGAAGCACATAATAGCTGTGGTGCCCAGCGTTCCTAATTACGTACTAGCTGTGGTGCCCAGCGTTTCAAGGCACATACTAGCTGTGGTCACAAACGTTCTTAAGTACGCACTGGCTAGGACTTCCAGCGATGCTAAGTATTCACTAGCTGTGGTTTCCGCCGTTGAAAGGCGCATACTAGCTGTGGTGCCCAGGGGTCTTAAAAACCTACTAGCGTTACTACAGTTGAAGGACTATAATCCTTATTCCGTAAGAATATTTCAAAATCATGAATGTACTGTCGAGGAACTGAATAGCCTTATAGGAGATATTAGGAGAAGAGTCAAAGTTCCCCGGGCAACGCCGGGTATTACTGCTAGTCTATATTAATAAAGCTGAAACGGGATTTGTTTGTTTGTTTGTTTGTATGTATGCTTGTTCCAGCATCACGCCCAAACCGCTGGACGGATTTTTATGAAACTGCCCATGTAGCATTCTTTTGAGCCCGATTGAATAATAGGCTATGTGGCGTCCCAAAATTTTGATCGGGAGGGGGGGTTGTGGGGGGGCCTAGGTATAAAAATAGTGCTAACTCATTAACTAATGGGCGAATTGTCATGAAATTTTACAGGTAGTCTTTTTAAAAGCCAAACAAGAAAAAAAGGTGTGTGGCGTCCCAAAGTTTTGAACGGGAGGGGGGGTTGTGGGGGGGCCTAAGTATAAATATAGAGCTAACTCATTAACTAATGGGCGAATCGTCATGAAATTTCACATGTAGTATTTTTAAAAGCCAAATAGGAAAAAAAGGTGTGTGGCGTCCCAAAGTTTTGAACAGGAGGGGGGTTGTGGGGGGGCCTAAATATAAATATAGAGCTAACTCTTTAACAGTTGGTCGAATTGTGATGAAATTTCACATGTAGTATTCCTGAAGACCAAATAAAAAAATAGGCGGTGTGACGGCTCAAAGTTTTGAACGGGAGGGGGGGTAGTGGGGGGGCCTAAGTATAAATATAGAGCTAACTCATTAACTAATGGGCGAATCGTCATGAAATTTCACATGGAGTATTCCTGAAGGCCAAATAGAAAAATAAGGTGTGTGGCGTTCCAAAGTTTTGATCGGGAAGGAGGGTTGTGGGGGGGGGCTAAATATACATATAGAGTTAGCTCATTAACGGTTGGTCGTATTGTCATGAAATTTCACATGTAGTATTCCTGAAGACCAAATAAAAAAATAGGCGGTGTGACGGCTCAAAGTTTTGAACGAGAGGGGGGGTAGTGGGGGGGCCTAAGTATAAATATAGAGCTAACTCATTAACTAATGGGCGAATCGTCATGAAATTTCACGTAGTATTTTTAAAAGCCCAATAGGAAAAAAAGGTGTGTGGCGTCCCAAAGTTTTGAACGGGAGGGGGGGGGGGGGTAGTGGGGGGGCCTAAGTATAAATATAGAGTTAGCTCATTAACTAATGGGCGAATCGTCATGAAATTTCACATGGAGTATTCCTGAAGGCCAAATAGAAAAATAAGGTGTGTGGCGTTCCAAAGTTTTGATCGGGAAGGAGGGTTGTGGGGGGGGGGCTAAATATACATATAGAGTTAGCTCATTAACGGTTGATCGGTATTGTCATGAATCGGATTGTCATGAATTTCACATGTAGTAGTAGTAACTATGTATTCGCTGTGGGGTTCACTGTTGCAAGACATTTACTAGCTGTGATGTCCAGCGTTCCTAATATCGTACTAGCTGTGGGGTCCGCTGTTGCAAGGCACTTACTAGCTGTAGTGCTCAGCCCCAGCGTTCCTAACTATGTACTGGCTGTGGGGTTCGCTGTTGCAAGGCACTTACAAGACATTTACTAGCTGTGATGCCCAGCGCTTCTAATTACGTACTAGCTGTGGGGTCTGCTGTTGCAAGGCGCTAGCAGTGTGGCCCAGCGTATTTCACTACGTAGGTATTAGCTGTGGGGTCCGCCGTTGCGAAACTCATACTAGCTGTGATGCCCTGTGGTTCTAACTACATACTATCTGTGGGGTTCGCAGTTGCAAGGCATTTACTAGCTGTAGTGCCCAGCGTTCCTAACTATGTACTAGCTGTGAAGTTCGCTGTTGCAAAGCACTTACTAACTGTAATGCCCAGCGTATTTAACTACATACTAGCTGTGGGGTCCGCTGTTGCAAGGCACTTAATAGCTGTGATGCCCAGCGTTCCTAACTTCGTACTAGCTGTGGGGTCCGCTGTTGCGAGGCACATACTAGCTGTGGTGACCAGCGTTCCTAACTACGTACTAGCTGTTGGGTCCGCCGTCGCAAGGCATTTACTAGCTGTAGTGCCCAGCGTTCCTAACTATGTACTAGCTGTGAAGTTCGCTGTTGCAAAGCACTTACTAACTGTAATGCCCAGCGTATTTAACTACATACTAGCTGTGGGGTCCGCTGTTGCAAGGCGCTAGCAGTGTGGCCCAGCGTATTTAACTACGTAGGTACTAGCTGTGGGGTCCACCGTTGCAAAACTCATACTAGCTGTGATGCCCTGTGGTACTAACTACATACTATCTGTGGGGTCCGCAGTTGCAAGGCACCTACTACCTGTAGGGCCCAGCGTTCCTAAAAACGTACTAGCTGTGGGGTCCGTCGTTGCAAAAGCATATCAGCTGTGATGCCCAGGGTTCCTAATATCGTACTAGATGTGGAGTTCGCGGTTGCAAAGCACTTACTAACTGTAATGCCCAGCGTATTTAACTACATACTAGCTGTGGGGTCCGCCGTTGCAAAAACATACTAGCGGTGATGCCCAGCGTTTCTAATTAGGTACTAGCGGTTGGATCCGCCGTTGCGAGGCACATACTAGCTGTGGTGACCAGCGTTCCTAACTACGTACTAGCTGTTGGGTCCGCCGTCGCAAGGCACATACTAGCTATGATGCCCAGCATTCCCAACTACGTACTAGCTGTGGTGCTCAGCGTTGCAAGCAACATACTAGCTGTGGTCACAAACGTTCTTAAGTACGCACTGACTAGGATGTCCAGCGATGCTAAATATTCACTAGGTGTGGCTTCCGCCGTTGAAAGGCGCATACTAGCTGTGGTGCCCAGGGGTCCTAAAAACTTACTAGCGTTACAACAGCTGAAGGACTATAAGCCTTATTCCGTATGAATAATTGAAAATTATAACATCATGAATGTACTGTCGAGGAACTGAATAGCCTTATAGAAGATATTGGGAGAAAAATCAAAGTTCCCCGGGCAACGCCGGGTATTACTACAGTCATTTTAAATGCCAAACAAGAAAAAAAGGTGTGTGGCGTCCCAAAGTTTTGAACGGGAGGGGGGGTTGTGGGGGGGCCTAAGTATAAATATAGAGCTAACTCATTAACTAATGGGCGAATCGTCATGAAATTTCACATGTAGTATTTTTAAAAGCCAAATAGGAAAAAAAGGTGTGTGGCGTCCCAAAGTTTTGAACGGGAGGGGGGGTTGTAAGGGGGGCCTAAGTATAAATATAGAGCTAACTCATTAACAAATGGGCGAATCGTCATGAAATTTCACGTAGTATTTTTGAAAGCCAAATAGGAAAAAAAGGTGTGTGGCGTCCCAAAGTTTTGAACGGGAGGCGGGGGGGGGGGGGGGGGGGGGGGAGGCCTAAGTATAAATATAGAGCTAACTCATTAACTAATTGGCGAATCGTCATGAAATTTCACATGTAGTATTTTTAAAAGCCAAATAGGAAAAAAAGGTGTGTGGCGTTCCAAAGTTTTGAACGGGAGGGATGGTTGTGAGGGGGCCTAAGTATAAATATAGAGCTAATTCTTTAACGGTTGGTCGGATTGTCACAAGATTTCACATGGAGTATTCCTGAAGGCCAAATAGAAAAATAAGGTGTGTGGCGTCCCAAAGTTTTGAACGGGAGGGGGGGATGTGGGGGGGCCTAAGTATAAATATAGAGCTAACTCATTAACTAATGGGCGAATCGTCATGAAATTTCACATGTAGTATTTTTAAGAGCCAAATAGGAAAAAAAGGTGTGTGGCGTCCCAAAGTTTTGAACGGGAGGGGGGGTTGTGGGGGGGCCTAAGTATAAATATAGAGCTAACTCTTTAACAGTTGGTCGAATTGTCATGAAATTTCACATGTAGTATTCCTGAAGACCAAATAAAAAAATAGGCGGTGTGACGGCTCAAAGTTTTGAACGAGAGGGTGGGTAGTGGGGGGGCCTAAGTATAAATATAGAGCTAACTCATTAACTAATGGGCGAATCGTCATGAAATTTCACATGTAGTCTTTTTGAAAGCCAAACAGGAAAAAAAGGTGTGTGGCGTCCCAAAGTTTTGAACGGGAGGGGGGGTTGTGGCGGGGCCTAAGTATAAATACAGAGCTAACTCATTAACTAATGGGCGAATCGTCATGAAATTTCACGTAGTATTTTTAAAAGCCAAATAGCAAAAAAAGGTGTGTGGCGTCTCAAAGTTTTGAACAGGAAGGAGGGTTGTGGGGGGGGGGGGGGGGGGCTAAATATACATATAGAGTTAGCTCATTACGGTTGGTCGTATTGTCAAGAAATTTCGCATATATTATTCCTGAAGGCCAAATAGAAAAATAAGGTGTGTGGCGTCCCGAAATTTTGAACGGGTGGCGGGGTTGAGGGGGGGGGGACTAAGTATAAATATAGAGCTAGCTCATTAACGGTTGATCGGTATTGTCATGAATCGGATTGTCATGAATTTCACATGTAGTAGTAGTAACTATGTATTCGCTGTGGGGTTCACTGTTGCAAGACATTTACTAGCTGTGATGTCCAGCGTTCCTAATATCGTACTAGCTGTGGGGTCCGCTGTTGCAAGGCACTTACTAGCTGTAGTGCTCAGCCCCAGCGTTCCTAACTATGTACTGGCTGTGGGGTTCGCTGTTGCAAGGCACCTACAAGACATTTACTAGCTGTGATGCCCAGCGCTTCTAATTACGTACTAGCTGTGGGGTCTGCTGTTGCAAGGCGCTAGCAGTGTGGCCCAGCATATTTCACTACATAGGTATTAGCTGTGGGGTCCGCCGTTGCAAAACTCATACTAGCTGTGATGCCCTGTGGTTCTAACTACATACTATCTGTGGGGTTCGCAGTTGCAAGGCATTTACTAGCTGTAGTGCCCAGCGTTCCTAACTATGTACTAGCTGTGAAGTTCGCTGTTGCAAAGCACTTACTAACTGTAATGCCCAGCGTATTTAACTACATACTAGCTGTGGGGTCCGCTGTTGCAAGGCACTTAATAGCTGTGATGCCCAGCGTTCCTAACTTCGTACTAGCTGTGGGGTCCGCTGTTGCGAGGCACATACTAGCTGTGGTGACCAGCGTTCCTAACTACGTACTAGCTGTTGGGTCCGCCGTCGCAAGGCATTTACTAGCTGTAGTGCCCAGCGTTCCTAACTATGTACTAGCTGTGAAGTTCGCTGTTGCAAAGCACTTACTAACTGTAATGCCCAGCGTATTTAACTACATACTAGCTGTGGGGTCCGCTGTTGCAAGGCGCTAGCAGTATGGCCCAGCGTATTTAACTACGTAGGTACTAGCTGTGGGGTCCACCGTTGCAAAACTCATACTAGCTGTGATGCCCTGTGGTACTAACTACATACTATCTGTGGGGTCCGCAGTTGCAAGGCACCTACTACCTGTAGGGCCCAGCGTTCCTAAAAACGTACTAGCTGTGGGGTCCGTCGTTGCAAAAGCATATCAGCTGTGATGCCCAGGGTTCCTAATATCGTACTAGATGTGGAGTTCGCTGTTGCAAAGCACTTACTAACTGTAATGCCCAGCGTATTTAACTACATACTAGCTGTGGGGTCCGCCGTTGCAAAAACATACTAGCGGTGATGCCCAGCGTTTCTAATTAGGTACTAGCGGTTGGATCCGCCGTTGCGAGGCCCATACTAGCTGTGGTGACCAGCGTTCCTAACTACGTACTAGCTGTTGGGTCCGCCGTCGCAAGGCACATACTAGCTATGATGCCCAGCATTCCCAACTACGTACTAGCTGTGGTGCTCACCGTTGCAAGCCACATACTAGCTGTGGTCACAAACGTTCTTAAGTACGCACTGACTAGGATGTCCAGCGATGCTAAATATTCACTAGGTGTGGCTTCCGCCGTTGAAAGGCGCATACTAGCTGTGGTGCCCAGGGGTCCTAAAAACTTACTAGCGTTACAACAGCTGAAGGACTATAAGCCTTATTCCGTATGAATAATTGAAAATTATAACATCATGAATGTACTGTCGAGGAACTGAATAGCCTTATAGAAGATATTGGGAGAAAAATCAAAGTTCCCCGGGCAACGCCGGGTATTACTACAGTCATTTTAAATGCCAAACCAGAAAAAAAGGTGTGTGGCGTCCCAAAGTTTTGAACGGGAGGCGGGGGGGGGGGGGGGGGGAGGCCTAAGTATAAATATAGAGCTAACTCATTAACTAATGGGCGAATCGTCATGAAATTTCACGTAGTATTTTAAAAAGCCAAAGAGGAAAAAAAGGTGTGTGGCGTCCCAAAGTTTTGAACGGGAGGGGGGGTTGTGGGGGGGCCTAAGTATAAATATAGAGCTAACTCATTAACTAATAGGCTAATCGTCATGAAATTTCACATGTAGTATTTTTGAAAGCCAAATAGGAAAAAAAGGTGTGTGGCGTCCCAAAGTTTTGAACGGGAGGCGGGGGGGGGGGGGGGGGGGGAGGCCTAAGTATAAATATAGAGCTAACTCATTAACTAATGGGCGAATCGTCATGAAATTTCACGTAGTATTTTAAAAAGCCAAAGAGGAAAAAAAGGTGTGTGGCGTCCCAAAGTTTTGAACGGGAGGGGGGGTTGTGGGGGGGCCTAAGTATAAATATAGAGCTAACTCATTAACTAATAGGCTAATCGTCATGAAATTTCACATGTAGTATTTTTGAAAGCCAAATAGGAAAAAAAGGTGTGTGGCGTCCCAAAGTTTTGAACGGGAGGCGGGGGGGGGGGGGGGGGGGAGGCCTAAGTATAAATATAGAGCTAACTCATTAACTAATGGGCGAATCGTCATGAAATTTCACGTAGTATTTTAAAAAGCCAAAGAGGAAAAAAAGGTGTGTGGCGTCCCAAAGTTTTGAACGGGAGGGGGGGTTGTGGGGGGGCCTAAGTATAAATATAGAGCTAACTCATTAACTAATAGGCTAATCGTCATGAAATTTCACATGTAGTATTTTTAAAAGCCAAATAGGAAAAAAAGGTGTGTGGCGTCCCAAAGTTTTGAACGGGAGGGGGGGTTGTGGGGGGGCCTAAGTATAAATATAGAGCTAACTCATTAACTAATGGGCGAATCGTCATGAAATTTCACGTAGTATTTTAAAAATCCAAAGAGGAAAAAAAGGTGTGTGGCGTCCCAAAGTTTTGAACGGGAGAGGGGGTTGTGGGGGGGCCTAAGTATAAATATAGAGCTAATTCTTTAACGGTTGGTCGGATTGTCACGAAATTTCACATGGAGTATTCCTGAAGGCCAAATAGAAAAATTAAGGTGTCTGGCGTCCCAAAGTTTTGAACGGGAGGGGGGTTTTGGGGGGGGCCTAAGTATAAATATAGAGCTAACTCATTAACTAATGGGCGAATCGTCATGAAATTTCACGTAGTATTTTTAAAAACCAAATAGGAAAAAAAGGTGCGTGGCGTCCCAAAGATTTGAACGGGAGGGGGGGTTGTGGGGGGGCCTAAGTATAAATATAGAGCTAATTCTTTAACGGTTGGTCGGATTGTCACGAGATTTCACATGGAGTATTCCTGAAGGCCAAAAAGAAAAATAAGGTGTGCGGCGTCCCAAAGTTTTGAACGGGAGGGGGGGATGTGGGGGGGCCTAAGTATAAATATAGAGCTAACTCATTAACTAATGGGCGAATCGTCATGAAATTTCACATGTAGTATTTTTAAAAGCCAAATAGCAAAAAAAGGTGTGTGGCGTCTCAAAGTTTTGAACAGGAAGGAGGGTTGTGGGGGGGGGGGCTAAATATACATATAGAGTTAGCTCATTATGGTTGGTCGTATTGTCACGAAATTTCGCATATATTATTCCTGAAGGCCAAATAGAAAAATAAGGTGTGTGGCGTCCCGAAATTTTGAACGGGTGGCGGGGTTGAGGGGGGGGGACTAAGTATAAATATAGAGCTAGCTCATTAACGGTTGATCGGTATTGTCATGAATCGGATTGTCATGAATTTCACATGTAGTAGTAGTAACTATGTATTCGCTGTGGCGTTCACTGTTGCAAGACATTTACTAGCTGTGATGTCCAGCGTTCCTAATATCGTACTAGCTGTGGGGTCCGCTGTTGCAAGGCACTTACTAGCTGTAGTGCTCAGCCCCAGCGTTCCTAACTATGTACTGGCTGTGGGGTTCGCTGTTGCAAGGCACCTACAAGACATTTACTAGCTGTGATGCCCAGCGCTTCTAATTACGTACTAGCTGTGGGGTCTGCTGTTGCAAGGCGCTAGCAGTGTGGCCCAGCATATTTCACTACATAGGTATTAGCTGTGGGGTCCGCCGTTGCAAAACTCATACTAGCTGTGATGCCCTGTGGTTCTAACTACATACTATCTGTGGGGTTCGCAGTTGCAAGGCATTTACTAGCTGTAGTGCCCAGCGTTCCTAACTATGTACTAGCTGTGAAGTTCGCTGTTGCAAAGCACTTACTAACTGTAATGCCCAGCGTATTTAACTACATACTAGCTGTGGGGTCCGCTGTTGCAAGGCACTTAATAGCTGTGATGCCCAGCGTTCCTAACTTCGTACTAGCTGTGGGGTCCGCTGTTGCGAGGCACATACTAGCTGTGGTGACCAGCGTTCCTAACTACGTACTAGCTGTTGGGTCCGCCGTCGCAAGGCATTTACTAGCTGTAGTGCCCAGCGTTCCTAACTATGTACTAGCTGTGAAGTTCGCTGTTGCAAAGCACTTACTAACTGTAATGCCCAGCGTATTTAACTACATACTAGCTGTGGGGTCCGCTGTTGCAAGGCGCTAGCAGTATGGCCCAGCGTATTTAACTACGTAGGTACTAGCTGTGGGGTCCACCGTTGCAAAACTCATACTAGCTGTGATGCCCTGTGGTACTAACTACATACTATCTGTGGGGTCCGCAGTTGCAAGGCACCTACTACCTGTAGGGCCCAGCGTTCCTAAAAACGTACTAGCTGTGGGGTCCGTCGTTGCAAAAGCATATCAGCTGTGATGCCCAGGGTTCCTAATATCGTACTAGATGTGGAGTTCGCTGTTGCAAAGCACTTACTAACTGTAATGCCCAGCGTATTTAACTACATACTAGCTGTGGGGTCCGCCGTTGCAAAAACATACTAGCGGTGATGCCCAGCGTTTCTAATTAGGTACTAGCGGTTGGATCCGCCGTTGCGAGGCCCATACTAGCTGTGGTGACCAGCGTTCCTAACTACGTACTAGCTGTTGGGTCCGCCGTCGCAAGGCACATACTAGCTATGATGCCCAGCATTCCCAACTACGTACTAGCTGTGGTGCTCACCGTTGCAAGCCACATACTAGCTGTGGTCACAAACGTTCTTAAGTACGCACTGACTAGGATGTCCAGCGATGCTAAATATTCACTAGGTGTGGCTTCCGCCGTTGAAAGGCGCATACTAGCTGTGGTGCCCAGGGGTCCTAAAAACTTACTAGCGTTACAACAGCTGAAGGACTATAAGCCTTATTCCGTATGAATAATTGAAAATTATAACATCATGAATGTACTGTCGAGGAACTGAATAGCCTTATAGAAGATATTGGGAGAAAAATCAAAGTTCCCCGGGCAACGCCGGGTATTACTACAGTCATTTTAAATGCCAAACCAGAAAAAAAGGTGTGTGGCGTCCCAAAGTTTCGAACGGGAGGCGGGGGGGGGGGGGGGGGGGGGGGAGGCCTAAGTATAAATATAGAGCTAACTCATTAACTAATGGGCGAATCGTCATGAAATTTCACGTAGTATTTTAAAAAGCCAAAGAGGAAAAAAAGGTGTGTGGCGTCCCAAAGTTTTGAACGGGAGGGGGGGTTGTGGGGGGGCCTAAGTATAAATATAGAGCTAACTCATTAACTAATAGGCTAATCGTCATGAAATTTCACATGTAGTATTTTTGAAAGCCAAATAGGAAAAAAAGGTGTGTGGCGTCCCAAAGTTTTGAACGGGAGGGGGGGTTGTGGGGGGGCCTAAGTATAAATATAGAGCTAACTCATTAACTAATGGGCGAATCGTCATGAAATTTCACGTAGTATTTTAAAAATCCAAAGAGGAAAAAAAGGTGTGTGGCGTCCCAAAGTTTTGAACGGGAGGGGGGGTTGTGGGGGGGCCTAAGTATAAATATAGAGCTAATTCTTTAACGGTTGGTCGGATTGTCACGAAATTTCACATGGAGTATTCCTGAAGGCCAAATAGAAAAATTAAGGTGTCTGGCGTCCCAAAGTTTTGAACGGGAGGGGGGTTTTGGAGGGGGCCTAAGTATAAATATAGAGCTAATTCTTTAACGGTTGGTCGGATTGTCACGAGATTTCGCATATATTATTCCTGAAGGCCAAATAGAAAAATAAGGTGTGTGGCGTCCCGAAATTTTGAACGGGTGGCGGGGTTGAGGGGGGGGGGACTAAGTATAAATATAGAGCTAGCTCATTAACGGTTGATCGTATTGTCATGAATCGGATTGTCATGAATTTCACATGTAGTAGTAGTAGTAGTAACTATGTATTCGCTGTGGGGTTCACTGTTGCAAGACATTTACTAGCTGTGATGTCCAGCGTTCCTAATATCGTACTAGCTGTGGGGTCCGCTGTTGCAAGGCACTTACTAGCTGTAGGGCCCAGCGTTCCCAAAAACGTACTATCTGTGGGATCCGCTGTTGCAAGGCACTTACTAGCTGTGATGCCCAGCGTTCCTAACTTCGTACTAGCTGTGGGGTCCGCTGTTGCGAGGCACATACTAGCTGTGGTGACCAGTGTTCCTAATTACGTACTAGCGGTGGGGTCCGCTGTTGCAAGGCGCTAGCAGTGTGGCCCAGCGTGTTTAACTACGTACTAGCTGTGGGGTCCGCCGTTGCAAAACTCATACTAGCTGTGATGCCCTGTGGTTCTAACTACATACTATCTGTGGGCTCCGCAGTTGCAAGGCACCTACTAGCTGTAGGGCCCAGCGTGCCTAAAAACGTACTAGCTGTGGGGTCCGCCGTTGCAAAATCATACTAGCGGTGATGCCCAGCGTTTCTAATTAGGTACTAGCGGTGGGGTCCGCCGTTGCAAGGCACTTAATAGCTGCAGGGCCCAGCGTTCCCAAAAACGTACTATCTGTGGGGTCCGCTGTTGCAAGGCACTTACTAGCTGTGATGCCCAGCGTTCCTAACTTCGTACTAGCTGTGGGGTCCGCTTTTGCGAGGCACATAATAGCTGTGGTGACCAGTGTTCTTAATTACATACTATCTGTGGGCTCCGCAGTTGCAAGGCACCTACTAGCTGTAGGGCCCAGTGTTCCTAAAAACGTACTAGCTGTGGGGTCCGCCGTTGCAAAAACATACTAGCGGTGATGCCCAGCGTTTCTAATTAGGTACTAGCGGTGGGGTCCGCCGTTGCAGAACACATACTAGCTGTGATGCTGAGCGTTTCTAACTAGGTACTAGCGGTGGGGTCCGCTGTTGCAAAACACATACTACCTGTGATGCCCTGGTGTTCTAACTACATACTATCTGTGGGCTCCGCAGTTGCAAGGCACCTACTAGCTGTAGGGCCCAGCGTTCCTAAAAACGTACTAGCTGTGGGGTCCGCCGTTGCAAAAACATACTAGCGGTGATGCCCAGCGTTTCTAATTAGGTACTAGCGGTGGGGTCCGCCGTTGCAGAACACATACTAGCTGTGATGCTGAGCGTTTCTAACTAGGTACTAGCGGTGGGGTCCGCTGTTGCAAAACACATACTAGCTGTGATGCCCAGTGGGTCTAACTACGTACTAGCTGTGGGGTCCGCTGTTGCAAGGCACTTACCAGCTGTGATGCCCAGCGTTCCTTCTATATTAATAAAGCTGAAACGGGGTTTGTGTGTTTGTTTGTTTGTATGTATGTATGTTTGTTCCAGCATCACGCCCAAACGGCTGGACGGATTTTTATGAAACTACCTGTGTAGCATCCTTTTGACCCCGATTGAATAATAGGCTATGTGGCGTCCCAAAATTTTGATCGGGAGGGGGGGTTGTAAGGGGGGCCTAAGTATAAAAATAGTGCTAACTCATTAACTAATGGTCGAATTGTCATGAAATTTCACATGTAGTATTTTTAAAATCCAAACAGGAAAAAAAGGTGTGTGGCGTCCCAAAGTTTTGTTCGGGAGGGGGGGTTGTAAGGGGGGCCTAAGTATATAAATAGTGCTAACACATTAACTAATGGTCGAATTGTCATGAAATTTCACACGTAGTCTTTTTAAAAGCCAAACAAGAAAAAAAGGTGTGTGGCGTCCCAAAGTTTTGAACGGGAGGGGGGGGGGGGGGGGTTGTGGGAGGGCCTAAGTATAAATATAGAGCTAACTCATTAACTAATGGGCGAATCGTCATGAAATTTCACATGTAGTATTTTTAAAAGCCAAATAGAAAAATAAGGTGTGTGGCGTTCCAAAGTTTTGATCGGGAGGGGGGTTGTGGGGGGGCCTAAGTATAAATATAGAGCTAACTCTTTAACAGTTGGTCGGATTGTCATGAAATTTCACACGTAGTCTTTTTAAAAGTCAAACAGAAAAAAAAGGTGTGTGGCGTCCCAAAGTTTTGAACGGGAGGGGGGGGGGGGGGTTGTGGGGAGGCCTAAGTATAAATATAGAGCTAACTCATTAACTAATGGGCGAATCGTCATGAAATTTCACATGTAGTATTTTTAAAAGCCAAATAGGAAAAAAAAGGTGTGTGGCGTCCCAAAGTTTTGAACGGGAGGGGGGGTTGTGGGGGGGCCTAAGTATAAATATAGAGCTAACTCATTAACTAATGGGTGAATCGTCATGAAATTTCACGTAGTATTTTTAAAAGGCAAATAGGAAAATAAGGTGTGTGGCGTCCCAAAGTTTTGAACGGGAGGGGGGGTTGTGGGGGGGCCTAAGTATAAATATAGAGCTAATTCTTTAACGGTTGGTCGGATTGTCACGAAATTTCACATGGAGTATTCCTGAAGGCCAAATAGAAAAATAAGGTGTGTGGCGTCCAAAGTTTTGATCGGGAGGGGGGGTTGTAAGGGGGGCCTAAGTATATAAATAGTGCTAACACATTAACTAATGGTCGAATTGTCATGAAATTTCACACGTAGTCTTTTTAAAAGCCAAACAGGAAAAAAAGGTGTGTGGCGTCCCAAAGTTTTGAACGGGAGGGGGGGTTGTGGGGGGGCCTAAGTATAAATATAGAGCTAACTCATTAACTAATGGGCGAATCGTCATGAAATTTCACGTAGTATTTTTAAAAGCCAAATAGGAAAAAAAGGTGTGTGGCGTCCCAAAGTTTTGAACTCGTTCATCACAACATTATAATACACGTAAACATAACAATTGATCAATACTCAAAGTAATCATACTGCATTTATGTTTTAATACCTATTTAACCTTTATCAATATTTAATTAGATTCCATAGTAAACAAATATCTATAATTATACTTAATCGTATTTTAAAAAAAAATATATATTCTAATATTCAATCATTCACTTCTCATTTCATTGATCCTTAGTCTTCTGTCATTTTTCTGTTTATCAATTGCAAATATAATTTTTTCCGTAGTTTCTGTCAGTGTTTTTCTATAGTTTTATTTAGTTTGTCTGTCATGTCAATAACTCATTCGGGTTTCAAAAATTGTTCCTTACTTTAAGTTCGGCTAATGCAATTACATAATTGCAAAGCCTTAAACTAACTGCATACTTTTTTCTAATCCCGCGCCGATAATGTCTTCAAATAACTCCCCCCCCCCCCCCCCCCCCCCCCCCCCCCCCCCCCCCCCCCCCCCAATACATGTTTCAACAATAGTAACTTACTTTAAGTTCGGCTGATACAATACATTGCAGAGCCTAAAATTAGCCCCCCGTGTTTTTTTCGAATACCCCGTCGAATAATGTCTTCAAATATCTTCCCTCCCCCACTAAATAAAATCTTGCGTAGTCTGTCTGTCAGTACTGCGTCATTTTCTCATTTCCCCTTATTTCATAAATTTTCACTTCAGTTTGTCTGTGTTCTACTTTAAAAATTTTTTCTACCTGGTAACTAGTCTCATGTAAATTCTTTCTTAAGTAATTTTTCCATTCATTCACAACAGTCATACTATCATATTTTCTTAATTCTACCTTAATTTGCACTAACTGATAATTCATTATAATTTCTCCCTGGGAAAAACATTTTCTGACCATTTTTTTCTTACTTTGAAATTTATTTTTAACTACTAAATCTATACTCCTATTTTCTAAATTATTTCTAGAACTAATTTCCGAAACTATTTTGACTTCCTCCACCAAAATTTCTAAGTTTCTTTTTCTATTTCTACAGTTTGAACCTGTCCCTCTTTACCCTTATTTTCAATATTTTCTACTTTATTTTGATCTCTTATCTGCAAATTGTCCATCTTTCTTTCTAATTTCATTCCTGAATTTTGAATGTCACCTCTCAAATTCCCCATTTCCCCTTTCAAGTTCGTCTTTACCCTACTTAAAATTGTTTCTATATTTCCTAATTTTGTCTCTATGTTTCCTAATTTGTCCCCCATTTCCCTCTTTAAATTTATCTCTACCCCACTTAAGTTTGTCTCTAACCTTGTCATATCATTTTTTATGTCTTTTCTATTTTCAGCCACATCCCCCGTTAGATTTGCCAATTGCTGGGTTATTAATTCCATGAATCTATCCATCCTGTCTGATTTCTCTTTAGTGAGCTTCATCTAAATAATAAATTTTGTATCTCGAATACAAAAAAAAATATCAAAATGAATGTAAAAAAAATCTTTGATTCAATATTTTTAAATATATGTGAATAAAAATTCATATAATGAATTCCCCCACTCTCCAAACGAAACTCAAATCTCCTCATGGCCTTATTTTTCCTGATTTTAAATAAGACGTTTCTCTAGGCATGTTTAATTTTTATAAGAAAAAATGTTTCGGTGACTCTATGTGAGTTATTTATCAATTTACAATGAAAAAAAGGGAAATTATTTCCTCCACAAGTGATGCCAAATGAAAGGTAATTGATTAAATGATGAAAAAAAATTGGATTTCATTTGATTTCTAATTTTTAAAAATTTAAATATCATAACTAACTCTGTACATTCTTGGAATTTACGTTAATTGTACCAATAAAATCAAAATTGTTTCCCGGTATGATTCTAAAAAAAATATTAATTATAGCTATTATGTCCCGAAAAATTGGTACTTACCTCCAGAGGCGTAGATTCGCAAGGCCTATGAGTTTCGAAATTTGAATTTCATTTAGAGAGAGATGGGGAATTTAAAAAGAAATTAAAACATATTTATAAATAAACTGGCTTTTATAAAAAAAAAATTATGAATTTGAAGAATTGAAGTGGCCATATTGAAAAATTATATACAAAAATGGATACTACTTTGTGACGTCATACTTGAAACATATATACAATAAATTTTACTTTTTAACATAAAAATTGGAGTCCACACTCTCTCCACATCCCTTCAATCCTTTACCGGTCACTTTTACTCACTTTCAATCGTTTACTCACTACTTTTCACACATTTTCAACAAAAAAACAGACTGACGTATGCCGTGCAAGGCATTCTGGATCTCCCAACTCGAGTGTCTTTTGGCTTCCGTCTTTTATTTGTTTCCTAAATATTAAAATTTTCCGACGTTATCTTCCCTCTCTTCCTTTTCTTCTGTCTTCTTAATTATTATTTTAATTTCCTGCAGCTCTGTTTATTAATTTTGTCTCCTTCCTTTCTCAAAAATAGCATTCAAACTTGGTGAAATACACTTTCGGATCATTCTACGGCCTTGGATTGGATCCGTCCTCTATAATTGGATCACTTTTGGAACAGGCTTCCTTTTCAAAATTTTGAGCTGGCTTTTCCATTTGATGTGGGCAGTTTTTCTCTTCTTTTCCTTTTTCAATCTCTTCTTAATAATTGACTGTCTTTTTCTAAAAATGTTCAAAACCTTCTACCGACCAGTTTTTTAGCTATTGATCTTTTTTTCATTTGCGCTTATATCTTCTCCAATTCTTCTTCCTTTTTTTCTTTTAACTGCTTTATTTTCTTCCTGGGTGTGGAATTAATCTTTTCTGTAAATTTAGTTTCTTTTTTGAAGTTGGTTGGTTTCTTGATTGATGTTTAAAATGTTTGTTGATAACTGTAAGGTTAGGCCTGAAGCCACCTTTTCTTACTTTTATTTCTTTTCTTCTGGCAAATTGGTTCAAAAAAAAAATATATTATCTTAGACATCAGTTGTCCTGGCAACTGGTTTGTTTACATTACAGAATATATATATTTTTTAAATTTATATCCTATAACCTTTTATTTTTATTTTTAAACAGAAATTACGTTAGTTTTCGTGGTATAAGTTTTTTATGATTATTCATTTTTTGTTATCCATTCTAAGATATATTTTTATTTATTTATAATACTGAAACTACGAGCAAGTGTTTACTCTCAAAACCGTTTGTGGGTGAATTTAGCTCGCTGACGTAAAAACGCTAATTTTCTTAAATCGACATGGCCCATCTTTGTCGACAGCTACGTTTTAAAAAATATTTTTTTTTATATATAAACACTCGACACCATCAAACTACATGCACAAAAAAAATATTATCAACATTAGAACTACTTTGTACACAATATCTAACCTTTTATAATAAATTTCCCTATTAACCTAAAATTTCCCTATTAACCTAAATTTCCCTATTTATCTTAAATTAATATTATAATATTTATATAATTAATTTAAATAATTTATTTTTATCTAAAAACTATTAAAAATATCAAATATTTTGTTCAGAGCAATGAATCACACAATAAATATTATATTAATTTAGTATTATTATAATTATAAATTTAGTTCACATACAAATTTTATATATAAGATTCAATTATAAAAAGACATGCGAGAAAAAAAATTACATTAACACTATATCCTAGTTTTTAAACAATATTCATTATTCATCATACAAATTCAAAATATTGAGTGATTATATTTTATGTATTATTATTTTTTTATTTTTAATAAAATCGGACTATTATGTTTATTTTCTTTTTATTTCATTTCTATTTCTTTTATACAATAATCGAGACATGCAATTTTCCCGACTAAGTTTGAACACTTATTTATTTTATTTTTTTTCTATAGTTAATTTTTCTAAATTCCTGTATATTATTTACAGTCACCTTTCTATTTACTTGTTCATTTCTTTGACCTAGGTACAATTCTCTCGAATTTTTAGAATGGTTTTTCTTATTATTATTTTTGGAGTTTGGGGTCTTCCTATTGTTATTGTTATGCTTATTGTTATTATTTTCTTGTTGGTTATTGACGTACGGGCTATTTTTTTTTATATATGCATTATTATTATTGTTAATATTTATTTTCGCTAAGAGTTCAAATAATCTTTTGTCCTTAGAATCATTGGAGAATTTTGGGATTTTCCGATAGGAGTTTAACTGAAATAAAGGACTAAATATTATATTCTCTTTCAAACCTGAACTATTGTCTCTATTTAATTTTGTGTTAATTTTTACAATAAATTTTTGATGTTGTTGTGACATTTATTTATTTTTTTTCTAGGTTAAATTTTGTTATTTCTCATTCTTTTTGTTGTTAATTTTTTATTGTAACAATTTTGTTTTCAATGTTATCAACCTGACTCTTGATCTCTCCTTTTACTTGGTCCAATTGGTTTGTAAAATCCCGGCTCGAATCTTTTATTTTATTTTCAATATCTTTTTCGACATTATCAACTCGTGAATCTATGGCTACTAATCTTTCATTATTTTCTTTATATCGTCGGTTAATTTCATCAAATTTATAATTTAAATTTAAAATGGCTGTTTCCTATTTACTATTACATTCTAACATCTGTTTATTTGTTTGAGCTATTTTATTTTTAAATTCATTTTTAGTCGATTCATTTTGTTTTTTTAGATAATTTTTAGTCGATTCGTTTTGCGCCATAAGTCGGTGTAACATTTGCATTATACTACTATTCTTTGATTGAGCTATAGGACTAATTTCTTTAGTGATTGTGGTCTCTGATTTTTCACCTCTAGCAGTACCATCCTCAAAACTATCATCTAGCATTACCCGGTCAATCAGCCTATCAATAGTTTTCTGACTATCATGCGCTAATTCTTGGAATCCCGATTCATTTTGCATAGTACTATTCGCTCTACCCGCTACATAAATTTCACTAAGTCTTTCTCCGTATGACCCCCAGTACTGCTTGTTCGCCGTCTTTATTCATATTAGTGATTCCAGACCCTTCTACACTATGGTCCGCCATTTTGGACGCTACCTTTTACAAATGAAAAAAAAAAATTTAACTAACAAATTACAAAAATGATACATTTATTTTTTAACAATATTACCAATTTTATACATTTGAATTATTTTATTCGGGCGTCATAAATTGTTCAGTCCCTGTTCACTGCGACATTTATGTGACGGTTCTTATATTGATACTTATATATTTTTTTAATTTAAACTTATAATTAAACTATAAGTAAGAGACCTCATATGGTTGAAACTCAATAAGAACAATATAAGAAGTTACATTTAAAAAAAACATATTTCTTTATTTAAAATTTCCTTTTTTTTTTAATTTATTTTTATCGGGTTAATAACATAATTTACATACATAAAAAATACAATAAAATATAGACTTGCACGCCGTTTCATCTTGTGATCCTGTGACTTGATTTCGTCCCAACTATGTGGTGTGGTGTGGATTGCACAGACGCCTCAGATACCCTCTTCTGATTTCTTCCGACAGTCCATCATAATTCCTCCATTTCTCACTTCTTCATATCACCTCCACCTCTTATAAATATAAATTAATAAAAATAATAAAACTCACTGTTCCACACACATTTCCATACATCAACTGCGCATACAACCTCTCAATCCTCACTCTGAACATCGACTACCTTCTCTCTCGTGGGATATGGCTTCCCCATCTGTTTTATGCAATCCACACATCTCATTGGTTAAAATTCGTAATTATGCCTTTTTTTTATAATTATATTTTTTTTTACAAATTTTTTCTTCATCCTTATTTCACATTACTACAACTATATTTCTGATAATTAAACAAACCAAATAATTAAATTTCATACATTACTCAAATTTTATATATTACCAATTTATACCAATGATATAATACCAACCTTGACATAGTCTCACTTTCCATGAAGAGGGGCGTGTCATACTCATATCATTGTACCTCCACCTCTCTGTCTTTTCTTTTTTTGTTATGTATTATATGAACCATTACAATATATATTGTAATGGTCCACATTGACCATATTGACCATTACACTATTAAATGAAAAGAAATAAATGTAATTACAATTAGATAAATATGCCAAGCCTACATACATCTTATGTGAGGTTATCACAACTTGATACTGTGCAACAATCGATTAATGTATAAAACCAAATTATATAATTTGTAATTATTTATTTATTTATTTATTTAATAATGTAACAACGTAGTTGTGTCATATAAAAATTAGGAGTAAGAAATAGCATAAAAAATATATAATAATAAATAAAAGAAAAAAAAAAACATGTTTTGTTTTAATAAAGGTAGTGCAAATTTTGGCCAATAGAAAAATTAGGAGTGCAAAAAGATGGAGACTTTTTGGTTCCCACGAAAAAAGCAGGTTGTCTGTTGTCGGTATTCAGATAGTGAGGTGTGCGAGGGTGTCTGTGGAGGGATATGTAAAGATGTGCAGTGAAATGAGTGTGCCTGTCTGAGGACATATAAAGTAAAAAACAAGTATGTTTATCTCATCATCAAGAAGATCCAATGGTAGAGACACCAGGAAGCAGATCATGTAAAAATCATCAATACTATTTCATAAGTAACTGACTACAAAGAAGAATCAGAAGAAAAGACGTCTGAAGTCCAACAGCCATCCCATCTCATAAATGGTACAACACGGAGGCATCGTTCATCATCTCAATACAGCATGCAGGCCTATTTTAATATTAGGGTAATTTTTATGTGTGTACATGTGACTAACCCTTAATTTTTTTTTTTTTTTTAATTAGCAGTAACAAAAAAAGATTTAAAAAAAAAAAAAAATGTACGTCTTATCTTTTAATTGATTTTTATACCAAGCATTAAGTATGTTTATTATAAGTAAATGTAAAGTAGCTAAGATAAGAACCGTTACATAACTGTCGTGACAAACAGGGACTGAAAAATAAAAATTATGGCGCCCGAAGTAAATTAATAAAACAAAATATTACTTGTAATCTTATTTTTTTACATATATCATTGTGTTAGTTGTAAAATTTTAATTTAAGTTCTATATTTCATTGTAAAAAAATAGCGTCCCAAAATGGTGGAGCATAATGTAGAGGGTTCTGGAATCACAAACCAAATTAAAGATGGCGGTGTTATGTAAACAAGCCCGTTGCCAAGGCAACGGATTTAGAAGCAACGATATATTTTTTTTAAAACCAATTTAGAAGAGGACAAAGAAAATAAAGAAGAAAGAAACCTAAGGATGAAGAAAATAAAATAGAAAATCAACAGGAAGAAAGTAAGAATAACTTTAAAAGGAAGAAAAGGTGGCTATAGGCCTAACCTTACAGTTATCAAATAATATTTTGTACATCAATTACCAGATCCACCGACTTTAAAATGAAACCAAATTTTCAGAAGGGACTATTTTAACACCCAGGAACAAAATTAAACAGCTAAAAGAAGAAGGAATGAAGAAAATTTCAGGAAATTATAAGCAAAATTAAGAAAAGGTCAATAATTAAAAAACGAGTCGGTAGAAGGTTGTGAAAATTTTTAGGAAAAGACAGTTAATTATTAAGAAGAATTTGAAAAAGGAAAAGAAGAGAAAAACTACCCACATCAGATGGAAAAGCCAGCTCAAAATTTCAAAAAGGAAGCAAGTTCCAAAAATGATCCAATTATAGAGGACGGATCCAATCCAAAGCGGTATAAATGATCTGAAGGTGTATATCACAAAATTTACATGCTATTTTCGAGAAAAGAAGAAGCCAAAATTAAAAAGAAAAGTTACAGAAAATTAAGATGACAATTTAGAAAAAAGAAGAAACGGAAGAAAGGATAGAAAACACCAAAAAATTTTAATATTTAGAAGTAAAACAAGAGACAACAGGAAAAAGAAACTCGAATTTGCTACCCATTATTCCGTGCGGTGGCGGATTGGCAGTCTATGTTGGGTTCTGATAGAGGTGGAACCTATGAGAGACTAGTCTCTATATTTTTTGACAATTTCAGTGAAAAGAGTGAGTTAGCAAGTTAAAGTGAGTACTAAGTGAATAGTGAAGGGTAGAGAGGATGCGGGAAGAACGTGGACCTCATAATTTATATTAAAGGAGTAAAATTTGTAAATATATTTCAAGGTGACGTCACGAGGTAGGATTCATTTTATTTTTTGTATACATTTCAATGGCCAATTTTCAAGTTCGAAGTTTTTTTTTTTTTTTATTAAAATAGTTTTCATTGTAAATATGTTTTGATTTTTTTTTGATTCCCCATATGCTCTCTCAATGAAATTCAAATTTCAAAACTCATAGGCCTTGCGGACCCCAAAAATACCTTTGGAGGTGGGTACCAATTATTCAGGACACAATAGTTATAATTAATATTTTATTTAGAATCATACCGGGAAATAATTTTGATTTTTATTGGTACCGGTAACGTAAATTCCAAGAATGAAAAGAGTTATTTATGACATAGTTTTTTCCTTGGGAGCCTCACTCCATTAATCAATTTATAATTCATTTTTTTTATCTATTCAATTTAATATAACTATAGTCACCCTTTAAAAATAACTAGCAGCGGACAGCAGGAACTACCTAATATAACGAATAGACAAAGTGAAATTTATATATCGGGAAGAGCAAGTAGCACTGTTCGCGAGGAATCGGGATTTCAGGAATTAGAATCGGATAGTCATCAAACTATTGATAGGGTGATGCTAGACAGTAGTTTTGAGGATGGAAATTCGAAAGGTGACGAATCCGAGGCAATAGTTAACTATTGTAACTAACGAAAGTAGTCCTAAAGCTCAAGCAGAAAATAATAATCAAATATTACTAATGTTGCAACAAATTATAACGCAAAATGAAAATAGTATGTCGGAATTACAAAATAAAATAGAATTAACAAATCAGAATATTTCCGAAATAAACTGTAATGTAAACAACAACCCGTACCCATGACAACTAATGTCTAAGCGACATTATAATTTTAGAACCAATTTGAGAGAAGAAATCGAATTTTAGGCCCAAAGAAGAGAATAAAGACGTACACAAGGAGTGAAAAGCAGAAAGGAACAAAATTCAGTTAAAAGAAATAAGCAAACAATATAATAACCTAAAATGGCGTAGGAAAGGATATTTTTTTTTTGAAACCCAAAATAGACTCAAAAAACTGAAGAACGAAGAACCAAATCTTGAGAAAAGTTAAAAAACATAGTCAAGAAGAAAAGGAGACTGTAAAAAGTGGATGAAATGAAGAAGAAACGAACATTTTAGTGAAATAAGAACATTTTTATAAAACTCAAAAACAGAAGAAATATGAACAGGAATCTTTTGGAATTTTGCATAAAAGTTCCAACATTTATTAAGAAGAGATTGAAAAAGGAAAATACAAAGAAAATAGCCGTTTAATGAAAATTTATAAATATAGAAGCCCTAACCAAGACGAAGTTCGGATTCTTGCCGCTTGGGGTTTCAGTTACTACAAAACATACAAATGAAGCATGTTCCAGAAAACATCGAATCATAGAGGACGGATCCAATCCAAGGTCGTAGAATGATCTGAAAGTGTATTTCACCGAAGTTTGAATACTGTTTTTGAAAAACGTAGGAGTCAAAATTTAAAAGCAAACCCGCAGAAAATTAAAAGAATATTTAATAAGAAAGAAGAAAAAGAAACGAAGGAAGAAGACGCAAAAAATTGTTTAAAGATGAAAATGATCAAGTTCCAAAAAACAAAACAGCGACGGAAAGACAATATCAAGCTACCATTTCGAGGGTGTTGTTCAGTTGTCCTCCAGTCTTTGTAGGCCAAAACCTGTTCCGAGGAGTCTAGTTTTCATAGTAATAACTATTATAAAAGTTGAGACAATGAGTAAAAGTGCGAAGTGACATTGAATAGATGTGAGCAGATGGAGGGCATAATTTTTGTTAATATTTATATGTAATTAATGTTAATTTTACTTTAGATCCATGGCGTCATGCGAGTACTCAAATTAATATACAATTTTATTCCAAAATGGCCGGTCAACAAGTATTCAATAAATTTTTTCAATTATGTGAATTTGTAAGAATGTTTTAAATTTCTTTTTAATTCCCCAAATCTCTCTCAGCGAAGTTCAAATTTCGAAATTCATGGGGCCCCACGGACTACACATTTGAGGTCGGTACCAATTTTTTCGGGACATAATGTTTAATAATCTTAAATTTCAGAATTAGTATATCGGGTGATATTTTGATTTTTTTATTGGTACTATTAAAGTAAATTGCAAGTTTTGTAAGGTTATTTATGACATATGTTTGTTTTTTAGTTTATTATTAAAAGCCTCACTCAACCATATGATAGATTATTTTATTTTTTTTTTGAAAATTTCAGTCCATTTTTTTTATATTAGTATTATTCAATTCATTTCTTTAAAGTAAAAACTTAGCATTATGACATCCTCCTTGTGGGGATATTTCATTTTATATAAATAAAATCAATTCTTTAAATCTATTATTTAGCAATATGGCATCTTCTTGTAGGGATTAATTTCTTGATTTTTTAGTTTGCAGTTTATTTTTTGTTTAAAAATTTAATATAAGTAATAAAAGCCTAACATTCACTTGTGTGGATTAATTCTTGATTTTTTTTAGTATTTTTCTTTTAATTATTATTGTAAATTGATAAATAACCCGTCTAGAATCATCGAAAAAATTTTTTTTTGTTAGTAAAGATTAAATATGCCTAAGGTTGCTTCTGAGTTAAAATCAAGAAATAAGGGGCCATGAGGAGATTTGAGTTTCGTTTGGAGAGTGGGGGAATACATTATATGCATTTTTGTTCAGATAAATTTGAAAGGAAATATTGAACTATTTTTTTTTTGTTTACATCTATTTTTGTTTATATATATATATATTTTTTTGACATACTATTTAATCATTAACAATGCCATTGACTAGAAGAAGAGAATAGGGAGGAATCGAGTTCCGACGAAAGATCTGATATGGAGGTCTCGATTATTTTACATTTTTTTTTGAAAATTTCAGTCCATTTTTTTTATATTAGTATTATTCAATTCATTTCTTTAAAGTAAAAACTTAGCATTATGACATCCTCCTTGTGGGGATATTTCATTTTATATAAATAAAATCAATTCTTTAAATCTATTATTTAGCAAAACAATAAACATGAAATAGCTTTTTCTAAATTAGATCAAAAATGTGAACAAACAAATAATATTATTAATGATTTTTCAAAAGAAATAAAGGAAATTTATCAACAAAATAATAATACAGACGAAATATTAGCGGAGAGAAAAACGGATTTTGTAGATATTAAAAATAAATGTGAAAATAAATTAATAATTGATGATAAGAGATTAAATGTAATAGGGAATGTTCAGAAAAATGAATTAGAAATAATAAAAAGTAAATCAAATAGAAATAGGAACAAAAATAGAAAAGAAAATAGAAAAATAAAATTGAACCAAGAAATAAATAAAGATTATATCCCACTCAATCCATTATGTCGGCTAAGTTGTATTAGATAGAAAAATTTATAAATTTGCAAAAATATCCAAAAATAAAATAAAAAATAAAAATAGTCTTACCTTAAGAGTCAAAGTAAAAAAATGCAATGCTAAGAATATTTGTAAAATAAAGGTCATATTCGCCAAGTAAATTTGGATAAGCAAAAATTTAAAAAAATTAATAATAAAAGAAAAGCTAAAGTAATGTTCCAACCAAATTCTAGGAGAATTAGATATCGGAAAATAAATTTGTACAAATATGAAAATAAACAAAAACTAAGTAAGCAATTTAAAATCCCACATATAATAAATTTAAGTAGAAATATCTCTAAATTAAAGAAAATTAAAAATCACATGAAATTTTAAAAAAAAGTTTCATTCAAATAAACTAGTGGATTATCCTATTATGACAAGGAACGCCCAATTGGATTTTGTAATGGATTTACGGATGTGGTTTGTAGATAGAATTTTTTGTGTTTCGTGTAAACTCTTAATAAAATAAAATAATAATATTATAACAAGAAAATAATGTTTCTGAACTAGTTATAAGGGAATTTTGAATATGTGAAAAATATTTGCGGAATTTCAGTAAATAAAATGTAATAAAAAATATAAACGTAGTTGTACGATTTATTTTAAAAAGAATAATACATAAAATAGTAAATAAGTTATTTTGAATTGTTAAAAGGTACTTTACCAAATAAAAATTATTTATAATAATGGATCTTATTTGGTGACAGATTTATCTATGAAGAGAAAAATTAAGGGGACGTACAGTGGGATATTAGAATAATATTAGGATATTAGAATAATTGATGATATATCATAAATTTGTAGGTGGGTGTATTATAATGAAAATGTTTGCTTGCATGTATTTTTTTATGTATTTGAAATCTTATATTAATTATTGTATATAAAAATGGGTACTAGAATTGTTAATCTATTGTTGTATCATGATGGTAAATTTAATATTATAATGGTCTAAAATGGACTTTAAAAAAATTATATAAAATATCTCAAAATAATATGAGAAAAATAAAAAAAAATTTAATAAGAAATTTTATATGGGAGTAATATTCATTCCATGGTTGTATATCTGCTCTGAGCATCAAATTTGATATTTTTAATTGTTTAAAAAAAAATATATATATATTATTTATATAAATTATATATAAAAAAATATTTTATATTGGTATGTGTTAGTAGTAAGAGGGAAGTTAATTATAACGATATTTTATGCATGTGTTTTATTGGTTGTTTGTTATTTAAAACAATATTATAGTGTGGGGTGTTTTGAAATAAAAATATAAAATTAAAAAAAAAAAGTTTAAAGGGTTTGTTATAATAGCGTAACACTCAAAAAATTGGGCAATTTTGAGATAGGAAGGTCAGCGATCCTGCGTTTGTGAGCTAGAATTCACCCATAAAATGGTTTTGAGAGCAAACATTTGCTTAGTAGTTTCTGAATAAAAAAAAAATAATAATGAAATTCAAATATCCTCAAATGGATGAATAAAAAAAAAAAAACATCATAAAAATATGTAGACTATGAAACGACGTAATTCTGTGTAACAAATAATATAATAAATAAAAATGATATAGAATGCAAATCTAAATGGAGAAATGTAACCAGAATATTTTCTTTTTGAAAATATTATCTGGAATGCATTATAGATAAATTATAATAGTAAATAGGGAAAGAGAGTCCGTGTAACAGGAATGGCCGATATTTAAATGAAAAGTAAACAATAATAAATAAAATGAAATTATGAATAATTTGCTCGAGTGATGTCTGGTTATTATAGAAATAATGAAAGTAAACAAATAATAAATAAAAAGGTATATAATGTAAAGAAATAGAGAAAAGTAAATATGATATTGATAAATGGAATATTAAATAAATAAAAATAGAATGAAGGAAGGAAAGCAATAAGATAAAAATCAGAAGGTTAGAGTGAGTTGAATTTTTTTAAGAAGTAGGAATAATGTATGAATATTAAATTTATAGGCTTAGCCTACAATGAAGGAAAATTAGTGTGAGTATATTATTTTATGGGAAATAGGCTAAGACCAAAGAAGGTCAGGACGGTTTAAAAAAAATACCGGGGTGTTATTTATTGAATTTATTATTAAAATAGTGTAGTGGGAATTGTTGTTAAGTACTATTTTGATTAATGAACTATATATAAAGTGATTAAGTTAAAATGTCCCCACAAGAAGGATGTCAAATGCTATTTTTAATGATTAATTGACTTTAATGACGGATTTTAATTGAATAATAAAAAATGAATTTAAGTTAGTTTCAGTCTTTCAAAATAAAAAAAATATATACCATAACTAACTCTGTACATTCTTGGAATTTACGTTAATTGTACCAATAAACTGAAAATTGTTTCCCGGTATGATTCTAAAATAAAATATTAATTATAGCTATTGTGTCCCGAAAAATTGGTACTCACCTCCAAAGGTGTAGGGATCCGCAAGGCCTATGAGTTTCGAAATTTGAATTTCATTGAGAGAGAGATGGGGAATTTAAAAAGAAATTAAAACATATTTATAAATAAGCTGGCTTTACTAAAAAATTTATAAATTTGAAAAATTAAAGTGGCCATATTGAAAATTATATACAAAAATGGATACTACCTGGTGACGTCACACTTGAACATATGTACAATTTATTTTACTTTTTTAACATAAAAATTGGAGTCCACACTCTCTCCACATCCCTTCAACCCTTCACCGGTCACTTTTACTCACTTTCACTTGTTACTCAAATCTCTTCACACGTCTTTAACAAAAAACCAGAGACTAGTCTCACATAGGTTGTGCCCTGTGAGAGGCGACACATCGACTGAATTCTAGCTGTTTGCACTGCATTGTGGGTCGGCAGATTCGGATGTCTTCTGTTTTCCGTCTCTTGTTTTTCTTAAATATTAAACTTTTTTGGCGTTTTCTTCCCTCGTTTCTTTTTCTTCCTTCTTATTAAATATTCCCTGAATTTTCTGTAGCTCTGTTTATTAATTTTGACTCCTGCTTTTTTCAAAAACAGTGTTCAAACTTCGGTGAAATACACTTTCGGATCATTCTACGGCCTTGGATTGGATCCGTCCTCTATGATTGGATCAATTTTGGAACAGGCTTCCTTTTCAAAATTTTGAGCTGGCTTTTCCATCTGATGTGGGCCGTTTTTCTCTTCTTTTACTTTTTCAATCTCTTCTTAATAATTGACTGTCTTGTTCTAAAAATTTTCAAAGCCTTCTACCGACCAGTTTTTTAACTATTGATCTTGTTTTTCATTTGCGTTTATATTTTCTCCAATTCTTCTTCCTTTTTTTCTTTTAACTGTTTTATTTTCTTCCTGGGTGTGGAATTAATTTTTCCTGTAAATTTAGTTTCTTTTTGAAGTTGATTGGTTTCTTAATTGATGTCTCAAATGTTCGTTGATAACTGTAAGGTTAGGCCTAAAGCTACCTTTTATTCCTTTTATTTCTTTTAATGTTGTTCTTACTTTGCTGAATTTCTATTTTATTTTACTTTAGGTTTCTTTCTTCTTTATTTGCTTTTAATTTTTTCTTCTTTCAAATTGGTTCCAAAAAATTATAACGTCGCTTCGACATCAGTTGTCTTGGCAACGGGTTTGTTTACATTACATTGTATGGAAAATATTGATTATTTGTTGGATTTTTGAATGTGTATTGTGCGTATAGAGAATAGAGAAGTGGTTGGTGGAAGTAATGAGATAGATAAAATAATTGTTATAAAAATAAAGCATAATATTCCAAATAATATATAATTGTAAAGTAAAAGTTACCTGCATAAATGTAATCCAATGATAAAATAGAAAAATATAAAATAATTTCTTATATCGATGCACAATTTATTGATAACAATGCAAATGGATAAAAAGCTAATATAAATCTTGAAGCACATAACAATTACAAAGAATTTTGGTAACACTTATCAATATTTAAAGAATAAGTGAAGAGGTTAGAAATCTCCAATGTAGATTGGTTCTTTGAATGGGTGAATCAAGTAAAAGCAGTAATTCGAGGCCATCTGAACAAAAAGATTGCTTAAAAAAACAAAAGGATTAGGATGATAAAAAAAAAAAAATCATTTAAAGTAAAATATAGCAAATATGAGTATATGGGAAATAAGTTACCTTCATTTGTTAAACAGCGTGTACACCTTCATAAATATTTGGATTACCGTATTTGCAAGGATCATACAGATAATTTGAGTCGAGAGTAAAGACACACACAAAAAAAAAAAAAAAAAAAAAAAAAAAAAGAATATAATAATATTTAAAAATAGATTATTATAGTGGATTTGGCCTCGGCAGACACCACACTAGCCATTGCTTTTCTTAAACTACACTATAAAATATAATTCTGCTAAAGACGGGATACTGGAGGGAGGAGCCCAGACAGAGGGCCCAAGCAAGCGGCCCCAGCCCCAGCCAGCCGGAGGCACAGCCGGACCACATCACCCAAAACAATATACATAGCGCCGACCAGTGACTGGAGTGGAGGCTCCTGAAGGAAGGTCTGCATGTAGTGCCGGCCGTCCAGACCTTCGGAGCTCCTGGGTCTATAGACCAGTGTCCCCCACAGACCCCCAGCCAAGCCAGCAACCCCAAACCCAGGCCCCCCACCGGAACCCGCCCCCCAGTCAGAGCTTACATTGGTTCAATTTATAGCTAAGGAATCTGGGTCTGATTTTGAATTTGCATTATAAATCTGTAAATGGATTGGTAAATAAAAATGATGCGGGTTATTAAAAGCTGGGGATAGTTAAAGGGGGCTTGGGTTAGCTTATACAGTTCCGTGAACCGAAGTTCTCTCTGGGTATGATATTTGGTACATGTAAGTACAATGTGCTCCAGGTTCTCCTCCACCCGACATACCCGGCACAGTGGGCTGTCTGCCTTGCCTATCCTAAAGAGATACGTCCCACAGATCCCGTGGTTCACCCTCAATCTATTGATAACAGTACGTACAGACTTGGGGAGACAGGCCTCCCTGTACCAGGGTTCTGAGCCCACTCTCGGGTTCATCCTCTTATACCAACTTCCTTTGTCACTACTGGTATACATCTCTTGCCAAATGGACCGACAGTTCCTTTTAATTTGTCCACTAAGATCCTCTTTGGGTAGCCGGACTGGTAAGGGGGTCCTTTCTGATAACGCTTGTTTAGCAAAACCATCCACCACTTCGTTATATTTTATTCCTATATGAGCCTTTATCCAACAGAACACTACAACTTTGCCTGACTCTTGTATGTTGTTTAAAGTCAATAGGAGGCTCAACTCGAAATTATTTAAGTGAACTCCAATTTTAATATTGCTAAGTTTTGTAATACAACTTTGACTGTCGGAAAAGATAACCACTCTATTGAAAGGTAACTTCTCTAAGTACTTTAAAGCCTCGAGAATGGCAACTAACTCGGCAGAATATATTGTTGTTAGCTCTGGCAACTTAAACAACTCAGATCTATCTAATTGTGGGTCAAAGAAGGCACAACCTACCTTACTGTCTTTTACAGAGCCATCTGTAAAAATATAATGCCACTGTGGCCATAAAAGCTGGATATCCATGGAGAAAGCAGAGTTGGTAAATAGCGAAGGGATTGACGAATAGTCTCGCAAAAAGGCCGTAGAGATAGCAACTTTATGCAAGAAGTACTGTGAGTTGTACACCGGTAATTTTGTGTTTACATAAATTTGGGTGTAATATTTGGTTATGGCTGTGAAATTATATGCTAAACTGGGTGACCTTTTTTTCAGCCAGAAGCTACTTGTTAGATCTAATTTTACTAATTGGGATATTTTATTAACTGTGGGAGATTCTACAGAAATGAGTCGCAGCAAAAACCTTTGGGTTAAGATTTGTCGCCGAACCTCTAGCGGCGGTTCATTCGCTTCTGCATGAATAACATCTATCGGGGTGCTCCGTAGATATCCCTGGATTTGCCGCAAACAGCGATTCTGAACTAATTGTACCTTCTGGAGATTGGTTTTCGCTGCGTCACCATAAAATAATGAGCCGAAGTCTATTATGGATCTTATGTTGGATCTGTAAAAGAGGAGGCCGATATTTGGATCTGAGCCCCACCTAAAATGGCTGAAACAGCGCAAGATGTTGATCCGGGATTCTAACTGACCCAACAGATAGTTAATGTGCGCTTTCCAACTTAAAGTTTTATCTAAGTACAGACCCAAGAATTTAGCTTCCTTATTTACCCTATAGTTATCATTACCAAGAGTGACTACTTCTCCCAAAGGTAATCTTCTCTGCCGAGAGAACGGACACAAAAAGGATTTACTAGAGGATATCGACAATCCGATCTGAAGGAACCATGCCTTGAGACTGGACATTGCAGTGTTAAGCGACTCTAAAGCCTTTTTAACGTTTTTATGTATTACATAAAGACAAATATCGGCAGCATATTGCAGAATTCTCACACCAGGGGGTAAAACAGATTCAATACCAGAAACGTTTAAGGCGTACAAAATGGGACTAAGTATATCACCCTGAGAGAGCCCGCTGTTAGCTACCCTAGGACCACACATAGTGTTACCAACTCTGAGATAAATATTTCTATCTGAAGCTAGATTTATAATACTTTTAGCCACTTTCCCTGGGATGCCAATCTCAATCATTTTATTACCCAAAAGAGACAGATCTACGCTATCGTAAGCAGCTGAGATGTCTAAAAATACAGCCAAAGTGGATTTTTGTGTTGAAAATGCAAGGTGGATATCGGTTATCAGTTCAGAATGTGCATGATATATTGATTTGCCCTTGCGAAAACCAAATTGAATGGTTGGGACTTTATTATAATATTCTGCCCACCATTCGAGACGATACTTAATCATTCGTTGGAAGGTTTTTTTAACACAAGAGGAGAGGGAGATGGGACGGTAGGACTTGGCCTGGGATGGCTCTTGGTTACGTTTTAGGGGAATAACAAGATGCTCCCTCCAGTCGTCCGGGAAACAGCCTGAGTTCCACATCTCATTGAAAATGTGAAGTAATGCTATTTTAGCTTTGGGAGGTAGGTTAGAGAGCATAGAATAGTGAATATTGTCCATACCAGGAGCAGAATTGTTTACATTTTTTAATGCGGACTTTATTTCGGCTACTGTGAAGGGTTGTGAAAAGACGCTTTGGTCGGACTCATGGCTATCGAAGGTGTTCCTAACAAAAGGAGGAGTAAGGTTTTCTAGGAACTCTTTTGTCCAGTCTCCTGTTTTGATGCAAGTAGGGTTTTTTCCATTAATATTTTTTAATGATTTTAGTTTTTTCCAAATAACAGTTAATGGCGTATTTCGATTTAAAGACAAAATTCTGACCAATTTTTCTTTTTACTATCTTTTATGATTCTTTTCGTTTCTAATACTTTCCTTTGATAGTATAGAAAATTGCTTTCGACGGATTCCTTTTGTATGTTAAGTAAGCCAGGTGCCGATCCCGGATATGTGTCTCACACTCCGAATTCCACCATGCTTTAGGTTTTCTCGAGTTGCTGTTAGACGGAAAATTTGACGGAATGGCTTTTTCGCATGCCTCGTTAATGAGATTTATAAATTCATTGTATTTTACGTTTTTACAATTTCGATTGTTCATGTAGGATGAAAATGTAGTCCAGTCGGCTTTTTTAATGTTCCACTTATTTTTATGAGAGACCCAGGGATAATTAAATATTTTAGACGAAAAAATAATTGGCAAGTGGTTTGAGCCCATGGGATCCTGAAGAGTCGCCCATTGAAAACTATGGGCTATGTTCCGGGAAACAAAGGTCAGATCTATGGCAGATAGACGAGTTTGGTAAATATTGTTTACATAAATGGGTGAGCCATCGTTCAAAAATACAAGTTGGTTATCGTCTACAGCTTCCATTAAAGCTTCCCCTTTACTATTTGTAAAACTGGAACCGAAAGCTTGGTGATGACATTTAAAATCTCCCCCCAGGACGAGACCCTGGGAGCTGGGGACAGCCCCAATGAAGGTGTTCCACTGAAGGTGGGAAACGGAACTGTTGGGGTGATTGTACAGCGACACTATAGAGACGGACCTACCTGAGTTCTCTTCCAAGGACACTCCCACAGCCATCAAGCCCTCTAATCCTTCAAATAAACTAATTCTGCTAAATGCTATATTGGACCTAATTAAAATAGCCACTCCTGCTCTTCCATCCTCTCGGTCTTCACGGACCACATTATAACCCCGGAAGTGAACCGGTCTATTGGGTTTAAACCATGTTTCCGATAAAAGAGCAATATCTATGTTTTCTCTAACTAGGCAATATTCTAGAGAACCCTTATTCGAAATAGCAGAACGGGCGTTACATTGTAAAAATTTAAACTGCATTCTAAGTGACAAATATTGGACACCCTCCCCTATGTATCCATAGGAGGGGGAGCGGTGTTATTGTGTACCTTATAATCAAGTAAAAATTTGTTCAATAGATCTCCTAAACGTACCAAGGCATGGTCACTCTCTGAATATGTTTTTGTATTTATTTCATTTATGAGTTGGGAAATTTGATTCATATGATTGTGAATATTCAAAGGAAGAGTAATTTTTGTTGGAGGTACCTTTCTATCTATAGTGGGACGTGAGACGGGCGTAGGAGGTTTTAATTGCTGTATCGGTGAGGGTACTGGGATTGACTTCTGATAAGGGAGGGTGGTGCGGAACGTAGTGCGAGGTCTGGCCCTAGCTCTGAATGGGGCAGGGTCGACCCTGAGGGGACTAGCCCCTGTCGGGACAGAATCCAGCTGGGGGAAGTGCTCCTCAGACAATAAGGAAAACTGATTAAAAGATGCAACCTCGGAGTAAGAAGTATTATTAAGTATTGACTTTCGTTTATTTTCAATTTTCTGTAGATATACGGGACATTTACGGTCGGTGGCCAGATGTGGCCCTCCACAGTGAAGACAGGTAGGGTTGGGGGCCGTGGAAGGACATGGATCCGTCTCGTGCTCCCCACCGCAAATCTCACATCGCTTCTTACCCTTACATTGTATCTCAATGTGACCAAAACGTAAACATTGCTTGCACTGTCTAAGAGGGGGGATGTACGGATCTACGCTGCATCTAGCTCCATAAATAGAGACATATTCCGGGATAGATTGGGAGTCAAAAGAAAGAATGCAAGTTCTGAGTTTAATTATTTTATCATTTGAAATTCGTTTAGTTAGCCTTCTAACATTGATAACTTTAAGGGGTGATTTTATTTGTTCTAAAATTTCTGACTCACTTAAATCCGGATCTACATTTCTTATAACTCCACTTTTATACAACAAGAAATTAGGGATATAGGCGCGGAAACTTACTTTTTCGAAAAAATCCGTCTCCAACGTCGAATTACATGCTGTTGCAGTTTTAAATTCTAATTTAATTCTATTTTTTCCAACACTGATAATATTGAGGATTTCATTAGTTAATGATTCACCTAAGGTGAATAATTTCCTTCCAAATGACATCGGGTGCAAATTTCCTAAATTACCTTCATTGCTCTCTACAAATAAGAAATATGGACCATTGTCTGTATTTCTAAATCTATTTTTTTTTAATTGGTCAAAGAAATTTTTTGTTTGATGTGTATAGTTATATTGAGCAAACTCAGTTATTTTATTTATCGGGGTTAATTCTGCCCTATCCGCCTGTCTTTTCAATGATGTAGTTGTTTCCATTACTATATTTTTATTATCATTAATGGAAATATTAATAGCAGGGTCAGGAGGGCCTGGCCCTGAATCGTGTTTTAACATCTAGTTAATGGGTACGTTACTAAGTACGAACTTTTTGCGAGTTTGCTCAATATAACTATAGACATCAAACAAAAAATTTCTTTGACCAGGAAAATGAAATAAAGAATTAAACAAAAAAAAAGGAACGTACACAGTAGTGGTGTACTTATCACTAATCCTAGAACTGCTTGGGATCAGGCACACGACGGAAAATAAGAATTAAAATGAAAAAAAAACAAAAAAAAAACATAAATCTCGAAAGTTAACATAAACTTTTTATATGCACTATAAGATGGATATAAAATGTAGTATATGTGACTTACTTGAGGTAATGATTTCGATCGATTTATCTGTACTCTGGAATGATTAAATGAATGGGATGTAAATGGATATTTCTATTGCAGAATATACCTTGGATAGACGAGTAATGCACTTTATAGTCAATGAACCAACTGACTCTATGACTAGTTAGAATATGGGTCAAGACGCCATCTTGGAATGTTATATTTGGTATGATTTAGCAGTAAAAGTGTAAAATGTTTATGTAAACAAACAAAAAAAAAAATAATAATAATAATGTATTTTATTTTTTTTAGATTTAAGGGAGAGGCAATGTAATGGTCCACATTGACCATTACACTATTAAATGAAAGGAAATAAATGTAATTACAATTAGATAAATATGCCAAGCCTAGATCCATCGAGTGTGAGGTTATGTGAGATTATCACAACTTGATACTGTACAACAATCGATTAATGTATAAAACCAAATTATATAATTTGTTAATTATTTATTGGCCTGCAGGCGCTCCTTTGGCAAAACATGGGGCCTCAATCCCAAAATGGTACACTGGATGTACACAACGGTAGTGAGACCTACTCCTTAGTCTGGTGGCAGAAAGCCGATACGGGACAAAGGAGGAAACAACTGGAAAAAGTCCAAAGACTTTCCTGCTTGGGAATCATTGGGGCCATGAGCACCACCCCAACAGCAGCCATGGAAACCCTTCTAAACCTCCCCCCACTTTTCTTGATGGTGAAAGCGGAGGCAAGAAGGGGAGCCTATAGGCTGAAACCTAATACCGGACAACACACCGAGATCCGGGCATTCAGTAATCTTCTGGGACATTTTGGAGGACCCTGTACTAAACATGAGTTCAGACAAAATGATACCATTTTTCAACTTTAATAGGAAAATTAAAGTATCAATACCAGACAGAAGTAACTACTGTCTGGAACTTGAGACCCAAGATCGGGATAAGCTGGTCTGGTTCACAGACGGCTCAAAAACCGAGTGAGGAGTTGGAGCTGGAATACATAGAAGGACAGTCAAGGGAGATACTAGTATATCCCTAGGTGTGTATCCAAGCTGAAGTATATGCCATCCTCGGGTGTGCCTGGCTCATTAAGAGACAGAACATCAGGGGAGGGCGAATCTTGATATTGTCTGACAGACAAGCAGCGCTGCAAGTGTTTCGAGCTGTCATCATATATTCCAAAATCGTCCTAGAATGCCTTCAAGCACTGGAGTCCCTGACGGATCAGAATAGAGTGGAATTGAGATGGGTGCCAGGCCCCTGGGGGTTTGAGGGCAACGAAAGGGCTGATCAACTGGCCCGGTCAGGAGCTGACAGAAAACCTATAGGACCGGAACCTTTCTGCGGGATCTCTAAGAGCATCGCAAGGGCGGCAATAAATGGTTGGCTGACCAGGAATCACATCCAGTTCTGGAGAGGGGTCCCAAAGCAAAGACATTCAAAACTCTTTGTAGCGGAACCCTCAGAGAAAACAACCGAGAACTCCTGAATATGAGCAGAATGGATCTAAGAGCTATGACAGGGCTGATTACAGGACACTGTTATATGAACACACACCTATACAATATGGGCATCGCTAGAAGCCCTCTGTGCAGGAAATGTGACGAGGAAAATAAGACTCCGGTTGATATTCTAAGCCGGTGCGGGGCACTAGAAAGCAGACGTTTCCACTGCTTCGGGTCTGCCATAACAGACCCGAAGCAGGTAATGGAAGGAACCTGCAGAAAAATCCTGGACTATATCAAAGATACAGGGCTGCTGTAGGGACCAACACACACAGGGCACACAATAGGCCTACTCTGGCCGCGGTGACACAAATCAGCCCTCGGAAAAAAAAAAAAATAAATAATAAAAAAAAAAATTATTTATTTATTTAATAATGTTACAACGTAGTTTTAAAAATATATATATATATATATCACCTGTTTAGTACAGAGACGACAGAAGACCGATGCAACAATCAGAATAATAACGAACTTGACGACCTGACCAGACTGGGCACAAGTTCAATGAAACAAGCTGTTTATTTGTCTCTCTGTAATATTCACAAATATCATAACAACACTAAGTTTTTCGTTAACCGGTTCGCGGACGTGTAATTGTTGTCGACGTCAGTGGCAATAAAAAAACACTAAGAGCTCCCACGTACGTCAGGACTAGAGCGCACGCGTAGTAGTAATACAACGTTTACAGAGCAAAGGGCACTCGTGGCGCCATCTGTTCAAAATTAAAATGACCATAAAATTGATAATTGATAATTGAATAATTGAAAGCTGTAAAAAACAGGCACCTCGAATGAAAATGAATCAATAAGATGTAAATAAATCAATAATAGTGTTGTTTAATCGAATGTTTTCATTATCCTAAAATGAAAAAAAAAATTAAAATTACCATAAAATTGAAAATAATGTTAATACATGGATGAAAATTTGTAGGATGTTAGGTCCAAGTGTCCTTAACATTTTGCATGCAAGAAACCCAAAATCGGTGATGGAGTATTTGAGTAATTAATTTTTATCGACATAGGTCAGTTTTTCACTATTCGAATTAAAACTCGATCACATTTGTATGCACATTTTAATTTGACATGTCTTTCTGTTAATTGGACTATACATATATAAAATAAAAAAAATAAAACACCTACTTTTTTCACACGATTTTCTTCTCCGTATACGTCAATTTACGTTTGGCCAGTTTTTAAACGATTTTTTCAAGATAATTAAATTTTTTTTTGCGATTATGACTTGACAAAAAAAATTGACAAAATCGTTTTCTTACTTCTCGATGATGTAGGAAACTGTAAAAAAAATTTAAACTGATTCGGAGATCCTCGACAAAATGATGGGTAAATTTTAAAAAGAATGACCCAGGGACAAAACCAATATTGAGAATAAAAGCGGAGTTTACAGCTTAGAGTGCGCGACGTGCAGTCAATTATACATTGGATAGACGGGACGTTGTTTTAAAGACGTTGTTTTAAAGGGAACACAGCCGAAATAAAAAACCGAGGCAACCGCTAGGACTGCCAGTGATGCTAAGTATTCACTAGCTGTGGTTTCCGCCGTTGAATAACCCGCACTAGCTTTGATGCCCAGGGGTCCTAAAAACTTACTAGCTGGGATGTCTGCCGTTGAAGGACTATAAGCGTTATTCCATATGAATAATTGGAAATTATAACATCATGAATGTACTGTTGAAGAATTGAATAGGATTCGAACGAGAAATATTAGGAGAAAAGTCAAAGTTCCCCGGGCAACGCCGGGTACTACTGCTAGTTATTAAAAAGAAATATAAAAATAATGTTATCCTAGTGTATATGGTATATGTACAGATGCATTATTTTATGAAATCTTATATCCCGATAAAAGCGGCGATTTTTATAAAGATTTGGTGAATGATACTGTATATATGAGCCACTTTGATAGTTCAGATTATCCTCCTTCTCATCTATGTTATTCTATAGTTAATAAAAAAATATAAGGTAAATTTAAAGACGCATGTTTAAGTATTCCAATTTAAAAATATGTTGACCTTAGATCAAAATTATACAGTTTTATTAAATATATAAATCTTGTATCAACCTACTATTATGAAAGTGAAGGGTATTAAGAAATCTGTTGTAAAAAAATTTATTACTTTTGATGATTTTTAACATGTTTGAATAATCAACATTTAAAAATTAAGAAGAGTTATGAATGTAATACGCTCTCTTTGTTAATAGTTTTAGAGAAGCATCGTATTTTTTTGTCTTTTCCCAACAACTTGCCTTCAATAAATATATAACTTGTATGCGGTAGCGTATATTTATCCTGCTGTTGATTTGGTATTCTTATTTCATCGTTATTCTTGAATGTACTTGAAGCTAAAGCTGGATATGTATGATATTCAGACCCTGTAATGACTTCTTCAAATATTGCTTTATCCTTAATTTGCAGTACATTGGGAAAGACACTCACAATTCTTCTGTGGTTATTAAATAATGAAGAAATTGACGATTCTGTGGGGTTAAGTATTCCTTCTGGCGAGGAAGCAATCTTGTTTCCACAAAGTGTTGATCAGCAATGCGTATTAAATTCTGGCTTATTGCTTCTTGACTTTTAAAAACTAACCCCATCCCTTCTTTTTCGCCTTAAAAACGCTTCAATTGTAAATAAATTAGTGAGTATTCTTTCTGAAAATCAATTAATTTTCCATTTTGATTTACAATTATTAACTCTACCTTTTCAAATTTTGTAGTATTCAATGGATAAAAAACACTATTCTTAGGTATTTCTATTATTTTGTAACCGGTGCCAAAGTTCGGAGTGAACTGATGGATATGATCTTCAATACCATTTTTATAGGAACCTCGAGCGATATTACATACGAACATATAACGTTCACAGAAGTAATATTTATATTGTTATTAGAGACATGCCATTTATTGGGTTCCAATAGAGTATTTTTGAAGCCTAGTAGGGGGGCAATAGTATTCAATTTCTTAAAATCTAACAACTTTTTACATAAAATTTTGCTTTTAGCTGTTGTCTTATCGACACGAATACGTAGCTGAACATCATCTACTAAATTAATACTTGTTAAATATCTTTCAATTTCATTATTTAACCTTGTTTCGATGTCGCTAATTATACGCTCCTGTAGGAAGTTTAACTGCATGAGCCCGAATTTTATCAACATTTTCCTCGGGATTTTCGTCATAAAAGTATAATTTATTATTTTTCCCTTCCACTATATTGAGAATTGTATTGTATCCGAAGAAACTGACAAATCCTACATGCCAACCTCCTTCACTTAAATCTATTGGTTCATCAAAATAACTAGTGAGGAAAGAGTATGTCCGTCTAGAAAAAATCCAAAAGACATTGTTACTCTAACATTTAACTTCAGCTATAGCCATTTAACAAATCGATAGAAATTGTAAACATAAATAGCCACCATTTGATGTATTTGGTTTTTGATAACGTTTATGATTGTAATATATCTCAGCATGAGGCCCAAAATAATTTATCAATTCTAAAGGGGGTATAAGATTTCCAAAACTATCAAAATATTGTATTTTATTCCTAAATTTAAAATAACACACCCAATGTGTACCGTGCTCATTTGTATCATCTAAATTAATTAGAGCAGACTCTAATTTTTTAACTGTTTTTGGAAACACATCCCTCATTAAAAAAAACCTAAAATGCTTAATACCCATTTTTTGGCGCATAACATCAAATCAAAATTACTTAAAGCTCGTCGTGGAATGCTCCCAATTATTCGACGTTTTTTTTATCATAGCATCATGAACACCACGTTTTTTTCTTTTTTGTAATGTCACAAATAAGACAACCGAGCGCAGATTGAATACCATTGAAATTGCTTCTTATAATTTTTTCGGTTTCCTCCCATTTTTTATACTCCTTTTAGTTTTTAAACCAGACCCAATTTTACTTTTTGCTTTCATAATGTTAGTAACCGCCCAAGCAGCTGCTTTTTCATCTAAACTAATCAGATGCTTTAACTCATTCCCAGTGGCGCCGGAACAGGGGAGCAGGGGGGTCAGCTGCCCCCCAAAATTTTGGTTGGGGGGCAACCGATGCTTTTTGATCCAAAAATCTGAATGATACTTATTTCACCAGATTTATTTCGACAATGGATCGTCATGGGACTACATATTATCATTTTAGTATTATTTTATATTCTAAATCATTGAATGAAAATCATTCAGTATTATGGAAGAATTTAAACTTTTCATTGGTTTCAAATTTCTATCTCATATAGAGCTTTATTTGTAAATGAAGGATGCTTTTTTGACGATTCATTTTCTCTCTTCACTCCTCGACTCAATAGTACTTTACTAGATTTAGGGTATTCATCGCCAAGAATATTTTCTATTTAACAGCAGCCCTTTTCTTGCCGCTTTCATTTGATTTTTTCACATAAGAAATAATATTATTATCTACATCTCTTTTCCTTTTCAGAGGATTAGGTGATGCTTCAATAATTGCTGTTGTAATTAGTTTAAATTTTTTTTCGTATAGCTCTTCCGTTTCCATAACATCGTGTTGAAGAGTATAATGTTTTTTTTAATCTCTTCACTGATTTTTTTAATTACCTGAGTGATCTTCTCTTGATTTTTCATGACTAGCAAATAAAGAACGGTGACAATATCTCACATTATTTATTACTTTTTTATTATGCCTCCTCCTTCTCCTCTTTTTCATATTTCCATTGATATTTATACCTTTACCACCAAATTGAGCTTCACCATGAGGCCATGGATTTAAATAAATTCCCTTTTTTTTTTTTTTTTCTAAAAGCATTGATTAAACTTGAAGTTCCTCCCATAAGGCTCCCTAAAGCAGAAATACCTGCTATAATAGGTACTAAAGGTACACCATCTTTCTTCTTTATTTTTTTAGGATGTTTCAAATTATATGTTTTTCTCTTTGATAAAGTGCATTTTTTAGATTTCTTTCGCTTTGCCATTATTATTTGTCTGCACGCTAATAAATTTCCTAGCCTCTCTTTTTGATCAACAAAATTATACTGATTGATTTTAAGCAAAGGCTTTTGCTTTATTTATAATTTCTTATTCAATGGAAGCCCAATTAAAAAAGTATCAAAGCTAGATCTATAATGCCCATTGTTTATACAACGTTCTTTATCTATTACAAGAAAACCGTTACCATGCCTTCAAACACATGTCTCTAAAATTGCTAAATGCCATGTCACAGTTCACATGATCTCCATAAATGTGTCGTAAATTTCGATCGTTCTGTTTAAACGCTACCAACAGATTAACATTATCGCGAATCAGTTGTTTAGGATTACTACAATATGTTTGACCCAATAAAACAACATCTATATCTTTATGGCGAGCCGTAATAAAATAATTTCGTATATTATTATGTCGTTCGCATTCAATATCATCAAAAATAAAAATAGACCTGGTTTTAGCTTCGTTCATTGAAAATACTTCATAATTTTCCGAGAACTCATAATATCCTATACATTTCACTTTCTCTGTTAAAATATGTTTCAATAATTTATACTTAGGTTGATACCGAGACTTCGAAAAAATATAAACATTTTCAAAACATAGCCCATTTTCATTGAACATTAAATTCAGCATCAAATTAGTTTTTCCTAAAAAAGACGGCCCACAAATTATGCACCTAATATTTGACGGTAATAAATTACCATGCCGTTTGAATTTCATAGCTACATCTGTTTTTTCACTACTTAATTTATCAAAATTTATAATGTGCAATTTTTGCTTCTGTTTAATAGCCTTAATACGGGGTTCCATATTATATGCAAGAAGTATATACCATTCATCCACATTAATATAAAAGCATTTTTAGGAATCAAAGAATCAAATTTAGGGTCCATACCAAGCCACTTGATATAAAATTTATCCTTTTTTTATTTTAAAATTTTTCTACTAGATATAAATCACTATATTTCACTCAATTCTTGCTCGTAAAACCCTCCTTTTAAAATATCACCATTCCAATCTGACAATATATAGGTGATAGGATAGGTTTGATTAATTTTATGTACATTAAATATCTCATTAGTCCAATTAGGTTTATAACCTTTTGTAAATATTCTTTTCTCCCGGCTTATCCTAACCTTATCAGTACCTAACTTTAAACTTAGGCTCATTTTTACTAAATTCTCTAATGTTTACCTTCAAGTTATTGTTAACTTGTTAAAAAATGTCTTTCTCATTTTCACTATTTATTTCATTCGGCTTCATTCCAATAGTTCTATGCAATGTATTATTGTACTGCATTACCAAATCAGATATACTATTAATCCACTTAAAATTTCCTTGCTCAGTAAATTTACGCCACATGTTCGTTTTCAAAGTTCGATTAAACCGTTCAACAATGGACGCCTTTCTACCAGAAAAAGTGAAATAATGATTCATATTAAAAGATGTTAATAACTTTCTAACGAATCTGTTATACCATTCCTTACCTTCGTCAGTTTGAAAGTGATTCATTAAATGTTCTTTGAGTATAGGTCTTAGGGCTTTTACAATTTCAGAACTGATTTTATTTTTCGAAGGAACAGCATAAGCGAATTTACTGAAACAATTTATTATAGTCATTATATACTTATAACCATGATTATATATCAAATATGGAATCATTTCCACAAGATCTCCTTGATACAAATCATTTATTCCTTTTATTTCTACGGCTCGAGTTGGAAAATATTTCCTTTTTTGCTTATGTAATTCTTTAGCTAATTCTGCTCTCACACTCATCTCTTAACTACTTCTGAACTCTTTATACAGAACGTATTACACTATCAATGGTAATGGGAATGAATAAAAACAGAAAATAGTGTAACAAATAATTTATTACAAATTCATAGACAAAAACTTACAATCTGGATTTGAATTGTAATGTTCAATAATTGGATCGTCTTCAGATTCCCAGTCGTTCAAAACAAGACCACAAACAATACATTCTGTATCATCTCCCTCTCCAGTGTAGAAAAATCCTGCTTTCACTAAATCTTCTTATGTAGGTGAATTCTTGGGAAAATATTTGAATGATATAATGCATCATTTTCACCATTTTCTCTTTACAGTTTTTGGCTTTTAAATATAGACAATAGGCTAAACGTTGGCTCATGATGATACTGGCAACAATGAATATTGAGTAATATAAAATGTATTTCATAATAGAAGATAATGTTTATCGTTGTACAACAGGTAGACAATTAGTTGATCCTACCTGATTGTTTTTATCTTTTATAAATAACACTTTCATTTTTCTGATGATGTTAATTCCATTTTCATAAAATGCGATTTTCTGCTTCAACAAGCGTAATTCATTCAGGTGCAATCAATTTTATGTTTTTTATACTTATTATGAGTTGTCAACATCTATATCCTCATTGACAATAATCCATTCGAAAAGAGGCAATAATCGATGTTCCACTTCTTGTAAACTGATTAACACTTTATCGGCCACCTCCAAAAAAACCGAACTATTGTTCAATATCACCACTCGATCTCCAGGAAAAAAATCTCGTATAAGAGATAATAATTGTACACCAGGATATGCATAGCTTGTTATAAAAAAAACTATTTTTAAACATTTTTTCTTCTTTTACTCTGGAACATACCATGTTTCCACTAACTCACTGGACAATACAACTACTGATTATTTCAAGTTTAGCATGTACTTATTATCAACAACTATGATGTAAGAGGTTCTTAGATAAAATAATTACGTATTTAATATGAAATATGCATATACTTCAACAAGACACTTATCTAGCGTTAGCATAAAATAACATAAAAAACGATGATTTAACAAGTACCTCGACAAGATCGTTGCCATGCGTTAACGTAAATTAACGTTGCGATAACGTAAATTAACATAGCTTCGACTCAAATTAACGTATCGTTAACGCAACGTCAACCTACATTAATATAATTTTAACCCAATAAATTATATAAATATAATTAACGTCACGTTAAAGTAAATTAACGTAGCTTTAACGTAAAACTATGACAAAACATACCTCAACAAGGCCCTATCATAAAAACGGGTGATTAACATAATTCATCATATATCGAGCATAACGAAATGATAATAATTTTTAAAAAATTCAAGTTTCTCCTCTTCAGAGGCCTCCTCCTCTCTCAAAATGTCATCTTCTACATCGCCCATTATGGCATCCTCACCCTTCACACTTGAAACATTTTCCTGAAGCAATATATTATCCATGTCAGAACTGATATTAAAAATAGGATTATTCTTCAAATATGGTACGTACTGAATTATCACTTTCGTATCTGCCACTCCATTGGTAATATGGGTAGACCCATTAGGCCAATGCTGAGAAGTAAAATTCGAATATCCTATCATTGGTATAAATAAGACAATTATCATAAATAGCAAACTTCTCATACCTGTGCTGTGATAGACAAGAGAACTGGGAATAAATAAACTGGGAATCAGAGAGGCAACCCTTTTTTATACCATGAGGCCATGAAAATCGGTCGTTCATATCAAAAAATGACCGCCCCATTCATATTACGCAGATTCATTCATATGTGTATAAGATAATTTTATCAATGAAATAACTGATATCTCATTGTCCCATAATAGTACAACTGCATTCCTACACTTGTTTACTCTCTAGATCTACAAAAAAAAAAAAAATACTATTTTATAATCAGTTCATTCACGGTAGAGAGACGTATGACGTATTTTTACTACTGTTTACCAATTAGCCTCCAACGTTATCTGGGGGACCAATTAAAAATAATGATTCGCATTTTCCTGCCAATCTGTTTTAATTGACTTGTTTACCAACACCTTATCTGCTTCCATTGAAAATACATAGCTATATGTCCCAGAACACATTCCTTCCTTTTCTGGGCCAAAATCCCTCAAAACTCGTATGTATGTTCTGAGACTGTGACTTCAAATATCAAGTTTTGTGACGTAGCTAAGCATGTTATGATGTCTGTCAGTCAATCAGCGTGCGAGGATGGGGCGGACACACCCCAAACTTTATTCTGTGACGTCATTAAGTACCTTAGATAGTTATACATGTAGTACATTTACTCACTATTTTCTTTTTTAAAAAAAGTTCATAGAGTCCCATTAATTTCTAAATCATTGTGATCCACCCGGTCGCTAGCATCACTTAACATTAACTCACCACTGGGGAGAAAGCAGAGTCCATAGCGGGTGTCAAAGTTCTTTGTGTCTCCACTAAGAAACTTTCTAATATATGGACGCAAAAATGGATACACATTGGATGATTCAATCATTCTTTCTACTGCATCTCTACCTGGCGCAGTCTGAGACAAAAGTTGTGTCTCTTCTACATGTGTAATAGGTGGTGATGTACTTTCAAAGACTTCTTCAAATGGCACTTCTTCCTCATATCTACTAAGTATAGTTGGATTTTTTTGTTTCCACTGATTGGAGTGATGGTTGATGATTTTTCTTCTGGATATATTTCAAATTTCTCTATTTTTGCGAGTGGTGGTCTCGATTATCGACTTGGTAGGTACATGTTTCAGAGTTTCCGTTATTTGTAGCAGAGGTTTTGTAACTGGTTCGAATGTTTTCTCCAGTGATTCATGAGTCTCTAAAGCCTCCTTCTTGAAAGATTTGAACTTTTTTCTCAAACTTTTAGAGGTATTGATAATAGCTCTTACTACTGTACATGAGAGGTTAACTTACATAAATATAAAGGTGTCAAAGCCCTGTCGATACCTCCCCTTGTCTGCCTCTCGAGTTTTATTAAGGACAAAGAACCCATAAGGGTCACTGTCCCAACATAGTGCACACATATTTTGAAAAATATCAAATGTAACATCTGTCGAACTAACTAGTTATGAACTAAGAGTTCTGTAATTTTATTCTTATTATTGTTATTGTGAAATAAAATGTTCTAAAAAAAATGATTCTAATTCTTTCTTACCTTCCTTTGGTCGTGGGTCCGCCAAGACTAACAGTTGTGACAAATTAAAATGACATGAGGTGCAAAATACGTGAAATAAACTTAGACCATTCTGGTTTGATTATCTATATTCTTGATAAAAAAAACAATTGTGAAATACTTAAAACTATTGCTCAGAATCCTTGCTAGATTAATAAAAATTGAAAATATATCCTCTCGAAAATTATTCTCTGGCTTTGTCTTTATAATTGTTTTAGAAATAAGGTACCTTATAGATTTAGTGTTGGTTGTGGTGAGAATTGGGTCCTGGCGTTGAACAATGATCAGCCTCCTCTGTCCGTTTCAATGGTTGATAAAAGCGCCAACGGTTCTCCCTCTGCTGATCTGGTGTTATATCCTGGCTGCTCTGCCCAGTGGGTGGAAAAGGGTGATCCTCTGTCTCTGGAGATATCTGATGAACATGTCCGATCCTCTCTCCCTGGCGGCAACTGACGGAGTGGGGTTGTTCCTACCCCTCAGGTGGCAAAAGTCGAAGAATATTGATCCATATTGGGGTCCGCTCACATGAACTTTCCCGCCCTCCGGAAATCTCCTGGGTGCCTATTGGTGGCTCAGTCCCCCTCCTTGGTTTCTCCATACTGTCGTGTCTCTTCTAGGACTGGTTTTCACTCCTTTGTTCCGAACTTATTTGAAACAATAGATGTCCCTAATTTTGGACATTACATTTATCCTTTCCTTCTTTGCGACCGAAAACGTGCGAAGTCACGCTTTTCGTTCGACAAAACCACACAAAATAAAAAATTATACATATTTTTATTTATTTATTTATTTATTTATATATTTACAACGGCATAATAACATTTGCCATTAGCAATTGTGATAAATAGAGCAGTGTCAGGTGCGTGGCTGTACTGCTGAGGTACGTGACCGAAGAGGAGTCCAGGCTAGTCCTGGAGCAGGTCGCTCTGCCATATCCGCTTGAGGCGTCGTGGTGGATTTGTGGGGAGAGTGTTTGAAGATAATTCTTGTATAAGTGGATTGGCGTGATGATGGAGTTTGTCGTGAAAAGTTTGATATCGTGTCTTGATAACAGAAGGTACAAATGGGATGTTGAGGTCATTATGTAATGTGAGGTTGGAAACGTAAAATGGTGCATTGGCAATGTGGCGTAGTATGATGGATTGTATTGACTGAAGGCGTTGTATGTTTGATTTTTTGGCTGATCCCCATATCTCGATGCTGTAAGTCCAGATGGGTTTTAGTATAGTGTTGTAAATGTGAAGTTTGTTTTCAAGCGATAATGTCGATCGTCGTCCGATGATTGATTTCAGTCGTCCAATTCGTCTTTTGAGGTCTGTGCGTTTCAGTCTGATATGAGTTGTTCAAGTTAAACGTCTGTCTAAATGAAGTCCTAGATATCGTACAGTGTCGGATGCAGGAATGGGCTGGTTGTTAATGTAAACTGGTGGACAAGTGTTGTGTCTGAGGGTAAATGTGGTTTGCAGAGATTTGTCTCCATTAATTTTTATTCTCCACTTGTTGGCCCAATCTGTTAGCTGGTGTAAATGTTCTTGTAAGTGTGAGCTTGCTTGTGTTGGGTCTGAGGGTGTTGAGAGAATGGCTGTGTCGTCTGCGTACGTAGCGAGTAGTGTGTTTTCGTGTTGTGGAATGTGTGATGTGTAGAGAGAGAAGAGTAGGGTACCGAGGGAACTTCCTTGGGGGACTCCAGCATTGACCTCCAAAAAATGCGATGAAGAAGATCCCTCAGACACCCTAAAGTTTCTGTTCTCTAAGAATGACTTAAGTATTAAATAATATGTGTGAGGAAGGTGAGTTTTAAGTGTGTATAGCAAGCCTGGGTGCCAGACACGATCAAAGGCTTTTTCAATGTCCAGAAATACGCCTGTGCAAAACTCTTTTTTTTCAAAGCTGGTGGCGATGTAATCGACCAAACGATGGCACTGGTGTATTGTCGAAAGCCAAATTGATGGTCTGGGAGAAGGTTGTCTTGTGCAGTGATGTAGGTTAGTCTGTCCAGTAGAAGTCTCTCTAGTGGTTTGGATATCACAGGAAGCAGACTTACAGGACGGTATGACGAGGCCTGGTCTGGGGTTTTCCCTGGTTTGAGAATCATCCTTACTACTGACCTTTTCCAGACAAGCGGATAGTAACATAGTCGTAATACTGAGTTGTATAGATTCGTCAAGTAAATTAGTCCTTTTCTCGGTAGCTGTCTTATTATACATATTAAAATTAGCTTTTACTCCTAACCTGGTTATGCAAAACCATTGACATTTCTTATAAATACCTTGGATTCTGAGTTATTTTGTTATACATTCATTATTATCTTGAAGTTACCATTTCACATACAAACTACTTTTAATTATATCATTAACCTAATAGACTTACTATAACTTAATATTACCGATAACTAAAATTACTTAACTTCGAACATATTTGACCATACAGATTTTACCAGCTTTATTGGTTACATTTTATATTTACTTAAAATTATTCATCATTTTATTCATTTGGTTTCACATATTTTCACACATTTCACATATTCTCTCTCGCAAACCAAGAGGGGATGAGGGAAATGATTGAGAAGGAAGTAAGGAACCACTCTGCGTTCTTCACTTCAGAGGGGGCTGTCACTGAAGACTTCGCGCTGGGGAAGCCCTTGGAATGGGAACACAACTCTCTATGGAGAGCGAGAGCACTAACGAAACTAAAACTGACACCTTGACCAGCTTAGATACTGGAAGTGTCCGACCGCGGGGGTGACAGACTAATGGAGTTGATCGCCCGCCATGACCTGTGCATAGTTAATGACCAGCATTCTCCGCCCACTTTTCGTGGCCACAATGGAGAATCGCACATCGATGTCACGTTGGTTTCTGGAGAACTATACAGGGCTGTCAGTGGCTGGGAAGTCCGAGGGGTTACGTCTAGTGACCATGAAGTCCTAGACGTGAGGCTCTTTGACGCCCGGCTAACGACAGTCAGGTCTAGGGACCCTCGCTTTGCAACTCGCAAAGCGATACCGGAAGCCTTCGTGGCCGCCGCTGCTGCCTACTCCTGTGACGAGGAATGGGAAGGTCTCAGGGGTTCCGACCCGGTAGACCAGATTGAGGAGGGCGTCGATAGGCTCAATAATATTTTACTGAGAGCTGCCGACGAAACCATCCCCAAGAAGGTCGACCGGTTGAGGAAAGTCCCCTGGTGGAGTGAAGACCTCACCCTTGCCAAGAGGGCCGTTTATCGTGCCAGGAGGCGGTACCAGCGGTGCCGAGACCAACTCCATCGGGTTATTCGCAGGGAAGAGTACCGGCAGCTCAGCGAGGCCTACGGTCGGAGCATCGAAGCCGCCAAGAGAACCAGCTGGAGGAGGTTTGTTGAAGACGAGTCCAGCAAAAACCCGTGGGGGATTCCCTATCGGGTCGCCACTGGGAGGCTTAAGGCGGTCGCCCCGGTGGCTTCAATCAGGGATGGCATGCAGTATGCCTTGTCCCTGGAGGAGGCCGGCGGGGTGTACCTAAGCCAGGCCTTCCCGGAAGACGACCCGGCAGGGGATACACCCACTCAACAGAACATCAGGTGTGCTGCCCGTGACTTGCCGAACACGGAGGATGCCCCTGACTGGGACGAGCTAGACCTGACCCTGGTGATTGGGAGGCAGAAGAGTGGCGGCGCTCCTGGGAGCGATCTTATGGACGCGGCCATAATCAAGAAAGCCTACCCGGTCATTAAGACAGACCTACTCTACTTGTATAATGCCTGCCTAAGGCGAGGCCACTTCCCTAGTGCTTGGAAGCGGGCCATGGTGTGCACGTTTGTCAAGCCTGGGGATAGGGACCTTTCCTTGGCAGGCAGCTACAGACCGATCAGCCTTCTGTCTCTGTTCGGGAAGATACTGGAGGGACTCGTTCTCGACAGAATCCGCACCCAGGTATACGCCTTCGTATCCCCTAGGCAACATGGTTGCTTGAGGGGCAGGTCAACAGAGGGCGCGTTGATAACGCTGAGGTCGGATGTCGAAGGGACCAGAGGCAAATATGCCCTCTGTATCTTCTTTGACATCGCGGCGGCGTTCGACTGCGCCTGGTGGCCTGCCATCCTCACGCGACTGCGTGCAATGGGAAAGCCTAGGAATATATTTGGGCTGATATCCAGCTTCCTTGACGGCCGTTCTGCGACTGTGAGCCAGCTGTATACTAGCACATCGGTGAAAATCACCAGAGGATGCCCCCAGGGCTCAGTCCTAGGACCAACACTCTGGAACATACTCTTTGATGGACTGCTCCGTGAGCTCGAGAGTCGTGAATATAAGGCTATTGCCTATGTTGACGATCTCGCAATCACGGTGCACGCTGATAGCCGGGCAGCTCTGACCCGCGTAGCCCAAGCCGCCATCGACTTCGTCCACAGCTGGTGCTGCGCCAACAAGCTGGCCCTCTCACCAAGCAAGACTACGGCCCTGCTGATGAGAGGGAAAACCGACGCCCGCCACCCCTTCTCCTTGAGGATCCGGGGGATGCACGTTGAGTTCCCTGAGGCGGTCACATACCTAGGTGTGAGACTGGGTCCGGGCTTTAGCGCGACTCCCCACGCTGTTGCCATCAAGGAAAGGACAAATGCCACCTTCAACGCTCTGAGCCGCCTAGCTCGCGCAACAGGGGCCTCGACTACTCAGCGTGTAGAACAATCTACACGGGGGTATTCGAGGCTATAGCACGGTACGCTGCTGCAGGGTGGTGGTATAGCCCCACCAAGCAGCAGAGAACGAGACTGCTACAGGCCCAAAGAGCCGCCCTCCTGAGAGTCACAAAGGCCTATCGTACTGTCTCCACGGCGGCGCTACAGGTGCTGGCGGGAGCTCCGCCCATAGACTTGGTCTTGGACGGGGCGGTCGCCTCGTACTACTGTAGACGCAATTTGCCCCTGAGAGCAGATATAGATGAGCCCTTGCGCCTCGCCCTGGAGGGTGAGCTACGTAGACGGAACGGACCAGAGCGTTGCAGGGACATGGTCCAAGACTGGATAATGAACAAGTGGCAACAGCGATGGTCGCGCTCCTCCGACGACATTCGCGTACATCCCTGACGTCCAGGTCCGCCTGCGCTCCACTTGGGTACAACCCGATCACTGGACATCCCAGGTACTATCAGGTCACGGCGACTTCAACTCCAAACTCTTCTTCTTCAAGAGGAAGGATAGCCCAAACTGCTCGTGTGGCGGCATCGAGACTGCAGAACACGTGGTCCTCGATTGCCCGCTGTACGACAGGTCTAGGGTGGAGTTGATCCGCGCGACAGGATCATATCTGGGATTGAGCCTGCCGGAGTTGATGACGGAGTCGAACTATCTGGCGTTCGGCCGGTTTGTCACCTCCTGGCGGGAACAGAAAAAGCCCGCTTGACCCGGCGCCGGGGGCGATTGACGGGCTGCGGCCCGATGTCTACCCCCGGCGACCGCGATGTAGTAGCAGCCCCCACTCCAAGATCCTGAGCTCTCTCGGCGCCATCTGGCAGCCGCAACACAAGGGGGTCTGGGAGGGCCAGTTTGTCCCGCAAGGGACCAGAGGCTGTCGCCCCAAGACACCCACAGCAACAAATAAATAAATAAATTTAGCATAACCATGTCATGTATCCTCATTCCCCGACGAAAAAAACGGGCCGGGTGATTAACCGAAGCACCCGAAAAAGAAAAGAAAAAAAAAAAAAAAAAAAAAAAAAAAGATACTGGAAGTGTATTCACCTTGGGTAGTCTTAACCCTAACTACACGAACACGCTGGTCACTACCAGGATATATTGCTATGATACGCCCTAAAGGCCAATCGTTGCCTGATATTGTATTACCTTTGATCCACACAACTTTATTTATTTGAAGATTCCTGAGTCCTTTTGAAACTTGTGCCGCTGTTGTAGGGTGTTTAAATAATCACGAGTCCAGCGTTGAGCGAAATACTGCCTTATCTGGGTGACAAGAATCCAACGTTTCAGATGATTCCGGTTTTCTTCAGGAGGTGTTGTCAACAACGATCCAACAAGGAAGTGACTGAGACTTATAGCTGGTGAGTCCGCAGGTGACACTGGAACATCGATCAAAGGACGAAAATTAATGACTGCTTCAACACGACAGAAGACAGTCGTCAACTCTTCAAACGTCAAGGCGCGATTGCCTATAACTTTTGTAAGATGAACCTTAGCAGAACGAATATTTGCCTCCCAAATACCGCCAAAGTTAGAAGTAAATGGAGGATTGAAATGCCAAGTAACTGAGCGCTTAGACATAGCTGACGGTAGGACGTCTGCTGAGAACAATGTTCTGTAAGCTTCACGTAGGATTCTATCGGCTCCTACTATAAAATTGCGATCTTCATCGAAGTAAACATCTGAGCACAGACCTCTACGACTTGTAAATCGGTCAAATGCTGCAAGAAACGCTTCCGAGGAAAGAGCAGACACTAGTTGAAGATGAACTGCTTTAACAGATAGACACACGAAGATACACAGGTAAGCTTTGAACTGCTTAGAGATCCTGCGCAGAGATTCCTTAAGAAGGAATGGTCCAGCTAAATCTACACTACTATGTAGAAATGGACGAGAGTAACTAACTCGAGGCGCAGGCAAATTGCCCATTAGAGGAACAACAGGGCTAGCTTTGCACTTTCGACACACATGGCACATACACAAAACACGACCTATGGCGCAACGAGAGGATATAATCCAAAACTTTGAACGAAGTAAATAATTGAGAGTATTAGCTCCAACATGTAGAAACAAATTATGATAATGTTGTATGAGAAGTTCCGTAACAACGCTTGATTTGGGTAAAATCATTGGGTGTTGAGCATAGAAACTAAGATCAGAATTTTGAAGTCTTCCATCCACCAGTAAAAGACCTTGGGGATCAAGAACTGGAGTCAGCGATTTAAGCTGAGCAGAGCATTCTTTTCCTTTTCTAATAGCTATAATATATTGAGCGAAATACTTCTGTTGAGTCATCTTATAGAGAGAGTCATATATATATATATATTGTGATAAAATTCTTGTTTGCTACCACATTTCCTGTAGAAATTTGATCTCTTTTGTTTATTTAAATTTTGATTTCTACAGTAGTTTGTCGAAAATTGCCCTAAAAAAAATATTATCAATAATTTAAGACGTGCAATTTTTAAGAAAGTACACGTATACAACGAAAAAAAAATTCAATTAAACAAACTTTACACTTGGATTCACAAAGAGATACCAATTTTTAAATAATTTTAAATAATATTAATTTCTAATCCAAAGGTTTTTTAAATGATACTACTGGGACAACAGGGAAGATGAATAGAATAGAATTTGAAGAGGACAAATAATTGGGTTATTATCTATATTTACATATTTAAATTTTAAAAGAACTTAACATTTGAACAACCAAAACAAAAATTTACAATGGCACAAAAACATTAAATTAATACTTAAAAAACTATTTCTTTTTTTTTTTTTTTATTTGGGCATATTGAAAAATATATATTATTAATTGTACCTTCTCGACGCCTCTACCACAAAAACCAGACCCCGTCAACTCTTCACACTTTAATTCCACCCCAGTCAACTTTCATCTAATTGTTCAACTTCATTTTTATTTAAAACATATCAAACCACATTGCACCGTTTAAGAGCTAGCTCACGACTCCATTCCACTCAACACTTTTTTTACAGCTGTTTTTTATATGTTTTCTTGTTTTGTTTCTCAAACACCTTGATATATATCTAATATATATATATGATATTAGATTATAATAAAAAAAATTACTTTTTATTCATAAAATATTCATTAAAAAATGTTCCGTAGTGTACATCACATTTGCCTTTTCCTTCTTTTTGAAAAAAAATATTTGTTCACAAAATTTTTTTTTTTTTTTTTTTTTTTTTTTATAAGTTCTTTCAGATTTAATTTCTTCCTATACACAGGTTGATTAGCTTCTTCCTCGAATCCACATGATAAGCTTCCTCCTTCAATACACAGATGGATTAACGTCTTCCTCCAATACACAGGTAGATTAGCTTCCTCCTCGAACGCACATGTTGGCTGGCTCCTTGGTGTCTTCAACTCATTGCTCAACGATGTATCGAAGTCTCTCTCTCACTTACACTCACTGATTTATTTTTATTTTTTATATGCCCAATTCGACGCTCTTTTTATACATATATGCCCTTTTTTTTTTTTTTTCTTTTACAATTATTAAACTTATATATATACGTACTTAATTCCTAATAAACAAAAACAAATCTTAATCTAAAAATTTACAATTAATCCTTAACCTAAAGAAAATGTTAACTTAAATTTATAAAAATTTGAACTAATTGAACATAAAAAATATAATACTAAATTTTTACATATTTACAGGATCAGTCATAGTCATGAAATTAAGTTTGGAAATAATCATGTTGGATGCAGATTTAAGAAATTGCCAATTAATTTTACTTTCCGCCTTTACCATCAATATAACATTTGTATGTATTCAAAATAATTATATAAAAAGATTGTATATAAAAAAAAATTTTACTTGAAATAAAAATTAAATAAATCCTTCGGTTTTACTTCATCACACTTCCAAAATATATCATAGCAATGAAAATTAGGCCTCACGCCGGGTAATAAGGAATACAATTAATATATATAGTACTTGTCTTTTGAGGTATAAAATTCTTTGAGACGTCCTTCATACTTCCTAACTAAAAAAAATCACATATTTTTTACTTCAACTTCCTTCTCTATTAATAACTCCCTAATAATAATAACTTCATCGTCGACGTAGCAAAAATACGGTTCCTCCTATCTCAGGTAGGCAACCAACACTACATCATAAATCTCCTATATATATCGCTAGTTCTTTCTAGTCGACACAAAAAAAATCATCTCTCGCAGATCAAAAAAATATAAATCTCCAATTAATCACTAGCTCTTACTAGGATTAAAAAAATAATTTCTCCCAAAACAAATCTATATAATCCTGACGTCTAAAAGAATGTCATCAGCCATTTAATTTCAAACTTCTCTAATTAATATTACCCTTTGTTTGTTCCTATTCCTAAAGTTATATAATTTGCTCCTACAACTCTTCCCATTCTCATCTACTCTCTCTATTAAACAAATTTACGTAGAAAAAACATGTTACTCAAATAATAAATGAACTTGCCTAAATAATAGAATTTATAATAACAAAAACTTAATAACCTATGCATACATACAATTTATATAATATATTATTCTTCCAAGGCTTCTATACAGTTTCGTTCGTCTTTCTAATTTATAATATTATTATGATTTAGTCACGTCCGGTATCCTAGCTGAACAGTTCCGAAACAGAAAATCTGTCCCCTTGACTCGGCTTCAGGAAGTTCGTCATGTCTCCAAAGAGATCTAGGCATCTCTCAGCCTGCTGATTTTATTTTTAACATTTTGTAATAAAAAATATAATAAAAAAAAATCTATCTTCTTCCATATTATGTTCGTTCAAAATCAATCAGTTATATGTATATGTTTTAATTTTCAATAATCATTATTAATAAGTAACTTCTAAATAAAAAACTTTCACATATTAAATTTGGGTGACTAATCCTTAAATATAATTCTCAGATAATTTTATACTGATCCTAACATATAATCTAATCCTAAAAAAAAATATAATTCCTAATTACTTTAAACACAGAACTATACCAAAATTCATTCATACTCTTTATGTACCAAAATTCTCTCATTCACAAAATAAATTTATCATTCATACTATTATATTAGTCCAATGTCACTTCGTCATATTTTAAATTAATCCTAATTCTGCCATGTTAGTCTGTCAGTCATTTCCTCAAACTCATCCGAGTTGCAGCAAAAATATGTTCACCATAAGAAGTGGCTAATGCAATTATATTGCAAAGCCCAAATTTAATTTTATCTTTTTCCGGATGCCCCGGCGAATTATGTCTTTAAAAATCCCCTCCCCCTTCTCTAAATATTCATTCAGTGTTAATTTTGTCCTTAATACCTGTTTGAATGCTTTTACTCTCTTTTTAAAATTGTTCTTATATCTTTTATTAGCCTTCTTTCTATTTCCATTTTGTCTGTAGGTTTCTACTAGATTTTCTTTAAAATTAAAATTTGTCTTTTGTTTGTTGTCCTCGGTCTGTTCATTTGTTTTGTCTAATAACATCAAAATGTTCCTTTCACTCTGTCCATCCACATCAATATTAATCCTATTTTCTTGAATTTCACTTAATTCTAATTTTTCTACATTTTGACTCTCTTCCTCCACATCTTTCTCTAAAATTTGGGTCTGTTCCTCCCCACTGTTATTCTCTGTTCCTTCTACCTCATCAACTTGTGACTGACTGTCAATAATAAGAACCTCTTTTTCTACTTCAGAATTCCCTTCATCCACCTTGTTAATTTTTTGATTTAAGTGCTTTTCTAAGTTTTCTCCTGCTTTATCTATTCGATTTCCTAAACATTGTTTATCTTTCTGCAAATTCTCTATCTGGTCCTTCAAATTGTCCATATTTTTATTTAATTTAACTTCTAAATTTTTAATGTCGCCTCTTAAATTTGTCTCTAGATTTACTAATTTATTACCCCGCTCTTCTATAGCCCTTCTTAAATTTGTCTCTAGATTTACTAATTTATTACCCCGCTCTTCTATAGCCCTTCTTAAATTTGTCTCTAGATTTACTAATTTATTACCTCGCTCTTCTATAGCCCTTCTTAAATTTGTCTCTAGATTTACTAATTTATTACCCTGCTTTTCTATATCCCCTCTTAAATTTGTCTCTAGATTTGTAAATTTCTGGGTTATGAATTCCATAAATCTATCTAGCTTATCTGATTTCTCCTCACCTGTACCCTCCGTGGACTCCATTGCGGCTGGAGTCTCCCTTCCTGTATCTTCCGATACTTCCATAACCGAACTCGACCCTTCCTCTCTACTTTCCTCCTCCAATCTTTTCGCCTCTCCTCTGGTAATTGGCATTTTCTTACTTTATTAAATATATTAATACTAAACAAAAACAATGTTAAAATAGTAACCTTCTTTTGAAGTTGGAAAAAAAATATATTATTTCTCAAAATTAAATGTAACCCTTATTTGTCTCTATTCTATCTTTTCATCTTTTTCAACCTGTTTCCCTACTTTAATTAATATAAAAAAATTCTCCCATCAAGGTTTTGCCAAAATATGATGGGGCTTTGTGGCGAAAATCGTCCACACAAGGGATATGCCAAAAATTTGATAAGATGCTTGTTTGCTACCACATTTCCTGTAGAAATTTGATCTCTTTTGTTTATTTAAATTTTGATTTCTACAGTAGTTTGTCGAAAATTGCCCTAAAAAAAATATTATCAATAATTTAAGACGTGCAATTTTTAAGAAAGTACACGTATACAACGAAAAAAAAATTCAATTAAACAAACTTTACACTTGGATTCACAAAGAGATACCAATTTTTAAATAATTTTAAATAATATTAATTTCTAATCCAAAGGTTTTTTAAATGATACTACTGGGACAACAGGGAAGATGAATAGAATAGAATTTGAAGAGGACAAATAATTGGGTTATTATCTATATTTACATATTTAAATTTTAAAAAAACTTAACATTTGAACAAACAAAACAAAAATTTACAATGGTACAAAAACATTAAATTAATACTTAAAAAACTATTTCTTTTTTTTTTTTTTTTTTATTTGGGCATATTGAAAAATATATATTATTAATTGTACCTTCTCGACGCCTCTACCACAAAAACCAGACCCCGTCAACTCTTCACACTTTAATTCCACCCCAGTCAACTTTCATCTAATTGTTCAACTTCATTTTTATTTAAAACATATCAAACCACATTGCACCGTTTAAGAGCTAGCTCACAACTCCATTCCACTCAACACTTTTTTTTACAGCTGTTTTTTATATGTTTTCTTGTTTTGTTTCTCAAACACCTTGATATATATCTAATATATATATATATGATATTAGATTATAATAAAAAAAATTACTTTTTATTCATAAAATATTCATTAAAAAATGTTCCGTATATATACGGAATATATATGTATATGTATATATATATATATAAATTGTGATATCTTTGCCTCATATAATTGATTGAAGCTTTACCCGGCGCCTCCACCATAAATTGTGATGATCTTTGCCTTATATAATAGATCGAAGCTATACCCGGCGCAACTCCACCATAAATTGAGATGTACCCGGCATCCTACACCATAAATTGAGGTGATCTTTCTTTGGGTCTTTTAAACTTTTATTAATTACTATGAAAATGATTTTACTTTTGGGGTTAACATGCGTACTCAGAAGGTGAACTAGGCTGTAGAGAATTTAGAGAACAATTTATAAGACAACATACATTTATTAACACAATTATTGACATATATTAGTGAGGCGTCCCTCCATAATCGCACATCAGTAGTGTAATTTGGCCGGACCTGGGCCAGTTAAAGGGGCGCTATGCTGGTCTAGTAGTGCCCAGGCTTAAATGGACCAAAGTAGGTCAGGTTTTAAAGGGTGGGTCACGCTTGGACTCGTGGTTTTAAAGTCCAGTGGACTGGTGTGTCAGATGTGTGTCAAACAGATGTAAACCTATCATTTATTTATTTTGATATCTCAAAAAAATCGCTAGCGTCTGAGAGGTCATTCAACCGTATATGTAAACAGACGACGAGAGGTCATCCAACCTTCAGTGAGTGTGTCTTACAGATGTAATTCATATATTTATTTTGCTATCTCAGTGATTCGAAAAAAAAAAAAATCGCTAGCGTCTGACAGGTCATTGAACCTTGCATATAAACACACGAGATTATACCACCACCTCATTCAACTTTCAGTGTGTATGTGAAAACTTATCATTTTGGTATCCTACAGAAATTTTTTCGAAAAACGGTGAGCGAAAAATGTATTATTGAGAAATTAACACAGTCAACGAACTTTCAGTTTAGAAAGTATGAGAGTGGTTCATCTGGTGAAAGTAGGAGCAAAGATGACCACCTTCGTGAGAGCCATTTGCATACCGGTCCAGGACCGTGTCCTCCTTGCTCCTCATTTTTCGAAAGTGGAATTTTTTGAATATGTTGATTTTTCAAAATTTGATGCTTCTTCCGAGAATATAAAAAGACAGGAATCTAGCGGGTCCCATCATTATCTAGCCAAACATGGACACAGAAACTCAGGAGAGTGACTTGAACGCTTTAGTACAAAAACTAAATGCATCTAAGGCGGAATTCATACCGATAAATGAATTAATAATAGATGAGAAATATTCGATTCTTGCAATGAAAAGAATAAATACAATTTACGGACCCAGTATAATCGCGACTTTCATTGAAGGAGATGTCGACGAGCCCAGCGACAGCTTGAAAAGCATTTTTTTGCCGAAGCGCTATACAGAAATGTTTTCCGATGAAGAACTACTTCAAGCTTCAGGTTACTTTTTTAAAAAAAAATAATAATTTAAAAAAAAAAAAAAGTCACTTTTTAAGAAAAACTAAAAATTTTTTTTTTTTTTACAGGCAATTTGAAATTGGCGTACAAAGGCCGAAGAATCAATAAGGAGCATTTATTTGAATTCTCAGTGTAATCTAATGTATTTTTGAAAAATATATAATTTGTAATCAAGTGTTGACTTTATTTACACAACCAAAAATGATGAAATCTCACCCCCCTCAAACACAAATTTGTGCCAACCTACTTTCTAAAAGAAACTTGTATGAATTTGAAATGTCAAATCCGAGTATATAAACCCTCTGAGATCCCCGAATTGGTATCAGTCTTTCGTCTGAGAACATCTCATCTCCAATAATGAACACTTCTGCTTCTAGCGCTTCCAAGGTATATTCTAAAATTCTCTTAGACATTTTTATACTCTAAAAAAATTCGATAATAATTTCATGATGGCACAAATTTTTCAACATCTTGTAGATTTCATCTCTTGTAAGAAAACTAAACACCAAAATGCGTGGTGAAGTCGTATCTATGACCGAATTAACAGTAGGTGAAAAATATAGAATTCTTACCATGAAAAAAATTGAGACAAGTTATGGTCTTAGTATAATGGCAACGGTGATTGAAGATGAGGACCGTAATGCACAAAGATGGAATGATGGTCAGAAAACGGTTTTTTTACCAAAAAGATATACTAAAATGTTTACCGATGATGATTTAAAAGATGCAGAAGGTAATAAAAAAAAAGCTTAAGCCGTAATTTTTGACTTAGATAATTTTTTTAAAATTATTAAGCATCTCATTTATTTTTTTTTTTTTTTAATTTTTTGTAGGCAAGCTAAATATGGTGTATAAAGGTCGTGGATCAAGACAGGAGTATCTCTTAGAGTTTTCAATGTAGAGAATTCAATGTAATACCGATATTTTGAAATAATAAAAATCTGATTAAAAACGTATTGATATTGATTTATAAGCACCCTAAGGGGAAGGGGAAAAAATAATAAAATAAAATAATTTGAAAAGATTTTATTTTTTTTTTTATATTCACACTAATTGAGATAAATTGACCCAACTCTTTTCTGACAGTCCGAACCACTTCACATATATACGATTCCCTTTTCGTCGAAGAACTTTTTCAATGAGATAAACACCAGGATCCTTTACAATCTGTAATTCTTCTTTATAAAATGCGCCAAATATGTCTTGATTATTCGCATCTTGTAAAAGGTATGTGATGGGGTTTGTAAATTGCACCTTGACAACTTTGAAGATCTCAGGTGAGAATTGAGCAAGATAGCCTTTGGCAAATGCATTGCGTAATTTTGATATGCGGACATAATCCCCCTCCTTGAATTTAGGTTTGGTAGTGGTAGCCGGGACTGAATAAACAGTGGCAATTAGCTCATTTTGAAGCTTCTTATTAGCGACAACCTCAGACGGAGTGGCTTGAATTGTACGGTGCTTTGTATTATTATATCTTGAAAGCAGAGCAGGTAGCAAGTCGACATATTTATGATTTCCATTCAAGGTGAACATTTTCCACATATGTCCTTTTAATGTTCTATTGAATCGTTCAGCAATCGAAGCCTTTTTTCCAGAGTATGTAGAATAGTGGTGAATATTATTTTTTTTCATAAGAGTCTGGAAGTTAGTATTGTAGAATTCACGTCCTTCATCTGTAAGCAATAATTGAGGTATACGTTTACTCTCGAGAAATATAGTCTCTAGCGCTTTTGTAACTTCTGGTCCTGTCTTTCGCTTCAATGGTATTGCCCAGGCATATTTCGAGAAGCCATCGATTACGGTCAATAAATATTTAAAGCCTTTATTGACTCGCCAATATGGCACCATCTCGACTAAATCTGCCTCCCACAAATCGTCCACTCCTTTTAAAAGCACTTTACGTCGAGGATAATTAACACGAGCTGGTTTATGGAGTTCTCTAACGACAACTTCTCTTGGTGTGTAAGGTTTTGAAAGTATATTCCCCATGACAAACTCTATCAGACTAATACTAAATCAATTGTCTCACTTTAATTTAAGCATCATGGTTCTGCTTTTTTAGCATATATTTCGACAGTTCTCGTTGAAGATGCTGAAGAGTTACATATCCAGAATTATCAATTTTCTTGACCAAGTAAGCCAATTCTCTTTGAAGATAATTCAGTGTGACTACATCATTAGAATCTATGGGAGGGCTGACATTTACTAGTCTTTTCTTACTCCCATTGATATATGCTCCAGGCCAATTTTTGAGATCAGTGTAGAACCTTGCCGATCTGTCCACATATCCTTTCGTAGCTGCATCAGAGGGGTCCGATGGATCCTCTATATGTATTAGCCTTTTAGCATTAAAGTCAATTTTGCTTCCTGACTGAGAAAAATGTGAAATTCGAGAATCGACATAATTTCTGGAAGCAGCATCTGATCCCTCCAATCCTTCTCCTAAATTGATTATTCGCCTATGGTTGACATCGAGAACTCCTCCAGCTTCAACCTGTCTGAATCGGTCCTCTCCTTTTAAAGCTTGAACTGTATTGTATAATTTTTGCTGATTGCGGTAATACCGCTTACCAACATGCCGTCCGAACTTGTCAATGGTCATTTTAGAACTGAAACCCCTCAGGTGAAATAGACTCTATACACACCAATTTTTGAACTTCTACAATATGGACAAAAAATACAAAAAACAGAACAGTCCATACAGGTAAAATGACCACATGGTAATATGACCGTATCTACAATGGCATCGAAACACACCTTACAACGAAGATCTACCAAATATTCCTCTGAATTTTCTGATTCCTCCTCATCTTCACTAGAGCTCATGATTAATATATAATATTTGCTTCTCTCAATTCTTCCAATATTGACGCGATTTCATTCGAATGAGGTCCACCTCCTGCTGCTTCGCTAGCATAGAGCAAGCTTAACCTCGTACAGAGTTCATTGGGATCGTCCCAGCGCTCATATATAGGTCTTGTACAATTCATCCATAAGCCCAAGCCAGAAAAATGAGATTTTTTTGAACGGGTATGATATTGTCTGGTAGTAGGAGTAAATAATTTTGCAATTATATTTTTATACTTGAAACTTTTATTACCACTCAAACTTTTAGCTTCACTGAAATGTCTTTTATGAGCATTTGTAACCGTCAGTAGTTCCTTATATATGGCTAAATCCTCATTTTTGTATGTCATAGGTTCTTTTAAAAACAAAAGTTCATAGAGTCCAGGTGTACCTTCATAAAATTTGTCTTTAATTTCTAAATCATTGTGATCCACCCGAACGCTAGCGTCACCTAACGTTAACCCACCACTGGGTAGAAAGCGAAGTCCATAGCGAGTGTCAAAGTCCTTTGTATCTCCACTAAGAAATTTTCTAATATATGGGCGCAAAAATGGACCAATATTGGATGATTCAATCATTCTTTCTACTGCATCTCTGCCTAGCGCAGTCTGAGACAAAAGTTGTGCTTCTTCTACAGGTGTAATAGGAGGTGATGAACTTTCAAAGACTTCTTCTTCAAAAGGGACTTCTTCCCTCCTAGGTGTAGTGAATGAAGGAGTATAGAGTTGAGTTTTTGGTTTTCCACTGATTGGTGTGATGATTTTTTCTTCTTGCGGATATATTTCAGATTTCTCTATGTTTGGGAATGGTGGAGTCTTGATTATCGATTTGGTAGGTGCTTGTTTCAGAGTTTCCGTTATTTGTAGCAGTGGTTTTGTAACTGGTTCGAATGTTTTCTCTAGTGACTCATGAGTCTCTAGAGCCCCCTTCTTGAAAGATTTCAACTTTTTTCTCAAACCTTTAGAGGTCTTGATAATATCTCGTACTACTGAACGTTTCATTTTAAACTGAGCTGCTGCGGTACACTTACATCAATATAAAGGTGTCAAAGCCCTGTCGGTACCTCCCCTTGTCTGCCTCTCGAGTTTTATCAAGGACAAAGAACCCATAGGGGTCACTGTCCCAACATAGTGCACACATCTTTTGAAACATACCAAATGTAACATCTGTCGAACTAACGTGATCCTGATAAATATGTTTTAAATTTAACAAATTTTGTCTGAAAAGTATTAAAAAATTTGCATTGTCTCTAATTAAGTGCTTTGGTATATGCGCATATGTCTGCCCAATGTAAATAGGGAATATAGACTTGTGTCGTCCCATACTAAAATACTTTCTTATTATATTATGGTTATCGAGGCTAATATCATCAAAAATAAAAGCAGAATTAGGTTTTGCATCTTCCAGCTGTATCACACTTTCGGAATCATCAAAAGTGTAATATCCTATTTCGGGAACCGTGTCCATTACCTTTTTTAAATAGGTGTATTTCGCCTGTGATAAAGATCGAGAGTAAATGTAGAGATTTTCGAAACAAAGTCCATTTTCATCAAGAAGGAGGCTAATGACCAAATTGGTTTTCCCCGATCCTGTAGCTCCACAAACAATGATTAGAGGGTTTGGTGGTAAAAGTCTTATTGTTTCATCTTTTTCCTGGTGAGGAAGAAGGTCAACAACTTTCAGTTGTAAAGGTTGAGGCTCCAAATGCATTTCGGTAAATGATACCTTTAGTGAAACCGCTGTATATATAAATTGAGAGCATGATCCTTTCATTTCAGTATGAAACGAAAGATAGGAGGCAGTGTAGTAAACGCTCTAATCAACAAGCTACCATTTGAAGCACACATTCCAGGATATAATTATTGTGGACCCGGCACCAAGTTACAAGATCGCTTAGCTCGAGGTGATACGGGTATTAATCCATTAGACGAAGCCTGTCGTGAACACGATATTTCCTATTCAAAAACTAATAATTTATCTCAGAGACACGCAGCAGACAGAATCTTAGCAGATAAAGCTTGGGAGAGAGTCAGATCTAAGGACGCAAAGTGGGGGGAGAAGGCAGCTGCTTGGACTATAACAAATACCATGAAGGCTAAAGTCAAAATGGGGTCTGGACTTCGAGGATCCTTTGGAAAACTTATAAAAGCTGCACGAGTAGGTCGTCATTTACCTATTGATAGGGCTTCTGCTTTATCATTGAAAAAAGCAAAACGGTATTTGCAAAAATGGAAAATAACAAAAACGCCGAGGATGCTCCCTTTGCCTAAAACCGGTGGGGTATTACCATTTCTCGTACCACTATTTGCAGGATTATCTGCTCTCGGTAGCTTAGCAGGTGGTGCGTCAGCTATAGCAAAAACTGTAAGCGATGTCCAAAATGCAAAGGCTAAATTGGAAGAGATGAAAAGACATAATAGGACAATTGAAGGACAAAAAATAGGTCAAGGACTTTACGTAAGACCATACAGAAACGGATACGGATTATACGTGAGACCATATAAAAATCAGATGTGACTTCCAAATAGAGCTCTTACAAATGTAGATCTTGAAAAATATGCTAAAAACTTGTGTCATTTCAGAGGTGTCTTTATGAAGGACACCTTACCGAGGACACCAAAAAAATATGAATCGGGCATTGTGAACCTTAATAGAGTCAGTGAACCCGGCTCACATTGGGTCTGCTATGTAAAGCGTGACAATAAAATAAAGTATTTCGACTCGTATGGTAATCTACCACCTCCACTCGAAATACTCAAATACCTGAAAGGATGCTCAATTGAATACAATCGAAACCGGTATCAGGATTGGAACACTCCATATTGTGGACACTTATGTATTCAGTTCCTTTATATTGAAAACTTGTGTTAGTCTTAGATGCAGTCATGAGTTATACCTTTACCCTTACGGGCACTGAGAACGTATTAAGTGCAGACATTTTTCCTACAATAGACCTATCAAATGGAGAGTACTCGATTGGGCTTTTAGGTTTTACAACATATAATTCTATTCCCAACATTATTGATGGTGAGAATGATATGTTTTATTTTGGTGATGAAAAAATTAAAATACCGATGGGGACATATGAGTTGGAAGCACTTGGGGATTATTTACAAGAACAGATGATGTTTAGAAGAAAAGGCGATCATGTTATAATCCGAGCTAATAATAATACATTAAAATCAGAATTACGGTGTACAAAAACTGTATATTTTAATAGAAAAAATTCTATTGGACCCTTATTGGGATGGGATGACAGCTTGGATGAAGATAAGCGTACCTTACACCCCGGAGATGGCTATCATACCTCACCAGGGATCGTAAACATGGTTAAAGTCAATACAATTGCTATTGAATGTAATATAGTTTACGGTGCATATCGAAATGGAAAACCGGTTCACACATTGTATGAATTCTATCCAACTGTCGAGGCAGGGTACAAAATTGTCGAAACACCATCACCCATTGTATATTTAGGAGTTAGCACAAAATCCGTTGACAACATTACATTACGGATAGTAGACCAAGACGGTCATCCAATCAACTTTAGAAACGAAACTATAACGATACACCTACATATAAAGAAGAATGGCGATTGACTTTAGACCTCGGTATATAAGTATTCGACCACATCCAAGACCCATTAGTACGAGACCGTACATGAGACACTTGACACCAGGCAACATTCGATTTTTGAAAAGTTTAGGCTTGAAAGTGAAACGACAATGAATGACATTTTAGATATTACAGAGGACGTTCGGTTTGATGATAGTATCACTCAGCTACAGTTCCACACTTACAACCCATTTAATTCTACAAATTTAAAGAATTCTGATGAGATTCGAATCCCTATTCACCAGCAAGATTTGTATATATTACCATGTGCTAGTTATCTTTATTTGGAAGGCTCTATTCAGAAGGAGGGTGCTGATAAAAGAATGACTACATCGAGTGCAAAATTGTCAAATAATGCCTTTGCATTTATGTTTGATGAAATTCGCTATGAATTGAATGGAGTGGAAATTGATAAAGTCCGAAATCCAGGAATTGTGAGTACTCTAAAAGGGTATGTCTCTTTATCACATAACCAAGTGAGTGGGTTAGGCAATGCAGGATGGATGATGCCGAAGAAAGATGGAGCTATTTCAATAGATAAAGACGGTCATTTTAATGTATGTCTCCCCCTCAGCACTCTTATTGGTTTCCTCGAAACTTTCAAAAAAGTGATAATCAATTCAAAGCATGAACTGTGTCTTATCCGTGCAAAGAGCGACGCTAATTCGATTTTGGAAGACAAGGTACAACTTACACTAAACAAGGTAAATTGGAGAGTCCCTCATATTAAAGTATCTGATGAACACCGACTGCGACTATTGAGAATATTAGACAGAGATCAGACACTCACTATCCCTTTCCGCTCATGGGAGTTGTCGGAATACCCTGCCTTACCGGAAAACACACAAAATACATGGAGTGTCAAGACTAGTTCAGCTCTAGAAAAACCCCGATATATAATCGTAGCCCTCCAGACAGACAGAGTCGACAATAAGTTAAAAGATACCAGTCAATTTGACGCTTGTAACTTGTCCAATGTTAAACTATTTTTGAATAGTGAGATGTTCCCATACGATGATTTAAACCTTGATTTCAATAAGGGTCGATATGCTGTTCTCTATGATATGTACCAAAGATTTCAAATGAGCTACTATGCTAAGGATCATAGTGAACCCCTACTGTCGAGAAAGGACTTTGGTGAAATCGCCCCCATGATAGTTCTTGATGTATCACGTCAGGAAGACACATTGAAGGTAGCTACGGTCGACATTCGTTTAGATCTTCATGCAACCCAACCGTTTCCACCTCACACTCGAGCTTACTGCCTTTTAATTCACGATAAATTAATTGAATTGAATCCTCTTAGTGGTCTTGTAAGGAAGCTATAAAATGAGTGTGTGTAAGATGAGGATCATCATTAGATTTCTAACCCTCAAACATGGAACACCAGTTCGCGATTGTGGATTTTCAAGGTTTTCAAGGGGAAGGTGGCTTTATTGTGAAGGAGTTGACAGTTCTCACTCACAGTCAGTCACTCCACTGGTTTTTTCTCCCTCCTCAAAATGTTGATGAATCTGATAGTCGTGTGAATCTATGGGTTAAAAAACACATTCACAATATTCCATGGTGCTATGGAGATACAGAATATTCACGTCTGGAAGAACTCTTATGTACTTCAACTGCTTCATGTAAATTTATTTGGGCGAAAGGACTAGAAAAATGTACATTTCTTGAAAATATTGTTAAAAAACCAGTTTATGATCTGCTCGACTATGGGTGTCCGAATTTGAAAAAGTTACCCCCACATGAGACTACCTGTCATTTTCATGGAGGAACCTCTTATACTTGTTCACTTAATCAAGCCTTCAAGTTGGAGGAGTGGATAAGTAAACACCCATCCAAGACAGATTTGTACAATGAAGAGGTTCGTCAAAAAACCTTTCGTTAATCTAATAAAGTGTTGGCATTTCATGGCTTTGTAAGACATTTGAATAATACTGCAATGTGTGTATATTGCAAGCTAAAATGTGATATAGATCAGACGGTATGCCCACACATGTACCATAAAAGACACAGCCCCCGATGTTACTGGTTTAGTCAGTGCTAGAATGGATCAAGCTTTGGAAAAACTTTCTCAAACTAATATCTGGAATATGGATCCAGTACACCTTCAAAACTTACCACCTGCATTACTGCTTCATCTCTATGACTATGCAATTGAATATTTATGGGACAACCTACCTGAAGAGTGGCGTGAGGATCCAAGATTCCAATTGTGTCGTCGATGCAACCATCACTTCAATACATCTCATGATCAAATCGATGGTCCACCAGCGATGAAGAAAAATTGTACTTATTGTGTAAAATAATGTTGATAATAAATTTAAATTCAACCATATTTTTTTTCTTTTTTTTAAAAAACCCTCAAAAGTTGTAAAAATAATAGGAAATAATAGGACGAATTCATAGCTGCTAGGAGGTTAGGTGTTCTCAGACGAAAGACTGATAACAATTCGAGGATTTCAGAGGGTTTATATACTCGCATTTGACATTTCAAATTCATACAAGTTTTTTTTAGAAAGTAGTATGATGCAAATTCAGGACTTGGATTTCATTATACAAGTTTTTTTTAGAAAGTAGTATGATGCAAATTCAGGACTGAGATTTCATCATTTTTGGTTATGTAAGTAAAGACAACACTTGATTACTAATTTTATATTTTTCAAAAATACATTAGATTACACTGAGAATTCAAATAAATGCTCCTTATTGATTCTTCGACCTTTGTACGCCAATTTCAAATTGCCTGTAAAAAAAAAATGTTTAGTTTTTCTTAAAAAAGTGCCTTTTTTTAAAAAAAAAATATTATTTTTTTAAAGTAACCTGAGGCTTGAAGTAATTCTTCATCGGAAAACATTTCGGTATAGCGCTTCGGCAAAAAAATGCTTTTCAAGCTGTCGCTGGGCTCGTCGACACTCCCCTCAATAAAAGTCGCGATGATACTGGGTCCGTAAATCGTATTTATTTTTTTCATTGCAAGAATCGAATATTTCTCATCTATTATTAATTCATTAATTGGTATAAATTCCGCCCTAGATGAATTTAGTTTTTGAACTAAAGCGTTCAAGTCACTCTCCTGAGTTTCTGTGTCCATGTTTGGCTAGATAATGAAGGGACCCGCTAGATTCCCGTTTTTATATTCTCGGGAAAAGCATCGAAATTTGAACAATCGAAGAAAAATTTCAAAATTTGAAAAAGATCGAAGGGGGAAAGAAAAAGTTAAGCAAAAGAGAACACGTCCCCCCAGACTGGTATGCAAATTAGTCTCCAAGTGATTATGCAAATCTTGAGGGAGACTTCGCGGTCAACGAAAAACCGGTTCTCTCTACACAATAAACTGAAGGTATATCGGTGAGTTTATTTCAATTCTCAATAATACAATTTTTCGCTCACCGTTTTTCGAAAAAATTTCCCTAAGATACCAAAATGATAAGTTTTCACATACACCCTGAAGGTAGAATGAGGTATAATCTCGTATGTTTTTTTTGATTCACTGAGATAGCAAAATGAATATATAAATGATATGTTTACATCTGTAAGACACACTCACTGAATGTTGGATGACGTCTGTTTACATACACGGTTGAATGACCTCTCAGACGCTAGCAATTTTTTGAGATAGCAAAATAAATATATAAATTACATCTGTTTGACACACTCACTGAAGGTTGGATGACGTCTGTTTACACACACGGTTGAATGACCTCTCAGACGCTAGCGATTTTTTGAGATAGCAAAATAAATATATAAATGATAGGTTTACATCTGTGTGACACACAATCATTTGACACAATCCACGGAGCCCCCTTTAAAACCACCTCCGTCTGACCTACAATGGTCCCTTTAAATCCTGACCCTTCCTAACACTAGTGGCACTACTGGAACAGCATAGGCCCCTTTTAACTGTGCCAGGTCCGGCCATTTACCACTACTAATAAACAAAGAAATAATTAAAATAAAACAAATTTTTAGATTAATCAGTTAACTTATAAATAAATTGTATTTGTTTTCCAAGAAATATCAAGTAAAACTCTTCGAAGTCTATAAATATGAACAATTATGAATAGAAGTACCTTATGATAGTATTCCAAAATGCCTGATAGAAAAGTTTTAGATCCAAAAGGAGCTGTTTTGGCTATAAAGTGCTTAACACGCGTTAAAGTTTGTTAACATTTATTATTAATATTGTGACGGTGTTATAAGTTTTTATATTACTAAACAGTGACAAAGAAGTTTTCCTCTTTTTGGGTGAGAATGAAACCCGGCGTTTCGAAACGAGAACAGTCTAGTAATTTTAATATTCGAAATTCTAACCTATCCGATATCAAGCAAATAAACAATGTAGCCGGAACAGGTGAGATGATATCCACTTTTTTACCTGCTAAGAGGCAGCTCTCTTCAAGCTGTGAGGACTCTGGGATATCAATGGCAGTAGACGGCGGCCAAGTAGTCCCTGATAACAGAGCCATCTCCCAGGAGCCTCAGCTGAAGAGGAACCGATATACTCAACATATCACACCCACACCAACACAGAACAGATACGAGCCACTTCTCACTCTCCAGGACGGTCAGGAGACAACTCAACCAACAAAACCGGACGGACAGCCTACCCCTAACAGACAGACCAATATCCCTCCAATCGTTCTTTGTGAGGCTGATAATTATCAGCTGGTCATTACCGAGTTAAAAAGTTTAATTTGTTTCCGTTTGAAACAAAACAGTGCAACAAAAAAATAAAGATCAGCCTCACAACGACTGATGACTATCGCAAAGTGACAAAATTTTATGACGACAATAAGGTGAAATACTACACCTTCGTCAACCCCGAGGACAGGAAACTCTCCGTAATTATACGGGGAGTTCCTTACTCACTGACCGACACAGAAATAACAGACGAACTGACCCCGACATACCCTGTTATTAAAGTCACCCGGATTCTGAACCACGACAGACGCCCCACACCCCTCTGTGCAGTTGAGCTGGAGAACACCCCATCTGGAGAGGCCATATTTCAACTGACGCGGCTCTACTATACAGTTGTCAAAGTGGAGCCACGCCGACGTTCCAACCGAGTCGTGCAGTGCACAAACTGCCAATCTTTTGGTCATACCAAAAACTTTTGCCGACTGGACCCCAAATGTGTGAAGTGCGGGGAGGACCACCACTTCACAGCATGCCCCTCCAGACAGAAGAAGGTAGACTCTCCCAAGTGTGCCAACTGCCAGGGCAACCATCCAGCCAGCTACAGAGGGTGTGCTTCCTACAAGACATACGTAGACAGGACTAGCAGACAGGCCCAACCTAAACGACAAGATCCTCCCAATGCACCACCCAAAGGACAACCCCCAAGACAGGCCCCGGACCGACCGAACAGCTGGTTCGACCAAGGCAGACCCCGACCCTTCCAACCTCGACCTCAACCTAACTTACCCAGCAGCCAAGACAACCAACCAGCTAACGACATGACTGACCTCACCAACACAATAATCACCTTTCTCAAACCATTTATCCCTATCATAAAATCATTTTTATCTAATCTTCTCACCCAAGTATTTTCATTTAACAATGGTGGACCCTAATTTAAATATTTTTCATAATTTATCCATCCTTAACTGGAACGCTGACGGAATAAAAAACAGACGAACGATACTCTCGGACTTTTTAACTCGCTACAACATCGACATCATTTGTATCACAGAAACTCACCTCCATAATACCGACAAATTCAAGCTAAAAGGATACACCATATACAGACAGGACAGACAAACCAGATTTGGAGGCGTCGCTGTTTGTATAAAAAAGAACCTCGCACACTCTCAGCTTCTCTTACCCACACTTCAACAGCTGGAAGCCGTTGGAGCCACACTCACACTCAACAACAACAGAACACTTAACATAATCTCAGCATACCACCGACCAGGCATCAGAATTCACCAGACGGATTTTGAACACATTTTCACTGGGGGGCCGACTATACTACTAGGTGACCTAAATAGTAAAAATACAATTTGGGGATGTAGACGGACAAACAACAACGGGACAAGACTCTTAAACATAATTAACAATTTAGGCGTACAGATATCAGCACCGGACGAACCGACATTTTATCCTACACAACAGAGATATCTCCCAGACATCCTGGACATTGGACTAGTACAAAATTTTACTTTGCCCCTTTATCACGAACCACTGACAGAACTCGACTCAGACCATCTTCCAGTCGTGTGTACCTTCAAAGTGAACCCGAAACAGGCAGAACATCTGCCTAGACTGATACAGGGGAAAATAGATTGGGACGCGTTTAGATGGGAGATGGACAAAAACATAGACATCCCTTTGCATTACTACAATACTGAAGACATAGACGACTCACTGAAATATTTCACTCAAGCCATTTACACCTCGATACACAACTCAACATACAATCACTACAAGGACCAACGCAACATGCGACAAAATAAGACCCCTAAACGCATACTTAACATGATACACGACAAAAATACACTCCGCAAACACTGGCAACGAACACGCGATCCACAAGAGAAGCGAGAGCTGAACCGACTGACAAGACTTATACGATGGGAATTGGACAATGACAGAATCAACAGATACCGACAATACACCAGCGACTTTACGCCTGGAGACAGCAACCTTTGGAAGGAAACACGACGCCTCCTCAGACAAGACCCCGGCCTCCCGCCCCTGACAGACGGACAGAATACTGTAACAACGGACAAGGACAAGAGTGAGCTAGTGGCTCAACACCTTGAACAGAAATTCAGAACTCATGACACACAAGATCACGAAACACTCCACACAGTCCACGAATTTCTTTCCACCCCACTCCACACCGCAGAACCACATATACAGTACACAAACCCGTCAGAAATTACACTATACATCCGGAGACTCCCCAACAAGAAGGCCCCCGGTGAAGACCTCATCCCCAACATCGTCCTCAAGAACCTGCCTCCAAGAAGCATCGCTTATCTTACAGGGCTGTTCAATGGCTGTTTAAGGAGAGGATACTTTCCTGACCCGTGGAAGAATGCTATCGTTGTTGTCTTTCATAAGCACGGCAAGCCGAAACAAGACCCCAACAGCTACAGGCCGATAAGCCTTCTAAATTCATTGTCTAAGATTTTTGAAAAGATTATATCGAAAAGGCTTACTGGATATCTAGAAGACACCATACCGTCCCACCAGTTTGGCTTCAAAGCCAAACACTCTGCAGTCCAGCAGCTACAACGGGTGACCGAAATGATTGTCCACGGCTTCGAGGCGAAGAATTACACCACCGCCGTATTCTTGGATGTAGCCGCAGCCTTTGACACCGTTTGGCATCAGGGGCTGTTGTACAAACTAAAGAAAAGCTTGGTACCCAAATACATCGTTGGTCTTATATCCTCTTTTCTCCATGGCAGGACGTTCCAGGTGAGAGTCAGTAACGCACTGAGCACCAAGAGAAGGATTACAGCTGGGGTCCCTCAAGGTGCTATTCTGAGCCCCCTCCTTTTTAGTTTGTACACCCACGACATCCCCGAAACTCCCACGGCAACATTAGCCACCTATGCCGATGACACAATGATCGCCTGTCAGCATAGTGTCCTCTCCGTCGCCATTGAACAGCTCCAGGAAGCCCTGACAGAAGTTTCTCTCTGGTTCTCAAAATGGAGACTAACACTGAACATAGGGAAGACTGAAGCTAAAATATTCACTCTCCGCAGATTCTCCATAGAAGAACAACGTCAGCTGCAAATTGATGACCTCCCCATTCTCTGGAATCCTAAGGACCAGGGTGTGCGCTATCTTGGAGTACTTTTAGATACACGACTCACATGGAAACTACACATTAACAGAAAACTACAGCTAGCATATTCACGACTTAACACCCTCTACCCTCTCATAAACAGAAACACGCCACTTAAACATACGTGTACTATTCTCTTATACAAGACACTCCTACTTCCACTTCTAACATACGCCTGTCCAGTCTGGATCGGTACCAGCAGCACTAACATTAAACGACTACAAACATTTCAGAATAAAGTACTCCGAATAGCAACAAACGCACCCTGGTTTGTGAGGAATCACAAAATCCACGAAGAATTGGGTGTTCCTCTTTTTGCAGCTCACATCGAGAAACTAGTGAAGAATCACCACGAAGCCCTTGTGTATTGTTCCGGGGCTGTACATTACAGTCTAGGAGCGCCTACTCCTGGGAGGCGACTCAAACAAAGACTGTACCAGGACTTTCTATTTTAAATCCTTTATTTTATATATTTGTGTATAGCACCTTGTTTTGCTGGTCCAAATAAATATTATTATTATTATTATTGGATCCGGTACATCTTCAAAACTTACCACCTGCATTACTGCTTCATCTCTATGACTATGCAATTGAATATTTATGGGACAACCTACCTGAAGAGTGGCGTGAGGATCCAAGATTCCAATTGTGTCGTCGATGCAACCATCACTTCAATACATCTCATGATCAAATCGATGGTCCACCACCGATGAAGAAAAATTGTACTTATTGTGTAAAATAATGTTGATAATAAATTTAAATTCAACCATATTTTTTTTTCTTTTTTTTTAAAAAACCCTCAAAAGTTGTAAAAATAATAGGAAATAAGAAAATAAACAAGTATGATTATAATCATTTATTCATAAATAATGCATACATTTCATTCCAGTCTACAGTGTTTAAATTCACTATAGACTCTTCAGTTGATGTTGGTAATGAAAAAAATTCAAAGCATTTTGATATTACTGATAGTAAAAGTTTTAAAGAATAGTCTATTTTCTCACAAGACTTGAGCATAAATAACACTTCACTTTTATTGAGCTTGATTTCCGGCTGAGACGACACCGACATGTAAGGAGAAGGACTATTCAGACACATTGTGACCCATGGGTATGAATTTGATATACTCACACTTCGATTTCTTCCAGTGAGTCCAAATTTGAATACTATGTTGCGTATTCGAAGTGAGTCTTGGAGAGGTCTTTTTCTTCCTTTGGGGTTGATGTAGTTTTGAATAGGTCCTATGTTGGTGGAGAGTCCTGTCCAATCTGCCGTGTCCAAATAAATTGATACCTTCTTGTGGCAAAATACCACTACTGGTGACTGGTTGAGAAGTCCTACCTTGATGACCTTGGTCTTGGACTTGTTGAGAGCAAACTCTGTCACTAGATACAACTCCATTGCGACAACTGGTCTCTCTACATTTTTTCACATCATATCATCTTCTTACCCCCACCTAGTTCCCCCCTCTCTGGTCTTTTTAAAAACCTGTTTTCATGAGCGGGTTCACAATCTTTTCTCACAATTGTTTTTGTTTTATTTTGATTATATATAGGCAGACTCCTCCTTGGACTATTACAACATGTTCAAGTGTACAAAGTGTGACACCATTTTTCCATCTTGGAAAAAACTTAATGTTCATCAGTTCAACTGTAAGAGAAATATCGACGAGATATTGGATGTAGAACCACCAAGGAAAAAAATATTTTTATGTTCATCTTGCGGAGGACGGTTTGAAAACGATTATCATGGACAACGACATGAATCAGTCTGTCATGGGGAATATTCATCCTCAAAGGAACCGACCAAGGACGCATTATTAGCTCTGGTGCCTTCTGATAATATTGTACAATATGAAAGTGCCTTTGCTAGTCGATTGGAATCCTATTTTATTCGCTCAAACAAATGCAATGATTTGACGTGTTTCCTACTGGATGTGAAACCAACATTAATACACAAAGTATCCAACATACTACAAATGAAATCTGCAATAAAAATTAATTTGATGGTTGAATGTTTATTTGAAAATGCTCTTGGTGAGAGGACAGATCGAGCCTTTAAGACTATGAATAAGCCAGTTTTTCGAGCAACAAATCTTGAAAAATTCTTTGACAATGCATTTGAAAAAATACACTCGGAGGTGGAAAATAGTGCATTGAAAGGAAGTGGGTGGAAAATATTAGCCGTAGACGGAATTCGTCTACGGGTGAATAGATATGATCCACTACGTGCTTCTACATATATACCATTACCAGCTAGTCTTGAAAATAAAAAGGCATGTGTAAATGTACAAAATAATGATGAGAAATGTTTTGCATATTCAATCTTAGCAAAATTCGTGACATCGCATTCTTATCGACCACAGGAATATACTGATTTATTCAGTTTATATGATTTTTCATGTGTTTCGTTTCCAGTCGCTCTAACGGATATTTCTAAATTTGAAAAGGTCAACAATATGTCTATAAATGTATTTGGAATTGATGAAAACGAGAAAATATACCCCCTCAAGGTTGCAGCAGAAGAAAAATCAGATCATCGGGACATCCTCCTTTTGGACAATGAAAAAAAACAACACTACGTCTACATAAAAAACTTTAATCGGTTGATTAGTCGTCAATTACGAAAATCTTCTCTGCGAAAATTTTACATCTGTAAAAGATGCTTCATAACTTTTGAAGAAAGAAGAGGCGGATCTGATAAGCTGGAGATGCATAAAATCTATTGCAAAGATCAGAAGACTGTACGAGTTGAATTACCATCTGATCCGATAATGACATTTACAAATGTTGAGCGTCATCACAGAGTTCCCTACGTTATTTATGCCGATTTTGAATCTATCTTGGAACCTATTGCTGGATGTCGTCCATCATCTGAGTCATCATTTACTACTCGTATTCAAGAACATATTCCAATGTCGTTTTGTACGTATGTGAAAAGTTCTTCTGGTCTTCCACCAATCTCTACTGCTCCGTATTTGTATAGAGGACCTGATGCAGCCAGAGTTTTTATAGAACACATCATCGAATTGAGTAAAGCTATATCAGCTGTCTACAATGGTAACCCTGTGGATATTAATATGAATTTTGATCAAGAAACCCAGTGGGATTTAGCAACTACATGTTACCTCTGTGATAATGAATTCACAGAGTCGAATTGGAAAGTACGTGATCATTGTCATCTCACTGGGGATTACAGAGGTGCAGCATGCAATGGTTGTAATTTGAAATGTTGTATTCCTAAATTTATTCCAATTATTTTTCACAATCTCACAAACTATGATTCGAAATTTATAATTAGACAGCTGAGTAATACAAAATGTGGGAGAGTTACAATTATACCTCACACTCAGGAAAAGTTTATATCATTTTCAGTTAGGATTGGCAACATTTGGATGAGGTTTATTGATTCTTTTCGTTTTATGGCCTCCAGCTTGGATCAGCTTGCTCGAAATTTACCATCTGATGCATTTTTGGAAACATCACGTTTCTTTCCGGCTGAGCATATGTCTCTCATGACCCGAAAAGGTGTGTTTCCCTATGATTATGTAGATTCTATGAAGAAACTGGATGAAACTCAATTACCACCAAAGGAAGCATTTTTCAATTCGTTAACACAATCGCATATTGATGAGGAAGATTATGCACATGCTCAGACTGTCTGGAAAACATTTCAATGTACTACGTTGGGTAGTTATAGTGATATCTATTTAAAATCAGATGTTTTAATTTTATCGGATACGTTTGAATCATTTCGAAATATGACTATGAAAAACTATGGAGTTGATGCGGCCCACTACTATACGACACCAGGACTCTCCTTTGATGCTATGTTACGATATACAAAGACTAAGCTAACACTATTACAGGATTATGATATGATAATGTTTTTCGAGAAAGGTATAAGAGGGGGGATATGTCAAGCATCACATCGATATGCTACAGCAAACAATAAATACATGAAAAATTATGATCCACAAAAAGAATCATCATACATCACTTATCTTGATGCTAACAATCTATATGGATATGCCATGAGCAAATATTTACCATATGGCGATTTTCAATGGGTGGAAAGACCGGAAGAGGTTGACATTCTTAATTTACGAGAAGACGATGATACAGGCTATGTATTTGAGGTGGACGTGAAGTACGCGACAAAACTTCACGAGATGCATGACGATTTACCATTTTTGGCCGAGACGATTCCTCCCCCAGGTGGCAAGGTTAAAAAATTGATTCCTCATTTAAATTCACGCGAACGATATGTGGTACACTATGTAGCTCTGAAACAGGCTCTACAGCATGGACTCGAGATTGAAAAGATCCATAGAGCAATGAGTTTCAAGCAATCACCCTGGCTGCGGTCCTATATAGATCTTAATACTCAACTTAGACAAAATGCACAAAATGATTTCGAAAAAGATTTCTTCAAACTCATGAATAACTCCATATTCGGGAAGACGATGGAAAATGTACGAAATCGACAGAATATACAGCTAGTCAAGACTGCAAGACAAATGATGAAACTAGTAGTAAAAGCTAATTTTCTTGAGAGAATTATCTACGACGAGGAGCTAGCAGCGGTTGTAATGGCCAAGACAAAAATATACTTTAATAAGCCGATATATGTGGGTATGTGTATACTCGATTTGTCCAAAGAACTCATGTACAGATTTCATTATGATTTAATGTTGCCTAGATACGGAAAAGAAAGATTAAAATTAATGTATTGTGATACTGACTCTCTCATCTATCATGTGATAACACAAGACCTCTACTCAGATATGCATTCAATGCTGGATCATTTCGATACGTCCAATTATCCTCCAGACCATGTGCTATTTTCACTCATTAATAAGCAGGTACTTGGAAAATTCAAGTATGAAGTATATGGAGAAATTATAGAAAAATTTATTGCATTACGAGCAAAGGTGTATGCATTTTCCATTGCCTTTAAGAAAATTGTAAAAAAGGCAAAAGGTGTGTCACGTGCTTCATTGAGACATTTTATTTCTTTGGAAGATTATGAAAGGACACTATTTGATTCCACATTAATGTTTACATCCATGAGAAGTATAAGATCATACAAGCATATACTGTACACCATCGATCAAAATAAATTGGCACTAAATCCATTTGATGACAAGCGACACATTCTTGAAGATGGCATATCTACTCATGCACATGGTCATTTTTTAAACTAATTCACTTTCCCCCTCTAACTCGAGAATTATCATCTTGTGAATTACCTACTGAGTGGACCCCGAATCACTAGAAGAATTTCAAGATTGTATAAAAATGATATGCCGATACATATGATGAAGAAAATGTGTAAAGTTCATTCTGACCCCTAAATTTCCTCTGTCATCGGAGGTCCACATTTCATCCCACCTCTCTTATCCACCCCACAACTTCCTCAAATGTGCTTCCGCTTTGACGTAGCGAGGAGGCTTAATTGATTTATATGATCAAGAACCAAGAGAAGCACTATTTTTTTCTTTCTTTTTTTTTTAATTTTATGTCTAATTTTTTTTTTCAGATCTGTCCGCATGATCGAGGGAGCTGAGAATAATTCACTAATTTTTTTCTGTTTATTGTTCCAGTTGTGCCGCCGCCATCAGGGCTTTTTGAGGCGGCTCCAATCAGTCCCCATCCCCTACGTCCACGAGGTGAGGGAACTCCCTCTATGCGAATCATTCCCCATTAAGCGATTCGGCGGGTCGGGGAAGGAAACAACCGTTGTCCTCCATGTGAGGGGGGACCTGTGGGAGGTGCGACTCCCAGAAAAATATAACGATATAATCGATGACAACCTTTTGTGGGAGTCGCCCGAGTACGGGTTTACCCTCACATTCGAGGGCAGGGTAGGAGGAGTAGACAAGATCATTTTTAAGTATGATTTTAAATATATCCATTAACACAGAAATTTAATTTTAATATTTGTATTTATTCTTCTTTTTTTTTTTTCTGTTATAGAGAAAACCCCGACTTCATCCCACCCGAAATATACTACACCGCCCCTTATGCTGATATAGAAGAAGAATTTTGGGATTAATTTTATAAATAAATTTTTTATTTTTTTCTATATTTTTTTTCATTGACTTCCTACCTCACTGAATATTATAATATGCAAATCTTGGTGTGGTCTGGACGAAGGTCGACGAGATTGATGACTCACTGAAGGTTGAATGAGGTGGTGGTATAATCTCGTGTGTTTATATGCAAGGTTCAATGACCTGTCAGACGCTAGCGATTTTTTTTTTCGAATCACTGAGATAGCAAAATAAATATATGAATTACATCTGTAAGACACACTCACTGAAGGTTGGATGACCTCTCGTCGTCTGTTTACATATACGGTTGAATGACCTCTCAGACGCTAGCGATTTTTTTGAGATATCAAAATAAATAAATGATAGGTTTACATCTGTTTGACACACATCTGACACACCAGTCCACTGGACTTTAAAACCACGAGTCCAAGCGTGACCCACCCTTTAAAACCTGACCTACTTTGGTCCATTTAAGCCTGGGCACTACTAGACCAGCATAGCGCCCCTTTAACTGGCCCAGGTCCGGCCATTTGACCCTACTCACATCTGGAATAAAATATCTATAAAACAGGAAACAATTTATATTGACTTAAATGTTCTGGTAACTCCCGCAACATGAAGGTGTCTATTGATGATCAGCCAGCCATTCGTCTCGATGTCGGAGAAAAATGTAAAATAAATGATTCCGTTACCTTGTAAGTCTTCTTTTTCTAACCACACTCAAGCCGGTGGTCTCTCCTACAGGATTCACGAAGATTGAGGAACTTCCAGTCCCTTCGAAGTAGGCAGCAGGGATGATTTCCCTCCAGCAGCAAAATGAGAGTCTTCGGTCTCCTACGTCCGCTCAAACAGGAGTCTCCTTCTTCCCACAGCTCAGCCAGGAATGTCCTCTCCCTCAACAGCTCAACTCTGAATAACTGTTCAGCTCAACAGCTGAACTCGGAAAGACTACCTCCCCTAGTAGCTGAATGAAGACTGTCCTTCTGTCTCCCCCGACAGCTCAACTAGGACCAACTACCTCCTCTGATAGCTCAACTAGGACTCCTGTTTCATACCGCACTTCAGCGAGGAACCCTTGAATTTCCATCCCCTCCACTTTATGTATCTTCCACTAGTGCGCTTCTCGTGGTCGCTCTCATAACTATAATTATCAATTGGTCTGTGATTTGCGATATATCACAATTGCCTCCCTTTGATTAAAAAAATTGCGGAGATACATTTATTAAGGTAGCGACGTAATTTTTTTCTTTTCACTTGGCTCTTATTTCACTCACTTCTGAACACTTCTTATAATACACTGTACAATCTTATACAATATTACAATTTTTTACAATATATAACGATGGCTTTTAAAAATGGCTTGAATATGTTAGTCTGTCTCGTACTTTATCAACTTCGTCCTGTCTGTCTGTCTCATATTCTATCAGCTTTGTACTGTCTGTCTGCCTCATATTTTATCAGCTTTGTACTGTCTGTCTGTCTCATATTTTATCAGCTATGTACTGTCGGCTTCTTTAATTAATTATTACTTTAAATTATTTATTCTTTATTATTTATTCCTAATATTTTCCTTAAATTCTTTAATATTTATTCTTCAAATTCTTTATTATTCATCGATACATGTGCCTTGGTAATAAAATTCTTTTTTTTTTTTTAACTATCAACCTTCAATTTCCTGCTATCAAATCTCATTCCAAATACCCCACTTAGGTATCAATTATTAACGACGACCGACGAAGAATGCTTCCACAGCATTAAAATACTAATAACGACGAAATATGCTCTCAACGCATCTATATCCACAACTACCACAATTATCGACGAAGAATGTCTTTCCTGACATCGTAGATTGGCCCTATTTCGGCTCACAAAATTCTTCATAAACTTTCATATCATTATTTATCGTCAATATCCTTCTCTGTATAATAATTACCAATACCATTCTTTCTTTACTTCGCACCATATTTAATCATCAAGGCATCCAAAAATAACAATGTTAATAAAGTTTTCCTTATTTATCTATCAATATTTAATCAGCCGACAGTCCATAGAATTAAAAATACTCTGTTGAGATATCTTCCAAAGTGGAAGCCGCTATTCTAACAATGTCCCTAACTTAATTTAATTTTTATACTATCTCGAATGTTCTGTCCTGTCTGTTCATGTTGAGACCTGATGCCGCTATCTTAACACTTTTCTAAAATTAATTTGATTTCTTACTTATCTACAACTATCCTGCCTAGTATTGTTGTGTTTAGATCTGAAGCCGCTATCTTAACAATACTGTTCTAAAATTAATTTGTTATCTTCATAACTTGAACAATCCTGTCCTGTCAGGTTTAGACCTGAAGCCCGCCAAATGAATAACTAACAAAAATATTAACACAAAACGAAACGAAAAATATATGAACGCTAAACTATATAATACTTATTTACAATTTTTATTTACAAACATGCCCAGTATGGATATTTTCCTGAATTCCGAAAAATACCCAATTGCACTCAACTAGCCGGGGGTTCGTGGGACCCCAAGAATCCTGGTCAATTCCGTCTGCGGCGTTGATTTAGTTCCGGGCTCTCCCCTGGTCAATTTCCTGCGTCAATTTCGACCCTTCCCTCTCATATCTTTTCAAAAGAGAAATATGAAAACGTCCCCTTTTTTGTCCTGTATCTGAGTTATGTTTAATTGTTACTAAATAAGGTCCTTTCCAGTATATCAATGGTTTATAAACTTCTTCGTTATTTTTCGGTATCCTTAATGGTTCAACTAATACTAATCCCCCCATGATTAATTTCTGAGTTCTATGTTGTCTATCGTCTGTACCTATACGGATAGTATCGTCTGTCTTATGTATGCATACCAGTGGAGACATGTATTGGCTTTCTGTATCCTCACTCATTTGTACGCACTCGTCTGTCAGTTCTGTTTTCGTATCTACTATTTCTTTTTCTATCATGTCCCCTTGTTGTACAGTTTCCGTAGTTAATTCTTGTCCCTGAATGTCCATGTCAGTCTGTAATTGTTTATTATGACCGGTCACGTCCTCAATTTTTATGCTCAATTCTCGGAAACCATTTCGTATATCTGTCCTTAGTATCTTTGTCATTTTTGTCATATTTAATTCATTACTTTCTGTCATCGTTTTATTATCCGTCCTAATTGATGTCATATTTGATTCTATTTTTTCTGTCATCTCTGTCATTAACAATTTATTATTTAATTCATTACTTTCTTTCATTTTCTTATTATCCGTCCTAATTGATATTATTTCTGTCATTAATAATTTACTATTTTCTGTCATTGTTTTCATGAATGTTTCTATGTCTATACTACTTATGTTTCTGTCTGTCGTTTTTTTCGTTGTTTCGTTTGTCTCTAATATTAATTCCCCATTAGTCTCTTCGTCATCCCTTTGGTCACCCTTTGTCATTGACTCACGTATTTTTGACCTTGTCCCTTCAGCCATTTTTAAAATACAATATAATATAATAGATATAAATCAATATAAATTATAAATTGTTCTCTTATCTCACCGGATTTCTTTCGTACCCGGCACAATCCACCATAAATTGTGATATCTTTGCCTCATATAATTGATTGAAGCTTTACCCGGCGCCTCCACCATAAATTGTGATGATCTTTGCCTCATATAATAGATCGAAGCTATACCCGGCGCAACTCCACCATAAATTGAGATATACCCGGCATCCTACACCATAAATTGAGGTGATCTTTCTTTGGGTCTTTTAAACTTTTATTAATTACTATGAAAATGATTTTACTTTTGGGGTTAACATGCGTACTCAGAAGGTGAACTAGGCTGTAGAGAATTTAGAGAACAATTTATAAGACAACATACATTTATTAACACAATTATTGACATATATTAGTGAGGCGTCCCTCCATAATCGCACATCTGGAGTAAAATATCTATAAAACAGGAAACAATTTATATAGACTTAAATGTTCTGGTAACTCCCGCAACATGAAGGTGTCTATTGATGATCAGCCAGCCATTCGTCTCGATGTCGGAGAAAAATGTAAAATAAATGATTCCGTTACCTTGTAAGTCTTCTTTTTCTAACCACACTCAAGCCGGTGGTCTCTCCTACAGGATTCACGAAGATTGAGGAACTTCCAGTCCCTTCGAAGTAGGCAGCAGGGATGATTTCCCTCCAGCAGCAAAATGAGAGTCTTCGGTCTCCTACGTCCGCTCAAACAGGAGTCTCCTTCTTCCCACAGCTCAGCCAGGAATGTCCTCTCCCTCAACAGCTCAACTCTGAATAACTGTTCAGCTCAACAGCTGAACTCGGAAAGACTACCTCCCCTAGTAGCTGAATGAAGACTGTCCTTCTGTCTCCCCCGACAGCTCAACTAGGACCAACTACCTCCTCTGATAGCTCAACTAGGACTCCTGTTTCATACCGCACTTCAGCGAGGAACCCTTGAATTTCCATCCCCTCCACTTTATGTATCTTCCACTAGTGCGCTTCTCGTGGTCGCTCTCATAACTATAATTATCAATTGGTCTGTGATTTGCGATATATCACAATTGCCTCCCTTTGATTAAAAAAATTGCGGAGATACATTTATTAAGGTAGCGACGTAATTTTTTTCTTTTCACTTGGCTCTTATTTCACTCACTTCTGAACACTTCTTATAATACACTGTACAATCTTATACAATATTACAATTTTTTACAATATATAACGATGGCTTTTAAAAATGGCTTGAATATGTTAGTCTGTCTCGTACTTTATCAACTTCGTCCTGTCTGTCTGTCTCATATTCTATCAGCTTTGTACTGTCTGTCTGCCTCATATTTTATCAGCTTTGTACTGTCTGTCTGTCTCATATTTTATCAGCTATGTACTGTCGGCTTCTTTAATTAATTATTACTTTAAATTATTTATTCTTTATTATTTATTCCTAATATTTTCCTTAAATTCTTTAATATTTATTCTTCAAATTCTTTATTATTCATCGATACATGTGCCTTGGTAATAAAATTCTTTTTTTTTTTTTAACTATCAACCTTCAATTTCCTGCTATCAAATCTCATTCCAAATACCCCACTTAGGTATCAATTATTAACGACGACCGACGAAGAATGCTTCCACAGCATTAAAATACTAATAACGACGAAATATGCTCTCAACGCATCTATATCCACAACTACCACAATTATCGACGAAGAATGTCTTTCCTGACATCGTAGATTGGCCCTATTTCGGCTCACAAAATTCTTCATAAACTTTCATATCATTATTTATCGTCAATATCCTTCTCTGTATAATAATTACCAATACCATTCTTTCTTTACTTCGCACCATATTTAATCATCAAGGCATCCAAAAATAACAATGTTAATAAAGTTTTCCTTATTTATCTATCAATATTTAATCAGCCGACAGTCCATAGAATTAAAAATACTCTGTTGAGATATCTTCCAAAGTGGAAGCCGCTATTCTAACAATGTCCCTAACTTAATTTAATTTTTATACTATCTCGAATGTTCTGTCCTGTCTGTTCATGTTGAGACCTGATGCCGCTATCTTAACACTTTTCTAAAATTAATTTGATTTCTTACTTATCTACAACTATCCTGCCTAGTATTGTTGTGTTTAGATCTGAAGCCGCTATCTTAACAATACTGTTCTAAAATTAATTTGTTATCTTCATAACTTGAACAATCCTGTCCTGTCAGGTTTAGACCTGAAGCCCGCCAAATGAATAACTAACAAAAATATTAACACAAAACGAAACGAAAAATATATGAACGCTAAACTATATAATACTTATTTACAATTTTTATTTACAAACATGCCCAGTATGGATATTTTCCTGAATTCCGAAAAATACCCAATTGCACTCAACTAGCCGGGGGTTCGTGGGACCCCAAGAATCCTGGTCAATTCCGTCTGCGGCGTTGATTTAGTTCCGGGCTCTCCCCTGGTCAATTTCCTGCGTCAATTTCGACCCTTCCCTCTCATATCTTTTCAAAAGAGAAATATGAAAACGTCCCCTTTTTTGTCCTGTATCTGAGTTATGTTTAATTGTTACTAAATAAGGTCCTTTCCAGTATATCAATGGTTTATAAACTTCTTCGTTATTTTTCGGTATCCTTAATGGTTCAACTAATACTAATCCCCCCATGATTAATTTCTGAGTTCTATGTTGTCTATCGTCTGTACCTATACGGATAGTATCGTCTGTCTTATGTATGCATACCAGTGGAGACATGTATTGGCTTTCTGTATCCTCACTCATTTGTACGCACTCGTCTGTCAGTTCTGTTTTCGTATCTACTATTTCTTTTTCTATCATGTCCCCTTGTTGTACAGTTTCCGTAGTTAATTCTTGTCCCTGAATGTCCATGTCAGTCTGTAATTGTTTATTATGACCGGTCACGTCCTCAATTTTTATGCTCAATTCTCGGAAACCATTTCGTATATCTGTCCTTAGTATCTTTGTCATTTTTGTCATATTTAATTCATTACTTTCTGTCATCGTTTTATTATCCGTCCTAATTGATGTCATATTTGATTCTATTTTTTCTGTCATCTCTGTCATTAACAATTTATTATTTAATTCATTACTTTCTTTCATTTTCTTATTATCCGTCCTAATTGATATTATTTCTGTCATTAATAATTTACTATTTTCTGTCATTGTTTTCATGAATGTTTCTATGTCTATACTACTTATGTTTCTGTCTGTCGTTTTTTTCGTTGTTTCGTTTGTCTCTAATATTAATTCCCCATTAGTCTCTTCGTCATCCCTTTGGTCACCCTTTGTCATTGACTCACGTATTTTTGACCTTGTCCCTTCAGCCATTTTTAAAATACAATATAATATAATAGATATAAATCAATATAAATTATAAATTGTTCTCTTATCTCACCGGATTTCTTTCGTACCCGGCACAATCCACCATAAATTGTGATATCTTTGCCTCATATAATTGATTGAAGCTTTACCCGGCGCCTCCACCATAAATTGTGATGATCTTTGCCTCATATAATAGATCGAAGCTATACCCGGCGCAACTCCACCATAAATTGAGATATACCCGGCATCCTACACCATAAATTGAGGTGATCTTTCTTTGGGTCTTTTAAACTTTTATTAATTACTATGAAAATGATTTTACTTTTGGGGTTAACATGCGTACTCAGAAGGTGAACTAGGCTGTAGAGAATTTAGAGAACAATTTATAAGACAACATACATTTATTAACACAATTATTGACATATATTAGTGAGGCGTCCCTCCATAATCGCACATCTGGAGTAAAATATCTATAAAACAGGAAACAATTTATATAGACTTAAATGTTCTGGTAACTCCCGCAACATGAAGGTGTCTATTGATGATCAGCCAGCCATTCGTCTCGATGTCGGAGAAAAATGTAAAATAAATGATTCCGTTACCTTGTAAGTCTTCTTTTTCTAACCACACTCAAGCCGGTGGTCTCTCCTACAGGATTCACGAAGATTGAGGAACTTCCAGTCCCTTCGAAGTAGGCAGCAGGGATGATTTCCCTCCAGCAGCAAAATGAGAGTCTTCGGTCTCCTACGTCCGCTCAAACAGGAGTCTCCTTCTTCCCACAGCTCAGCCAGGAATGTCCTCTCCCTCAACAGCTCAACTCTGAATAACTGTTCAGCTCAACAGCTGAACTCGGAAAGACTACCTCCCCTAGTAGCTGAATGAAGACTGTCCTTCTGTCTCCCCCGACAGCTCAACTAGGACCAACTACCTCCTCTGATAGCTCAACTAGGACTCCTGTTTCATACCGCACTTCAGCGAGGAACCCTTGAATTTCCATCCCCTCCACTTTATGTATCTTCCACTAGTGCGCTTCTCGTGGTCGCTCTCATAACTATAATTATCAATTGGTCTGTGATTTGCGATATATCACAATATATATATATATATATATATTGCAACGGTACTTTTATCTTACACTTAATTCTAATTTAAATTTTTAAAGTCCCTATTTCGGGAGCCAATTATGTAACTGTAGTTATACTAGCTTACATTTATAATTAATTAAAATAATTGATAATTGGTATAAAAAATAAATAGAAAATAAGACGTACATATTAATTTTTTTTTGACTGATATATTTTGTTATGTTTAAGTAAACATTTAATTTAAAACGGGTTAGTCACATTTACACACATAAAATTACCCCAGTATTTTATAGGCCTATAAGCTGTATCGATGAATGATGAACGCTGTATTCATGTTGTATCATTTAGGGGATGGGATGACTCATATTCCACTTCAGATGTTTTCTTTTAGCTGATTTTTCTTTATGAGCAGTAACTTCAACAATGGCCATAGGTTACTTCTGCACTCGTTGCTTCTTGGTCTCTACCTTCGGATCTTCATGATGCTGAAACACCTACTTGTACCGGCTATAAGCCCCACGACACGGCGAATCACTTCACTGCACAATTTCTACCTCTCTATCTACAGACATCCTCGCACATAGACCACTCTGAACCACCGACACAGACTAGGCACCCTCCTCTCAACAGTTCTCTAATACGACATCCAAGTCTGCCTTCTAGGGACTCCCTGCTCCTTTCATCTCGGCATTTGATTGGCTACCATTTTCATGGCCTTATGTTTTTTTTTTTTTAAATTATTGTAAACTTTATTATTCTATACATGAATATTATATTTGGGCTGTCTATAACAATATACCTAGGCCAATGGCCTAATTAACATGAGATATGAACTCAGGTACAATTCAATAATTGCCCTAAACAAGTAACTTTAAAGTAGATAAAATGAACATAATATAGGAAAGAAAAAAAAAAAAATTTCTAATATATACCACTATTATTTTTTTTGCATTTTCCCATAAGCGGATTTGTGCAGTCTTTTCTAACATATATACAACTATTTTTCTTGCATTTTCCCATAAGTGGATTTGTGCAGTCATTATTAACATACTTACCACTATTATTTTGCATTTTCCCATGAGTGGATTTGTGCAGTCATTATTAACACAATACCACTATTATTTTTGCATTTTCCCATAAGTGGATTTGTGCAGTCATTATTAACACACACACCTTTATTATTTTTGCATTTTCCCATGAGTGGATTTGTGCAGTCATTATTAACACAATACCACTATTATTTTTGCATTTTCCCATAAGTGGATTTGTGCAGTCATTATTAACACACACACCTTTATTATTTTTGCATTTTCCCATAAGCGGATTTGAGCAGCTTATTTTTTTTACATATACCTCTATTATTTATGCATTGGCATTGACCCATAAGTTGGTTTCTTACATCAGTACATTTATCTTTATTATACATATATGTAAGACCTAGGAAGTGGAAGATTAGTAGATTTGCTGGCAAGTATTTTTTTTAGTTTTTTTTTTTGGTAAAGAGAGTGAAGGGATAGGATTATTCGCGGGAAGAATTAATAATTTTATAAATAGTTTCATCTAGATATGTTTTGTTTAAGAAAAGGGGATGTAATATAATTAATAATAAAATAATTAGAATACATGGGGATAATTTTTTCTTTGAGACTTACCAGACGTTACTGAAAACTTAGATTTTGAGGAAGTTAGAGCTATTAGAGAATAGATAGCTAGATATTTATTTTTTTTGTGAGATAGCCTACCCAAGGAAGGGAGGATCCACATTTTCTGCGACGATATATGATAATTATAATCTACGATGATATAAGAAGTTATTAGGGATTTTTTTTGAGATTAGGAAGTTGAAGTTTCTTATGTTTTTATATTCTTTAAACAATACAGATATATTTTTTTTTAAATCAATTTTCAGATACATCCATCCAAACTACAATAATACAGTATATTGTTTTATACGCACCAGTCATCAATAAATATAATTAACGTTATTACTTCTATGCAATCCGAATAACCTCCATGCAACCTTACTATCACTCTAGTAGGCGTGGTCTGTTTCGGCAGTATTACTCTCTCTCCACACGAGCTGTTTATGTAGAGTCAAACAGACCGCTACAATATATGGTGGGCTGGTATATTACACCTAGGGACCTAAGCATTCAGTGCTTTTATCCCTTCCCTGGAAGCGCTTAGCTTCCCCCTTATTATATTAACTATATGCCTATATTTATACTATACTTATACTACCTGACCCAAGTCCTTCATGGAGTGCTCAGTCTCTGAGTCATCTTAACTAACGCTAAAGTAGATTGGTGTATCTCTCCAAGAGATAAGTGGCCAACCACCTTCGGAGATAATCTCAGATTTAGCATGTATCTTAAGCAATAAGCTATAGAACGCTGAAGCTTGGAAAAGTTCGAACATGTTGCTAGATTATTTTCTATGTCAAACGAAACGTCTTGTGTAGACGCCACAAGAGTGCTAACTCTTAACTCAGGAACTTCACTATTATTAACTTCTCGATAATTAGGCCACTCACCTATGGGTGAAGTGAGCCAGATGGGACCATGAAGCCAAAGAGGGTCATGTAGAAACTGAGCAGGTAAACATCCTTTATAGGCGACATCGGCTGGATTATCTTGAGAAGAAACATGGTTCCAATTCAGTGTAACAGGTGAACTGAGAATGGAAACAACACGATGACACATGAACGTCTGTAACTTATGTGGCTCTGTTCTGAGCCAACTCAACACAACGGAGGAGTCCGTAAATGTTAACACATTGGAACTAATCACTGAAGCACACAAAGCTTCATGAACGTGGTTCACTAACTTCATAAGGTGAACTGCACCTAGAAGTTCTAAACGAGGTATAGTAACTGGTTTAACTGGCGCAACTTTAGTTTTGGATTTCAGAAGGTGTGAACTTCCACTTTCGCTTAAATTCTGGCTGCGGAAATACACAACTGCAGCATAACCTTTCTCATTGGCGTTACAAAATCCAATGAGACTGCACTCTACAGAATCAGGGGGAAGAATGATTCTTGGAACACGAAACTGCGAAACTAGTTAGAGAGAAGTGACAAACATTTGCCATTCACTAAATTTTTGCTCAGGCAAGAGGGTATCCCAGTCTAAACCTAAACGCCACAATTTCTGAAGAAATTGCTTAGCCCAGACTGTAACAGGACTCATCCCACCAAGCGGATCAAAAACACGAGCTATATTATAGAGAACTGTTCTCTTCGTATTAGCTGTTGGTGACAGATTAACTGTATAACAAAACTCATCACTAATTGGACATCACTGGAGCCCAAGAACTTTGATAGTTGCTGAACTTTCACTATCAAGAGCTATACACGATGGAGTTGTATCGAACAAGCCAGACTGTACGTTAGTGGCCCACTTGTTCGGGACTCAAAGACACACTACTGGCTGAAGGAATTTCCTCTAACTCCCAGAACTGCTGGAGGAGTTTATTAACTTCACAATTTAACTTAATACTTACAGTAGATGTAAGTGTTTGAACTGGTCTGTTGGTTTCAACACTTTGGGTGCCACACTGACCCATTAACACATAACCAAAGACTGAATTCCACGCTGTAGGAACACCAGGAGGAAACATTATTTTTTCACCAGTAATAATTGAACTAAATAACTCAGCGCCTATAAGAACATGATCGCATATATATATATATATATATATATATATATATATAAATAACATATGGAATGGATCTTCATCATCATGAAATTTATTAAATAAGTCTATATTATGAGTGGGAATGTTAGCAGATGTAGATGGTATGGCAACAGTATCAGCCATTAAATCAGATAGGTCTTCATCATCATGAAATTTATTAAATAAGTCTATATTATGAGTGGGAATGTTAGCAGATGTAGATGGTATGGCAACAGTATCAGCCATTAAATCAGATAGAAGGTCATCAGTAAATGATATACAATCGTAAATGGTTATTGTAGGATCATCAGGTAAAAAGTTGTCAGGGAATGTATCTCCTTGAAGGTATTTACGGAGGCAATCATACAATCCTAAAGGATGTTTATTACCTTGTAAAGGAGGGAATGTTAGCACTGATGTGGACCAATCCATTCGGAAAATCCGTGAAGTAAATTCTGGTGTTGTTGGAAAGGGATCACGATTACACGTAATTATGACCGGGGTTTTGTTAATAACGTTTTGTGATTCATATTTAATATTTACACCTAGTGGTGTACCAGCAAATAGACATTTTAATGCTTCTAATGCTACTGGTTCAACATTCGGTTCGTCCCATAACAATAGGTTTTTCTACGTGGACAGTCTTGAAGCGAAAATTGGTTATAACGATTACAATTGGCAATATATCCTATATTAAGCGTTAGTTTACTAATAATGGTTATAAACCATGTTTTACCAACAGATGGAGGACCTTTTAATAATAGTGTGTTCCGTTTACTGGTTTGTTTATTAAGTAATTTATATAGAAATGTACAAAATGTATAAAGTGTATGAGTATTCATTTGTGATCTTAAATAATGTTCAATTATATGTAATGATTCTGTTCTGGATGATAAAGGGAGAGCTGTGTGGGCATAATATGTAACTGTTGATGCTGCGGATGTTAAGGCTATAATATCGTCTAGTATATATGTTGTTAGTGTGGTACGATATAATTAAAGTGCAATTGTAAATCGTATATCACGTTCCGTTAAATGGCGAAATATAGAGTTACGCCATACTGATGAAATGGTAATGTCGTGTTCAGGCGTGATTACATTCTTGAGGAGCAAGTCCAGGATCGTTGCTGCGGCTCATTCTGAATATACCGGTCTCCACGTGAAATGATCCCCTCCGCCAGATGCATGAAGCGATTGAGATGGCGGACTGCTGGAGCGTCGATGACGTCTGTTAGGACTACTTCGACACCCTTCGTTGCAGTTGTCCAACGTTGTTGTTTGGGTACTAGTGCGGCTTCGCGAAAGGGCATGATGGATATTTTCACGAGATGTGTACGCGTGGTTTCCGAGCGAGATAAAAAGCCGTTGACGGCCTTCCATACAACTATACTCTGTGATATTGCTGAGGTAGCTTGTTGAGAGGGTGGTGGCGGTTGAAAAAACTCTTCGTTTAATTGGCCGTCTTCGTCGCTTGGACGTGCTGCTGTGTGTCCCGAATCCACGGCATCGACAGGTACGGTTGGAATAGGGGCAATCATGGACGGCATGGATGTGGATACTATTGTCGTCGGTATGCGCCCAGATGATTCCGAAGTTGATGGGACAGGGCCTGACAGATTGTACGATGTTAAATACTCGCGTAAAGAATTCTTCAGATGATTCACGTCTTCGAGGGAGCCAGATGTCGTGGATAATATACCGTCTACATCGTCGACGTAATGTTTTACATTGTCTTCTGGTAAGCCGTCCTCCTTCACTAAACATGTAGACAGGGTTGTCGTCAAAATATCAATTATGTCGAGATTCGTCAAAGTTTTCATCAGTGTCGAGGCTAAACGAGGCAACAGAGTCCTCGGATTCATCAGAGAAACCTTCCCACACAGAAGGTAAAAGCGAAGGATTGCTCACGCTTCGGCTAGCGGTAGTTCCTTCCGCTTCAATGCTGCTATTTGACGAGGCGTGGTCGACTTCCGCTTCTGTACTGTCACCGGTGGTGATGTGTCATGGTGAGGGAACAGTGGACATTGAGAGTCCTGGGGTCCAGCTGGACATTTCCCACAGTGACAATCAGAGTTACGTTCTATATCGGACATAACAACACGACGCGAAAGAACAAGACACGGGTACGGGGTAAAAGAATCAAACTCAAAAAAAATTGAGAAGCGACTGCGACTGCGACCATGAGCGGTGGGTATATATAGCGAGAGAAGGAATGTAGGTAGGGCCAGGCCAAGGCCGCCCAGGTATAAACCTGGTGGTTACATGCGACAAACGACCAAGGACGTAGGCCTCACCGCGCTACGCGCCTGGGTGACTGGGCAATAGTCCTTATTCTCCCTCACTAGGTATATAAAACTTGGGATCGGCTAACTTTAAATGGTTAAAGTTATCACACACCGAAGGGGAAAGATTCACTGAAGGTTGCAGATTTGTTATCTTAGGAGTAACAAAGGCTTGCGTACACTAACTCGACTTTGATTTCACAGGGTGTATCACCTAATTAACAACACCTGAAGGAGATTGGGACGACATGTCACCGATACCGTAACATTAGCACGCTGCTTCTTCAACCGAGTATTTGAACACATGAAGCAGTAATATAACTAGCTTGGCTTCCAGGATAGATAAGTGCCCTAAGATGATGAACTCTGCCTCCTTTTCCACGAACACAAATAACAGCAGTTCCCAAAAGAACTGTAAACGAGGAGACAGTATTTGACACTTGAGCAGAACACGAACTCAATTGAGTAACATCAGAGGGACCCTTGAAGGGTTCTTGTGACACTGTACGAACCTGATTATCACGAGAACGATCTATAGGAGGTGCTATTCGTGAAAACTTCTTAAAACACATTAAAGAATGATGTTTTAATTTGCAATTATAACAACGCCCGTGAGATGGGCATAATTTCACTTTGTGATTTGGAGATAAGCAATTAAAACAGCAGTTCTTACTTTTAACAAAGCTATTTCTCTGAAACGAACTAAGAGATTTGAATTCAGGACAAACAAATATCCTGTGTTGTTTATTAGAATATAAACAAGTAGTAAGAGAACTGATAACACCAGTACGAGAACTGATAAGGCTTACCTTATTTTTTGGAGTATTTACCTTAGGCTCAGTGCAAGGTTTGACTTTAGTTTCACCCATAGCCTTTCTATGGTTTTTCACGAACTCCACTAATTTTTCCAGTGTAGGAAACTTGACTTTGCTGTTCTCCAACAAGAATTGTTTTTTGCTACCTGGATCTAGGACTTTGAAGGCTATATAAAACAAGAGAAACTCACTGACATTAGGAATAGACAACTGATTAAATGCTAGACCTAACTCTGCAAAAGTCGCAAGAAATCTGTCCAGGTTATCCGGTGAATTGGTATAAAAGCCAGGAAAACTTAACATCTATTAAGTTTTCCTGGCTTTTATACCAATTCACCGGATAACCTTTCCAATATTTCTACGGCGATAGCACGATTTGAGTCATAATGTTCCAATAAAGCTGTGCGATGGAATAATTAGAATCTGAAATACTGAGATGATGTATGAGAGATAAAGCTTTAGCTTTCAGACAACTTTTGAGGTAATTAAACTTCATAGAAGGAGATAAACGTTCATTTTGATGAACAATTGAAATATAGAGATCCTTAAATGCAAACCATTTCAGGCAGTCTCCTGTAAACTCAGGGAGACTTATTGTAGGTAAAGGGTTGTTCACGGAAAAGTTTTTTGAATCAACAACACAAATTGTTTCTTCACTATTTGAAAAAAATCTATTCTTAATAACCTTTTACCTTATAAAACATTAGATTTACACTCAGTTGCATATCTGTCATCTCTTGCGGTATTGGTATGTCAGAGATAGCGTAACACTCCACTATTTTAGAATAGGTCTCAGAAAATTCTTGATAACTTGATTCCAAGTTAGGAATCATTACTTTAAACACAAATTTTAAACTGTTATCAAGTTTTACACTTTCTATAAACGAATGACTTTGCACAATATTTTGTAAAATAGTATCATTTTTGAGCTTTAAAATATTGAAACTCTTCAATGTTTTCGAATCCATAATGAATACTAATTTAAGGACGTAAGAAATAATTATAAACACAAAAGAAAACTAATTATAACACGAAAAAGAAAATTATAAACACGTAAGAAAACTAATTGCAATCATGAAATAGAAAACAATTATAAGACACATATGAAACTGATAATTAGTTTAAAAACTAAACTTACAATTGATTGTAAATTCAAACACGTTTGATGATTAATCAACACAAGATAGATAATCCGTAGCAGGTTACAAATCACATGTTACTGAGAGCACGTATCTAGTAACTGTGATTTTAGAATGAAAACGTTACTCCAGTAACAACTTTGGAGTAGCAGTTATTTCATGCAAGATTCGTGTCGGCCAGACAGAAGCACGTATAAGAAATTATTAAAAGAACAGAATTTTGCCAAATTCTGAACTTTTGTCCCGGCTTAATCCGTCCCGGCTTAGGACCAAAACATGTCTACGCACAACTTTTGTAGACACGGCAAGCTGTCTGAAGTGGACTGTATTCGATAGAAGCTGGTTCTGGGAGAAATCCAACTTTAACATAAACGAGGCTAATTCTATTATTTTAATATTCTTTTAAACTATGTAATTACAGATTGCAGTCTGCACTGTGGTCCAGTCTGGTCCATAAGATACATAAGGTGGAGGAACACTGATATAATTGAAATACATATATTGCCCTGCCAGGCTATATAGAAAGAACAGGGTTAGACTGCTCGGAATTATCTCTACACAAGTATAAAGTTAGAAAACACATCAACACACATAAACGCTGTTTCCCACAATGGAAACCGCATTTGAGAACTAAACGAAGTATTAAACGTTTGTACTTCTAGACACAATGAGTAACCACTAACTATAATACAGAACGGGATGTGGTCGTTCTATACCCACGACAGTTAGATTGGTACTAGATGGCAGAGGGCTGAACTCTGTACCTTAGGTGCAAAGGGTGGGGAGAAATTCACTTATGTATTCATCCGCCTTACCTTAGCAAATGTAGGTCCAAACAGTTGATGAATCTTTGGAAAGTAGTCGTGTGAATCTATAGGTTAAAAAACACATTCACAATATTTCATGGTGGTATGGAGATACAGAATATTCACGTCTGGAAGAACTCTTATGTACTTCAACTGCATCATCTAAATTTATTTGGGCGAAAGGACTAGAAAAGTGTACATTTCTTGAAAATATTGTTAAAAAGCCAGTTTATGATCTGCTTGACTATGGCTGTCCAAATTTGAAAAAGTTACCCCCACATGATACTACCTTTGTACAATGAAAAGGTTCGCCCAAAAACCTTTCGTAAATCTAATAAAGTGTTGGCATTTCATGGTTTTGTGAGTCATTTGAATAATACTGCTATGTGGGTCTATTGCAAGCTAAAATGTGATATAGATCAGACGGTATGCCCACACATGTACCATAAAAGACACAGCCCCCGATGTTACTGGTTTAGTCAGTGCTAGAATGGATCAAGTTTTGAAAAAACTTTCTCGAACTAATATTTGTAATTTGGATACACTACATCATCAAAACCTACCCCCTGCATTACTGCTTCATCTCTGTGACTATGCAATTGACTATTTATGGGACAACCTACCTGAAGATTGGCTTGAGGATACAAGATTCCAATTATGTCGTCGATGCAACCAACACTTCAAGCCATCTCATGATCAAATCGATGGCCCACCACCAATGAAGAAAAATTGTATATATTATTTAAAATAAGTTTGTTAATAAATATAAATTCAACCATATTTTATTTGTTTACCCCTCAAATGTAGTAAAATAATAGGAATAAGAAATAAACAAGTGTGATCATGATCATTTATTCATAAATAATGCACACATTTCATTCCAATCCACAGTGTTTAAATTCACTATAGACTCTTCAGTTGATGTTGGTAATGAAAAAAATTCAAAGCAAGCATTTTGATATTATTGATAGTAAAAGTTTTAAAGAATAATCTATTTTCTCACAAGACTTCAGCATACATATCACTTCACTTTTGTTGAGCTTGATTTCCGGCTGGGACGACAACGACATAAAAGGAGAAGGACTACTGAAACACATTGTGACCCTTGGGTATGAATTTGAAATTCTTGAAGTTTCTTCAGGTGAGCCCAAATTTGAACACTACGTTGCGTATTCGAAGTGAGTCTTGGAGAGGTATTTTTCTTCCTTTTGGTTTGATTGAATAGGTCCCAGGTTGGTGGAGAGTCCTATCCAATCGGTAGTGTCCAAATAAATTGATACCTTCTTGTGACAAAATCCCGCTACTGGTGACTGGTTGGGAAGTGCCACCTTGATGACCTTGGTCCTGGACTTGTTGAGAGCAAACTGTGTCACTAGGTACAACTCCATTGTTTTGCACAGAACTGGTCTCTCTGCATATTTTTCTTCATATTCATCTTCCTACCCCCACCTCGTTCTCCCCTCTTCATGCGGATCACAGCCTACATCTTCTCTCACAATTATTATTATTTTTTAAAATTATATATATATAATTGTGGAGGACGGTTTGAAAACGATTATCACGGGCAACGACATGAATCAGTATGTCAGGAGAAATAGTCAACCTCAAAGGGACCGACCAAGGATTCATTACAAGCTCTGGTACCTTTTAATAATATTGTACAATATGAAAGTGCCTTTGCTAGTCGGTTGGAATCCATTTTTATTCGCTCAAAAAAATGCAATGATTTGTCGTTTTTCTTCCAGGATGTGAAACAAAAATTAATACAAAAAGTATCCAACATACTAAAATGAAATCTGCAATAAAAATTAATTTGATGGTTGAATGTTTATTTGAAAATGCTCTTGGTGAAAGGACAGATCGTGCATTTAAGACTATGAATAAACCAGTTTTTCGGGCAACAAAACTTTAAAATTTCTTTGACAATGCATTTGAAAAAATACACTCGGAGGTGGAAAATAGTGCACTGAAAGGAATTGGATGGAAACTATTAGCCGTATACGGAATTCGTCTACGGGTGAATAGATATGATCCACTACATGCTTCTACATACATACCATTACCAGCTAGTCTTGAAAATAAAAACGCCTGTGTAAATGTTCGAAACAATGACGAGAAATGTTTTGCATATTCAATCTTAGCAAAATTCGTGACATCGAATTCTAATCGTCCACAAGAATATACTAATCTTATCAGTTTATTGTAATTGTTTCGTTATTATTTATATGAATTAAAATATCCCCTCAAGGAGGATGCCATATTGTAAAGTTTATTTTTACTCTTTCAAATTATTCATTAAGAAAATAATAAAATGAATTTAAATTTAATTGAAGTTAATTTAATTTTATAATGAATAAAAATGTATTTATTCAAAAGAAATTAAATTATAAATTGGCTAGTTGAGTAAAGCTCTTAATGAAAAAAAATTTGTTATAAATAACTCTGGATAAATGATTGAGACTACCTTACCAGCACCAATTAAAATATCAAATTATCTTCCGATTTTATTTCTGAAAATTAAAAATATTAAATAATATGTCCCGAAAATTGGCACTTACCACAAAGGCGTTATCCGTAAGGTCTATAAGTTTTGAGAATCTGAGATTTGCTTTTAAAGAATTAATGAGGGAATGATAAAAACATTTAGAACATATTAACAAATTTTTCTACTTTAATTAAAAATATCTGAATGGCCATTTTGGAAATGATAGATGTACAAAAAATAATCCTACCTTGGTGACGTCACACATGAAACTTTTATACAACTAATTTTTACTATTAACAAAAAAATGGAGTCCAAACTCCCTCCACATCATCTCAACTGTAATATAAACAAGCCCGTTGCCAAGGCAACGGATTTATTAGCCACGATATATTTTTTTTATTAAACCGAATTTAGAAGACGAAATCAAAGTAAAAGAAGAAAGAAAATTAAGAAAGAAGAAAAGAAAATGGAAATCTGAAGAACAAAACAAGTTTAAGAAGAAAGGAGGAATAACTTCAAAAGGAAGAAAAGGTGGCTGTAGGCCTAACCTTACAGTTATCAACAAATATTTTAAATAATAATTACAAGATCCACCGACTTCAAAAGGAAACTAAATTTTCAGAAGGGATTAATTTAGCACCCAGAAACAAAATGAAACAGCTAAAAGAAGAAGAATGAAGAAAATTTCAGGAAAATATAAGCAAAATTAAGAAAAGGTCAATAATTAAAAAACGAGTCGGTAGAAAGTTGTGAAAATTTTTAGGAAAAGACAGTTAATTATTAAGAAAAGATTAAAGAAGAAAAAGAAGAGAAAAACTGCCCACATCAGAAAGAAAAGCCAGTAGTAAATTTTGAAGAAACGGTCAGTTCTAAAATACATCGAATCAACTAGGCCGGATCCCATCTGAAATAATACAAGTGATCCGAAAGTGTATACCACAAACTTTAAACACTGTTTTCGAGAAATGAAGAAGCCAAAATTAAAAACAAAAGTTACAGAAAATTAAGATAACAATTTAGAAAAGAGAAGAAACGGAAGAAAGGAAAGAAAACACCAAAAAATATTAATATTTAGAAGTAAAACAAGAGACAACAGAAAAAAGAAACTCGAATTTGCTACCCATAATTCCGTGGGAGGCAGTTTAGTCAGTCTGTGTTGAGTTCTGGTAGAAGTGAGACCTGTGAGAGACTAGTCTCTGTTTTTTTGTTTGAAATGAGTGAAAAGTAGTGAGTAAACAATTAAAAGTGAGTAAAAGTGACTAATGAAGAGTTAAGATGAGGTGGAGAGAGCCTGGACTCCGATTTCTTTTGTAAAATATAATTAATTAGAATTATCTGTTTCAAGTGTGACGTCACCAAGGTATGATCCATTTTTTTGTACATATAATTTCTAAGATGGCCATTTTTAATTCCAAAATTCATAATAGTTTTATTAAAGTTATATAGTTTGTAAATATGTTTTAATTTTCTTTTAACTCCCCATATCTCTCTCAATGAAATTCAAATCTCAAAACTCATAGGCCTTGCGAATCAACACCTTTGAGATAAGCGCCAATCGTTATCGGGACATAGTATTTAATAATCTTTAATTTTCAGAATCACACCGGGAGACTTTTGGATTTTTGGATTGGTGCAAGTAACGTAGTTTGAAAATTTTACAGAGTTATTTATAACATATGTTTTTCATTTTTTTTTAAGAGCTTCACTCAACCATATGGTAGATTATTTTATTTTTGAAATTATAGATTTAATTAACTTAAATTTTTTTATTATTCAAAATTTTATTCATTTTTTTTTTATTTATTGTGAAAGGCAACAAATAAAAATATTTTATATAAAAAACCTTTCACAACCCTTCACCTGTCACTTTACACCCATATATAATTGTCCACTCACTTCTTTTGCAACAATTTACCACAAAACTGAGACCAGTCCCACACAGGTTTTACCTCTATGAAGGGCGACCATCGACTGATTTTTCACCTACAAAGGCTCCTGGGTACTCCCATTTCGGACGTGTTTTGTCTTCCGTCTACTGTTTTTCTTACAAATATTAAAATTTTTCGACGTTTTCTTTCTGTTCTTCTTTTCATTTCGTCTTCTTAATTATTCTTTTAATTTTCTATGGCCTTGTTTTTACATTTTTCTTTAAAAAAGTTACATAAACTTTGTGGTATACACTTTCGGATCCGGATTACATTGAACGAGTAGGCTTGGATTGAGCCGGGTTCTATGATCTGATGTATTTTGGAACAAGTCTACTTTGAAAATTTCACTTAGCTTTATTATTTGATGTGGGCAGTTTTCCTTTTATTTCCTTTCTTCAATCTTCTTTTAATAATTAGTTGTTTCCTTCTAAAAATTTTCAAAACATCCTACCGACCAGTTTTTCTGTTATTGACCTTTTCTTCTTTTCTTCATTTACGCTTATTTTTCCGTTTCTTCTTCATTGTTCCTCCTTTTAATGGTTTTATTTTATTCCTGGGTGTTTGTTTGAGCTTTTCTATAAATTTGGTTGTGCTTGGTTCTGGTTTAGTTTGGAAATTTTCCTTGGAATGCGTCCACTCTGTTGGCTCTGGTTTCTTTGGTTGTGTTGTAAATTTTATTTATTTGACGGATGAATTTGATGTTTTTGTTGATTCCCTCTTCTAGATTATTAAATTTTCTTTAATTTCGTTGTTAATTTTGTTCTTCATTCTTCGGTTTTCGAGTTGAATTTCTGTTTCGAAAGGTCCTTGCTAACTACGGCGTTAAGGTTATGACATGTTTTGATTGATTATTTTACTAATTTGTTCCTTTCTGTTTTTTTAATCTTCATTTCTGTTTTATTTTCCTTTCTGGGTTGTGTTAACTTCCTCTTTTCTTTTCTCTATTTATGGTAAACTAAAATTTTTACTGCAAATGTGTGTTGTGGTTCTGTTTCCATGGTGACGGTTTGTTTATGTTACATTATATGATTTTTCATGTGTTTCATTTCCAGTTCCTCTAACTGATATTTCAAAATTTGAAAAATTTAACAATATGTCTATAAATGGTTGGAGTCTGAAGGTTGATGTCTCTGATGACCCGAAAAGGTGTGTTTCCGTATGATTATGTAGATTCTACGTAGAAACTGGATGAAACTCAATTACCACCAAAGGAAGCATTTTTCAATTCTTTAACACAATCACATATTAATGAGGAATATTGTGCACATGCTCAGACCGTCTGATTTCAATGTACTACGTTAGACATGTATACCGATATCTATTTAAAATCAGTTGTTTTGATTTTATCGGACCTATTTGAAGAATTTCGAAATATGACTGTGACAAACTATGGAGTTGATGCGGCCTACTACTATATGGCACCCGGACTCTCCTTCAATGCTATGTTGCGATGTATAAAGACTAAGTTAACACTACTACATGATTATGATACGATAATGTTTTTCGAGAAAGGTATAAGAGGAGGAATATGCCAAGCGTCCCATCGATATGCTAAAGCAAACTATAAGTACATGCACAATTATGATCCACAAGAAGAATCATCATACATCAATAGAAATAAAAGACGTTGTCTTCCCACTGTTTTATTTATACCAGAACCGGTTTTCGACGCAACAGCGTCATCATCAGTGGTTCATCTATCATAGAATAACAAAATATACAAATAATAAAAAGTATAAATAATTCCTAAAGCATCAGGGTACAGAGTAAAATTATAAAATAAACTTACCCACCCACACAGCATAGCGGTTGGAAGATAACTGGCATAGCTCTAAGGGGTGGGGGTAGCCAGGTTCACTCACTCTCTCAACATGCAAAAACCATTCATTCTAATAAATACATTAAGTCTGTACATTATATAAACATTTTTCATCATACAGCCAAAGAAATTATTTGTTGTCATAAAATATATAAAAAATAAATACATGGAACTCTGTGCACTGTTTGACGTTTGCCTCGATCAGAATTATTTTGCCTTCCAGGACCAATTCTTTAACCAGGGGGGAGGTTTGGCCATGGGATCTCCTTTAAGCCCTTTATGCGCGGACATCTTTATGGACCATCTGGAAAGAACCAGTGTATTGAATGAACGGAACCCCTTCTTCGATGATGTCTTCTACTGGAAGAGATACGTGGACGACATTTTTATAGTATTTAATGGGTCACCTTCTAGATTAGAATCACTCTTGGACTATTTAAACATGTGCCATCCTAGGATACAATTTACTTTGGAAATAGGAGGTGACAAATTAAACTTTTTAGATTTGACCTTGTACGTAACAGACAATACTATATCATTTGACATTTACAGAAAACCTACTTCCACTGACACAGTTATACCTGCAGACTCTTCCCATCCTTATGGACATAAAATGGCGGCATTTCATTTTCTCACCAACCGACTGCTTCATGTTCCTCTGACCAGCGATAATTTCGATAAGGAGAAAAATTGCATAAAACATATCGCAGAAGTCAACGGATATGACGCGGGGTTGGTCGAGAGAATGATAAAAAAAAAAGTTAAGAATAAGCTTATGCCCCGAGGCCTGAAAAGGAATGAGGATGTATACAAGAATTGGTGTGTACTCCCTTACCTAGGGCCTGTGTCCGAGAGGATGGGTCGTACTGTTACTAGAGACGGAGTCAGGGTGGCCTACAGAAATAACAACACTTTAAGGAATTGTTTCCCCAGTCTGAAGGACAGAGTACCTTTCAGGGACAAATCCGGTGTTTACAAACTGACATGTGGTGATTGTAATGCAACATATATTGGACAGACAGGAAGGAAATTACACATACGGACTAAGGAACATCTACGAAGAAGGGATTCCGAGTTCTTTATTCATTGTCAAAATGAGGGCCATACCGGTACCCATAGAGTGGCGCTGTTGCACGAGGGTACCAAGGGAAGACGTACAGATATCCTAGAAGGCTTGGAGATCCGACTTTCTTTATATGAGGATTCAAAAAGTCTCAACAAAAAAATAGAGGTTAAGAACTCCCTTCTGCTGCCTGACCTACCTGGTGTGAGAGATTGGTCCAAAACTAAGAGAAGTAGCTGTCCTGTGAAAGATGTATTGTAAATATGGTTTTTATAATGATATTTATTGTGAATTCAAGTCTATGATAATATTTTTAACAATGTATTTATTTTTATATATTTTATGACAACAAATAATTTCTTTGGCTGTATGATGAAAAATGTTTATATTATGTACAGACTTAATGTATTTATTAGAATGAATGGTTTTTGCATGTTGAGAGAGTGAGTGAACCTGGCTACCCCCACCCCTTAGAGCTATGCCAGTTATCTTCCAACCGCTGTGCTGTGTGGGTGGGTAAGTTTATTTTATAATTTTACTCTGTACCCTGATGCTTTAGGAATTATTTATACTTTTTATTATTTGTATATTTTGTTATTCTATGATAGATGAACCACTGATGATGACGCTGTTGCGTCGAAAACCGGTTCTGGTATAAATAAAACAGTGGGAAGACAACGTCTTTTATTTCTATTAGAAATCTAGTCCCACAACATCTTACTATCACCTATGAACATCATACATCACTTATCTGGATGCTAACAATCTATACGGATATGCTGTGAGCAAATATTTACTGTATACCGATTTTCAATGGGTGGAGAGATCGGAAGAGGTTGACATTCTTAATTTACGGGAAGACGACGATACAGGATATGTATTTGAGGTGGACGTGAGGTACTGCGATCCTATATAGATCTCAATACACAGCTTAGACAAAATGATTTCGAAAAAGATTTCTTCAAACTCATGAATAACTCCATATACGGGAAGACGATGGAAAATGTACGAAATCGACAGAATATACAGCTAGTCAAGACTGCAAGACAATTGATGAGACTAATTGTAAAAGCTAATTTTCTTAAGATAATTATCTATGATGAGGAGCTAGCAGCGGACGTAATGGCCAAGACAAAAGGATACTTTAATAAGCCCATTTATGTGGGTATGTGTGTACTCGATTTGTCCAGGGAACTCATGTATAGATTTCACTATGATTTGATGTTGGCTAGAGATGAAAAGGAAAAATTGAAATTAATGTATTGCGATACTGATTCGCTCATCTATCATGTGATAACGCAAGACCTCTACACAGATATGCATTCAATGCTGGAGCATTTCGATACGTTCAATTATCCTCCAGCCCATGTGCTATTTTCACTCATTAATAAGCAGGTAATTGGAAAATTCATGGATGAAGTATATGGTGAGATTATAGAAAAAATTATTGCATAACGATCATAGATGTATGCATTTTCTATTGCTTATAAGAAAATTATAAAAAAAGCGAAAGTTGTTTCACGTACTTCCCTGAGACATTTTATTTCTTTGGAAGATTACGAAAGGACACTATTTGATTCTACATTATTGTTTACATCCATGAGAAGTATAAGGTTATACAAGCATATACTGTACACCATCGATCAAAATAAATTGGCACTAAATCCATTTGACGATAAGCGATACATTAAGGTAATTTTGTTCACATCTCATCGATGTAGCATTCAAACCTTCTTAATATCAACCACATTAATAATAATAATAATAATAAATGTATTTCCGTTAAACCATTACATGGTAATAGGATACGTCAAAAGAGTTTATACAATAAGATAGCTTATAAATTATATCTATAACTACTTGAGTCTAATACACCTATGATTAGTAGTAATAACAAAACTATTTAAAAAAAAGTAAAATTAAATTGATAAAAACTGAACAAATAAATACTTATGTGGCTTAGCCACATGTTATTTTAATATATATATTTTTAAATGTGATAATGTGAGACCAGCTGGTGATCTAATACGATAAACATTCAATTTAACCTTACTTTCTTTTCTCAATTTAAAAAATAAGTTTTGTTCTCGATTATTTGTTATTTTGTTTATTTCTTTTCGTTTGTTTTTATAATTGTGTTTTGTGTTTTGTTTGTAACTATTATTTTCATTTGTTTTAAACTTTGGCAACTGTCAGCGATCCGAACATGCCAAGCACCTCTGAGATGGAGTGGCATCAGGTGCCAGTCAAAAGAAAAAACCCACCCCCATCAAGTGATAATCATAAGGTGAAGGTACTGAAGGATCTTCAGGTGAGTACAAGCAACCCTTATAGTCCACTGGAGAACATGTCTCCTGAGGAGTGTAAACCACCTCCTATTTACTTGAAGACTAATGTCAATTTTCGGGAGCTATGCCAACAGCTGAATGTCATCATAAAAGATAAATTTGAATGCAAAAGTACGGCAGGCTCTTTGATCATTTATCTTGACACAGCGGAAGCATACCGACTGACGGTCACGCTGTTCCGAGAGAGGGGATATGAATTTCATACCTATCAATTGGAACAGGATAGGGCTTTCCGGGTGGTGATAAGACACCTACACCCTTCTGCGAGCCTTATCGAAATAAAGGAAGGATTGCGGGATAAAGGGTTCACCGTAAGGAACGTCACAAATGTTCTTCAAGCGGGCACGAAGAAGGCTCTCCCTCTTTTCTTTGTAGATCTAGAACCTGCAGTCAACAATAAAGAAATTTTTAATTTAAGCTGCTTGTTATATACAAGGATTAAAGTGAAAGAACCCAAGAAGAAACGGGAAATCATACAGTGCAAGAGGTGCATGGCCTACGGGCATTCTCGCACCTACTGTAATAACGTGGTGCGCTGTGTGCGGTGCGGCGAGAAGCATCCATCCCCGGAGTGCCCCAGGAGTCTTAAGGAGCCCCCAACATGCGCGCTCTGTCAAGGCCAGCATCCTGCCAACTATAAGGGGTGCACTGTCTACCAAGATCTCAGAAGTCGGCGGACCAACCCAGGCAGTCGACGTGCGGCCCCAGTTCCAGCACCAGTGACCAATGCGGGGAGCCGGCTGGTCACCGCCCCGTCTCCTCAGGTAAGTGGGCCTCTGGGAGGTCCTCGGGAGGCTGCCCGGCCAGCTACCCTGCCCCATTTCTCCACCAACACCATACAACCCCCACTGTCTTATGCATACGTCACCTCCCCACCCCCGCCTCCCCTCAAGAGGGTGCAAACGCAGCAACCCCAGGCTGACCCAGTACAGTCAGGGACCGAGCCAAACTCATTCCAAGGTATCAACGATCTTCTCATCCTTCATTTCTCAAATTCAAAACTTGGTCACCCCTCTATTTTCTTTGCTCACTTCGCTAATCCAAAAGTTAACCCTCACACATGTCTAATCCTTTCACAGGCAGGTCCCTGATAGTGCTCCTATGGAATGCTAATGGTCTTGTTAGACATTCAGGTGAACTGACTTACGTACTTCGGGAGAGGCGAATTTACTTCGCTTTAATAACTGAAACTCACTTCACAAATTTGACCCGATTTCACATAGACGGATACACGACTTACCGGACGGACCATCCAGATGGGACAGGCCATGCAGGAACGGCGGTGATTGTCAGGAGAGGTTTGGTGCATCACTTTCTGCCTTCCTTCTGCGAGCCTCACCTTCAATCGACAGCGGTCGAAATCTCATCAGCTTATCACAATTTCACACTTGCTTCAGTTTACTGTCCTCCACGCCACAACATTACCCCGCAACACTTCAACAACTACTTCGACACTCTGGGTGATGACTTCATAGCCGGTGGAGACTACAATGCTAAGCACCTGGAGTGGGGATGTAGGGTCAACAACCCGCGCGGACAGACACTTAACTACGTTTTGACGAACAGACGATACAGAGTCTATTCCCCCCGAGAACCCACATATTGGCCAACTAACAGAAGAAAACTTCCCGATATCCTAGACTTTTTTGTAGCTTCGAAATTCTTCCCCTATACATCAATAGAAATAATTCCCGACTTGACATCAGACCATTCTCCAGTAATTTTTACCCTAGACTCCCAACCTATTCAGAAGACACCCCGACTCTCCCTCACTTCAGGGCTCATTGATTGGGACAGATTCAGAGATATTGTGACAGACAGACTTAATCTGTCAGTCACCCTGAAAGCATCTTCTGACCTGGATGATGCAGTGAACGCTTTCACAACAACACTTCAGGAGGCGGCATGGAGCAGTAGCACCTCCGCCCAGCCTGTCCACATACACACACACAACGTACCACAGCACATTAGAAGGCTGCTGGTTGAGAAACGCAGATGTCGTCGTCAGTGGCAAATATAATACCCATCCATCAAAACACGACTCAACAGACTCACACACGAACTCAAAACAGCTATAGCACAATACAAAGCAGAGATGTTTTCACTTTTCACTGACACACTAGCCACTAACGATGGATCTCTGTGGAAATTTTCTTTGGAAATTTTCTATCATTACTTTAGTCCCGAAATCAGATAAACCTAAACACTTGCTCTCTTCATACCGCCCCATAAGTCTTCTTCCCACTCCTTCTAAACTCTTTGAAAAAATTCTTCTTAGCCGCCTATTACCTCTCTTCGAAGAACACGACCTTATTCCGAATCATCAGTTTGGATTCCGACAGAAACACTCAACACTTCAATAATGTCACAGATTAGTTGATGAGATTTCCTCTGCTTTGGAAAGGAAGTGTTATTGCTCTGCAGCATTTTTGGATGTGAGTCAAGCTTTCGACCGTGTCTGGCATGTTGGGCTGCTGTATAAGCTGAAACATGTGATCCCTGACGGATATTATCGTCTCCTCCGCTTCTACCTGGATGATCGTTTTTTCCAGGTCAGACAGGGCAATGTCCACTCTGACGTTCAACCCATAAGAGCTGGTGTCCCACTGGGGAGCATTCTGGGTCCACTTCTCTATGTTGCAAGCACATCCAGCATCCCAACATCGCCTGAGACGGTGTTAGCCACCTACGCCGATGACATAGCAATTTTAGCTACTAATAAATCGGCTGGGGACGCATCCAAATCTCTGCAGGTGCACTTACACCTTCTAAAGGGTTGGTTGCATCTGTGAAAGGTAAAAATAAATTAGATCAAATCCCTTCATGTTACATTCGCCTTGAGGCGCGGTGACTGCCCAACTGTATGGCTGAATAATGGCAGGCCTCCTCGGCGACTGAATCGTCGTTGGCCGCGTGACCTCCCGCCTGAGGAGGACCCCTGAGAAGGCGGTGGTGTTGACCAGCCGTCTCATCAAGAGACTCAAGTGGTGTTTCTGTTTTTCTTTGTTGTGTTCATATTTCCTAGTTGTGAAGTAATTCATAGTTGGAAATTAAGTAATAAAGGTGAAAAAAAAAAAAATGTGATAATTAAAAGTATATATATTGTCGTGTGATCTGTAATAGAGCGTTTCGAGTGTGTACAAATAAAAATATATACGATGAAATTTGTGATTGTCAATAATTCGGTTAACAACGCTACATTGGTGGCAGCGGTGGGATAACAATGCCGAAAGCGCGACAATACGCGCCGGGGAAGAGAAGGGGCGCCGATGAGGCTGTCGACAGGATACCCCTCATTTTCCCGAAAGAGTTCACTGCGGGAACGTGAAATGACTACATGGGGTATTTCGACAAGGTAAGTCGAATAAATGAGTGGAATGACGAAGTAAAAGGACAGTTTTTATCTTTGTGCCTGACAGGGGAGAGCCTTATCAACAGCATGTCTGCAGAAGACCAAGATGATTTCGCCCTCGTGTGCAAAACCATAGGGGTTAAATTAGACCCTCCTGAGCGGCGGGAGCTCAAAAAAGATTAATTCAAAGGGCGGCGGCAAGCGAGGGGCGAGTCTCTGACTCAGTTCACCACCGCCCTGGAGACTCTTTACAACGAGGCCTACCCGGAGAGAGCTGGGGAGGCGGTGCGACAGGAAACCTTGAAGGACTACTTTTTGGAGGATCTCCGGGACAGAAACGTACGATTTCAGGCTGCGCTAACGTCCCCTGACACTCTAGAGTCCGCACTAACCAGGGCATTGAAAATGGAAGTTATAGCTCTACGTCATGGCTCAATGTCGTATTTCGCCGAGGTTCAGGATATGGTTGATAGCCAGGTTGTAGCGGCTACTGACCCTATCCCGGGAACCTCAGTGTTTTACACGATGCTACGAGAGCAAGATGAAAAAATAACAGCACTTACGAGGGCAGTGGCAGAGCTGGTGGTTGAAAAGGAGGCGAAGCGGGCGGATATAGACCGAAGGGGTCCGGTCTGCTGGGCGTGCGGCAGGTCGGGACATATTCGAGCCCACTGTTCGGTGAAGCCACCCAAAGGGAAACTGATGCCGGCGCTGATGAGGACTTATCAGTGGTCGATCTCCCCATAGTCCCTACCGTCGGGATGAAAGAGGACGGACTCCGGAAAAATTACGTAGACCTCAGCGTGAATGGGGTTCCAGTGAGGGCTCTTGTTGACTCGGGAGCCAGTGTCACGCTACTCAGTGCTGATCTGGCACGTTGTTTAGGGGTTCACCCCTGTGAAGAGTATGGTCGGGGGTTGCACAGTGCTAATGGGGGAACTATTTCTACCCATGGGAGTAGATAGGATATGACAGAGCTACCCCCGCCACATCGGTGGCACCGGTGGCACCTTCCCCCACTCCCTTGTGGCACCCCTGTGGTACCCGTCTGAGGCTCCCACTGCGCAACACCGATTACCATGGCTCGTGCAGCTCAACCTATGTTGTACTTCCCCAGCTCAAACTATGATGTACTTCCCCAGCTCAACATCTGAGCACCCTCACCTTCGGACCCACCAATTTTTTTTTCTACATAGTGTATGGAGAAAATATAGTCCATGACGTCACACCGACATGTTCAGACCTGCCCTCTACCAGGACATATGAGCATGCTGTCCCACCCTATGCGGCACGCGCCCACACCTTTTTTATATTCTCAGAAATGACACATGAGAAGATGTATTCGTCCATCATGTAACTTTTAAATAATTGTGTTATTAGATGTACATCCCCCATCCCCAGCAATTATAAGGGTGTCCTGGAGCCCCTTCCAGGTTGCAGCTCAGCAATTCGTCTCGACGTCGGAAAAAATGTAAAATAATTGGTTGCGTTACCTTTGAAAATCTTCTACTTCTAAACCACACTCCAGCCTGTGATCTCTCATCCAGAATCCACGAAGAGGCGAGGAAAGTTCAGTCCCTTGGAGATAGACAGCGGGGATGCTCTCCCTCTAGCAGCTAAAACGAGAGTGTCCCTGATGTGGACACTACGGCAGCCAACAGTCTTCCTTCTCTATCGACACTGGACCGGGAGTGTCTGCCTACCACGGCAGCTCCAACGAAAGGTCTGTGTCTATCGACACTGGAGCAGACCCGAATTCTCATCCCCTCCAGTCTAGCAACTAGAATTGTATACGGAAATATGTAATTGTTATGAATATTTTTAAAAAACAGATGTTTAGTAGTTTAAAGGCTGTAAAAATTGTGGCCAATGGGCATAGCGCAATCCAAAACTGGATAAGTCGTCTGTCCCCTCGAGAGGCAAGGAGTCGTTGATCAGGCTTGTTCAGGAGATCGTGGTTCAGAGTAGTGAGTGCGCGGAGATCTCTAATAAGATCTTAAGAAATATGTGTAGTGCAGTGAGTGTTAAGGCCGAAAAGTGAAATAAACTTTATATAGACTATGGGGTATATGTGGAGGGGGTGACGCCATGTGTAAAGTGCATGTACTTTGTATAGTGGCCACTAGAGGTCACGGTGGCCATTGTTGTTCAGTTAACCTGACCGGTCGGACGAGTCAAGTGCAGTCTGGCTGTCTGTAGAGAGGTGCCCTCAACCCTTTGCTGTACAACTCACCACCACCTCGACCAGTGCCTGCCCTCAGCCCTTGCTGCAGGTATTGGTCAAAAAGCCCCAGAAAACGGACCCTCAACCCAGACGCATTGTGACGAGGCAGCTCCTTGACGTCTCCACGCGACCGCTCACCTACCCCGGACATTTTAGTATTATTTGTTTTATCATTTTTTATATTTGAGTCGTTTTGTTTTGTTTCCATTCATTTAGTATTTTTTTCATTATTATAATTTGTTTCGTTAACCTATATACAGTCCACTCATTTTGTTTTTTTTCAATTACCTTCTATCAATTATATTGTTTAGTTGCTTTAGGTATTAACTTATGGTACCTCCAGGCCGGATGGCAATTGGCTTATTTGTAATAATTAATATTAGCATAGTGATTTGGCCGGCCGTGTTTAATATAATACTAATTAATTTATAACCCGTCTTAAATCACCTTGTTTTCTTCCTTGTTCTTTTGTTTTTCTCTAATTGATTTTTTTTAACCTCTTTTTCTCTAGATAATATATATAATTTTTGATCATGTCGCCGAAATTAAGAACAGGTAACGAATCTGTTTTAGCGGAACTTATTGACGAATTAGAGGACTTGCATAGTGACATCTCGCAGACTAAAAAATTAGGACAAGCAGTCGCCACCGACAAATCTCAATTAAAAATATTTAAAGCTCGCCTTTCTAGAATTGATTCCACTTTTGAGAAATTTAATTCAATATGTTCTGAGGCAAAGCGAATTGCAAATTCTTTGAGCAAAAGTGAGGAATTACAATTAATATCGCAATTACGGAATGTGACCAGAGAGTATTATTATGAGGCGTTATCGTTTGATATTGAGCCAGGTGATACGTCTTTGGGTCAGTCTATCAGTTCGGGGCTTGGGAGGACCCAGGGCCCTAGATGCAAGTTACCCACCATACAGTTACCCGTCTTTCAAGGGGACTTAGCCACCTGGGCTTCATTTAGAGACACCTATATCTCCTTAATCCACGACAATAACGAAATTTCAGATGTAGAAAAGTTTCACTATCTTAAAACATCGTTAAAGGGGGTAGCTTTACAAACTATCTCATCCATCCCTATAACATCTCAATATTATTCTCAGGCGTGGCAAACTGTCATGCAGAAGTATGATAACAAACGACTGCAGGCTACCCACTTTCTTACAAATATTTTTAACTTTAAGTCTTCATTCAAATCCAATTTATCGTATTTAGAACAATTCTCAAATGTTGTTTTGGAAAGCGCACAAGCGTTTCAAGCGTTGAAACTTGAAGACGAATCAGGTTTTATCATTTTAACGTACGTCCTGAAATTATTAGATCAAAAAACTAGGGAAAAATTTGAAACTGAACATAATAAAATCGTTTTACCCACTTTGCAAAATTTAATCGATTTTGTCCATCGACAAAGTGTATTTCTTCAGTCGGAGAATCTAACGTCGGGCGCGCCCTCTGCTTTCGCTCCTTCTTGCAAGTCCAACGAAAGTCGTAAACAAATTTTCATGTCGACTGATGCCTCTGAGAGGTTCCAGTCTTCTTGTTCTTTGTGCAATGAACAACATCGTTTGTGCAGATGTAATACATTTTTATCCATGAGCCCATCTGAAAGATTTGCTCAAGTAAAACGTTTAAGGCTTTGTTTTAATTGTCTTTCCCCCCACCATAACAGATCTAAGTGTTCATCGTCTGGGTGTCGGAAATGTAACAATCCACATCACTCTTTGCTTCACTTTCTTACAAAGGACACCTCTGTCACTAGAGATAAACCTGTTCCTCAAATAATCCCGCCGGCTAAACAAGGTCCCTCAGCTAAAGGCGCAATTTTATCCTCATCGGTGCGGGGCGAACCTTGTGTCCTTTTAGGTACCGCTGAGGCTAGAATCAAAGATTCGAATGGAGATTTTCAAAAAATTCGAATGGTATTAGATAGTGGGGCACAACGGTCTTTTATAACTTCGGCATGTGCCAAGAGGCTTGGCCTAAAACAGTACGTTAACTCGCAGATGTTGTGCGGATTCACCGATAGCCCGATCCGAGGTGGGAAATTTCAGGTGAATTGTTTATTGGCCCCAAAAACCTCTTTTCAGCCCCAACTTGAAACCAAAGCTATAGTAATCCCTCAGATTACTTCAAAAATGCCCATATCTCCTATACCTCGAGAGGTTCTGCATTACTTTGAAAATTATTTCCTTGCGGATTCATCTTTTGGGGACCCGGGTTCTATTGATTTTCTGCTAGGAGCCGATTTGTTCAGTGAGATTTTCGTAGGAGAATCCTTGTCTACTCCCACCGGTTATCCCAATGCTCTCAAAACGATTTTTGGTTGGGTTGTGGTAGGCCCCATGGATAACCCCTTCACTACCACCGGTAAGGCGGCAACGCTAATGGTAGTTAACCAAACCCCCCCTCTAGACGCTATTTTAGAAAATTTTTGGGAAGTTGAGGATGTTTCCGGAGTTCAGGTCACCAATCCGGACGAAGTTCAATGTGAGGAACATTTAGTCCAAACACATAGTCGTGATCAAACGGATCGCTATGTCGTGCGTTTACCTTTTAAAAATTTAGATGACATAACTTTGGGAAATTCTTATCATACCGCACTACATCGATTTCAAAATTTAGAATACCGCCTAAACAAGAGTCCTGATCTTAAACTTGAGTATTCACATGTATTCAAAAATTATCTTGAGCTAAATTACATGTCCCCTGCGACCAGCCCAGATAAATATTTCCTTCCTCGCCATTGTGTTTTAAAGGATATCACATCAACTAAGTTACTAGTGGTATTTGATTCTTCCGCGCCTACTATATCTGGATCTTTAAATGATAAACTTCATGTAGGGCCAAAATTACATTCAGACATTCGCGATGTCATTCTCCATTTTAGAAAGTATCCCATCGCTCTGAGTGCCGATATATGTCAGATGTATTTGCAAATTGTGGTTCTCCCAGAGGACTGTTCGTATCAACCTGCATTATACCGTTCTGACTCTACCAAATTGATGCAAGAGTTTGAACTCAGCCGAGTAACTTTATTCCCATTTATTGACTTAGTGGGAATCCTCAGGGTGGGCGGTCGCCATCCTATTTTGATGCCCTCCAAGGCACATTTTGTAAATCTATTAGTAGATCTTTACCACCAATCTTATCTTCATGCCGGCCCGCAGCTGTTACATTCTTTGTGGCAACGGCAATATTGGATCATATCGGGGCGAATTCATTTATGCATAAAGTGTTGGAAACTTCGTGCTACGACCGCCACAGTCTTCATGGGAGATCTTCCGGCTTCCAGGTTTGAGCCGGTAAGAGTATTTATTAATGTGGGGGTAGATTTTGGAGGCCCTTTTTTAATTAAATCATCCACACTTCGAAAGGCCAGCATAGTTAAGGCTTATCTTTCCTTGTTTGTGTGCATGAGCATCAAGGCGGTGCATCTTGAGCTTGTGTCCCAACTTTCCACCGAAGCGTTTTTGTCGTGTTTGGATAGATTTTTCAGCCGCCGAGGACTGCCATCCCAAATCTTTTCAGACAATGGTAGTAATTTTGTGGGCGCAGATAGACACTTACGAGATGTGTATAAATGGTTACATGAAAGTAGAACCCAAAATGCTATTAGCAGTCATTTGAACTCGAAAGGCGTTCAATGGGAATTTATACCTCCGGCAGCCCCACATTTCGGAGGAATATGGGAGGCCGGGGTAAAGGCGTGTAAAGGTCATCTTGTCAGAGTTTTAGAACAACGGGTACTGACATTTGAGGAGCTTAATACAGTCATCATTAGGATTGAAGCCGTACTTAATTCTAGACCGTTGCATCCATTATCATCTTCTCCGACAGAATATGACACCTTGACTCCTGGACATTTTTTAGTAGGGGGCCCACTGGTTGCTCTACCCGAACAGGACTTAACTGACGTGCAGACTAACCGCTTGTCGCGGTGGCAGTTATTGAGAAGGAGCGTCCAGGATGTTTGGAATAGGTGGCGACACGAGTATCTAAATTGTCTTCAACAACGTGTTAAGTGGCATGCTAAAACTAGAAATTTAGAAATTAATGATTTGGTTTTATTACGGGAACCACATTGTCCGCCGCATGTTTGGCCTACCGGGTGGGTAACGCTTACATACCCTGGAAAGGACGGGATCGTCAGGGTTGTTAAGGTAAAAACACCCAAAGGTCCGGCCAATCACTCAGCTAGTGCTATTGCCTATTATCTCTGATTAATGTATTTAAGTTTTGCATTGTATAGCTTCCTAGAATGTTAAAATTTTTTGTAAATTTTGGTGGGCGGTTTGTTAAGGCCGAAAAGTGAAATAAACTTTATATAGACTATGGGGTATATGTGGAGGGGGTGACGCCATGTGTAAAGTGCATGTACTTTGTATAGTGGCCACTAGAGGTCACGGTGGCCATTGTTGTTCAGTTAACCTGACCGGTCGGACGAGTCAAGTGCAGTCTGGCTGTCTGTAGAGAGGTGCCCTCAACCCTTTGCTGTACAACTCACCACCACCTCGACCAGTGCCTGCCCTCAGCCCTTGCTGCAGGTATTGGTCAAGAAGCCCCAGAAGACGGACCCTCAACCCAGACGCATTGTGACGAGGCAGCTCCTTGACGTCTCCACGCGACCGCTCACCTACCCCGGACATTTTAGTATTATTTGTTTTATCATTTTTTATATTTGAGTCGTTTCGTTTTGTTTCCATTCATTTAGTATTTTTTTTCATTATTATAATTTGTTTCGTTAACCTATATACAGTCCACTCATTTTGTTTTTTTTCAATTACCTTCTATCAATTATATTGTTTAGTTGCTTTAGGTACTAACAGTGAGTACTGTTGTATGATGGACACTTAGCCGGAGCCAGCTGGTGTTACTTACCACCATGAGGATCAAGAAATAGAGGCATACAGGAGCAGACTATCCAGAGATCCTAATTTTGCAACCACCAACTAAGAGAAAAATATGAGAGGAGCACGATTCTGTATTTAAGAGGAGTCATTCCATCACATCACTACAAAGAATATGAAGACACCACCCTCATCAAATCTCAAGCATCAAGACCGGTTATAATTGGGGTAATTTATGTTTGTAAAAAAAATGTGACTAACCCTTTTAAAAAAAAAATAATTTTATTAATAAAAATAAATTAATCTAAGTAATCAAATAAAAATGTCCGTCTTATCTTTTATAGTAATTTAGTACCACTTTTAATTATAGTATAGTATGATATAAAATATAAGGTAAGGACCGTTACTATAAATGGCTCCCGAAATAGGGACTTCAAAATTATATTAAAGTAAATGTAAGCGAGTACAAGTATCGTTGCACATAATTGGCGCCCGAACAGGGACTTGAAACATTAAATTTTTATATGGCGCCCGAAAAGAAATAATAAAAAGACCTTATTTGTAATTCTGTAAAAATTAATTTCATAATTTCTGTAAAAGTTAGCATCAAAAATGGCCGACTTTAACAATGGTTCAGGAGTCGCAACCCAAATCAAAGATGGTGGCACAAAGTGTTTAAATAATAATGATATAAGTAATTCGGTACAGCAACTAATAGAAAAAAATGGAATGAGTATTGTGGAAGTAAAAAATTATGTAGAGTCAAGGAAAAATGAATTCGAAAATAAAATAAAAATGAATAGTGAAAGCGCCCAGATAAATAATCAGATGCAAGAATATTATCATAAAAAATTAGCAGCTATTAAAAAAGTAAATGAGGTAGTTGATCAAATGATTAAAGATAGAAATAAAAATCAAATAATTAGTATGCTCAAAAAATTAATAGACCAAAATGAAAATATGTTTTCTGTATTAAAAAAACAAAATGAAAATAATTTTGCTGAATTAAAAAAAACATATGATAAGAGTACTTCTGAATTAAAAAATAAAATACAATCAACTATTAATGAAATTGACAAAATGAATAAAAATATCGTGGAATTTGGTAATAAACGGATAGTAGAAATAGAAAAGATAACTAATAAAATGGATCAAATGATAAAAAGTAGTACGAACGATAATAAAAATATTAGTGAAACTGACAAACAAAATAATAACACGGACGAGTTTATAGTGGAGAGTAAAACGGACTTTGAAGGTAGTCAGAATAATTCTGAAAATAAATTAATCGTAGATGATACTCAGAAAAATAAGTTAACTGTTACTAAAAAGAAATTAGAGAGAAAGAGGAGAGAATCTAGAAAGACTTATAATAAAATAAAAAATAAAATAAAAATAAATAAGGTGGTAAAAAAATTGAAATTTATTGAAATGATAATAACAGGTGATAGTATTGTGAAAAGACATAATAATAACAGTGATAATAATAAAGAGACAAAAATATTATATAAGAAAATAAGCCAAAACTTGAAAAGACATAAAAGAAATAAAAGTAAGAATTCTAAAAAAATCGGACATCGAAAAGTAAATTTAAATGAATATGTAAATAAGTTTAATAAAACTAATAGTTATAAAAATAACAGTCGTAAAAAACGTAAGTTCAAACATGATAGTAATAAAAATAAGTTTAAAAATAGTAAGACATGGTATATTAGTCAAACAAAGGAACCAATAAATAGAAAAATAATTATAAATAATATTCACAGATTTCGGAGAAAAGAAAACAGAAAATTAAATTTTAAATATAAGAGAAAGAAATAATAAATGTTTAACCGATGAAACCTTTGTATTGAAAATTGCTTGTCTAGGATTATGATCTGGAACTAATAAAAATGTAACATTAAAAATAAAAAAAATAAAAAATAAACATAGAAGGTATCATTCAATATGTTGAATTTTGTCGAAATGAATAATCGCAAAATAAAATGATAAAATAAAGTGATGGAAAAATACCTGAGATATTTGCTATCACAATTTTGTATGTTGAGGAAGTTTTCGTGTGATATTTGAGTTGATGAAGATAAACAAATATAAATGTAAACAAAGAAGTTGTCACTTGATATGTAAATAGTGTCTAATTAATAAATAATTGAAAGTAAAGAATAAATAAAACTAAAGTTAAAATAAATTAAAAATAAATATGGAGCGTAATTGGCATGATATGTCAACCAAGTCTAGGTTGAGGAGACGAACTGATAAATAGATATAGGATAAGACAGCTGTTTAGAGTCTTTTATGATAAACAACTGAAGTTTGTAAACAGTCCAATAAATGTCAGTATTGGGTGTGTGTATTTTATTTTATGGTATGTCTTGTTTTTTTTTTTTTGAATATGATGTATGCTATTTTGTTGTATTAGAGTGGTTGTATTATAAAATATGTAAAAATGACCAGTTTTGGGTCTGGGACTGATTAATAATATTATAGTGGGTATGTCTGGCTAGAAGAATAAAAAAAAAAAAAAATAGATTAATTGAAGAAAATATAAGGGGATAATTAAATAAAATTATATGTAAATAATGTTTAGTGTACTCTGCATTCTGAACAGAAAAATTTATATTTTAAATGTTTTTAAATAAAAACATATTTTTTTATTGGTGTGTTAGATTTATAAATGGTGGCCGTGTTATTTTATGGGAGATTTTATATAAGGGTTAGTATTGCTATAAGATAAGCTATTTTATGATATATTTATGCATGCGTTTTTTTTTAAGGGTATTGGTGATAAAAATAAAAATATAGATAATAAAAAAAAATAGTTTAAAGGGTTTGTTAGATAAAGTATTATATTCCAAGAATGATATGGTTTATCTGAGCCAAGAGAAGCTTCACTCTGAAAAAAAAAAAAAAAAGTTATAAATAATATGTGAAATCAGTTGATCATATAGGGTTTGAATCAAAAGAAATAAAAATATATAAAACGCGTCGATATGAAACTAGAATGAGTATAACTTACTTTGAAAAGATGATTTGATCAGAGAAGTATTTGTATTCTGAAAAGATGGATATAGTAGATTCCTATGGATATTTCTATTGAAGAACATATCGTGGTTAGTTGAATCACTGACTTTCGGATTAATAGAAACTGGGTCACCATGCTATCTTGAGTCGCCAATTTGTACACGTAACCGTAAGCTTATGAAATAGTTTGGTACTAAACACTAATGTAAGAATATGAATGATATATTTTAATATTTAGCAGAGGACAATGTAATGACCCATATTGTTCATTATATAAATATTTAATAAATGAAAAATAATGTACTAGAGTTTCAATCATTGTATGAGACCTAAGGAAGGTTACTGGAGGTTATCATATCGATAATGTACCAGGGTCGATATAGTATAAAAATATATCAATTCATTTATTTCAATAATGTAATAAAATTAAATAATAAGGTAATAGTGTGTTAACAATAAATGTAAGCAACTAGAATTGTATACGGAAATATGTAATTGTTATGAATATTTTAAAAAAACAGATGTTTAATAGTTTAAAGGCTGTAAAAATTGTGGCCAATGGGCATAGCGCAATCCAAAACTGGATAAATCGTCTGTCCCCTCGAGAGGCAAGGAGTCGTTGATCAGGCTTGTTCAGGAGATCGTGGTTCAGAGTAGTGAGTGCGCGGAGATCTCTACTAAGATCTTAAGAAATATGTGTAGTGCAGTGAGTACTGTTGTATGATGGACACTTAGCCGGAGCCAGCTGGTGTTACTTACCACCATGAGGATCAAGAAATAGAGGCATACAGGAGCAGACTATCCAGAGATCATAATTTTGCAACCACCAACTAAGAGAAAAATATGAGAGGAGCACGATTCTGTATTTAATAGGAGTCATTCCATCACATCACTGCAAAGAATATGAAGACACCACCCTCATCAAATCTCAAGCATCAAGACCGGTTATAATTGGGGTAATTTATGTTTGTAAAAAAAATGTGACTAACCCTTTTAAAAAAAAAAATAATTTTATTAATAAAAATAAATTAATCTAAGTAATCAAATAAAAATGTCCGTCTTATCTTTTATAGTAACTTAGTACCACTTTTAATTATAGTATAGTATGATATAAAATATAAGGTAAGGACCGTTACTATAAATGGCTCCCGAAATAGGGACTTCAAAATTATATTAAAGTTAAAATAAGCGAGTACAAGTATCGTTGCAGTATATCGCCTTATACATATTGTATTTATCATGGTAAGTCATATCACAAAACATTTTTCTACAACTAACATTCAACAGTACCCAAATTAAGATCAGCACCATCTCTTTTTTCTTCAAGTACTTAAATATCAATTTGTCATTTAGATATTTTGAGGAATCATCACCCTACGTATTGCCAATATTAATTTAGCATCACTTTATTTTTGGACTAAGAACCTGCAACCCAGAACCTAAATCACCACACTACTCTGGATGTAGAACACATTCCCGTACATACGACATTTTCATCATACCCATTACGATACTTGAATCTACCACACACCTCTCCCTAGCTCTATAATACTCTTTAGGACTAGAGGTACCTTTCCAGGGGTCTCATGGAGACATTCTTCGATCAACATGTGGTATATTTAACTTAAATTATTTTACATGCTGCTTTTTGTATACCTTAATTTCACTTGAGCTGCTTTTCATCTCAAGCCATCGCTTGGTCTGCTTCTAGCCAACATCTCTACATTCACCTCATATTGAAACATACTTTATGAGGGCTACATCTCTGTCAATCCTCGTTTTTAGTGGTCAAACACTTTTTTTTCTCCTCCCACCAACAGTATACAGTAATTGCTCTCCTAGCCTTATCAAATTTAGAGGCCTAGCACCATTCTGACAACGGCCAAATCCATCCCAATTTTCTGCTCTTCAATTCTACTTCCTATACATCACCGAGTCAGGCTTCTACAAGTATAGACTACTCCCCCGTCAACATTTGATTCAAACCACTTCTATCCCAATAAACCTTTCACTCAGACATACATACGCACTTGCATACAACATCACACAAGGGATTTTCTTCAGAATTCATCATAACCTAACCGGCACTCTTAGCCTATTCTTTAGCATGTCCCAAAAAACCCGTGATTCACACTTTTCTTCAACCAACTCCTTCAACCTCTCCGATGTTCTTACTTCAGATCCTATGATCCTAGCACCCTAGGTCTTCATTTACGCCCATGTTGTATATGTATTTAAATATTTTCCCACACCTAATCCGCAATGACAACATCCACAGTTCTCGTCGATATTTCGACTAGCATTTCCAATATTACTTTAGCCAAACTATATTTTACGTCTAAAACCTAGAACCCAGCATGAATAAAATCAAACATACACCCCCTGCACATCACTACTCCGGATATATTCAGAACCCATTCTAGAACATGTACACATCTGAACACCAATAGAACTCTAACCTAGGACCCTATGATTCAACGTTCACTCAAATAGGTAACTGTCAAAACCCATATTCATAACTACCAAAGCGGAGAGAAATTTAATATTCTAGTATATTTAATTTTTTTACTATTGTATAAAAATTGGTCTGAAGGTAAACCAAAAGTAGGAACCATCCAAATGATGCTAGAATACATTTCAGTATCAAGGATTAGCTGCGATGTACTTTTTACAATTCATGCTATGCTTACTTCCTACAATAGCGTCCTTCCGAGAGATGCAATATATTTTTAAGACACAACACTTCACAAAAGTACGGAATTGTTCTTGTACATTGAAAGAGTCAGAAGTTCTGCATCATATTTTTCAGGAGACATGCAACACACCCACACATCAGGATTTATATTTTTCAACACATTTTTGCAGTCTCAAATTTCAACATACCGAAAAAATTCATACACAATTGAGGTATACATACCTACATTTTCCAATACATCGGTAGCTTTAATTCATACTTCATCACCAACTTCCTACCACCAATAGACCTCACCTACTGTATTACTGACATCTCATCTAGGACTTCATACTCTTTCCTCTACAACCTATTACACACATACAACATAATATATTGTAATAACTGTTGCATATGGTAAAATATAATTATATTATTTTTTTTAAATTAACTCCACGTTGTTGCGCCATTGTAATAATTCTTCGTTACTTTAATGTATATTATTCCTTTCTATTTACCAAATGCACCACATCGGGTGTGAATTCTTTTAACAAAAAATTTAGGTTGATGGAATAAAAGGATATTCTTCTTTTTTTATTTTTTTGTATAAATAAAAGAACTACATGTAACATGGAAACCACATTTTATTTTTACTTTAGTTTTTCTTTTTTTTTTTTAATCTTTCTTATAATCAAAAAGAAACATAAAAGATAATGTTACATATGGGATATTCTCCTTTCTGATGGCAATGTTTGCAATTTACAACATACTTATAATTTACAGGAAATGCATTGTTTTCGTTTTATTTTTACTCTGAGCATACATCCGTCGGCAGATGATGATAATTATACAAAATTACATTTCTTTCACTCACATTTTACTGACTCAGTCCTTCAATCCTTTTCCGCTGCTCTTCTCAGTACATCATAGGCTCATCGATTCTTCCATCAATCTGCCCACTTCCAGAACTCCAGACTTCCAACTCCACAAAGAATCTTCACTACTCCAGTCAACTCTCTATCATCCGTTCACTTGCACTCTCCCATAAAAAAACAACCGTCCACTTCACTCTCTCTCTCCAACCACCAAATTCCAACAACCTCTGTTCTCTCTCGCTCCACCACCACACTCCCACTTTTTCCCCATCACTACTCCAGTCAACTCTCTATCATCCGTTCACTTGCACTCTCCCATAAAAAAACAACCGTCCACTTCACTCTCTCTCTCCAACCACCAAATTCCAACAACCTCTGTTCTCTCTCGCTCCACCACCACACTCCCACTTTTTCCCCATCCTTCCTGAATCCTCAGTGCTGCCATTTTGATAAACATTTATTTTTTATTATATAAAGAATAACGATTTCTTTTATCGTTATTTGTGACCCCCCCCCCCCCCCCCTCCCCCCCCCCCCCCCATTCTACACGTTACAATATACTAAAAACCTTGTCAGCCTATACTCATCTATTTAATTAATTAGCTTATTCCCTATCATCCTTTGACATCGCCCTAGTCTGTAACAATACCATTGTAAATGTTTCATTAGGTTTTACATTTCACATTTTCATATATATCACAGACCACAATCATTATTGAACCCTCCCTACTACTTCACTACCTATGGATTCTTTCAATTAAACACGTACAGCACAGCCGAGTAATTCAGACCGACCTCACACCCTCATATGCCCTTTGCATTTTCTAATACTCTTGTATACAATACCCATAATTCCAACATCTTCCATTTATCATCTTCATACCTAGCACCTATTCTTTTGTTTAGCACCATCCATACCCTAAAACCCTTGCTTCACACTTCACTCAACTCCTAGCACCACAACCTCTCCGATATTTTTGTAATGTGTACTGCTCTCCCCATCATAGTTCTCCGAAGACTTGTACTATCTTAACATAAATCATTTATATCCATTTTAAACAGAATTACTAACATATATTTTACAAGATTAGATTCATAATCGTAAGTCCCCGGTATTTTTCAGAGTTCTCAGAGTTATTTGACCCCAATTCGATGTCACAAGAAGCTTCAAAACAGTCTGTATACTATTAGTTTTTCCTTGTGTATTTAATACAATAAATTCATGTATGTACCTTACCGCCTCTGAAGCAGTCCTACACAAACTCCCCAATACTTGGTACATTCGGACCTGATTTCATGCTGGAAGTCTTATAAGAGTATATTAATACGTCTTCATACATCTGACAAACTACATTTTCATAACCATCAACATTCCCCCAACATATGAATTTCTTACCAGAACTTCAAGAAGACCGGACCATATCCATTCGAAGCTCAACCTTATAGGATGTGTATTCACAGTATTATCATGAATAAACTGAAAACAAATCCACTCCTTGTATGATGTACAACTCAATGGGAATACCTAAATACCATTCATATCAATCCTTGGCTTATCATCTTTACTTCAAGTTTCACAGAATATAACTTAGACACAGTATTTGTGTGCTCATGGGACTGTGGAGCGGGCATTTCTCAAGTTTTAAAGTGTTTAACACAAAATCCATATTTTGTTTTAATTTACATACTTTATCATCAGCTGTACCCAATATAGGTATCTCTTTTCATAAAGTATCCAGTGTTTTATTAGACATGTAGCATATTTCGATAAGTATCCTAGTAGGTCACCCATTTTTCGACAATAGAAACTCTTATAATAACACCCTGACGTAGGTATTCACTCCAGTCACACATCTGCAAAATTGTTTTATTCCTTTAAAAATTAACCAACAAAACCATCCTATGCGAAGAAGTCATTGAACAATTTACCCACTTAGCCGGATAATTATTTTTTAAATGGTAAAATCTAGGCCTTGTAGGCCCCAAAACACATCAGACCTTTACATTTATAATAAAGTAGCACAGACCCCGATAACCAAAGTAGGAACCATTATAACATCCAACTAATGCTAGAATAGTATAGGCTAAGATAAAATATATATTTTACATACTTTACAAAACATCATTCGAGAACGTAACCTACCACCATACACCATTTAATTTTTTTTTAACACAAACAACACATTACAGAGATATACAACCTTATTACTACGAAACCACCTGTTCAAAACTTCAAACACATTGATACTCATCGCACTAAAACTATACATTTTTTAGTACAATCCATATCATAGCTTGACATAACCTTTGGCAACAACAATACTTCAAAACCCAGGTTTTGCGTTTTTCTTTAGGTCCTTTACATACACTTTACATTACGCTGTGATAAAATGCTTGTTTGCTACCACATTTCCTGTAGAAATTTGATCTCTTTTGTTTATTTAAATTTTGATTTCTACAGTAGTTTGCCGAAAATTGCCCTAAAAAAATATAATCAATAATTTAAGACGTGCAATTTTTAAGAAAGTACACGTATACAACGAAAAAAATTCAATTAAACAAACTTTACACTTGGATTCACAAAGAGATACCAATTTTTAATAATTTTAAATAATATTAATTTCTAATCCAAAGGTTTTTTAAATGATACTACTGGGACAACAGGTAAGATGAATAGGATAGAATTTGAAGAGGACAAATATTTGGGTTATTATCTATATTTACATATTTAAATTTAAAAAAAAACTTATTTGAACAAACAAAACAAAAATTTACAATGGCACAAAAACATTAAATTAATACTTAAAAAAAACTATTTCTTTTTTTATTTGGGCATATTGAAAAATATATATTATTAATTGTACCTTCTCGACGCCACAAAAACCAGACCCCGTCAACTCTTCACTAATTGTTCAACTTCATTTTATTTAAAACATCTCAAACCACATGCACCGTTTAAGAGCTAGCTCACGACTCCATTCAACTCAACACTATTTCACAGCTGTTTTTTTATATGTTTTCTTGTTTTGTTTTCTTAAACACCTTGATATATATTATATTATAATAAAAAAAATTACCTCTTTTCATTAAAATATTCATTAAAAAAATGTTCCGTAGTGTCACATTTGCCTTTTCCTTCTTTTTAAAAAAAAATGTTTGTTCACAAAATTTTTTTTTTGTTATATAAGTTTTTTCAGATTTAATTTCTTCCAATACACAGGTTGATTTAGCTTCTTCCTCGAATCCACATGATAAGCTTCCTCCTTCAATACACAGATGGATTAACGTCTTCCTCCAATACACAGGTAGATTAGCTTCCTCCTATAACGCACATGTTGGCTGGCTCCTTGGTGTCTTCAACTCATTGCTCAACGATGTATCGAAGTCTCTCTCTCACTTACACTCACTGATTTATTTTTTATTTTTTATATGCCCAATTCGACGCTCTTTTTATACATATATGCCCATTTTTTATTTTTTTATAACTATTTACAATTATTAAACTTATATATATACGTACCTAATTTCTAATAAACAAAAACAAATATTAATCTAAAAATTTACAATTAATCCTTAACCTAAAGAAAATGTTAACTTAAATTTATAAAAATTGGAACTAAAAATTGGAACATAAAAAAAAAATATAATACTAAATTTTTACATATTTACAGGATCAGTCATAGTCATGAAATCAAAATTGGAAATAATCAAGTTGGATGCAGATTTAAGAAATTGCCAATTATTTTACTTTCCGCCTTTACCATCAATATACAATTGTATGTATTCAAAATAATTATATAAAAAGATTGTATATAAAAAATTTACTTGAAATAAAAATTAAATAAATCCTTCGGTTTTACTTCATCACACTTCCAAAATATATCATAGCAATGAAAACTAGGCCTCACGCCGGGTAATAAGGAATACAAATTTAATTTATTTAATATATATATAGTACTTGTCTTTTGAGGTATTAAATTCTTTGAGACGTCCTTCTTACTTCCTAACTAAAAAAAAAATGTATCTCACATATATTTTTACTTCAACTTCCTTCTCTACTAATAACTCCCTAATAATAATAACTTCATCGTTGACGTAGCAAAAATACGGTTCCTCCTATCTCAGGTAGGCAACCAACACTACATCATAAATCTCCTATATATATATCGCTAGTTCTTTCTAGTCGACACAAAAAAAATCATCTCTCGCAGATCAAAAAAAAATATAAATCTCCAATTAATCACTAGCTCTTACTAGGATTAAAAAAATAATTTCTCCCAAAACAAATCTATATAATCCCGACGTCTAAAAGAATGTCATCAGCAATTAATTCAAAACTTCTCTAATTAATATTACCCTTTGTTTGTTCCTATTCCTAAAGTTATATAATTTGCTCCTACAACTCTTCCCATTCTCATCTACTCTCTCTATTAAACGAATTTACGTAGAAAAAACATGTTACTCAAATAATAAATGAACTTGCCTAAATAATAGAATTTATAATAACAAAAATTTACTAACCTATGCACACATACAATTTATATAATATATTATCCTTTCAAGGCTTCTATACAGTTTCGTTCGTCTTTCTAATTTATAATATTATTATGATTTAGTCACGTCCGGTATCCTAGCTGAACAGTTCCGAAACAGAAAATCTGTCCCCTTGACTCGGCCTCAGGAAGTTCGTCATGTCTCCAAAGAGATCTAGGCATCTCTCAGCCTGCTGATTTTATCTTTCTAACATTTGTAATAAAAAATATAATAAAAAAAAATCGATCTTCTTCCATATTATGTTCGTTCAAAATCAGCTGTATATATATATGTTTTAATTTTCAATAAAATCGTTATTAACAAGTAAGTCTCAAATAAATAATTTGTATATGTTAAATTTGGATGACTAATCCCTAAATATAATCTTAGATTAATTTTTATACTGATCCTTATATCTAATCTAATCCTAAAAAAAAATGTAAATCCTAATTAATTTAAACGCAGAACTATACCAAAATTCATCCATACTCTTCATATACCAAAATTCTCTCATCCAAAAAATAAATGTATCATCCATACGATTATATTAGTCCATGGTCACTTCGTCATATTTTAAATTAATCCTAATTCTGTCATGTTAGTCTGTCAGTCATTTCCTCAAACTCATCCGAGTTGCAAAAAAAAATAGGTTCACTATAAAAAGTGGCTAATGCAATTATATTGCAAAGCCCAAATTTAATTTTATCTTTTTCCGGATGCCCCGGCGAATTATGTCTTTAAAAATCCCCTCCCCCTTCTCTAAATATTTGTTCAGTGTTAATTTTGTCCTTAATACCTGTTTGAAGGCTTTTACTCTCTTTTTAAAATTGTTCTTATAACTTTTATTAGCCTCCTTTCTATTTCCAGTTTGTCTGTAAATTTTAACTATATTTTCTTTAAAATTAAAATTTGTCTTTTGTTTGTTGTCCTCAGTCTGTTCGTTTGTTTTGTCTAATAACATCCAAATGTTCCTTTCACTCTGTCCATCCACATCAACATTCATCCTATTTTCTTGAATTTCACTTAATACTAATTTTTTTACATTTTGACTCTCTTCCTCCACCTCTTTCTCTAAAATTTGGCTCTGTTCCTCCCCACTGTTATTCTCTGTTCCTTCTATCTCATCAACTTGTGACTGACTGTCAATAATAAGAACCTCTTTTTCTACTTCAGAATTCCCTTCATCCAACGTGTTAATTTTTTGAATAAAGTGCTTTTCTAAGTTTTCTCCTGCTTTATTTATCCTACTTTCAACTTTTTCATTTTCTATTTGAATTTTCTCTAATTGGTTCATCAAATTGTCCACCTTTTTATTTAATTTAACTTCTAAATTTTTAATGTCGCCTCTTAAATTTGTCTCTAATTTTCCTAATTTGTCCCCCATTTCCCTTTTTAAATTTGTCTCTAAATTTCCTAATTTATTACTTTGCTCTTCCATTTTTTGATTCATATCCGCCATTTCCTTTTTTAAATTTGTCTCTAAATTTCCTAATTTATTACTTTGCTCTTCCATTTTTTGATTCATATCCCCCCTTAAATCTCTACCCTGTTCTTCTATTTTTTGATTGATATTTCCAATATCCCCCCTTAATTCTTTTCCCTGTTCTTCTATTTTTTGATTGATATTTCCAATATCCCCCTTTAATTCTTTTCCCTGTTCTTCTATTTTTTGATTGATATTTCCAATATCCCCAGTTAACTTTGTCAACACAACACGGAGCCATTCCATATCAGGAGTAGCAATGCCCTCTTTTTCTTTATCTTTATTTACCCCCTCCCCTTGCGACTCCTCACCTGTACCCTGCATGGACTCCATTGCGGCTGGAGTCTCCCTTTCTCTATCTTCCGATAACTCCATATCGGATCTTTCCTCCGAACTTGACCCTTCCTCTCTACTTTCCTCCTCTAATCTTCTCGCTTGTCCTCTGGTAATTGGCATTTTCTTACTTTACTAAATATATAATTACTAAACAAAAACAATGTTATATAAAATAGTAACCTTCTTTTGAAGTTGGCAAAAAAAAATATTATTTCTCAAAATTAAATGTAACCCTTATTTGTCTCTATTCTATCTTTTTCATCTTTTTCAACCTGTTTCCCTACTTTAATTAATATAAAAAAAATTCTCCCATCAAGGTTTTGCCAAAATATGATGGGGCTTTGTGGCGAAAATCGTCCACACAAGGGACATGCCAAAAATGTGATAATCACTTGGTTGCTACCACATTTCCTGTAGAAATTTGATCTCTTTTGTTTATTTAAATTTTGATTTCTACAGTAGTTTGCCGAAAATTGCCCTAAAAAAATATAATCAATAATTTAAGACGTGCAATTTTTAAGAAAGTACACGTATACAACGAAAAAAATTCAATTAAACAAACTTTACACTTGGATTCACAAAGAGATACCAATTTTTAATAATTTTAAATAATATTAATTTCTAATCCAAAGGTTTTTTAAATGATACTACTGGGACAACAGGTAAGATGAATAGGATAGAATTTGAAGAGGACAAATATTTGGGTTATTATCTATATTTACATATTTAAATTTAAAAAAAAACTTATTTGAACAAACAAAACAAAAATTTACAATGGCACAAAAACATTAAATTAATACTTAAAAAAAACTATTTCTTTTTTTATTTGGGCATATTGAAAAATATATATTATTAATTGTACCTTCTCGACGCCACAAAAACCAGACCCCGTCAACTCTTCACTAATTGTTCAACTTCATTTTATTTAAAACATCTCAAACCACATGCACCGTTTAAGAGCTAGCTCACGACTCCATTCAACTCAACACTATTTCACAGCTGTTTTTTTATATGTTTTCTTGTTTTGTTTTCTTAAACACCTTGATATATATTATATTATAATAAAAAAAATTACCTCTTTTCATTAAAATATTCATTAAAAAAATGTTCCGTAGTGTACATCACAACGCATTTTTCATATACATCACAGACCCCATCATTATTGAACCCTATACTCATAAAATCATTCATTAAAACTACTTCACTACCTTACTACTTTTTTCATCTAAGCACGTACAGCACAGTCGATAGGTTATAGTTCACACCGACCTTACTCATACAACACATACTTTTTTTGTCCCGAAGACCCTCCAGGAAGTGGTCCTTCAAGGTTTCCTGTCGCACCGCCTCCCCAACTCTCTCCGGGTAGGCCTCGTTGTAGAGAGTCTCCAGGTCGGTGGCGAACTGTGTCAGAGACTCGCCCCTCGCTTGCCGCCGCCCTTTGAATTCATCTTTCTTGAGCTCCCGCCGCTTTTTTTTTTTTTTTTTATTTTTTTTTTTTTGGGGTTGCCGACCTCCGGTGGAGGCCACGACACCATCGCTGAATCGTCGGGGAAAAAGGGAGGCCTAACAAATTTATTTACAAAATTAAAATACTAAAGTACATAATTTAAAATGCAGAACTTATGATGCTGTGGTAGGCTAGGAGCGACCACTGCCGACCATCTGCGACGATCAGCGGTCACTCCCATCCCACCTTAATTTCTTGGCGGGCCGAGAGAGCTCGGCATAAATGTAGGGCGATCGCTAATTAAATCTCAGCTCAGGAGGGTCTAATTTAACCCCGATGGTCCTACATACGAGGGCAAAATCACTTTGGTCTGTCCGAGACATGTTCTTGTAGATGCTAAGGCTCTCCCCCGTCAGGCACAAAGATAAAAACTCCACTTTTTCATCGTCATTCCATTTATTTATTCGACTTACCTTGTCGAAATATTCCACGTAGTCAGTTCAGGTTCCCGCAGTGAACTCTTTCGGGAAAATGAGGGATCTCCTGTCGACTGCCTCATCGGCGCCGCTCCTCTTCCCCGGCGTGTGTTGTCGCTCTTTCGGCATTGTTAACCCACCACTGCCACCAATGTAGCGTTGTTCACCGAATCATTGACAATCACAAATTTCATCTTATATATTTTTATTTGTACACACTCAAAACGCTCTTTTTCAGAGCACACAACAATATATATATATATATTTTTAATTATCACATTTAAAAATATGTATATTAAAATATAAAATAACATGTGGCTACGCCACACTTACATACATTTACATACACTTCAATTTTAATTCATACCCTATAAAATTATAACCGTCAGCCCCTGTATTATTTTCAAACTGTGTCAAAAGCGCTACAAACCCACTGACTTTTTTGTTCACATGTGACACCTATTCTAGTATTATAGGCCTGCATCAAACACCATCCACACCTTACAGCGAACTCTATCACAAGTAGCTCCGTCCATCTCTTTGGCATGCGTCATATTTCGATTCGTATCCTTTTTTAAGTCATTTTTCATATATGTGACTTTTTATCGCCCACATACCTGTGAAACAATTCTTTAAACATAATTTAAGTACATCAACTAATATTCTTAATATATTTTACTTTTTTCATACATTCATTTCCTTTATGTCACTTAGGATGCTGCTCACCAACATCACCAGGAGTCCCCTCAGACCTGTATTATACTGAAAATAGACTTTTTACCCCACTCAAATAATTTTTCTGGTTCTGATCAGTCTTACCTACCAACAGCAATTGTCTGCTCTCTCAGGAACCTTATAATTTCTCACACCATCACACATCAATTACACCACTTATTCCAATCCTACATGTCGAAACAGAGAATATTTCCGGAGAGTCTTAACCCCAATAGGAGCCCTTGTACCGAACCTCCCATCCCTCCTTTCTGGAGTTCAGACACTTAAAATTTCTTTGACATCTACCCACTTTTTACCCCAAACCAACCTACATCCTAGTCCATCATGCATCATAACTCTAGCATAGACCACCTAATCCTTAACGCGAACTCCGGCATTTACTTTATGTCACTTCGGGTGCTTCTCCCCCCCTCGACACAGATCACGCCTGAAGTGAGCCGCTTATAGTCGAACACACCCCGATGATAGACGAGTCAAACGACCGGAGGACACCTGTTAACAACGTATACCAAGTTAAACTAGATAAAAATCCAATATTTATATAAAAATGTGGAATTATACATAAATCGGACCAAAAAGTGTATAATTATTGAAAAATGTGGTGTTTTTACATAACTCAGTCAAAAAAACGTGGTAATGAGACAAATTAGACATTATAAACTGGATAATGTTGTTACATCAACACAGCCGGCAGAAGACCTCTCCGAGATACAGTGTGTTCGGACGTATATAGTTTAAACTATCCTCACATCTATATTTTCTTAGGAGTTTCATAGAACTTGAAGTAAATTTTGTAACATCTACTGACTGACGATTGCGAGAGATGTGGGCTGCAAAGCCGGGTTGGGGTCTCTAAACGGATTAACTACTACAGCCGGGTTTGGGGGTCTGTATATAATATAGCTGGTGTGAGGGTCTGTACATAATATAGTCGAGGCTTATACTTACTGACTTTTAGCAAGAGATGGGGGCTGTGTAGCGGAGCCGTGTGAGGGGCTATATGGCTGTATGCATCTCTTCCTAGATAAAAATCCAATATTTATATAAAAATGTGGAATTATACATAAGTCGGACCAAAAAGTGTATAATTATTAAAAAATGTGGTATTTTTACATAACTCAGTCAAAAAAACGTGCGCCTCAGGTCATATGGTAGTTACCCCTCCCCAGTTGAAAACACAACCTTAATCACCTTTAACCATTGAAACCCAGCCTAACCACCTCAAACCACTTGAACCCAGCCCCAACCACCTCAAACCACTTAAACCCAGCCCTAACCACTGCTAACCATCCTGAGGTCTCCACTTCAACCCTATGATATCATCTCCAACTAGATTTTCCATATAAATTTTTGTTCTTTGAATCATTACCAATGTACTTCTCCACTTAGAATGATTCAGCTCTCCCTTCATGGTCACCAGCACTGCTAACCACTCAGCCAGAGGTGTTTCAATTTCTACCTATCTCAACTAATTTTCCTCATGTTTTTATGAAATTTGATATCGGTATGATTCTAGCAGTGTCTCCTTCCCGATCCCTCTGACTCCGCATAGAAGAAATGCATACAGCCCCTCACACGGCTCGGCTATACAGCCCCCATCTCTTGCCAAAAGTCAGTAAGTAGAAGCTTCGACTATATTATGTACAGACCCTCACACCGGCTATATTATATACAGACCCCCAAACCCGGCTGTAGTAGTTACTCCGTTTAGAGACCCCAACACGGCTTTGCAGCCCTCATCTCTCTCAGAGTCAGTCAGTAGATGTTACAAATTTACTTCAAGTTCTATGAAACTCCGTACTTGGGTCAGGTAGTATAAGTTAGTATAAATATAGGCATATAGGTGATATAATAAGGGGGAAGCCATAAAAGCACTGAGTGCTTAGGTCCCTAGGTGTAATGCACCAGCCCACCATAGATATTGTGACGTGTAGAATGGGGGGGTCACAAAGAATAAAAGAAATGGTTATTCTTTATAAAAATAGTAAAAAAAAAAAAAATAGTAAGTACAAATAAATAAAAATGTAGGTACATCTTGGCAAAAGATATTATAAGTAGGAAAAAAGAATATGATTAATTGTAAAAGAAAAGACTAACCTGATGACATTGGGTGGGGGAAAATATGGCGACAAGGGCAGAAGGAGCCGACTCGTGGTAGTAGGGTTTTGTAGCATCTTGGAGGAGGTGTAGTCTGTTTTTGGAGGAGGTGTCGGGTGTTTTGAAGAGTGTAGAAGGAGCGTAGAAGATGGAAGGTAGCACATTTATATAAAGGAGTGTCGTGGAAGTAAAAGAAAGAAAAATCCCGAGAAGTTAAATTTTATATATGGAAGGAAGAAAAGGCTGAGAAGAAAGTGACGAAGAAGGAAAGATTCAAAAGAGGATATAGTATGCCGTGAGTTGCCAGAAATTTCTAATCCATATTTATAATCATCTAGTTTGTGTCATTTGCCAAGAGTACATTTTTTCTGTCTAAATTAACTCATAAGAGGTTTATTTCATCTATTGTCAAAAATGTATAATAGTTCACTAACCCAGTAACCTTTTTTTTTAACCATTTACAAAAAGAAATTAAAAATATACACTTATAAAACATTATGATTTAAAAATTGTAGTTATCATTTTTCCTTTATTTTCACATAAGCACTCTAAATAAGAAAAGGATGCCACCCCTGTTTTTTTTTATAGATTTATGAATTAAAGAAGGAATAATTTAAATCAAAGTAAATAAGAATCTTCTCATTGGCGCCCAACGTGGTGGCCAATTAGAGTGTGCGAATAAAGGGAAATCTAACAATTAAAGTGAAAATATATAGATTTCTATGTTTAATGTAGTTCAGTACATTTTAATTTGATTAGAATTAAGAATATTTTTTGATCTGTAATATCTTGTAATTTTTTTTTGTTGAATAAGTAGCATTGTGAAAAGAAAATGGCCGACGAGCAGGAAAATAAGGTATCTCATGAGAATATCAGGGAGCAAAGTACAAGACGTGTATTCGAAATAGATGAGAGGGAATTAGAGACAGGAACGGACAGACGGACAAGTGAAATCATGGGTTCGGGGCCAAAACATGGAGATTTGAATGAACACGAGTCGGGATTTGTGGAAAGGACAGGGAATTTTGAAATTAGTCTAGAAGCGTCAACTCCATTTACTAGACGGAAACATTCGGTTGACGTAGAAAATACTGAAATAAATAAAGTTCAAGATATGCCCGCGCATTTTGAACAAATCATGTCATTTATGCAGATGAAATTTGAACAAATAAATAATAACTCAGAAATAAATAAAAAAATGTTGGAGGAAAAATTCGAAGAAATAAATAATAAACTAGAAATTAATAAGAAAGAAATTATAGAATCAGTTGAGTACAGGCTAGAGGGGTTTGAAACTAAACTAAAAGACCAAAAAAATAAACTAGAAGATATGGAAAGGGGACTAAAAACTGACATACAAATAAATAAAAATAATACGATACAATTAGATAAAGAAATAAAGAATGTGCAACAATTGGTACTAGATAATAAATTAAATAATAACGCACAGATAGAAAGAAGCAGAGTCGACTTAATGAATTATATAACCGACGAAAAAATAAACACCGAAAAAAAAGAAGGCTCGATATCAAGTAGGATCGATGAAATTAACAACGAACTTAAGATTATCAAAGAGGGTTATAATAAAAAAATTAATTATCAAAAGATGATTTTTAAAAGAAAATGTAGCCCGATTTTCAAATTAAATTGTGATAAACCCAAATTTAGAATAATTAATGATAAAATAAAATATAGTTGGATGTTAAAATCAAATCATGGGAAGATCGGATTTCGAAAAATAGAGTTCGCAAAAATTGTAAACAAGCGAAAACAAATTAAATCGGCAAAGCAATATCGTCATAAATTTAAAGTCGCACTGCTATTAAATTGTGTAGGAGGTATTCCAAGATTAAAGAGAATCAAAAATCATAAGAAATTTAAAAAAAAAAAAATGTCTGTAAATAAAAAAACAAATCGATTATTCTATGATAAAGGAACTTGTGTAATTGGATTTTTAAATGGACTTATGGCTATGGTTTGTGTTTTTTTTAATGTATGTTTCTTAAATCATAATAAAATAAAATTTTAAAGTAATAGTAATCAGCTAACGAATAAATTGTTTTTGTTAAAGTAGTATCAAATAATAGCTTTGTTGTGTGTTTCTCACCTTGGAAATAAAGATTAAAAAGTCTTAAATTGAGAAGCCGTTATCCTGCTTATCTATAGATTTTTTGGGTCCACTCCCTGTAACAAAAAATAACAATAAATAACAATAAATATATTTTAACCTGCCTCGATGTATTCACTAAGTATGTAAAAATTTACCCGATTGCTAAAGCAAATGCTAAACATGTTATAAACATAATCTTTAACCAGTATATCCCAACAATAGGGAAACCGGAGAGAATATTGTTAGATAATGGAACCCAGTTTAATGCCGTAAGTTGGATAAATGCGTTAAAAAAAAATAATATTATCTTAAGTAGGACATCTATAAGACACCCACAAGCTAATCCGGTAGAACGCACTCATGGGACCATATTGAAATTTTTTAGAATCCTGATCAAAGAAAAACACGATAGATGGGATACTGTAGTAAACAAAATAGAAGTTTGCATTAACGAGGTAATAAATGAAACAACACGTTTTTGCCCATATGAACTTATGTTCAAAAAGAAGCCTACTCGTATTTGGCATAAATGGATGGGGATTAAGATAGATGAAAATCAAGCGTAACCCGAAGTGCAAAATTTCCATTTGTTCCTTGCTACCCAAAATATAAAAAAAAAACACTTAAAACAAGTTGCAAGGTATGATCAAAATATAAAAACAAAATTGAAATTGACGATAGGAACGAAAGTTTTGGTTAAAGCTCTGCGGGTATCAGATAAGAAAAACAAAATATTTGCAAAGTTTCTAGATATTTATGAGGGACCATTTGAGGTTATGCAATGTTATGACAATGGGGCTTACTTATTATATGATACAACGAATAGAAAACAAAAGGGGACATATAATTTAAAAGACCTGAGGTTAGTGGAAGAGTTAGATAACAAAAATTGAAATCGATAATAAAATAATAAATAAATCAAAATATAATAAAATCCGAATTGGTAGTTTAGTAACGAACTAATATCACTTATAATACGGATATCACTAAAAACCAACATACTAAGGGAAGATAGATTCTAGTGGAGAGATGAATTGCAACTAACGGGATCCTGTGGGACAGAGAGGTACACAGTTCAAAGAGGATTATGATAGTTTGACCCATATAAACAATGAATATAGGTCTGACCTAATGACCGATATCTAGCTAAAAAATTGTAATATAATTCGATTCTTGATATTTTGTGAATTTGTGATGTAGAGAGAATTTATTGAAGTCTTGTGTCATGTTGTAAAAAAAAAAAAAAATAATAAAAATAATAATAATGTCTCATTATGTGAAATTGTTTGTAGTATGTCTGTCTAGTTAACATGACATTTTTATTGTATTTTATGTATTATTATAGGGTTCATTGCAAGATGTGATACATATAAAAAAAAAAAAAAATTATAAGAATAAAAAAAAAAAAAGTTATAAGAATAAAAAAAAAAAAACCAGATAAATATCATTATGTGAACTTCTAATATGTCTATTTAGCATGAAATTTGTATTGTATATTATTTATTACCATAGGATTTATTGCATGGTGTGATAAAAAAAAAAAAAAAAAAAAAAAAAAAAAATGTTGTTTACATATTCTGTTATTATAAAGAATGTGTCATAAGGTTCAAAGTATTTGTATGCATAGGGCTGTAAAGAATAACAGATTTCTTTTGTATATAGGAAGGGGATATGTGACGTGTAGAATGGGGGGGTCACAAAGAATAAAAGAAATGGTTATTCTTTATAAAAATAGTAAAAAAAAAAAAAATAGTAAGTACAAATAAATAAAAATGTAGGTACATCTTGGCAAAAGATATTATAAATAGGAAAAAAGAATATGATTAATTGTAAAAGAAAAGACTAACCTGATGACATTGGGTGGGGGAAAATATGGCGACAAGGGCAGAAGGAGCCGACTCGTGGTAGTAGGGTTTTGTAGCATCTTGGAGGAGGTGTAGTCTGTTTTTGGAGGAGGTGTCGGGTGTTTTGAAGAGTGTAGAAGGAGCGTAGAAGATGGAAGGTAGCACATTTATATAAAGGAGTGTCGTGGAAGTAAAAGAAAGAAAAATCCCGAGAAGTTAAATTTTATATATGGAAGGAAGAAAAGGCTGAGAAGAAAGTGACGAAGAAGGAAAGATTCAAAAGAGGATATAGTATGCCGTGAGTTGCCAGAAATTTCTAATCCATATTTATAATCATCTAGTTTGTGTCATTTGCCAAGAGTACATTTTTTCTGTCTAAATTAACTCATAAGAGGTTTATTTCATCTATTGTCAAAAATTTATAATAGTTCACTAACCCAGTAACCTTTTTTTTTAACCATTTACAAAAAGAAATTAAAAATATACACTTATAAAACATTATGATTTAAAAATTGTAGTTATCATTTTTCCTTTATTTTCACATAAGCACTCTAAATAAGAAAAGGATGCCACCCCTGTTTTTTTTTATAGATTTATGAATTAAAGAAGGAATAATTTAAATCAAAGTAAATAAGAATCTTCTCAATATATATATATATGAAACTCCGTAGAAAATGTAGATGCGAGGAGAGTTTAAACTGTATACGCCCGAGCACACTGTCCCTCAGAGAGCAGTCTTCTGCCGGCTGTGCTGATGTATCATCATTATCAGTAGAGTAGAAAGGGGGATTCTACCCCAGGGGCTAATGAGCAAGCGGGTTAGTATCCTTTTTCAGTGCAGGGGCAACTCTTCCTTCCCCTCTTCTTCCCCCTCCCTTCACTCGTCTCCTCCTCTCCTCCCCCCTTGACTTCTCTTCTCCTACCTCCACTCACTTCACTCCTCTCCTATTCTCCTCTCTCCCCCTCCTTCCACCCATCTCCTCTCCTCCCTCTCCCACCACCTATACCCATAAATTTTCCGAACCTCCCACTTCGAATCACTTTCCCCATCTCATCTAATTGTCACTTATACCTCTCCCTAAAAACCTCAATGAGGTTCCACTCTACCTTTAAACCCTCGCTCTTAGATTTTTTTACACTTCAATATTTGTAAATTATAATTAGCCCACTAGCGCTCCCAAGCGTATATAATTGAAATTAATAATGCTCTCTACTCCCCCACATCAATTGCCTACTCCAGCTTGTCTACACCATCACCCAAGGATTCGTCATAGTCCACTACTCCTAGCCTTAGCAACATCCTTCTTAGCCCAACTCCTACAACCTCTCTAGACATGATTCGTTTAACATTTTTTTTTTTTCGGTTTACCCATACATACATCGGTATCATCCTACAGACCCATTCCACTTAGGCCGGGCGTGTTTTATTAGCAGCACCAAGGTTCAGCGGTTTCTAGCCTTTTCGCTCATTTTCCCCCTCATCCCAACATTTATTCTAGTCAGTCATTATTATATTTTTCTTTACACTTTATATTGTTTCAGCTCTATACTTCCCCACATCAACACTTCCTCTGATATTTTATTACAATCCTACTTCTCCACATAACTTATTCTCAATCTCTTTCAATATACCCATCTCAAATGCTACCTCCCCCTCCATTGTACTTCTTCCACTACTACAGATCCGCCCACACCTAATTCTCGGGTCTTTCTCCTATTTTATACTTCATAACATCAATTTTTTAAAATTTTTTATCGTTTTGTCCTGACCAATTTTCGGCTCATACCTCCAACCTTTCTACTTGAGTATACAGGCTAGGGATACAATATATACATGCTACACACATTAGAACACATCATTCAATCTCATGACTACGCTATTTTGTCTTCAATACACATATCGCAGACCATACAGCATTTTTTTAAATTTTTTACACAAAACAACACATGACAGAGGTCTACAACCTTATTACTACGAAACCACGGTTCAAAACTTCAAACACATTGATACTCATCACCCCGTGACATAACCTTTGGCAACATTGTATATGTTATATTAGGTCTTACATTTCACATTTTCATATACATCACAGGCCTCATCATTATTGAACCCTATACTCATAAAATCATTCATTAAACCTACTTCACTACCTAACTATTTTTTTCAACTAAGCACGTACAGCACATTCGGTAGGTTATAGTTCACACCATCACACATCAATTGCCCCACTTATTCCAATCCTACATATCGAAACAGAGAATATTTCCGGAGACCCCCAATAGGAGCCCTTGTACCAAACCTCCCACCCCTCCTTTCTAGAGGTCAGACACTTACAATTTCCTTGACATCTACCCACTTTTTACCCCAAACCAACCTACATCCTAGTCCATCATGCAGCATAACTCTAGCATAGACCACACCTCCGTCAACATTTGATTCAAACCACTTCTATCCCAATAAACCTTTCACTGAGACATACATACATACTAGCATACAACATCAGCCAAGGGATTTTCTTCAGAATTCTTCATAGCCTAACCGGTACTTTTTTTTTCCTTAGCATCATCCTGCTTCACCACTGTTCAACTCCCACAATCTCTCTAGATTGTCTGACATTTTCATCATAACCCGGTTTACCCATCCTCTCACTCGCTCTATAAGGTCTAGATGTGCTTTGCCAGAAGTATCAATATCTTAGGAGGTATATTTAACTTACATTTATTTTCTTCGTAGGCTGCTTCTCATCTCCAACACTTGACTGGCTTTTCACCAGCATCTCTACATCAGGTGTCTGAAACAGACTTTATAGGGGTGTGTATTTCTTTTAGTTCGCTTTATTGACTAATCAATAAACCGGTAAGCCTCTTCACCAGCGCCAAGGTAGAAATACGTCGAAGAGGTGGGTGGGGATAGGGAAGGGATAAAGGCTCGAGTCAGGGCTTCTCTTCAATCTTTAGGTTTTTCTTTTGTACAGGTTTACGGGTTTTCACACCACGCCAGTGACCAATTAGGTTTACAGGTTTTCACACCACGCCAGTGACCATTCAAAACAAGAGATATCAGACCAGTCTAGACTAAAACCTCAAGAGAATTTTTAGGAATGGGATGGGAATAGGAATGTTTTCCGATATTTGAGGCCCCCCCCCCTCGGAAAAACGGGTAGCCAGGTTAAGACAGGACTAGGTTTGAATTGAGTAATGTCCGTGAGCTAAGGTATGAATGCCATCAGATAAAACCACTCTTTTATCATCTTCCGACGACAACGCCTTTTTATTAATTCTAACACTGAACAACTCATGTTTTTTTGACTGAATCATTCTCATGTCCGTATATACTATTTTTCCTTCAAAAAGCGATTTCTCAAAATCTTGCAACGATATATTTTTTTCAACGGCTGCTTTTTTAACCCCTTTAATACATTTTTTTATTTTTTTACTTATATCCATAGCATACGTCTTCGGTTTGAGTCCTACGAATTTATTAATGATAACGCCATTGGTCTCATCTTTGAATTTTCCTAGGATTTTTTTATTTAAAACTGAATAACAAGGATGATCCTGCGGAAAATCAGACGTATCAAAATAATTTTCCATCGCTTTCATATCCTGATACCAGTCGGTTGTATTAATTAAATAAACTAAACTGTCCGTATCTGTGTACATTAATTTTAGAGTATTAGGATTATATTTTTTCATCATTACATTATAGTGGAAATCGTACATCACAGTTTTGGACAAATCTAAAATTGACATGCCTACATATATAGGCTTATTAAATAATAATTTAGCTTTACTCATAGTTACGCATACTAAGTTTTCATGATAAATTATCCTGTCTAGAAAGTTAGCTTTGGCGATGAGTTTCATTAATTTTTTAGAGTCGGTAACCAGTATCATGTTCATACGGTTTCTTATATTTTCCATTGTTTTACCGAACACAGCATTATTCAAAAGTTTATAAAAATCTTTTTCAAAGTCATTTTTTGCCTTTTTCCGAAGCTCAGTATTACAATCAATATATGACTGTAACCAACAAGACTGTTGAAATTGTATCGCCCTATGAATTTTTTGAACTTTCAGACCATGTTTAATCGCTTGCTTTAAGTTGACGTAATGCACAACATATCGCTCACGAGGATTGAAATGAGCAACTAATTTATTTACTTTCCCGCCTGGAGGACTAATCGTCTCAGGTAAAAATGGTAAATCGTTATGAGCTGTGTGTAACTCGGAAGGATAGACTACGTCGACCTCCAGAATACATCCTAATTCGCCATTATCGTCCAAGTTTTCAATATTTATGTTTTCGGGGTCTTTCACCCATTTAAACCCCCCATACGGTAGAGGTCTACTCATCGCATGGCCATAAAGATTATTTGCGTCTAAGTATGCAATATAAGAGGATTCCTTTTCCGGATCATACTCGGGCATATAACTATTATTAGCACTCGCATACCGGTGGGATACTTGACATAAACCTCCCCTGATCCCCCGCTCAAAGAATAATATCATGTCATAATCCATTAATTGTTCGAACTTCACCTTAGTATGCTTCAACATCGCATCCCATGTCATCCCAGGAGCAGTGAAATAATGTGCGGGGTCAACCTTATGACTATTAAGCATAACATCACGGAAATTCTGGAAAATATCCGCGAGAATGAGTACATCCGTTTTAAGATAGATATCGCTATATTCCCCGAGGGTTGAACAGTTAAACTGCCGCCATACGTTCTGCGCATGTTGATAGTCTTCATCCGAAACCCCGCAGTGCTTTAACTGACTGTAAAACGCTGACTGTGGGGGGAGAGACGTCTCATTCAGACGTTCCCATGAATCAACATAATCGTAACAGAAAACCCCCTTTTTGATCACAAGAGGAAGCTGATCCTCAGTAAAGTATTTAGAGGTTTCCCTAAAGGCTGTTTTCGGAAGCACGCTAGCCATATACTCAAGACTACGACTTAAAAAGCGATAAGAGTCGATAAATCGAAGTTTAACACCGTGCACATGCTTAGTGAAGCTTATGTATTTCTCCTCGGTATTGGGAATCACATCAACCCGCTCTGAATCTTTACCCAGCTCCATAACTATAATGTTTGCGTCATAATTGGTCAAATTATGAAAAATTACGGGTATATATGATGGAGTTTTACACCGCAGGTTACAGCTATTACAGGCTGCTCCTCTATATATACCGGTTAAATGATCGTGGTCCCTAACTTTAGGATTATTCTCCGAAAAGTTGCCCTCACAAAGATAGCACTGAACGGCGGCACCCCACTCTACTTCCTCATCATTCGTTATTATAATTGGGGCATTATTTTTGTACATTTTCGAAATTTTAAGAGCTAACGAATTTACATATAGAAGGAATTTCTTTGGAGCTTCAAGACCACGGTATAGATACGGTTCTAAAGGGAGATTATACTGTTTTGCGACATTTAGGAAAGAGTCAGGAAATTTCAAATAGCAACAGAAAGACATAGCCTCATGCCTCTGATAGGGAACAGTAGCCTTTGATGTATCTTCAGGGAGAGGAACCAACACGGTTTCAAAATCCGCATATATTACAAAAGAGAGTCGGAGCTGCCGCTCAACATTTTTGAATTCCAAAATGGGGTCTTTAGGGAGCTCTATCCTAACGGGGCTGTTTTTATCACAGTAAATTTTGTGTTCTCGCAATTTTTCTTCCCTCAAGTTACCATACCGATTGTCAAAATGCTGAAAGCATCGCTTACAGATGATAATTTTTGATTTATGCTTAGTAATTTGTGACCGTACTAGTCTTTCAAAATTTTTAATGTATACATAATGCTGCTTATCCCCATTATCCAACAGCAACAAATCGCGGACTGGTTCCCGACGGAGCTGTCGCTTGGTGTCGGAGAGAGAGAGTGCAGATTGCCTCCTCTCTTTGGCATTGGGGGTCAGTATCTGGAAGGAACGGTCCAACTGGGGGCCAGAGAAGGATTTTTAGCTGATCCTATGGGAATCGAACCTAGCCATCTCAGAAACATTTAGACAAAGCTAATACACATAAAACATACATTATTTCGGGGATTTATGATTTATTTGATACATTTATGTTACACCGTACGGACAACACAACATTAAGAAACGAAATCACCTTACATTACTCAACTTACACAATACACAGGAGGGGATTTTGTATTATTTTGCATTTTTTTATGATTTTATTTGTATATAGTGTAGATGTGTTAATTTAGTATTAGAGGAATGAATGCTGGTACGAAAGAAATTGAGAGTGAATGATCGCGAAATAGGGGGGGAGACAATATATATACATTTTTTATGTTGTGCAGAATATCTAACACACATACCACTATTATTTTTGCATTTTCCCATAAGCGGATTTGTGCAGCTTATTTTTTTTACATATACCACTATTATTTATGCATTGGCATTGACCCATAAGTTGGTTTCATACATTAGTATATTTATCTTTATTATACATATATGTAAAACCGTAGGAAGTGGAAGATTAGTAGATTTGCTGGCAAGTATTTTTTTAGTTTTTTTTTTTGGGTAAAGAGAGTGAAGGGATAGGATTATTCGCGGGAAGAATTAAGAATTTTATAAATAGTTTCATTTAGATATGTTTTGTTTAAGAAAAGGGGATGTAATATGATTAATAATAAAATAATTAGAATACATGGGGATAATTTTTTCTTTGAGACTTACAAGACGTTACTGAAAACTTAGATATTGAGGAAGTTATTTGGAAGTTGGAGCTATTAGAGAATAGATAGCTAGATATTTATTTTTTGTGAGATAGCCTACCCAAGGAAGGGAGGATCCACATTTTCTGCGACGATATATGAGAATTATAATCTACGATGATATAAGAAGTTATTAGGGATTTTTTTTTTCCGGATTAAGAAGTTGAAGTTTTTTTTTTGAGCTATAGGAGGAATTAGGGAATGGGCGAAGGCCTAGGTAACGTCGAAATAATGGGATAAGGAATATTTATACTTTGTAGGGGGGAATTTTGTAACTTGAGAAGTTGACATAGGAAGTTGAATTTTAATTGAACCAAAGATATGTGAAGAAATATTTAGAAAATGATGATGAGGAATGAGGAACTGAATTTAGAAAAGCAACCCAATTATTATTTTTTTTATTTATGATTTGAAGTAGAATAAAAATTTTTTTTTTGAGATTAAGATAGAAAGAAAGATGGAAAGTAAGAAAAGATATTAAGTGGTGAAGCGGCAATATTATAATTAAATATAAATTTGGTTTGTTTTGGGACATATGTCCAAAGGATATTAATTACAGTAAAGTTTGCATTTAGGTAATAATATGTTCAATATTTTTTTATATATGAAATTTAAAAAGACAATTTTATTTGTCTTCCGCTCGTCCAAATTGTAAAGGACTGAGCTCAGTTTATAATTAGTGTGTAAAGAATTTTTTTTTTGTTTAATGTAAATTTGTTGTAAATGACAGTGGGGAATGAAGTGAAGTGACAGGTGCGAGATGAATTTTTGTTGAGGTGGTTTGTGAGCGTAGAGACACCCAAAAGTGCCGGTTCACGACGACCAATTGGAGGACGACAGGAGTGGATGAAGGCGAAAAAAGGACCAGGATAAAACAGATGAAGAGGGAACCTTTGGAACAAAAATTGTGATTCTAGAAACACAATTTTCGTTCCAGAAAAAATAGGAGAAGGCAATGTAATATAAACAAGCCCGTTGCCAAGGCAACGGATTTATTAGCCACGATATATTTTTTTTATTAAACCGAATTTAGAAGACGAAATCAAAGTAAAAGAAGAAAGAAAATTAAGAAAGAAGTAAAGAAAATGGAAATCTGAAGAACAAAACAAGTTTAAGAAGAAAGGAGGAATAACTTCAAAAGGAAGAAAAGGTGGCTGTAGGCCTAACCTTACAGTTATCAACAAATATTTTAAATAATAATTACAAGATCCACCGACTTCAAAAGGAAACTAAATTTTCAGAAGGGATTAATTTAGCACCCAGAAACAAAATGAAACAGCTAAAAGAAGAAATTTCAGGAAATTATAAGCAAAATTAAGAAAAGGTCAATAATTAAAAAACGAGTCGGTAGAAAGTTGTGAAAATTTTTAGGAAAAGACAGTTAATTATTAAGAAAAGATTAAAGAAGAAAAAGAAGAGAAAAACTGCCCACATCAGAAAGAAAAGCCAGTAGTAAATTTTGAAGAAACGGTCAGTTCTAAAATACATCGAATCAACTAGGCCGGATCCCATCTGAAATAATACAAGTGATCCGAAAGTGTATACCACAAACTTTAAACACTGTTTTCGAGAAATGAAGAAGGCAAAATTAAAAACAAAAGTTACAGAAAATTAAGATGACAGTTTAGAAAAGAGAAGAAACGGAAGAAAGGAGAGAAAACACCAAAAAATATTAATATTTAGAAGTAAAACAAGAGACAACAGAAAAAAGAAACTCGAATTTGCTACCCATAATTCCGTGCGGAGGCAGTTTAGTCAGTCTGTGTTGAGTTCTGGTAGAAGTGAGACCTGTGAGAGACTAGTCTCTGTTTTTTTGTTTGAAATGAGTGAAAAGTAGTGAGTAAACAATTAAAAGTGAGTAAAAGTGACTAATGAAGAGTTAAGATGAGGTGGAGAGAGCCTGGACTCCGATTTCTTTTGTAAAATATAATTAATTAGAATTATCTGTTTCAAGTGTGACGTCACCAAGGTATGATCCATTTTTTTGTACATATAATTTCTAAGATGGCCATTTTTAATTTCAAAATTCATAATAGTTTTATTAAAGTTATGTTGTTTGTAAATATGTTTTAATTTTCTTTTAACTCCCCATACCTCTCTCAATGAAATTCAAATCTCAAAACTCATAGGCCTTGCGAATCAACACCTTTGAGATAAGCGCCAATCGTTATCGGGACATAATATTTAATAATCTTTATTTTCAGAATCACACCGGGAGACTTTTGGATTTTGGATTGGTGCAAGTAACGTAGTTTGAAAATTTTACAGAGTTATTTATAACATATGTTTTTCATTTTTTTTTTAAGAGCTTCACTCAACCATATGGTAGATTATTTTATTTTTGAAATTATAGAGTCAATTAACTTAAATTTTTTTATTATTGTTCAAAATTTTATTCATTTTTTTAAATTTATTGTGAAAGGCAACAAGTAAATATATTTAATAAAAACCTTTCATTATGGCATATCCCTTGTGTGGAAATTAAATTCAATTTTTTTATATACTCAAAGTAATATAACTATAGTAACCTCAAATTTATAAACATAACAAGTCAATATATATTATTAAACCTTTCAGTAGATGTCAAAGAAATTTTAAGTGTCTGACCTCTAGAAAGGAGGGATGGGAGGTTCGGTACAAGGGCTCCTATTGGGGTTAAGACTCTCCGGAAATATTCTCTGTTTCGACATGTAGGATTGGAATAAGTGGTGTAATGGATGTGTGATGGTGTGAGAAATTATAAGGTTCCTGAGAGAGCAGACAATTGCTGTTGGTAGGTAAGACTGATCAGAACCAGAAAAATTATTTGAGGGGGTAAAAAGTCTATTTTCAGTATGATACAGGTCTGAGGGGATTCCTGGTGATGTTGGTGAGCAGCATCCTAAGTGACATAAAGGAAATGAATGTATGAAAAAAGTAAAATATATTAAGAATATTAGTTGATGTACTTAAATTATGTTTAAAGAATTATTTCACAGGTATGTGGGCGATAAAAAGTCACATATATGAAAAATGACTTAAAAAAGGATACGAATCGAAATATGACGCATGCCAAAGAGATGGACGGAGCTACTTGTGATAGAGTTCGCTGTAAGGTGTGGATGGTGTTTGATGCAGGCCTATAATACTAGAATAGGTGTCACATGTGAACAAAAAAGTCAGTGGGTTTGTAGCGCTTTTGACACAGTTTGAAAATAATACAGGGGCTGACGGTTATAATTTTATAGGATATGAATTAAAATTATATATGTATGTAAATGTATGTAACCTACCGACTGTGCTGTACGTGCTTAGATGAAAAAAGTAGTTAGGTAGTGAAGTAGTTTTAATGAATGATTTTATGAGTATAGGGTTCAATAATGATGGGGTCTGTGATGAATATGAAAAATGCGTAATGTAAAGTGTATGTAAAGGACCTAAAGAAAAACGCAAAACCTGGGTTTTGAAGTATTGTTGTTGCCAAAGGTTATGACAAGCTATGATATGGATTGTACTAAAAAAATGTATAGTTTTAGTGCGATGAGTATCAATGTGTTTGAAGTTTTGAACCGCTGGTTTCGTAGTAATAAGGTTGTATACCTCTGTAATATGTTGTTTGTGTAAAAAAAAATTTAAATGGTGTATGGTGGTAGGTTATGTGAGAAGGCGGTGAAGGGTACTTTGTCAGAAAACTCGAAAGAGTTCAGGAAAAACAAATCTTTATTCCCCGTTTATTGAGATTGGCTCGGCCAAGGAACCGCGATTGTGACATCGAGAGTGTTGACCCGTAAACAGGATATTTGACATTGACTATGGTAAACATTTCCGCTCCTCAGAGGTTAAATACCGATGAGGAGATGCGATGTGGTCAAATTCTGGAACCTGGTCAGACGTGTGGACTGCTTTCTCTCTACTTCTGGACGTAAGTCGAATTCCTATTGTTTATTTTTGTTGTTTCCAAGTGTTAAACTGTTCTTGTCATATCTTACTATCTGTCGTGAGTTCTGACATTTAAAATACATTCTCTAAGAAGTTATTCAACAGCCTAATTGGTGTTATTATTGAAACCCCCAAGAATTAACAAGTACCATTAAGTTAAGATCCCGGTTTGGTGAGTGAAGCACCATACCTTAAATTAAAGTAAATACAGTCCTTTCTATTCTTCACAAATAGTGAACTACCCTTCATTTTTAATTATTCACAAGTGGTGAAGGCCTCATTTCGATTCTTCACAAGTGGTGGAAGCGCCGTTTTTTTAACTTCTTGAGAACTATTAAATTCAGAACTCATATTTTTCACCATTAAATTTCTATTTTTATTGACTGCTATCTCACATATCTCTCCGGGTATAGATGACATGGTGGGAAACGTTCCTTCAGAACATATCAACCTCTGAGGAGGGGAAAGCGCAATTTTACTCAAGTTGGATTTATTCATTACAAAAGCGACAGGTACTTGAATTGCTAAAGATTTTAAATATAGTTTTTTCTGAGGAAGATAATGCAAATATTTTGAGGAAAAGATTAAGGGATTATTGTGTAGAAAACGTGGTCCAACTGAAAGCTCAATTAGATTTAGAAGACATAAAAACTTCTTTACAAGAATTAGATTACGCGAAAATCTCTCTTGACGACACAAAGACCTCTCTTGATGACACAAAAACTTCTCTTGACGAATTCATAAATAAATCCCCTAGAAACATGGTGCCAACAAAACGTTTACCAAAGCTTACTCCCTCTATTTTTGCGGGAGGACCAGAGGATTGTATATCCTCATATCTTGATGAATTTGACTCAATAGCACACATAAACGGTTGGGAAATATAAGATAGAATTACCCTGATACCCTTTTACCTAAAAGGAACAGCTAAGATTTTTTATGACACATTAAGAGCTGGCATCATATGGGAAGATTTAAGGACAAGTTTTTTAACCCAATTTAGGAATCCCAGATTTCATCATAACTTGAGTTAAAAATTGAATCTATGAGACAAGGTGAAAATCAATCCTGTTTAGATTATGTAGCTCAAATTCAAGGTTTGTGTAAAAAGTTAGATCCAAATATGTCTGAGACCGATATAATTCAACATATCACAAACGGGTTAGATGAACAATATCTAATGAAAGTTCAGGTTGGGGATAATTCATCTTTAGAACGTTTCAAAACAAATTTACAAAATTTAGAAATTGCAAGAAAAATCTTAGAAGATCGTCGCAAGGTGGGAGTTAACAAACAGATAGAAGATTTAATTGCGGAAGTTAATATTCTAGAGTTAAACGCGGGGAGAGTAGGTACAGGAAACAATAGGCAAGATGAACGACAAAGGGGGTTCTTTGGACAAAACGGGAAAAATAGGGAGCAACATTTTTCACAAAGATGTGGTAGAGACGCAAGAAATCTGTGATACGAAAATAATCGAGGAAATTTAAGGGGTCCTAACAGACAGTTTGGGGAACGAGGACCGGGTTACCATAATTCAAACCGTAATACTCATAACACCCGCCCATTATGTCATTTATGTATGAAACCAGGGCATTTTTTCCGTGATTGCCGAAGTTTTCACCGGCCAGTCTGCCAGAAGTGTGGGAAGATAGGCCATATATCTAATAACTGTCGGAATTATTCAAAAAACTAATTAACGCTAGGCGTTTTGGGCCTAACAACAAAGTATATGAATTTAATTCCGTGAACGTGTCCAGCTCTACAATTGAGACAGAAATATTTGATTTAAAAGTTAGAACTTTAATAGATACTGGGGCTTCTGTATCTATTTTAAATTACGACACATTTAAAAATAACCAAAATTTTAATTTTACAAAAGACACAACAATTAAAGCTATGGCTGCAAATAGTTCGCCAGTCGAAATTTTGGGCCATATAGAAACAATAATAAAAATAAAAGAAAATAAAATGAGGCAACGATTTTTCGTAGCGAGAAATCTGAACTGTCAGGCCATTCTTGGAGAGGATTTTCTTAGTCAGCGAGGAGCGGTATTGGATTACAAAACTGGGTCACTCTGTGTACATCTTAGAGTGGGTCACATTCCAGAGACAAAGGAAATGTTGACGTTAACACCAAAACAAACGTCAATTGATGCAAAACATTTAGAGCTGAGGACAACAGGTGACATAATACTTCCTCCTTTGATCCAAAAACATTTGAAACTAACAAACAAATTAACTAAAGGAATTCATACTACTGATCAAATTAATTTAAATCACGAATATTTCGACGAAAGTCCTATTCAGGTAATAGATTCATCTTGTCCAAATACATCGGATGAGTTAGAAGTGCAGAACATATCCTCAGTAACACAGAGGGTGGTATGTAACACGTTAATTGGATACCAGAATCGTATGCCTGACCAGAAAAAACCCATTCTAACCGATAAAGCCGGACATGTGATACAGATTAATCCGGAGCTACCGGAGGGACATTATAAGAAGGCGTTCGACCTCCTCTTTGAATTTAGAGACGTTTTTGCCACTCATTCAGGGGATTTAGGTCCTACAAAATTATCACCATACAAATTAAAATTAATAGACAGAGAACCAGTCTCTCTCCCTCCATACCGTGTCTCCAAATTTGAAAGAGAAGAGTTACAGAGGCAAATAGATATTCTGTTGAAAGCCGATATCATTGGACCAACTCAATCTGCTTACAGCTCTCCAGCACATTTAGTTAGGAAACCTGACGGCAAATCATTCAGGATGGTCATAAATTATATTAAATTAAATGAGAAATTGTTAGCGAATAAATTCCTCCTTCCTCGAATAGATTCAGTGTTTGATTGTCTGCAAGGCTCTGGTATATTCTCAAAATTAGATTTTAATTCCGCTTTTTATCAACAATCTCAAGAGGATCGCGAAATAACAGCATTTGTTACTCCGTTTGGCCAATATGAGTTCAAATGTTTGCCCCAAGGACTTAAAAACAGTCCCGCCTCATTTCAGAGGGCGGTAAACAGACTATTTTCGGAATATCTATACCGCAAAATGATATGTTATATAGACGATATTGTTATGTTTTCAGACGAATTTGACAACCACTTACACAACTTACGTCTAGCTTTAGAAAAAATTCGCTCCGTAAGCTTAAAGGTGAAAACTGATAAGTGTAAATTTTTTTTCGACCAAATAGACATTTTAGGTCATAACGTTTCACAAAAAGGCATCACGCCACTCCCTGATAAAATTGAGGCGATCCAAAACTTCCCGGTTCCGACCACGGTTAAAGCTGTGAGGTCCTTCATGGGAACCACTAACTATTACAGAAAGTTCATAAAAAATTACGCCACCATAGCAGCCCCGTTGACGGATTTGACAAAGCTAGAAAACAAAAAATTAATCTGGAAAGAAATACATCAAGAAGCTTTTGATGCATTAAAATTAATATTCCCACCAGTTTTGAGGCACTTTAATGAAAATCTTCCAATTCATATCTACACAGACGCATCTCTTGTTGGTATTGGAGCTGTTATGATGCAGCCCGACAAGAACGATGTCTTTCACCCTGTTCAGTTTTTGAGCCGTAAATTGACTGATGTTGAACAGAGATGGACAACTTCAGAGATAGAATTGCTATCTATAGTTTATTGTTTGAATTACTGGCGTCCCTTCGTGCTGGGACAAAGGGTAATCATATATAATGATCATGTCAGTTTGAAATATTATAATAATATAAAAAATATATCTTCAAGATTACATAGATTAGCTTTAAAATTAGTAAATGAATAAAACAAACTTATTTTTGAAATATTGTCTATTCCACTAAAGATATATATATATATATATATATATATATATATATATATATATATATATATATATATATATATATATATATATATATATATATATACAACTACCGGTTTCGGCTTTATACCAACGTCAGGTCTAGTTATGAACTAAGTCAGTTTGCAGAGAGCCACCCTTCTAATACATCTCGGGTGAAAGGGTGACATTAAAACTTGGGAGTCCCCCGGCTGTACCGTTAGCCCAAGTTTTAATGGCACCCTTTACCCGAGATGTAATAGAAGGGTCGCTCTCTGCAAACTGACTTAGTTCATAACTAGACCTGACGATGGTATAAAGCCGAAACCGGTAGTTGTATATATATATATATATATATATATATATATATATATATATATATATATATATATATATATATATCTTTAGTGGAATAGACAATATTTCAAAAATAAGTTTGTTTTATTCATTTATTACAAGTTTCCACAATATGTCCGCGTTCCTCAACTTAGAAGTTGTTAAAATTTGTAGATTACGATTTCGAGATCATACATAAGCCTGGGAAGAAAATGGTCGTCCCAGATGCCCTTTCATGAAATCCAGTAGATAAATTTGTAGACACGTCTTATGACAATGATTTTGCGGTAAATTAAATAAAAATAATAAATATTGCAAAATTGCAAAAATTAGATAAATTTTGTTCACAAATTTACCAGGCCTTGACAGACAACGAATTCGGCGATCAATACGTCGTAAATCGCGAAATATGTATTAAATTCGGACGACGATATAATTTATTACAAATACTTTACCCCTAAGGAACGAAGAAATTTAATTTTAGTGCCTGATTCTTTAAAACGAGAATTGTTGCACTCCTGCCATGACGATTTAGGACACCTAGGTATAGCTAAAACTTATGATAGATTACTAACTAATTATTTTTGGCCCTCTATGCTATCCGAAATTACGACATACATTCAATCGTGTGACTCGTGTCAAAGAGAAAAAATTCCAAAAAGTTTGCCCCAGGGGGATCTCAGCCCCATCATTCCATCCACTACCCCTTTTTCACATGTAGTTATAGATTACTTGGAGCCATTAACTAGCTCTCATGGGAACAAGTACATTATAGTAGCAACTTGCACAACAACAAAATTTGTCATGGCAAAAGCCACTAGGTCTGCAGATGCCAAATCTACGGCAAAATTTTTATTGAATATGGTAAATCGTTTTGGGGTCCCGAGTATAGTCTCATCAGACAGAGGGACACATTTTTTGGAGAAGTCCTTGTTACAATTTAAAGTAGCCTTGGGAATTTATCACAAAAAAGTACGGCTTTTAATCCATGCGCTCAAGGCATTGTAGAACGATTCAATCACACACTTATTCAAATGTTGTCACATTACGTTAATGAAAATATAAATAATTGGAGCACACATTTGGACCATGTTCTCTTCTCTTATAATACGTCTAAACAAGCAAGTACGGGTTACGAACCGTTTTTCTTGATGCACGGTTATAGGCCTAAGATTCCTTTGGACGTCGTTCTAGTTCCGCACACTTATGAGGCGGACGTAATTATAACTATAGAGGAGTTGCAAGTTATTAGAAAAACAATCCCGAAAATTTTAAAAAAGCCTCAGCTAATTCAAAAAGAAAATTACGATAAAAAGCACAGCTTTGTGGAATTTAAAGAGGGCGATCTAGTTCTATTAAGAGAATTTTGTTATGATCCGAGTAAATCAAGAAAATTACAGCCGAAATATAAGGGACCTTTTGTTGTCCAGAAGCGCCTAAACAAGTTGAATTATATTCAGGTTTATAAAGCTGGGAAGTTAGTGGACGATGTTTTTCATATAAAAAGGATGAAGAAATACTACCACAGATAATGTTTAAATTAAAGTAAAGTAGCCCATGTATCTATCCTTTCTCTCTTATTCGAACTACCGTGTGTGCATGAAGGGGCACACGTTAGGATAAGAGGCATACAGCGCCAAGGAGAACCAAGGAAAAATGAAAGATTTTAAACATTGTGCTGAAGAAAGAAAATATTTAAAAAAAAAAAAAAAGAGGTAGATTACGCGTCAAAGAGAATAAAAGTGAATATGGGAGATATATACTGAGCGCAATTAAGGGAGATTTTAATGATAAATATAAATATTGTGCGCAATTTAAGGAGATTTTTTCATAAGCTTACGGTTACATGTACAAATTTGCGACTCAAGATAGCATGGTGACCCAGTTTCTACTAATTCGAAAGTCAGTGATTCAACTAACCACGATATATTCTACAATGGAAATATCCATAGGAATCCATTACATCCGTCCTTCCAGAATACAACTACTTCGCTAATTTACATCATCTTTACATGTGAGTTACACTCATTATATTTTTATATCCACGTGGTTTATTTTCTTATATATTTTTGTTTCTTTTGATTCAAACCCTATATGATCAACTGATTTCACATGTTATTGATAACATTTTTTTTTTTTTTTCTTTTTTAGAGTGCAACTTCTCTTGGCTCAGATAAACCATATCATTATTGCAATTATCGCATTCTACATATTTCGGAGGTAGACATTTTGTTCTACACAGATGGTAATTTATTCCTATTTCACTTTCAATGACTATTATTAATTCATTACACATAATTTTGTTTAAATATATATATTTTTTTTTTTTAGATACCTTAGAAGTCCAGCTTCTTTTATTATAGCTACCCATACATCAACAAACCTACACTGGATATTTCAAATTTTACTTGTATTTACTGATAAAAATATTGCTAAGTGTTACATAAAATTCTAATCGTAATGTGCTTCAAGCTAAAAAATTAATTTATATGTGATTTTCTTTATCTATTACGGAATACATTCTTTAAGGTAACTTTTTGCTAAGTACACTTCCTTGTGGTACACCATTTTCTAGGCTGTGGTTTGTTGAACAGTAACCTCTAATTGATACATGAAATTTTCGTTCTTTAAGGAACTCCTCTAGGAAACGAGGTAGGTTGCCATGGAGACCCCATATGTGTAAGGTCCTCAATATGTCATACCTCCAAACCTTGTCAAAAGCTTTTTTTATGTCAAAGAAAACTCCCCCCCATGTTGCTTATTTATGAAGGTGTTTTGGAGCTCCGCTTCGATTGCGGTGAGGTTATCGAGTGTGGATCTATTCGCACGAAAGCCACACTGTTCATTACAGGGAAGATTTTTGGTTTCAATTGTCCACATCAACCTTTTGTTTACCATTCTTTCAAAGACTTTACACATTGTACTCGTTAGAGATATGGGTCTGAAGTTCTGGGGGTCAGACTTGTCTTTCCCTGGTTTTAATATCGGAACTATCTCAGATTCCTTCCACGCCTGAGGTATTACACCCGATTTCCATATTCTATTATACAGCTCTAGTAGCCTAGTTATAGTAGTTGATGGTAGATGTTGCAGCATGCTGTTCGTTACTTTATCTGGGCCCGGGGAGCTATCTTGGCAACTTCCAAGTGCAGTTTTTAGCTCCCACATGCTGAAAGGCATATTATATGGGTTTGCTTCAGCGTCGCAATAGAATTGTAGACTAGGATGGAGTGACAAAAATGAATTTTTGATTTTCGGAAACGGGTACCTTTCAATGACTGTGTATGCGGCTTAGTAACAATGTAAAATATTTCATTTCTACGGCGTCATCTTGAGTCTGCACATTTGACTTAAAGTTTTGACATTCTTGAATATTTTTAGATTTTTCAAAAAAAATTTTAAAATATTGGAAATGAAAAAATTGATGACGGGTGGTTATTAAATGGCAGAACAAGGACTAAAATATACAAAGAATTTTTTTAAACCATTTTATATTATGGTTTCAGTCTGCGCATTACGCCCAAAGTTCATCAAATTTCCCGAAATTCCGATATTTTCAACATTTTTCTAACTCAATATTTCCTCTCAATATTCCCTTAAAGTGTCTTCAAAACTTTTTCTTATCCCTTATGTTATTACCTCGCATTGTGCAACTCATTGTGAGTACTCTAAAAGGGTATGTCTCTCTGTATAATGATTAAATATAATTTCTTTTGTTTTAATATAAATTATAATGTAATAGAAAATAGTAAATTATTGTGCTTAGATAATAAGGTGTTCAATATTTTTTTATATGGAACTTAAAAGACTTTTTTTTGTCTTTTGCTCGTCCAAATTGTAAGGGACTGAGCTAATAAAATTTATAATTAGTTTGTAGGAATTTTTTTTTTTAATTGTTCAATATAAATTTCTTAAAGACAGTGGATGTTGAAAAGTGAGGTGACAGGTGCAGGATGAATTTTTTTGATTTAGTTTGTGAGCAATAGAGACACCCGAAAGTGCCGGTTCATGACGACTAACTGGAGAAGGATAGAAGAGGATGAAGAAAGAAAAAGGACCAAGATCAAACAGATGAAGAAGGGACCTGTTGAACAAAAACTGTGATTTCATAAACACAATTTTTGTTCCGAAAAGTAGAAGAAGGCAATTGTAATATAAACAAAGGTTGCCATGACAACGATGACAACAATGTATAAGCAACGTTATTAATTTTTATGAACCAAATTTAAAAGAAGAAAGAAACTTAAGAACCAAGAAAGGGAAAATAGAAAACCAAAAGAATAATAACAACATTTAGAAAATAAAACAATAAAAGGAAGGAAATGTAGCTTCAGGAATAACCTTAAGTGTTATCAGAAGGAATTTTAAACATTTATAACGGAACAAACAGGATTCAAATGAAAACCAAATTTATAGAGAAGCTCAATTAGACACCCAGCAATAAAATAAAACAGTTAAAAGGAAAACTGCCAACATCAAATAATAAAGCCAATTGAAAATGTTGAAAAGAAGTCTGTTCCAAAAAGCATCAAATCATAGAGCTCGGATTGGTTCAGGGCTACCCGTTCAGTACAAAAATGATCCGAAAGTGTACATCACAAAGTTTGTATGCTTTTTTCAAGAAAAATATAAGTCAAAATTAAAAAGCAACATTAAACAAAATTAAGAAGAAAGAAGAGAAGAAAGAAAACGTCGAAAAATGTTAATATTTGTGAAGAAAAACAATTGCAGGAAGACAAAAGACATCCGAATTGAGAGTTCCCAGAGGTCTTTGGAGGTAGTTGTCAGCCTCTTACCAAGGTGAAATCTGTGAGGGACTGGTCTCTAGTTTGGTAATAAATTGTTATAAAGTAGTGAGTGAACAGTTAAAAATGGGTGCAAAGTGACTAAAAAAAGGGTTGAGATAATGTGGAGGGAGTATGGTCATTTTTGTTAGTTGTAGAAATAAGTGTAAATTTAGTTTCATGTGTGACGTAACTTTGTGCATATATAATTTCAAAAATGGCCATTAAGATTTTTATTAAAGTAGAACAATTTGTAACTATGTTTTAATTTTCTTTTGATTACCTCATTAATTCTATAAAAGCAAATCTCAATTCTTAAAACTTATGGACCTTACGGACAACGCCTTTGTGATGAGTACCAATTTGCGGGACATAATAATTAATAATTTTAATTTTCAGAATTAACATCGGCAGTGAGTATGTTACTTTATTGTCTGGGGGATGAAGGAGAGGATCTGTTGGATTCTTTTGGACTGGGAGAGGAGGAGATGGCTTCTTATGAGATCGTTAAAGAAAGATTTGAGGTCTGGGGTTTCAAAAAAAATATTGTATATGAGAGGTCGAAGTTTTTGAAAAGGCGTCAGCTAGCAGGAGAACCAGTTGATGCTTTCATCAATGATCTGCACAAATTAGCGCAGTCCTGTGAGTTGGGGAGCTTGAAGGAGGAAGTGATCCGGGATCTTATAGTGATCGGGGTGGCGGATGACGCCCTTTCTGAGCGGCTCCAGATGGACGAGTCGCTCACATTGCATTCGGCTATCCTAAGGGTCCGCCAGGCTGAGAATGTGAAGCAGCAGCAGCAGTCTGTTGTCAGAGAACATCGGTCTGGAATTGAAATAGATTCTTTAAAATATAAGCAAATGCGCGGGTCAGGTCCCGTTGTTAAGTGTAGCAAATGTGGGCTTTCTGATGGGCACAAGGTGACCGAATGTCCAGCTAACAGAGCTGAATGTTTCAAATGTGGTATAATGGAGCACTACAGTCGATGTTGCCACAAGAAAGGCTCTCATAGGAAAAAGGGCTCAGTTAATCAGCTGGAGACTCAGGAAGGTCCCAAAAGTGGAGTTCCCGGATACTTAGGACAAGTTAACATTTCGGAAGTCGAATCTGATACAGCTTGGAAAGTAAAGGTTACTGTTGCGGATAGAGAAGTCTTGTTCAAGATGGACTCAGGTGCGGATGCGACAGTGATCGGAAGCCAGCTGTGCAAAGATTTGGGACTTGAGGTTAAGAGTACCAACAAGATTTTTTTTGGACCAGGAAAAACTAAATTGAACATGTTAGTGAGAATTCCAATTTCTTTCAAGAATGTTACAATTCTTGAAGATGTCTATATTTTGAAAGATTAACCAATGCTTCTCCTGAGTAGGCAAGCTATAGAGAAATTAGGACTTGTTAATTTGAACATTAACTCTATTATTACTGATAAGTTAGTTTCGGAGTTCAAAACTGTTTTTGAAGGAATGGGTCGCCTCAAGAGTGCCTACAGTATTAGATTAGATAAAAGTGCGGTTCCCTTTGCTATCGCTGCGCCCCGACGAATCTCCTTAGTACTTCAGGACAAAGTGAAGGCAGAGTTGGATCGGATGTCTTCAGATGGGGTCAGAGAGCCGGTAGATGAGCCTACCGAGTGGTGTGCGCCTCTGGTTGTGGTTCCTCGGAAGGACGGCCGGGTCCGCCTCTGTGTGGACTACACGAAACTTGCACATTGGTATGTGCTAAGGGAGAGGCTGCAGCTTCCCTCCGTGGATGAGTCGCTTGCCAAAATAGGGGATGCAAAGGTGTTTTCACTCCTAAATGCTTCAAATGGTTTTTGGCAACTTCCTTTGACTAAAGACAGTTACAAGGTAACCACTTTTATCACCCCATTCGGAAGGTACTTTTTCAAAAGACTTCCGTTTGGAATTAAATCAGGCCCTGAAGTTTATCAGAAGCACGTCGCTCAGTTATTGGTTGGCCTAGATGGGGTAGTTAACCAAGCTGACGATATACTGATAGTGGGAAAGGATCAAGGGGAACATGATGTTCGGCTCAGGAGAGTTTTAGACAAACTGAAGGAAAAGGGAGTCACTTTGAACATAAAAAAATGTTCATTTGGTGTAAGGAAAGTACGATTTTTGGAACATTTAATTGAGGATGGAATGATCGGACCGGACCCAGATAAAACGGCTGCCATAAAGAGACTGCCGCCCCCAACTAATGTGTCACAGCTACGAGGATTTTTAGGCATGGTGAATTATTCAATGAAATTCATTCCTAACTTAATGGTTATGACGGCTCCTCTGCGCATACTGTTACAAAAGGTCTACGAATGAGTGTGGTTGGCTGAACAAGAAAAGGCTTTTGAGAACATCAAACGGGCAGTGACGTCGGCTCCTGTTCTAGCACCTTATAGAAGGAATGCGCAGACAAGAGTAGCAGCAGATGCTTCAACTCGGGGACTGGGCGCCACTATCGAACAGCTACATGACAATGTTTGGATGCCCGTCATGTTTGCATCTAGAAGCATCTCACCGGCCGAGTTCAGGTATGCCCAAATTGAAAAGGAAGCATTGGCATTTACATGGGCTTGTGAAAAATGTTTTGCGTTTTTGATAGTTCAGAATTTGTGTTGCTTACTGACCGGCCTTTAGTTGAATTGTTAGGAAGGAAAGCTATTTCAGATTTATCAGCTCAGTTACAACGCTTCCGAATGCGTTTACTCTGTTTTAATTTTGCTATACATTATGTACCTGGGAAACTGTTGTATACGCCCGATTTTCTTTCACGGCAACCCTCTACGGGAGAAGTAGATTGTTCAACGGATATTCTGGAAGAGGAACTTTTCATTGAAAGCGTAATTAAAGCTCTGCCTTGTTCTGACAGGCGTTTGGAACAAATTAAAAATCTACAGGATAATGATTTGGAAACGATAAAAAAGTATATGAACAATAACAACTGGGAAAGAAGTTCAATTTATTGGAAGCACAGAAGTGTGTTCAATATTATTAAAGGGCTGATAATGAAAGGGACCCGACTTTTTATTCCCAAGGCACTACGAACAGGCATATTACAGTGCATCCACGAAGGGCATATGGGAATTGTCAAATGTCGGAGGAGAGCACAGGAATCAGTGTGGTGGCCGCACTGCAGCGAAGACTTCAAGATCCTAGTGAGCAACTGTCCTATCTGTCTGGAGCACAGATACAACAGATCGGAACCTCTGCTGCCTTCAACCCTGCCTGACCAGGAAGGTGGTCGGTGTAGACCTGTGCAAGTGTAATGGAAAGTGGTATCTGGTGATTCAGGACTATTACTCAAGGTTCCTGGAAGTAGTTTACGTGGACAGACTTACATCGGACGCTGTTATTGCTAAACTTAAAAACATTTTTGCCAGGCATGGAATTCCGCGCTCTGTCCGGTCAGATTGTGGGTTGCAGTTCGTGTCAGAAGAGTTTAAAAGGTTTTCTGTCGAGTATGGTTTCGAACATACCACATCAAGTCCTTACTTTCCACAGTCAAACGGCGAGGCAGAAAAAGCAGTTGACATTGCTAAACGCATTCTCACAAAGTGTGAGGACCCGAATCTGGGCTTACTTGCCCACAGAAGCACTCCGTTGGAGTCAGGACTCTCGCCAGCACAACTCTTATATGGGAGAAAACTGCGAACGACACTACCGTCAACTGAAAATTTTAAAGCTGTGCAGAAAGAACAGTTGAGAACTTTTACAACCAAAGATTGCAGGATAAGGTTAAGAAATAAGAATAATTTCGACAACAGAAAAGGAGCTCGAGCTTTGCCAACTCTGTTGCCGAAGGACACAGTTTGATTTCCCGATTTAAAAAGACCAGGGGAGATTCGTGGGAGTACAATGCACCCTCGGTCATATGTGGTTACGTCAGCTGGAAGAGATGTGAGGAGAAATAGAAAACACCTTATTCCTGTGGGAGGTGGAGCGAAAAGGATTCTAGAGGGAGAGGAACAGGATATGGAAGGTGAAGGAGTCAAGAGGGCAGAACAACGGGAGGAAGAAGATAGGAGCCATGGTGGGGAGAGGACGAATCAGGAAGAGACAGATCCTCGGCATACAAGGACCCCGTATGATTTAAGACGCAGGATTAGGAAGCCAGTGAAGTATTGTGAATGTTAAAATGATCGTGTAGGAGAAGAAAGGATATAGTGTTGGTATTTAACATATGGTTTGTAAATGTATTGTATTTAACATATCATTTGTAAATGAATTGTATTTAACATATGTTGTGTGAATAAATGACAGTTTGATGCTAACTCTACAGTGTTCATAATTTTTAGCGATAGATATCAGACATGAAATAATAAGACAATGTTATTATAATACAATTTATTAAAATAACAAAATGAAATTTAAAAAAATAGATACAATATTATAATTAAATCGTGAAATTTGGAATTATTACAAACTACGAAAGTTAAGTAGCGACACCGAAATCAATGAGACACTTGAGCATGAATTTGGGAAACTAATCCATTGATGTTTGGATTAATTCCACTGATACAAAGACGTAAAGAATTTTCCAAATTATCTTCAGTGAGCCTTGTACGATGTTTTGATTTATTAACTTTCATCATTGAAAAGAACTGTTGTATAAGTAACATATCCATTTTGGGTCACTCAATTCAGATAGTGGTTTATCTTTTATTTGCATAAAATCTGCTATCTCATTTCTAAGCTCGTAAAACCGTTTCAGCATTTTCCCTTTGCTTAGCCATCTGACTTCACAATAATATGTTACGTCGTCATATTCGGCTGATATTTCATCCAAAAACGCCTTGAACTGACGATGGTTAAGCACATTCATAACATTCTGGAGTCGAATGGACTTAGAACACGAGTTCCGTTGGTGGATAATGCAATGAAGGACTATCAAATCATCTTTTTGCACATTTAATTCAGTTGCTTTTTCATACAAAAATCCGATGAAACCTTAACGTAAGCCGAGCTATCCAGCCGAGACAGTTGAGCTGTGTCAGACAAATCGGTGCTCTCGTCTAATGCTATGGAAAATGATTCAAAACCAGTCATACGGTCCGTCAATGTTGTTTTTATATCATTAGCCATCATTTCTATATGTCGGACAACAGTTCGTCTTGACAAACTAATTTTTTCAAACTGATTTTTCTTTTCAGGACACAAATCACTGCAAACTCCTAACATACACTCCTTGATAAATTCTCCTTCGGCAAATGGTTTTAATGACTTTGCCAATTTTGAACTAACTATAAAACTAGGTTTCACAACATTATCAAGTTGTGTTTTTTGTTTATGAAACATTTCCTGCTGGTTTTCCACATTTGCGGTAAGCTTCTGGATTTTGTCTTTTCTTATTTGTCCTGTCAGTGAGTGCAGCATAGGATGCTTAGTTGAGTAATGCCTCTTTATATTGAATTCTTTCATCACTGAAATTGATTCATTACACAGCAAACAAATAGGCTTACCATTGTGCAAGATAAAAAAGAATTCTTCAGTCCATTTTTTTTTAAACTGGCGACCCTCTGCATCTACTTTCCGTTTCTTTCCACCAGACATCATTTTCGTGTACTTTTCGTTCGATAAACTTAATAACAAAATATAATTAGTAAGCACTCAAGATGCACACAAAGTCACAAAGCAAATTGACGACACGAGCAGTTCGCTGGGATATTGCTTGACGAAGTTATCACCTCGGTAGCTCAAATAGAACTGAACTAAAGTGCGGGCCATCCATCCGCTTATATAGGCAAAATGAAGGTTTGATCTAGAATCGTCTAGTGTAGAACAACTGAGAATCAATAATCTTTTGTTGCGCCACCAGCAAACCCTTTGATCAAAGAGTGAGGCGGCAAACATCAAAGGATTTGATGTTTGCCGCCTCACTCTTTGATGATCGCCGCCACGAGGAGCCTATTCTCGGGAAGGGGTTCCTTTTGCATGTATTTTGTTCGGTCGTAACACTATCAATCAATCACATGAATACGATCGCATCCGCAAACACGCACATTAAACAAAAAAAAAAAATACGCAAATTTATTGACCGTAAACTAACACGCGATGACATGAATTTTTCCTCACTTGCCTTCCTCGCTCACTTGATTCTGCAGGAGCAAGCGACTAACCCCATCCTTCTCGATCTTCCTAATTTGGAGTGAGTGTGAATAAGTAGTGTAATATTATTTTTTTTTAAATTGGGGTTTTCAAAATGTCTTGCGGACCGGACCAAATCTTATAGCGGGCCGGTTGTTGCCCACATATGCTGTAGAGCTTATGGTACACTATACAGGAGAGGGAACGAGAATTTAGCAGGGAGGGAATATTTACTGTGTTTTGGGTTGATAGTTTATATTTATTAGGGTCAAAGTAGGATACCGCCATGGCATCAATTCTGAAATAACCTTTTAATGTGTACTAAGAAATTGGTATGTAGAGTAATGATGCTAAAGATTTTTGACTAGAATTAGGGGTGAAAAAGTCTAAGTTGAATGGGTCTGTAGGATGATACCGGTGTATGTATGGGTAAACCCGGTTATGATGAAAAAATGGAAAAAGTATAAGTTGAATGGGTCTGTAGGAGTTGGACGAAGAAACAGTGTGAAGCAGGGATTTCGTGTGAGATGGGTCGGTATGAGTGATCAGAAAAATAATTTTTAGTCCGATCCGGCCCACGGGCCGGTTGTTGCCCACAGATGCTTTACACCCTCAAAAGTAGTAAAATAATAGGAATAAGAAATAGTCAAGTATGAACATGATCATTTATTCATAAATAATGCATACATTTCATTCCAATCCACAGTGTTTAAATTCACTATAGGCTCTTCAGTTGATGTTGGTAATGAAAAAAATTCAAAGCATTTTGATATCATTGATAGTAAAAGTCTTAAAGAATAGTCTATTTTCTCACAAGACTTCAGCATATATTGTGACAGTTTGAGCAACCGTCCCATGTTTTATTTGTAAGAAAAGGGGGGGTTGTGAAAAGAAAACATGTAAAATGATAGGAAAAGAATCGATATATTTCTAATCAGTCCCATATCAACTGACGGCAGAGAAAAGATACATTGTCAAGTGTAAATTTCTTATATGATTGAAAAAATAGTACTAATATAATTATAATTATTAAAATAATAAATAAATAATAACAAATAAAAAAATAGAGAAATATGAGAGAAATGAGAGAGATGAGAGAAATATGGTACAATTAGATTAAATAATTTTAAAATTACTCAAGTATTTTTAATGGCGCCCAACATAAGGAAAGACTGAACATTACAAATGGCGTCCAATAGCGTGGGGGCATTTATGTATTCATTTAGTCAAATCTAAAGATTATTACATTTCCATATTGCAATTGTATTTTCACAATTTCGATTGATTATTGTATTGAGAATTTTTTTGGTAAAATTGAAATTTTTTGTCTCTGGTGAAAATTTTTTTTGATAATCTGCACACGCAGGTAAGGAAGGTGATAAATAATAACAGAGGAGCAATTAAGTGTAATTAAGTTTAATTATAAAAATTGTTCAAAATGGCCGATTTGCAACCTGAAAATGTAGTGGGGGTGGAAATTCAAGATGGCGATATGGAGATCTCAGCCGAAATTAATAATATTCCAACCGAGGTTTGTCAGCGGGAAAATAATGTAGGTATCGAGTCTGGGGATACAGCCGATCCGAATATTGTGCGAATTCATGATGAGAGTAGCCCGGGAAGTCAGAACAGTGGGGAATCCGAAATTAAACCGAGGTCAATTTTAAAGATGAAAGGTGGGTCGGAAAACGGAGATAATCTATTGCATATACATTTTCCCGACAATGAGACAGGATTTCATGAACCACGACCAATCGACAATTTATATGGGAATGACCCGAGGGGAATCTACACCTTGATACGAGAGAAGAGCTTATGGGGATTCGAATGGAGGCTTAACTGAAGCAATGAGGCAGATGATGAATGAAAATAATGAAAAGTTTACTCAATTAAATAATTTAAATCAGGAAAAAAATAATGAAAAGTTTACTCAATTAATTAATTTAAATCATGAAAATAATGAAAAATTAACTTAAATCAAGAAACTAAAAATGAAATAAGTAAATCAATTCAGGAAACAAAAGAAAGTTTTTTTTTTTTTTTCACCTTTATTACATAATTTCCAACTATGAAATATATCACAACAAGGAAATATAATCACAAAGAAAAACAGAAACACCACTTGGGTCTCTTGATGAGACGGCTGGTCAACACCACCGCCTCCTCAGGGGTCCTCCACGCGGCCAACGACGATTCAATCGCCGAGGAGGCCCGCCCGGCAAGGACCGGACCGACATGGCTTCCACCAGTGTATTCGGATGTGACGTGAACTTGTTGTGCAAATTTGTGTATAATTGTTGTCTAACTTCGTGTAAGAATGGTATGTTCAGGTCATGTTGTAATGTTATGTTTGATACGTAGTAAGGGCATTGTGTGATTGTTCGGAGGATTTTATTTTGAATGGCTTGAATTCTTTTTGTGTGGGAGGGCTTAGCTGAACCCCAGAGGTCAACGCCATACGTCCAGATAGGCCTGATAACGGTCTTGTAGACACCCAGTTTGGGGTTGAGGCGAAGTTGAGATCGCTTGTCTAGTAGTCTTTTATATAGTCCAAATCGCCGTTTCATTTTCTGTCGAGTCTGTGTAACATGTTTATTCCATGTCAGTCGTTTGTCAAGATAGAGTCCTAAGTATCGTACGTCTTTGTCATGCTTTAGAGGGACATCATTCAGCCATACAGTTGGGCAGTCACCGCGCATCAAGGCGAATGTAACGTGAAGGGATTGATCTCATTTATTTTCACCTTCCACAGACGCAACCAACCCTCTAGAAGGTGTAAGTGCTCCTGCAGAGATTTGGATGCGTCCCCAGCCGATTTATTAGTAGCTAAAATTGCTATGTCATCGGCGCAAGTGGCTAACACCGTCTCAGGCGATGTTGGGATGCTGGATGTGCTTGCAACATAGAGAAGTGGACCCAGAATGCTCCCCTGTGGGACACCAGCTCTTATGGGTTGAACGTCAGAGTGGACACTGCCCTGTCTGACCTGGAAAAAACGATCATACAGGTAAGAGCGGAGAAGACGATAATAACCGTCAGGGATCACATGTTTCAGCTTATACAGCAGCCCAACATGCCAGACACGGTCGAAAGCTTGACTCACACCCAAAAATGCTGCGGAGCAATAACACTTCCTTTCCAAAGCAGAGGAAACCTCATCAACTAATCTGTGACATTGTTGAAGTGTTGAGTGTTTCTGTCGGAAACCAAACTGATGATTCGGAATAAGGTCGTGTTCTTCAAAGAGAGGTAATAGGCGGCTAAGAAGAATTTTTTCAAAGAGTTTAGAAGAAGTGGGAAGAAGACTTATGGGGCGGTATGAAGAAAGTAAGTATTTAGGTTTATCTGGTTTCGGAACTAAAGTAATGATAGAAAATTTCCAAAGAACTGGGAAGTAGGAAAGGCGAAGGATGCAATTGTAAATGTAGGTAAGAAAGATGACAGCTTTGCGCGGAAGATTTTTCAATACTCTCGCAGTAATGAGATCATAGCCAGGGCTCTTCTTGTTGGGAAGCTGAAGGATAGCCTGCTGCACCTCAGACGGAGTGATGGGTTTCGGCGGTAAACTCAGTTGTAGAGGTGTGTTGAGGAAATCGTGTATGTGTTTATGAAGTGGATGATGAATGTCATGGGGTGTAAATGTGTCTGCTAAGTGTTGAGAAAATACTTGTGCTTTTTCCTCGTCCGACTTAGCCCATGTTCCGTCCGGGTTTTGTATGGGAAAGGAGGAGGAAGAAACGTTCAGTAGACATCTGGTTGCTCTCCACAGAGATCCATCGTCAGTGGCTAGTGTGTCAGTGTAAAGTGAAAACGTCTCTGCTTTGTATTGTGATATAGCTGTTTTGAGTTCGTGTGTGAGTCAATTGAGTCGTGTTTTGATGGATGGGTATTATATTTGCCACTGACGACGACATCTGCGTTTCTCAACCAGCAGCCTTCTAATGTGCTGTGGTACGTTGTGTGTGTGTATGTGGACAGGCTGGGCGGAGGTGCTACTGCTCCATGCCGCCTCCTGAAGTGTTGTTGTGAAAGAGTTCACTGCATCATCCAGGTCATGAGGTGCTTTCAGGGGGACTGACAGATTAAGTCTGTCTGTCACAATATCTCTGAATCTATCCCAATCAATGAGCCCTGAAGTGAGGGAGGGTCTGGGTGTCTTCTGAATAGGTTGGGAGTCTAGGGTAAAAACTACTGGAGAATGGTCTGATGTCGGGAATTATTTCTAATGATGTATAGGGGAAGAATTTCGAAGCTACAAAAAAGTCGAGGATATCGGGAAGTTTTCTTCTGTTAGTTGGCCAATATGTGGGTTCTCGGGGGGAATAGACTCTGTATCGTCTGTCCGTCAATACGTAGTAAAGTGTCTGTCCGCACGGGTTGTTGACCCTACATTCCCACTCCAGGTGCTTAGCATTGAAGTCTCCACCGGCCATGAAGTCATCACCCAGAGTGTCGAAGTAGCTGGTGAAGTGTTGCGGGGTAATGTTGTGGCGTGGAGGACAGTAAAATGAAGCAAGTGTGAAATTGTAAGAAGCTGATGAGATTTCGACCGCTGTCGATTGAAGGTGAGGCTCACAGAAGGAAGGCAGAAAGTGATGTACCAAACCTCTCCTGACAAGCACCGCCGTTCCTGCATGGCCTGTCCCGTCTGGATGGTCCGTCCGGTAAGTCGTGTATGCGTCTATGTGAAATCGGGTCAAATCTGTAAAGTGAGTTTCAGTTATTAAAGCGACATCAATTCGCCTCTCCCGAAGTACGTAAGTCAGTTCACCTGAATGTCTAACAAGACCATTAGCATTCCATAGGAGCACTATCAGGGACCTGCCTATGAAAGGATTAGACATGTGTGAGGGTTAACTTTTGGATAAGCGTTGAGCAAGGAAAATAGAGGGGTGACCAAGTTTTGAATTTGAGAAAAGAAGGATGAAAGAAGATCGTTGATACCTTAGAATGAGTTGGGCTCGGTCCCTGACTGTACTGGGTCAGCCCGGGGTTGCTGCATCCGCACCCTCTTGAGGGGAGGCGGGGGTGGGGAGGTGACGTGTGCAGAAGATAGTGGTGGTTGTATGGTGTTGGAGGAGAAATGGGGAGGGTAGCTGGCCGGGCAGCCTCCCGAAGACCTCCCAGAGGCCCACTTACCTGAGAAGGCGGGGCGGTGACCAGCCGGCTCCCCGCATTGGTCACTGGTGCTGGTACTGGGGCCGCACGTCGACCTCCAGGGTTGCTCCGCCGACTTCTGAGATCCCGGTAGACAGTGCACCCCTTATAGTTGGCGGGATGCTGGCCTTGACAGAGCGCGCATGTTGGGGGCTCCTTAAGACTCCTGGGGCACTCCGGGGATGGATGCTGCTCTCCGCACCGCACACAACGCACCATGTTATTGCAGTAGGTCCGAGAATGCCCGTAGGCCATGCACCTCTTGCACTGTATAATTTCCCGTTTCTTCTTGGGTTCCTCCACTTTAATCCTTGTATATAACAAGGAGCCAAAGTTAAAAATGTCCTTATTGTTCAATCCAGGCTCTAGGTCAACAAAGAAAAGAGGAAGAGCCTTCTTCGTGCCCGCCAATAGAACGTTTGTGACCTTCCTTACGGTGAACCCTTTCTCCCGCAATCCTTCCTTTATTTCGATAAGGCTCGCAGAAGGGTGTAGGTGTCTTATCACCACCCGGAAAGCCCCATCCTGTTCCAATTGATAGGTATGAATCTCATACCCCATCTCTCGGAACAGCGTGACCGTCATTCGGTATGCTTCTGCTGGGTCAAGGTAGATGATTAAAGAGCCTGCCGTAGATTTGCATTGAAATTTATCTTTCATGATGCCATTCAGTTGTTGGCATAACTCCCGAAAATTGACATTAGTCTTCAAGTAAATAGGAGGTGGTTTGCACTCCTCAGAAGGCAAGTTCTCCAGTGGACTATACGTGTTGCTGGTACTCACCTGAAGATCTTTGAGTACCTTCACCTTATGCATATCACCTGATGGGGGTGGGTTTTTTCTTTTGATTGGCACTTGATGCCACTCCATCTCCGAGGTGCTTGGGATGTTCAAATCGCTGTCAGTTACTGCATCCATGTCCTGGATGTAGAACTCCCAGCAACAAACAAAATTAAAAAGAAATGAAAATAATAGTTACAAACAAAACATAGAACACAATTATAAAAACAAACGAAAAGAAACAAACAAAATAACAAGTAATTAAGAACAAAACGTAGTTTTTAAATTAAGAAAAGAAAGTTAGGTTAAATTTAATGTTTATCGTACTAGATCACCAGCTGTTCCCTAAAAGTTTAACGAAAATTATTGATCAACAGAAAAACGTACTAGATAGTTTAGGAAAACAGCTTATAACTACAAATGACGGTTTAGAACAACATAAAAAAAATAACAGAGGAGAAAGTTACAATCATAAATAATAAGGTCGAAAATTTGGAACAAAATTTAAACACCCTTAGTACAGAAAATAAACAGGGGATTGAAGTTGTCAAAAAAAACTTACAAGATTATGAAATCCAGACATGTAAACAGATTGCCGAGATCCAAACTGACCATGCGGTTTTTTAACTTAGTGTACAAGCGGAAGTTAACGATTTAGATATTGCGAGTACGTGGTGGTGGACATTTCGAAACGAATTTTGTGATTATGAAAATTTAAAAAAAATATTTAAAAAAAATTATTGGAGCAAAGATAGGTAGGCAAAAGTTTATGATTATTTAAATAATGGGAGATATTCTATAAATGGGAACATTTTAATGAGAGATTATGTGTTAAAGGTTACACCAAAAATAAAAAAGAAAAAAATCATAAGCGATTTAAGAAAAAATGCTATTATAAATAAAAATTTACTGGACAATTTGGGACAACTTAGGACATTTTTAATGGACAGTAAAACGGATTTATGATTATTTGTATATAAAAAAAATAATAAAAGTAGTGGTAAATGGCCGGACCTGGCACAGTTAAAAGGGGCCTATGCTGTTCCAGTAGTGCCACTAGTGTTAGGAAGGGTCAGGATTTAAAGGGACCATTGTAGGTCAGACGGAGGTGGTTTTAAAGGGGCTCCGTGGATTGTGTCAAATGATTGTGTGTCAAACAGATGTAAACCTATCATTTATATATTTATTTTGCTATCTCAAAAAATCGCTAGCGTCTGAGAGGTCATTCAACCGTGTATGTAAACAGACGTCATCCAACCTTCAGTGAGTGTGTCAAACAGATGTAATTCATATATTTATTTTGCTATCTCAGTGAATCGATAGTAAAAATCGCTAACGTGTGAGAGGTCATTCAACCTTGTATGTAAACAGACGATGAGATTATACCTCCACCTCATTCTACCTTCAGTGAGTCATCAATCTCGTCGACCTTGGTCCACACCACAACAAGATTTGCATATCATAATAATTTCGGGTGGGATGAAGTCGGAGTTTTCTCTATAAAAGAAAAAAAAAGAAGAATAAATACAAATATTAAAATTAAATTTATGTGTGTTAATGGATATATTTAAAATCATACTTAAAAACGATCATGTCCTCTCCTCCTACCCTGCCCTCATATGTGAGGGAAAATCCATATTCAGGCGACTCCCAGAAAATGATGTCATCTATGACATCATTATATTTTTCTGGGAGTCGCACCTCCCAAGTGTTTCCCCTCACTATGAGGACAACGTTATTTATTTTTTTCATTGATGAGAAACATTTTATGGGGAATGCTTCTCTTAGAGGGAGTTCCGCCACCTCCCTGACGTAGGGGACGGGCACACTTTGTAGACGCCTCAAAAAGCCCTGATGGCGACGGCACAACTGGAACAATAAACAGAAAAAAATTAGTGAATTATTCTCAGCTCCCTCGATCATGTGGACAGTTCTGAAAAAAAAAGAAATTAGACATAACATTTAAAAAAAGAAAATAGTGCTTCTCTTGGTTCTTGATCATATAAATCAATTAAGCCTCCTCGCTACGTCAAAGCGGAAGCACATTTGAGGAAGTTGTGGGGTGGATAAGAGAGGTCGGATGAAATGTGGACCACCGATGGCAGAGGAAATTTAGGGGTCAGAATGAACTTTACACATTTTCTTCATCATATGTATCTGCATATCATTTTTTATACAATCTTAAAATTCTTCTAGTGATTCGGGGGTCCACTCAATAGGTAATTCACAAGATGATAATTCTCGAGTTTGAGGGGGAAAAGTGAATTAGTTTAAAAAATGACCATGTGCATGAGTAGATATGCCATCTTCAAGAATGTGTCGCTTGTCATCAAATGGATTTAGTGCCAATTTATTTTGATCGATGGTGTACAGTATATGCTTGTATGATCTTATACTTCTCATGGATGTAAACATTAATGTAGAATCAAATAGTGTCCTTTCATAATCTTCCAAAGAAATAAAATGTCTCAATGAAGCTCGTGACACACCTTTTGCTTTTTTTACAATTTTCTTAAAGGCAATGGAAAATGCATACACCTTTGCTCGTAATGCAATAAACTTTTCTATAATTTCTCCATATACTTCATTCTTGAATTTTCCAATTACCTGCTTATTAATGAGTGAAAATAGCACATGGTCTGGAGGATAATTGGACGTATCGAAATGATCCAGCATTGAATGCATATCTGAGTAGAGGTCTTGTGTTATCACATGATAGGTGAGAGAGTCAGTATCACAATACGTCAATTTTAATCTTTCTTTTCCGTATCTAGGCAACATTAAATCATAATGAAATCTGTACATGAGTTCCTTGGACAAATCGAGTATACACATATCCACATATATCGGCTTATTAAAGTATATTTTTGTCTTGGCCATTACAACCGCTGCTAGCTCCTCGTCGTAGATAATTCTCTCAAGAAAATTAGCTTTTACTATTAGTCTCATCATTTGTCTTGCAGTCTTGACTAGCTGTATATTCTGTCGATTTCGTCTTCCCGAATATTGAATTATTCATGAGTTTGAAGAAATCTTTTTCGAAATCATTTTGCGCATTTTGTCTAAGTTGTGTATTAAGATCTATATAAGACCGCAGCCAGGGTGATTGCTTGAAACTGATTGCTCTATGGATCTTTTCAATCTCGAGTCCATGCTGTAGAGCCTGTTTTAGAGCTACATATTGTACCACATATCGTCCGCGTGAATTTAAATGTGGAATCAATTTTTTAACCTTGCCACCTGGGGGAGGAATCGTCTCGGCCAAAAATGGTAATTCGTCATGCATCTCGTGAAGTTTTGCCGGGTACTTCACGTCCACCTCAAATACATAGCCTGTATCATCGTGTTCTCGTAAATTAAGAATGTCAACCTCTTCCGGTCTTTCCACCCATTGAAAATCGCCATATGGTAAATATTTGCTCATGGCATATCCGTATAGATTGTTAGCATCAAGATAAGTGATGTATGATGATTCTTTTTGTGGATCATAATTTTTCATGTATTTATTGTTTGCTGTAGCATATCGATGTGATGCTTGACATATCCCCCCTCTTATACCTTTCTCGAAAAACATTATCATATAATAATCCTGTAGTAGTGTTAGCTTAGTCTTTGTATATCGTAACATAGCATCAAAGGAGAGTCCTGGTGTCGTATAGTAGTGGGCCGCATCAACTCCATAGTTTTTCATAGTCATATTTCGAAATGATTCAAACGTATCCGATAAAATTAAAACATCTGATTTTAAATAGATATCACTATAACTACCCAACGTAGTGCATTGAAATGTTTTCCAGACGGTCTGAGCATGTGCATAGTCTTCCTCATCAATATGTGATTGTGTTAACGAATTGAAAAATGCTTCCTTTGGTGGCAATTGAGTTTCATCCAGTTTCTTCATAGACTCTACATAATCATACGGAAACACAACTTTTCGGGTCATGAGAGACATATGCTCAGTCGGAAAGAAACGTGATGTTTCCAAAAATGCATCGGATGGTAAATTTCGAGCAAGCTGATCCAAGCTGGAGGCCATAAAACGAAAAGAATCAATAAACCTCATCCAAATGTTGTCAATCTTAACTGAAAATGATATAAACTTTTCCTGAGTGTGAGGTATAATTGTAACTCTCCCTCATTTTTTATTACTCAGCTGTCTAATTATAAATTTTGAATCATAGTTTGTGAGATTGTGAAAAATAATTGGAATAAATTTAGGAATACAACATTTCAAGTTACAACTATTGCATGCTGCACCTCTATAATCCCCAGTGAGATGACAATGATCACGTACTTTCCAACTCGATTCTGTGAATTCATTATCACAGAGGTAACATGTAGTTGCTAAATCCCACTGGGTTTCTTGATCAAAATTCATATTAATATCCACAGGGTTATCATTGTAGACAGCTGATATAGCTTTACTCAATTCGATGATGTGTTCTATAAAAACTCCGGCTGCATCAGGTCCTCTATACAAATACGGAGCTGTAGAGATTGGTGGAAGACCCGAAGAACTTTTCACATATGTACAAAACGACATTGGAATATGTTCTTGAACAGGAGTAGTAAATGATGACTCAGATGATGGACGACATCCAGCAATAGGTTCCAAGATGGATTCAAAATCCGCATAAATAACGTAGGGAACTCTGTGATGACGCTAAACATTTGTAAATGTCGTTATCGGATCAGATGGTAATTCAACTCGTACAGTCTTCTGATCTATGCAATACATTTTATGCATCTCCAGCTTATCAGATCCGCCTCTTCTTTCTTCAAAAGTTATGAAGCATCTTTTACAGATGTAAAATTTTCGTAGAGAAGATTTTCGTAATTGACGACTAATCAACCGATTAAAGTTTTTTATGAAGACGTAGTGTTGTTTAATTTCATTGTCCAAAAGGAGGATGTCCCGATGATCTGATTTTTCTTCTGCTGCAACCTTGAGGGGGTATATTTTCTCGTTTTCATCAACTCCAAATACATTTATAGACATATTGTTGACCTTTTCAAATTTTGAAATATCCGCTAGAGCGACTGGAAACGAAACACATGAAAAATCATATAAACTGAATAAATCAGTATATTCCTGTGGTCGATATGAATTTTTTGTCACAAATTTTGCTAAGATTGAATATGCAAAACATTTCTCTTCATTATTTTGTACATTTACACATGCCTTTTTATTTTCAAGACTAGCTGGTAATGGTATATATGTAGAAGCACGTAGTGGATCATATCTATTCACCCGTAGACGAATTCCGTCTACGGCTAATATTTTCCACCCACTTCCTTTCAATGCACTATTTTCCACCTCCGAGTGTATTTTTTCAAATGCATTGTCAAAGAATTTTTCAAGATTTGTTGCTCGAAAAACTGGCTTATTCATAGTCTTAAAGGCTCGATCTGTCCTCTCACCAAGAGCATTTTCAAATAAACATTCAACCATCCAATTAATTTTTATTGCAGATTTCATTTGTAGTATGTTGGATACTTTGTGTATTAATGTTGGTTTCACATCCAGTAAGAAACACGTCAAATCATTGCATTTGTTTGAGCGAATAAAATAGGATTCCAATCGACTAGCAAAGGCACTTTCATATTGTACAATATTATCAGAAGGCACCAGAGCTAATAATGCGTCCTTGGTCGGTTCCTTTGAGAATGAATATTCCCCATGACATACTGATTCATGTCGTTGTCCGTGATAATCGTTTTCAAACCGTCCTCCGCAAGATGAACATAAAAATATTTTTTTCCTTGGTGGTTCTACATCCAATATCTCGTCGATATTTCTCTTACAGTTGAACTGATGAACATTGCGTTTTTTCCAAGATGGAAAAATGGTGTCACACTTTGTACACTTGAACATGTTGTAATAGTCCAAGGAGGAGTCTGCCTATATATAATCAAAAGAAAACAAAAACAATTGTGAGAAAAGATTGTGAACCCGCTTATGAAAACAGGTTTTTAAAAAGACCAGAGAGGGGGGAACTAGGTGGGGGTAAGAAGATGTTATGATGTGAAAAAATGTAGAGAGACCAGTTGTCGCAATGGAGTTGTATCTAGTGACAGAGTTTGCTTTCAACAAGTCCAAGACCAAGGTCATCAAGGTAGGACTTCTCAACCAGTCACCAGTAGTGGTATTTTGCCACAAGAAGGTATCAATTTATTTGGACACGGCAGATTGGACAGGACTCTCCACCAACATAGGACCTACTCAAAACTACATCAACCCCAAAGGAAGAAAAAGACCTCTCCAAGACTCACTTCGAATACGCAACATAGTATTCAAATTTGGACTCACTGGAAGAAACCGAAGTGTGAGTATATCAAATTCATACCCTTGGGTCACAATGTGTCTGAATAGTCCTTCTCCTTACATGTCGGTGTCGTCTCAGCCAGAAATCAAGCTCAATAAAAGTGAAGTGATATTTATGCTCAAGTCTTGTGAGAAAATAGACTATTCTTTAAAACTTTTACTATCAGTAATATCAAAATGCTTTGAATTTTTTTCATTACCAACATCAACTGAAGAGTCTATAGTGAATTTAAACACTGTAGACTGGAATGAAATGTATGCATTATTTATGAATAAATGATTATAATCATACTTGTTTATTTTTTTATTTCCTATATTTTTTATTTCCTACAACTTTTGAGGGTTTAAAAAAAAAAAAGAAAAAAAATATGGTTGAATTTAAATTTATTATCAACATTATTTTACACAATATATACAATTTTTCTTCATCGGTGGTGGACCATCGATTTGATCATGAGATGTATTGAAGTGATGGTTGCATCGACGACACAATTGGAATCTTGGATCCTCACGCCACTCTTCAGGTAGGTTGTCCCATAAATATTCAATTGCATAGTCATAGAGATGAAGCAGTAATGCAGGTGGTAAGTTTTGAAGGTGTACTGGATCCATATTCCAGATATTAGTTTGAGAAAGTTTTTCCAAAGCTTGATCCATTCTAGCACTGACTAAACCAGTAACATCGGGGGCTGTGTCTTTTATGGTACATGTGTGGGCATACCGTCTGATCTATATCACATTTTAGCTTGCAATATACACACATTGCAGTATTATTCAAATGTCTTACAAAGCCATGAAATGCCAACACTTTATTAGATTAACGAAAGGTTTTTTGACGAACCTCTTCATTGTACAAATCTGTCTTGGATGGGTGTTTACTTATCCACTCCTCCAACTTGAAGGCTTGATTAAGTGAACAAGTATAAGAGGTTCCCCCATGAAAATGACAGGTAGTCTCATGTGGGGGTAACTTTTTCAAATTCGGACAGCCATAGTCGAGCAGATCATAAACTGGCTTTTTAACAATATTTTCAAGAAATGTACATTTTTCTAGTCCTTTCGCCCAAATAAATTTACATGAAGCAGTTGAAGTACATAAGAGTTCTTCCAGACGTAAATATTCTGTATCTCCATAGCACCATGGAATATTGTGAATGTGTTTTTTAACCCATAGATTCACACGACTATCAGATTCATCAACATTTTGAGGAGGGAGAAAAAACCAGTGGAGTGACTGACTGTGTGTGAGAACTGTCAACTCCTTCACAATAAAGCCACCTTCCCCTTGAAAACCTTGAAAATCCACAATCGCGAACTGGTGTTCCATGTTTGAGGGTTAGAAATCTAATGATGATCCTCATCTTATACACACTCAATTTATAGCTTCCTTACAAGACCACTAAGAGGATTCAATTCAATTAATTTATCGTGAATTAAAAGGCAGTAAGCTCGAGTGTGAGGTGGAAACGGTTGTGTTGCATGAAGATCTAGACGAATGTCGACCGTAGCTACCTTCAATGTGTCTTCCTGACGTGATACATCAAGAACTATCATGGGGGCGATTTCACCAAAGTCCTTTCTCGACAGTAGGGTTTCACTATGATCCTTAGCATAGTAGCTCATTTGAAATCTTTGGTACATATCATAGAGAACAGCATATCGACCCTTATTGAAATGAAGGTTTAAATCATCGTATGGGAACATCTCACTATTCAAAAATAGTTTAACATTGGACAAGTTACAAGCGTCAAATTGACTGGTATCTTTTAACTTATTGTCGACTCTATCTGTCTGAAAGGCTACGATTATATATCGGGGTTTTTCTAGAGCTGAACTAGTCTTGACACTCCATGTATTTTGTGTGTTTTCCGGTAAGGCAGGGTATTCCGACAATTCCCATGAGCGGAAAGGGATCGTGAGTGTCTGATCTCTGTCTAATATTCTCAATAGTCGCAGTCGCTGTTCATCAGATACTTTAATATGAGGGACTCTCCAATTTACCTTGTTTAGTGTAAGTTGTACCTTGTCTTCCAAAATCGAATTAGCGACGCTCTTTGCACGAGTAAGACACAGTTCATGCTGCTCACTCACTTTTTTGAAAGTTTCGAGAAAACCAATAAGAGTGCTGAGGGGGAGACATACATTAAAATGACCGTCTTTATCTATTGAAATAGCTCCATCTTTCTTCGGCATCATCCATCCTGCATTGCCTAACCCACTCACTTGGTTAGGTGATAAAGAGACATACCCTTTTAGAGTACTCACAATTTCTGGATTTCGGACTTTATCAATTTCCACTCCATTCAATTCATAGCGAATTTCATCAAACATAAATGCAAAGGCATTATTTGACAATTTTGCACTCGATGTAGTCATTCTTTTATCAGCTCCCTCCTTCTGAATAGAGCCTTCCAAATAAAGATAACTAGCACATGGTAATATATACAAATCTTGCTGGTGAATAGGGATTCGAATCTCATCAGAATTCTTTAAATTTGTAGAATTAAAAGGGTTGTAAGTGTGGACTGCAGCTCTGTGATACTATCATCAAACCGAAAGTCCTCTGTAATATCTAAAATGTCATTCATTGTCGTTTCACTTTCAAGCCTAAACTTTTCAAAAATCGAATGTTGCCTGGTGTCAAGTGTCTCATGTACGGTTTCGTACTAATGGGTCTTGGATGTGGTCGAATACTTATATACCGAGGTCTAAAGTCAATCGCCATTCTTCTTTATATGTAGGTGTATCGTTATAGTTTCGTTTCTAAAGTTGATTGGATGACCGTCTTGGTCTACTATCCGTAATGTAATGTTGTCAACGGATTTTGTGCTAACTCCTAAATATACAATGGGTGATGGTGTTTCGACAATTTTGTACCCTGCCTTGACAGTTGGATAGAATTCATACAATGTGTGAACCGGTTTTCCATTTCCATATGCACCGTAAACTATATTACATTCAATAGCAATTGTATTGACTTTAACCATGTTTACGATCCCCTTCGCTTTCTACCCAGCGGTGGGTTAACGTTAGGTGACGCTAGCGTTCGGGTGGATCACAATGATTTAGAAATTAAAGACAAATTTTATGAAGGTACACCTGGACTCTATGAACTTTTGTTTTTAAAAGAACCTATGATATACAAAAATGAGGATTTAGCCATATATAAGGAACTACTGACGGTTACAAATGCTCATAAAAGACATTTCAGTGAAGCTAAAAGTTTGAGTGGTAATAAAAGTTTCAAGTATAAAAATATAATTGCAAAATTATTTACTCCTACTACCAGACAATATCATACCCGTTCAAAAAAATCTCATTTTTCTGGCTCGGGCTTATGGATGAATTGTACAAGACCTATATATGAGCGCTGGGACGATCCCAATGAACTCTGTACGAGGTTAAGCTTGCTCTATGCTAGCGAAGCAGCAGGAGGTGGACCTCATTCGAATGAAATCGCGTCAATATTGGAAGAATTGAGAGAAGCAAATATTATATATTAATCATGAGCTCTAGTGAAGATGAGGAGGAATCAGAAAATTCAGAGGAATATTTGGTAGATCTTCGTTGTAAGGTGTGTTTCGATGCCATTGTAGATACGGTCATATTACCATGTGGTCATTTTACCTGTATGGACTGTTCTGTTTTTTGTATTTTTTGTCCATATTGTAGAAGTTCAAAAATTGGTGTGTATAGAGTCTATTTCACCTGAGGGGTTTCAGTTCTAAAATGACCATTGACAAGTTCGGACGGCATGTTGGTAAGCGGTATTACCGCAATGAGCAAAAATTATACAATACAGTTCAAGCTTTAAAAGGAGAGGACCGATTCAGACAGGTTGAAGCTGGAGGAGTTCTCGATGTCAACCATAGGCGAATAATCAATTTGGGAGAAGGAATGGATGGATCAGATGCTGCTTCCAGAAATTATGTCGATTCTCGAATTTCACATTTTTCTCAGTCAGGAAGCGAAATTGACTTTAATGCTAAAATGCTAATACATGTAGAGGATCCATCGGACCCATCTGATGCAGCTACGAAAAGATATGTGGACAGATCGGCAAGGTTCTACACTGATCTCAAAAATTGGCCTGGAGCGTATATCAATGGGAGTAAGAAAAGACTAGTAAATGTCAGCCCTCCCATAGATTCTAATGATGTAGTCACACTGAATTATCTTCAAAGAGAATTGGCTTACTTGGTCAAGAAAATTGATAATTCTGGATATGTAACTCTTCAGCATCTTCAACGAGAACTGTCGAAATATATGCTAAAAAAGCAGAACCATGATGCTTAAGTTAAAGTGAGACAATTGATTTAGTATTAGTCTGATAGCGTTTTTCATGGGGAATATACTTTCAAAACCTTACACACCAAGAGAAGTTGTCGTTAGAGAACTCCATAAACCAGCTCGTGTTAATTATCCTCGACGTAAAGTGCTTTTAAAAGGAGTGGACGATTTGTGGGAGGCAGATTTAGTCGAGATGGTGCCATATTGGCGAGTCAATAAAGGCTTTAAATATTTATTGACCGTAATCGATGGCTTCTCGAAATATGCCTGGGCAATACCATTAAAGCGCTAGAGGCTATATTTCTCGAGAGTAAACGTATACCTCAATTATTGCTTACAGATGAAGGACGTGAATTCTACAATACTAACTTCCAGACTCTTATGAAAAAAAATAATATTCACCACTATTCTACATACTCTGGAAAGAAGGCTTCGATTGCTGAACGATTCAATAGAACATTAAAAGGACATATGTGGAAAATGTTCACCTTGAATGGAAATCATAAATATGTCGACTTGCTACCTGCTCTGCTTTCAAGATATAATAATACAAAGCACCGTACAATTGCTCAATTCTCACCTGAGATCTTCAAAGTTGTCAAGGTGCAATTTACAAACCCCATCACATACCTTTTACAAGATGCGAATAATCAAGACATATTTGGCGCATTTTATAAAGAAGAATTACAGATTGTAAAGGATCCTGGTGTTTATCTCATTGAAAAAGTTCTTCGACGAAAAGGGAATCGTATATATGTGAAGTGGTTCGGACTGTCAGAAAAGAGTTGGGTCAATTTATCTCAATTAGTGTGAATATAAAAAAATAAAATCTTTTCAAATTATTTTATTTTATTTTTTTTCCCTTCCCTTAAGGTGCTTATAAATCAATATCAATACGTTTTTAATCAGATTTTTATTATTTCAAAATATCGGTATTACATTGAATTCTCTACATTGAAAACTCTAAAAGATACTCCTGTCTTGATCCACGACCTTTATAAACCATATTTAGCTTGCCTACAAAAAATAAAAAAAAAAATAAATGAGATGCTTAATAATTTTAAAAAAATTATCTTAGTCAAAAATTACGGCTTAAGCTTTTTTTTTATTACCTTCTGCATCTTTTAAATCATCATCGGTAAACATTTTAGTATATCTTTTTGGTAAAAAAAACGTTTTCTGACCATCATTCCATCTTTGTGCATTACGGTCCTCATCTTCAATCACCGTTGCCATTATACTAAGACCATAACTTGTCTCAATTTTTTTCATGGTAAGAATGCACACGCATTTTGGTGTTTAGTTTTCTTACAAGAGATGAAATCTACAAGATGTTGAAAAATTTGTGCCATCATGAAATTATTATCGAATTTTTTTTTTAGAGTATGAAAATTTCTAAGAGAATTTTAGAATATACTTTGGAAGCGGAAGAAGCGGACGAATTCATAGCTGCTAGGAGGTTAGGTGTTCTCAGACGAAAGACTGATAACAATTCGAGGATTTCAGAGGGTTTATATACTCGCATTTGACATTTCAAATTCATACAAGTTTTTTTTAGAAAGTAGTATGATGCAAATTCAGGACTTGGATTTCATTATACAAGTTTTTTTTAGAAAGTAGTATGATGCAAATTCAGGACTGAGATTTCATCATTTTTGGTTATGTAAGTAAAGACAACACTTGATTACTAATTTTATATTTTTCAAAAATACATTAGATTACACTGAGAATTCAAATAAATGCTCCTTATTGATTCTTCGACCTTTGTACGCCAATTTCAAATTGCCTGTAAAAAAAAAATGTTTAGTTTTTCTTAAAAAAGTGCCTTTTTTTAAAAAAAAAATATTATTTTTTTAAAGTAACCTGAGGCTTGAAGTAATTCTTCATCGGAAAACATTTCCGTATAGCGCTTCGGCAAAAAAATGCTTTTCAAGCTGTCGCTGGGCTCGTCGACACTCCCCTCAATAAAAGTCGCGATGATACTGGGTCCGTAAATCGTATTTATTTTTTTCATTGCAAGAATCGAATATTTCTCATCTATTATTAATTCATTAATTGGTATAAATTCCGCCCTAGATGAATTTAGTTTTTGAACTAAAGCGTTCAAGTCACTCTCCTGAGTTTCTGTGTCCATGTTTGGCTAGATAATGAAGGGACCCGCTAGATTCCCGTTTTTATATTCTCGGGAAAAGCATCGAAATTTGAACAATCGAAGAAAAATTTCAAAATTTGAAAAAGATCGAAGGGGGAAAGAAAAAGTTAAGCAAAAGAGAACACGTCCCCCCAGACTGGTATGCAAATTAGTCTCCAAGTGATTATGCAAATCTTGAGGGAGACTTCGCGGTCAACGACAAACCGGTTCTCTCTACACAATAAACTGAAGGTATATCGGTGAGTTTATTTCAATTCTCAATAATACAATTTTTCGCTCACCGTTTTTCGAAAAAATTTCCCTAAGATACCAAAATGATAAGTTTTCACATACACCCTGAAGGTAGAATGAGGTATAATCTCGTATGTTTTTTTTGATTCACTGAGATAGCAAAATGAATATATAAATGATATGTTTACATCTGTAAGACACACTCACTGAATGTTGGATGACGTCTGTTTACATACACGGTTGAATGACCTCTCAGACGCTAGCAATTTTTTGAGATAGCAAAATAAATATATAAATTACATCTGTTTGACACACTCACTGAAGGTTGGATGACGTCTGTTTACACACACGGTTGAATGACCTCTCAGACGCTAGCGATTTTTTGAGATAGCAAAATAAATATATAAATGATAGGTTTACATCTGTGTGACACACAATCATTTGACACAATCCACGGAGCCCCCTTTAAAACCACCTCCGTCTGACCTACAATGGTCCCTTTAAATCCTGACCCTTCCTAACACTAGTGGCACTACTGGAACAGCATAGGCCCCTTTTAACTGTGCCAGGTCCGGCCATTTACCACTACTAATAAACAAAGAAATAATTAAAATAAAACAAATTTTTAGATTAATCAGTTAACTTATAAATAAATTGTATTTGTTTTCCAAGAAATATCAAGTAAAACTCTTCGAAGTCTATAAATATGAACAATTATGAATAGAAGTACCTTATGATAGTATTCCAAAATGCCTGATAGAAAAGTTTTAGATCCAAAAGGAGCTGTTTTGGCTATAAAGTGCTTAACACGCGTTAAAGTTTGTTAACATTTATTATTAATATTGTGACGGTGTTATAAGTTTTTATATTACTAAACAGTGACAAAGAAGTTTTCCTCTTTTTGGGTGAGAATGAAACCCGGCGTTTCGAAACGAGAACAGTCTAGTAATTTTAATATTCGAAATTCTAACCTATCCGATATCAAGCAAATAAACAATGTAGCCGGAACAGGTGAGATGATATCCACTTTTTTACCTGCTAAGAGGCAGCTCTCTTCAAGCTGTGAGGACTCTGGGATATCAATGGCAGTAGACGGCGGCCAAGTAGTCCCTGATAACAGAGCCATCTCCCAGGAGCCTCAGCTGAAGAGGAACCGATATACTCAACATATCACACCCACACCAACACAGAACAGATACGAGCCACTTCTCACTCTCCAGGACGGTCAGGAGACAACTCAACCAACAAAACCGGACGGACAGCCTACCCCTAACAGACAGACCAATATCCCTCCAATCGTTCTTTGTGAGGCTGATAATTATCAGCTGGTCATTACCGAGTTAAAAAGTTTAATTTGTTTCCGTTTGAAACAAAACAGCGCAACAAAAAAATAAAGATCAGCCTCACAACGACTGATGACTATCGCAAAGTGACGAAATTTTATGACGACACTAAGGTGAAATACTACACCTTTGTCAATCCCGAAGACAGGAAACTCTCCGTAATTATACGGGGAGTTCTTACTCACTGACCGACACAGAAATAACAGACGAACTGACCCCGACATACCCTGTTATAAAAGTCACCCGGATCCTGAACCACGACAGACGCCCCACACCCCTCTGTGCAGTTGAGCTGGAGAACAACCCATCTGGAGGGACCATATTCCATCTGATGCGGCTCTACTATACAGTTGTTAAGTGGAGCCATGCCGACGTTCCAGCCGAGTTGTACAGTGCACTGCCAATCTTTTGGTCATACCAAAAACCTTTGCCGACTGGACCCCAAATGTGTGAAGTGCGGGGAGGACCACCACTTCACAACATGCCCTCCAGACAGAAGAAGGTAGACTCTCCCAAGTGTGCCAACTGCCAGGGCAACCATCCAGCCAGCTACAGAGGGTGTGCTTCCTACAAGACATACGCAGACAGGACTAGCAGACAGACCCAACCTAAACGACAAGATCCCCCTAATGCACCACCCAAAGGACAACCCGCAAGACAGACCCCGGACCGACGGAACTGCAGGTTCGACCAAGGTAGACCCCGACCCTTCCAACCTCGACCTCAACCTAACTTACCCAGCAGCCAAGACAACCAACCAGCTAACGACATGACTGACCTCACCAACGCAATAATCACATTTCTCAAACCATTTATCCCTATCATAAAATCATTTTTATCTAATCTCCTCACCCAAATATTTTCATTTAACAATGGTGGACCCTAATTTAAATATTTTTCATAATTTATCCATCCTTAACTGGAATGCTGACGGAATAAAAACAGACGAACTATACTCTCGGACTTTTTAACTCGCTACAACATCGACATCATTTGTATCACAGAAACTCACCTCCATAATACCGACAAATTCAAGCTAAAAGGGTACACCATATACAGACAGGACAGACAAACCAGATTTGGAGGCGTCGCTGTTTGTATAAAAAAGAACCTCGCATACTCTCAGCTTCTCTTACCCACATTTCATCAGCTGGAAGCCGTTGGAGCCACACTCACACTCAAGAACAACAGAACACTTAACGTAATCTCAGCATACCACCGACCAGGCATCAGAATTCACCAGAAGGATTTTGAACACATTTTCACTAGGGGGCCGACTATACTACTAGGTGACTTAAATAGTAAAAATACAATTTGGGGATGTAGATGGACAAACAACAACGGGACAAGACTCTTAAACATAATTAACAATTTAGGAGTACAGATATCAGCACCGGACGAACCGACATTTTATCCTACACAACAGAGATATCTCCCAGACATCCTGGACATGGGACTAGTACAAAACTTTACTTTGCCCCTTTATCACGAACCACTGACAGAACTCGACTCAGACCATCTTCCAGTCGTGTGTACCTTCGGAATGAATCCGAAAAAGGCAGAACATCTGCCAAGACTGATACAGGGGAAAATAGATTGGAACACATTTAGATGGGAGATGGACGAAAACATAGACATCTCTTTTCATTACGACAATACTGAAGACATAGACGACTCACTGAAAGATTTCACTCAAGCTATTTACACCTCGATACACTTAACATACAATCACTACAAGGACCAACGCAACATGCGACAAAATAAGACCCCTACACGCATACTTAACATGACTGGCAACGAACACGCGATCCACAAGAGAAGCGAGAGCTGAACCGACTGACAAGACTTTTAGGTTGGGAATTGGACAATGAGAGAATCAACAGATACCGACAATACACCAGCGACTTTACGCCTGGAGACAGCAACCTTTGGAAGGAAACACGACGCCTCCTCAGACAAGACCCCGGCCTCCCGCCCCTGACAGACGGACAGAATACTGTAACAACGGACAAGGACAAGAGTGAGCTAGTGGTCCAGCACCTTGAACAGAAATTCAGAACTCATGACACACAAGATCACGAAACACTCCACACAGTCCACGAATTTCTTTCCACCCCACTCCACACCTCACAACCACATATACTGTACACAAACCCGTCAGAAATTACACTATACATCCGGAGACTCCCCAACAAGAAGGCCCCCGGTGAAGACCTCATCCCCAACATCGTCCTCAAGAACCTGCCTCCAAGAAGCATCGCTTATCTTACAGGGCTGTTCAATGGCTGCTTAAGGAAAGGATACTTTCCTGACACGTGGAAGAATGCTATCGTTGTTGTCTTTCATAAGCACGGCAAGCCGAAACAAGACCCCAACAGCTACAGGCCGATAAGCCTTCTAAATTCTTTGTCTAAGATTTTTGAAAAGATTATATCCAAAAGGCTTACTGAATATCTAAAAAACACCATACCGTCCCACCAGTTTGGCTTCGAAGCCAAACACTCTGCAGTCCAGCAGCTACAACAGGTGACCGAAACGATTGTCCACGGCTTCTAGGCGAAGAATTACACCACCGCCGTATTCTTGGATGTAGCCGCAGCCTTTGACACCGTTTGGCATGAGGGACTGTTGTACAAACTAAAGAAAAGCTTGGTACCCAAATACAGCGTTGGTCTTATATTCTCTTTTCTCCATGGCAGGACGTTCCAGGTGTGAGTCAGTAACGCACTGAGAACCAAGAGAAGGATTACAGCTGGGGTCCCTCAAGGTGCTATTCTGAGCCCCCTCCTTTTTAGTTGTACACCCACGACATCCCCGAAACTCCCACGGCAACATTAGCCACCTATGCCGATGACACAATGATCGCCTGTCAGCATAATGTCCTCTCCGTCGCCATTGAACAGCTCCAGGAAGCCCTGACAGAAGTTTCTCTCTGATTCTCAAAATGGAGACTAAAACTGAACGTAGGGAAGACTGAAGCTAAAATATTCACTCTCCGCAGATTCTCCATAGAAGAACAACGTCAGCTGCAAGTTGATGACCTCCCCATTCTCTGGAATCCTAAGGACCAGGGTGTGCGCTATCTTGGAGTACTTTTAGATATACGACTCACATGGAAACTACACATTAACAGAAAACTGCAGCTAGCATATTCACGACTTAACACCCTCTACCCTCTCATAAACAGAAACACGCCACTTAAACATACGTGTACTATTCTCTTATACAAGACACTCCTACTTCCACTTCTAACATACGCCTGTCCAGTCTGGATCGGTACCAGCAGCACTAACATGAAACGACTACAAACATTTCAGAATAAAGTACACCGAATAGCAACAAACGCACCCTGGTTTGTGAGGAATCACAAAATCCACGAAGAATTGGGTGTTCCTCTTTTTGCAGCTCACATCGAGAAACTAGTAAAGAATCACCACGAAGCCCTTGTGTATTGTTCCGGGGCTGTACATTACAGTCTAGGAGCGCCTACTCCTGGGACGCGACTCAAACAAAGACTGTACCAGGACTTTCTATTTTAAATCCTTTATTTTATATATTTCTGTATAGCATCTTTTTTTGCTGGTCCAAATTTGCTTTTAGATCCAAAAGTAGAGTATTAAAGTCACTTAACACTGAGTTGAAAACGAAATGATAAGCTTAAAAATTAGGAACATTTTGTGTAACTAAAACTTGTAGTAAGAATAAAAATTTCTTGAAAGACGTGTGTCTAACGGACTTGCGGAAAACTCACTGTATTTGCGACAAAGAGTCAAGTTTGTTGTCATGCCGCTGGAATTAGCTTACTTCCCTCATATAAACAAGGTGAATATACTCATGACCTAATGCGAAATAAAAGAAAATTGGTAATAGAAGATAGGATAATAATACGAAGAAGGGAAAAAGATAGAGAATAGAAATAGTGTAATGTACAGAATAATAATAATAAAAAAAAAAGTAATAATTAGACAGAAATTGTAAGTGATAGGCAATAGTTAGATATGAATAATAAATAAACAAAGAAATAGAAACAGCGGTAGTTCCTTTAAAAAAAGAAAAATTATAAATAGTAGTCACGAGTCCGCTTATAGGGAGGTCGAATTCGGGGGGTGAGGATGCAAACAAAAATAAAGACGATAACCCGTTTAATCCGAGCCAATTTGAGCAAATGATGGATCGTATGCAAAATCAATTTGAACAGTTAAATCAACAGTTAAGTTGTAAGATAGAAACAGTAAATAAAAATATAGAGCAACTAAGGGGGGAACAACAAAATAATTTAATAACAGTTAAAAAAAATTTAGAACAAAGTAAAAATGTAAACAAAACCAATATTGAAGAACTAGATATAATAGTTAAAACCGTTCACCAGGGGATACTAGAGACAAATGCTAACGTTAATGCATCCGTGGAACAAGTGAGAATGGAAACGCTCCAGAATATAACCAATGAAAGAAAAAAAAACCGAAATAATAGTGGAGACAAAAACAGATCTTATTGAAGTTGAAAATAAATGTGAAAATAAATTAATAACAGATGAGAAAAAGAAATTAAATGAAATAGGTGATGCTCAGAAAAATGAATTAGAAATAAGTAAAAGCAAATCAAATAGGAACAAAAATAGAAAGGAAAATAGAAAAATAAAATTGAACAAAGAAATAAATAAAGATTATATTCCGTTTAATACATTATGTCGGCTAGGCTTTATTAGAAAAAGTTATAAATTTTCAAAAGTATCCAAAGATAAAATAAAAAATAAAAATATCGTTATCTTGAAAGTAAAATTAACAGAAATAAATTATAACTATGAAATAGGTGATGCTCAGAAAAATGAATTAGAAATAAGTAAAAGCAAATCAATAAGGAACAACTCTTATACACGATGTTTCTTTTGATGTTACTCTTATAATTATAAGAATATTAAATATTCTTACAAATTTTGTAAAAGAAATTTGGACCATATTTGCCAAGTAAGCTGTGATAAGAAAAAATTAAAAAAAACTAATCATAAAAGAAAAGCTAAAGTAATGTTCCAACCAAATTCTAGGAGAATTAGATATCGGAAAATAAATTTGTACAAATATGAAAATAAACAAAAACAAAGTAAGCACTTTAAAATCCCACAACTAATAAATTTAAGTAAAAAGATCCCTAAATTAAAGAAAATTAAAAATCACAAGAAATTTAAAAAAAAAAAAAAGTTTCCTTCAGATAAACTGATGGATTATTTTTGATAACAAGGAACTCGAAATTGGATTTTTGTAATGGATTCATGGATATGGTTTGTGGATAGAATTTTGTTGTAATTCGTTTAAAATCTAAATAAATGTTAAATAAACATAAGTACTTTATGTAAAAGATAATAGTCTCAAAAAAAATTAATAAATAAATAAAATCTTTGCTAAATTCATGTCGGTATACGAAGGGCCGTATGAGATTTTAAAATGTTATGACAATGGATCGTATTTGGTAGGCAACATAAATAATAACAAAGTAAAAGGGACCTACAACATAAGTGATATGAGGACTGCAGATTAGACCACTTAGTAATTAGAGAATCAGGGGTACCAGTGACCAGTACAAAATGATGTTTCTTGCATGACTTTAATGCATAATAATAATAATAAAATTTAAAAAAAACAATAGATAGATATCTGTTTAAAGGGACATGGTGTTGTGTCCGAGAGGATTAGAGACCAGTCATACAGAATTAGAGAAGCACTGTTAACCCATATTACAATATGTTTCCTGGGAAGATAGCGGAAATGGTGTCAGCTAGATTATGTGTCGGTAAGGCAGCATGAGAGGTTGGGACCTGACAAATAGGTATAGCTGTGGAGAGGGGAGAAACCAGGCATTTAAACTGCGGTCTTCGAGCTTTCGTATCTATTTGTTTTGTTAAGGACAAATAACATTATGTGACTTGTCTGTCTTTGCTATTGCAATTTTGTTTTGATCAAGTATGACCTCTTATATGTTCAAATCATGAGAGACCTTGCTCCATGAGTATGTGTTGGTCGGCTTGTCTGGGTCATATAAGCCTCGCTTGATCATATGTTTTTTTTTTCTTAATTTATGAAATTGAATTTGTTTTTTTTGTTATGCATGTTCTTACATTTTATTGTTCCTATAGAAATTGTGAAAAAGGAAACATTTTTATTAGCTATGGATTATTTATTAGGAAATATGTGATATGGTTAAAAAAAAAAATTTGTATAAAATATTAATTAAATTATAAATTAATATAGAGCGTAATAAACATGAGATGGCAACCACATCTATGTTGACGAGTCGAACAGATAAAACTGATAAACAAATAAGACAGCTGTCTAGAGTCTTTGATGATTGTCACTGAGAGTTATAAACATGTATCTAATGTAAATAGTTATTGTAAGTATTTCTTTTTATGATGTATGCTATTTTATTGTATTTATGGTGGTTGTGTTATATTATGAGATAACAATTATCATGTAGGTCGGAGATTAATTAATATGCGTAAAGGGGATAGAGTGTTCTGTCAAAGAAAAAAAAAAAAAAAAAAAAATTTAAATAATAATAATTATGATATTAAAAAAAAAAAAAAAAAAATGTTTAGTGCCTTCTTCACTCTAAACAAAATTTTGATATTTTAATGTTTTTTATGATAAAAAAAAACAAAATTATTTATTGAAATTATATTATATTCAAAGATGGGTGTTGTGATTTTTATGGTAAATTTTATATAGAGGTTTATATGAGCCTAAGCTAGTTAGTGATATATTTTGCATGTGTTAATGGATGTGGGGTGTTTTGAAAAAAAAAAGAAAAAAAAAATAAGAAAAAAAAAAGAAAAAAAAAAAAAATTTGTTTGCTGGTTACTGTTTTATTGCTTTAAAAAAAAAATGTTTGCTAGTTACCTTTATATAAAAAAAAAAAAAAAATGGTTTCTATGAAATTGTAAATGTTATAATATTGGTGAGAGGATTTATTGTATAAGTATTTAAAAATGTTATTAGGATGTTTGAAAGAGGATATTGTATTATTGGAAAGAAAGTAAAAAAAAAAAAAAAAAAATATATATATATATATAGGTATATATTTTTTGTTCATTTGATTTTTTTTTTCTCATTAGGGAAAGGATATGTAACATGTAGAGATAGGGGGGGGGGGGGGGGGGGGGTATTTTATAAATAAGGATATATCATCATATGTGATATTCACTCAAGAAGGGTGGGGGAAGAGAGAAAGAGCAGTGGAAGGAGGGGGAAGGCGTTGAGCGGTTGCAGATAGAGAGTGAAGCAGGAAGGTTGTTGGATTTTTGTGGTTGGAGAGAGAGAGTGAAGTGGACCGGTGTTTTTTTTGATGGGAGAGTGCAAGTGAACGGATGATGGATAGTTGACTGGAGTAGTGAAGATTCTTTGTGGAGTTGGAAGTCTGGAGTTCTGGAAGTGGGCAGATTGATGGAAGAATCTATGAGCCTATGATGTACTGAGAAGAGCAGCGGAGGATTGGAGGATAGATAGAAAAATGTGAGTGAATAAAAAGATAAATGTTATATTATCATTGTCTACCGATCTATGTTAAGGTGTAAAAACAAAGGGTAAAAATATTAAATCTTATTCCATGAAAACATTTTTATTAAAAGAATTCACCACCCATTTAATTATTCAAAAATACAATAGTAAATTTTAAGAGAATAAGAATCATTACAATGGCGCAACAACGTTAAAAGAACCTAGTAATTATAGTCTGTAATAATCAGCGGGTGTTATTTATGAAGATGGGACATACTTTAAATAAAAAATAAATTTTGTATGAGTATTTTATTGTGCTTTTTGCGAGTAGGTGATATGTATGGTAGAAGGGAATGTTGGTTTATTTAAATTAAAAAAAAAAAGAAATGTAAACGTTAATGTTTTTAGTAAATATAAAATATCCAGAGTTATTTAATACAATAAGAGTAAAGGTAATTGTCGGTAGAAAAACTAACCAAATATTGATATTCATGTAATTTGTCTATTTGAGAGAATTAGATTACAAACGTTGTGAAATGAAACATGGAGGATGAATGAATACATTCCTTCTGAAAAGAAAACATAATATCGTTAAGGGAAAATTAGTATCCAGTTTGATCTTATAAATATTTTTTTTTTTTTAATTGAAATATTCTATTTTATTTTTTGTAGAAAATACAATTTTATAGAAAGGTTCCTTCACCATTACCCTTATACAAATACAGTCAAAAATAATCAGTAAATTAAAAAACAATGCTACTTTCTAAGAGAAAGTTTTTAAAAACTCTTAATGAAAAAGGAGAAAAAAAAACAAATATAAAATAACTGAATTGAAAGTAAGTTTATAAACAGTCGAAAAACAGAGAGTATAACTTTAAAATCGCGATCGGATATTTTTATGCTTCCCTCCCTGAGTTGTCCCTATTTTTTTAGCCTTGCGTCACACTTAAGTAAAAAGTTTTTACCAAGATTTATTATATAGTCGAGTAGAAGCTCGATATTTAGGTCTTCGTGGATTTGTAGGATGGAGGTGTCCCTCGAGTAGCTTCCAACCATCCTAAGGCATTTGTTTTGGGATACTTGAAGAGCTTGTATGTTGGTAAGACCGGCCCACACTGGGCATGCATATGTAATGACTGGCCTCAACAGAAGCTTGTATATGAGGAGTTGATTGGTTAGATTAAGGGCTGCATTTCTGTGGAGTAATGGGAATAAGGAGAACAAAAGTCCGCTCACAGTATTTGCTTTCTGTTTGATGTGTTGTCTGAAGATTAGTCGTCTGTCCAGTAGTACTCCAAGGTATTTTACTGTATCAGTCCAGTCCATATTTTCTATTTTTTGGGGTAATGCGGGGCGTCTTTTAGTAAACAGAATCGCTTCAGATTTTCCTTCATTAATTTTTAGTTTCCATTTATGGAAAAACCGTTTGATCCGTCTAAAGGCGTCCGTTAGTCTATGAGTTATGGTGTATGTTGGAGTGTAAAACGATAGCTGTGTCGTCCGCGTAAAGGTATATGTCCGTGTTTGTTGTCCGTGGGATGCCGTTTATGTATAAATTAAATAATGTTGGGCCTAACACAGAGCCTTCAGGGACACCGGCTACTACTTTAAAATAAAGGGAGTTTGTCTGTGCTATATGAACTGCGAAATATCTGTTGAGTAGATACGAACGGATGAGGGGAACTAAGTAATCAGGAAAGTTCAAGGATATTAGTTTATACAAAAGACCGGCACGCCAGACTAGTAGTGTAGAAATGCTGGACTTGCGCCAGTTAAAGCCCTCTGTGCTGGTCTAGTACTGCCACTACTGTTAGGAAGGGTCAGGATTTAAAGGGATCCGTGGGGGTCACCCTGGGACTCGTGGTTTTAAAGTCAGTGGTCTGGTGTGTCAAATGTTTTTGAGTGTGTCAAACAGAGGTAAACGTATCATTTATATATTTATTTTGGTATCTCAAAAAAATCGCTAGCGTCTGAGAGGTCATTCAACCTTGTATGTAAACAAACGTCAATCAACCTTCAGTGAGTGTGTCAAACCGATGTAAACCTATCATTTATACATTCATTTTGCTATTTCAGTGAATCGAAAAAAAATCGCTAGCGTCTGAGAGGTCATTCAACCTTGTATGTAAACAAACGTCATTCAACCTTCAGTGAGTGTGTCAAACAGATGTAAACCTATCATTTATATATTCACTTTGCTATCTCAGTGAATCGAAAAAAAATCGCTAGCGTCTGAGAGGTCATTCAACCTTGTATGTAAACAGACGACGAGAGGTAATTCTACCTTCAGTGAGTCATCAATCCCGTCGACCTTGGTCCAGACCACACCAAGATAACCATATCATAATATTCAGTGAGGTAGGAAGTCAATGGAAAAAAATATGGAAAAAAATAAAAAATATATTTATAAAATCACTCCCAAAATTCATCCTCTTCGTCTGCGTGAGGGATAGTATAATAAATTTCGGGGGGCTCGAAGTCAGGGTTTTCTCTATAACAGAAAAAAAGAAGAAGAATAAATACCAAAATTAAAATTAAATTTATGTGTGTTAATGGATATATTTAAAATCATACTTGAAATTTATTTTCTCCTCTCCTCCAAACCCTGCCCTCATATGTGAGGGAAAACCCATATTCGGGTGACTCCCAATATAATAAGTCATCGATTACATCATTATATTTTTCTGCGAGTCTCACCTCCCACATGTTCCCTTGGAGGACTGCCGTATTTTTTTTTCCCCACGTTCCAAAGCATTTTATGTTGAAAGATTCATCTAGCAGGAGTTCTCTCACCTCCCGCGTCGGTAGCTCAGTGGTATGCGTGCTTGACTTCTGAGCTCAAGGTCGTGGGTTCGTGACCTTAGTTTATTTTATCTGGGAGGTAAAATAAACTTAAGAGCCCCGTCCTTCGGATGGGACGTTAAGCGATGGTCCCGAGCCTGGACTATGTCAGGTACTCGTTAAAGACCCTACCCTAGACGAATAAAAATTTAGGGTAGGCAAAATTTAGGACTCCCACAGTAGAGTCGGGCTCATGTCCACCAGAGTGACGAAAGAGCGCTCTGGTAGTAGGCGATATGACCTCGTTGTTAAAGCCCGGGGATGAGTCATAAAACCTAACCTAACCTGTACATGAGTTCCTTGGACAAATCGAGTATACACATACCCACATTAATCGGCTTATTAAAGTATATTTTTGTCTTGGACATTACAACCGCTGCTAGTTCCTCGTCATAGATAATTCTCTCAAGAAAATTAGCTTTTACTATTAGTTTCATCATTTCTCTTGCAGTCTTGACTAGCTGTATATTCTGTCGATTTCGTACAATTTCCATCGTCTTCACGAATATGGAGTTATTCATGAGTTTGAAGAAATCTTTTTCGAAATCATTTTGTGCATTTTGTCTAAGTTGTGTATTAGGATCTATATAGGACCGCAACCAGAGTGATTGCTTGAAACTGATTGCTCTATGGATTTTTTCAATCTCGAGTCCATGCTGTAGAGCCTTTTTCAAGGCTACATAGTGTACCACATATCGTTCGCGTGAATTAAAATGAGGAATTAATTTTTTTACTTTGCCACCTGGGGGAGGAATCGTCTCTGCCAAAAATGGTAAATCGGCATGCGTCTCGTGAAGTTTTGCCGGGTACTTCACGTCCACCTCAAATACATAGCCTGTATCATCGGCTTCTCGTAAATTAAGAATATCAACCTCTTCCGGTCTTTCCACCCATTGAAAATCGCCATATGGTAAATATTTGCTCATGGCATATCCGTATATATTGTTAGCATCCAGATAAGTGATGTACGATGATTCTTTTTGTGGGTCATACTTTTTCATGTATTTATTGTTTGCTGTAGCATATCGATGTGATGCTTGACATATCCCCCCTCTTATACCTTTCTCTAAAAACATTATCATACCATAATCCTGTAGTAGTGTTAGCTTAGTCTTTGTATATCGCAACATAGCATCAAAGGAGAGTCCTGGTGTCGTATAGTAGTGGGCTGCATCAACTCCATAGTTTGTCATAGTCATATTCCGAAATTATTCAAATGTATCCGATAAAATTAAAACATCTGATTTTAAATATATATCGCTGAACATGCCCAACGTAGTACATTGAAACGTTTTCCAGACGGTCTGAGCATGTGCATAGTCTTCCTCATCAATATGTGATTGTGTTAACGAATTGAAAAATGCTTCCTTGGAGGTAATTGAGTTTCATCCAGTTTCTTCATAGAATCTACATAATCATACGGAAACACGTCTTTTCGGGTCAAGAGAGACATATGCTCAGTCGGAAAGAAACGTGATGTTTCCAAAAATGCATCAGATGGTAAATTTCGAGCAAGCTGATCCAAGCTAGAGGCCATAAAATGAAAATAATCAATAAACCTCATCCAAATGTTGTCAATCTTAACTGAAAATGATATAAACTTTTCCTGAGTGTGTGGTATAATTGTAACTCTCCCACATTTTTTATTACTCAGCTGTCTAATTATAAATTTCGAATCATAGTTTGTGAGATTGTGAAAAATAATTGGAATAAATTTAGAAATACAACATTTCAAATTACAACTATTACACCTGCTGCACCTCTGTAATCCTCAGTGAGATGACAATGATCACGTACTTTCCAATTCGACTCTGTGAATTCATTATCACAGAGGTAACATGTAGTTGAGGTCTAGAGGTGGAAGTGGACACTTCACTTTTCTGGAGCAGTGGAAGTCTGGAGATTCATTCGTCAGTCGAGATCCACCAGTGGAAGTCTTCAGTTCCAGTCCAGATGAGCCTTTGAGATCCAGGAGTTGAGGAGGAGCCCAGCCGTCAGTCAGTCTTCCACTCTAAAGCCCTCGCAGATCTACCCAACATCCAATTAGTCTCTCCAGCCCCTGTCTCCAATTATCAAATTAAGGTTTAAATTTTATATTATAATTTTTATTTTACTTTTAAGTATTAATTTTTTAGTATTGTAAATATATTCATCTTTAAATATGAGCTGCTAATTTTTCCTTAGTTTGTTTCCCATGCCATCGCAAGTCAATATTGATTTAAGAATTTGGTTTTTCAAAACTCTTTTCGCTGACGAATCCTTCGCCTTTGGTTACAGAAATCCAATTCGTATATTAAAATCAGTAAATTTAATTGATCGTCTATTACCTAAGCGATCTGGCATCCTTTGGACAATTTGAATTAGTAAAGACAAAGCAATTTTAGAGAAAATCTCCGCAATTTAGATTAAAGTAAATTCAAATATAATTTTTTTTTATTAGAACCGCGACGCGCAAATCCCCAATATTACAATTTGGCAACCCCTTGTGGAGATTTTGGTAAAGCGACGCGCACTTACCAACATTACAACATTTGTAAATGTCATTATCGGATCAGATGGTAATTCTACTCGTACAGTCTTCTGATCTTTACAATACATTTTATGCATCTCCAGCTTATCAGATCCACCACTTCTTTCTTCAAAAGTTATGAAGCATCTTTTACAGATGCTAAATTTTAGCAGAGAAGATTTTCGTAATTGACGACTAATCAACCGATTAAAGTTTTTTTTGTAGACGTAGTGTTGTTTATTTTCATTGTCCAAAAAGAGGATGTCCCGGTGATCTGATTTTTCTTCTGCTGCAACCTTGAGAGGGTATATTTTCTCGTTCTCATCAACTACAAATACATTTATAGACATATTGTTGACTTTTTCAAATTTTGAAATATCAGTTAAAGCGACTGGAAACGAAACACATGAAAAATCATATAAAATGAATAGATCAGTATATTCCTGTGGTCGATTAGAATGCGATGTCACGAATTTTGCTAAGATTGAATATGCAAAACATTTCTCATCATTATTTTGTACATTTACACATGCCTTGTTATTTTCAAGACTAGTTGGTAAAGGTATGTATGTAGAAGCACGTAGTGGATCATATCTATTCACCCTAATATTTATTAATAATTTATTATTTATTATTAATTTATTATTATTCCGGGCTAATATTTTCCACCCATTTCCTTTCAATACACTATTTTCCACCTCCGAGTGTATTTTTTCAAATGCATTGTCAAAGAATTTTTCAAGATTTGTTGCTCGAAAAACTGGTTTATTCATCTATGATCTATGGTTTATTCATTTATTAATCTATATTAACAAAGCTGAAACGGGGTTTCTTTGTTTGTTTGTTTGTATGTATGTATGTATGTAAGTTTGTTCCAGCATCACGCCCAAACCGCTGGACGGATTTTTATGAAACTTCCCATGTAGCATTCTTTTGAGCCCGATTGAATAATAGGCTATGTGGCGTCCCAAAATTTTGATCGGGAGGGGGGGTTGTAAGGGGGGCCTAAGTATATAAATAGTGCTAACTCATTAACTAATGGTAAAATTGTCATGAAATTTCACACGTAGTCTTTTTAAAAGACAAACAGGAAAAAAAGGTGTGTGGCGTCCTAAAGTTTTGAACGGGAGGGGGGGTTGTGGGGGGGCCTAAGTATAAATATAGAGCTAACTCATTAACTAATGGGCGAATCGTCATGAAATTTCACATGTAGTATTTTTAAAAGCCAAATAGGAAAAAAAGGTGTGTGGCGTCCCAAAGTTTTGAACGGGAGGGGGGGTTGTGGGGGGGCCTAAAGAGCTAACTCATTAACTAATGGGCGAATCGTCATGAAATTTCACATGTAGTATTTTTAAAAGCCAAATAGGAAAAAAAGGTGTGCGGCGTCCCAAAGTTATGAATGGGAGGGGGGGTTGTGGGGGGGCCTAAGTATAAATATAGAGCTAACTCATTAACTAATGGGCGAATCGTCATGAAATTTCACATGGAGTATTCCTGAAGACCAAGTAGAAAAATAAGGTGTGTGGCGTTCCAAAGTTTTTATCGGGAGGGGGGGTTGTAAGGGGGGCCTAAGTATATAAATAGTGCTAACTCATTAACTAATGGTCGAATTGTCATGAAATTTCACATGTAGTATTCCTAAAGGTCAAATAGAAATATTAGGTGTGTGACGGCCCAAAATTTTGAAAAAGAAGGAGGGTTGTGGGGGGGGGCTAAATATACATATAGAGTTAGCTCATTAACGGTTGGTCGTATTGTCACGAAATTTCGCATATATTATTCCTGAAATAATATAGAAAAATATGGTGTCTGGCGTCCCGAAGTTTTGAACGGGTGGCGGGGTTGAGGGGGGGGGGGGGGTCTAAGTATAAATATAGAGCTAGCTCATTAACTGTTGATCGTATTGTCATGAATCGGATTGTCATGAATTTCACATGTAGTAGTAGTAACTACGTATTCGCTGTGGGGTTCACTGTTGCAAGACATTTACTAGCTGTGATGTCCAGCGTTCCTAATATCGTACTAGCTGTGGGGCCGGCTGTTGCAAGGCACTTACTAGCTGTAGTGCTCAGCCCCAGCGTTCCTAACTATGTACTGGCTGTGGGGTTCGCTGTTGCAAGGCACCTATTACCTGTATGGCCCAGCGTTCCTAAAAACGTACTAGCTGTGGGGTCCGTCGTTGAAAAAGCATACTAGCTGTGATGCCCAGGGTTCCTAATATCGTACTAGCTGTGGGGTCCGTTGTTGCAAGGCATTTACTAGCTGTAGTGCCCAGCGTTCCTAACTATGTACTAGCTGTGAAGTTCGCTGTTGCAAAGCACTTACTAACTGTAATGCCCAGCGAATTTAACTACTTACTAGCTGTGGGGTCCGCTGTTGCAAGGCACTTAATAGCTGTGATGCCCAGCGTTCCTAACTTCGTAGTAGCTGTGGGGTCCGCTGTTGCGAGGCACATACTAGCTGTGGTGACCAGCGTTCCTAACTACGTACTAGCTGTGGGGTCCGTTGTTGAAAGGCATTTACTAGCTGTAGCGCCTAGCGTTCCTAACTATGTACTAGCTGTGAAGTTCGCTGTTGCAAAGCACTTATTAACTGTAATGCCCAGCGTATTTAACTACATACTAGCTGCGGGGTCCGCTGTTGCAATGCACTTAATAGCTGTGATGCCCAGCGTTCCTAACTTCGTACTAGCTGTGGGGTCCGCTGTTGCGAGGCACATACTAGCTGTGGTGACCAGCGTTCCTAACTACGTACTAGCTGTGGGGTCCGCCGTCGCAAGGCACATACTAGCTATGATGCCCAGCATTCCCAACTACGTACTAGCTGTGGTGCTCAGCGTTGCAAGGCACATACTAGCTGTGGTCAGAAACGTTCTTAAATACGCACTCACTAGGACGTCCAGCGATCCTAAGTATTCACTAGGTGTGGCTTCCGCCGTTGAAAGGCGCATACTAGCTGTGGTGCCCAGGGGTCCTAAAAACTTACTAGCGTTACAACAGCTGAAGGACTATAAGCCTTATTCTGTATGAATAATTGAAAATTATAACATCATGAATGTACTGTCGAGGAACTGAATAGCGTTGTAGAAGATATTGGGAGAAAAATCAAAGTTCCCCGGGCAACGCCGGGTATTACTGCTAGTCTACATTAATAAAGCTGAAACGGGGTTTGTTTGTTTGTTTGTTTGTTTGTTTGTATGTATGTATGTATGTATGTATGTTTGTTCCAGCATCACGCCCAAACCGCTGGACGGATTTTTATGAAACTGCCCATGTAGCATTCTTTTGAGCCCGATTGAATAATAGGCTATGTGGCGTCCCAAAATTTTGATCGGGAGGGGGGGTTGTGGGGGGGCCTAAGTATAAAAATAGTGCTAACTCATTAACTAATGGGCGAATTGTCATGAAATTTCACATGTAGTATTTTTAAAAGCCAAATAAGAAAAAAAGGTGTGTGGCGTCCCAAAGTTTTGAACGGGAGGGGGGGTTGTGGGGGGCCTAAGTATAAATATAGAGCTAACTCATTAACTAATGGGCAAATCGTCATGAAAATTCACATGTAGTATTCCTGAAGACCAAATAAAAAAATAGGCGGTGTGACGGCTCAAAATTTTTTACGGGAGGGGGGGTAGTGGGGGGGCCTAAGTATAAATATAGAGCTAACTCATTAACTAATGGGCGAATCGTCATGAAATTTCACATGTAGTATTTTTAAAAGCCAAATAGGAAAAAAAGGTGTGTGGCGTCCCAACGTTTTGAACGGGAGGGGGGGTAGTGGGGGGGCCTAAGTATAAATATAGAGCTAACTCATTAACTAATGGGCGAATCGTCATGAAATTTCACATGTAGTATTTTTAAAAGCCAAATAGGAAAAAAAGGTGTGTGGCGTCCCAACGTTTTGAACGGGAGGGGGGGTTGTGGGGGGCCTAAGTATAAATATAGAGCTAACTCATTAACTAATGGGCAAATCGTCATGAAAATTCACATGTAGTATTCCTGAAGACCAAATAAAAAAATAGGCGGTGTGACGGCTCAAAATTTTTTACGGGAGGGGGGGTAGTGGGGGGGCCTAAGTATAAATATAGAGCTAACTCATTAACTAATGGGCGAATCGTCATGAAATTTCACATGTAGTATTTTTAAAAGCCAAATAGGAAAAAAAGGTGTGTGGCGTCCCAACGTTTTGAACGGGAGGGGGGGTAGTGGGGGGGCCTAAGTATAAATATAGAGCTAACTCATTAACTAATGGGCGAATCGTCATGAAATTTCACATGTAGTATTTTTAAAAGCCAAATAGGAAAAAAAGGTGTGTGGCGTCCCAACGTTTTGAACGGGAGGGGGGGTAGTGGGGGGGCCTAAGTATAAATATAGAGCTAACTCATTAACTAATGGGCGAATCGTCATGAAATTTCACATGTAGTATTTTTAAAGGCCAAATAGAAAAATAAGGTGTGTGGCGTTCCAAAGTTTTGAACGGGTGGCGGGGTTGAGGGGGGGGGGGACTAAGTATAAATATAGAGCTAGCTCATTAACTGTTGATCGTATTGTCATGAATAGGATTGTCATGAATTTCACATGTAGTAGTAGTAACTATGTATTCGCTGTGGGGTTCACTGTTGCAAGACATTTACTAGCTGTGATGTCCAGCGTTCCTAATATCGTACTAGCTGTGGGGTCCGCTGTTGCAAGGCACTTACTAGCTGTAGTGCTCAGCCCCAGCGTTCCTAACTGGCTGTGGGGTTCGCTGTTGCAAGGTACCTACAAGACATTTACTAGCTGTGATGCCCAGCGTTCCTAATTACGTACTAGCTGTGGGGTCTGCTGTTGCAAGGCGCTAGCAGTGTGGCCCAGCGTATTTAACTACGTAGGTACTAGCTGTGGGGTCCGCAGTTGCAAGACACCTACTACCTGTAGGGTCCAGCGTTCCTAAAAACGTACTAGCTGTGGGGTCCGTCGCTGTAAAAGCATACTAGCTGTGATGCCCAGCGTTCCTAACTACGGACTAGTTGTGGGGTCCGCTGTTGCAAGGCACTTACTAGCTGTGATGCCCAGCGTTCCTAACTTCGTACTAGCTGTGGGGTCCGCTGTTGCGAGGCACATACTAGCTGTGGTGACCAGCGTTCCTAACTACGTACTAGCTGTGGGGTCCGCCGTGGCAAGGCACATACTAGCTGTGATGCCCAGCATTCCCAACTACATACTAGCAGTGGGGTCCGCTGTTGCAAGGCATATACTACCTGTGGTGCCCAGCGTTCCTAACTACGTACTAGCTGTGGGGTCCGCCGTCGCAAGGCACATTGTAGCTGTGATGCCCAGCATTCCAACTACCTACTAGCTGTGGGGTCCGCCGTTGCAAGGCATATACTACCTGTGGTGCCCAGCGTTCCTAACTACGTACTAGCTGTGGTGCCCAGCGTTGCAAGGCACATACTAGCTGTGGTCAAAACGTTCTTAAGTACGCACTGGCTAGGACGTCCAGCGATGCTAAGTATTCACTAGCTGTCGTTTCCGCAGTTGAAAGGCGCATACTAGCTGTGGTGCCCAGGGGTCCTAAAAAATTACTAGCGTTACTACAGTTGAATTCCGTATGAATAATTAAAAATTATAACATCATGAATGTACTGTCGAGGAACTGAATAGCCTTATAGGAGATATTGGGAGAAAAGTCAAAGTTCCCCGGGCAACGCCGGGTATTACTGCTAGTATATTAATAAAGCTGAAACGGGGTTTGTTTGTTTGTTTGTATGTATGTTTGTTCCAGCATCACGCCCAAACCGCTGGAAGGATTTTTATGAAACTTCCCATGTAGCATTCTTTTGAGCCCGATTGAATAATAGGCTATGTGGCGTCCCAAAATTTTGAACGGGAGGGGGGGTTGTAAGGGGGGCCTAAGTATATAAATAGTGCTAACTCATTAACTTATGGTCGAATTGTCATGAAATTTCACATGTAGTATTTTTAAAAGCCAAATAGGAAAAAAATGTGTGTGGCGTCCCAAAGTTTTGAACGGGAGGGAGGCCTAAGTATAAATATAGAGCTAGCTCATTAACTATTGGGCGAATTGTCATGAAATTTCACATGTAGTATTTTTAAAAGCCAAATAGGAAAAAAAATGTGTGTGGCGTCCCAAAGTTTTGAACGGGAGGGGGTGTTGAGGGGGGGCCTAAATATAAATATAGAGCTAACTCATTAACTATTGGGCGTATTGTCATGAAATTTCACATGTAGTATTTTTAAAAGCCAAATAGGAAAAAAAGGTGTGTGGCGTCCCAACTCGACATGGCATGACACATGACCACCTCGGATCATTGAAAATGAGTGATTTTCAGGCAAAAGGCATCAACATAAGTCCAAAAATGCATTAAAATAATTGGAAATAATTGATCACTACTTAGTAACGGCGGTTTTTTTTAATGTAAATTTTATGCGTTTTGAAGTACGATTTTTTTATATTTCGTTTCAAGTAACTAATCCGTTTTAAATCAAATGAAAAAAGCATGTTTCTTATAGGATTTATGACGTAGATTACGAATCTTGCGTCAAAAGGTTGATTTTTGCCAAACCAAACCCCCAAAAATGGCAATATTTCAAAAAATCGATAAATTTGAATATATCAAAAACTTATGCCTAAAAATGTTTTTCTATACCGCCATTCTACTCCTATAGAGTCATACTAAGCTGCCAATATCAATTTTTTTTGGAGAATCACATTGACTGATTTTAAAATGTAAATAACCGAATTTTTAATCAGCATATAAAGCTTTTTTTGTGGTTGTACTTTAAATATGCTGCTTTTATTGAAATATAATTTTGTAACTTATTAAAATTATAACAAAATAAAATTGTATAAAACAATTCATTACCAACAAAAATATTTGAACATGAATTTAATTCCTGGCATTTCATATGAAAAGTGTATTTTGTTTTTCGATTGAAGAGCGTAAAAATATATTTCGAAAATACCAAAAATCTATTTTGTTTTATTATATGGGTAAAAGTTATGGTTATTCAAGTACAACCACAAAAAAAGCTTTATATTGTGATAATAACTTGTTTGCTACCACATTTCCTGTAGAAATTTGATCTCTTTTGTTTATTTAAATTTTGATTTCTACAGTAGTTTGCCGAAAATTGCCCTAAAAAAATATTATCAATAATTTAAGACGTGCAATTTTTAAGAAAGTACACGTATACAACGAAAAAAAATTCAATTAAACAAACTTTACACTTGGATTCACAAAGAGATACCAATTTTTAATAATTTTAAATAATATTAATTTCTAATCCAACACATGCACCGTTTAAGAGCTAGCTCACGACTCCATTACATTTTACACTATTTCACAGCTGTTTTTTATATGTTTTCTTGTTTTGTTTCTCAAACACCTTGATATATATCTAATATATATATGATCCAAAGGTTTTTCAAATGATACTACTACTGGGCCAACAGGGAAGATGAATAGAATAGAATTTGAAGAGGACAAATAATTGGGTTATTATCTATATTTACATATTTAAATTAAAAAAAAACTTATTTGAACAAACAAAACAAAAATTTACAATGGCACAAAAACATTGAATTAATACTTAAAAAACTATTTCTTTTTTTTATTTGGGCATATTGAAAAATATATATTATTAATTGTACCTTCTCGACGCCTCTACCACAAAAACCAGACCCCGTCAACTCTTCACTTTAATTCCACCCCAGTCAACTTTCATCTAATTGTTCAACTTCATTTTTATTTAAAAAAACATATCAAAACACATGCACCGTTTAAGAGCTAGCTCACGACTCCATTACATTTTACACTATTTCACAGCTGTTTTTTATATGTTTTCTTGTTTTGTTTCTCAAACACCTTGATATATATCTAATATATATATGATATTAGATTATAATAAAAAAATTACCTCTTTTCATTAAAATATTCATTAAAAAAATGTTCCGTAGTGTACATCACATTTGCCTTTTCCTTCTTTTTTAAAAAAAATGTTTGTTCACAAAATTTTTTTTTTTTTTTTTTTTTTATATAAGTTCTTTCAGATTTAATTTCTTCCAATACACAGGTTGATTTAGCTTCTTCCTCGAATCCACATGATAAGCTTCCTCCTTCAATACACAGATGGATTAACGTCTTCCTCCAATACACAGGTAGATTAGCTTCCCCCTCAAACGCACATGTTGGCTGGCTCCTTGGTATCTTCAACTCATTGCTCAACGATGTATCGAAGTCTCTCTCTCACTTACACTCACTGATTTATTTTTATTTTTTATATGCCCAATTCGACGCTCTTTTTATACATATATGCCCATTTTTTTTATATTTTTATAACTATTTACAATTATTAAACTTATATATATACGTACCTAATTTCTAATAAACAAAAACAAATATTAATCTAAAAATTTACAATTAATCCTTAACCTAAAGAAAATGTTAACTTAAATTTATAAAAATTTGAACTAATTGAACATAAAAAAAATATAATACTAAATTTTTACATATTTACAGGATCAGTCATAGTCATGAATTCAAGTTTGGAAATAATCAAGTTGGATGCAGATTTAAGAAATTGCCAATTAATTTTACTTTCCGCCTTTACCATCAATATAACATTTGTATGTATTCAAAATAATTATATAATTAATTATATATTATATATAAAAAAAATTTACTTGAAATAAAAATTAAATAAATCCTTCGGTTTTACTTCATCACACTTCCAAAATATATCATAGCAATGAAAATTAGGCCTCACGCCGGGTAATAAGGAATACAAATTTAATTTATTTAATATATATAGTACTTGTCTTTTGAGGTATTAAATTCTTTGAGACGTCCTTCTTACTTCCTAACTAAAAAAAAAATGTATCTCACATATATTTTTACTTCAACTTCCTTCTCTACTAATAACTCCCTAATAATAATAACTTCATCGTTGACGTAGCAAAAATACGGTTCCTCCTATCTCAGGTAGGCAACCAACACTACATCATAAATCTCCTATATATATATCGCTAGTTCTTTCTAGTCGACACAAAAAAAATCATCTCTCGCAGATCAAAAAAAAATATAAATCTCCAATTAATCACTAGCTCTTACTAGGATTAAAAAAAATAATTTCTCCCAAAACAAATCTATATAATCCCGACGTCTAAAAGAATGTCATCAGCAATTAATTCAAAACTTCTCTAATCAATATTACCCTTTGTTTGTTCCTATTCCTAAAGTTATATAATGTGCTCCTACAACTCTTCTCATTCTCATCTACTCTCTCTATTAAACAAATTTACGTAGAAAAAACATGTTACTCAAATAATAAATGAACTTGCCTAAATAATAGAATTTATAATAACAAAAACTTAATAACCTATGCATACATACAATTTATATAATATATTATTCTTCCAAGGCTTCTATACAGTTTCGTTCGTCTTTCTAATTTATAATATTATTATGATTTAGTCACGTCCAGTATCCTAGCTGAACAGCTCCGAAACAGAAAATCTGTCCCCTTGACTCGGCCTCAGGAAGTTCGTCATGTCTCCAAAGAGATCTAGGCATCTCTCAGCCTGCTGATTTTATCTTTCTAACATTTGTAATAAAAAAATATAATAAAAAAAAATCTATCTTCTTCCATATTATGTTCGTTCAAAATCAGCTGTATATATATATGTTTTAATTTTCAATAAAATCGTTATTAACAAGTAAGTCTCAAATAAATAATTTGTATATGTTAAATTTGGATGACTAATCCCTAAATATAATCTTAGATTAATTTTTATACTGATCCTTATATCTAATCTAATCCTAAAAAAAAATGTAAATCCTAATTAATTTAAATCCTAATTAATTTAAACGCAGAACTATACCAAAATTCATCCATACTCTTCATATACCAAAATTCTCTCATCCAAAAATAAATGTATCATCCATACTATTATATTAGTCCATGGTCACTTCGTCATATTTTAAATTAATCCTAATTCTGTCATGTTAGTCTGTCAGTCATTTCCTCAAACTCATCCGAGTTGCAAAAAAAAAATAGGTTCACTATAAAAAGTGGCTAATGCAATTATATTGCAAAGCCCAAATTTAATTTTTATCTTTTTTCGGATGCCCCGGCGAATTATGTCTTTAAAAATCCCCTCCCCCTTCTCTAAATATTTGTTCAGTGTTAATTTTGTCCTTAATACCTGTTTGAATGCTTTTACTCTCTTTTTAAAATTGTTCTTATAACTTTTATTAGCCTCCTTTCTATTTCCAGTTTGTCTGTAAGTTTTAACTATATTTTCTTTAAAATTAAAATTTGTCTTTTGTTTGTTGTCCTCAGTCTGTTCGTTTGTTTTGTCTAATAACATCAAAATGTTCCTTTCACTCTGTCCATCCACATCAACATTCATCCTATTTTCTTGAATTTCACTTAATACTAATTTTTCTACATTTTGACTCTCTTCCTCCACATCTTTCTCTAAAATTTGGGTCTGTTCCTCCCCACTGTTATTCTCTGTTCCTTCTACCTCATCAACTTGTGACTGACTGTCAATAATAAGAACCTCTTTTTCTACTTCAGAATTCCCTTCATCCAACTTGTTAATTTTTTGAATAAAGTGCTTTTCTAAGTTTTCTCCTGCTTTATTTATCCTACTTTCAACTCTTTCATTTTCTATTTGAATTTTCTCTAATTGGTTCATCAAATTGTCCACCTTTTTATTTAATTTAACTTCTAAATTTTTAATGTCGCCTCTTAAATTTGTCTCTAATTTTCCTAATTTGTCCCCCATTTCCCTTTTTAAATTTGTCTCTAAATTTCCTAATTTATTACTTTGCTCTTCCATTTTTTGATTCATATCCCCCCTTAAATCTCTACCCTGTTCTTCTATTTTTTGATTGATATTTCCAATATCCCCAGTTAACTTTGTTACAAAATTTCCTAATTTATTACTTTGCTCTTCCATTTTTTGATTCATATCCCCCCTTAAATCTCTACCCTGTTCTTCTATTTTTTGAAAACTGACATAATTGCAGAGATATTGTGAAATAATTCAAATGGACTTGAAAATAAAATAAAACTGGTTTATTTAATATGTTGTCTAATTTCACTAACTATATATACATGGGAGTACTTTCGGTATTTCTACCATCCTCAGCCAAAAGCATAAGAGATAAGACTAAGTTAATTTTCAGAATGTCAGCCTCTCGAGGAACCCATTACCCTCCCTACTGGTGTTCCCCATGACGTCAGACATTCCTAACTAAGCTAAATTGTCAAGCTGTGAGATATTTTATGACAAGGCGGTCCCCATATTTCAAATGTGTGACCCCTTCTAAGATCTAGGTATAAAGCATTAACAATGAACAGGCGAATAATATAACATTAACAAATCAAAAATAATTGGTTCCAGTTACAACTTAATTAAAATTATTATACTGTAAATTATATAAATATATCTATTGGCAAGATTCAGATAAATCATATATATATATATATATATATATATTGGTAAATTCTATGTATATTTAAACGTACCTGTGCACATCGACTGGAGGGTCATATTATTGGTGACAGTAAAGGGGAATATTTTAGATTGGTTTGGTCGTTCATACAATTTCCATTTTTTAAAGTTCTGTTTATTTCTAATATTTCTAATGAGTTGAGCAATGTGCTTTTTTCGCAGAAATGAAGGTATTTTATGCCTGTGTCTTTATCAAACGTATGTTTGTGTTGGTTGATGTGTTGTGCAAATGTTGATTTTGTTATGTTGTGTGTTGTGTCCATGTTAGTATCTATTTCTGATATATGTTCTTTGAGTCTTTGTTTGAATTGTCTCCCAGTTTGTCCTGTATAGATTAGGTTGCAAGAGTTGCAATTTAATTGATAAACCCCACTCTTTTCTTCTGTTTTTATTCGGTCTTTCGTATTGTTAAGGTGTTTGTAAAGTGTCCTATTTGTTCTGAAACTAACTTTGAAGTTTTCTTTTTTAAGAATATTGCCTATTTGTTCAGAAATTTTCCCGTAATAGGGTAAGCTTACCCATTTCTTTGTTTCTGTTGTGTTTATTCTGTCTAGTTTGGAGATATCTTTTAAATTGATTTTGTTGGTTACTTTTTTTCTAATTTTTTCTATTGTATGTTGTTTGTTTCTATTGAATGTTAATACGAAACATTCAATTTTTGAAAAAATAGAAATATACGACCTTTTAAAATTATGCACTAGCCAAAATTATTTCATGTTCAATGAACAAATATATGAACAAAAAGACGGACTAGCCATGGGCTCCTGCTTGTCCCCCCTATTAGCTGACATTTTCATGGACCACTTAGAGAAACTCATCTTACGGGAAACGATACACAATGATAAAATTAATTTCTGGTACCGTTATGTTGATGACATATGTATCTTATTTAATGGTTCTAATAGACAAATTAAGCAACTCTTTGACTTTGTAAATAATATTCATGAAAAAATAAAATTCACCATAGAATTAGGGGGTGACAAATTAAATTTTCTAGACTTAAATTTAAAAATAAATAATAATAAACTTGAATACAACATCTACAGAAAACCGACAACCACAGATTCAATTATACACAATACATCGAACGCTCCTATATCACATAAACATGCGACATTTTACTCATTCTTCCATAGAGCTTACACAATACCACTAAACGTGACAGACAGAAACAAAGAAATAGATATAATCAACAACATAGCCATAAAAAACGGATACAAACAACATACAATAGAAAAAATTAGAAAAAAAGTAACCAACAAAATCAATTTAAAAGATATCTCCAAACTAGACAGAATAAACACAACAGAAACAAAGAAATGGGTAAGCTTACCCTATTACGGGAAAATTTCTGAACAAATAGGCAATATTCTTAAAAAAGAAAACTTCAAAGTTAGTTTCAGAACAAATAGGACACTTTACAAACACCTTAACAATACGAAAGACCGAATAAAAACAGAAGAAAAGAGTGGGGTTTATCAATTAAATTGCAACTCTTGCAACCTAATCTATACAGGACAAACTGGGAGACAATTCAAACAAAGACTCAAAGAACATATATCAGAAATAGATACTAACATGGACACAACACACAACATAACAAAATCAACATTTGCACAACACATCAACCAACACAAACATACGTTTGATAAAGACACAGGCATAAAATACCTTCATTTCTGCGAAAAAAGCACATTGCTCAACTCATTAGAAATATTAGAAATAAACAGAACTTTAAAAAATGGAAATTGTATGAACGACCAAACCAATCTAAAATATTCCCCTTTACTGTCACCAATAATATGACCCTCCAGTCGATGTGCACAGGTACGTTTAAATATACATAGAATTTACCAATATATATATATATATATATATGATTTATCTGAATCTTGCCAATAGATATATTTATATAATTTACAGTATAATAATTTTAATTAAGTTGTAACTGGAACCAATTATTTTTGATTTGTTAATGTTATATTATTCGCCTGTTCATTGTTAATGCTTTATACCTAGATCTTAGAAGGGGTCACACATTTGAAATATGGGGACCGCCTTGTCATAAAATATCTCACAGCTTGACAATTTAGCTTAGTTAGGAATGTCTGACGTCATGGGGAACACCAGTAGGGAGGGTAATGGGTTCCTCGAGAGGCTGACATTCTGAAAATTAACTTAGTCTTATCTCTTATGCTTTTGGCTGAGGATGGTAGAAATACCGAAAGTACTCCCATGTATATATAGTTAGTGAAATTAGACAACATATTAAATAAACCAGTTTTATTTTATTTTCAAGTCCACTTCTATTTTTTGATTGATATTTCCAATATCCCCCCTTAATTCTTTTCCCTGTTCTTCTATTTTTTGATTGATATTTCCAATATCCCCAGTTAACTTTGTTAACACAACACGGAGCCATTCCATATCAGGAGCAGCAATGCCCTCTTTTTCTTTATCTTTATTTACCCCCTCCCCTTGCGACTCCTCACCTGTACCCTGCATGGACTCCATTGCGGCTGGAGTCTCCCTTTCTCTATCTTCCGATAACTCCATATCGGATCTTTCCTCCGAACTTGACCCTTCCTCTCTACTTTCCTCCTCTAATCTTCTCGCTAGTCCTCTGGTAATTGGCATTTTCTTACTTTACTAAATATATAATTACTAAACAAAAACAATGTTATATAAAATAGTAACCTTCTTTTGAAGTTGGCAAAAAAAAATATTATTTCTCAAAATTAAATGTAACCCTTATTTGTCTCTATTCTATCCTTTTCATCTTTTTCAACCTGTTTCCCTACTTTAATTAATATAAAAAAAAATTCTCCCATCAAGGTTTTGCCAAAATATGATGAGGCTTTGTGGCGAAAATCGTCCACACAAGGGATATGCCAAAAATGTGATAATAACTTGTTTGCTACCACATTTCCTGTAGAAATTTGATCTCTTTTGTTTATTTAAATTTTGATTTCTACAGTAGTTTGCCGAAAATTGCCCTAAAAAAATATTATCAATAATTTAAGACGTGCAATTTTTAAGAAAGTACACGTATACAACGAAAAAAAATTCAATTAAACAAACTTTACACTTGGATTCACAAAGAGATACCAATTTTTAATAATTTTAAATAATATTAATTTCTAATCCAAAGGTTTTTCAAATGATACTACTACTGGGCCAACAGGGAAGATGAATAGAATAGAATTTGAAGAGGACAAATAATTGGGTTATTATCTATATTTACATATTTAAATTTAAAAAAAACTTATTTGAACAAACAAAACAAAAATTTACAATGGCACAAAAACATTAAATTAATACTTAAAAAACTATTTCTTTTTTTATTTGGGCATATTGAAAAATATATATTATTAATTGTACCTTCTCGACGCCTCTACCACAAAAACCAGACCCCGTCAACTCTTCACTTTAATTCCACCCCAGTCAACTTTCATCTAATTGTTCAACTTCATTTTTATTTAAAAAAACATATCAAAACACATGCACCGTTTAAGAGCTAGCTCACGACTCCATTACATTTTACACTATTTCACAGCTGTTTTTTATATGTTTTCTTGTTTTGTTTCTCAAACACCTTGATATATATCTAATATATATATGATATTAGATTATAATAAAAAAATTACCTCTTTTCATTAAAATATTCATTAAAAAAATGTTCCGTAGTGTACATCACATATATACTGATTAAAAATTTGGTTATTTACATGTTAAAATCAGTCAATGTGATTCTCCACAAAAATTTGATATTGGCAGCTTAGTATGACTCCATAGGAGTAGCATGGCGGTATAGAAAAAAACATTTAGACATAAGTTTTTGAGATATTCAAATTTATCGATTTTTTGAATTATTGCCATTTTTGGGGAGGGTTTGGTTTGGCAAAAATCAATCTTTTGACGCGAGATTCGTAATTCGTAACAAACATGCTTTTTTCATTTGATTTAAAACGAATTAGTTACTTGAAACGAAATATAAAAAAATCGTACTTCAAAACGCATAAAATTTACATTAAAAAAAACCGCCGTTACTAAGTAGTGATCAATTATTTTAACGCATTTTTGGACTTATGTTGATGCCTTCGGCCTGAAAATCACTCATTTTCATTGATCCGAGGTGGTCAAGTGTCATGCCATGTCGAGTTGGCATGGAATTACCCATAGTCTTAAAGGCTCGATCTGTCCTTTCACCAAGAGCATTTTCAAATAAACATTCAACCATCCAATTAATTTTTATTGCAGATTTCATTTGTAGTATGTTGGATACTTTGTGTATTAATTTTGGTTTCACATCCAGTAAGAAACACGTCAAATCATTGCATTTGTTTGAGCGAATAAAATAGGATTCCAAACGACTAGCAAAGGCACTTTCATATTGTACAATATTATCAGAAGGGGCCAGAGCTAATAATGCGTCCTTGGTCGGTTCCTTTGAGGATGAATATTCCCTATGACAGACTGATTCATGCCGTTGTCCGTGATAATCGTTTTCAAACCATCCTCCGCAAGATGAACATAAAAATATTTTTTTCCTTGGTGGTTCTACATCCAATATCTCGTCGATATTTCTCTTACAGTTGAACTGATGAACATTGCGTTTTTTCCAAGATGGAAAAATGGTGTCACACTTTGTACACTTGAACACTGTTTAATAGTCCAAGGAGGAGTCTGCCTATATATAATCAAAAGAAAACAAAAACAATTGTGAGAGAAGATTGTGATCCCGCTCATGAAAACAGGTTCTTAAAAAGACCAGAGAGGGGGGAACTAGGTGGGGGTAAGAAGATTATATGAAGTGAAAAAAAGTAGAGAGACCAGTTGTCGCAATGGAGTTGTATCTAGTGACAGAGTTTGCTCTCAACAAGTCCAAGACCAAGGTCATCAAGGTGGGACTTCTCAACCAATCACCAGTAGTGGTATTTTGCCACAAGAAAGTATCAATTTATTTGGACACGGCAGATTGGACAGAACTCTCCACCAACATAGGACCTATTCAAAACTACATCAACCCCAAAGGAAGAAAAAGACCTCTCCAAGACTCACTTCGGATACGCAACATAGTATTCAAATTTGGACTCACTGGAAGAAATCGAAGTGTGAGTATATCAAATTCATACCCATGGGTAACAATGTGTCTGAATAGTCCTTCTCCTTACATGTCGGTGTCGTCTCAGCCAGAAATCAAGCTCAATAAAAGTGAAGTGATATTTATGCTCAAGTCTTGTGAGAAAATAGACTATTCTTTAAAACTTTTACTATCAGTAATATCAAAATGCTTTGAATTTTTTTCATTACCAACATCAGCTGAAGAGTCTATAGTGAATTTAAACACTGTAGACTGGAATGAAATGTGTGCATTATTTATGAATAAATGATCATAATCATACTTGTTTATTTCTTATTCCTATTTTTTTTTTACAATTTTTGAGGTTTAAAAAAAAAAAAAAATAAAAAAATTTGGTTGAATTTAAATTTATTATCAACATTATTTTACACAATATATACAATTTTTCTTCATCGGTGGTGGACCATCGATTTGATCATGAGATGTATTGAAGTGATGGTTGCATCGACGGCACAATTGGAATCTTGGATCCTCACGCCAATCTTCAGGTAGGTTGTTCCATAAATATTCAATTGCATAGTCATAGAGATGAAGCAGTAATGCAGGTGGTAAGTTTTGAAGATGTACTGGATCCAAATTCCAGATATTAGTTTGAGAAAGTTTTTCCAAAGCTTGATCCATTCTAGCACTGACTAAACCAGTAACATCGGGGGCTGTGTCTTTTATGGTACATGTGTGAGCATACCGTCTGATCTATATCACATTTTAGCTTGCATACACACATAGCGGTATTATTCAAATGTCTCACAAAGCCATGAAATGCCAACACTTTATTAGATTTACGAAAGGTTTTTTGACGAACCTCTTCATTGTACAAATCTGTCTTGGATGGGTGTTTACTTATCCACTCCTCCAACTTGAAGGCTTGATTAAGAGAACAAGTAGAAGAGGTTCCTCCATGAAAACTACAGATAGACTCATGTTGGGGTAACTTTTTCAAATTCGGACAGCCATAGTCGAGCAGATCATAAACTGGCTTTTTAACAATATTTTCAAGAAATGTACATTTTTCTAGTCCTTTCGCCCAAATAAATTTACATGAAGCAGTTGAAGTACATAAGAGTTCTTCCAGACGTAAATATTCTGTATCTCCATAGCACCATGGAATATTGTGAATGTGTTTTTTAACCCATAGATTCACACGACTACTTTCCAAAGATTCATCAACATTTTGAGGAGGGAGAAAAAACCAGTGGAGTGACTGACTGAGAGTGAGAACTGTCAACTCCTTCACAATAAAGCCACCTTCCCCTTGAAAACCTTGAAAATCCACAATCGCGAACTGATGTTCCATGTTTGAGGGTTAGAAATCTAATGATGAATCTCACCTTATACAAACTCATTTTATAGCTTCCTTACAAGACCGCTAAGAGGATTCAATTCAATTAATTTATCGTGAATTAAAAGGCAATAAGCTCGAGTGTGAGGTGGAAACGGTTGGGTTGCATGAAGATCTAGACGAATATCGACCGTAGCTACCTTCAATGTGTCTTCCTGACGTGATACATCAAGAACTATCATGGGGGCGATTTCACCAAAGTTCTTTCTCGACAGTAGGGGTTCACTATGATCCTTAGCATAGTAGCTCATTTGAAATCTTTGGTACATATCATAGAGAACAGCATATCGACCCTTATTGAAATCAAGGTTTAAATCATCGTATGGGAACATTTCACTATTCAAAAATAGTTTAACATTGAACAAGTTACAAGCGTCTAATTGACTGGTATCTTTTAACTTATTATCGACTCTGTCTGTCTGAAAGGCTATGATTATTCATCGGGGTTTTTCTAGAGCTGAACTAGTCTTGACACTCCATGTATTTTGTGTGTTTTCCGGTAAGGCAGGGTTTTCCGACAACTCTCATGAGCGGAAAGGGATAGTGAGTGTCTGATCTCTGTCTAATATTCTCAATAGTCGCATTCGCTGTTCATCAGATACTTTAATATTAGGAACTCTCCAATTTACCTTGTCTACTAAGTTGTACCTTGTCTTCCAAAGTCGAATTAGCGTCGCTCTTTGCACGGATAAGACATAGTTCATGCTTTGAATTGATTATCACTTTTTTGAAAGTCTCGAGAAAACCAATAAGAGTGCTAAGGGGGAGACATACATTAAAATGACCGTCTTTATCTATTGAAATAGCTCCATCTTTGAAAACTGACATTATTGCAGAGATATTGTGAAATAATTCAAATGGACTTGAAAAATAAAATAAAATTTGTTTATTTAATATATTGTTTAATTTCACTAACTATATATACATGGGAGTACTTTCGGTATTTCTACCATCCTCAGCCAAAAGCATAAGAGATAAGACTAAGTTAATTTTCAGAATGTCAGCCTCTCGAGGAACCCATTACCCTCCCTACTGGTGTTCCCCATGACGTCAGACATTCCTAACTAAGCTAAATTGTCAAGCTGTGAGATATTTTATGACAAGGCGGTCCCCATATTTCAAATGTGTGACCCCTTCTAAGATCTAGGTATAAAGCATTAACAATGAATAGGCAAATAATATAACATTAACAAATCAAAAATAATTGGTTCCAGTTACAACTTAATTAAAATTATTATACTTTTAATTAAGTTGTAACTGGAACCAATTATTTTTGATTTGTTAATGTTATATTATTCGCCTGTTCATTGTTAATGCTTTATACCTAGATCTTAGAAGGGGTCACACATTTGAAATATGGGGACCGCCTTGTCATAAAATATCTCACAGCTTGACAATTTAGCTTAGTTAGGAATGTCTGACGTCATGGGGAACACCAGTAGGGAGGGTAATGGGTTCCTCGAGAGGCTGACATTCTGAAAATTAACTTAGTCTTATCTCTTATGCTTTTGGCTGAGGATGGTAGAAATACCGAAAGTACTCCCATGTATATATAGTTAGTGAAATTAGACAATATATTAAATAAACAAGTTTTATTTTATTTTTCAAGTCCATAGCTCCATCTTTCTTCGGCATCATCCATCCTGCATTGCCTAACCCACTCACTTCGTTAGGTGATAAAGAGACATACTCTTTTAGAGTACTCACAATTCCTGGACTTCGTACTTTATCAATTTTCACACCATTCAATTCATAGCGAATTTCATCAAACATAAATGCAAAGGCATTATTTGACAATTTTGCACTCGATGAAGTCATTCGTTTATCAGCACCCTAGTTCTGAATAGAGCCTTCCAAATCAATATAACTAGCACATGGTAATATATACAAATCTTGCTGGTGAATAGGGATTCGAATCTCATCAGAATTCTTTAAATTTGTAGAATTAAAAGGGTTGTAAGTGTGGACTGCAGCTCTGTGATACTATCATCAAACCGAAAGTCCTCTGTAATATCTAAAATATCATTCATTGTCGTTTCACTTTCAAACCTAAACTTTTCAAAAATTGAATGTTGCCTGGTGTCAGGTGTCTCATGTACGGTCTCGTACTAATGGGTCTAGGATGTGGTCGAATACTTATATACCCAGGTCTAAAGTCAATCGCCATTCTTCTTTATGTGATTTCTGTATCGTTATAGTTTCGTTTCTAAGGTTGATTGGATGACCGTCTTGGTCTACTATCCGTAATGTAATGTTGTCAACGGATTTTGTGCTAACTCCTAAATATACAATGGGTGATGGTGTTTCGACAATTTTGTACCCTGCCTCGACAGTTGGATAGAATTCATACAATGTGTGAACCGGTTTTCCATTTCGACATGCACCGTAAACTATATTACATTCAATAGCAATTGTATTGACTTTAACCATGTTTACGATCACGGGTGAGGTATGATAGTCATCTCCGGGGTGTAAAGTACGCTTATCTTCATCCAAGCTGTCATCCCATCCCAATAAGGGTCCAATAGAATTTTTTATATTAAAATATACAGTTTTTTTACACCGTAATTCTGATTTTAATATATTATTATTAGCTCGGATTATAACATGATCGCCTTTCCTTCTAAACATCATCTGTTCTTGCAAATAATCCCCAAGTGCTTCCAACTAATATGTCCCCATCGGTATTTTAATTTTTTCATCACCAAAATAAAACATATCATTCTCACCATCAATAATGTTGGGAATAGAATTATATGTTGTAAAACCTAAAAGCCCAATCGAGTACTCTCCATTTGATAGGTCTATTGTAGGAAAAATGTCTGCACTTAATACGTTCTCAGTGCCCGTAAGGGTAAAGGTATAACTCATGACTGCATCTAAGACTAACACAAATTTTCATTATAAAGGAACTGGATACATAAGTGACCACAATATGGAGTGTTCCAATCCTGATACCGGTTTCGATTGTATTCAATTGAGCATCCTTTCAGGTATTTGAGTATTTCGAGTGGAGATGGTAGATTACCATACGAGTCGAAATACTTTATTTTATTGTCACGCTTTACATAGCAGACCCAATGTGAGCCGGGTTCACTGACTCTATTAAGGTTCACAATGGCAGATTTATATTTTTTTGGTGTCCTCGGTAAGGTGTCCTTCACCTCTGAAATGACACAAGTTTTTAGCATATTTTTCAAGATCTACATTTGTAAGAGCTCTATTTGGAAGTCACATCAGATTTTTATATGGTCTCACGTATAATCCGTATCCGTTTCTGTATGGTCTTACGTAAAGTCCTTGACCTATTTTTTGTCCTTCAATTGTCCTATTATGTCTTTTCATCTCTTCCAATTTAGCCTTTGCATTTTGGACATCGCTTACAGTTTTTGCTATAGCTGACGCACCACCTGCTGAGCTACCGAGAGCAGATAATCCTGCAAATAGTGGTACGAGAAATGGTAATACCCCACAGGTTTTAGGCAAAAGGAGCATCCTCGGGGTTTTTGTAATTTTCCATTTTTGCAAATACCGTTTTGCTTTTTTCAATGATAAAGCAGAAGCCCTATCAATAGGTAAATGACAACCTACTCGTGCAGCTTTTATAAGTTTACCAAACGATCCTCGAAGTCCAGACCCCATTTTGACTTTAGCCTTCATGGTATTTGTTATAGTCCAAGCAGCTGCCTTCTCCCCCCACTTTGCGTCCTTAGATCTGACTCTCTCCCAAGCTTTATCTGCTAAGATTCTGTCTGCTGCGTGTCTCTGAGATAAATTATTAGTTTTTGAATTGGAAATATCGTGTTCACGACAGGCTTCATCTAATGGATTAATACCCGTATCACCTCGAGCTAAGCGATCTTGTAACTTAGTACCGGGTCCACAATAATTATATCCTGGAATGTGTGCTTCAAATGGTAGCTTGTTGATGAGAGCGTTTACTACACTGCCTCCTATCTTTCGTTTCATACTGAAATGAGAGGATCATGCTCTCAATTTATATATACAGCGGTTTCACTAGAGGTTTCATTTGCCGAAATGCATTTGGAGCCTCAACCTTTACAACTGAAAGTTGTTGACCTTCTTCCTCACCAGGAAAAAGATGAAACCATAAGACTTTTACCACCAAACCCTCTAATCATTGTTTGTGGAGCTACAGGATCGGGGAAAACCAATTTGGTCATTAGCCTCCTTCTTGATGAAAATGGACTTTGTTTCGAAAATCTCTACATTTACTCTCGATCTTTATCACAGGCGAAATACACCTATTTAAAAAAGGTAATGGACATGGTTCCCGAAATAGGATATTACACTTTTGATGATTCCGAAAGTGTGATACAGCTGGAAGATGCTAAACATAATTCTGCTTTTATTTTTGATGATATTAGTCTCGATAAACATAATATAATAAGAAAGTATTTTAGTATGGGACGACACAAGTCTATATTCCCTATTTACATTGGGCAGACATATGCGCAAACACCAAAGCACTTAATTAGAGACAATGCAAATTTTTTAATACTTTTCAGACAAAATTTGTTAAATTTAAAACATATTTATTAGGATCACGTTAGTTCGACAGATGTTACATTTGATATGTTTCAAAAGATGTGTGAACTATGTTGGGACAGTGACCCCTATGGGTTCTTTGTCCTTGATAAAACTCGAGAGGCAGACAAGAGGAGGTACCGACAGGGCTTTGACACCTTTATATTGATGTAAGTGTACCGCAGCAGCTCAGTTTAAAATGAAACGTTCAGTAGTACGAGATATTATCAAGACCTCTAAAGGTTTGAGAAAAAAGTTCAAATCATTCAAGAAGGGGGCTCTAGAGACTCATGAATCACTAGAGAAAACATTCGAACCAGTTACAAAACCACTGCTACAAATAACGGAAACTCTGAAACAAGCACCTACCAAATCGATAATCGACACTCGACCATTCCCAAAAATAGAGAAATCTGAAATATATCCGCAAGAAGAAAAAATCATCACACCAATCAGTGGAAAACCAAAAACTCAACTCTATACTCCTTCATTCACTACACCTAGGAGGGAAGAAGTCCCTTTTGAAGAAGAAGTCTTTGAAAGTTCATCACCACCTATTACACCTGTAGAAGAAGCACAACTTTTGTCCCAGACTGCGCTAGGTAGAGATGCAGTAGAAAGAATCATTGAATCATCCAATATTGGTCCATTTTTGCGCCCATATATTAGAAAGTTTCTTAGTGGAGATACAAAGGACTTTGACACTCGCTATGGACTTCGCTTTCTACCCAGCGGTGGGTTAACGTTAGGTGACGCTAGCGTCCGGGTGGATCACAATGATTTAGAAATTAAAGACAAATTTTATAAGCTTTTAAAGGAGAGGACCGATTCAGACAGGTTGAAGCTGGAGGAGTTCTCGATGTCAACCATAGGCGAATAATCAATTTAGGAGAAGGAATGGATGGATCAGATGCTGCTTCCAGAAATTATGTCGATTCTCGAATTTCAAGTTTTTCTCAGTCAGGAAGCAAAATTGACTTTAATGCTAAAAGGCTAATACATGTAGAGGATCCATCGGACCCATCTGATGCAGCTACGAAAGGATATGTGGACAGATCGGCAAGGTTCTACACTGATCTCAAAAATTGCCTGGAGCGTATATCAATGGGAGTAAGAAAAGACTAGTAAATGTCAGCCCTCCCATAGATTCTAATGATGTAGTCACACTGAATTATCTTCAAAGAGAATTGGCTTACTTGGTCAAGAAAATTGATAATTCTGGATACGTAACTCTTCAGCATCTTCAACGAGAACTGTCGAAATATATGCTAAAAAAGCAGAACCATGATGCTTAAATTAGAGTGAGACAATTGATTTAGTATTAGTCTGATAGAGTTTGTCATGGGGAATATACTTTCAAAACCTTACACACCAAGAGAAGTTGTCGTTAGTGAACTCCATAAACCAGCCCGTGTTAATTACCCTCGAAGTAAAGTGCTTTTAAAAGGAGTGGACGATTTGTGGGAGGCAGATTTAGTCGAGATGGTGCCCTATTGGCGAATTAATAAAGGCTTTAAATATTTATTGGCTGTAATCGATGGCTTCTCGAAATATGCCTGGGCAATACCATTGAAGCGAAAGACAGGACCAGAAGTTATACAAGCGCTAGAGACTATATTTCTCGAGAGTAAACGTATACCTCAAATATTGCTTACAGATGAAGGACGTGAATTTTATAATACTATCTTCTAGACTCTTATGAAAAAAATAATAATCAGCACTATTCTACATACTCTGGAAAGAAGGCTTTGATTGCTGAACGATTTAATAGAACATTAAAAGGACACATGTGGAAAATGTTCACCTTGAATGGAAATCATAAATATGTCGACCTGCCCTGCTTTCAAGATATAATAATACAAAGCACCGTACAATACAAGCCACTCCGTCTGAGGTTGTCGCTAATAAGAAGCTTCAAAATGAGCTAATTGCCACTGTTTATTCAGCCCCCGCTACCACTATCAAACCTAAATGCAAGGAGGGGGATTATGTCCGCATATCAAAATTACGCAATGCATTTGCCAAAGGCTATCTTGCACAATTCTCACCTGAGATCTTCAAAGTTGTCAAGGTGCAATTTACAAACCCCATCACATACCTTTTACAAGATGCGAATAATCAAGACATATTTGGCGCATTTTATAAAGAAGAATTACAGATTGTAAAGGATCCTGGTGTTTATCTCATTGAAAAAGTTCTTCGACGAAAAGGGAATCGTATATATGTGAAGTGTTTCGGTTTGTCAGAAAAAATTGGGTCAATTTATCTCAATTAGTGTGAATATAAAAAAATTAAATCTTTTCAAATTATTTTATTTTATTTATTCTTTCCCCCTTCCCTTAGGGTGCTTATAAATCAATATCAATACGTTTTTAATCAGATTTTTATTATTTCAAAATATCGGTATTACATTGAATTCTCTACATTGAAAATTCTAAAAGATACTCCTGTCTTGATCCACGACCTTTATAAACCATATTTAGCTTGCCTACAAAAAATAAAAAAAAATATTGAGATACTAAATAATTTAAAAAAATTATCTAAGTCAAAAATTACGGCTTAAGCTTTTTTTTTATTACCTTCTGCATCTTTCAAATCATCATCGGTAAACATTTTAGTATATCTTTTTGGTAAAAAAAAAGTTTTCTGACCATCATTCCATCTTTGTGCGTTAAGGTCCTCATCTTCAATCACCGTTGCCATTATACTAAGACCATAAGTTATCTCAATTTTTTTCATGGTAAGAATTATTTTTCACCAATTGTTAATTCGGACATAGATATGACTTCACCACGCATTTTTGTGTTTAGTTTTCTTACAAGAGATGAAATCTAAAAAGGGGTTGAAAAATTTACATCGATCTGTGCCATCATGAAATTATTATCGAATTTCTTTACAGTATAAAAGTTTCTAAGACAATTTTAGAATATACCTTGGAAGCGCTAGAAGCAGAAGTGTTCATAATTGAAGGTTTGAGGATCTCAGACGAAAGACTGATATCAATTCGGGGAATTCAGAGGTTATATACTCGGATTTTACATTTCAAATTCATACAAGTTTCTTTTAGAAAGTAGGTTGGCACAAATCTCTGTTTGAGGGCTGAGATTTCATCATTTTTGGTTGTGTAAATAATAAAGTCAACATCGATTACAAATTATATATTTTTCAAAAATACATTAGATTACACTGAGAATTCAAAAAATTTCTTCGACCTTTAAAAGATAATTTCAGTTTGCCTGTAAAAAAAATTTTTTAGTAGATTTTCTTAAAAAAGTGACTTTTTTTTTTTAATTATTATTTTTTTTTTAATCACCTGAGGCTTCCAGCAATTCATCATCGGTAAACATTTCGGTATAGCGCTTCGGCAAAAAAATGCTTTTCAAGGTGTCGCTGGGATCGTCAAGATTGTCTTCAATAAATGTCGCGATGATACTGGATCCGTAAATCGTATTTATTCTTTTCATTGCAAGGATCGAATATTTCTCGTCTATTAATAATTCATTTATTGGAATGAATTCTGCTCTAGAAGCATTCAATTTTTGAACAAAAGCGTTCAAGTCACTTTCGTTACCAGTTTCGAGGTCCATGTTTGGCTAGATAATGAGGGGACCCGCTAGATTCCCTTCTTTTATGTATATTCTCGAGGAAAGCTTTGAAATTTGAAAATTCGAAGAAGAAATTTCAAAATTTGAAAAAGATCCCACTTTCATTTATGCAAAAGAGGACACGCTCGGATTGGTATGCAAATTAGTCCCCCACGAGGATGTCACATTTTTGACTCAGGCTTTCCCGCTGAAGGAGAACCCGGTTCTCACACTTTCTAAACTGAAAGTTCATTGACTGTATTGATTTCTCAGTAATACATTTTTCGCTCACCGTTTTTCGAAAAAGTTTCACTGAGATAGCAAAATAAAGTAAACCTGTTTGACACACTCACTGAAGGTTGAATGACGTCTGTGGTAGTACTAGACCAGCACAGAGGGCTTTAACTGGCTCAAGTCTGGCATTTCTACACTACTAGTCTGTAAGTACACTCTATCAATACATGCATTTACCCTAATATTAAATATAGGTAGTCTTTGGAAAATAACCAAGCAACCACGTGGCCATCCACCCTCTAGAGAAGCCCAATAGTTCCCATGCATTCAGTGATAACGACAAAGCCACTCTTCTCGCGCAGCATTTCGCCTCCGTTCATCATGAGAGCGCTTCGCTAGGATCCAATCACTTTTCTTCTACAGTATCCAAGAAAAGTAATAACTACTTCTCTAGCAATACTGGCCCCTATTCGGATCTTACTTGGACAAATTCCAGAGGAATTTCTAGAATAATGAAGAATCTAAAAAATAATAAAAGTCCGGGATTAGATGGTATCACAAATTTCATAATGAAGCAGCTTCCGCATAGGGGAATAATGTTTCTTACATCCTTAATAAATAGCATCCTTAGGACATCGTATTTCCCGGACGCTTGGAAGGTGGCAAAAGTAGTAGCCTTCCACAAAGCCGGTAAACCCTCGTACCTCCCTCTCAGTTACAGGCCCTTCAGTCTCCTCCCTAGCCCTAGTAAAGTCTGTGAAAAAATCATTAACGTTCGGATTCAAAGTTTTATCCAGAGCAAACACATAATACTAGACGAACAATTTGGGTTTCGAAAGAGCTTATCCGCATCCCATCAGCTAGATAGGTTAATTGAGAACATCACTGTAAATTTTAACATGAAAAAACACACAGGTATGTTACTACTAGACATACATAAAGCTTTTGATACAGTCTGGCATGCCGGTCTTTTGTATAAACTAATATCCTTGAACTTTCCTGATTACTTAGTTCCCATCATCCGTTCGTATCTACTCAACAGATATTTCGCAGTTCATATAGCACAGACAAACTCCCTTAATTTTAAAGTAGTAGCCGGTGTCCCTCAAGGCTCTGTGTTAGGCCCAACATTATTTAATTTATACATAAACGACATCCCACGGACAACAAACACGGACATATACCTTTCCGCGGACGACACAGCTATCGTTTCACACTCCTGGAGGACAGACACCATAACTCATAGACTAATGTCCGTCATGATGAACGGAGGCGAAATGCTGCGCGAGAAGAGTGGCTTTGTCGTTATCACTGAATGCATGGGAACTATTGGGCTTCTCTAGAGGGTGGATGGCCACGTGGTTGCTTGGTTATTTTCCAAAGACTACCTATATTTAATATTAGGGTAAATGCATGTATTGATAGAGTGTACTTACGATTCTTTTAAACGGGTTGTTTATTCTTGGAGAGATGATCTAGAGACTAAAAATCAATAACTGGATTGAGTGGGAATGGCCGCATAGCTTGTACTAGTTTCAATTGATCAACAGTTGACAGTGTTGCCAGTTCTACTCAGTTTAGGTATATTTTTGTATTAACCGTATTATCGATTGGTAATATTATATTTAAGTATATGATAAAAAAAAAAAAAAGAAGAAGAAAAAAAATATGCATGTGTATTTATGAATATTATTATCATATGTAAGAGTTGCGAGAAAAGAAAAATATGAAAAGAAATGTATTTGTAAATAATGTTAAAGAAAACAATAATGTTGTTAGGTGGTTATAAAAAAAAAAAAAATGTGTAAATGGTAATGTATTTTTTGTTTTTACCCAATGTCGGAGGATATGTGACAGTTCAAGCAACCGTCCCATGTATTATTTGTATAGAAAAGGGGGGGTTGTGAAAAGAAAATATGTAAAGTGATAAGAAAAGAATCGATATATTTCTAATCAGTCCCATATCGACTGACGGCAGAGGAAAGATACATTGTCAAGTGTAAATTTCTTATATGATTGAAAAAATAGTACTAATAAAATTATAATTATTAAAATAATAAATAATAAACAAATCATAACAAATAAAAAAATACAGGCATAAAATAAAACAAGAAGAATTAGGAGCCATGATAAGAGAAGAGAGAAAGGGGATAACAGCTGGAAAAGAGTATTGTTATGTTTAATACCCATATGCTATTAATAATAATTATTAGTAGCATATGTATATGTTTTCAATCAGAAGTTAAAAATACACAGAAAAGTATCGTTAAACAATTTTCCAATTATTAATTTATGCAAGCCCTAATAAATTGGCGAACGAGGAAAAGCTAAATGGCTAATAAAATTGTAAGTATACCGAGCTTTAGTACAGATCATTCGATTGAAGAGTACATTGAAGTGGTAGAAAATATTTTTGAAGCTGGAGAAGTCCCAGAGTCTACCAGAAGTAGACTTCTGCTGGGGCACATCGGACTACAGACTTACTCCAAGGTGAGGGCTCTGACAAGTCCCAAGAAGCCTCATGAGCTGACCTTCTCGGAACTTAAGGAACTTTTGGTAGGTCACTTTTGTCCAAAACCGATCATAATTGCAGAACGGTTCAGATTGTTAAAAAGAAGACAATTAGGTGAGTCTATCATTGATTTCTCTTGTGAATTAAAACGTCTTGCATTACATTGTCAATATAAAGAGTTTTTAGAGGATATGTTGCGTGACTTACTTGTCTTGGGCTTACGTTCAGAAGCAATCCAACAGAGGCTCTTATGTGAAAGGGACTTATCCCTGACTAGGGCCATGGACATTGCGTTATCACTAGAGAGTGTCTCAAGGGAAACGGATATTATCATTTCGGACAGTAATGGTGAACATGTGAAATGGATAAAAAAAGACAAGACCAAGAAAGTCACAACACGAAATAATATAGTTTGTTTTGCTTGTGGCAAAGAAGGCCACATAAGAAACGTTTGTAAGTTCAAAAATAATGTTTGTATAAATTGTAAAAAAATAGGCCACGTTCCTAGAGTTTGTAGACAGCAGAGAGTTGTAAAGCAAATAAATGAGGAAAATCTGAGCGAGGACGAAGAGAAAGAAGACCTTCACCATGTCCAAGTTTGCAATAACTTTGCTTCAGGTAAGAAAGCAGACGCTTTACTTATTAATGTAAGGATAAACAAATATCCTCTCACTATGGAAGTTGATACGGGAGCCTCGGTAAGCATCGTGAGCTTAATGGACGCAAGACAAATCTTCAAGAGTAGACAAGTACCGCTGGTGAAAACGGGAATTGTACTGACAACGTATACAGGAGAAAAAATATTCCCCGCAGGTAAGATCGTAGTGAGTCTTGATTATGAGGGGATCACATATAAGGCTGAACTGTACGTTGTAGAGGGCGGTGGCAGAGCCTTATTTGGACGAGATCTGTTGAGAAAAATACCGGTTGCTTGGCGGGCTATCAGAACAGTCTCCTCGAGCGCGAACTAGGAAGAGTCCTGAGAGAATTCAACGATGTGTTCGACACTACGCTCTGGAGGGTTAACGGCATTAAAGCTAAAGCTGCGTTAAAATAATTCGTTACCCCGGTTTATATGAAGGCTCGGAATGTCCCTTATTCGTTACGGAAGGGAATTGAGGAGGAATTAGATCGTTTAGAAATACATGGTGTAGTAGAGAAAGTTCAGCACAGTGACTGGGCCACGCCCATTGTTCCAATAATGAAACCTTCTGGGAAGCTTAGGATATGCGGAGATTTTAAGGTTACGCTAAATCCTTGTCTGAAGGTACCAGAGTATCCATTACCTAAAATCGAGGATATATTTGCGAAGCTCGGTGGAGGACACACATTTACAAAAATTGATTTACGTGACGCTTACCTCCAATTAGAACTGGAGGAAGATACAAAAAAACTTGTAACCATTAACACGCATAAAGGTCTCTATCAGTTTAACCGGCTACCGTTTGGAATAGCATCTGCTCCGGCTATATGGCAAAAGGTTATGGATGAGGTGTTAACAGGCACACAGGCTATGTGCTACTTAGATGACATTATACTAAGTGGTTCGTCTGTGTCAGAACATATTACTAATCTGAGGGAGGTGTTGAACGTTTTGAGAGAAAGAGGAATAAGGGTAAATAAAGAGAAGTGTGAATTTTTGAAAGAGAGTATTCGTTATTGTGGTCACATAATCGACGGGAATGGCCTGCATAAGACTGAGGAAAAGGTGGAAGCTATATTGAAGGCTCCACAACCCACCAATAGCTCGGAATTGAAATCATTTTTGGGCTTACTGAATTATTACCATAAGTTTTTGCCAAATCTATCAACAACCCTTGCACCTCTTCATGATTTATTTTAAAAAAATAAGAAATGGGTTTGGGACAAGGCGTGCGCTGAAGCATTCAAAAAGTCTAAAGCTATGGCTACTTCAGACATGGTGTTGACTCACTACAACCCAGAATTACCCCTAATCCTGGCCTGTGATGCATCACCTTATGAACTGGGGGCAGCATTATCCCAAATTACTGAAGAATGAGAAAAACCGATGGTGTTTGCCTCACGAACGTTGACTGCTAGTGAAAAGCAGTATGCGCAGATTGACCGAGAAGCTTTAGCTCTAGTGTGGGGAGTGAAGAAATTCGACCATTATCTCAGGGGAAGAAAATTTAAAATAATAACAGATAATAAACCTCTGAGATCAATTTTTGATCCAAAAAGGGGTATACCATCGACAGCGATGGGGGATGTTGCTAGGAGCACACCGCTATGAGATAGCCCATAGGAAAAGCCATCTCCATGGGATCGTTGATGCCTTATCTAGACTGCCCGTGGATAATGGCCTTCAAGAAGAAAACGAGGACACTGGCAGTTGTTTTACTGTTTACAAATTAGAAGAGGATGGCGTAATCACCAGCAGGTTGGTACGTCAGGCCGTGAGGAATGACCCAGTACTTTTTAGGGTGCAGGAATTTACTCTCAGGGGCTGGGAGAAAACAGAAGACCCACTGTTAACACCATATGCTTCGAAGAAGAGTGAGTTAACAAGCGAAGAGGGTATATTATTGTGGGGTAGGAGAGTAATTGTACCAAACAAGTTTCGCAAAGAAATTTTGGACGAACTACATTCCGGACATGTGGAAGAAAGGAGGATTAAGGAGCTGGCGCGGTCTTTGTATGGTGGCCCGGGCTGGACAAAAGCATTGAAGACAGAGCAAAAGGTTGTGAGGGGTGCCAAGATGTGAGAAACAACCCAGTGAAGGTTAGAATCCATCCATGGGAGTACCCCGAGCATCCATGGCAGCGGTTGCATGTGGATTTTGCAGGTCCATTTTTGGAGTTTAACTTCTTGATCACTATAGATAGCTTTTCAAAGTGGCCAGAAGTTAAAATCGTGAAGAGTACTTCAGCTGATAATACTATAGCCTGTTTAAGAACCCTATTTAGCCAATTTGGTATTCCGGAACAGTTGATTACCGACAATGGGCCACAGTTTATGTCAGTGGAATTCAGCAATTTTCTGAAAAGCAACAATGTTCAACATATTCGGAGTGCACCTTACCACCCCGCCAATAATGGGCAGGTGGAGCGGTTTGTGCAGACGCTGAAAAGGGACTACTGGCTGCTGGGGGAGAAAATATGGAATTACAAAAGAAACTTGACCGACTGCTGTTCAAATACAGGATCAACCCACATAGTACGACCGGGCAACCACCTTGTGTTCTGCTAATGGGGCGCCTACTCCGCACGAGACTGGATTTGCTGAGACCTAGCGTGCGACAGCGGGTTAGGGAAAACCAGGAAAAAGTGGCGCAACGATCCCAACAAGATGGTTACCTCTAGGTAGGGTGTGCGGTGCTAGCTCGGGACTACCGATCAGGGAACAAATGGCGAAGGGGGAAGGTTGTCCAAGTGCTGGGTCCGAGGTCATAACATGTTGACGTAGGTGACACCACACCATGGAGAAGGCACGCAAACCAATTAGTAGCTATGAGAGAGGTTGAAGACGGAAGCAGTCAGGGTGAGAAGCAGAGGACACCGGAGCGGGGCCAGGATGCCAAAGCCAATCAAGAGAGAAGCTGGATATCAACATGGATGGGACCTCCCGCCACCTGCAGCTCCAACGTGCCCGAACCTGCCGCTGTGGGACCTGCACTGAGGAGGTCTTCCAGGCTGAGACGGGTACCATCCCGCCTCACCTACCCCATCCATCCCTAGGGGGGAAGGATTGTTATGTTTAATACCCATATGCTATTAATAATAATTATTAGTAGCATATGTATTTGTTTTCAATCAGAAGTTAAAAATACACAGAAAAGTATCGTTAAACCATTTTCCAATTATTAATTTATGCAAGCCCTAATAAGTATGAAGACAGTCTCTGATTGGAATCTGAACACGTAGTGTGGGACAGATTTCCGACTCCAGGTGTGGACCACCTGTTTTTTTGCTATACAGCAAATTCATTTTTGATATAATTATTTTATAATGTTACAGTAGTGCAGTCTATTAGAAGAGGAGAGGTGATACAATGTCTCATTGTATGGGTGTAACCTTGGTATTGTAGCTGGAATGGTCGATGGGGACGATATGACTGGATAAAGGACCGCATGGACACAGACGCACCATTTTGAAATACACAAGGAGAGGACGACTTCGAACATCATGTTTGGATGAGTACACTCCAGATTTCACCATTAACCATAAATAATATCTAATATGCCTAAAATAAATTTTAAATAATAAATTTGTATAAGTTACATAAAAAAAAAGGAAATGAATGCGCAATAAAGAACGATAAGTGATAGCTATTAAGTATAACCCAAGAAACTCGCAACCCATCATCTATTTATCAGTTCAACTCTAGACCTAACTTTGTTAACATATCAATTCTCTTGCTCCGTATTTTAATTTCTAACTTTAGTTTTTTACTTTAATTTCAATTATTTATTAATTAGACACCATTCAAATATCAAGTGATAACTTCTTTGTCTACTTTTTTTTTTTTATTAATTTATACTTCAATTTTAATATGATTTCTTTTATTCAAATCCTACAAAATTTTTCTTTTAACAAACAACCTTCCCATGTCATATAGTTCAGGTACATTTTTATTTATTTATACTATAATTTTTTTTATTCTTTTTGACAGAACTTCGATGACACTTATAATTTTTCTTACGTTCAATATCTTATTTATTTATTTCAAATTTAATTTCATTTATTCATTAGAGATTTTTATTTACAATATAATCCAAGACAAGCAATTTTCACTACAAAATTTCCATCGGTTAGATACCTATTATTTTCTTTCTTTTATATTTATAATTTAATTTTCTGTTTTCTTTTCTCCGAAATCTGTGAATATTATTTATAATTATTTTTCTATTTATTGGTTCCTTTATTTGACTAATATACCATGTCTTACTATTTTTAAACTTATTTCTGTTACTATCATTTCTGAAGTTATGTTTTTTTTTCTTGTTATGATTATGTTTACTTTCATATTTATTCAAATTTAATTTCCGATATCCGATTTTTTTTGAATTCTTACTTTTATTTATTTTATGTCTTTTCAAGTTTGGGATTTTTTTATGATATAATATTTTTATTTTTCTACAATTATCATACTTATGTTTTTTTATAACAATACCATTAGTTATTACGGTTTTAATAAATTTAAATTTGTCTAGCTTCTTATTGATTTTTATTTTCTTCTGTGTTTCATTATTTTCCTTCCTATATTCTCTCCTATTCACTTTACTTCTTTACTTTGACTTATTTTTATTTTTAATTTATTTACCTCGTCTATTTTATTTTCATCATTTGTTATTAATTTATTTCCATAATTATTCTGAACATCTTCAAAGTCCGTTTCATTCTCCACTATATTTTCATCCGTGTTATTATTTTGTTTGTCAGTTTCACTTATTTTTTTATTATCGTTCGTACTACTTTTTATCATTTGATCCATTTTATTAGTTATCTATTCCGTTTCTACTATTCGTTTATTACCAAATTCCTCAATATTTTTATTCATTTTATCAATTTCGTTATTAGTTGCTTCAATTTTTTTTTTTAATTCGGAAGTACTTTTTTCACTTTCTTTTAATTCAGAGAGACTATTTTCATTTTGTTGTTTTATTTCAGACAAATTATTTTCATTTTGGGCTATTAATTGCTGAAGCATATTAATTATTTGATCTTCCTTACTCTCTTCTATCATTTGGTCAATTACATTAATTATTTTTTTACTAGCTGCTAATTTCTTATTATAATATTCCTGCCTCTGTTTGTCTATCTGGGCACTTTCACTATTTGTTTGGGCAATTTCATGATTCATTAATTTTATTTTATTTTCGAATTCATTTTTAGCTAACTCTATTTGCTTTTTCACTTCAAAAATACTAATTCCATTTTTTTTTAATTAGTTGCTGTACTGAATTAATGATATCATTATTATTTACATTTCTCGTGCCACCATCTTTGATTTGGGTTGTGACTCCAGAACCATTGTTAAAGTCGGCCATTTTTGACGCTAACTTTTTACACAGAAATTATGAAATGAGTTAAAAAATTTTTACAGAATTACAAATAAGGTATTTAATTATTTCTTTTCGGGCGCCAAATACATTTAATTTTCAATTTCAGTCCCTGTTCGCGACGACAATTATTTAACGGTGCTTCTCCTACAACACGCTTACATTTAAATTTTAAAGTCCCTGATTTCGGGAGCCAATTATGTAACGGTGCTTACCTACGCTACATTTGAAATTAAATTTTAAAGTCCCTACTTTCGGGAGCCAATTATATAACGGCGATTATCATTACGCTTTTACATTTAAATTAATTTTATATATAATTATACTATAAGATGACCTGGTTATTTTAATTAAAAATATACAAAAAAATAAGTTGTCACATTTATATTTGAGATTCAAAAAACATATTTTTGAATATAAAATTTTTTTTTAAAAGAAAGAGTTAGTTACAAATTTTTACACACATGAAATTTTTTATGACAGATAAAAACCTTGACTCTTTATTTTTTTTTTTTGTTGTTGTTGATGAATGTGAAATTTCAAACAGGGTGATAAGTTGAGCGATGGGCTGCAAGGACGTCTTCTAACTTCATCTTCTGACCTCTGGGCTTTATATTATATTAGACCATTTTTTAATTTCTGCAGGTTGGCTTTTACATCTTCTCTGTTCCTATGTTCAATGTTCCAGAAACACTCCCTCCATGTCCTCTGCCTTCATACAGCCGGTTTCTTTTTTGTCACTGACTCACATACTTTTCTTTTCACGGCACTAACCACTCCACTATACCTCCTCTGAACAGGCCTGATAAACGACTCTCTCACTCCCCTCGTGGGACCCAAAAAAAACTCCATTTCTTACTAGCGCTGCCATTGGCCACCACTCTACAGCCTTTCAAAATACTAAACATATGTTTTTAACATTTTCATTTAAGTTATTTTTTTTCCATATTGTATTTACATTGCTTAAATTTATTTATAACCAATGGTGTATCTTATTATTTAATTTTTATTACATTTTGATAATTCATGAATGATATATTTTACAACACATCGACCATGGTGAATTATTGATATGATAACCTCTTATAACCTTCGGTCGGTAGCATAAATTTCAAACAGTGAACCAATCTAACGTACATTTCTTATTGTTTTATAAAATTCTTTATGTAATGTACGATAGTGATCATTACAATATATATTTTTACTAATTTCAAATAACTCAAGTATAACTTTATTTCAATTTTTATTTTAACATTTTATTATATTACATTCAATTTAAGAATAAATAAAACCTTTTATGTTGGCATATCTCTTGTGTGGAAGAATAACTTAACTTCAATTAAATTTCAACAATTTTAACATTTAAATAATGATTTTTTAAAATTATTATTATTCAATAATAAACCTTTCACCGATAAAGAAATATTTGAGGAACTTTTGCTAAATTATCCAGTGGTCAGGGCAACGAAACTTATCAATCGAGAGCACAACCCAACTCCATTAGTAGCTCTAGAATTGGAAAACAATGAGGCCGGGAAAGCTATTTTCCAATAACCTTGAATGTTCTATACAGTGGTACAGATGGAGCCCTGACGGAAGTCCCACAACATCCCTCAGTGTACCAACGGTCAGCTTTTCGGTCACACCAAGAAATTTTGTCATTTAGATCCCAGATGCGCCCAGGACCATCATTTCACCAACTGTCCCTTAAAAATCACACCGACCCCAAAGTGCGTAAACTGCCAGGGGAATCATACCGCGAATTACCGAGGCTGTATAACCCGCCAGAAACTGCTAACTGCAAGGCAGCCTGCCTTACGACCAACCGTGGAGTCAGTTGGCCAAACCCGGACAGAGGCAGCCCCACCCCCTCTTGATAATCCCTGGTTCACCAAGAATCAGAACCGGCCCTTTTCGAGACCCAAAACCCCGGAATATTCTCACACCGCTCCACATAACACCCAGTCCGAGATAAGACTTCTCCCGTCCTGTCCTTGCCTTGCGCATTCCTCCATCAGGTATAGCCTTACAGAACACGGGGGCTGCTCTATCTTCCAAAACAATCTCAGCATTGAAGCCCCTGATTTCTCCAGGGGTAGCTTTAAAGACCTCTGGATACTTACCCATCAATCCTTTTATACGATTAGTGACGTCTGGACACATGGACACTTCCCCACAATCAAATCATCACCCCACATCTTAAGATTCGGCAACCAGTTACGGCCTCACAATAACGGCAAGAAGCGCTCACTACTACGCATTACAATACCACAGGTAATATCACATTGACCCTCTATATTCCATGGGTATACCTAAGACGGGTGATGTTGCACAGCAAGGTGCACCCGATATAATGAAAAGGGTATACCCACCATTCCAAATAATGGTAACGGCTGCTGAAATCAGAAAGACTTCAACTGTATAGTCCCGTCCCTCTTGAGCTTAAGGCCCGCCAATCATGTCCAGTAAACGCGCTCCGAAAACAAAGTGACGGCTGCACCAGTGTTCACCGTCATCTCCACGGGATGTCCGTTCACTTACAGATTGATCATAAAAGGGTCGGAGCCCCTGCCGTCGACATGAGGTTGTACAGCGTCACCTCGGCAACCTGCTCCTCAGGATGGCCCTCCTCCGGAACCTACTCCATAGCCGCCACTCGCTAGGAGCACCCTTCCAACACATCCGGGCTAAGTGTCCCATCCACCGGCACTTGCACTCTCTGAAGCGACAAAAAAAGTTCGGTGACTTGAGGGGCACGTCCACCGGATGCGTTGATGATTCTGAGGATGGATATGGGGAATGACCGTGGGAAATATGCCCTCTGTGTCTTTGAATTGCGTCGGCCTTCGACTGTGCCTGGTGACCTGCCATTCTCATGCGACTGCGGGTTGTGGGACTGCCTAGGAATGGGCTGATATCCAGCTTCCTCAGCGATCGATCTACGACCATGCGTCAGCTATATGCTAGAACTACAGTGAACATCACTAGTTACAGGGTGATGTGACCGACCCACCAAAGGGCCAGGAGCACCCCCCCCCCACAAAAAAAAAAATACGTCACTAGAGACTGGCCTAGGGCTCGGTCCTTGGACCGATTCTTTGGGTCCGACACTTTGAAGGACTGCTCCGTTATCTCAAGAGCCATAGATATATGCCAATCGCCTACGTCGACGACCTCGTTGTTACGGTGTACGCTGATAGTTGAGCTCCGGCCCGATTTCGTCGTGGGAAGAGGTAAACAAGATACATTTTGGTTCCATTTATACATACATACATTACCGGTGCTGTGGGTGTCTGGGGGCGACAGCCTCTCGTCCCTTGCGGGACAGACTGGCGCTTCCAGACCTCCTTGGGTCGCGGCTGCCGAGAAAGCTCGAGATCGTTCGGTGTATATTCAATCCCAACTCTAAGAAATTAGCATGTTTTATTTCAAACTTCTTCACATAAAAATATGCTAAATATTGAACGTTTTTATATTACGTTTTTTTATTATAGGTACTTAAAAACAAATACTATCAGTTTATGTGATAAGCGTTGTGATTTTTATCCTGAACAATATAGTAAGTGGCTCGCAATGAAAACCTTAAGTATAAACCCCTCACATACGCTTATATTGTGCATGACAGAGAAAAAACAGTTATATTTTTCATTTTTGAAAAAAGTTTACAACTTGTATAATTCATTTGATGTATAAGCAAATATTTATAGAAAACATAATAAAAAATGCACGTTTTATGTATTTTTCATTGAGTTAGTTCGCCACAATGTCTCTAATAACAGTCTAAGAAATATACAGTAATAATAATAATAATTTGTATTGTTTAAAGGGATTACCCCTACACAATGGAATCAGTGACCATTACTTTTACAATACTAACATAATAATGACACTTATAAAACAATAATGACATATATAAAGAAACCTTCAACAAACTAAATAAATAACATAAATAAATATAAAAAAAAAGCATAAATAAAATAAGTAATTACAAATTAATAATGATAATGTAACATGGACAGTAAATATGGAATGGGGATGTAGGTACTGAATATGAATATAATATGTAAGTTGAAATACATTATTCCTTTTTTTTTTTATAATTATTGTAAACTTTATTATTCTATATATGAATATTACAGTTGGGCTGTCTATAACAATAATATCTAGGCCAAATGGTCTAATTAACATGAGATATGAACTCAGGTACAATTCATTAATTGCCCTAAACAAGTAACTTTAAACTAGATAAATTTAACATAATATAGGAAAAAAAAAAAAAATTATCGGATAACAAGGGTGTTTAGCTGTGAAACTTAGATAATATCTTTTGATTAATTGATAAGAAAAAAATCATGCGGTCACTTCTTTTCAAGTCCGCGTTCCAGTGGTAAAGATGGTGGGTGTTCAGCAATTTCCCGCACCAGTGGATTTGGGTGGTGGGCCATTGTTGTCTGCATTCGTATGTAGGATTCTTTGAGGACCTCCGCTACTTCCGGTATTTCGAGATCAGCATATAGAACTGTGTTGCGAACATACCACGGTGCGTCAGTGATGAGTCTCATGACGCGATTTTGAGTAGTTTGTATCCTGGTGGTGTGGCTTTTAGCAGCTGAACCTCATAGTCCCGTCGCCAGGCAGCCGCGACCCAAGTATTGGAGAGGAGAGGAAATATAACTTATGAACTTGCTGAGCATGCTGTCCTTCAGAGAGCTGTTGAAGTGTCGGTGAGATATAGGAGCGGTGAAATGTCTTTATAACTTAGGCAGTGAACTCTCGGACAGTTCTAACTTATGAACTGTCAGAGCGTTGACAGCCTAAGTGAGTGATGACGCCGTCAAATAATTCGTTCATGAGAATCCACGCCCCACCCTTATGAAGAGCATAGCCCCATCGGGTAAAAAAAAAAAAATACCACCCCGATGGAACAATCCTTTTTATCCCGGTGAGGTAGAGGAGCGATGAAATGTCTTCTTAAGTTCATGAAATCCCAAGCCCCACCGTTATAAAAGGCAATGGCATGTCGGTTAAAAAACCCCTACGATGGGACAATGCCTTTTATTTCAGTGAGGTAGAGGAGCGATGACTTCAATCCTGGTGAAAAGCGGTTCATGCAGGAGTGATGTGATCTGTTACCTTAAGTGATGAACAAAACTTATGAACTGGTCGAGCGATGAAATTACTTCGTAAGTTCATGTAGATTATGTACCAAATCGACCATTCAGGAGTGATGTGATCTGCGACTGAATGAGACGTCTCTCCTACCTCTACTGTCTACGATCCCCTGTACCCAGAGTCCGATGAGTAGAGATCCAGATACCGAGGTTAGATGGGCTGTGTGGTGTGCTCAGTTAGCTTAAGTGATGAAAAATGAATTAATAGGCTGAATAGTAACTATGTTAGGTATGATAGTGGCTGTAATATTTACATGAGGCGCGAGGTACTACGATCCCCTAAACCCAGAGTCCGACGATTCTTCGGGTAGAGATCCAGAGGCCGAGGATAGATGGGTGGACGACCGTGAATACCCTGAGTCCGACTCGTCGGAGGGGGTAACAGTGGATGAGTCGGACGAGGAAGCAGAGGAGACGGTTGATGATTGGGATGAGTCTGTTGGGAACTGCGGTGAATAGGAGGGGGATTGAAGGGAGTAATTCGGAGAAGAAAGTGAGTAGGCCGAGGAGAAGTGAGGTGTGGATTGAGGAAAGGAGACGGTGGAGGATTGGGATGAGTCTATAGGGGATTGCGGTGAGTAGGTGGAAGGGGGTAGATCGGGGACTGTGGTGAGTAGGACGTGGATGGATGTGATGGATGAGAGGGTCCTGGTGGGTAGGATGTAGTAGGGGCCTGAGGAGAAGGTGATATTTCAGGTACCCGAAGGTAGCGCAGATACGGCTGTTGACGTAGGACTCTGTGCAGGCAGAAGGGGTCTGAAACAATAAAGGATTTTTGTTGTTAGAACTAAACATATAGACACACAAACAATTATCCAATGTACCTAATGTTGGAGGAAACTCAAAGTTTATATGTGACAATGTCACAATGACTCATGTTCTATTTTATAACAGCTGTACTGGGATTGGTCGAAAGAAGAAAGATTCTGATTGGTCGAAAAAAGGAAGAATCTGATTTTATATTGATAATATGATTGATAACGGATTTTCAAAACTACAGCGAACCAGTCATGTCGAAGCCAGTGTCAGCTCAGCAGCGCTTGGAGCAGTGGATGCAGAACCTACAGACATTTAGAAGAGACTTGAGTAGAATCGAGAAGAGAAGACGAAAGACCAAGAGAAAAGTGAGTGAATTGTGTTTTCTAATTGAAAAATTTAAATTAGATAATGGACGAAGTTGGACGTTTGCACAACATCCCACAATATCATACATTTTCCGTTCTCTTTCCAACTATGCCAATTACCGACCCTAAAGCTCACCTATAGTTGGACTGTAAGGAATAGAAGAATTATATGAGATCTCCGAATCGTAATCACACCAGAGAAGTAGGAACGGGTACATGCATTAGTTGATAATTTATTTAGTGAAGCTTCTTAAGAAATAAAAAATAACTTGTCCTTACGGGGATCGAACCCGTCAATATATCTTGGGAGGCCGATACGCTAACCCCGCGACCATTGTGACATGGTTGCTGAAGGTAGTAATAATCTAGGTATATAAAACTCCGGGCGTATTAATATCACCAACGTTCAGCGGTTTCTAACCTTTCCGCTCATTTTTGATCGCCCCTCATCTCAAAATGTTTTCATGGCATCCATTATTATAGGTTAGGTTAGGTTAGGTTTTATGACTCATGCCCGGGCTTTAACTACGAGGTCATATCGCCTACTACCAGAGCGCTCTATCGTCGCTCTGGTGGACATGAGCCCGACTCTACTGTGGGAGTCCTAAATTTTGCCTACCCTAAATTTTTATTCATCTAGGGTAGGGGTCTTTAACGAGTACCTGACATCGTACAGGCTCGGGACCATCGCTTAACATCCCATCCGAAGGACGGCGTGCTTAAGTTTATTTTACCTCCCGGATAAAATAAACTAAGGGCCTCGGTCGGGCTACGGACCCACAACCTTGAGCTCAGAAGTCAAGCACGCATACCACTGAGCTACCGGCGCCCCTTCCATTATTATATATTTTTTTAATGCATCACATTACCCTATCCTAATTTTCCGCGATCGTATAGTAATGTGGTTCCTCTGAGGTATGGAGGTAGTATAGCAATGTGGTTCCCCATCTCAACCTTTGAACAGACAAAGTATAGTAATATGCCCCCTTCCCAAAACATTCCTTGAGGGCGCTCAACTGGGTTTTTTGAGACAACCAGAGAGCCCCCACTTGCCAAAATATGTAAGTTTCCGCTCTCCCAACTCAAGGTCATTCGTTCCTTATGAATTGATCCTCACTTCTTCTAATTTTTCATTTTTTTTTTTTTTCTATCTTGTCTTACACACCACATCAATTGTATAATTTTTGTCTAAGTTGGCGTAGCTAATCGCCCCCCTCAAAACATTTCTCCGAGATACCGGCATCATATTACGGTAGCCACTATGATGTCTTCCTATACTAGAGTTGCTAACTTTGAATCACAATCAATGTATCACCACATCTCAACTCTTCACCCAATGTACCTCCGCAGCTCAACCCCTATAAGTCATCTCTCGCTTGAATCATTTCCCCAGCTCTCACCAACCACGTCACTATTTTCTTACTTTGCCCACTAGAGCTCCCAAGCGTCTAGAATTTATAGATAGCTAGATGCGACTTAAGGAAAAAAATAACTTGCCCTAACGGGGATTGAACCCGGTACCGGCATCTTTGGCATGGGAGACAAGCAGCTAACCCCCGAGACCTACCCTGTTGAAGCAGGCGAAAATCTAGGTATACAAGTGAACAGATATCTCAAGAGGCATTGTAATCCGACTAAAAATTATTTTTCTGATCACTCATACCGACCCATCTCACACGATATTTTTCATTTCAGTCCTACTTCCTCACATCAATCATTCTAAAATCATAATTCTTAATTACAATCCTACTTCCACTCATCAATTGTACTTCTTACAATTCAGCAGAATTTTTTCAGCCCACATCTAATCCTCAAGTCTATCTTCTAATTTTTTCAATCTAGTCTTACATACCACATTAATTTTATATTTTTTGTCCAAGTTGACGTAGCCAATCGCCCCTCCCAAGGGTCTCCTCATGTCAACCCGCCTTCATCACCCACCTACCCGACTTTTTCCCAGCATCTACTACATCAAGTAGACATACACTACAATTTTAATTCATATCCAAAATTCTAACATACAATTACTTTTACTTTTAGTACCATACATACACGAAATCCCTCTTCACACTGTTTCTTCGTCCAACTCCTACAGACCCATTCAACTTATACTTTTTCCATTTTTTCATCATAACCGGGCTTACCTATACATACACCGGTATCATTCTACAGACCCATTCAACTTAGACTTTTTCACCCCTTAATTCTAGTAGTAGGGGAGATAAGTTACTTTCAGCACAGTGCTAAAGAGCAACTGGGTTAGTATCCTTTCTCATTGCAGGGGCAACTCCCCCTCCTCCTATGCCCCTAATTTTTTTTTAAATTAGCCCACTAGCGCTCCCAAGCGTCTAGAAATCAAATTATTATTGATATTAAATTAATTTGATGTGACTTCTTAAGAAAAAAAAAAAACATACTTGACGGGGTTTGAACTCACCACCTTCCCAATATGAGGTTGGCTTGCTAACCCCTCGGCTATCGTGACATGGTTGGTCTGAATACTACTAATAGAACTACTTATCTAGAATATTTAATAGAAGGGAAATAGGGATTCTGGCGCAGTTGCTCCTCATGACCTTTGACCCCACGGGGTCACGTGACCCATCACCCCCCCCCAACATTCCCCCACCCTCCCCAGCTCCGAATCACCCACCATCGTACATCCGCAGCTCAATAAGTTTCCGCACTCCCTCTAATCCTTAATAAGTTTCCACTCTCCCTCTAAACCTCAATAAGTTTCCGCTCGCCCTCCAAACCTCAATAAGTTTCCACTCTCCCTCTGAACCTCAATAAGTTTTTACTCTCCCTCTAAACCTCAATAACTTTCCGCCCTCCCTCTAAACCCTACTTTAAATTTTTATACCACCCCTTACCTATGCCCCTAAATGTTTTTTAATTAGCCCACTAGCGCTTCCAAGTTTCTAGAAATCAAATTAATTTTCAATTAAGTAGCTAGGTTCGACTTCTTAAGGAAAAAAAAATAACTTGACCTCACGAAAGTCGAACCCGACTTCTTTGCCTTGACAGACTGACTTGCTATCCACACGACCATTGTGACATGGGTGGTCATGGCGGTGATACACTAGGTATATAAACTTACGGCCGTGTATTATCAAACTAGTATTTCCAAGGTTCAGCGGTTACTAGCCTTTTTCATTAGAGCACATTTTTGATCGCCCCTCATCGAAAAATTACAGTCCTACACCCTCATATAAGTTTCCGCTCCTCCATTTCAAAGTCATTCATTATTATATTAATACCTCCTCGGACTTTAACCATCTTTATACTAATTCATCACATTACCCTTTCCTAATTTTCTGCTCTCTACTCCCCCACATCAATTGTTTACACTTTTCCTTAGCATCATCCTGCTTCACACTTTTCTTCATCCAATTCTTACAACCTCTCTAGATTATGATTCATTTAACATTTTTTCATCATAACCCGGTTATGCTCAGTATTACAATCAATATATGACTGTAACCAACGAGACTGTCGAAATTGTATCGCCCTATGAATTTTTTGAACTTTCAGACCATGTTTAATCGCTTGCTTTAAGTTGACGTAATGCACAACATATCGCTCACGAGGATTGAAATGAGCAACTAATTTATTTACTTTCCCGCCTAGAGGACTAATCGTCTCAGGTAAAAATGGTAAATCGTTATGAGCTCTGTGTAACTGGGATGGATAGACAACGTCGACCTCCAGAATACATCCTAATTCTCCATTATCATCCCAGTTATCAATATTTATGCTTTCGGGGTCTTTCACCCATTCAAAACCCCCATAAGGTAGAGGTCTACTCATAGCATGCCCATAAAGATTATTGACATCTAAATAGGCAATGTATGAAGACTCTTTTTTAGGATCATACTCGAGCATATAACTATTATTGGCACTCGCATACCGATGGGATACCTGGCATAAACCTCCCCTGATCCCCCGCTCAAAGAATAGTATCATGTCATAATTCATTAATTGCTCTAATTTCACCTTAGTATGCTTCAAAATCGCATCCCATGTCATCCCAGGAGCAGTGAAATAATGTGCGGGGTCCACCTTATGACTATTAAACATAACATCTCGAAAATTCTGGAAAATATCCGCGAAGATGAGTACATCCGTTTTAAGATAGATGTCGCTGTATTCTCCAAGGGTAGAGCAATTAAACATATCCCAAACACGTAGTCCACGCGTATAGTCCTCTTCACTCAACGGGGTATCAGTCAAAGTATTATAAAATTTTTCCCGGGGAGGTAGACATTTCTCATCCAGTTTCTCCCAAGCGTCAACATAATCGTAACAGAAAACCCCTTTTTTGATCACAAGAACAAGCTGATCCTCACTAAAGTATTTAGAGGTTTCCCTAAAGGCTGTTTTCGGAAGCACGCTAGCCATATAGTCAAGACTACGACTTGGAAAGTGATAAGAGTCGATAAATCGAAGCTTAACACCGTGAACATGCTTAGTGAAGCTTATATATTTTTCCTCGGTATTTGGAATCACATTAACCAGCTCTGAATCTTTACCCAGCTCCATAACTATAATGTTTGCATCATAATTTGACAGATTATGAAATATTACAGGTATATATGACGGAGTTTTAAACCGTAGGTTGCAGCTATTACAGGCTGCTCCTCTATATTTTCCGGTCAAGTGATCATGATCCTTTACTTTAGGATTAGTCTCAGAGAAACTCCCGTCGCAAAGATAACAATTTTGAACGTTTTCCCACTTCATCTCCTCGGCTTTTGTTATAATGATGGGAGTATTTTTTTTTGTAAATTTCTGAAATTTTGTAGGCTAATGAATCGATGTACTTTATATCTATGTTGTAGTGGCGTCCATAGGCAAAAACGTCTCGTTTACGCTCTTGAGGCTGGTTGATGACATCTTCTGCTATGAATATAGAATTACGTCTCATTTCCTGTGGTGGTGGTGGTATTTCTTCACTTTTCCTATACATGAAAAGTTTAATTTCTGGTACTAGCTTCAAAAAGTTTCTCAACATCTGGTATTTTTCTTGATTTAATGTTGCCGTTAGTAGATAAATGTTTTCAAACCTCAAACCGTTTCGATGCAATAGAAGTGTTAGTAGGAGGTCTTTTTTCCCGATGCCTGACGGAGCTGTTTTAATTAGACGAACTGAGGAATGTGGAAACAATGGGCTGTGACGGATCCACTTATTAGGCAATAGTTTCTGGTGGGAAGTTCTTCGAGCTTTGTATTTCTATACGAACATCGACATTTCCCGTTTTAATAGTCTCGTCCTGCTTTGAACAATCTATGACAATTAGTGGTGCGATCGACTTGAACTGTTTAAAGTCAATGAACGACTGATCACGAGCACCATGATACATTTGTTTAAATTTCGTAAAATGATTAAATAACAGTGCGTATTGGTCCCTATCGAAGTCAATATTCATATTTTCCATTGGGTACACCTCTGAATTTAGGAATACCCGCACGTTCGTAATGTTGAAATGGTCAAATTCTGACATGTTCTTCGTTATCTTATTGCGTCGGTCGGTTTGGAAGCCTACAATAACATAACGTGGTTTTTCCAGTTGAATACTAGTCTTCAAGGTCCAACTTTGGTTTGTAGTAGCAGGTATAGAGGGCTTTTCATACAATTCCCACACACGGAATGGTACGTTAATGAACTTTCCTTTCTGTATAATTTTATAAATTTGTAATTTCTCCCGGTCAGAAACGGTAATATGTGGAACTAACCATGTAACCACTCCGATGTACCAGTTCTTGTTAGGATTCAAGACGATTGGTGGGAAATAGGACGCGGACATTTCGGATGTCTTCTACAATCATTGTAAAACTCATAATGTTTGGACATAGTGACCGCAATTAGTGCTGTTGAACGACTGATACCTAGAGCTGTTGTATATGATATTATATCCCTTATGATATTTTATAACTTCTAATGGAGGTTGTAAATTCCAAAAACTGTCAAAATAAAATATAGCTGTACCACGTTTGGATACACAAACCCAATGCGTCCCCTCGTTAGCTTGTTCATCTAAATTTAATATTATACTTTCATTTAGCCTAGGTTTACCCTAAAACGTTCAATAAAATTCCTACCTTCACTAGTTCGGTGTTTGTTAATGCTCTGTTTGGTAACTGTCTTATAAATTTCGGCGTTTTTTAAATTTATTTATGGCCTCACCGTCGTATTGTTTAGGTTTACCCGGGTACGAAGCAAGGAACAACCCATAACCTTTTTTGTGTCGTTTCAAGTACATGCATAGGGGCATAGGAGGAGGGGGAGTTGCCCCTGCAATGAGAAAGGATACTAACCCAGTTGCTCTTTAGCACTGTGCTGAAAGTAACTTATCTCCCCTACTACTAGAATTAAGGGGTGAAAAAGTCTAAGTTGAATGGGTCTGTAGGATGATACCGGTGTATGTATGGGTAAACCCGGTTATGATGAAAAAATGGAAAAAGTATAAGTTGAATGGGTCTGTAGGAGTTGGACGAAGAAAAAGTGTGAAGCAGGGATTTCGTGTAAGTATAGTACTAAAAGTAAAAGTAATTGTATGTTAGAATTTTGGATATGAATTAAAATTGTAGTGTATGTCTACTTGATGTAGTAGATGCTGGGAAAAAGTCGGGTAGGTGGGTGATGAAGGCGGGTTGACATGAGGAGACCCTTGGGAGGGGCGATTGGCTACGTCAACTTGGACAAAAAATATAAAATTAATGTGGTATGTAAGACTAGATTGAAAAAATTAGAAGATAGACTTGAGGATTAGATGTGGGCTGAAAAAATTCTGCTGAATTGTAAGAAGTACAATTGATGAGTGTAATTAAGAATTGTAATTAAGAATTATGATTTTAGAATGATTGATGTGTGTCAGTAGGATTGAATTGAGAAATTATGATTTTAAAGGAAGGGTTGGCGTGGGTATGTACATTGAAGGTGATTTGTGGTGGGTAAGAATGACTGATTCAGAGGGAAAGGTTCATGGCCGTAGAATGTATGAATAGATCGAGTTATAATGAAAATGTCAGACGATCTATAGGAGAGGTTGTAGGAGTTGGGAGAAGAAGGATGGTGCTAAGGCTAAGAGTAGTGGACTATTATGAAATCTAAAGAAAATTGCTCGGGTGTAGACAAGCTGGAGTAAAAAATTAGCTAATTTATGTGGGGAAGTATAAGTGAGAAAATTGAGATGGACTGACTATGCCGCTGTTCTGAGGGTTGACGGAGAATTAGTATGAGGAAGTAAAAGTGAATCAGAAAATTGGTAAGGGCGATTGTTGAAAAAAAATATTTTGGATGGGGTGCCGGTGTAAGGGTTTCCTATTGAGGATGTTCCGGGTTAGAAGGATAAGTATAATTGATCTGGGGAAGTAGGATTTACGAATTATGATTTTACAATATTTAATGTGGGGAGGTAGGTATTGTGATAAAAATTTAGAGGAAGTGGGGGGAAGTAGAGAGCGTAAAATTAGGAGAGGACAATGTGATGAATTAGATTATCAAATATATTAGGTAGCGCCCCCTAAATTTTGGTCTGGAACGTACTAGCTTAATTTAAATAAACTGGAGAATTCATATTCCATGTAACAGGAAATGCATCCTGTAGATAAGAATTCTTAAATACGGCTGACTTCGGGTTCAGCAATCGGTGCCGTTTATGTCATAATTTCATCGCTCGACCAGTTCATAAGTTAGATCTGCCCCCTCTCTCCAGTACGTTTGTCTACTAAAGTACTGGAGAGTGGAGCATACCTGGTCAGAAATATATGTTATTATTTGTATGGGGTGGTTGGAGAGAGCTGGGGAAGTGATTCAAGAGAGAAATGACTTTATAGTGTTGAACTGGGGAGGTACATTGGGTGAGGGGTTGATGTGGGATGGTACATTGAATGAGATTCAAAGTGAAAAACTCTAGTATAGGTTGACATCATAGTGGCTTCCGTAATGTGATGAGGGTGTCTGGGAGATGGAAATGTTTTGGGAGGGGCGATTGGCTACGCCAACTTGAGAAAAAAGGTTTAAAGGATGCAATTGATGTGGTGTGTAAGACTAGATAGAGATGAAAAATTAGAAGAAATGAAGATCTGTTCATAAGGAGTGAATGACCTTGAGTTGGGAGAGCGGTAACTTACATATTTGGGCAAGTGGAGGCTCTCTGGTTACGTCTCAAAAAACCCAGTTGAGCGCCCTCAAGGAATTTTTTGGGAAGGGGGCATATTACAATACTTTGTCTATGCATAGGATGTAGCTGGGGAGGTACATTTTTATACTTACTCCATACCTCAGAGGAACGACATTGCTATACGATCGCGGAAAATTATAAGAGAACAATGACATGAATCAGTATAAAGAAGATATTAATATAGTAAGGATGACATGACAACATTTTGAGATGAGGGACGATGAAAAATGAACGAAAAGGCTAGAAACCGTTGAACCTTGGTGCTGCTAATAAAACACGTCCGGAGTTTTATATACCTAGATTATTACTACCTTGATCAACCATGTCACAATGGTCACGGGGTTAGCGTATCGGTCTCAGGCGAAGTAGACGGGTTCAATCCCCGTAAGGACAAGTTATTTTTTTTTCTTAAGAAGCCTCACTAAATAAATTATTTATTTCAATTCTAGACGCTTGGGAGCACCAGTGGGCTAATTATAATTTACAAATATTGAAATGTAAAAAAAAATCTAAGAGTGAGGGTTTAGAGGGGTGAGCGGAACCTCATTGAGGTTTTCAGGGAGAGGTAGAAGCGAGAATTATATGCGATGGGGAACGTGATGCTGAGTGAGGGTTCGGAAAATATATGGGCGTAGGTGGTGGGAGAGGGGGGAGGAGGTGGTGGAGGGAAGGAGTGAAGGGAGTGGAAGGAGGGGCGAGGGAGGAGGGGAGGAGGAGAGGAGTGAAGGGAGGGGAACAGTAGGTGCGCGGTGGGACATCCTGTCATACTAGCACGGCCGCCATCTTGCGCATTAGCTCTGGCCCAGAACGCTCTTATCTCCCCTACTTGTGTTTTATAATAATCCAATGATTCTATATATAAGGTACATACAGGTATAGGTATCGGTCATATATGAAACGTCCAAGGAGTCAGACCAGTGGTGCTGAAATAATCGATTGGGCAGTCGATCATTTACCGTTTGAAGCCCATCTTCCAAGATATTTTTTTTGCGGTCCGACCACACTCTTACAAAACCGACTTAGGAGAGGGGATAGGGGTATAAACAAACTTGAAGAAGCGTGTAGAAGGCACGACATATTTTACTCAAAGCACAAAGATAATAAGGAGAGATCAGTTACAGACCAACAATTGGCGGACGAGGCTTGGGAACATGTTAAAGCTAGTGATTCTAGTTTGGGTGAGAGAGCAGCAGCCTGGGCAGTAACAAACACAATGAAAGTAAATCAAAATTGGGTGGGGGTGTAAGTTTAGGGCGTTTTGAACATTTTACGAAGGGCGATTAAGAAAAAGGGGTGGGAGTTACATAAGAAGCTGTGATAGCAGCATGAAAATATTTTAAAAATAAAAAAATCAAAATTCTTAGAGTCTTACCATTTCCAAAACGGGTTGGGGCTCTACCATTAATTCCCCTATTCGCAGCCTTAAGTGAACTAGGCTCACTTGCCTCAGGAGCTATAAATATTGTAAAGGCAATGAATGAAGCCAGACAGAATTGTATGAAAAGCCCTCTATACCTGCTACTACAAACCAAAGTTGGACCTTGAAGACTAGTATTCAACTGGAAAAACCACGTTATGTTATTGTAGGCTTCCAAACCGACCGACGCAATAAGATAACGAAGAACGTGTCAGAATTTGACCATTGCAACATTACGAACGTGCGGGTATTCCTAAATTCAGAGGTGTACCCAATGGAAAATATGAATATTGACTTCGATAGGGACCAATACGCACTGTTATTTAATCATTTTACGAAATTTAAACAAATGTATCATGGTGCTCGTGATCAGTCTTTCATTGACTTTAAACAGTTCAAGTCGATCGCACCACTAATTGTCATAGATTGTTCAAAGCAGGACGAGACTATTAAAACGGGAAATGTCGATGTTCGTATAGAAATACAAAGCTCGAAGAACTTCCCACCAGAAACTGTTGCCTATGCTATAATCATTCACGATAAATTCATACAGTATAACCCGCAAAATAACATTGTCAAGACGTCATGAAGCTAGTCTGAATCGACCTAAGTAGATTCGAACAGGGGAATAAGTGGATCCGTCCCAACCCATTGTTTCCACATTCCTCAGTTCGTCTAATTATAACAGCTCCGTCAGGCATCGGGAAAACAGACCTCCTACTAACACTTCTATTGCATCGAAACGGTTTGAGGTTTGAAAACATTTATCTACTAACGGCAACATTAAATCAAGAAAAATACCAGATGTTGAGAAACGTTTTCAAGCTATTACCAGAAATTAAACTTTTCATGTATGCGAAAAGTGAAGAAATACCACCACCACAGGAAATGAGACGTAATTCTATATTCATAGCAGATGATGTCATCAACCAGCCTCAAGAGCGTTTATGAGACGTTTTTGCCTATGGACGCCACTACAACATAGATATAATCTATTTGGTGCAGTCTTGGAGCCGGCTACCGAAGCATTTGTTGAGGGACAATGCCAACTTATTTGTGTTATTCAAACAGGATGTGAAGAATTTGAAGAACTCCCACAGGAACATTATAGCAAGTGACATTAGTTTCAATGACTTTCAAAAATTATGTATGTACTGTTGGAGAAAGCCATATGGCTATATTGTAATCAATCTTGAAGCTCCATTTAATAACAGTCGCATCAAATGCGACTTTGATGAAAGTTTTGTAATATTATACAATAAAAGATTCCCTACATACATTGTAACATTCTATATGACCGTACATGGTTTTAAAAAAGGAAAAAGTACAAGGAGAAGTGACTAGGTACTATGGGTCATGACCACGCCTACTTTAGTGGAGAAGTAGAAGGTTATGCAGAGGTTACAATGTTATACTATATTTAATGAACAAATAAATAGTTGGTGATTGTTTAATATTGAAAAATATTTATAAAATAATATAAAAGTAGAATCAAGAAATATTGTAATTAAAAAAAAAATTTAAGTGTACAAAAAGTGGCAGTGCGAGAACTGACCCATCATATGTTTTTTTGCATAAAAAATGGCGGAAGCGATATTCTGCAAAGTGAAGAGCAGTAGTTGTTCAGACAGAGAGGGAGTTGGTGGTGGAAGGCATAGGGGAGAGTGAACATGTGCAAATAGTGGAAAGTTATCGTCAGAAAATGAATGTGGAAAGACATTGAGTGTACCCGACGATTCAGGTGATGTCTGTTTTAGAAGTAGAGAGAGAAAAAAAAGACAACAGATGAATGAACTCGGACTGCGAACAGATTCCGAAATTTACCATGTGAAACCTCGATTAAGCCATAACCACCAATTTAGGACCCAACCCAGCCGAAGTATTACATCATGCGGAGTCGTACTTTATGCAAGTTTTGATACTTTTTATTTTATCCATTTTTGATTGATGTTCTTTTATTGTAGAAAGTAAGTTACTAACCCTATAAAAAATAAGTTTTAATAAATCAATGTGCTATAAAATATAATTTTGTATATTCTCATTTATTTATAAACCGGATAAATTCTTCTATATTTTTTAATAACGTTGATAAATTTTAATGTGAATGGAAAATTACATTAAGTAAGCACCGGTACATAAATGTCTCCCGAAAATAAGGACTATTAAAATGTAATGTAAGCTAACAGCCGTTACAACATATAATGTAAGTGCTAAAGGACTTTAGTATACATCACAGCATGTACCTATTAACATCTATATATCTATCATCTATCTCCGCTGGCCTATCTAGCCCACTAAGGTTTGTTAACAACATTTAAGTGGTATTTTATGAAAGCGACACCTGACATGATCAATGTATGTATGTATAACCAAACAAGTCTTTCAAATGTGGGAGGACCAGACAAACATTCGTTTTATTCAGAATGTCCTTCCATTTCCGCCTGATATTCTCATCACACTACAAAAATTAACCCATATTTTCCGAATATCTAATACTCCATGTCCATACAAGCTCGTGGTCATGTTTTAGAACATGCATATTTCCCTTCACATCCTAATACTCCCATAGAAATTCATCTAGACGCCGACGATAAGTGGACGTTACAACAAACAGATACTGGTACATATATGCTACCTACAGTATAACCCGAAAGGAATTCACAAAATGTTCACGAAATTGGAACTACGCTGGGAATTAGGCACACCTGACAAACCTGATTCATTTATGTTCCCGGCCTTCAATACACTTAATATTAACTTAACAACGGACGATATAGAAGCCATTCAATCATTATATGGTTTAAAAGACAATACATCAATTGACTATGATGAACCACCTAAAATGACAACAGAGCTAATAGAACCTGCCGAGGAATGCCAACAGCCTCCTGAATTGTGTTCGCTTAAAAGTAACTTATTCGCAGTTTTAGGTAACAGATTTTATATTCTTCATGGTCTATGGACGTGGTCGTTTTCATGGGATGAAATTCTACAAGTGGATCCTGAAGCAAACATTCAAAAACCAGTATTGCTAACAGATGAATTACCCTTCCTCAGAAGTGGTGTTCGTAATATCCTACCATATACCAACGCCCCTCCGGTGAAGTGGTATTTGTTGCAGATAGAAAAATATCTATGATGAAATTCCCCGAGTTAACATTAATACCTGGGTTCCCAGAACCAACATCAAGTATTACAAATGGTGTTATCCGCAGAATATTAAATACGTATACAGGTATAACCATTGTAATTAAATAATGTACGTATATATTACCGTATATAGTACCTGTTTTCCACATAAAGAAATTCACAAGGAAACATGGGTCTCACCAGATGGATCGGTGAAAAATCAAATAGATCGGGTGGTAATTCATGCAAGACATGCTTCATTTATAGAAGATGTCAGGAGCTACAGAGGCACCGACTGTGATTCCGACCATTTCTTGGTAAATATAAAGCTTCGACAGAAACTGGCCCGGATACCCAAGGGTGCTGGAGAACGAACCGTCTCTTATGAAGTGGAAAAGCTGAAAGTGGATTCAGTCAAGCAAAGATTAAGGGAATGTACCCAACAAAAGCTGGAAGAAGCCCATCCGTAGACAGAAAACAGATGGAGGAGACTGAGAGATGCTATAACCGTAGCTTCAGAGGATTTATTGGGCAGACGAAGGAGGGTTGCCCGTGAAGAATGGTTTGACCAAGAATGTGTCTTAGCCACTCAAGAAAGGAATGATGCCAGAAGAAAGATCATAGAAAGGTACACGAGAAACTCAGCAGAGGAGTTCAGTCAAGAGAAGAGCTGCAAAGACCGTGTGTAGAAGGAAGAAGCTGGAACACGAGAAAAGAAGATTTGAAAAACTTCAAGAAGATTATGAAGGAGGACGGATTCGGTCTTTCTAAAAAGCATCAACCAAATAAAAGCAGGCGTTAAACCCAGGGTTGAGTATTGCAAAGATGAACAAGGAAATCTGCTGTGTGATGAGAAGAATGTTGCCGAGAGATGGACTAGGCACTCCCAGCAGATTTATAATGGAAATGAGGACACTACAGCTAACCCAAACTTTAACTTCAGGATAGACAACGATGAGACAGCAAGCGAAGAGAAAATCCCGTCTGAAAAGGAAGAGATTAGAGAAATAAACTATAAACTTAAAAACAACAAGGCCCCTGGCGTGGATGGTATCCCTTCTGAACTGTGGAAACATGGCGGTGATGCTATCCTGGATGAACTATACCGGCTGATATATGACGTTTGGATGGAAGAAAGAATGCCGGAAGAGTGGTCAGTGGCTGCAGTTTGTCCCATACACAAGAAGGGTGACGTCCTCATCTGTGATAACCACAGAGACATTGCCTTGTTAGGTACAGCGTATAAAGTTCTTTCGACAGCAATAAATGACAGAATGAAGCGACATGCAGAAAGCTCCTTGGAGAGTACCAGTATGGTTTTAGGGCTGGCAGATCAACGATGGACAACGTGTTTTCCTTAAGGCAGACGCTCGAGAAAAGCAATGAATATAACGTCCGTCTTCAACACTTATTTATTGATTATAAACAGGCCTACGACCGGGTAAAGAGAGAGGAGCTGCTAAATGACCTGATAAGGCTAGGAATTCCAGAGTATTAGTTAGACTGGTAAGAATGACTCTGGGGGGCTCAAAGTATCGGGTGAAGCTGCAAAATAAGACATATGAACAGTTTGAGGTGAGCAATGGACTGAGACAGGGAGACCCAATCTCACCGGTTCTGTTCAACCTGACTTGAGAAAGAGCTGTTAGGGTCATCCGGACAACTATTTATAACCGCCTGACGCAGCATATGGGGTATGCTGATGACATGGTGGTCACAGCACGCACAATAGCAGCATTGGCCGTGGCTCTACAGGAATTCGGAAGAGAAGCAGAGAAACGGGGTCTTCATTTGAATGTAGATAAGACCGTGTACATGAAGACCTCACGGAATCCTCTGTATTCACAACTTAATAAATAATATTTATTATTTTTCCTAAATACATACCTCTGTAGAAATCACTAATATGGAACTGTAGCCCGCAAGACCCTCTGCTCCTCGCAGACAACCGTATATAATCGTATAATCAGAATAATGTATTAATACCATACATTATTGTACCACATAGATACACCATGCATCTACCGACACCAACAACTGTTATGATGTGAAGGATCCCCGATGGTTGTTGATGCAATATGACACCAGTTATGAGTATCCGAAGCCGCTAAATAACTAGTGCTATACCTCGCTGAAAAAAAACGTTATATTAATCACATTGAATACTAACGAGATCAGGAATAATTTAGATGAAACTTAGGGGGTTGATAGGCATGGTGTTTTCTAAATGCGAAAAGATAATAACGTACACTATATATTGTAACGTTCTATATGACCGTACATGGGTTTTAAAAAAAAAATGGAAGAGAAAAGTACGAGGAGAGGGGAGTACGTGCTATGGATCATTACCACGCCTACTGTAGACAGAGAGGTAGAAGGTTATGTAGAGGTTACAGTGATATCTTATATTTTATAAAAAATATTGTATATGATGATCTTGAATATTAAAAAATTAATGTATAAAGTTATGTTGAAAAAGAATTAGGAAACGATGTAATAAAATTAAAATAAAAAAAATGTAATGATATAGAAAATTATGGCAGTGCGAAAACTAATCAATCATATTTTTTTGCATGATAAAAAATGGCGAAAGCGATTTTTGGCAAGGTGAGTCAGCAGTCTATGTTCAGAGAGAGAGAGAGTCGGTGTGTGTCGAATGTGGAGAGGAGATGTCTGTGGTTCTAAAGTAGTGAGTGTCTGTCAAGATGATTAATGCAAGTACAAGGTAGAAGTGAGGTGTCGAGTAAATTAATTGGACAGAGTTTGGAAACAGAATAAATTTAACGATGAAGAAAGATATGGACAGCAATGTCCGAGGAAGCAGGAGGAGTTTGAACCATGTGGTATCCACCCAAGGATGATGAAACAAACCGATGCCTAACACGAGTCACAGCATGAGATGAAAGGATACTAGGAACCACTGTTGGAGCGATTGAATGCATTCAAGGTCAAACATTTTTATCATTAGTTGTGTGTTTTTATGTAATTTATATACATGTAAAAATTTTTACTAACCCTAGTATAAAAATCTTTCTATTTCAAAAGTTTCTTTTTAAAGAAAAATAATAATAAAAAAAAAAAATTTAAAGATATGATTTTTATTTATTTCCTCCATTGGTGTAGGGGTCTTGCTCTCTAAATTGATTGTAACTTATATTTTATCCTTACCAGTACCGTTATATAATTAGTGCAAAAATAATGAGAGATTAATTTGGAGAGGTAAGGACCGTTACAATATATTCTCCCCTTCTCTAACAAGTGGGCATGTTATCGGTTTTGGATATCCATAGTTCTGTGGGAACCAATGGTTTGACTCATGGTCTAACAAGGAAAATGCTATATCAGTTTTAAAAGCAAAAACACCTATATTATTGTTCATTCCTATCACCGTCATTTTGTGATAACGGTCTTCTAAACAATTATATATTATGTTATAATTTCAGGAACTGTGCAAAGTGCAACCGGTCCTTCAACAATCTTAGAACTGCCAGAAGAACGAAACTGTGGTGTTATTCACCTATGCAGCTACTGCGAACGACCCTTCTCACGCCCCGACTACAGACATCGTCATGAGGTCAAATGCTCTGAAACCTTTTTGCATCTGGGCTCGCGTATCTGTTCTCACTGGGCTACATCATTTCACACATCAGATGAGTGCATTAATACTGTAATACAGTGTTTACTAATGCATTTAATTTACACGCACATGAAGATGTGTGTGACGAGCCACCAGTAAAACGTATGAGGGGTGAACCAAATAAGCAATTATTGGCGTTACCACAGGGGCAAATATACGTTAATCAATATGAGTCTGCTTTTCAGAACCACCTTAGATCCTATTTTATACGTTCAGATGAGAATCTTGACATGAATGTATTTTTGGAGTCAATCAGAGATATATTACACAATCTAATAAAAAGGGAATTTGAAAGAACTGGTTCCTATGTTTTCAATATATTTGTAGATGCACTAATGACTAACATACGTAATGAAGAGCTAGATGCGGCGTTTAAAACGAAAAATGAAATACAGTATAAACTCTATATAGCGACACTTAAGGGACTGCGCATTTTATGGCGTTATTGAGAGTTGTCGTTAAATGAAGAGAAGAAAAATCAATACACATTACATTACATTTAATAGTATTTTACTATTATAATATGTATTTACTAATAAACTATAATATTTACAAACAACAAACATTAATATTGATACAAATAACAACGCTTCTTGCGTATAGTCTGCTATCTTCGTCTGACGTTTTTTGCTGCTCCAGTATTGTAATTGTATTTTCTTATGTATTTTATTCATATCTTGGGATAGAGTGGGATCAACTTGGTTATGGGTAATTCCATGCCAACTCAGCATCGGCGTCCACCCGACCATCTCAAAATTTGGAAATAAGTTGATCAGAGTCTTCCTTAGTCAAAAACAAAACAATTTACCAAGTTGCAGATTTTTTTATAAGGAATTTCATTTTTTATTAATAGATATTCAAAATCGATAACTATCGTTATTTCAAGTCACTCTATGCTATTTTTTTCATATTTTGACGATTTGTGAGCAGGAAAAAATGTCAAAATAATCTTTTCTTATAGGAAATTTCCTGGAGAATCGATTTTTGAGGTAGTTAAATCACAATTTTTTGTCCTATTTATGAAAAATTCCGTATTTTCGAAAAAAATCCCTTTTTTCCGATTACAAATAACTCAAAATGGGTATATCCAAAAAAAATGTTTTTCTGGATCAAATCGAAAGGTTTTGAACTGAACTTTAAGAATATTCTATGCTCATTTGTACTTTCGGCCTCTAATTATGGTTTTTTTGACAATTTTATTTTGAAAGTTAAATTTTCGCTATTTAACGAGTATAAAATTATATTCGATACAAATACATTGTTATAAACAATGAAACTGAGCTAATATCTTCATAATTTAAGTTCATTGAAAATAATTTTAAACACTAAGAAAACAAATTTTCAATTACTGTGTTTATTTGAACTAAATTTTGATTTTAAATTTATTAATTAATCATCATTAACCATCAGACGAATTTCTATCCACCATGGATTCTTGCACCATAAAGCATGTTTTGACCCTTTCTCCAAACACCAAAAAAAGATCAAAGAAAGGATTCGTGAAATCGATTTGGCTGAAGCTAAAAAAATCAAAAGTAAATTGAATTTACTCGTCATCCCTGGAATGAAAGTTTGTCTGTCATAACTGTTCATCGAATATTGCAGAGTGCATCCAGAAATCTGAAAACTATGCTCCTTCAGTTTTCATTGAAGAAAGAGACTCTCCTTCGACATCAAGCAGTTCTCAAAACACCGCTTCACAAGCACTGTCAACTTCTTGCGATGAAATTGGTGCCACAATCAAACGCGAAGCTGCCAATTAAATTATACGAAGACCAAATCATAGATGTAGAAACATTGTTGAAATTCTGCGAAGCACGTAAAAAATATTTCTTGTGAAATAGTCAGAAAAGCAGACGTAGAAAATGCACGACAAGCAGAGGTTAAACTGACTAAAACTGTACCAGGGACAAAAGATTTTCATCAGTTTGATCCTCTAACTAATCAAATTATTCAATGCAAAGTTTTCACCAGTAATATCAATTATTCGCTCAAATTTGACTTGATAACCAAGAAAAAAATCAAATGACATGTTACTATTGTTTAAACTTTGTTTAAATAAGTTATCAAATTGTCATTGAATAACGTTTATCGAAAATTTAATTTGTATTCTGCAATGACAAGGATATACTTATACGAATTAAAAAATTGAAATCTATATTTGTGAAATGTTTTATATCTCATTATGATGTTATAAATTATTTGAATAATTTTATTGAGAATCTATTTGTATCGAATATAATTTTAAACTCGTTAATAAATAGCGAAAATTTAACTTTCAAAATAAAATTGTCAAAAAAACCATAATTAGAGGCCGAAGGTACAAATGAGCATAGTATAGTCTTAAAGTTCAGTTCAAAACCTTTCGATTTAATCCAGAAAAACATTTTTTTTTGGATATACCCATTTTGAGTTATTTGTAATCGAAAAAAAAGTGATTTTTTTCGAAAATACGGAATTTTTCATGAATAGGACAAAAAATTTTGATTTAACTACATCAAAAATGGATTCTCCAGGAAATTTCCTATAAGAAAAGTTTATTTTGACATTTTTTCCTGCTCACAAATCGTCAAAATATGAAAAAAATAGCATAGAGTGACTTGAAATCTCGATAATTATCGATTTTGAATATCTATTAATAAAAAATGAAATTCCTTATAAAAAAATCTGCAACCTGGTAAATTGTTTTGTTTTTGACTAAGGAAGACTCTGATCAACTTATTTCCAAATTTTGAAATGGTCGGTTGGACGCCGATGCTGAGTTGGCATGGAATTACCCTTATACAAAAAGTATTTTTCTAATCATTTCGCTGCATCGAGTGATTGTTTAATGCTTGGTGGATTTTCTCTTACTCGCCATGTTCACAGTTTGAAAGTTAGTGAGCAACTAAGAATATGATAACGTGTAGATAATGCATAACAACCTAATAACAGTCTAGCAGCCGAGTTAAACACTTGCAAGGTAATCACAACAAACAAAAGAACGAATTTCTTAGAATCTTCGGTACATATGATGCCAACAGACGAGGTAATACATGCTAGACAATAAAGCAACAAAAAAACAAACAAAAGACCGTACACAGCTGCAGTTCTTATTAATTTCGGCAACTTGAAAGTACTGTTTATTGCTTAGTAATGTCGTATTGTTGTCGTTATTTAGAGTAGGTGTGATGCTATATAGAGTGTATCATTGTATGGACAACAAGGTAAACCAACCAGATTCAAGTAATTTCGATGTTTTAGGGAGTTTGTAGTTATATCGAGTGGCTTTAAATGGAGTTTACACTGTAGTTGTAGCTGAGACTGACATACATACATTACTTGATAAGGCATTTCGAAAATTATCAAAAGAACTTTCAGACCAAGTAATCTGGCTGGACGCTTCATGCGTATTAATGTTGAAAACAACGATCACCGCTGTTTCATGTATGCCATCTTATCTAAATTTGTTGAATATCATCCCGAGCGTGTGACAAACTATACTGACGTTCAGCATCGGTATGATTTCTCTGACATTTCTTTCCCGACTTCGCTTAATAAAATCAAAAAATTTGAAAAATCTAACAATATTTCCATAAATGTTTTCGGTCTGGACGAGAAGTATGGAAATGTGTATCCTCTGAAAATAGTTAATGATGAAAAACCCAATCATATCGATCTGTTGCTGTTCGATGATGGTGATAAGCAGCATTATGTGTATATTAAAAAATTCGAAAAACTAGTACGTTCTCAAATCACTAAACGTAATGGTCAAATTATAATCTGTAAGCGATGCTTTCAGCACTACACCATTAGTAATCAGGGGTTGATAGGATGGAGGTACATAAGCAATTATGCGATAAGAAAGCCGCGGTTCGAGTTGAAATGCCCACTAAGAGACCGTTTGTTAAATTTGAACACTTAGAACATGGTATCCGAACCCCATTTGTAATCTATTACTATTATGAATGCATTTTAGAACCAATCGACCATTGCAATCCAAATCCTGCTTCATCTTTCACTGTCGAATATCAAAAACATGAAGCGATGTCTTTCTGTTGCTATTTGAAATTTCCTGAATCTCTCCTTAATGTTGCTAAACAGTATAATCTGCCTTTAGAACCGTATCTGTATAGGGGGCCAGAGGCACCGAAAAAAATCCTTTTTTATGTAAAATCATTAGCCCTCAAAATTTCGAAAATATATATATTAAAAACCCCGATGTTACCTTTGTCTAGTGATCAACAAGTGGCGTTTGATACATGTGCCGATTATTACATGTGTAACAAACCATTTGTAGACACAGACATACAGGTGCCATATTACCGGGGAATTTAGGAGGGGAGCACATCAGTCAAGTAATTTGCGCTACCAGTCTCCTGATTATTTACCCCTTTTGGCTCACAACTCTTCATCCTACGACAATCATTTGCTTTTATGCGAGCTGGGATATGATGATGTTGGAGTTGTAACCTCAACATGGAAGGATCGTGTTGTTGTCGATCTGCCCACTTCTGTTATGGTTACTTTCGGGAACATGTATCATCATCCATGTGGTTCTGTGTCTGTCGTCCTATTAGAACTGAACGTGTTGTGCTTGTTTTTTCTTTTTCTTTGCATTTTACATTAACATTTAAAACTGTTACAGTTACACTTGTGTTAGTTAACTGTATATATCAAGTGTTCATCATTTACTTTGTTCAATATACTTACTTATTTGTTTGCTTCATAAGAATAACCTGCGTTATTAATTAACCCTTTCAGGTTATGGGCCCAGGGAAAGAAGAAAAGTGAAAAAGAAATATTAAATCGTGAGTAGTTTTAGTATTGATTTCTTTTTATTTTGTAATTGTAATATAAATAAAATATTACAATGAATGTTTCTAACATATCTAAAATGGAGCCATTGAACAAAGACAACTATGATACTTAGTGTATGCAAATGCAGGCATTATTAATTAAGAACGATGAGTGGCCTTATGTTTCTGGTGATAGTGACATGCCAACTGACAAATACGATAGTCATAAAGCTTGGTTGAAAAATGATAGTAAGGCGAAGTCCTCTATTATTCTGTGTATAAGTCCATCTGAATTAAAGCAAATAAAACGTTGCAATACTTCGCATGAAGTTTGGACAAAATTAAAGAAAATTTATCAATCTACAGGGCCTGCCAGGAAAGCTACACTATTAAAGCAACTAACATTGCAAAGAATGTCAGAAGGTAGCGACATTAGAACATACATCAACAATTTCTTTGATGTCGTTGATCAATTGAACGAGATGGAAGTAGACATCAATCCCGATCTCCTAGCAAATATGCTATTATACAGTTTACCTCCAAGCTTCGAAATGAGTTACCGTCACCTGAAATCCTTCGTGTGAAAATAATAGAAGAGAGTGATGCTCGCAAAAATGAGTGTATACAAGATGCATTGTTTACCAATAGAAACCAAAAATGGAGGTACACCAGAAGTAATAAATATACATCCAATGACTCTTCAAGAACTGAAAAAGTTTTTAAATTTCGTTGCCATCGATGTGGAGTAATGGGACATAAAGCAATATATTGCAAAAATAAGAAGTGGGAAAATAAAAAATAGGAAGATTTAGAAGATGAAAATAAAAAACAACAAGTATCGACTCAAAATGTAAGTTTTCATGTTTCAAATGTACTTCTGACAGGTTCAGCTGAGAGTCCTACGAACTGGTGTCTTGACAGTGGTGCCACGTCTCATTTTTGTAGAAGTTTGAAGAATTTTGCAGATGATCCTAAGTCAGTCACGGAAAAATTAAACTTAGCTAATGAAGTATCTACAGGAATTAAAGCTAAGGGAATCGGCAGACTGATGGCGGATGTTTCTGGTAATACAGTCAACGTTCATCTCGAAGATACTCTCTATGTACCTGATTTGAGAACTAATTTAATATCTGTTGGAAAGATTACCGATAAGGGTTTTGAAGTAACATTTCGAAAAGATAGCGCAACCGTATATACAAATGATGGCAGTAAAGTACTAATTGCTGATAGAGTTGGTGATATATACTATGTGCATGAACGTAACAATTCTAATAAGAACAATTCCTTCATGTCAGCAAATGAAAAACGCTTATGTAGTGTGCACCCAGTTAGTTCAAAACTGAAAAATGAATCGTTTGAAATGTGGCACCGCCGACTAGGACATCTCAACACAAATGATCTTCAAGAAGCTGGAAGAAAGGAAACTATGAGAGGTCTGAACTTCAAGAAGCAAGACGATTTTAATTGCATAGTTTGTCTCATTGGTAAGATGACCCGTACTCCTTTTCCTAAGGTATCTGATAGGAAGTTAAAAATATTAGAAATCGTTCACTCTGATGTTTGTGGGCCTATGCGCACTGAATCTAACGGAAAGGCTAAATATTTCGCGACATTCATAGATGACCATTCTAGGTGGTGTGAAGTTCGCTTCATAAAATCAAAGGGGGAAGTTTTTAACTTATTTCAAGAATATGCCAAGTCGGTTGAAAATCAAAAGGGAAGAAAAATTGGTTTCCTTCAATCCGATAATGGCACAGAATATGTGAATAATCAATTTGATAATTTCTTGAAATCAGAAGGAATAGCAAGAAGATTGACAATTCCGAACAACCCGGAACAAAATGGCATCACGGAAAGGAAAAATCGCACCCTTCTGGAAACTGCAAGATGTATTCTTATACAATCAGGACTTCCTCCGTCTTTTTGGACAGAAGCCATAAATACCGCCAATTTCATATGGAATCGTTGTCCATCAAAGTCACTCAACGGGAAAACTCCGTACGAACTGTGGACGGGAAAGAAACCGGAACTGAGCTTCTTCAGGGAGTTTGGATGCCCCGTAAGAGTCATGAACAGGCAATCAAATAAGGGGAAGTTTGACCCAGCTGGAAAGGAAGCTATTTTTTTTTGGTTATTCCGAACATTCTAAAGGTTATCGTGTGTGGATACCTGAGTCAAGAAAAATTGAAACTACACGGGATATCAAATTCCTGGAAACATCAGACTCTTGTATGGATAATTACGAAGAATTTGCCCCTAACTACTTACTTGTCGACAAGCAATGCTTTAAAGAAGAGAACATGATTGCCTCGAGCTGACATCCTGTAAAGAAGACCAAGAGAAGGAATATTTTGAATCTGCAGGAGAAGAAAGCGATATAGAAATTGTCCAGCGAAAGGGACCAGAAAGACCTAGAAAGATAAAGACTGGACAAAAGGGAAGACCAATTAAGCAGTACAATATGGTTGACAGTTATAAAATAAAGGAAGCAGAATTGAATGTAGCTCAGGTTTTAATCTCAGAAGTCCCAATGAATAAAGCCTTAACTAATTCAGAATCAAAGGAATGAATGAGAGCCATGATCAATGAAATCGAGTCCAACTTACAAAACGATACTTGGGAACTAGTTGAACCCCTTCTAAATCGAGAAGTGATCGGAAGTCGAATTGTGTTGAGAAATAAGTACCATCTAGATGGAACTGTGGACAGGAGGAAAGCTCGCATGGTGGCACAGGGATTTTCACAACGTCCGGTTATTGATTTTAATGAAACTTTTCCGCCTGTGGCCAGAATGGAATCTATTCGTCTTTTAGTGGCAATTTCTACTCGTTTTGGGATGTCGATTAGACAGTTGGACGTTGCGACAGCTTTTCTCAATGGAGAGCTTGAAGAGCAAATATATATGATACGAGAAGATGCTCGAATTCGAAAATAACCTTAACCGAGTATTCGAAATCAAGGCACTTGGAGAAGTCGGTCATTGCTTGGGATTGGAGTTCTGTAAGAAGAGAGATCAAATAACGATAAGCCAGAGGGGTTATATTATGGAAATTCTGAATCGCTTTGAAATGACAGATTGTAACCCCGTGAAGACTCCTATGGATTTCAACGTGAAACTCAAGAGGCCTGAAGAGACGCCTTCTGATGAAGAACAACGACTACCTTATCGAGAGTTAATAGGTGCCTTGAATTATCTATCAGTATCAACGAGGCCCGACATCAGTTTCGCGGCCAGTTGCTTGGCCCAATTTAACAGTTGTTACAACAAATCTCACTGGGCAGCCGCTAAACGTGTCCTACGTTACTTAAAGGGGACCTTCAATCTAGGTTTAGAATATTGCCAAGGATGTGACCCGATCATAGGCTTTGTAGACGCTGACTGGGGAAGCTGCATCGACGACAGAAGATCATATACCGTCATGAATGGAAGTCCTGTTTCGTGGAATTCCAAGAAGCAGCAGACCGTTGCTCTGTCTTCGACTGAGGCTGAGTATATGGCAATTGCAGAAGCAGTAAAGCAGGCGCTGTACCTCCGGAATATACTTGAAGAACTTGATTTGCCTGATCTACTGGCTATTAAGATGTATTGTGACAACCTAAGTGCCATAAAGTTAACCGAAAATGATGTATTTCACAATCGCAGCAAACACATTGATATGAGACATAATTTTGTACTGGAAACTATTAACAAGGGCATTTTGAAGATCGAACATCTCCCAACGGCAGATATGGCGGCCGACATATTAACAAAGAACCTTCCAGGTCCGAAACATACCCGATGCATGAAGCTCCTTGGCCTTACAACAGTGGTACCAAAGCAGGATGTCGTGCGCATCTCGAGGGGAAGTGTTGGAGTTGTAACCTCAACGAGCCGTAACCTCAACATGGAATGATCGTGTCGTTGTCGATCTGCCCACTTCTGTTATGGTTACTTTCGGGTACATGTATCATCATCCATGTGGTTCTGTGTCTGTCGTTCTATTAGAACTGAACGTGTTGTGTTTGTTTTTTCTTTTTCCTTGCATTTTACTTTAACATTTAAAACTGTTACAGTTAAACTTGTGTTAGTTAACTATATATCAAGTGTTCATCATTTACTTTGTTCAATATACTTACTTATTTGTTTGCTTCATAAGAATAACCTGCGTTATTAATTAACCCTTTCAGATGATAATAGGATAGATTTAATTCCTAGCATAGAGGAAAAATATATATCGTTTAACAAATACGTAGATCCCGATTTCTCCCTAAGATTCATAGACACATTTAGATTTATGACCAGTAGTTTGGATAGTCTGGCTAGCAATCTACCCGATGTCCCTGAGTTGCAGAATTTTTTCTCAGCGGAAAAGCTCTCCCTCCTTACTTGTAAAGGTGTTTTCCCGAACGATTATGTAACTTCGTGGGAGCGTCTGAATGAGATGTCTCTCCCCATACAGACAGCTTTTTACAGTCAGTTAAAGCACTGCGAGGATTCGGACGCAGACTACCAACATGCGCAAAACGTCTTGCGTCAGTTTAACTGCGCGACCCTCGGGGAGTATAGCGATCATTATTTACTAACAGATGTGATCAATCTGTGTTTGAACATTTCCGCAATATAACACTACAAACATACAATTTAGACCCCTGTCAATATTATACATTACCCGGTCTATCTCGGGACGCCATGCTTCGATATACTGGTGTAACATTAGAGCTTTTACTAGACTATAACATGAAATTAATGATCGAGTCGGGAATACATGGTGGTGTATGTCAGGCGTCTCATAGATATGTAAAAGCTAATAACAAGTATATGACAGATTATAATCCTAGTAAAGGGTCAAGTTTCATATCTTACGTAGATTGTAACAATCTGATGATGACTCCAGATGATGTCAGTTTGGATGAGTGTACTCCCGACGATCCATACGGGTGCATTTTAGATATTGATATCATTTATCCGGAACACCTCCATAATTTGCATAACGATATCCCATTCCTAGCGGAAAATATAAAGGTGGATGGAGTCACCAAGTTAGTACCCCACCTAAAACAAAGACAAAATTATGTTGTACATTACATGACCCTAAAACAGACGTTAAATCACGGTCTGAAAATAGAAAAAATAAATAGGGTCTTACGATTTAAACAATCCCGGTGGTTAGAACCATATATAAACTTACTAAGAACAGCTGCCACTAATGCCTTTGAGAAGGATTTGTACAAACTTTTCAATAATTCTATATATGGGAAAACTACGGAGAATGTAAGAAATAGAAAAAGGTTACGTTTGGAAACGCAAACAAAATTTATTGAAAAATTATGTGCTCGTCCCGACTTTCTAGACAGAACAATTTACACTGAGAATATGGCCGCATTACATTTGCATAAAGATCGTTTAACATTTGATAAACCCATAATGTTGGTATGGCCATTTTGGATTTACCAAAAACAGTCATGTATAACTTTCATTACAATGTTATGCTACCAGAATACGGACCTGACCGACTTCTACTATGTTACATAGACACAGACAGCTTCATATATCGCATATTTACAGAAGACCTTTACTCAGACATGCTACAAATGATGGACTTCCTTGACATCTCTGATAACCATAATTTTTTGTATCCTCCCGATCATGTATGAATCTGTGTGTGCCCGCGAGTGGTTGGAAGTGCATGTGGTTATATTGTAGGTCGCGATCTCAATACATGAACATAATTCAATACAACATAAACGGTGCCAAGACACATTTCAGTGATCTACAGTTACTCGTCAAAGACTTCGACCCTATCTGTATCTGTCTCCAGGAAACCCATCTGAAAACAGACGAAGACTTCGACTTAAGGACCTACGAGGTTTACAGAAGAGATGGACCTCTCAGGGGAAGAGCGTGCGGAGGGGTGGCAGTGGCGGTGTCCGTCCGGGTGCCTGCCACCGAAGTGCCGCTCCAGGCCGTCGCCATCAGACTTCAGACACGGCCCCCCATCACCATCTGCCCCCTCAGGAACCTGTCACTGAGACTGAGCTCAGGGACCTTGTGTACCAATTGGAGGGGCCCATCCTGCTACTGGGGGACCTCAATGCTCATAGCTCTTCCTGGGGCTCCACTCACACCACGCCCAGGGGTTCCCTCATAGAGAGAGTCCTTGACGCCTCCAACCTCGTTATCCTGAACTCTGGCGAACCTACATACTTAAGCCCTAGCTACGGCACCTTCTCTTCCATTGACATCACCGCCTGCTCAACCTCTCTCCTCCCGCACATGGAATGGATCGTTTGTCCGGAGCAATACTCCAGCGACCATTTTCCCATCTTAATCTCCGCAAACACTTGCCTTCCTACCCCCAGCAGACACCGTAGATGGATACTGGAGAGAGCTGATTGGACTAAATTCCGAGAACTGGCCACCCCATCAGAAGCCTGGTCCTCTCCAACCTCATCTACTCTGCGGCCTGTGCCTCTAAACCTAGGAGCTCTTCTCATCCCAAAAGAAGACCAGTCCCCTGGTTCAATGAAGAGTGCAAAGATGCGATTAGAGAAAAGAGAAGAGTCTATAGAATCTTTAAAAACTCTCTGACTCAAAGTAATTACATCGCTTATAAAAAACAGAAAGCTCTAACCAAGAGGACTATAAACACCAATAAATCCAACTCCTGGAAAACTTACGTGAGTAGTATTAATTCGTCAACCCCGTATCGTACCGTCTGGAGAAAAATCAAGTCCATGTCAGGATCATCCGCCCATCATGCTGAATATTCAAGGTAGGCTCTGCTCCGACGAAAAAATAGTTGCTGAGGAACTCGCCATGAAATATTCTCTCAGGAACTTCGGATATGACCCCCAGTTTCTGGCAAACCAAGAAACTCAAGGAGCCGCAACAATGAATTTCCTCCCGTCTAGTCATCCGTCAGAGAAGTATAACGAGCCTCTCACCGAATGGGAACTTCTGAACGCCCTCCGTGAACTTAAAGGCAAATCCCCGAGCCCTGATGGAATTCAATACCAGATGATACAAGGCCTTCCTCTAGTAGCCCTCCGCAGGCTGTTAGGCATATATAACCAAATTTGGGATAAAGGAGTCCTGCCCAAGGAGTGGCGAGAATCTTACATCCTACCAATCTTAAAAGCAGGGAAGGACAAGAGGTCAGCCAGCAGCTACAGACCTATCTCACTCACTAGCTGCCTCTGTAAGCTGATGGAAAGAATTATCAACAAGAGACTCATGTGGGTACTTGAACAATCAGACCGTATCTCGAACCTCCAAAGCGGTTTCAGAAGAAAACGATCTGCCCTGGACCACTTGGTAAGGATGGAAGGAGAGTTACAGTACACCTTCATTAACAAGGAGCATGCCGTAGCAATATTCTTCGATATCCAAAAAGCCTTTGACACCACTTGGACTCCTCTCATTATGAAAACTCTGTACGAATGGGGATTCCGAGGCAATCTTCCTGTCTTTATTAAGGAATTCCTGAAGGAAAGGACATTCAGAGTGATGGTGGGTGGCACACTCTCTGATGCCCAGATCCAGACAACAGGTGTCCCACAGGGCAGTGTCCTTAGTACTACCTTGTTTTCCATTGCCATCAATAAAATCACAGGCTGCATTAACAGATACACTACAGGCTTCTTATTTGTCGATGATTTTGCCATCCTCTGTCGGTCTAGTCAACTCGACCTCATACAAGCCCGCCTCCAAACGGCAGTCAACAAACTACAGGAATGGGCCCTTGAGATAGGATTTCAGTTCTCCTCTCTCCGAGTATCTACCTGTACGACTCCCCTCTACAATACAAGGAACATGCGCGCTTCCTGGGTCTCGAATTGGACAGGAGACTCAGCTGGATCCCCCATATCAAGCAGTTAAAGGAGAAGTGCTATCAGCGGCTGAAGATGCTGATGGTCCTTGCCCATACTGGATGGGGAGCTGATAGGGAATCCCTCCTCAGAGTATACAAGGCACTGATTGGCTCAAAGCTAGACTATGGCTGTTTTGTGTATGGCTCGGCTAAATTGCCCAACCTCGCTCTTCTGGATGCCGTTCACCATGCTGGGATACGACTAGCAACAGGTGCCTTCCGCACCAGCCCTGTTTTAAGCCTATGCGCAGAGTCTGGAACCGCCCCCCTCTTATTTAGAAGACAGAAGCTTGCAGCGAACTACCTCTCAACAATTGTAACCCAGACATCACGCCCTTGTTTCAACTACCTTTTTCGTCCAAAATTCAGAGCCCTCTTCAACAATTCAAACAATGCCACACTCCCTTTAGGTCTTCGAATGTCAAGAGCCACCCAGGAGTTATTAGAAGTTGACATAAATGAAACCCGGGAAGATATCCCTCCTTGGACATTTAGGAAACCCCTCTGCAATCTAGAGCTGAAAGGCGAAGTCCACAAAGCCTCAACCAACCAGGAAGAGATCAAGCAGAGATTTCTTTCTGTTCTGAGTCGCTTCACGGGTCATAGAGTCATCTATACCGATGGCTCCAAAGTAACCGGGTCTACTGCTTGTGCTTTCACGGACAACCTAAGGGAATATAAGTACAAATTGCATGGGCTTTGTAGTATTTTCACAGCGGAGCTGACAGCTGTTGGGTTCGCATTATATTATGCCCTGTCCGTCCAGGAAAACGAGATTGCGATCTGTACGGACTCCCTTAGTGCACTCCAGAGCCTGGATCGCATGTACTCACCCCATCATGCCGTCTACAAGGCTCATCGCTATGTCGCCATGCTGAGAGAAATGGGAAAAAGAGTGGTCTTCGTCTGGGTGCCAAGCCACGTCGGAATCCCAGAAAACGAGCGAGCTGATAAAGCTGCTAACGCGGCCCATGACCTGATTGAGATTTGCAGAACCCCACTGACCCCCAACGAAGTAAAACGCCCCCTACTCCTAACAATAAAAAGACATTGGGAGCAAATGTGGGAGGAGGTGAACCCGAACAAACTTAAAGAAATCAAGAAATCGGTATCGCCCTGGAGTTCGTCTACAAGAAGCTGCAGACAGGAGGAAGTGGTCATCGCCCGGCTGAGAATCGGGCACACGCGGCTCACCCACGTTCACCTGATCACAAGAGAGCAGCCCCCCAGGTGCAATCATTGCCATCTCTCTCTGAGTGTATACCACATATTCTCAGAGTGCTCCTTTTATGAAGACCTTCTCAGAAACAATGATGTCCCGAGGAGTCTGGAGGAGGCGTTGGGGGACAGCCCCTCCATCCTAGATAGAGTCATTAATTTCTTAAAAGAAACTGGGCTATACCAAAAAATGTGAGCTCTACTGTCTGCTATCATTTGCCTATTTTAGGTCGCTCCGCCAGTTGAGTGGGGCCTAAACAGCCCATGGCGGGTCCCCCTGGGGGTCTGGGGGCCCGGGGGGGGGGGGGGGGGGTCCTGCGTGGGACCCTCGGGTGGTCGGCGGGCACGGCTGGCTGGATGGGGGGGCCTGGGGCGGCTCCGTCGGGGCCTCTGGACTGGAACGGTCCCGGACTTGGAGGGTGTGGACGGCTTTCCTCACATGCACACCCTCGTCCTCAAGTCCCATTAACTTCACGATTAAGCTAAATGCTTCATATACTTGAGTGAGTGGCCCGGCGGTGCCGTTGTCTTTGTCCGGCCTGCCTGTTCGTTGGTTGCCCTTGGTCCTGTGCTTGGCCTTCCCTGGGCCCCATGGCCCCCTGTGGGATCCGTTCATGTCTGTTCCTGTCATCTGCATCAAGAGTTCGCTGGCTTAGTTAGTGCAAGGAATGTAACAAGATAGGGCGATAATAACCGAAGTAGTTGTTCGCCCAAAATAACCAACCAACCAACCAATCTCTGATAACCCCCAAACCATCCCCTTTACTCAATAATTAATAAAAAGTATATAGGAAAATTCAAAGATGAGGCTTTAGGAGAAATGATATCAAAGTTTATTGCGTGAGCGAAAATGTATGCCATGATAATTGCTGGTGAGGAGAAAAAAAGAGCAAAGGGTGTATAGAAGGCCGTTCTGAATAAATATATGAGGCGTTGCGAATGAGAAGGGCGAACTCAACACATAGGTCAATTTATTTATTTATTTATTAATGTTCTATTCTTTTAATCATCACTCATAATTTCATATTGAACTTTAATATTTCCTAAAATTCAACTAAATAGTTATAAGACTAATTTGATCTTCCTATCCCTTAATTGGTAAATAGTTGAGAATTTTTACTATATGTAGCGTGTTTTATCTTTTATAGTTTTTTTGAAAAAGATTATAGAAACGTATATTGAATTTGTCTTGTAATGATATTGAAATACACTGATGTTAAATTTTAATATGTTTATTTTTATGAATCGCCCCTTTCAAAATTTTAATGTTCTTTTTATATGTCGGTTTTCACAAAGAAAACCTGGTAAGAAAGGAACTGTATCTGATATGTTCACCCTCTCCTTAAAAGAACCTACGATTTAAGAAAATTATTACCCTGAGATAATAGAGCCAAAAGTGAGTTACTTAAGTTCATTTTTGTTAGGTCATTGATGTTTATTAAAACATCTGTTATTATTGTTATGTTGGATTTGTATATTATACATACGTTATAAAATCAGTCTCAGTTTAGAAAGGTAAAATAAAGTGAAATATGTTGTCACAAATCTCCTCCCTGACTCTAGGGCCGCGATCTCGTCTGCAATAATCGCCCCCCTAACTCGGCTGAAGTAAGATCGTCAATCTCAAAGAGAGCCCTAGCGCTTCTCTAGCCTGCTTGTAAATTTATCCGCTAATACACGGCTTCTGTAAGATCGTATAAAATATCCCTCCTACAACGTCGCTGCCGAGATGTCCTAAAATAAAATTTTGAGGACTTTCATTATCTAAAATCTGGTAAGGTCCTTCCCAGAATAGTAATAGTAATATTTCCCTCTTACCGGTGGGTATCCGCAGAGATTGTACTAACACCTGATCGCCAATTTCTAACGTAGTCTGTTGGTGTCGTACCTCAAAGTTTTGTTTCTGTCTCTCGGCCTGTTTTCCTGTAAATTGGTAGGTATGTCTGTTGGTGTAGTCCCGAAATGTCAGTTGTTCTATCGTCTTTGATGAAGTTCACCTGCGGATGTTCTTCACAAGTGGGGTTGTCATGAGTCGGGTAGCGGATTATGTGGTCATTGTCTGTCGATATGTCTGTTACTTCGTCCTCGTTTCTAAGTAGGACAGAAAACTCCTGCATCAGAGATGATATTCTGACGTCGTCTAGGGAAGTTATGTTTTCGTCATTGCCTGTCGGTCTGTCTGTGATTTCGTCCTTTTTTATACTTGATGAATTTACGTGATCTGGGGCAGTCATAGTATTGTCGGGGTATGTTTGTTTGTCGATGGTCTCTTCCTCCTTAGCAGTGATTGGTAAGGATGTCTTTGCTATTGATTCTACGTTAACTGGTGATCTGATATAAAAAAATTTGTACTCGTAACCTAATCCTTGAAGTGGTCTTCTCGTGCTCATAAAAACTGGTTCCAAACGTCCATTGCCGTGTCTTCCTAAACCGCTACCTTCTTGGTACCCCTGTAGCTTCATCAATGTTAGTCCGTTGTTACAGTCTGTCTTTATCTTTACAGGAGTGGGACATCCATTGTCAATGTTAGTATGTAGGTCAATGTCCCCTGTCAATCTCGTCATCATCTCGGTACCAAGCAAACTGCGTATGTCCCCCTTGAATTTAAATTTACCTCCCCCCTTAGTTTTAAGTTTGTTCATCCCACTCCTGCTACTTAGTTTTTTATCAAGTGGTCAACAATTGGCTTCAGGTTGTTAGCTAATTCTCCAAGGGATTGCTTTATTTCCTTCATATCAGTATTGACATTATTGTCTGTCACTACCTCCATGTTTCTTACATTAGGTTTTGACTGGTTATCCCTATAATTAGGTGGTCGATTATAATTCTGATTTGAGTCATAGTAATTACGTGGCCGATCGTAAATTGGATTTGACTCGCGGGAAGGGCCTTGGCTAAATTGATTCCCTCTCTCTCGATTGTAGTGAGAGGTTCCCCGTGCATTCCCAGAATTTTAACGATGTAGGTCTTGTTTGGGAAAGTTATTCTTTTTCGGAAGACTATCTGGTCGGTACTGTCTTCCCCCGCCTTTCCAAGGACTATCCTTTAATTTACAAACACGTCTAATTATGTTAGTACCTATACTAATTATTTGCTCATATAGTCTCTCAATAGAGATTATTCCCTGGATCCTAACGGAATTTTCGACCGTCTCTCCGTAATGTTTGCTTAATAGTTCACATACGTAGCCTTCCGGAATTTTATATGTACTATCCTGGAGTCGTGACACTAATTTTGAAAAATGTTCGCTGGGTGTTTTATCCATATGATCGGCATAGCCTTGGGTATCAAGTTCCCTATGGACTATAACGTCATATTTCTCCCCACAGAACCTATCTTTGAACGCATTGACGAATTCATCAAAAGAGCGGATACTTCCTGACTTTACAAGGAACCAATCCAGACCCTCGCCCTTTAAATGTGACTTTATAAATTCGTTCAGATTATAAAATTCTCCAATGTGACTATATGCAATTTCTAAATTTGATATGAAATGGTTGGGTAAATCCAACACATTGTTACGGAACGTTACCTTGTTACGTTCGTAATTTTTTATATACGTATTTTGGAAAGTGACGTTACTAGGTTGTTCGCGAGCAAAGGTCTGACCTGTATACCAATCCTTATGTTCTTCAGGGATGGTGAACGTCACTTGGTCATTATGTTTTGGGGTTGAGACCTGATTTTGACCCGAAACAGTATCTATTCTCTTCGAGATATTGGCGAATCTCTTCTCACAATCGGTACGAAAAAGATTTTGGTTCGAATTTATTTCCTCGACCTCCTTATCTAAACGTTGTGTTTCTGACATGATCCTACCTGTCATTTCATGATAACAGACATCTACCATGTCCCTAACTTCAGAAACATGTTTGTCATATCTCCCTTCTAAATTGTCCTGTCTAGTTCTCAATTCTCCGGACTCAGATCGTAGAGTGCCCATATCGCGATTAATGGATTCGATATTATTTGCCATTGCCGAAATTTGTTCCTTTATCTCCGTTTTTAAATCCTACCCTGTTGTTCTATCTGTTCCTGTATGGCCTTTAACATCGCCTCTAGGTCAAATTTAGGCTTTTCTACCGGGGACTCCGGGGGCGTACGGATAGTTTTCCTAGACCGTGTCTGTATCGGCTCTAAGTCCGATTTCCCTTTCCCTTCCATGCTGGTAAACGAAATATATATCTCAAAACAATTAACTCACAACAAAAACAATTAATATTACGGGAGGTCTGGTGCTAATCTAATTTCTAATTTCTATGGTGACCTGTCAGATGGCATCACAATACAACAATAGTTATAATATGTAAAAAATAAATTAAAATACTGCATACTAAAATTACACAAGAAAAATTTAAAATGTCAAAAAACAAATAAAATATTAATAACTGATGTCATTCGTATTCCTTAATCCCTCCCATCCTTCTTCAGTTTTGATTCTAAATTACCGACTTTAAGGAAAAATATATCATTTTAGCCCAATAGGCTGGAATCAACGTTAAAAAGCAAAAGAAAAAAAATTTAATTTAATTAATTAATTAGGGACCAATTAGTGGGGTTCACTAATTATACTAATTAGCATAATTAGTAAACAAATCAAGTCCTTGTTAACGGGCGCCAATTATACCACCTCTCCTTCCTTGCGTGAGTGCATTTTTTTTTTTACGTAATTGGTAAATATATAAAATTATATCGGAAAAATTATTAAAATTGAGTATTTTTTACATCGCGACTTTAATAAAAAACAATACTTGGATAGCCAAATGCACTCCCACGAGCAGGACGGGTACAAGTTCCTAACTGTGGGTTGACATCAGTAATTAACAATAATTAATTATTGCTGTCAACCAGAAGAAGAATGGGAGGGGGGAAATAGAATGGACAACTCAAACCCTAGAACAGTAACATATTTATTTTAGAAGAAAGTATCATATTTATAAAAGAAAAAAATAATTGAATATAAATTGGCCATTTGTCTGAAGGACTTTCTACCTTAATTACGAGGTACCTCGATACTGATCCCTACAGGTGGCGATGTGGTCATCCTTGACGTACATCCTTCAGACCCCATCTACTCACCTAGTCCTTGTAGGTCTGCCTGGAGGCCACAATAGAATTTAGATTGTTCACTGAGTTTATGTGCGTCCGAAATCAAAATGTATCTCACTCGCCTGAATGGCCCCAAACATGAACGAACACTGCTCAATTCACATATTCAAACTCACTGTCAAATATAAACTATACGTGTTGATCATCCGAGACGTGAACCAAGAATCTACAATCACATACTGAAACTCACTGTCAAATATAATAGTAACGTGGTGAACTGTTGGCACAAGAGCGAAGAGTTGAATAATGATCGAAGAGGTTGAGCGAAGGACTAAGAGTGAAGAGTGGGGATGATTCCTGATGTCTCATTGGTCGTCAATCTCCGCCCACCCCATCCTCAGCCAATCACCGGTGACCACTTGAGAGTTCTGTGATAGCCTGCGGATATTAATTAGAGTTATGTGAAAAACTGTTTAACAAAATAATGATGCCGACAATATAATTACCATACAGGATGCCGACAATTATCCTGGCTTCCTTTCTATTCCCCATCTCTATTGTTCATTGTTTCTGCTCCCAGCGATTGCGATTCCCTCGCAGCAATCGCTGGTTTCGAGCATGTTCTTCCCAATGCAATTCTCTTTCGTTCAACACCTCACAAGCCATATTTTACTCCTAGCGATCGCGATCCTCTGCAGCATCGCTAGTTTTGAGCATTATATATTTGTCTATACGGTAGGCATGCTACAATATATATACTGTGATGGTTCGATTAACCTCCACATGTGAGATTTTAATATAAAGAGAAAAAGAAGGGGGGCTTCTGAAGAGACATCATGTCAATTATGAAGTAAAAATCGATTTATTCGAACTTAATCACATATCGACTGACGGCGGAGATATTGATATATTTTTGTTTGGAAGTTTTTTTCATTTGATAGATATAATAATACCAAAAAATTATATCTTTTATTAAATCATAACTAATAAAAAACAGACATCAAATCATTAAAAAAAGAATATAGATGACAGTGATCAGCAAAAGAGAAGTGGGGAGAGCAGCTGAAATATGGAGCTAGTCAGTCTCTGTCGAAATTTGGACCAGGAGGGTGAAAATTTTAAGACTCCAGGGAAACCACCTGCTATACAGCAAAATTCATCTTGTTACTTATCGTTATGTTTAAATTCTAAACATTTTTAATTCGTCTAATAAACAAAAGTGAACTCGCGATAGAGCACAATTATTATTAGTTTTAAATATAATCCATGAGTCTCGCAACTCGCATGTTATATGTTGTTTTTTTATGATGATTTTAATGTATTAATTATGTGAAATATTATAATCGATCGCTTCCATCTGTTTTCTATCTATCATCCCCTCCTTCAAAGAACCTTTTAGTATAAAATCACTTAGAACCCTGAGATAAGAGATGTTGGTCCAATCGAATTAAATGAATTTAAACTCACAAATGTAATTTTAATGGCGTCGATTATCAGAACGCACTAACTATTAAAAATGGCTCCCAACTTTGGGATTTGCTATAAAGGTAATATTAGAATATTTATTCATTTTAATTAAATTGGCACCCACCAACTATCACAATGGCGCAACAACGTGAGGCTTGAATTTAATAAGGTTTATTTTAATATAACCCCTGTAACAACTATCACAATGTCGCCCAACTTTGGAGCTTGTTATAGAAAATATAGAGAATATTTAATTAATGGTAGTAACTAGAGATATAGATTTATTAGTAGCCTCACCAACTTGCTGTAGTCCATACTGGCAGGTTTAATAGGCTCACATGCTGCCCTTAGCCACGAATACGTTTCTTTCCCAGGGCTCCCAGAATTGGAACCTTTTTTTCTTTCCGAACATCGTTCCCAACAAAAATATTTTCTACGATTTCTAAAAAAATTCTCACTTTCATTCGACCATCTAATTCCATTTATACCTGTCTAAATCTTCTCTAAATTTCGTCTCGTAATTCTGTCTGTCCTTCTTCCACTTTACGTCTTCGTTCTTCCACTCGTCAGCCTCATCATTTCCATCCCGCAGAAGTCGTTGGAAAACATCGAGAAACCCATCCATACATCATTATCCATCCGAGATTTAATTGTAAGTATGTATTTTAATTTTAAGTATTTTTTTTTTAATATGAGTTTTTAGATTTTATTAGTTTGTATCCCATGCTTCAACCTAGTCAATAGTGATTTTAGTCTTTCGAAACTTTCTTAGCTGAACGAACTTTCGCCTTTGGTTAATAGAAATCCAATTTATATATTAAAATCAATAAATTTAAGTATCGTTCTATTAGATAGGCGATCTGGCATCCCATGAATATTTTATTTTAGTAAAAAGTCAGTTACACAATTTTGAGAAAATCTCCGCGTCTTTCAATTAAAGTAAAGGTAATTAGTATATTATTATTAAAAACGCGAACAAGCTTCTTATATTACACAAGACAGATCTTATACATCTGTTCGACGCTTGTCTAAGGCGAGGCCATTTCCCGGGCGCTTGGAAGCGTGCTCTAATATGCACCTTTGTGAAGCCGGGGACAGGGGACCTCTCCTTGGCAAAGAGCTATAGACCAATCAGCCTTCTCCCCGTCTTTGGGGAAGTACTGGAGTCCCTTTTCAATGGAATTCAACGCAAGTACACGCCTTAGTATCCCATAGGCAATCTTGAGGGGTAGATCTGCCAAGGACGCATTGAGGGTGCTGAGAGCAGAAGTAGAAGAACGCGAAGGCAAATATGCCCTCTCCGAGGCCTGAAAGTGACGCCCCACGTTGTTGCCATTATAGAAAAGACGATAGCCACTTTCAACACCCTGAGCCTAGTTCGCGCGACGTGGGGCCTCGACTATTCCGCATGTGTGACCATCTACACAGGGGTTTTCGTGGCTGCAGCATGGTACGCTGCTGCAGGTTGGTGGCATTGCCCCACGAATCGGCAGTGCACGATTCGGACGCAAGCCCAGATAGCAGCCCTTTTAAGAGTTACAAGTACTGTCTTTACGGCTGCGCTAAAGGTATTAGCGGGAGCCGCCCCCATTGTCTTGATCTTGGATGGGGGCAGATATTGATGAGCCCTTACGCTTAGCCCTAAATGAAGAGATGCGCAGAGTGTCCAGACCAGTGCGCTGCAAGGACATCGTTCAGAAATGGATTGTGGAAAAACGGCAACAACGTTGGTCACGATGCTTGGATGGCCGATCGACGTACGCATACTTCCCGGACGTCCTGGTACGCAACATGGGTACAGCCTAATCACTGCACGTCTCAAATATTATCAGGTCATGGTGATTTTGATGATGATAAGTCGTCTAAGCTGTTCACGAAGGTATGAGATGTGTTTATTTGGAATGTAATGAAATAGTCGAGTAAGTCAGGAGATTTAGGGATGGGTGTGGGCCAATACGTTGGTTGTCTTGGGGCTATGATGTTGTAACTGAAAGAATTTAGTAGTTCAAGTAGTCTCCATCCTCTAGACTCGGTCCTGCGGCGCCCGAAATGCACATGTTTGGCGTTAGATCGCCACCAGCTATGAATCGTGGACTCAGGCCCTGGAGGAATGTGGTCATGTCGTGTTATGTCAGTACCTTGTTGGGTGGGCTGTAAGCTAAACAGATGGTTAATGGGTTGGAGTTGCAATTAATAGAGACGGCTGTGTATTGAAGTGACATGGTAGGTGTTTGTGGTATGACGGTGTGCTGGATGCTGTTATGTATGAGGATGAGACTGCCGCCATGTGCCAGGTCGCCGGACGACCACATGGAAGCAGAGTTGTACGTGGCAAAGCGGATGGAGGACCGGCTGGGGGGTCCCACCTCCTTGCGTGTCCCAGGCCTTACCCTCACTGCCACAGCAGGATTTACAGCAGCAACATCACCAGGGCCCAACAGGAGCTGGAGTCCCAGTGACAGAAGAGCCCACTATGAGCATTATCTTTCTGGGACAGGATGGCAGACGGTTCGTCGAACTGGTGAATGAACTTAAGCAGTACACGGAGAACAGTGAAAACGTCCATAAACACGTGAAGATGATCGCCAAGAAATTGGACACAATTTGGGATCGCGCTATGTGGAATGGACAGGCGGAGGTCCAAGCCATCGTTCGAGCCGAGGTAAGAGAGGTGAAGACTCAAACATCACCCCTCTTCATCAAGAGAGAAGAGGGTCTCCCTAAGAGATCTAAATCTTTGCAAAATTACTTAAATATTTTTTTTTTTTATTTATTTACATATTCACAACGACAACATTTGTCACTAGTGATCGTGATGATGTGCTGTGGCAAGTGTGTCGCTGTACTGCTGAGGTACGTGACCGAAGAGGAGTCCAGGCTAGTCCTGGAGCAGGTCCCTCTGCCATGCCCGCTTTAGACGTCTTGGTGGATTTGTGGGGAGAGTGTTCGTGGATAATTGGAGAATAAGTGGATTGGCGTGATGATGGAGTTTGTCGTGAAAATTTTGGTATCGTGTCTTGATAACAGAAGGTATAAATGGGATGTTGAGGTCATTATGTAATGTGAGGTTGGAAACGTAAAATGGGGCATTGGCAATGTGGCGTAGTATGATGGATTGTAATGACTGAAGGCGTTGTATGTTTGATTTATAGGCTGATCCCCATATCTCGATTCCGTAAGTCCAGATGGGTTTTAGTATAGTGTTGTAAATGTGAAGTTTGTTTTCAAGCGATAATGTCGATCGTCGTCCGATGATTGATTTCAGTCGTCCAAATCGTCTTTTGAGGTCTGTGCGTTTCAGTCTGATATGAGTTGTCCAAGTTAAACGTCTGTCTAAATGAAGTCCTAGTTATCGGACAGTGTCTGATGCAGGAATGGGCTGGTTGTTAATGTATACTGGTGGACAAGTGTTGTGTCTGAGAGTAAATGTGGTTTGCAGAGATTTGTCTCTATTAATTTTTAGTCTCCATTTGTTGGCCCAATCTGTTAGCTGGTGTAAATGTTCCTGTAAGTGTGAGCTTGCTTGTGTTGGGTCTGAGTGTGTTGAGAGAATGGCTGTGTCGTCTGCGTATGTAGCGAGTAGTGTGTTGTCGTGTTGTGGAATGTGGGCTGTGTAGATTGAGAAGAGTAGGGGACTGAGGGAACTTCCTTGGGGGACTCCAGCTTTGACCTCCAAAAAATGTGATGAGGAATAATATGTGTGAGGAAGGTGAGATTTAAGTGTGTAGAGCAGGCCTGGGTGCCAGACACGATCAAACGCTTTTTCAATGTCCAGAAATACGCCTGTGCAAAACTCTTTTCTTTCAAAGCTGGTGGCGATGTAATCGACCAAACGATGGCACTGGTGTATTGTCGAATGTCTTTGTCGAAAGCCAAATTGATGGTCTGGGAGAAGGTTGTCTTGTGCAGTGATGTAGGTTAGTCTGTCCAGTAGAAGTCTCTCTAGTGGTTTGGATATCACAGGAAGCAGGCTTATAGGACGGTATGACGAGGCCTGGTCTGGGGTTTTCCCTGGCTTAAGAATCATCCTGACTACTGATATCTTCCAGACAAGGGGATAGTAACATAGTCGTAGTACTGTGTTGTATAAATTCGTCAAGTAAATTAGTCCTTTTCTCGGTAGCTGTCGTAGTATCTCAGCGGTTATCAGATCATGACCTGGAGATTTCCGTAAGGGGAGTTTTTTAATTGTCAGTTCAACTTCATTAGGACTGAATGCCTTTGGGGGGAGAGTTAGTTGGAGGGGGGTAGTAAGTGCTGTCAGTACTTGGTCTGTATGTTGGTCGTCTCCTATGTCCTCGTGGGGTGTGAATACTTTGGAAAGATAATCAGCGTAGAGGTCTGCCTTCTCCTGGCCTGACCTAGTCCAGGCCCCATCATTCCGCCGAAGGGGGTGTGATACCCGTGCATTGCCAAGAAGCCGTTTCGTCGCTGTCCAAAGTGAGTTATCTCGAGCCGCCAGAGTCGAGATATATGTCTCATGTCTGTCTTGTTTCAGTTTGGAAAGTTCTGTAGAGAGGGTTCGCCGGAGTTGATTGTATGTCTGTCTGTCGGAAGGGTACCTCAATCTTTGCCATCGAGACCTGGCCGCTCTTTTCTCTCTTATCATCTGCAGGATGTGTGGTGGGAGGGATATGTTGTTGTGTGAGCGTCTTGGTCTGGGTGGTCGGCACGATTTTGTCACAGCTTCTTGAATCCACAATGTGAAGTTACCTTCTGCGTCGTCAAGTTCGTCTTGTGTCCGTATGGTATTGTTTAAGTTTATTTTGTCGTCCAGTTCTTCTCTGAAACAGTCCCAGTTTATTGGTCCTGTTATTAATGATGGCCTCTGAGGCCGGGCCAGGGGTTTGGAGGCTAGTTCAAGTAAAACTGGGGAGTGGTCTGATGATAAGTCGTCTAAGGCAGTCACGTAAGTATGAGATGCGTTTATACGGGATGTAATCAAATAGTCGAGTAAGTCAGGGGATTTAGCGATGGATGTGGGCCAATAAGTGGGTTGTCTTGGGGCTATGATGTCGTAACTGGAAGATTTTAGTAGTCCAAGTAGTCGCCGTCCTCTAGTGTTGGTCGTGCGACACCCAAAATGCACATGTTTGGCGTTCAGATCGCCACCAGCTATGAATCGTGGACCCAGGCCATGGAGGAATGTGGTCATGTCGTGTTGTGTTAGTGCCTTGTTGGGTGGGCTGTAAGCTGAACAGATGGTTAATGGGTTGGAGTTTCAATTAATAGAGACGGCTGTGTATTGAAGTGACATGGTAGGTGTTTGTGGTATGACGGTGTGCTGGATGCTGTTATGTATGAGGATGAGACTGCCGCCATGTGCTGTTCCGTCAGGATGGTCTGTTCTGTATGTTACGTAGTCCGTGATGTGAAAGTGTAGTTTAGAAGTGAAGTGTGTCTCAGTAATTAGTGCTATGTCAGTACGTTTGTCATTTAGAAGTATTTCCAGTTCGTTTTTATGGGAGATCAGCCCATTGGCATTCCATAGTAGGAGTGTTAGCTTGTTGTTTGTGTGTGTTGTGTGAATCATTTTGATAGTTTTGGAATGAGCTCTGAAACAAGTGTTGTGAGGAGGGTGATGAGGGGAGTGATGACAGAAAAATTACTTAAATAAGACTAATTTATTGATAAACATATTAGTGGCCATTTTGAAAAGTTATAAAAGTTGTACTCACGTGACGTCACATTAAAATAAATAAGGGCTTACAATAAAACATATTTTTCAATCAAACACAACTAATGAACCATCTTGCACTATTTTATCCTTTCTCATAGTCACCTTACTTGGTAGTTTCACTGTCTATCCACTTTTTCACCATTTTCAACTAAAAAAAAAAAAATCTTGGCACTGCACTGGTGCGAACTATATGATTACAAACGTCAACTAACTTTTTGCTCTCTGCGTTGTTTCAAGAATCCACTTTCGAGTGTCACCTGTTTTTGAGCCTTTGATATAAAACAAATTGATATTTTATTAAATGTTTTCTTTCTTCCTTTCTTTTCATTTTGTCTTCTAAAATTCTATTTTAATTTTTCATGTCCTTAGTTTTCCATTACAACGCTGATTTCTCTAATTTGGATTAATATATATATATACTTCCAACAGCTCCAATATGTTGAACGAGTGAAAAAAGGAACTGACTTACAATTATTTGGGCTGACATCTTTTATTCCCACTCCTATTCTTTATTTTGCTATGTTTTCATATTTTCGCAATTTTCTTCATATTTTTCATTCTCAAAATTCTTTAAATAATTATTTTTTTTTTCTTGAACATTTTTAACGACTTCTACCGAATGGTTTTCCTATTGCAAAATGTTTCTTCTTTCTTTTATTTCTTTGGTTTCTCTTTAATAATCCACTTTTTCTTGATTCTATTTTATGCTTTGATGTTTGTTCAACCTTTTCACTGAATATGGTTACTTTTTATTCATAACTTGTTAGAAATTTCTATATAAAAAGTACCTACTTCCATTTTCTTCCAATTGCGTTGTAAAATTACTTCATTTAACTAATAAATTTTATGTTTCTTTTATTTTCATCTTCAAGCTTATGAAATTTCTCTGTTCTACTATTTTAGGTTCTTTATGAATGTTCAAACTGTTTGCTGATAACACTACAAGTTATATTTTCATTACTTCTATTGTGTTTTACTTTCTAAATTTTGTTCTTGACTTGTTTACTTTACTATTTGTTGATTCTTTTCTTATATTTTGGTATCTAAATTTCTTCCTGATATATTTTGGCTTTTTCTTTCAAATTAATTCATGGAAAAACGTTGCATCTCCATCCGTTGCCATGGTGACCATTGTTTACATAACAGTACTTATATATTACTTCTCTATCCCATACATCGCGTTTTTTTTTTAACAAGACACGGAAAAATTTTGGGATTAATCAATTACTTCTTTCAACGGGATTAGCCTGTGGGTTCCTAATTGCGGTCCTAACTAGTTTAATACCGTTCTTATTTAGGGTCTCTACCCATCTTTTCGATACAAAATGCGTACCATTATCCGTCAAAATCCTTTCCGGCTTACCATACTTGGGAATATAATCGCTAAAAATTACTTTAATGACCTTGCTCGCGTTTGCCCTTGGTATTGGGTAAATTCGTACAAATTTTAAAAACATATTCAGACACGTCAAAATATATTTATTGTCATTTTTAGTAGATGGTAAAGGACCTAAAAAATCTAAAGACAAACACTGCCGCGGCCTATCTGTTTGAATATAATGAAGCCCCTTCGATGCTTGTTGATTAGTATATTTTGTTTGTTTTAAAAAAAATACGTTTTCTTTATTTTTTGGTATATTTTGTTTGTTTACACATAAGGCATTTATTTACTAAATTCTTTATTAATTTTAATAAACTTTAGTAATTGTTAATTTACTAAATATTAATGCTCGTTAAGACTTATTTTATTAACACAATTCAGATAATATATTTTTTATAGACAAAAGAAATATTAACATCAATAACCTATCTACAAGCTGGTCTATTATATATAACTCAACTATCGATAACTTTTTATAATAGTTCCGCACTCGACCACCACATCACTCCCCCCCCCCCCCCCCCCCCCCCCCCAGTGTCAACGATTACCAAAAACGGCTGGGAAGTCGAACAGGTCGGCCGGACGACGTCTTTGTAACGAGGGGGTATTTTGGGATGTCAGGCGGTTGATGTGGCTGTTGCTGCAGCTGCTGAGACTGTTGTAGCAGTTGTTGGTTTCGTTGTGGGGGAATGAGTTGTTCATGCTTTTGAAGACCTGGCGTGCCTGTATCTGAGGTATACGCAGGCTTAAGTCTGTCCCGGGAAACCACCACAGTCCTGCCGTTGACGTTGACGGTAAATGTCTTGGCTGAGCGGTTAATAACCTTATGTGGTCCGGTATAGGCTGGTGTCAAAGGCGGTCGACAAGAGTCATCACGGAGAAAAACGTAGGTGCAGGTTCGGAGGTCTGGATGGTTGAAGACCTTCTGTCCGCAGTGCCAGACGGGTGACGAAGGCTTGTTCTGTCTCATCACGTTCGCCAAATGAGTTGCAAAAGTCGACTGTGGGACTTCAGCGCCGCAGGAAAGAAAAAAGTCCCCAGGAAGTCGAAGCTGAGTACCATATACTAGTTCCGCTGGACTGCACTGTAGATCTTCTTTCACGCATGAACGTAGACCTAATAGGACGGCCGGAAGATGATGTGTCCAAGGGTCGTTGACTGACTGAAGACGACAAGTGAGAGCTGCCTTGAGCGTCCTGTGCCACCGCTCGAGAAGGCCGTTGCTCTGGGGGTGGTAAGCAGTGGTGTGTTGTACTCTCGCGCCGACCCTGTGTGACAATGCTTGGAAGAGGTGAGATTCAAAGTTTCTTCCTTGATCGGTGACAATTTGAACGGGGGAGCCAAACCGAGAAATCCAGTGGTCCCAGAAGGCTTTTGCGACCGTTTCCGCTGTCTGATCAGGTAAGGGTATGGCCTCAGGCCAGCGTGTATACCTGTCGATACATGTGAGAAGAAACCTGTTGCCTTCAGCAGGAGGTAGTGGGCCCACAATGTCGAGGTGGACACAGGCAAATCGTTGGTCGGGGGTTTTGAATTGCAATAAAGGCGTCCGCTCATGTTGATTAATTTTAGATCTTTGGCACCCAATGCAATGTTGTACGAAATGAGTTATGTATTTGGACATATGCGGCCAAAAGTAACGATCTTTGATGAGTTGGACGGTCGCGGTTCGTCCTGGGTGTGAGAAATTGTGGCATGTTGACATGTTCGCAAATTTTGTGCCTGAATTGAGCAGGAACGTATGGGCGACGGTTGTCATTAAGGATGACGCAATACAGAACTAATGACGTGCTGAGAGCAACAGGTGTCAGGTTGGGCGACTGGACACTTTGGAGGAGATAAGTCAATTCTATATCGCTATGTTGTGCAATTGCGAGTTCGACGTGTGTAGGAATGCGTTGTGATATAGACTCTATCCTGGATAGAGTGTCTGCCACTACGTTTCTGTTTCCTGAAATATGACTTATGTCGCACGTGAATTCCGAGATGTAGGAGAGTTGGCGTGCTTGTCTGGGGCTTGCCTTGTCCGACTTTTGATGCAGAGCGTACGTAAGCGGTTTGTGGTCGCTGTAACACACCAAAGTTCGTCCCTCCAACATGTATTTAAAATGTTTGATAGCACAATATATAGCCAGTAACTCCCTATCATAAGTTGAATAAAGCGTTTCCGCAGGCGATAGCTTCCGTGAGAAAAACCCGAGCGGTTGTAAAACGCCTCTAACTAGTTGGTGTAAAACACCACCTATGGCTTTTTCGGAAGCATCCGTATGTAAGTGGAGAGCGCCTAGCGGATTTGGATGATGAAGAGTTACCACACGGCTCAGCGCTTTCTTGGTGTCATGAAAGGCAGTCGCTAATGCGGTTGTCCAGGTGATGATGGAGTGTTTTGATCCGGTGACTGCGTTCAGCGGAGCTTGAATGTGAGCAGCATGCGGTAAAAACCTACGGTAAAAGTTTACCATGCCCAAAAATCTGCGAAGTTGAGATACTGTTTTGGGTCGTGGGAAGTCGTTCATGGCCTTGAGCTTACTATCGATTGGTTTGGTACCGAACTCGGAAATTTCATGGCCCAAAAAGGAAACTGAAGGTTTGCAGAAAACGCATTTAGTTGGATTCAAGCTGACGCCGCAATCTCTTAAACGTGCAAAAACTATTTCAAGGAATCCATAATGTTCTTCTAGGGTGTCGGAAGCAACTAGAATATCATCCAAATATACGAAGCAGAAGGGAAGCCTCTGAAGAGCTTTATGGATGAAGCGTTGAAATGTCTGTGCCGCGTTTCGCAGCCCGAATGGCATGAAAAGAAATTCGTACAGTCCGAAGGGGGTACTTATTGCGGTTTTCTCTACATGTTCCGGTGCCATGGGTATTTGTTGATACGCTCGGACTAGGTCGATTGTAGAAAATATTTTTTTCTTGTGTAACCAATTTGACGCGTCCTGAATGTTCGGCAGCGGGTATTTATCAGGTACCGTGATGGAATTAAGGAGGCGGTAATCCCCGCAAGGACGCCATTCACCATTCTTTTTTTGTACCATGTGTAGTGGGCTAGCCCACGAACTGTTCGAAGGACGACAGAGGCCTAACGACTCCATAGTCTCGAACACCTTTTTGGCTGTCTCTAATTTGTCCGGTCCCAGTCTGCGAGGTTTAGAACTCACAGGGTTCCCTTTTGTTTCGATACGATGTTGTGTCGAATGTTTAACCTTTGAAACCTCTTGTAGAATAGGCGGGGTGTCCAGTCCGTATGTTTTGAGTAATGTTTTGATAGGATCGATTGGATCCATCGAGCTGATGGTACCGGTATGATCGGAGTCGCAAAGAAAATCCGATGTTTTTAAAGGAAGAAATGAATTTCTATCGATAATCCGTTGACCAGGTAAATCCACTAAAAGGTTGAAATGGATGATGAAATCTGATCCGATAATAGGTTTGGAGACATCGGCTATGAGGAAAGAAAAGTGAAATTTTTTAGAGAGACCGAAATCTAATTCTAATTTGCGCTGTCCGTAAACAGCTATGCGTGAGTTGTTAGCTGCATGTAGATGTTTTATAGGGTTTTGATTTTTATCGCCAAACCTTGGAGGGACTATAGACACGTCTGCTCCTGTGTCGACTAGAAAAGGAACTTTGGTATCTTTATCTGTTAAGAAAAGGCGGCTAGTCTTACAGTGGCAGGAGCACGCCGCTGATGTCTGCACTGGTACTAGTTTTTTGTGTTGAAAGAGCATGGGGATCGGCATTTTCTTGCTCTGTTGCCAAAATTCAGATGATACCAGCATTCGTCAGAGTCGTTGTTGTAATCGGAGCGACGAGGTGAGGCACTCGGGCGTGCGCGCTGTCGTTCTTTGGACCTAACCCTGCTCGGTGTGGGTGAACGGTGTCTGTATCGAAATTGGGAGGACATGTTGCGCATCTCATCTTTCAGAGATTCGACTTCCAGTTTAAGATCGGAACATGTATGTTGGTTGCTACCGGACACGGCACAGACTAGGGGGGGGTCGGCTATTTTGTCTGCTATGTCACCCATTTTGTTTAATTCTCGCGCCGTCGCTGATAAGATCGCTTGCGTGGCGATGGGCAACATTTGAATCCACAATTGTGTAATGATGTCCTCAGAGGTGGTAGAGCCGCTAAGAGCTCTCATTTCTTGTAAAAGTTGAGAAGGTTTTCTGTCTCCTAACTCCAAACCGGACAATAATTTGCGAATTCGTTGTTCATCACTATCAGTGCAACGTTTAATTATGGCCTCTTTAACGAGAGTATAAGTAGGTGGGGGATCAGTGGACCGGAGAATGTCAGCTACTGTTTTCAAGGTCTCGCCATCAAGACCTGATAGTAAATGGTTGTATTTCGTCTGAGGATTTGTGATATGTGCTAATTCGAATTGCGCCTCCAATTGTCGGAACCACAAATCAGCGTCCGATTTCCAAAAAGGCGGAATTTTAATTGTAACATGACTTACTGTTGGGGTCTGTGTTGTTCCGAGCTGGGCGAGTTGAGCCTCGAGGGCGGTGATGTGCTCTTTTAGGTCCTCCATATCGGGGTCACCACTTTAGTAATTGTTAATTTACTAAATATTAATGCTCGTTAAGACTTATTTTATTAACACAATTCAGATAATATATTTTTTATAGACAAAAGAAATATTAACATCAATAACCTATCTACAAGCTGGTCTATTATATATAACTCAACCAACGATAACTTTTTATAATAGTTCCGCACTCGACCACCACAAAACCATGGTAATAAAAGTCAGGACAAATTGAAGCATAGGTTTTACGAATTCCTACATGGACATATTTATTATGGGTACATTCAATTATTTTTAAAACGGTATTTGCATCTAAACATATATGAAATTAGAGGGCGCCGGTAGCTCAGTGGTATGCGTGCTTGACTTCTGAGCCCAAGATAGTGGGTTCGTAGCCCGACCGAGGCCCTTAGTTTATTTTATCTGGGAGGTAAAATAAACTTAAGCACGCCGTCCTTCGGATGGGACGTTAAGCGATGGTCCCGAGCCTGTACGATGTCAGGTACTCGTTAAAGACCCCTACCCTAGATGAATAAAAATTTAGGGTAGGCAAAATTTAGGACTCCCACAGTAGAGTCGGGCTCATGTCCACCAGAGTGACGAAAGAGCGCTCTGGTAGTAGGCGATATGACCCCGTAGTTAAAGCCCGGGCATGAGTCATAAAACCAACCAACCAACCTATATATTTCAATTTTCCTTTGACTATATTCTTATATCATCTCGTTTGGGAGAGCGGTTCCATATCTGCTGGGTAACTTTCGTTTTTGAGTACCTAATGTCTTCGCGCACCCCCAAAATCCTGTTTCCTTGAATTAAATTCAACTCAATTGACATCTTTATAGTATCCTGCTATACTTGTATTCCTGCTCAAACATCAATACACTATCCTTCGAGTCATAGCGATATCGCTATATTTATACCAATATTACTGAAGTTATAACGATATCGCTATATTCATAACGTTATTACTGTAGCTATAACGATATCGCTTTATTTATAACGATATTACTGCAGTTATAACGATATCGCTATGTTTATAACAATATTACTGTACTTTTAACGATATCGCTATATTTGTAACGATATTACTATAGTTATAAGAAGTTCAAACTGCGGCAACGTTTCTGGAAGGAAGAGAGATGGTTAGAAAGGGTTTGGAAGAGGTTGGTCCTATATCGTCCGACTATATAATAAATTTTAACGATTCCGGTGATCTTGATATCCAGTATGGGATTCGTTACGGTGGAAATTTAATAATCGGAGATACAGTAGTGTCCATAAGAGAAGATTGGCTAGATGTTGATGGAAATTTATATCAGGCGACACCAGCATTGTTTGAACTTCTTTCCAAGAAGCGGCCAAATCGAAATCTCGTGAAAGAAAAAGATATGAGTAAATGTAAAGAAATATTGACTCTAACCAAGAAACGATATAGCGAATCCGGAGGCTTGAACGTTCTCCCAAATTATTCAAAATACAGAGAAGTCATTTGTAAGTTTTTTCCAGCATCTAATACACCTACTTTGAAGAAAAAGAACAATGGAGAGGGAGTCAATTCAAATCCAAATGATCTAGTAGAAAAATTAAGATTTCTTTACGAAAATTTGATAGATGCAGCAAGCTGGAAAAGTATATAAAAATTGAAAGCGAATTGAAAAAAGGTGGATCATTGCTTGAATAAGATATCGAATCATTAGTCCATTCATTCAAAATCAAGATGTCTGATGTAAAATATCAAATTGTAAACAAGTTACACAAACCTGTGAGAAGAATCTTTAAGAGACGATCCGTGATACTGAAAGGTATAGACGATTTGTGGCAAGCGGATTTGATTAAAAGCGAAAGTTGTTGATATAAAAATTTAAAAAATGTGCGTAGGCGAGGGGGCTACAAAATAAAAGTTGTTGATGGGGCAGAGGTGACGTCGCTAAAGAGCTTGTCAATATCTGTCTGGCCCTTCTTCCAAGGTGCCCCAGAGTAATTGCTGTTAAGGTTCCTACTTGGGTTGGGAACCATTTTCGTGGGGGGAAAATCTGGATATGCCTCTGGTCTGGGTAAAGTATCTCAGTGATTAGCGTTGCTGCTCTATGGAGATAAGAGGAGGCAAGATGGGAGGTAGGAGCATGCAGGGTGGGGAGAGAAGAAGGCATGGTGGGGGAGGGCTAATATATTTTTGTAAAACAATTAATTGTTTTTTTCATTATCCTTGCAAACCTCATAGTGTTCTTATCTGTGTTATCCATAGATAATACATGACGCGTTAACCGTCATTCACCTCATGACGTCTGAATACAGGGAGATGTTCAAAGTACAACCTACATGCGGTATTTTACCCGGAAATGTCGGGTAGGAGAGGTACCCAAAAGTTATTGTTGTAAGATCACTTAGGTTAGAGTCCAAAAAGCAGGGAGAAAAGACTTTGGTTGGAGATACTATTTCTGCGGGTCCGTTCAATAGACACCTACACCCTGTGGGAGTCAAGGACAGTCCTCCATACAGGAGCAGAATATCCAGAGATCATAATTGTGCAACCACCAACTAAGAGAAAAATATGAAAGGAGCACGAGTCTGTAGTTAAGAAGAGTCATCCCATCACATCAACACAAAAATATGAAGATATCACCCTCATCAAATCTCAATCATCACGACCGGTTATAATGGGGTAATTTATGTTTGTAAAAAAAAATGTGACTAACCCTTTTAAAAAAAAATAAATAAATCTAAAAACAAATTATAATGTCCGTTTTATCTTTTATAGTCAATTAGTACCATTCTTTAATTATAGTATAGTATTATATTAAAGTAAAAATGTAAGCGAGTATAAGTACCGTTACAATATACTATTTCTGCAGTGGTTGGTTCAAAGGTGTTAGTGTCCGTTAATGAGAAGTCTCAGATGACCCACAAGTGAAAGTGAATTTGAAAATGGTTAGGACTGTTTTGACTTTTAAAGGTCTTATGATTTCTCAGGTGTTCTAAAGTGAAAGGGAGCTGGCGCCAGACGAGCGGTGATGGGGAGGCAAGGTAAAAGTCTGTCTTGCTCTGGTATTCTACTTCTCGGATTCTACTAAGGTCGATGATATGGTATCTTCTCCCTCACTTAAGGAAGTGAGGTCTAAGTTTAATAAGAATTTAAAACGAGATGATGGTTTCCATTAGTCTCTCCTTTCCAATTTTCAACTCTAGGCGCTAACTATTCAAGAAGAATAAGTTGAACTATTCCTTTTCTCTGCTTCCTGTAAATTGTATCTATATTTCTCTCGTTTACCCCAGTATTTTTGAAAATAATTGTTTTGATGGTAACGAAGGAATCAATATTTGGCCCGAACTAATAATTTCTTGCAAATGATTTCTCATTATTAATAATATTCTTGTTGAACAACACAAAAACTAAATATCATAATGTTAAATTAACGGAATGGAAGTTCAAATGTGTGGTGCAGATTTTGTATTGTATCGCACTGGAACACTATTTTGTTCTGATAATTTCATAAGTTGCTTCAACTGATTTACTTTTACTGAAAGAGGGGTTACAATTGGATTACATGAATTCAAAAGGAACATAATTTATTTATTCCGCTACTGAGTAATTATCATTACGGGCGAATTGTTTCAATCTCAACATGTTTATGGAAACCAATATTTATGACGGCTGGCACTGATGATTTCACAATTAAAGTTTGGAATTTTCTTAACAAAAAAGTGATGTTTACTTCCAAGTTTTCTGAAAAAATATTTGACTTATGTATTCACCCAACAGGTAATAAATAATTTAAGAGGAAAAGGAGCAGGCTGACCCCGGGTACTGTACAGATAGCAAACGTGTAATAATGAAGTATTAATACAAATAAATATACTTAACATTTTGTGCAGAGATATTGTGAAACACATAATAAAAAATAAAGAAAAAAATTGTATATATGTTTGCAATGCCGGTTTTGATATGGGAAGGTTACGTGTTGTAGGAAATGGGAAATTTAAAAGGGATATATTAAAAGATAATCGATCACAAGATGTTAGTTAAGGTTGTAGAAACAGAGGAAAGAGTGAGGAACAGCCCCAAATTTTATAGTAGATGCGGAGAAAGAGAATCATACAGAAGAAAACTACTTAAATTAACTTCAAGAAAATAGGTTGAATGTTGTTCTGAATGTATAGAGTGAAAGAAACATTTCAATTTTAGGGTGAACATTAGACAAAACAAACAGATGAGGACAAAGAACAAAACACAAATTTTAATTTTAAAAGAAAAGTAGTTGAAGCATACAGTCAAACTGGAAATATAAAGAAAGTTATTAAAAAAATAAGAAACATTTTAAAAAGGGAGAAAGAACAAAATTACTACTGAGAAAATAAGGAGGAAGGGATATTTAGAGGCACCAGGGTATCAGAAGGCAGGAATTAATTTTAGGTTGTGTGATATTGTTGCATTAGCCACTTTTTTTTTGTAGTAAACATTATTTGATGCAACGCGGATTGGTTTTTTTTTAACTTCCCAACATATAGGTAAGTTATTTTAATGGGTCCGAGAATCAAAATATGTACGTATGTGCGCGGTCAATTTTTCCTGCACGATATGTAACGATAAACAAAAAGACTGTCAAAAAAGTGGATGATAGGAATTCTTGAAAAATATTTATCCGATCTAATTTGTTCTTGTGCAATCGATACACAAGTAGCATTCTTGTGAGCCAGATTAAAAAAGAGGCTATATGGTGTGGTAAAGAAATTATGTAAAATATAATAAATAATTAAATGAACAAAAATAATAAATAATATTACCACATTTCCTGTGAAAATCGTCCCCACAAGAGATATGCCAAAAATGTGATACCTGATTAAAAAAATATTTGATGTTAAATAAATTATAAATATAAAATTAAAATAATTGATTAATAATAATAAAAACAAACAGAATAAATAAACAGATAATAATTAAATAATATTACCACGTTTCCTGTATTTAGGATAGGAGCGGTCACTCTAGCCCACCTTAATTTTCTTGGCTCGCCGAGAGAGCTCGGGATAAGTTTAGGGCGTTTAAATAGAAAGGAATTGAAAGACAATTTTGATGGATGGGTAAGAGAGATGATAAAAGTAAAGGAAAATAATGTAAAAAATATTAAGAACGAATAGGATTTAAGGTGGCAGTAAGTCGCGGTTCCATCTTCTCTTCAACCTTCATGGGGAGTTTTGTGGTAAGAGTTGTTAGATAAAATACGTATTTCTGGGACTGTATGTGTGTAACGTTTCCTTAAAAAAACCTATGTAAATAGTTTGTATTGTGTCGGGTACTGTGTGTATCATAAAATCGTTATGAAGTGTTCTGTTGTTTATGTATGGGGGCACTGTGTTATCAGTCTGAGGGTTTTTGACTGAAACGCCTGAATTCGTTTGATGTTGGATGTTTTTGCTGAATCGTATATCTGTGATCCGTATGTCCATAATGGTCTCTAAGTAAGTAAGTGTAACGTTCCGTTTTTGTGTCATGTCCAATTTTGATCGTCTATTTAGAAGTCCTGAAAGGTTTAAATACTATTGTTATATCAATTAAAACATCTCCACAAGCAGGATGCCATAATGAAAGGTTTATTTATTTCTATTAATTAAAAATATCCCCACAAGAAGGGTGCCAAAATGAAAGGTAATTTAATATAGTTATCAAATTGAATAATAAGAGATCAAATGAATTTAATTTTCCACACAAGGGATATACATAATGAAAGGTAATTATTTAAATGAACTTTACAAAAATAAAAAAATTTGAATAATAATAACAAAGAAAAAAATTAAATGTTGCTATTGAAATTTAATAAATCATAAAAAAAGTTATAAATTACACTTTGAGTGAAGCTCCAATATAAATAACCCTAAAAAAAATGTTGACTAAAAAATGTTAATCATACCAATTTTTGTAATAAACTATGTGTCCCGAATTGGTATCTTCCAGATGGTCGTGAGTTCGTCGGACCTGCAAGTTTTGAAATCTGAATTTCGCTTAGAGAGATTTGGGGAATCAAAGAAAAAATTTAAAACATATTTACAAATATAATGATTTTAATAAAAAAATTACGAAATTGAAAACTGCAAGTGGCCATCTTTGAATGATAATTGTACAAAAAATAGATCCTACCTTGTGACGTCACACATGAAACTTATTTACAATTATTTTCTACTTTTAACATAAAAATGGAGTCCACACTCTCTCCACATCCTCGCAACCCTTCACTGGTCCCTTCACACCCATATATAATTGTCTATTCACTACTTTTCTTACAAATTGTCACTAAACCAGAGACTAGTCTCTCACAGGTTTCACCTCTATCAAAACCCAGCATCAACTGAACTCTCCGCCTCGCACTGCAGTATGGTTAGTCAAGTTCGAGTGTTTTTGTCTTCCGTCTGCTGTTTCGTTCCTAAATATTAAAATTTTTTGACGTTTTCTTCCCTCGTTTCTTTTTCTTCTTTCTTCTTAAATATTCCCTGAATTTTCTGTAGTTTTTCTTTTTAATTTTGACTTTTGCTTTTTTCAAAAACAGTATGTAAACCTGGTGGTATACACTTTCGGGTCCGGATTACATTGAATGAGTAGGCTTGGATTGATCCGGGTTTTATGATTGGATCCTTTTTGGAACAGGCTTCCTTTTCAAAATTCTCAACTGGCTTTTCTCTCTGATGTGGGCAGTTTTCCTCTTCTTTTCCTTCTTCAATCTCTTCTTAACAATTAACTGTTTTTTTCTAAAAAATTTCAAAACCTTCTACCGACCAGTTTTTTTACTATGGATCTTTTCTTATTTACGTTTTTATTTCTTCAGTTCTTCTTCATTTTCTCTCCTTTTAACTGTTTTTATTTTCTTCCTGGGTGCTTAATTAATCTTTCCTGTAAATTCAGTTTCCTTTTGAAGGCGGTTGGTTTCGTGATTAATGTTTAAAATTTTCGTTGAGAACGTTAAGGTTAGGCCTGAAGCTACCTTTCCTTCCTTTTATTGTGTTTTATTTCTTTTAAAGTTGTTCTTATTCTGCTGAATTTCTATTTTCTTTTCTTCATCCTTAGGTTTCTTTCTTCTTTATTTTGATTTCATCTTTTAAAATTGGTTAAAAAAAAAAAATTATAACGTTGCATAGACGTTAGTTGCCATGGCAACGGTTTGTTTACCTTACAGTCAAAAGAGTATTTTGAATCGAACGTTCAGCATGTTTCGTGTGAGACGTGTGTGAGGGTTCCATGTCGGTCCTCGTTCTAATGACAGTCCTAGGTATCGTACAGTATTATAAGTTTTATTTTCCATGTGTTGCACCAGTTTTCAGTAGCTGTCATTGTGTGGATGAAGGTGGGCATGTCAGATGAGTATAATGTATGTATATAATAAAGGAGCTAAGACAGAAACCTGCGGTACACCCGCCAATATGGGTCTTATTGAGGAGATAGCAGAGCCCTGACGGACGGCGAATTATCTGTTTGTTAGATATGAATGAGGTCAATGCTGCCCCAGGAATCACGCCGTGGCAGAAAGCATTTTCCAGAAAGAGGTCCACTAAAGAAAATAGAGGAAAATCGCTCGTCCTGCAGTCACCTTTCCTATAAGTAACCCTTACATTCCGTTAGCAACAAAATATGACAGCTTGGAGACATTAAAGGAGACCTTCGAGAAACTTCCTCCCATTTTCATTAAAGATGAAGTGAACAGTTGCAAGCACTTCATTGAAGAATTAATTAAAACTTCTGGGCCCGATTCCTTCATGTTGAAGGCCACGACAAGAGGGATTACCTTATACCCCACGAAGCCCGAACACTATAGGGCATTCATCCATCTTCTCGATAACCATAAAGTCGAGTATCACACATATCAACTGAAATCAGAAAAGGTGCCGAGGGTGGTAGTTCGTGACCTTCATCCTTCGTCCGACAAGGAGGAGATCATCGCAGCCTCCAGTGAGAAGGGTTATCAGGTGGAAGGAGTCATGATTTTTTTTTGTTGTTGTTTCTTTTGCAGGAGGAGGGAATGCCAATTACGCACAAAATATGACAACTTACGCACAAAATATGACAACTTGGATAGTGTGGGGCTTGAGTCGGCTCCATACCCACTAAAACCCTCTCCTTCGAAGATCCTGATTCCCTTCCGCTGAAGGGCTTTTTGTGCTCCTTCTTTATATTAATAATAAAATAAATCATATTTGACTGATTTTAAATTTTGTTGAAGTTAATTTACTAAAAAAAATGAATTATAAATTGATTAATGGAGTGAAGCTCCCAAGGAAAAACTATGTCATAAATAACTCTACCAAAAATTTTACAATTACGTTAATTGTACCAATCCAAAAAAAAATCAAATTATGTTTCCCGAGTAAAAAATGCATTATTACTTCTCCTGTCCCGATTAATTGGTACATACCTCAAAGGCGTAGTCCGTGGGGCCCCATGAGTTTCGAAATTTGAATTTCGTTGAGAGAGATTTGGGGAAATTAAAAGAAATTAAAACATGGTTATAAATAAATTGGCTTTACTAAAATAAATTTTATGACTTTGAAAAATTGAAGTGGCCATATTGAAAAATTTATATATAAAAATGGATACTACCTTGTGACGTCACACTTGAAACATATATACAATAAATTTTACTTTTTAACATAAAAATTGGAGTCCACACTCTCTCCACATCCCTTCAATCTTTTACCGGTCACTTTTACTCACTTTTAATTGTTTACTCACTACTTTTCACACATTTCAACAAAAAAAAACAGAGACCAGTCTCTCAACGGTTCCACCTTTACCAGAACCCAGCATAGACTGACTCAACTGCCTCCGCACGGAATTATAGGTAGCAAATTCGAGTTTCTTTTTTCTGTTGTCTCTTGTTTTACTTCTAAATATTAATATTTTTTTGGTGTTTTCTCTCCTTTCTTCCGTTTCTTCTTTCTTCTAAATTGTCATCTTAATTTTCTGTAACTTTTGTTTTTAATTTTGGCTTCTTCATTTCTCGAAAACAGTGTTTAAAGTTTGTGGTATACACTTTCGGATCACTTGTATTATTTCAGATGGGATCCGGCCTAGTTGATTCGATGTATTTTAGAACTGACCGTTTCTTCAAAATTTACTACTGGCTTTTCTTTCTGATGTGGGCAGTTTTTCTCTTCCTTTTCTTCTTTAATCTTTTCTTAATAATTAACTGTCTTTTCCTAAAAATTTTCACAACCTTCTACCGACTCGTTTTTTAATTATTGACCTTTTCTTAATTTTGCTTATAATTTCCTGAAATTTTCTTCATTCTTATACTTTTTAGCTGTTTCATTTTGTTTCTGGGTGCTTAAAATAGTCCCTTCTGAAAATTTAGTTTCCTTTTGAAGTCGGTGGATCTTGTAATTATTATTTAAAATGTTTGTTGATAACTGTAAGGTTAGGCCTAAAGCTACCTTTTCTTTACTTTTACTGTATTTTATTTCTTTTTAAACTTGTTTTGTTCTTCAGATTTCCATTTTCTTTTCTTCTTTCTTAATTTTCTTTCTTCTTTTACTTTGATTTCGTCTTCTAAATGGATTCCAAAAAAATAACGTCGCTTCGACATCGGTTGTCTTGGCAACGGGTTTGTTTACATTACAATTGCCTTCTCCTATTTTTTCTGGAACGAAAATTGTGTTTCTAGAATCACAATTTTTGTTCCAAAGGTTCCCTCTTCATCTGTTTTATCCTGGTCCTTTTTCCGCCTTCATCCACTCCTGTCGTCCTCCAATTGGTCGTCGTGAACCGGCACTTTTGGGTGTCTCTACGCTCACAAACCACCTCAACAAAAATTCATCTCGCACCTGTCACTTCACTTCATTCCCCACTGTCATTTACAACAAATTTACATTAAACATTTAAAAAATTCTTTACACTCTAATTATAAACTGAGCTCAGTCCTTTACAATTTGGACGAGCGGAAGACAGATAAAATTGTCTTTTAAATTTCATATATAAAAAAATATTGAACATATTATTACCTAAATGCAAACTTTACTGTAATTAATATCCTTTGGACATATGTACCAGAACAAACAAAATTTATATTTAATTATTATATTGCCGCTTCACCACTTAATATCTTTTCTTACTTTCCATCTTTCTTTCTATCTTAATCTCAAAAAAAAAAATTTATATTCTACTTCAAATCATAAATAAAAAAATAATAATTGGGTTGCTTTTCTAAATTCAGTTCCTCATTCCTCATCATCATTTTCTAAATATTTCTTCACATATCTTTGGTTCAAATAAAATTCAACTTCCTATGTCAACTTCTCAAGTTACAAAATTCCCCCCTACAAAGTATAAATATTCCTTATCCCATTATTTCGACGTTACCTAGGCCTTCGCCCATTCCCTAACTCCTCCTATAGCTAAAAAAAAAAAACTTCAACTTCTTAATCTCAAAAAAAAAATCCCTATAAACTTCTTATATCATCGTAGATTATTATTCTCATATATCGTCGCAGAAAATGTGGATCCTCCCTTCCTTGGGTAGGCTATCTCACAAAAAATATAAATATCTAGCTATCTATTCTCTAATAGCTCTAACTTCCAAATAACTTCCTCAATAACTTCCTCAAAATCTAAGTTTTCAGTAACGTCTGGTAAGTCTCAAAGAAAAAATTATCCCCATGTATTCTTATTATTTTATTATTAATTATATTACATCCCCTTTTCTTAAACAAAACATATCTAAATGAAACTATTTATAAAATTCTTAATTCTTCCTGCGAATAATCCTATCCCTTCACTCTCTTTACCCAAAAAAAAAACTAAAAAAATACTTGCCAGCAAATCTACTAATCTTCCATTTCCTACGGTCTTACATATATGTATAATAAAGATAAATGTACTGATGTAAGAAACCAACTTATGGGTCAATGCCAATGCATAAATAATAGTGGTATATGTAAAAAAAAATGGCTGGACAAATCCGCTTATGGGAAAATGCAAAAATAATAATGGTATGTGTGTTAATATTCTGCACAACATAAAAAATGTATATATATATATATTGTCTTCCCCCCTATTTCGCGATCAGTCACTCTCAACTTCTTTCATACCAGCATACATTCCTCTAATCCTAAATTAACATTTCTACACTATATACAAATAAAATCATAAAAAATGCAAAATAATACAAAATCCCCTCCTGTGTATTGTGTAAGTTGAGTAATGTAAAATGATTTCGTTTCTTAATGTTGTGTTGTCCGTACGGTGTAACATAAATGTATCAAATAAATCATAAATCCCCGTAATAATGTATGTTTTATGTGTATTAGCTTTGTCTAAATGTTTCTGAGATGGCTAGGTTCGATTCCCATAGGATCAGCTAAAAATCCTTCTCTGACCCCCAGTTGGACCGTTCCTTCCAGATACTGACCCCCAATGCCAAAGAGAGGAGGCAATCTGCACTCTCTCTCTCCGACACCAAGCGACAGTTCCGTCGGGAACCAGTCCTGTGACTCGACATACAGGAAGCGCGTCAAGCTTCGGAGAGACCGGGCTAGTTCTCTGTCTACTGTTTCAGGCTGGGCAAAGTGCAGACGCCAAATACTGCAAGAGACCTAATTGTCTCCGCCTGCTTATTTACTAAAAAAAAAAAACTAATCTACTTCATTTATTCTTCATACATTCTCGATTAATTACCCATTATACTAATGTTGAACAATAAAAAAAAATCTACTAAAAACAATTTTGTCTATATTGACTATGGATCCTTCAGATGGATCCGGTTTCAATTCCCTTAACTGGGTTGTCTACTTCATGCTCCAGTTCGATCTTCCTATCGATCCAACCGGTTAGTTCGGATTCTAGCCGCTTGGCATGGTTCAGCTTCAACAAAATATACAAAATAAGTTTATGTAATTTTTTTAAAGAAACAGGAGTCAAAATTTAAAAGTAAACTCATACAAAATTAAAAAGATAATTAAGAAGACAAAAGGAAAAGAAAAGAAGCAAGAATACTTCGAAAAATTATTAAAGTCGAAGAAATATCAAGTTCAGAAGGACAAAACACCGACGGAAAGACGATCTCAAGCTGCCTTTTTGAAGGTGAAGCCAGTCTACCTCCAAGCCTCGAGAAGGCCAAACTTGTGTTCAAATTTTTTTTTTTTTTTTATTTGCATATACTGAAAAGTTGTAAAGAAGTGAATTGTGAATGGGGTGATTGTGTGGAGATGTAAACTAATGGAGGATGTTAACTTTTGATCTGCAACTCTGTAAATAATGTTAATTTTTAGTTTTAGTTTCCATGACGTCATGTGAGTACTCAATTTATATATTTTTTTATTCCAAAATGGCCGGTCAACAAGTAATAAATTTTTTCAATAAATTTTTTCAATTATGTAAATTTGTAAGAATGTTTTAAATTTCTTTTTAATTCCCCAAATCTCTCTCAACGAAATTCAAATTTCGAAACTCATGGGGCCCCACGGACTACGCCTTTGAGGTATGTACCAATTAATCGGGACAGAAGAAGTAATAATGCATTTTTTACTCGGGAAACATAATTTGATTTTTTTTTTGGATTGGTACAATTAACGTAATTGTAAAATTTTTGGTAGAGTTATTTATGACATAGTTTTTCCTTGGGAGCTTCACTCCATTAATCAATTTATAATTCATTTTTTTAGTAAATTAACTTCAGCAAAATTTAAAATCAGTCAAATATGATTTCTTTTATTATTAATATAAAGAAGGAGAACAAGAAGCCCTTCACTATGGCATCTCTTGTGAGGGATTTTATCTCTTGATTTTTTTGTTTGCAGTTTATTTGTTTAAAATTTAATATAAGTAATAAAAGTCTAACATTGTAGGTTAATAAATAACTCGTCTAGAGTCACCGAAATTTTTTTTATTTTATACAAAGATTAAATAAGCCTAAAGTTGCATTATAAGTAAAATCAGGAAATAGGGGCCATGAGGAAATTTTAGTTTCGTTGGGAGAGAGGGGAATATACTACATGAATTTTTGTTTATATACATATAAAAATATTGAACCAAAATATTTTTACATTCATATTGATAATTTTTTTTGAATTCGAGATATTAAAGTTATTATTTAAGATGAAGCTCACTAAAGAGCAATCGGATAAGATGGATAGATTCATGGAATTTATGGTGAGGGAAATGGCCGAACTAAAAGCTACCATGAAAAGCATGATAAACATTTTCGAAGTACCGAATAAAGTAGAGGATATTGAAAATAGAAATATAGAGGAACCAGTTCGAAATTTACAAATAGCAGAGGCAAAAGAAGTTAGTTTAGAAATTTCAGTAGGGGGAGACAATGTTATAAGCAACTTAAAAGAAGAAATGGAAGGTCAGGTGAAAAAGGTTATCGGTAAAATAGATACCGCGGAAGAGAAATGGGAGGAACGCTGTCAAAATTTCGAGTTAAAGTTGTCAGGAATTAGGGAGGACAACAGCGTCCAAACAGCTGAACTTTCTGAAAGGATTAGCCGGGTAGAAGGGATTCAGGAGGAAGGATTCAAGGGAGTTGTAGAATTAGGGGGAAAAATAGAAACCAATTCAGAAAGAATTAGTCAAATAGAAGGGGACATGTCAAAATTACAGGAAAAAATCAGTAAAAGAATGGGAAAGGTTCAAACTGTAGATATAGAAAAAGGAACAAACTTAGAAATTTTAGTAGAGGAAGTCAAAATAGTTTCGGAAGTTAGTTATAGAAATAGTTTAGAAAATAAAGGTATAGATTTAGTAGTGAAAAATAAGTTTCAAGGTAAGAAAATATTGGTCAGAAAAATTCTTTCCAAAGGAGAAATCACAATGAATAATCATTTAGAGCATATTAATGCAGAAGTAAGAAAATATAAGAGTGTGGATGTTTTGCTGTATGGATGGAGAGTGGACTTGACAGAAATATTATATAGGACAGCTGACGGGTTCGAAAAAATTTTTAGGGCAAAATACAGACAAACCGAACAGATAACTTTTAAAATAAGGGGAAATAAAAAAAAATGACGCAGTACTGACAGACAGACTACGCAAAATTTTATTTAGTGTGGGGGGGAAGATATTTGAAGACATTATTCGGCGCGGCATTAAGAAAAAGCAGGGGACTCATCGTAATTATTTAATTGCATCAGCCGAACTTACAGTAAGTAACAATTTTTGAAACTCGAATGAGTTATAGACTGACAGACAGACGAACTGAGCAAAACTTTAGACAGAAAACTTTGGATAAATGAAATTTACTAATGATTGAAAGAGGAATGAATGAAATTTTGAAATATACATACTTTTGTTGTAATTGTAGTTATTAGATGTTTATATTAGAGATTGATGTGGGTTTGTGAAGTATTATATTTGTTTGTTTATTTAATAATAGTAATAGTTGACGTAGTTGATCAGTGAGTGTTGTTGCGATGAACGGGAGTTCGTTCATTCCGTTGAATCGATCAGGCAGGATCGATAGTCAGATCGAACAGGAGCATGAAGAAGACGACCCAGTTAAGGGAATTGAAACCGGATCCATCTGAAGGATCCATAGTCAATACAGACAAAAATTGTTTTTAGTAGATTTTTTTCGTTCAACATTAGTATAATGAGTAAATAACCGAGAATGAAAGAGTAGAATAAATGAAGTATATTAGTTTTTTTTTTAGTAGTATATAAGCAAGCGGAGACTGATTGATCCCCTGCAATAAGCAAGCGGAGACAATTAGGTCTCTTGCAGTATTTGGCGTCTGCACTTGCCCAGCCTAGAAACAGTAGACAGAGAACTAGCCCGGTCTCTCCGAAGCTTGACGCGCTTCCTGTATGTCGAGTCACAGGACTGGTTCCCGACGGAGCTGTCGCTTGGTGTCGGAGAGAGGGAGTGCAGATTGCCTCCTCTCTTTGGCATTGGGGGTCAGTACCTGGAAGGAACGGTCCAACTGGGGGTCAGAGAAGGATTTTTAGCTGATCCTATGGGAATCGAACCTAGCCATCTCAGAAACATTTAGACAAAGCTAATACACATAAAACATACATTATTACGGGGATTTATGATTTATTTGATACATTTATGTTACACCGTACGGACAACACAACATTAAGAAACGAAATCATTTTACATTACTCAACTTACACAATACACAGGAGGGGATTTTGTATTATTTTGCATTTTTTTATGATTTTATTTGTATATAGTGTAGATGTGTTAATTTAGGATTAGAGGAATGTATGCTAGTATAAAAGGATTAAGAGTGGATGATCGCGATAGTATGTAGGAATTTGTTTACTTTAAAATAATTATATTATAAAATTTTTTTTTGTGTTTTGAACTAAATATGTAACAATTGAATTAGGATTTAATGAAAAATGTAAGACCGTAGGAAAAGAAAGATAGGTGGATATGATGGCAAGTTAATATATACGGAGTCGACGATTTTTTTTTTAAGGGTAGAGAATGAAAGGATGATGATTATTCGCGGGAAGAATTAAGAATTTTATAAATAGTTTCATCTAGATATGTTTGTTTGAGATAAAAGGGGATATAATATGATTAATAATAAAATAATTAGAATACATGGGGATAATTTTTCTTTGAGACTTACCAGACGTTACTAAAAACTTAGATTTTGAGGAAGTTATTGAGGAAGTTAGAGCTATTAGAGAATAGATAGCTAGATATTTATATTTTTTGTGAGATAGCCTACCCAAGGAAGGGAGGATCCACATTTTCTGCGACGATATATGAGAATAATAATCTACGATGATATAAGAAGTTATTAGGGATTTTTTTTTTGAGATTAAGAAGTTGAAGTTTTTTTTTTTTAGCTATAGGAGGAGTTAGGGAATGGGCGAAGGCCTAGGTAACGTCGAAATAATGGGATAAGGAATATTTATACTTTGTAAGGGGGGATTTGGAACTTGAGAAGATGTCATAGGAAGTTGAATTTTATTTGAACCAAAGATATGTGAAGAAATATTTAGAAAATGATGATGAGGAATGAGGAACTGAATTTAGAAAAGCAACCCAATTATTATTTTTTTATTTATGATTTGAAGTAGAATATAAATTTTTTTTTGAGATTAAGATAGAAAGATATATGGAAAGTAAGAAAAGATATTAAGTGGTGAAGCGGCAATATTATAATTAAATATAAATTTGGTTTGTTTTGGGACATATGTCCAAAGGATATTAATTACAGTAAAGTTTGCATTTAGGTAATAATATGTTCAATATTTTTTTTATATATGGAAATTAAAAGACAATTTGAGTTGTCTTCCGCTCGTCCAAATTGTAAAGGACTGAGCTCAGTTTATAATTAGTGTGTAAAGAATTTTTTTTGTTTAATGTAAATTTGTTGTAAATGACAGTGGGGAATGAAGTGAAGTGACAGGTGCGAGATGAATTTTTGTTGAGGTGGTTTGTGAGCGTAGAGACACCCAAAAGTGCCGGTTCACGACGACCAATTGGAGGACGACAGGAGTGGATGAAGGCGGAAAAAGGACCAGGATAAAACAGATGAAGAGGGAACCTTTGGAACAAAAATTGTGATTCTAGAAACACAATTTTCGTTCCAGAAAAAATAGGAGAAGGCAATGTAATGTAAACAAGCCTGTTGCCAAGACAACTGAGGTCGAAGCAACATTATTTTTTTTTGAACCAATTTGAGAGAAGAAATCGAATTTTCAGCCCAAAGAAGAAAATAAAGACGTACACAAGGAGTGAAAAGCAGAAAGGAACAAAATTCAGTTAAAAGAGATAAGCAAACAATGTAATAACCTAAAATGGCGTAGGAAAGGATATTTTTTTTTGAAACCCAAAATAGACTCAAAAAAAACTGAAGAACAAAGAACCAAATCTTGAGAGAAGTTAAAAAACATAGCCAAGAAGAAAAGGAGACTGTAAAAAGTGGATGAAATGAAGAAGAAACGAAAATTTTAGTGAAATAAGAAAATTTTTATAAAACTCAAAAACAGAAGAAATATGAACAGGAATCTTTTGGAATTTTGCATAAAATTTCCAACATTTATTAAGAAGAGATTGAAAAAGGAAAATATGAAGAAAAGAGCCGTTTGAAAAAAATTTATAAAATGTGAAAATTTAACCAAGATTTCGAGTTAGTTCGGATTCTAGCCGCTTGGCATGGTTCAGCTTCAACAAAATATACGAAATAAGTTTATGTAATTTTTTTAAAGAAACAGGAGTCAAAATTTAAAAGTAAACTCATACAAAATTAAAAAGATAATTAAGAAGACAAAAGGAAAAGAAAAGAAGCAAGAATACTTCGAAAAATTATTAAAGTCGAAGAAATATCAAGTTCAGAAGAACAAAACACCGACGGAAAGACGATCTCAAGCTGCCTTTTTGAAGGTGAAGCCAGTCTACCTCCAAGCCTCGAGAAGGCCAAACTTGTGTTCAAAGTTTTTTTTTTTTTTTATTTGCATATACTGAAAAGTTGTAAAGAAGTGAATTGTGAATGGGGTGATTGTGTGGAGATGTAAACTAATGGAGGATGTTAACTTTTGATCTGCAACTCTGTAAATAATGTTCATTTTTAGTTTTAGTTTCCATGACGTCATGTGAGTACTCAATTTATATATTTTTTTATTCCAAAATGGCCGGTCAACAAGTAATAAATTTTTTCAATAAATTTTTTCAATTATGTAAATTTGTAAGAATGTTTTAAATTTCTTTTTAATTCCCCAAATCTCTCTCAACGAAATTCAAATTTCGAAACTCATGGGGCCCCACGGACTACGCCTTTGAGGTATGTACCAATTAATCGGGACAGAAGAAGTAATAATGCATTTTTTACTCGGGAAACATAATTTGATTTTTTTTTTGGATTGGTACAATTAACGTAATTGTAAAATTTTTGGTAGAGTTATTTATGACATAGTTTTTCCTTGGGAGCTTCACTCCATTAATCAATTTATAATTCATTTTTTTAGTAAATTAACTTCAGCAAAATTTAAAATCAGTCAAATATGATTTCTTTTATTATTAATATAAAGAAGGAGAACAAGAAGCCCTTCACTAGTTGTTTCTTTTGCAGGAGGGAATGCCAATTACGCACAAAATATGACAACTTACGCACAAAATATGACAACTTGGATAGTGTGGGGCTTGAGTCGGCTCCATACCCACTAAAACCCCCTCCTTCGAAGATCCTGATTCCCTTCCGCGGAACAGACGGCCTGTCATTTCTTCGCGGAAGGAAGGATGAGTGGCTGGTAACGCCCCTTCTTCTCCTTATAGCCGCCGCTACTGTTGTTCCTTGTCAGCCCTCTCTTGGAGGGCCAACTCACCGATGATGAGTGCTGCAAATTCGCAGCCCTCATCCCACGACTCCTGGGAGCGCCGCATAGCGCCCAAGTAACTGGTATCAGTCAGTGGGGCTCCCATGCTGCACTCCAGATTTTTCCTTCCCTCCTCAGATGTCTCAAATGCTCCGCCGTTTCCGTCTCACCAAGGCACGCGAGGCAGACTGTTGTTGTTGCTGCCCTGATTTTGTGGGGGTACCCCCGGAACCCACCGTGTCCCATGAGTACCTAGGTGAGGTGGTAATTCACCTTCCCATGCGTCCTGGTGAGCCAAGGCTCGATCCGAGAAATGAGCCGATGGGTCCACCGTCCCTTGGTGGACCCGTCCCATTCTTCCTGCCACTCTCTAATTGTCTTGTACCTCTCTGGTTCTGCTGGACCAGGGCTGGCCACCGCGTCTTGATAGAAGACCCGTTTTCTCCTGCGGTCGAAGCGCTGCACCACCTCTTTCACCTGAACCGGGTCTTGTTTCCTTTTAAATTGTCGCATACGCTCCCATGCCAATAGGTCTATAGGGTGCAGCCCAGCAATTACATAGGCAGCCTCGCCAGACACTGTCCGGTAGCATGCGACTCTCAATGCGCTTCGCCTATGTTGGAGGACGATCAGCCTCAGGTATGAGGGAATCCTCGTTGCATCTGCCCATGACGGCGCCCCGTGCAGAAGGATGGTTGTGCTGACTCCTGCCAGCAGACTTCTGCTGCTCTTTTTTTTTTTTTTTTTTTTTTTATTATTTTTTTTTTTAGGATGCTCCTGACCCCTTAGAGGGGTCGGTCATATCATCCTATGGTCTCCCGGCTCTTTACACCGAGTGATCTCGGGATCTTCTCGGGGGTTCTGTTCTGCCTGTGTCCCGGAGCCGAGGGCAGCCACCGCACGCCTGTCGGTGGGGCCCCCGGCACCGGGTTAGTAGGCTTTCTTGATTCTCCGCCAGGAGGAGACGAACCGACCAAAAGCCAGGTAGCCAGCCTCTGTCATCAGTCCCGGCAGGTCCAGTCCCAGGTACGATCCTGTCTGGCGAATCAGCGCCGCCCTGGGCACGTCGTATAGCGGGCATTCGAGAACTACGTGTTCCGCAGTCTCGACGCCGCCACACGAGCAGGCTGGGCTGTTCTTCTTCTTAAAGAAGAAGAGCTTGGCGCTGAAGTCGCCGTGACCTGATAGCATCTGTGACATTGATTAAGGAAAGGATTCTTCCTACTAGTTTTCTTGTTATTGACTCTTTTTTTGCCCCCTGCTCACATTTTACCCCTGCTCACTTTTTGCCCCCTGCTCAATTTTTTTCCTTGTTTCATTTATCTCTTCTTTTTTTCTTCATTGTTCCTCCTTTTCACAGTTTTATTTTTTTCTTGGATGTCTATTTGAGCTTTTCTATAAATATGGTTTTGTTTGGTTCTTGTTAAGTTAAGCAATTAATTATATTCGTCCTTCCCTGTTTACTCGCACTTTCCCTCCTTATGTTGACAACATTTCTCATTTAGTATTTCTGTTGCTTTCATCTTTTAGCTTAATAAATTTCCTTTAATTTGGATGTGTTTTCCTATTCTCTTTCTTCAGTTTTTCGTTGAATTTTGTTTTCGAAGCGTTATCATTAGCAAAGCTTTTGAGGTTATAACGTTGTTTTTGATGGATTCCTTTTCTAAATTTGTTCCTTGTGGTTTTTTACTCTTTATTTACGTTTTATTTTCCTTTCTGGGGTGTTTTAATTTCCTTCTTTTGACGGTAAATTTAATTCTTAATGTAAATGTGTGGTGTGTTCCTCTGTTGACATGGTGACGGTCTGTTTATGTTACATTTACCTTCTCCTACTTTTTGGGGACAAAAATTGGGTTTCTGGAATCACAGTGTTTTGTTCAAAAGGTCTCTTCTTCATCTATTTAATCCTTTTCCTTTCTTCTTCCACTCCTGTCTTCCTCCAGTTACTCGTTGTGAATCGGCAATCTCGAGTGTCTCTAATTCTCACAAACAACCTCAAAAAAATTCATTTCGCAATTGTCACTTTACTTCCGTTTTCAAAATTTTCAACTCAAAACAAAAAATTCTTATCAACTACTTTACAAAATTTCCTAATTCTAATCATCAATTTTTTTTTTATTATTATTCAACAAATGCATATTACAAATTTGTTTGCTCTTGACTTTCATACTAAAAAATATTGAACACTTTACTGATTAAACAAAAGAATTTACTATTCCTAATAATATTATTATTTATATATGTATCAAAACTAACAAAACAAAAAATTCTATTTAACTATTATATTGCCGTTCCACCATTTAATATCTTTTCTCACTTTCCATCCTTTAAATCATAAACTCAAAAAAATAATTAAATTAAATGGGTTGCCTTACTAAAATCAACTCATCATCCCGCGTTCTCATTTTCTAAATATTTCTTCCTATATCATTTGTTTCAAATAAAATTCAATTTCCTTCGTTTTCTCAAATTACAAAATCCCCCCTTACAAAGTATAAATATCCCTTATCCAATTATTTCGACATTACCAAGGCCTTCGCCCATTCCCTAGCTTCAACTGTCAAAATATTCAACTATCTATTCTCTGATAGCTTTTACTTCTTAAATAACCTCCACAATATCTAAGTTTTAGTAACGTCTTATAAGCCTCAAATAAAAATAAATCCATATGTATTCTTTGGTAGGCTTTCACAAGATCTGATATTCCTAAAAACTCAGAAGTCGCACATTTTTCAAACAATCCATCATACAGTATACCTTAAGCTCTACGGTGAATCAACCCGACCCTAACACAATGTCTGTCACCGTATACATATTGTATTTATCATGGTAAACGTTTGTCTACAACTAACATTCAGCTGTACCCAAATTAAGATCAGCACCATCTCTTTTTTCTTCAAGTACTTAAATACCATTTTGTCATTTAGATATTTGCGAAATCATCACCCTACCTATTACCAATATTAATTTAGCATAACTATATTTTTGGACTAAGAACCTACAACCCAGAACTTAAATCACCAGACTACTCTGGATGTAGAACACATTCCCATACATACGACATTTTCATCATACCCAGTACGATACTTGAATCTACAACACACCTCCCCCTAGCGAAATCATCACCCTACCTATTATCAATATTAATTTAGCATAACTATATTTTTGGACTGAGAACCTACAACCCAGAAATTAAATCACCACACTACTCTGGATGTAGAACACATTCCCATACATACGACATTTTCATCATACCCAGTACGATACTTGAATCTGCAACACACCTCCCCCTAGCGAAATCATCACCCTACCTATTACCAATATTAATTTAGCATAACTATATTTTTGGACTAAGAACCTACAACCCAGAACTTAAATCACCAGACTACTCTGGATGTAGAACACATTCCCATACATACGACATTTTCATCATACCCAGTACGATACTTGAATCTACAACACACCTCCCCCTAGCGAAATCATCACCCTACCTATTATCAATATTAATTTAGCATAACTATATTTTTGGACTAAGAACCTACAACCCAGAAATTAAATCACCACACTACTCTGGATGTAGAACACATTCCCATACATACGACATTTTCATCATACCCAGTACGATACTTGAATCTGCAACACACCTCCCCCTAGCGAAATCATCACCCTACCTATTACCAATATTAATTTAGCATAACTATATTTTTGGACTAAGAACCTACAACCCAGAAATTAAATCACCACACTACTCTGGATGTAGAACACAATCCCATACATACGACATTTTCATCATACCCAGTACGATACTTGAATCTACAACACACCTCCCCCTAGCGAAATCATCACCCTACCTATTACCAATATTAATTTAGCATAACTATATTTTTGGACTAAGAACCTACAACCCAGAACTTAAATCACCAGACTACTCTGGATGTAGAACACATTCCCATACATACGACATTTTCATCATACCCAGTACGATACTTGAATCTACAACACACCTCCCCCTAGCGAAATCATCACCCTACCTATTATCAATATTAATTTAGCATAACTATATTTTTGGACTAAGAACCTACAACCCAGAAATTAAATCACCACACTACTCTGGAAGTAGAACACATTCCCATACATACGACATTTTCATCATACCCAGTACGATACTTGAATCTACAACACACCTCCCCCTAGCGAAATCATCACCCTACCTATTACCAATATTAATTTAGCATAACTATATTTTTGGACTAAGAACCTACAACCCAGAAATTAAATCACCACACTACTCTGGATGTAGAACACATTCCCATACATACGACATTTTCATCATACCCAGTACGATACTTGAATCTACAACACACCTCCCCCTAGCTCTATAATACTCTTTAGGTCTAGAGGTACCTTTCCAGGGGTCTCATGGAGACATTCTTCGGTCAACATGTGGTATATTTAACTTAAATTATTCTACATGCTGTTTTTTATATTGTGAAGAATTGAAATGGGGCCTTCACCACTTGTGAAGAATTGGAATGAGGGGTAGTTGTGAAGAATAGAAAAGACTGTATTTGTGACTAATAAGAATGATGTCTACTTTAATTTAAGTATGGTGCTTCACTCACCAACCGGGATCTTATCTTTATCATTAATTGATTTGCTTGGCTAAATTTGCGAGAGGTATAATTTATTATTAATGATTGGGGCAAGATCAACTACATAAAGGCAATCTTTGATCTTTTAATAGGTTCAGTTACATTTGGCATTAACTAATAAAGTAGAGACATTTATATATGAGAAGGCGGGCAAAACAGAATACGCCTAGGGTCTTACTTGAGGCGGAGGAGCAGCACGGCAGGGCATCCTCGGGTCCAGGACTGAGCCTGGTGCCATTGTCATCAGATCTTTTAAAGGCCTCCAATTCCCTCCCCTTCTCCAAAATCTGCTCTGCTGTTTTGAGTCAGCATTCTTGTTGTTTTAGTTCAAAAGTCAATATTCCTATTGTCTTTGAGTTATGTAAGCAAACACAACTCCTTGCTGACCCAAAAAATACTTTCCTAATTTCACCGCATCACATACTACCCCTTCTCACGTGACACGAACATGGGCGAAGAGACGCCTCAATGCAGACTCTGCCTCACCAGACTGGTGTCTTCTCAAAGGCAGCGTAGTCATCGTTGTTTCGGGAAGAATTAAGTTAATGTTTGCCATCTTCTCAAACGTTAATAAACTTATTAACATAATGAATTTATCAAATAAAGAAAAATATATATATTTACATGAATTAGATACCTTTAGAAACTAAACAAAAGTTCATATCCAAAAAAAAATAAGAAAAAATAAGAACTAATTACGAAACTTCACGTTACAAATATGTAATATGCTTTTTTTTTTCTTTGCATTCGCCTCTCTCCTAGTTTTCCAAACTTCATAACAAAATCTTAACAGTGTCATTACTGTTTTGTAATTATATAATAGCTTAATCATTAATATCAAAATACTCATTACGCTGGACAAAATAATTCCGCTTATAAAACAACATGAAGGGAGAGACAGTAGCTATTGATATAAACAACAAATTAAAGAAGAATAATAACAATTACTATACAAATATTATGCCAATAAAATAACTTAAATTATTAACCAACCTTTGTGAACTCGCCGAACTAAAATACATCATTCCTAAAAGTGAAAATATATAAAAATATAATATATAAGTTTTACATAAGACTGGAGCTTGTTCACATAAGGATGGGGACCAATCCTGGACCGAAATCATGAACCTGTCCTTCCCTCGCTCCGCATGTACCTGTTGTACCCGCCTCTCATTTATCTCATCTTATATGTATCTCACAAGCAATAAAAATAATTATAATGACTCATTTAGAAAATATTCCTGAACACAGACATAACACTAAATTTCATTTTCTGAGTTTTAAATATAACATCATTTCCAGTTTGGATTTTTTTTTTACTTATTTTTGTTTTTAAAATAAACTTCTCATTTTACAAATCTTTGGGCAAAGACTAACAGTTAAATTTGTTTTTAAAAAAAATCCGCGTTCCACCGTTTTCTTATTTTATTTGTTCTCTTTTCCATTTTTTTTGTGTCTTTATTTTTTTTCCTACTTGTCTTTAAATAATAACTTCTTCGTCGCGTTGTATTCAACTTCATTACTGCATCATATTTTCGTGACAAAATATATTCCTCAAAATTATTTCCAGAATTACTTATCCCTATAGTGGATTTTCCATTAACTCATCCTAAATTTGCTCCTAATACTTTATCTCTTTTTTTTTTCAAATAACTTCCCTTTATCTTTTTTTTTTTTTTTTTTTTTTTAAGGCTCCGTGAACAGGCGACCGCGTTTTCAAACTCAACCGGTGCTTTATCTAACACGAAGCCTCAGCTTCTCGAATTACTCTCTTTTTCTCTTTATATTTTCACCGCGCGACGTTTTACGCTAAATTCCTTTATCTCTCTTTTTTTTTCAAATAACTTCCCTTCTTTTTTTTTTAAGGCTCCGTGAACAGGCGACCGCGTTTTCAAACTCAACCGGTGCTTTATCTAACACGAAGCCTCAGCTTCTCGAATTACTCTCTTTTACTCTTTATATTTTCACCGCGCGACGTTTTGCGCTAAATTCCTTGTTCTCCCAATTACTTTACATTTGCGCATAGTATATATATCTTCCAAAAAAAAATTCTCCCATAATTGCGCTTAGATATCGCCATCATCTCTCTCAAAAATCTCCTTAAATTGCGCACAATATTTATATTTATCATTAAAATCTCCCTTAATTGCGCTCAAATATCCCTATCATCTCTCTCAAAAATCTCCCTAAATTGCGCTCAATATTTATCATAAAATCTCCCCTAATTGCGCTCAAATATATATCTCCCATATTCACTTTTTATTCTCTTTGACACGTAATTATCTACCTCTTTTTTTTTTTCGCTGACCCATGGACCCTGTGACACATCGCAGTGACGTATATATCTAACGCAAGGTCCTGGCGACGAGATTTTTTTCTCAATACTCACCCTTTAAAAAAAATATCTTACATATTTCGTGATTTTTCCCTTCTTCTTTTTACCTTTATTTTCTTATCGTACCACGTTTTGAGCTTAACTCTCTATTACCTTAATTCTCCCAATTGCGCACAATATTTATCTCTCAACAATTAAACTCCGTTGTCACGAAACAACATTTTTCTTCTGAAAACACCAACTTTATTTCCCTTTAATCCAACTTAAAAATCCTGAACTATTTTTTTTTTTTTACAAGTATTTTTCTCTATCATTAATCCAAAACCTTCATAAATGACGGTGTAATTCCGTACGGTTTCTAATTACTCTCACATTTTTTTCTTCATTGCCCTAAAGATCAGTCAATTATTCAATTTATTATCACTTTTTCTTTATATACTTTGTTAATTTCTTAATCACCCTTTATCTCAAATGTTCACTTTAAAAAAAAAATCTCATAATTCTGCAAATTCGCTCTCAAGTTCCTGTTCGAAATATAAAAAACACATCGTGATATTACTTTTTTTACTATTTTCTTAATGACACGTTTTCTCACCGATATTGCAACAAATTTTTCAATCCAAAGATTTGCAGTAAAATTTTTTTTTTTATTAATCACTGCACTCTATACTTAGCTCATAAAAATCAATTTTTCAAACTGATATATATATATATATATATATATATATATATATATATATATATATATATATATATATATATATATATATATATAAATCCGACAAAAACACGAACCTCGTTTCGAAATTCTGCATTTGGATCAGAAGAAAGAAGGGATTTATCCTAACCCATGCAGAATTTAACATTCAAAAATACTTGATTATAAATTTTTTTTTTCTTATGCAACAGCTAATCAATCCGATTTTCGAAACCGTTAATGATTTTAATTCAACAATATGTCAAAATATAACTCTTCCCTCTTTCTCAGTTAAAACTCAACTTGGGTGCTTAAGGTAAAATAACTTTACTCACCCCTGTAGAATCCTTCATTCCACATGTGAATAAAAAGGCCTATTTTGTTCACATGCAAAGCCGGTTAAAGAAAGAAAAGGAAAGACTAATTGATTTTTTTTTTTTTATCTTAAAAGAATTTCTTTACCGCTTTAAGTACGGACCATCAATTACCGATTTAAAGTTTATAAATCCGTGTGATGTCCCGAATGACATAAAAAAAATCTCATATACTTAGTTCCGAGCATTACCCAAAATGAAAAGTAGAAACGATTAAAAAATAATAATTAAAAGTAATTCATTTTATCAAATAAAACCTGTGTGGTTAGTTAAATGGGGCAGGATACTTCCGCCTTCGTTGCACATTTCTAGATGTCACCATAGTTATTGTAACCCAGTTATTATTATGTCTCATCGACCGACTTCCCTTCTACTAGAAAATCTTTTCAATTATAATTTTTTTTTTTTGTTTTCATTGAGAAGCAGTTACCTAACCTTAACTGAATTATAAATTTTAAAAACTCAGTGTCTGTCAAAGAAATGCAATCGTTGCAAATCTGACCTTGAGTAAATCTCTAACTGTGTCTATTAAGGACAAAATCCATCCAAAGAAAATTATTATTATTTTTTTTTACAATATATTTTTACAATTCAACCTTTAGAAAATCATTTACACTAAAATTCAAAACATAAAAAAATTATTGTGAGATACATATATTTGCCAAAGAACCCTAGAATGAACTGAAAACATATACTTAACTTAAAAAAAGTTAAAAACGGCGTCTCCACCACTTGTGAAGAATTAAAAAGGGGGGCCTTCACTACTTGTGAAGAATAAAAAAAGGCTGTATTTGTAAATAATATAATTTAAGAGAATGTTAGGTGAATAATAACTGTCTTTACTTTAATTTAAGTATGGTGCTTCACTCACCAACCGGGATCTTATCTTTATCATTAATTGATTTGCTTGGCTAAATTTGCGAGAGGTATAATTTATTATTAATGATTGGGGCAAGATCAACTACATAAAGGCAATCTTTGATCTTTTAATAGGTTCAGTTACTTTTGGCATTATCTAATAAAGTAGAGACATTTATATATGAGAAGGCGGGCAAAACAGAATACGCCTAGGGTCTTACTTGAGGCGGAGGAGCAGCACGGCAGGGCATCCTCGGGTCCAGGACTGAGCCTGGTGCCATTGTCATCAGATCTTTTAAAGGCCTCCAATTCCCTCCCCTTCTCCAAAATCTGCTCTGCTGTTTTGAGTCAGCATTCTTGTTGTTTTAGTTCAAAAGTCAATATTCCTATTGTCTTTGAGTTATGTAAGCAAACACAACTCCTTGCTGACCCAAAAAATACTTTCCTAATTTCACCGCATCACAATATATAGCTTAATTTCACTTGGGCTGCTTTTCATCTCCAGCCCTCGCTTGGGCTACTTCTTGCCAACATCTCTACATTCACCTAATACTGAAACATACTTTATGAGGGCTGCAACTCATCTTATTTATATTAGAGGGTAAGTAAAACTTTAGTGATTACATCTCTATTAAAAATCTGGGGAATTGAAATGATACTTATTGTGGTGTTTGATGGGCCTTGATTATCGTTTCTGTGGAGTTAAGTAGATGAGGTATGTACGACCTGATGTTATATGTGTAAAACATATTGACATATATTGAGTAGGGTCTAAGGAGGATACCGCCCTGGTCTTAGTTCTGAAATTATCCTGTGCTGAGAAATTGATATATAGAGTATTGAGGCTAAATATTGTTGATTAGAGGATGAAAAAGTCTAGGTGGAATGGGTCTGTAGGGTGAAACCGGCGTATGTATCGGTGATATTAGTTGGGCGAAGAAAAGTATGAAGCAGGGATTTTGTATAAATATGGTGTTAAAAGTATAAGTTATTATACGATAGAATTTTGGGTATGAATTAAGATAAGCGTGTATACCCGATGTAGTAGATGCTGGGAAAACGTCGGGTAGGTGGGTGATGAAGGCGGGTTGACATGGAGGAAGAAGAAATTAATCAGAAAGTAAAATTGAAAACGGCGATTGGTTACGCCAAATTGAGAAAAAATAAGACAATTGGTGTGTGTGGTGTGTAAGATTAGATTGTAAAATTTAGGAAATAGATATTTGATTTACTAGTAAGGAGGTTCGGTGAAAGAGTTCCTATTGGGTTGAAAATCCTCTGTTGGATTGGAAGAAGTACAATTGATGTGTGGAAGTAGGATTGTAATTAAGAATTATGATTTTAGACAATTTACTTGAGGATGTAGGACTGTAATGAAAAATTAGAAATTTCGTATGATAATTGATGTGGGGAAGTAAAACTGTAATGAAAAATTTTGATTTTAGACGGAGAGAAGACAATTGATTTTGGGATGTACATTAGTAGTGATTTGAGCCTTATTTAAGGTTGGTATGTATGGCTGATTCAGGGGGAAAGGTCGTAGGTTTATGTACGGATAGACCGGGTAATGATGAAAATGTCAGACGATCTAGAGAGGTTGTAGGAGTTGAACAGTGGTGAAGCATGATGGTGCTAAGACGAAGAGTTGTGGACTATGATGAAATCTAAAGAAAATTGCTCGGGTGCAGACAAGATCGAGTAAAAGGTTTAGAGGGAGAATGAGGTGGGATAATTGGGAAGTATAAGTGATAAAATTGAGATGGATTGGCTACGCCACTGTAGTGAGGGTAGAAGGAGAGTTAATATGGGGAAGTAGAAGTGAATCAGAAAATTGCCAGTCTGCTGGTTTGGAAAATACTTTGGATGGGGTGATGGTGTAAGGCTTCTATTGAGTTTGTTCAGGAAATATTCCAGGTTTAGAAGGAGAAGTGCAATTGTTCTGTGACGGAATGAGAAATTAGAGGGTTCGTGAGAGAACATGAGGAGGTATAACTGATCAGTGTGGAGGTATGACTGATGTGGGGATGTAAGATTGAATCTTGAAATGAAAATTGGGAGGGGGTCCTCACTTTTGGGGGACTATACCACTGGAGAGCTAATTAAAATATCATGACAGGATGTTGATAAGACCTTAAATCGCATCTAGCTATCTATAAATTTTAGAAGCTTGGGAGCTCTAGTGGGCTAAGTAAGAAAATAGTGGGCGTAGGGACGGGTTAAAAATATAAATGGCCCCAAAGGGAAAGCTGTAGGTTGTGGTGGGAGAGAGCTGGAGAAGTAATTCAAGCGAGAGATAAAAAATCTAGTAGAGGATGTCGTCATAGGGTTGAGCTGGGGAGATACATTGGGTGAAGAGTTGTGTGCTACATTGATTGTGATTCAAGGCATATATTGAGACATCATAGTGGCTGCTGTAAAGTGATGACAAATAGAAGGTGTAAATTTTTTGGGAGGGGCGATTGGCTACGCCAACTTTTGAAAAAATTAGACAATAGATGTGGTGTGTAAGACTAGATTGAAAAAGGAGGGAAAAATAGAAGAAATTAGGATCTGTTCATAAGGATGACCTTGAATTGGGAGAGCGGAAACTTTTTGGGAAGTACATATGTGATTGAGTGGGGCCACTCTCAGAAAAACCTATGCACAACCCAATAGTACAATTTCAAAGACGCATGAATATTTAGACTTTGAGGTAGGTTTAGAGGGAGAGAGGAAACTTTGGAGAGTAAGAGAGAGATAACAGATGAATAAGATACAAAAGACGGTAAGTGGTTACATAAAGAAGCGGCACAGTAGATCAAAGAACAATAATAAGGCGTATGGCATCAAGCGGTACACAAAGAAGCGGTATATATAAATCAAAGAGGGCGTAGGGCGGCAAGCGGTACACAAAGCAGCAGTATAAATACCTAGACCAAAGAACAATAAGATATAGAACAGTAAGGCGGAAAAGTGGTTCACAAAGAAGCGGCAAACGTAGAACATATAGAATGATAAAATAGGGAGAATGGCAACAAGAGGTACCCAAAGGAGCTGTATATTTGATCTAAATATACAATATACTCTTTGATCTAAAGAACAATAATAAGGCGTATGGCATCAAGCGGTACACAAAGAAGCGGTATATATAAATCAAAGAGGGCGTAGGGCGGCAAGCGGTACACAAAGCAGAAGTATAAATACCTAGACCAAAGAACAATAAGATGGGGTAAGGCGGAAAAGTGGTTCACAAAGAAGCGGCAAACGTAGAACATATAAAATAATAAAATAGGGAGAGTGGCAACAAGAGGTACACAAAGGAGCTGTATATTTAGATCAAAGAACAATAATAAGGCGTAGGGCGGCAAAGGGTACACAAAGAAGCGGGCGGTGCGTGAGAAAAAGTAAGAATAGAAAACAATGATAAATAAAAAATATGGTGGAAAAGTAAAAAAAAAGTTAAGGACCAAAGCTCATTTTAAACTGGTGAAATACAACGTGAGGGAGCAGCCAAGGTTTGGACTGATCACAATGGCTTGGGTTAGGTTAGGTTAGGTTTTATGACTCATGCCCGGGCTTTAACTATGAGGTCATATCGCCTACTACCAGAGCGCTCTTTTGTCACTCTGGTGGACATGAGCCCGACTCTACTGTGGGAGTCCTAAATTTTGCCTACCCTAAATTTTTTATTCATCTAGGGTAGGGATCTTTAACGAGTACCTGACATCGTACAGGCTCGGGACCATCGCTTAACGTCCCATCCGAAGGACGGCGTGCTTAAGTTTATTTTACCTTCCAGATAAAATAAACTAAGGGCCACGGTCGGGCTACGAACCCACTATCTTGAGCTCAGAAGTCAAGCACGCATACCACTGAGCTACCGGCGCCCTCTAATTTCATATATGTTTAGATGCAAATACCGTTTTAAAAATAATTGAATGTACCCATAATAAATATGTCCATGTAGGAATTCGTAAAACCTATGCTTCAATTTGTCCTTACCATGGTTTATTAAAATTAATAAAGAATTTAGTAAATAAATGCCTTATGTGTAAACAAACAAAATATACCAAAAAATAAAGAAAACGTATTTTTTTTAAAACAAACAAAATATACTAATCAACAAGCATCGAAGGGGCTTCATTATATTCAAACAGATAGGCCGCGACAGTGTTTGTCTTTAGATTTTTTAGGTCCTTTACCATCTACTAAAAATGACAATAAATATATTTTGACGTGTCTGAATATGTTTTTAAAATTTGTACGAATTTACCCAATACCAAGGGCAAACGCGAGCAAGGTCATTAAAGTAATTTTTAGCGATTATATTCCCAAGTATGGTAAGCCGGAAAGGATTTTGACGGATAATGGTACGCATTTTGTATCGAAAAGATGGGTAGAGACCCTAAATAAGAACGGTATTAAACCAGTTAGGACCGCAATTAGGAACCCACAGGCTAATCCCGTTGAAAGAAGTAATTGATTAATCCCAAAATTTTTCCGTGTCTTGTTAAAAAAAAAAACGCGATGTATGGGATAGAGAAGTAAAAGAAATTGAAATTTGCTTAAATTAAGTCGAACATGAGACTACGGGTTTCACACCGTATGAGTTAATGTTTAATAAGAAACCCGAACGTATTTGGTATCAATGCATAAAAGGGGAGTTTGGGATTCAGGACAGTGATTTAAAAACACAGGAATTTAAAGTATTATTGGCTAAAGACGATCAAAAAATAAACGGATGAGACATAATGAAGGAATAAATTGTAAAAAGAAAATCTCTGAACCATTAGCGGTAGGAACTAAGGTGCTAATAAGGACCCTGCGAGTGTCAGACAAACAAAATAAAATATTTGCTAAATTTTTAAAACTATATGAAGGACCGTATCAAATTATAAAAAACTCCTTGAATGTTCTACAAAATAAATCTATAAAGCTTAGCGTTGGTTTCTTAAATAGTACCCCTACTAACAACATTCTGGTAGAAGCTTGTGAACCACCACTGGACCTGCGAAGAATGATACTAACCAAAAGATTTGTATTTGGAATTGTTGGGCCTGGCATCTCCCTAGTCCTCCCCCCCCCCCCCCCCCCCCCCCCCCCCTCCTGAGGAAACGCCTATAGTAGGCAGCAAACCCTAAGAACGATCTTAAGGCTCGTACGCTGTCGGGAATTGGCCACTCGACTACTGCCTTAATTTTATCTGGGTCCGTCGCAATGCCTTCAGCGGACACAACATGCCCGAGATAAGTAATATGATCGCGCAACAGCTGGCATTTCTTTGGTCTTAGCTTAAGCCTGGCCTGACGAATCCTCTCGAAAACTTCTCTTAGCCGTTCTAGATGCTCCTCCACAGTTCCACTCCAAACGACTATGTCATCCAGGTAAACCATTGAGGTCTTCCACTTCAAACCACTCAACACCGTGTCCATCAATCTCTGAAAGGTGCTAGGCGCGTTGCAGAGACCGAAGGGAAGCACTTTGAATTGATACAGCCCCTCACAGGTGATGAAGGCTGTCTTTTCTTTGTCTTGGGTTTCCATCTCTACCTGCCAGTAACCTGAAGCTAAATCCAAGGAGGAGAAATACTTCGCTCCGGCGGGGTTATCTAAAATATCGTCGATCCTCGGCAAAGGATACGCATCTTTTTTCGTCACCTGGTTAAGCCGACGAATCAACGCAGAAGCGTACACTTCCATCTTTCTTCCGGACAAGTACAATGGGGCTCGCCCATGGTGACTGTGAGGGCTGTATGACATTCTGGTCCAGCATTTCCGACACCAGTTTCTCTACTGTTCGACGCCGCTGTGCAGGGATCCGTCGAAGCGGTTGTTTGATGGGCGTTGTGTTATCGGTGGCGATTCGGTGCTTCACCAAACCAGTTCGTCCGATGTCGGTAGGCCCAGTCGAGTAGATGTCCTTGAAATCATCTAGCAACCGAGTGAGCTCCTTTTTTTGGGCTGAGCTGATAGAAGCGGTTCTCAGGTCGAATAACCTCTGGATATCTCCACTGCCAACTTCGTCTGCGGTTACTGAAGCCACAGTTTGGCAGAACTCCTCTACCAGCCCAAGGTTCGTTCCGGCAAAAATGGTCCTCGGTTCAGGCCCAGGATTCATAAGGCGAACTATCATCATACCCTGGTGAACAACGGCAGCACTTCGAGCAACGCACACCCCCATTTTCTCTCCGGCTTCCCACTTTGGCTCAAAAATAACTTCGGTCCCATCCTCGGCACTAACATAGACTGACCCAAGAACTTCATGCCTTCCTGGCACGACATTCTCTACTAGCACAGCTGACAACTGCTGGATACACGGCAGCACATCCTGAGACACGAGTTGGGATACACCTGTTCCTATCCTTAGCGTGCCTTCACCCAACTCGAGACAAGCCTGGTTCATTTCAAGGAAATCAATCCCTAACAAAACATCGCACCAGAGATCTCCTATGACGCAAGGGTGAGTTCGCTCCTCAGACCCGATGGTAACCGCAACCTTTGCTAGTTCACTCGTCCCAATGCGCCCGCCACTTGCGTTCCTCAGGCTCCCGACATATGGTGCCTGTGCCTGAATGCCATTTTCCTGGGCAAATCGTGCACTCAGGAGCGTAAGACTTGCGCCTGAGTCCACCAACGCCTTAGTAGGCACCCCATTCACCTTGATCGTGACGAAATTTCTTGAAGACCTATCTCCTTTTACACTGGGGACCAATTTCGGTTCGGCCAACGAGTGGTCCGCATCGCTGACCGACTTTAGTTTCCCTGCAACATCTTGCATTGACTTTTGATGTGTCCCTTTTGGTTGCAGACCCAACAGAACACTTCACGGCGGCTCCGAACTTGCTGTGTCCCCTCCCCTAGCTGCTTTGCCAAGTTTGACAAAACCCGGGTCAGTTCAACCAGCTGCGTACTTTGCTGATCCAGGCGAGCGCCTTGCTCCTTAACTATTTTTAGGAGAGACGATTCGCTCGGCATGACATCAGCAGTGATATCCCCCTGACTCTCGTGTCTGCTACTGATAGGGAACCTGCTAGACTGTCCATGTAGCGCGTATGTCGCCTCTACCTGTAAAGCCTTTGTCAGGGCTCCGGACAATGTCTGAGATCTAGCTAGTGCCGTCTGAATTCGTACGTCCTTATCTCGGAGCCCTGATATGAACTTATCCTTCAGGCGCTCTTCTTTTAACTGATCCTCGTCCCCGGGATAGCCCTCCTCGTAAAGTAAGCTCAGGGACGTCGCAAACGAAGTAAGGGACTCTGTACTTTCCTGTGTCCTGTGCCGGAAAAAGTCCCTTTTAAGCTCCCTGTGTTCGGGGGGCTCCAACTTGGCTCTCATCTCCCGACACACAGTGTCCCAGTTGGACTGGTCCCTCTTCGGAATGGCATTAAATATGTGTCAACTCTGGCCGGTCAGAGAGATAGCCAAAAACCGAACCATGGTATCTTCAGACCACTCATTGAGACGAGACACATTAATAAAATATTGTTCGTACTCACCCCAACTGCCACTCGAATACTCTTTGGGTAGTACCACTGGCCGTATAACCTGTTCATCTCTGGCCACGCCAGAGTTTGTTTTCCCCAATCGTTTGGGCATGGTTTTATCCTCTTCGCTGCCACCAATTTGTAGCGGGCCTTCGCTTACTAATCCCGACTTAGTTAAGTAATACAGAATACACTTTCTCGTAAATCACAATAAGCCGTATATTTTATCTACACATGAAATTATTAAGACAACAATCTAAATTAGAATTAATTAAAACAGATGCTACAAATAACAATCTAAAACATTAACAATTTAAAATATCATGGATGGGGACAGACGATTTATCCCTGTCCACCATCTGAGTCACAACTGGGAGAACGGTGTACGTGAGACTGGACAAACCTCCCATCCCCTCTCTAGAGTTGAGGAGGGGGGACTTTCTCTTCCTCCTTTCCAATGTATCCATCTTTTTACTTTTTTGGACATGATGCAGTAACGAGACTGAACCGGCCTCATGTCCTGTGTTCTGGAGGTGTTGGAAAAATTCAGAGTCGCCCCTCCTCAAATGCTCCCTCACTCTAGTACTCAGCTTCCGGCCTGTCTGCCCAAGATAAAAACATTCACAGTCTTTACAATTAATTCTGTACACGCCGGATTTGTCAGGGAGGTCCACACGATCTTTGGTTTTTGAGAGCATCCCCTTAAGAGAAGTCCTACTTTTGAAACCCACATTCACATCATCTCTATTTATTACCCGAGATAATTTCTCAGGGAGTCTGGGGAGGTACGGCAGAACACACCAGCCACCCCCGTCATCCCTCTCCTTAGTTTGGCTACACCCCCGTTTAAATTTTATTCCAAATTTTCGACCTTATTATTTATGATTGTAACTTTCTCCTCGGTTATTTTTTTATGTTGCTCTAAACCGTCATTTGTAGTTGCAAGCTGTTTTTCTAAACTATCTATCACGTTTTTCTGTTGATCGACTATTTTTGTTAAACTATCTTTTGTTTCCTGAATTTATTTATTTATTTCGTCTTTATTTTCTTGATTTAAGTTAATTAACTGCGTAAATTTTGCATCTTTTTTTTTTTATTCAAATTAATTTCATCTCTCATTTCTTGATTAGATTTAAAAATTTCGTTTTTTGTTTCTTCATTAGAATTAATTACCTGAGTGAACTTTTCATTACTTTTTTTCTGATTTAAATTAATTAATTGAATAAACTTTTCATTATTTTTTTCCTAATTTATATTATTTAATTGAGTAAACTTTTCATTATTTTCATTCATAATTTTCTTTTTTTTTTTTTTTTTTTTTCGGGTGCTCCTGACCCTTAGGGGTGTCGGTCACATCACCCTTTCATTCATCATCTGCCTCATTGCTTCAATTAAGCCTCCATTCGAATCTCCATAAGCCCTTTTCTCGTATCTAGGTGTAGATTCCCCTCGGGTCATTCCCATATAAATTGTCGATTGGTCGTGTTCATGAAATCCTGTCTCATTGTCGGGAAAATGGATATGTAATGGATTATCTCCGTTTTCCGATCCACCTTTCATCTTTAAAATTGACCTCGGTTTAACTTCGGATTCCCCACTGTTCTGACTTCCCGGGCTACTTTCATCGGGAATTTGCACAATACTCGGATCCCCAGACTCGATACCTACATTATTTTCCCGCTGACAAACCTCGGTTGGAATATTATTAATTTCGGCTGAGAGCTCCGTATCGCCATCTTGGATTTCCACCCCCACTACATTGTCAGGTTGCAAATCGGCCAATTTGAACAATTATTCTAATTAAACTTAATTACACCTATTCTCTCCTCTGTTATTATTTATCATCTTCCTTGCCTGCGTGTGCAGATTATCAAAATAAATTTAAATTTTAAAAATTTTCACCAGAAACTAAAACTTTCAATTTTTCCAAAAAAATTCTTAATACAATAATTAATCGAAATTGTGAAAATACAATTACAATATGGAAATGTAATAATCTTTAGATCTGACTAAACGAATGAATACATAAATGCCCCATGCTGTTGGACGCCATTTGTTATGGTCAAAATGGGCGCCATTAAAATTATTTGAGTAATTTTAAAATTATTTAATTTAATTGCACTCTCTTACCTCAGAGTCAATAGAATTTTTCTAATTGTAAGGTTCTTTGAAGGAGCGGATGATAAACAAAACAGATAGAAGCGAAAATACTATAATTTTTTATCAAGATTAACATTTAAAATTATACATAAAAAATGAGTTGCGAGTTTCATGGGTTATACTTAAAAACTATCACTTATCGTTCTCTATTGCGAATTCACTTTCTTTTTTTATACAAGTTAGACGAATATGTTATTCAAAATTTATTTTAGGCATATTAGAAATTATTTAGGGTTAATAGAGAAATCTGGAGTGTACTCATCCAAACATGATGTTCGAAGTCGTCTTCTCCCCGGGGTATTTCAAAAAAGGTGCGTCTGTGTCCATGTGGTCCTGAATCCAGTTATATTGTCCCCATCGAGCATCCCAGCTACAATGTCAATGCTGCCTCCATACAATGAGATATTGTATCACCTCTCCTCTTCTAAGATACTGCACTATTATAACATTATATAACAAAAAATGAATTTTGCTGTATAGCAAAAAACAGGTGGTCCACACCAGGAGTCGAAAATCTTCCCACCTTACGTGTTCAGATTTAAATCAGAGACTCCCTCATATTCTCTTCCAGCTGCTGTCCCCTCTCTATTTACTCTTATCACTGCCACCTAATTCTTCTTGTTTTATTTTATGCCTGTATTTTTTTTATTTGTTATGATTTATTTATTATTTTAATAATTATAATTATATTAATACTATTATTTCAATCATATAAGAAATTTACACTTGACAATGTATCTTTTCTCTGCTGTCAGTCGATATGGGACTGATCAGAAATATATCGATTCTCTTCCTATCATTATACATATTCTCTTTTCAGAACCCCCCCTTTTCTATACAAATAATACATGGGACGGTTGCTCGAACTGTCACCATTTAGACTTTGAGGTAGGTTTAGAGGGAGAGAGGAAACTTTGGAGAGAAAGAGAGAGATAACAGATGAATAGGATACAAAAGACGGCAAGTGGTTACAAAAAGAACCGGCTCAGTAGATCAAAGAACAATAGACGTACGGCATCAAGCGGTACACAAAGAAGCGGTATATATAAATCAAAGAGGATGAAGGGCGGCTAGCGGTACACAAAGCAGCAGTATAAATACCTAGACAAAAGAACAATAAGATGGGGTAAGGCGGAAAAGTGGTTCACAAAGAAGCAACAAACGTAGAACATATAGCATAATAAAATAGGGAGAGCGGCAACAAGAGGTACACAAAGGAGCTGTATTTTGGGGGACTATACCGCTGGAGAGCTAATTAAAATATCATGACAGGATGTTGATAAGACCTTAAATCGCATCTAGCTATCTATAAATTTTAGAAGCTTGGGAGCTCTAATGGGCTAAGTAAGAAAATAGTGGGCGTAGGGACGGGTTAAAAATATAAATGGCCCCAAAGGGAAAGCTGTAGGTTGTGGTGGGAGAGAGCTGGAGAAGTAATTCAAGCGAGAGATAAAAAATCTAGTAGAGGATGACGTCATAGGGTTGAGCTGGGGAGATACATTGGGTGAAGAGTTGTGTGCTACATTGATTGTGATTCAAGGCATATATTGAGACATCATAGTGGCTGCTGTAAAGTGATGACAAATAGAAGGTGTAAATTTTTTGGGAGGGGCGATTGGCTACGCCAACTTGTGAAAAAATTAGACAATAGATGTGGTGTGTAAGACTAGATTGAAAAATGAGGAAAAAATAGAAGAAATTAGGATCTGTTCATAAGGATGACCTTGAATTGAGAGAGCGGAAACTTTTGGGGAAGTACATATGTGATTGAGTGGGGCCTCTCTCAGAATAACCTATGCACAACCCAATAGTACAATTTCAAAGACGCATGAATATTTAGACTTTGAGGTAGGTTTAGAGGGAGAGAGGAAACTTTGGAGAGTAAGAGAGAGATAACAGATGAATAGGATACAAAAGACGGCAAGTGGTTACAAAAAGAAGCGGCACAGTAGATCAAAGAACAATAATAAGGCGTATGGCATCAAGCGGTACACAAAGAAGCGGTATATATAAATCAAAGAGGGCGTAGGGTGGCAAGCGGTACACAAAGCAGCAGTATAAATACCTAGACCAAAGAACAATAAGATGGGGTAAGGCGGAAAAGTGGTTCACAAAGAAGCGGCAAACGTAGAACATATAAAATAATAAAATAGGGAGAGTGGCAACAAGAGGTACACAAAGGAGCTGTGTATTTAGATCAAAGAACAATAATAAGGCGTAGGGCGGCAAAGGGTACACAAAGAAGCGGCAAACATAGATCATATAGCATAATAAAATGTGGAGGGCGGCTACAATAGGTACACAAAGGTGCTGTATATTTAAATCAAAGAACAACAATAGGGCGTAGGGTGGCAAGCGGTACACGAAGAACCGGGTGGTGCGTGAGAAAAAGTAAGAATAGAAAACAATGATAAATAAAAAATATGGTGGAAAAGTAAAAATAAAGTTAAGGACCAAAGGACGGCGTGCTCATTTTAAACTGGTGAAATACAACGTGAGGGAGCAGCCAAGGTTTGAGTGGTGAGATAATCCATAGTTGATATCGACCTTTCACATAGTATAATAATAAGTTGTGAGGTCAGTTGGTGAAGAAGACTGACTTTCACTCCGAAGGACGGCATGTTCATTTTGACCTGGTGAAGTACAAAGTGTGGGAGCAACCAAGGTGCCCCAGAAGGGGAGGAGAGTAAAAAGAGGAAGGAAATGGTTAAGATTGTTTCGATGATTTGGAGGTCGTAGGATTCCTAAAGTGCCCCGAAAGTGAAAGGGACTGGCGCCAGACGAAAAGTGAAAGGTCTGTCTGGCTCAGGTACCCGTTATTCTACTGACAGGCATCTAATTGGCTCGAATCCTTGAAATGCTACAATTATGTATCGAGGTTTTTCCAGTGCTGAACTTGTCTTGACACTCCATGTATTTCGTGTTTTCTGGTAGGGCGGGGTACTCTGACAATTTCCATGACCGGAAATGAATTGTCATCGTCAGACGCTATGCCCACACATGTACCATAAGAGACGCAACCCTCCATGTTATTGGTTTAACCAGTTTTTTAAAAAAAAGAATGCAGCTTTAAAAAAACTTTCTCAAATTTATATCTGGAATTTGAACCCCGAAGATCTAAAGCAGTTACCACCAGCTTTAGTGCTCCATCTGTATGACTGTGCTATTGACCATCTATGGGAAAACCTCCCTGAAAATTGGGGTGAGGATCAAAGGTTCCAGATGTGTCGTCGATGTACCCAACATTTCATGTCTTCTTCTGACCAGATCGATGGTCCTATACCCATGAAGAAAGATTGTTTACTTTGTTTGAAATTTTAATTGTGTGTGTACCGAATATAATAAATATTTCATGTATATTGGTACTACTTTCTTTTAACTCAAGTGTTCCAAAACATTACTTTTAAGTGGAAAAGAGGGAATAAGGGAATAAATAAACGACGAAATCAAGGAAAACATGATTATTTATTAAAAAATAGGCCGTACATGTCGTTCCAATCAACAGTATTTAAATTGACAACAGAGTTTTCATTGGCTAACTGCTGTGATTGAAAGAATTCAAAACATTTAGTTATTATGGTTGATAAAAGTTTTAAACAATAGTAAATTTTTTCAATAAACTTTAGAAGGCGTACCACTTGATTTCAGGAAGTAGGGATGAAATGAAAAACCTTTTCTGAACGAAGGCTTTATTTGGCATATTGAAACGAGAATCAAACTGAATAAATATAAAAGTGTAACATATGATATAGTGGAGATCATATGATATAATTTAAATTAAATCATCTCATTCTACCCCGCTGGGAGCATCAGACGTAATCAGCCAGGTAGCTGGGAGGTCGGCGGGCCCTGGTAGAGCGCCTGAGGAGAGGCTGGTTAGCCTCGGGGAGCGGACTTGGGGGCTGCCTCCGTTTGTCTTCAACAGGACTCCCCGCAGCCTCCAGCTCGCTCTGTGCTTGTTTTGAGTCCTGGGCGAATGCTTCCGTCGGTCCAGCTGGAGCCAAGTCCCGGATTGATATAGTAGACTCGGTGCCGTTGGGCAAGCTAACATGCGCATAGTCCGGGTTGGCTTCCATGAGATGCGCTTCTTCAACCAGTGGTTCGTACTTGCTTGCTCTAGCATGCCTTCTTATAAGTACGGGACCAGGTGAGCTTAGCCAGGAGGGTAGAGATACCCCGTAGTACGACTTACGTTGATGTCTGAACATGCGCTCATGAGGGGTTTCATTAGTCGCTGTGCAGAGGAGGGAGCAAATGGAATGGAACGGAGAGCTAGGGTCATCGTCTTCCAAATTATGCCGTTGTATCTTTCGACCTGGCCGTTGCCTTGAGGGTTGTAGGGTGTTGTGCGGCTGGTGGCTATTCCTTGGCGGTGAAGGAAGTTTTTCACATCTTGTGACATGAATGAGGTACTTCGGTCAGTATGCACATACGATGGGAAACCAAAAATGGAGAACAATTGTTGCAGGTTTTTTATTACAGTGGATGCTATCATATCAGCACAGGCGAAGGCAAACGGGAACCGTGAAAACTCATCTATCACCGTCAGGATGTAGTGGTTTCGCGAGGTAGATGGCAAAGGGCCCTTGAAATCTATGTTGAGGCGCTCGAACGGAGCGGTGGACTTGATTAGCTTGCCTTCATTCTTGTAGAATTGGTGCTTCAGCTCCGCACATTGAGGGCATGTAGCTGTCAACCTTTTGACATCGTCCACCGGATATGGTAGGTTCTTAGTTCGCACCCAATGGTAGAATCGGGTGACACCCGGGTGACACAATTCGACATGTAGATTGTACAAATTCTTGCCGCTTAATCCCTCTAGAGTAGAGCACACCCTAGACAAAGCATCCGCTGCCACGTTATCTTTCCCCGGGCGGTATATAATGTCAAATTTGAAAGGGGAGAGCTCCAGTCTTCATCGGGATATCTTTTCGTTCTTTATTTTACTAGAGTGCTTCATGTCAAACATGAAAGCGACAGACCGCTGATCAGTAATAAGTTGGAAATTTCGACCCATAAGATAATGTCTCCACTTGCGTAAAGCCTCAACGATGGCATAGGCTTCTTTTTCTGCCGCCGAGTGATGCTGCTCACAGTTAGACAAAGTCCTGGAGAAGAACGCCACTGGCCTATCGGATTGCGACAAGGTAGCCCCAATAGCAAAATTGGAGGCGTCAGTTTCCACAATAAGCCTGGTGTTCTCATCAATAGTACTCACAGTCGATTTTCCTATATCTTGTTTCAGGGCTTCGAAATTACTCAGAACATCATGAGGCATGGGAAACGTTTTACACTGAGCGAGGGGTCGTATCTTTTCGGAAAACCCTTTGATCCATTTCGAATAATGAGAAAACATACCCATGGCCCTGCGAAGAGTAGCGGCATCCCGTGGGGATGGAAGGACGAGAAGCGGTCCAAACCGCTCAGGGTCCGGCTTGATACATCTGTTAGAAACAGTATAACCTAGAATGTTTATTGCGCGCGCCGAGAATTTACATGTGTCCCTGTTCAGAGTAAGATTGTATTTTTCAGCTACTTCTAAGAATTTTCTTAAATTGGAGTCGTGCTCCTCCTGACTCTTCCTGCAGACAGTCAGGTCATCCAAATAAGCAAAAGTGGCTTCCAAGCCCTCGGCGCGGATTATGTTATCGATAGCTTGCTGAAAACACGCAACCCCATTCGTCACACCAAAGGGCATCCTTCGGAACTGATACAACCTCCCACAAGCCTCAAAGGCGGTGTACTTCTTTTCACACTCCTGGATTGGGATTTGATGGTAGGCGGAACGGAGATCAATTGAACTGAAAACTTCATAGTTTGACATTGCTTGCACCAAATCCTCAATCCGGGGAAGGGGAAACGCATTGAGGAGGGTATATCGGTTTATTGTCTGAGAATAGTCGATCACCATCCGCTTTTTGTGTGATTATGCTAGAGGTGACCAAAACTTGGGCTCGTCACGAAAACAGACTCTCCTCTGTTATACCGTCTTTGGTGTTTTCCTTTTGGTGATTTCCAGCCTAACAAATTCAGCATCTTCTCTAGTGAGTCTACGAGATTTTGTGGCGATAGGTCTGCAATCAGACACCAGATTGGCAAACAATGAGACTGGAGGCACACTGGCAGCTGTTAGACTACAGATAGAGAGAGGTTCTTTAGGACCCCCGAAGTTAACCTCAACCTTGGCGTGATGCTGCAGAATGTCATGCCCAACAATCACATCAGCACATAAGCCTTCGAGAACGGCTAGACTTACATTCGTATGTAAATGACCCATGAGTGAAAGATTGACCCTGCATGTCCCCTTAACAGAGGATTTTAATGAGGAAGCGGCCATGGAAACAGTACCCTAAGCTGGAAAAATGCGAAGTTTATGCGATGTTACGTACCTTCTGCTGATGAAGCTCTCTGAGCTACCGGTATCCACCAGCGCATCAGCCAGTTGATAATCCACCTTGACTCTCACAGTTGACTTCAGAAGAGAGGAAGGAGCAGCAGCCAGGGTGGAAGCAACTACATGTCGAGGTCGATCGGAAGATTTGCATACCGCCGCATAATGCCCCCGTTTGTCGCATTTATGGCAGGTAACATTCTTTGCTGGACATTTCACGCGGGGATGCCTGCCTCGCCCATAAAAAAAAAGCATTTGGGTGCAGTAGCAGCCGAGGTGGGCGACCCATCTTCTTGGGACTCCTCGGAAAGGTCATCTTTGGATAATTTATTTATAACGGCGCCAGAAGAAGCGTATACATTGGCTTGCTGCTGAGTCGTCTCTAATGACAGGGCCTGTCGAATAGCATCTTCGAGCGAGAGGGAAAAATTCTCGAGAATGCGTTGTCGGACATGAGGCGACAATAGCCCACTGATAAAAGAGTCACGAATATATTCGTTTCTATTCTGCTCAGCAGAGACTGCTCTGAAATTACAGTCTTTGCTAAGCAGAAATAGTTCTTGAGAATATTGGTTAATGTTCTCACCTGTTAACTGCCGTCGAGTGGCTAGGACATGCCTCGCAAATATCTCATTGCGGGACTTCACGTAAAGCGCCTGACGGATAGCGATGGCCCGGTCGTACTGCTCACTCTCGCTTATATATTCATACACGCTCGGGGAGATGTAATTGATGAGCAGCTCCAGTTTCTGATCTTCCTCCACCTTCGAGGCCTTCACGAAGCTCTGGAACGTCCGGAACCAATGAGTCCACTTTTGAGCTGCAGCGGCTTCATTAGGGTCGAGTTGGAGACGTTCCGGGCGAAATAATTTTTCCATAGTTTTCAATATGCCAAATAAATTGAAATGAAAAGCCTTTTTTGAACGAAGGCTTTATTTGGCATATTGAAACGAGAATCAAACTGAATAAATATAAAAGTGTAACATACGATGTAGTGGAGATCATATGATATAATTTAAATTAAATCATCTCAAGGGATAAGCTTGATTTCAGGAAGTAGGGATGAGTCAGCAGACATGTGTGGAGAAGGGCTCATCATGGTGAGCCAGGGGTCACGACTGCAGAGAGTTGTTTGCACATGCGCAGGTCGGAGGAAATTACTATATAAACAGAAGAGCCCATGTACCTATATAAAAAGTGAGGAGCAGCCTAGAGAAGGGAATTACTCAAACACTATATTAAATGTAATGTCCCTGTAAATAGAAAAGAATACAATCAGATTACAACAAATACAAATTAGAACAAAGAATAGTCTTTACATTTTTTTTACCTTCTTATTCATTTGTTTTTTCGTCACTGATACTATTGTTGTATCTTTTCGGGAGATACACATTGAACTGTTCGTCATCAGTATCTTCCAGTTAAACCAAAATTGACGGGCCGAACTGAATTTTCACTCTCGTAAATTTGTCCACCCTGTAAGAATGTCCTTCAGTTAACTCCGTTATATTTCTTTGTCCAACAATTCCTTTTACGGAATTTAATTTTTCTGAAAGTGTGGCCATCTGTAACAAATTTCACTCGTAAAAGAACAGTGCGATCTTAGTGAGTTCATATCTTCTGGGACCACACCAAAAACTGATTACGCTTGAATTAAAATAAAATACTGAGGTCGCTACTCTTAGAGATCAAAACAAGGAGAAACATTGCTCTGTATTATTTCAATTAAGCAAGCCTTTAGAAATTGTGCAAGACATACCTTTCCCTGTCGTCTGTGTAGAGGTGTGGAACGTAGGCGCAGATTCGGTTGGACTGCCGAATGACGGGAAGTCATCCCTATTATATACAATGCATCTGACCTCGGAAGTGCACTAGTGGCGAGAGATGTGACGCCTTCAGTCCAGTCTTTCCTCATTACACAACTGCACGCTGCACCCATTGAACTTGTGAGTATTTTTGACTTGATTATAATTTTTCAGCAACTCTCTGTGATGGATGCTCTGAAATTTGTTTTACTTTCTAAAAATGGTTATGCCCCAGCGAAGGGGACAGAATTTTCGGCGGGCTTCGATTTGAGAAGGTAGTGAGATCTATTCTAATTTCTGTTTTAATTTATTTTTGCACTTCACCTTTTTTGTTCTTGAAAAAAGTATTTTAATCACATTTTGCATATTGGTTGTATAGCTCTCATGACACAATCGTTCCGCCAAGGGGGCAAGCATTGATTAAAACCGATTTATTGATACAGACTCCAAATGATTGTTACGGACGAATTGCTCCACGATCTGGTCTCGCGTTAAAACATTCTTTGGATGTCGGAGGTACAACATCAGTTTATTAGCATTCTCTCCCTAATGTGAATCGACGGGCATTCATACATAAATTGCTTTAATTATTTCAGCTGGAGTGATAGATGAAGACTATCGGTAAGAAATAAAAATCATTTTATTTAATCATTCCGACAACCCATTTATTGTCAAAAAGGGAAACGCTGTAGCTCAGCTCATTTGCGAAAACAGTTCTTACTCCAAATTGGAGCAAGTTGAGGTAAGAAATAAATCAAAGCCTTATAACTTCGAAAAATTTATTTACAATAAACTTTTTTTTTTCAGTCGCTTTCTTTTACTGACCGAGGTAAAAAGGATTCGGCTCAAGCGGGCTCTAATTGATTATTTTTAATACCAGGTTGATTCTGACATGGTCTTATTATACTTTTTTCTCTTATACTTCAAATGATTTATACAACATGCCATTTTTTTCGCAGGAAAAAATGCCCGCTATTCAGCCCACCATTAATTGTCAATCATATAGATGCGTCACCAGCCGGTACTCGACCCATGGAGAAGATATGATGAGCGAAAGCTGTGCAGCCAACACCTCCCTTCATCTCTTATGTGTGACAAGAGTCCATATTACTTGTCACAAAAATGAAGACATTTTAAAATTCTATAAAAATTTGAAATGCTCGATATGTGAGACGAGCCTGACACAAACTCATTCGGATGTCATAAGGCGCCCAATGTGACTTCAAACTAAGTAAAATACTCACAGATAGAGCCATCAGGTAAAATTATACATTGATTTTATAATAAACAGCCATTAAATATTTGTTTTGAAAACTTCGATTGAAACTTCTGTTTTTTTTTATTTATATTTTACTTACCCAGTTGGTGTTTATGCGTCTTTATCTTTATCGTTATTAAGTATGATATCAATGAGAGGAGTGTGGAAGGGCTCGACCTCAGCGGACGTACCTCAAGCAGATTGAGGACGGTTTTAGCAAAGGCCAGCTTAGGAGCACCCTAATTAAGTTAATAACAATGCGCCTACCTGTATAGTTTAAGTTTAAAAAATGTGTCTCAAAAGAAATTTCAATCGGTGTACTGTTGAACTTTGTCTCAGTTGACAAAATGTGTTTGTCGACCACTGCCCCATGTGATATGAAAATAAAATTTATACCATTGTATTCAGCTCGCTGAGCTCTACAAAAATAATTTTTTCCCGACTCCGATATCTCAATATTTGCGCTTTTTATAAGTTTGTATTGAGGTAGCTGGATTATCAATTAACGATGTCGTAAATGACTAAATGCACACTAAGACCAAAAAAAAAATTGTAATCATATGCTCAGTTGCTAATGATAGGTAATCTTTTTTATTTCATTTGCAATTTGTAACCACGCTTCCTCTTACATAACCAAGGACAGAGGTAGTAGTAAACCGAGGCTATGTAATCATATGTTCAGTTGCTAAATATAATCTTTTTTATTTCATTTGCTATTTGTAGCCACGCCTCCTCTTACATAACCAGGACAAAGGTAGTAGTAAACCGAGGCCACATACAAGGAGGCATGTGCCGAGGCCATGGGGAGGGGGTCGGCCGCCATCTTTCTCCTGGGAAGCTCCAATATAAATAACCCTAAAAAAAATTTTTATTCTACGTTACTTGTACCAATTTCTGTATCAAACTATATCTCCCGATTACTAAAAAAAAAATGCAAACAATTATTGTATATGTCCCGAATTGGTACCTTCCATAAGTCGTTAATTCGTAGGACCTGTAAGTTTTGATAACTTGAAATTCGTTGCGAGAGAGATGGGGAATCAACAAGAAAATCAAAACATATTTACAAATAAAACTACTTAAATGAAAAAAATTATGAAATTGAAAAATGGCCATATTGAAATAACAATTATATATATAGGTTAGTAATGTTCGTAAGTAGTTGCCAATATCTCTGTTTGTGCGACCACTAAAGTTGCTTTGTGGGTGTCTGACGGACGCGTATGTGTATTTAATGTTAAGTGTCTCTAATGTTTCTTTCCACAAATGGCTTGTGAATTGTGTTCCGTGGTCCATAAGCAGTTTGGTTGGCTTCCCTATGTCTTGTATGTATCTGTCAACACACCTCAACGCCCCGCGCGTTTTTGCTTTCCCCATGTCATATATCTTGACAAATTTTGAAAAATTATCGATGAAAACTAAAATGAATTTAACTCCCCTTCTACCCCTCGGCATAGGTCCCATAAAGTCTATACTAACTAATTCTAAAGGTTCCCTAGTTTCTATCCATTGATACAGAGAATAGTAGGTCCGGTTTGGGATCTTATTTATTTGGCAAGAATGACAAGTTTTAATGATTTTACTTATCTCATCCATTAGGTAGGCAATGTGATAGTGTATGTTTATGAGTTGAAATAATTTGTGTGTTCCAATGTGAAAGTATGTAGTGTGTACGGTGTCTATGAATTTTGCTTTTAATTTCGTGGGAACTAAAATTTTAAATGGTTTATCTTGTTTCTGTGTTACAATGAGCTTATTTGTGTATTTTTATTTTAAATGTTTATATTCAACTACTATATTGGGGTTTTCAATAAACCTACTGGGTATATCTGGAGGTAAATCTTGCTCATTCTAATTTGAATGGAATGTTTTAATAATATTGTTAATGGGATGATGCTGTCTGTATATTTTAAAAAATGTTGTTCATCTGGTAGTCGTGTGTTGTATGTTGTGTGTGTCATTTGTAATTTGAAGCTATTTGTCTTGATAATGTGTCTGTGACTATGTTTGCCTTACCATTAATGTGAGATCTCAAAGTTAAATTGTAGTAAAAACAGACACCACCTCATTAATCGGTTGGTCGTGTTTTTACAATTTTTTATAAAAACAAGGGCTGTCTCTATATAAAATTTTCGGCCAGCCAAATAAGTCTCAAATTTTTGAACGGACCATACTAGTGCGAGCAATTCTTGCTCAGTCGTGGTATATGCCTTCTCAGCTGCTCTTAAAACCCCGCTCGCGAATGCTACAACCCCGATTTCCCCGTTAATACCCTTTTGATAATCAGCGATCGCATACCCATTTGCAACTGTTTGTAAGTAAAAAGGTTCGCTAAAATTTGGATGATGTACTATGACACTTTCTAAAAAAATTTCTTTACAATTTTCAAAAGCTAATTTTTCCTTTTCCCCCCAGTGCCACTTCGTGTCCTTCCTTAATAAATGCGATAATTTACCTATGTGTTCACCGTAGTCTTTTGTGAATCTCTGATAATAATTTGTGAGTCCAATGAATCCTTTTAATTCTGTAATATTTGTAGGAGTTGGGAACTTCTTGATACTCCTTATTTTACTTGGTTGTGGCTTAAGGCCTTGAAGATTGAGAATGAAACTGACATACTCAACTTCGTGTCTAAAAAATTAGGACTTTCCTAAATTTATTGTTATGCCATAGGCATCTAGGGTTTCAAATAGTGACTCTAATAATTTTAAATGGTCTAAAATTGAATTGGACAATCACAACAGATCATCAACATAGGGATATATTTTATGATAAAAATTCTCTAATATGAATTCTAGGCTTTTGCTGAGGGCAGCTAATGAAATTGATAAGCCAAATGGCACCCTACAAAAATGGTATACCTTACCCTCGTACATGAAGGCGGTAAATTGCCTGTCTTCTGGATGTAGATCCACCTGCCAAAAGCTCTTGGTCAGGTCTATTGTACTTATAAAATTCTTTTGCCCACAATGTTGTAAAATATTGTCTATTGACTGGGATGTCTCAAAATCAGGGACTAATCTTGAATTTAATTTTCGAGCGTCTAAACATATTCTTAAATTTCCATCGGACTTGCTCACAATCACTATCGGATTCACAAAGGAACTTCGGCTACGTTCTATAATTCCTTTTCCTAACATGGAATGAATCTCAGAACGGACGGCCTCCCTCTGAAACTCCTTAATTTTATATGGCTTTATAAAATATGGTTCCTTATTGTTTACTTTTAACCTATATCGGAACCCCCTGATCAGTCCTGTTGATATTTAAATAACAAATTCTTAAACTCTAACAGGGCACAATCGGGCAGAAAATCATGACTCTCCCGTAGCTCTTCTAATTTTTTCTTAAACCTATCAGCCTTGCACTCGAAGTTTGAATCTTCCCTTAAGCACCTTAGTTGCTGGGTATTAATTTTTTCTGATCTGATCTCCGTAATGAACGGAATTTCAATCATCTCCGCGGGACTTGAATTAAACTGCACACATTTTTTCTCAAAATTTAAAATTACGGATTTACTATTTAAAAATTCACTACCTATTATTATATTGTAAATCTGGGACAATTAAAATCGAATATCAACAAAATAATTATTAATTTGGACTGAAGTTATTACTTGGAACCTGATGGGTTTTGATCTCTTATTTGTGGCAGTTACAATAACAGTATTTGAAACAGGCAAAATTTTGAACTGAAATTTATCCTTATGTTTATAAAAAAATTTCTCATTTATAGCATTGACCATGGAGCCACAATCTACTAAAGCATTACTCTGTATATTCCCGATTTTAATTTTAATTTCTGTACAATAATTTAAATTTTCCTCCTGGTTCCACGGTTCCTCAATTAACAACAGATCATTAAATTCCTTTCTCAGGGACATCAGTTCATCTCCAGTGCAGGACTGATTATGACTTCCTGCCCCCTCGTCTCACTTCTGCTCTACTTTATTCTGAAATTTTTCATTTGTAAATTCTCTAGTCCTAAACTGATCAGAGTTATCTACAACTTTTCTAGGACCTTCAGGATTTCCTATGGGTGGATTCTCCTGCCCTTTATTCTGAAATTGTCGGTTATAATTCCCTGGACCCCAGTCCCTATTATAATTATTCTGTGCGTATGGGTGTTGCCGATTTTGGTACCCCATGTGGTTATTGGCTGCAAAAATTGGCCTTTGAGGATTTTGATTCCTATTTAATTGATTCTCCCTCCATGAATCATTTTGTGGACGTCTAACTTCCGTGCTGAATTGATTCCTATTATTCCTATAATTATTTTCAAATTCTCTATTATTGTTTGCAAAATTTTGATCCCGGACATTTCCACCCCTGTTCGCCCCCCTTTCTGAAAATCTCCCCTGGTTATTACTATTGTTACCCCAATGCCCCTGATTTATGATCCGATCCCCCCCAATCCTATCTAGGACGTCCACAAATTTGGCAATATTATTCACCCCTTGATACAAAATTATATTCTCAATTTCCCTTCCAAAATGATAGGCCAAACTTCTGCATACGAATTCTTCCGACATTTTATATTGGCACGATCGAGCACGCAGAATTAACTTTGACAAGTATTCTTGCGGTAACAAATTGTTTCCCCTTTTGAAGAATGAACCCTGGCTTTATTCTTCCATTACTATAGAATCAAAGTTTGCCCCCCGAAATTTATTTTTAAATATTGCCTTAAATTCTTCATATGTTCCTACTTCGTGGCTATTTATTTCACAAAAGATCAACGCTTCCTCTCTCAAGTGATTTTTGAGAAGGGTGTACTGTGATTCTAGCTCCTCCAAGAACTCCATAGGGTTGTCCCTATGACTGTTGTGGAATTCACAAGGACTTTTCCCAGACACATTCCGCTGCATTAATGTTTGGTTCAATAATAGCAGGGATTTAGATAGACTAGGGTCAGAGGCACTTGCACCTCCTTGATTGATTGTTGGGAGAGCCTCCCTTCCCCTAGACAGCTGTTCATCTACTAATTGTGGCAATTCCTTATTTGTCCTCTCTTGCAACTCTACAAATCTTTTACTAACTTCCTCCTCTAACACCTCTTCCATCTTTCTTTGGTTCAATTTCACCTCTGTAAGATCCTTCTCTACTTTCTCACGCAATTCCCCCTTTAACTTTGACATACTTCCTTCTATATGATTAATTTTTTCTAAATTGGTTTATACTTTTCTCCCCAATTCTACAACTTCCTTAAATCCCTCTTCCTGAACCCCTTCTACACGGTTTATACGTTCAGAAATTTCAGTTGTCTTGACTCTATTGTCCTCTCTAACTCCTGACAACTTTGACTCTAAAATCTGAAATCGCTCATCACACTTCTCTTCCGCGACACCTAGTTTACCTATTACTTCCTCCATCTGAACTTTCATTCCCTCGTTTAAGTTGCTTATCTTTTGATTAAAATCCTCTCTTAAGTTTTCTGCTACTTGATCTATTTTATCTTCTAAATTTAGACTTTTTACTTGCAAACCCTCTATTTGGTCCTTCAAATTGTCCACCTTCTTATCTAATCTCACTTCTAAATCTTGAATGTCACCTCTCAAATTTCCCATTTCCCCTTTTAAATGTGTCTCTACCCTACTCAAATTTGTCTCCACCCTACTCAAGTTTGTCTCTTTATTTCCTAATTTATTACTTCGCTCTTCCATTTTTTGATTCATATTCCCCATTAAGTTTGTCTCTAAATTCTTCATGCTTCTTTCTCATCATAAGTTCCATAAATTGGTCCATTTTCTCTGAATCTTTCTTCTTTGCCTCTTTCATCTCTACCGCTATCTCCTTTTCTTCCTCAACAGTCGCAACTATTTCATTATCTACCCCCTCCACTTCTCCTTGAAAACTTACTGTATTAGCTTGCGAATCATCCGACTCCACCGTACTATTTTGTTCTGCCTCTAATTCTAACATTCTTTTACTTTCGCCTCTCGTAGTTGGCATTATTAATAATTATTCAGTAACTCAAAAAAAAAAATTAGAAAAATATAGCAACAAACAAAAAATGAGTTCAATATTTTTATATCGATATATAAAAAAATTCATACAAATTATTCCCCTTCTCTCCAACGAATCTCAAGTTTCCTCACGGCCCTATTTCCTTGATTTTAAATAAGATGCAACCTTAGGCATATTTAATCTTTACAAAAAATTTTTTTCGATGATTCTATGTGAGTTATTTATCGTTTTAAATTAATAGGAATTGCAAATAATAAAAAAAAAAACAAGGAATTCTCCCTACACAAAGGATGCCATAATTGTAATTATTACTGATTAATGAAATATTAAAATTTAAATGAATTTACTAATAATGATTCTAATAATAATAATAATAAAAAAATAATCTCAATGAATTTACTTTAAGATGTTTTCCTGAACATAAATGGTTACTATTGTTTGCAAAAGAAAAATTAATTAAATAAATCATTGATGAAATTGAGAGAAAAATTTATAAATTACACTTTGAGTGAAGCTTCAATATAAATAACCCTAAAAAAAAAATTTGATTCTACGTTACTTGTATCAATTTCTGTATCAAACTATATCTCCCGATTACTAAAAAAAAAATGCAAACAATGATTTTATATGTCTCGAATCGGTACCTTCCATAAGTCGTTAATTCGTATGACCTGTAAGTTTTGATAACTTGAAATTCGTTGAGAGAGAGATGGGGAATCAAAAAGAAAACCAAAACATATTTACAAATAAAACTACTTTAATGAAAAAAATTAAGAAATTGAAAAATGGCCATATTGAAATAACAATTATATATATAGTCCTACATTGTGACGTCACGCTTGAAAATTCTTACAACTTTATCCAAAAAAAAAATAATAACAAACAAAAAAAAAAATGGAATGCAACTCCTTTCCCATCATTTCGTCACTTCACCATTACTTCACTGTTCACTCACTTCATATGTCTAAAATGAGATAAATCACAAAAAAATTGAGATAAGTCCCACACAGGTTTCACCCCTATGAATGGCGACCATCGACTGAATTCTTACTTCCAAAGGCTCCTGGGTACCCTTTTTTCGGATGTCTTCTGTTTTCCGTCAACTGTTTCTTCACAAATATTAAAATTTTTCGTCATTTTCTTTCTGTTCTTTTCATTTCGTTCTCTTAAATATTCTTTTAATTTTCTATGTCTTTGTTTTCAAATTCTGACTCCTACTTATCTTTAAAAAATCATATAAACTTGGTGGTATACACTTTTGGATCCGGATTACATTGAACGAATAGGCTTGGATTGATCTGTGTTCTATGATTCGATGCTTTCTTGAACATGCTTCTTTTCAAAAATTTCAATTGGCTTTATTATTTGATGTGGGCAGTTTTCCTTTTATTTTCTTTCTTCAATCTTCTTTTAATAATTAATTGTTTTCTTCTAAACATTTTCAAAACATCCTACCGACCAGTTTTTCTGTTATTGACCCTTTTTTCTTTTCTTCATTTTCACTTATTTTTTTCGGTTCTTCTTCATAGTTCCTCCTTTTAACGGTTTTATTTTATTCCTGGGTGTTTGAGTTTTTCTATAAATTTGGTTGTGTTTGGTTCTGTTTTGGTTTGGAAATCTTCCTTGGAATACTTTCACTCTGTTGCCTCTTGTTTCCTTGGTTTTGTTGTATGTTTTATTTATTTGATGGATGAATTTGATGTTTTTTTTGATTTCCTCTTCTAACTTATTAAATTTTCTTTAATTTGGTTGTCAATTTTGTTCTTCATTCTTCGGTTTTCGAGTTGAATTTCTGTTTCAAAAGGTCCTTACCAACTACGGCATTAAGGTTATGACATGTTTTGTTTGATTCTTCACTTAATTTGTTTCCTTCTGTTTTTTCTACTCTTTGTTTATGTGTTATTTTATTTTTTGGTTTGTGTTAACTTCCCCTTTTCTTTTCTTTATTTAAGGTAAACTAAAATTTTACTGCAAATGGGTGGCGTGTTTCTGTTTCCATGACGACGGCTTGTTTACAGTGGCGCACCCAGGAATTTCTCAGGGGGGGTGCTACCAGGTTGGTGTGGGGGAGGGGGGGGGGGGGGGGGGGTGCACGAAAATAGGTATACAAACATGAAGTGTGAAGTGTTTTATAGTAATACAGAACAGAACAGGGTTTTATTTTCACAAAAATACAAAAAGTATTATAGCGTATTTAAGAATGTCAAGTAAACTTAGTAAACAGAAATAAACACAGTAATTTCTCGATTTATATTCAAACTGGCGAGACCGTTGAGTCTGCTCTCCTTCATTGAGTTTCTCAGATACGACTTTACACGTTTTAGTGTGGAAAAACTCCGCTCGGCAGTACATGTAGTCACTGGAATAGTGCACAACAATCTCAAGAGGACGTTTACGTTAGGAAAAAATGTCTCGTCACAACTGTTCAGAGCTACAATGGCGTTGTTGAACACTGAACTTTTGTCTTGTTTGCTTGTATGGGAATCTTCACGACGCTGAAATTTCCCATTCCATAGTTCATATTTTGACAAAATGGAGTTTTCGCTGGCGAACTCCAAGTCTTCCTTGTAAAAATCAGCAAGTTGTAGAAACTGAATTTTTCTTTTCTCCTTCTCGTGTATGTTGGGTGCGGTTGATGATGACGATGAGTCTCCATTCAGTGGCAAGAGACTGAAGAGACAGTTGAAATTCCCCAGAATGTCTTTATCCTTTGTAAACCGCTCATTTAAATTAGAAATCTCTTTTCAAATATTTTAAATTTCTCATCAGCATTATCTCTAATTTTAGAAACCAGAGAGACGACATCTTCTGCATAAGATATTGCACCTGATAGATCAAAGTTTTCTGATTGAAGTGTTTTGCTCAGCTTCAATGTATAGCTCAGCAGCTTTTCTGATGAAAGTAAAGCTATTATGCAATGAGATTGTTGAACGGCACGTAACAGCATGAAAGCTCCAGAGGCCGTGTCGTTTTCTTCCCATCCTTCAATATCCTCAAGGGCTGCTGAAACGATAGGAAGCAACTCTACCATGATCATTACTGAGTCATGCCTCTCAATCCAGAGTGTAGGACACATTTGTTTCAGCTTAACTTTTGTTGTGTCCGGGATTGCTTCTTTTATATTCTTTCCCAAAATAGCCTGCCTCTTAGGCGTATTGAAACAATCTCAAATCTTCTGTATCGTGCCAAAACAGTTCCTTATTGATGGAACATCGGATGAACTAGAAATGGCAAGATTTAAAGAATGTGAAACGCAATGTACGTAAATAGCTTTAGGGCATTGCTTTTGGACGTAGGCCTGTGTCCCATTAAAAACACCACTCATGGATGATGCCCCATCATAACCTTGTCCCCTTAAAAAACTAATATCCAGACCACATTCACTTAAACCTTCCATTACTTTGCCAGCTATGTGTTCTCCTGTTAATTTCTCTAGAGTCATGAACTGCAAGAAGTGTTCAACAATACTGTATCCCTGCTTATATAAATCATGTTTGACATACCGCACACAAAGTGTAAACTGTTCTTTAGTGGAGACATCAGTTGTTTCGTCTGCTAACACTGAAAAAATTTTGGCAGACTTTATTTCTTCCACAATTTTATTTCTTATTATTTCATGGCAAGCATCAATTATTTGATTTTGAATGTTCCAACTTACATAAGTTGCATTTTTTCCACATGACAGAAAGTGATTTTTAAGACATTCGTCTCCACTTGAGATGCGCATTCTCAATAACGCTCTAAAATTTCCCTCATTTTCAATAGGCGGCTTTTATATGTCTAATGAACCATGATCTCTGTGACTTCTTAATGCTATGTTCTGCCTGCCACAAAAAATCACTGTGTCTATAATAGGTTTCAAAATGTTTCTGTTTTGTTCAGCTTGTTTGTTTTTTAGAAATATCAATGGTCTTACCAATAGGTTGTTTTATATCTCTTTTAATTTGTACAAAGTTATCTCATTTTAGAAATGAATCACAGTGCTACTGAGATTTTTGATAGTTTTCGAATTTTTCAAGGGCTTTTTTCCATGAGCTAAAACCAACTTTTACTAACTAACCTGTGGCTTGTTGTGCTTTGGTGTTACCGACCTCTTCAGGTGCAAAAACTAAACACACTCGACAATAAGCACTGGCTTCTTGTTGAGAGTAGGCAAGCCAGTTAAATTTATTGAGCCAAGAAAAGCTGAATTTTCTGTTTTGTTTACCGGTGTGTGTTACAGGAAAATCAAAACTGTGTAAACGCCACCAAGGGCAGTCCACAAGCAGGGTGTCTGTCACCTCATCTTTGGTGCCTGGTGGTGTACGAGCTTATCTGCCAACTGAACAGAGAGGGATATTACTAGCAAGCCTACTCTGATGACGGAGTCATTCTAATCAGAGGAAAGTTCCTGGATATTGTCTGCTCTGCGATGCAAGCAGCCCTAGATATTGTAGGGGAGTTGTGTAAAGATAAGGGACTGACCGTTTGTCCGAACAAAACGAAACTATGTGTTTCTTAAACTTCTCTGGGATGTTCCACTGTTGGTTGTTTCCGGCATTTCTTCCAGAGGTGTCTTCTTATTTTTTTGGACAATATTTCGGGACACTTACACGTCCCTTCTTCTGGTCACCTTGAACCTGGCACATCTTTATATTTTATATTATATATAAATTCGATTCAGTTATTGGAGGATGCATAATTCTCACACTTAAATTTTGTAAATTTAAATGTAGATGGAAAGTTTACGCGAAGTAAGCACCGTTACAATATACAATCTTATAATTCCATATTATAAGTAACACATGTTTCCATCCATATTTAAAATAATTTCTATTATTCTTAACCTATAATCAATCACCTTGCACCGGTAAGTATAAAATTTAAATCCCATTAGTAATAATAAATATACTTAAAACTAATTAAAATACATTCATTGTTATTCTGAATATTTCTATAAACAAACACATATCAATATTATTTCATATATTTTTTTAATTTTTATTATTACAATATCTCTCTACAATTACAACACTTATATAAATATATGTTACAAAGAAAACAATATATTTTTTTTGTTAGATTTTTTTTTTTTTCTCTCGGTGGACTTAGGAAAACACGGAAACAAAAACACTTTTCTTGCTCTCTTTCTTATCTGTGACATCTTCATTTTTATAGGCTCTCTTCTCAGCTATATTATTTGTAACCATGGTTGTGAAATTTTTAGAAATCTAAGGTCTCTCACATTAAATATACCTTTTACTTTATTTTTAGGGGATAAATAATTAATTATATATGATCCATTATTAAAACTGTCGGCAACTATAAATGGTCCATTGTATAACTCCAAGAATTTAGCGAATATTTAATTTTTTTTATTTGAAACTCTTAAAGCTTTTACTAAAACTTGATCACCGATTTGTAATGGTTCAACTATTTTCTTTTTACAATTTATTCGAGCATTCTGTTTTTCTCTTTTATTTTTGGAATGTTCCATTGCCAAATATAGACGTAACTCGTGCGTCTTATCATCGAGATTTTTTAGTCTGAATTCTGATTTCACTCATTTATACCATATTCGATTCGGCCTTTTATTAAACATTAGTTCGACAGGAGTGAAACCCGTAGTTTCATGTGTCCCTTCATTTAGGCATGTTTGTATTTTACCAACTAAGTATCCCATTTGTCATGTTTTTCTTTTATTAGTGCCCTAAACATTTTTAATATTAAACCGTTTGTACGTTCTACAGGATTTGCTTCTGGATTACTGATCGCAGTTTTTATCGCTTTAATAGTATTTTTTAAGGATATCAATCCATTTTTTGAAATAAACTGAGCCCCGTTATCTGATAATATTTTTATAGGTTACATACGTTAGGAACATAATTTTTAAAGATCACATAGATGTGATAGATCTATAACACATTTAGTATCGGTTTTCCGTATTGGATAAATCCTTACATTGTAATATAATCAATTTGCGACTGGATCTGAATATATTCTTTAAGATTAATAATAATATACTAGCTGACCCGACAGACGTCGTTCTGTCAAAAGCTATTAGACTGGATTTTTTTTATTTTTATTTTTTTTACTTGGAACCACAGCAAGTTCCTACTTAAGAACACCGGGCACCTTAGATAGTATGTGCCTTGCAACAGCGGATGCCCTAGGTATTTTGTGCTTAAGAACGCTGGTGAGAGCTATTATTTACCGTGCAACGGTGCACCTTCAAGGTACATGCTTAGGAAACCATGGTATACATGCTTAGGAAACCCACCCTATTAAAATTAGGGCTATTTCCCATCTTTAAGAAAGCTCCATGTGAGATTCATTCAGCATTAATGGACCCCCGCCCCTCCCGTCCAAAAGGGTCACAGCCAATTTTTAAATATTGCTTTTGAAACTACTATTTAAATATATGCTTGCCCCCCCCCCAAACCCCCCTCCCGTTGACAATTTTGAGACGTCACATATCCTTTTTTTGTTTTTGTCTTTTAAGAATACTACATGTGAAATTCCATAATAATCCGACCATTCGTTAATGAGCTACAACTATTTTATGCTAAGGCCTACCCCCAAAACCCCCCTCCCTTTCAAAATGTTGAGATGCCACACACCCTATTTTTTAATTCGGGCTTTAAGAATACCACATGTGAAATTCCATGACAATCCGATCATCTGTTAATGACCTATCAGTATCTTTATATTTACGCCTAACCTCACAACTCCCCTCCCTTTTATGACGTCACACACTTTATTTTTCAATTTGACTTTCAAGAATTCGACATGTGAAATTCCATGACATACCGATCATCCGTTAAAGACCTATCACTATCTTTATATGTAGGCCTACCCCCACAACCCCCCCCCCCCTCCCGTTCAAAATTTTGAGATGTCACGTATCGTATTTTTCAATTTGGCCTTTAAGAATACTACATGCCAAATTTCGTGACAATCCCACCAACCGTTAATGAGCTAGGACTATATTTATACGTAGGCCCCCCCCCCATAACCCCCCCTCCTGTTCAAAATTTTGAGATGTCACGTAGCGTATTTTTCAATTTGGCCTTTAAGCATACTACATGTCAAATTCCATGACATTCCGAACATCCGTTCAAGACCTATCACTATCTTTATATGTAGGCATACCCCCAGAACCCCCCCTCCCGTTCAAAATTTTGAGATGTCACGTACCGTATTTTTCAATTTGGCCTTTAAGAATACTACATGTGAAATTCCATGTCAATCGGATCATCCGTTAAAGACCTATCACTATCTTTATATTAGGCCTAGCCCCCCCCCCCCCCCTTTCAAATTTTGAGACTTCACACATCCTTTTTTTAAATTTGGCTTTTTAGAATACTACATGTGAAATTCCATGACAATCCGACTATTATTTAATGAGTTACCGCTATCTTTATACTAAGGCCTACCTCCACAACCCCCCCTCCCGCGCAAAATTTAGCCAATCATTTTTATTATATAGATGTAGATATGTAAAAACTGAATAAAACGAAACAGTAAGTAAATGACAAACATGACAACCAAAGATAAATCGAGGAACTTGCCAGAAGCGAAGATTTAAAAACAATCAAGAAAATAAAACGCACTAAAACTGATAACACGCACTAAAAACTGATAACACATACTAAAAACTGAATAAAACGAAACAGTAAGAGTTGTAATTAGCCAAGAAAATAACATGCACTAAAAACTGAATAAAACGAAACGGTAAGTAAATGATTTTAGGGTGTCTGAGATAGATCCACTTGATCTATTCATTGTTCACATCGATTATTACGACCCCAAACATCGATTCTTCGATTAATCTATCTCAGATCGCCATCCCTAGAATTAACAGCTAAGAACTCTTCATAAGAACCTTCCTCGGATTTCAACGAATATTTGAAAAAAAAAATTAGCCGAATTGGTCCAGCCGTTCTCGAGTTTTGCGCTTAGCAAAATTTAGCACTCATTTTTATTATATAGATATAATATATTGAGGTATGGAGAAAGAAAGTGAACCCAAAAGGGACTGGGCAGATCAACAGCTATAAAAGAAGAACCCCTTTTCACCTTCGTCAATTTACCTGACGGAGAGTAAAATTACCAGCGTGACAGTAAGGGTACCGGATTAGAGCCCAAACCCTCTGTTAGGGTCATATAAACTTCCAAAGTGCATACCTAGAAGTTTGAAAAGTCCAATTGGCTTGCCGCAGGGGGAAAGCAGAATTCTCCCCTGTAAGCTTGGAGAGAAAGAGGAGGGGATGGCCGAGTAGTGGAGGAATATGCAAGATTCTGAGGAAAATGGAAGTCGAGAGACAGTTCAAGTCCAGAGTTCAGAGGGTACAGAAGTTTTTGGAGTTGAAGTCCAGAGCTTGAAGAAGACAGTTCAAGTCCAGAAGTTGAGGTCTGCAGTTCAAGTCGAGAGTTCCATTCAGGAGGTCGACAGTAAAAGTCTTCGGTGGAGTCCAGTTGAGAGAGGCTCGGAGGAGTCTCCAGTCCAGTCAGTCATGCAGTGAGGGCAGTTCAAGTCCAGAAGTCGAGGAAGACAGTTCAAGTCATGAATTAGGTCTTCGAGGGTTCAAGTCCAGCCTTCGGAGTTCAGCCCCCAGTAAGTTCAGAGTTCAGTCCAGTCCAGTTGAAGTCCAAGTCAGTCCCCAGTTCAGTCCAAGCATTCTTCAGAGACTGCCAGAGGAGACAGAGAATCCCTATTCAGCACACTGCAGTATCCATTCAGCATCCAGCCAGCCCCCAACATCCAAACAACGTTATTCTCGAGGTTCTATTTTATGTATTTTAATTTTAAGTCAATTTTTTTTGTAAATATATTCTTTTAAATATGAGTTTCTAAATTTCAGTAGTTTGCTTCCTATGCTCGATCCTAGTCAGTAATGGTTTAACAATTGGTATTTCAAAACTTTCTTCGCTGAACGAACTTTGCGCCTTTGGTTTATAGAAATCCAATTTATATATTAAAATCAGTAAATTTAAGTATCGTACTATTAAATAGGCGGTCTGGCATCCCATAAATATTTTTATTTAATAAAATCAGATATACAATTTCAAGAAAATCTCCGCACCTTAGATTTAAAGTAGATATATATCATTTAAGTAAAAACGCGACTACAAGCTCCCAATTATTACAACATATTTAGAAAAAATGTCCAAAACTGTCAATAAATATCTACTTTTGTTAGCCGTTAACGGCAATGGCCCTATGAAATCGATAGAAATACATTTCAGTGGTCTACTTGCGTTTACATTGCGCATTCCTTCAAATGGTTCATAAGTGGCATATTTAGTTCTTTTAGATGTTATACCTTATGAAACATGCTCCTTTGTCATCGCAAGTAACCCATTGCAATACAAATCAGTGTTTAAAATATTATATGTTTTTCGCACTCCGATTTGAACATATTTTTTATGCGTAAACTCAATTAATTTATTTGCGGTGTCTTTGTCAACCCATATTTTTCATATAGAATTATGTAATTTAAACAACATACCATTTTCTATTTTAAATACCTCCTTACCATTTTTAGCCTCTACTCTCCGTTTAGCTAATTCCTTATCTAGGCATTGCTTATTTGGTAACCCTCTGATTATTTCAGCTATTTGTATATTCGTAATATTGGCTATTAGTCATGTTATTGAAATATGATTTTTACTTTGCTCATCCTCGGAAATGGCAAACCTACTTAATGCATCCGCAACTATATTTTCTTTACCCGGACAATATTTAATTTCAAAATCATATTCCTTTATCAACAGTATCCAGCGAGATAATCGTGATGTAAGTCGATATGCGTTAATGTGTGGTGATCCGTAAAAATTATGAATTTATTACCCAGTAAATAGTGTCTAAATTTTTATAATGCATAAACTACAGCAGCTAGTAGTTCTATTTCTGATGTATTATAATTCTCTTCTCATTTCGATAACTTCCGTACCGCGAAACTTATTAGATAAATTGAATTTTCATTATCTGCCAGATATAAATGTCCGCTTATCGCTACACCACTACCATCTGTATGTACCACATAAGAATACTTTGGATTAGACTTATGCAATATAATTTTGTTCATCAACTTTTTGCTGCCGCGAATGCATTTTCCGCATCGAGTGTCTTTTGACTTAATAAATCATTCAGAGGTACCGTGGTCACTGCTAACTCATTCACAAATCTCCTATAAAACCCAATAAGCCCAAGAAATCCCTTTAATTCTTTAATATTTCCCTGTCTTTTATAATTTCGGATATTTTCCAATTTATCTGGACACATTTCTATCCCGTTCCCTGTAATTATGTGGCCTAAATATCTTAACTGCCGACAGAAACATTTTGCTTTGTTAAGGTTGGTTGTTATATTACTGTTATGCAAAAAAATATTTCAAGATGTTTAAGATGATTGCTAATAGAATCTGAAAAAATCAAGATATCATCTAAAATATTTAAAAAAATGCCTCCATACCATCAAATAGTGGTGTTAGTGTCCTAATAAGGCTTGCGCAACTTGTTTTTAAACCAAACGGAGTCACCAGAAAATAATTGCAGGTTTGTTTGTACATAAATGCTGTATATTTTTTTGAATTTCTATTTAGTGGTATTTGCCAAAATGAATTAGTCAAGTCAAAAGTCGACATATATTTTATATTTTTACACCTCGTGAATACCAGCTCTATGCTTGGTAGGTTTTCATACTGAGGTATAATATGTTTATTTAATTCCCTTGCGTCAAGACATAGTCGAACCTTTCCATTTTTCTTTTTAACTATCACTAATGAACTAATAAAGTTCGAGAAGCCTTTAGTTATAACTCGCTGATCTATCATCATTTTTAATTCTGATTCTACCTCCTTTTCTAGTAACATCGGTACAGGATACGATTTTGGACGGAAACTATTGACTCCAGGAGCCATTTCTAATTCATGTGTGTAGGACTGGATTCTACCCGGTTCGTCCGAAAAAATCATGTAACCGGATGATCGACCCCACATTTCACTATCAGTTCCCTGATCTTGGTCTTCTTGTCAGATGATAATACATATATTACTTACATATTTATAAGTGCTATTATTTTTATTAGTTTTTTTATTTATTAAACATGTCTGGTAATTTTTTATCTTTCTACACTGATTGTTATTCATCCTAAAAGAAATATCTCGATCTTTTCCTTCATAAGAAATTTGTAATAGATTTTTATCAAAATCTATTTTCGCTTTTAATTTATCTATTGCTAGCTTATTTTATGCTTGATGTTGATGTGACTATAGTTATATTAAATTGAATAGATAAAAAAAATTATATATTGATTTGGAGTGAGGCTCCTAAGGAAAAAACTATGTCATAAATAACTCTTTTCATTCATGGAATTTACGTTACCGGTACCAATAAAAAAAAACAAAATTATTTCCCGGTATGATTCTAAATAGATTATTAATTATAACTATTGTATCCTGAATAATTGGTACTTACCTCCGGGTTCGCAAGGCCTATGGGTTTTGAAATTTGAATTTCATTGAGAGAGATTTTGGGGAAATTAAAAGAAATTAAATTAGGTTATAAATAAATTGGCTTTACTAAAATAAATTTTATGAATTTGAAAAATTGAAATGGCCATATTGAAAAATTTATATACAAAAATGGATACTACCTTGTGACGTCACACTTGAAAAATATATACAATAACTTTTACTTTTTAACATAAAAATTGGACTCCACACTCTCTCCACATCCCTTCAATCTTTTACCGGTCACTTTTACTCACTTTCAATTGTTTACTCACTACTTTTCACACATTTCAACAAAAAAAACAGAGACCAGTCTCTCACCGGTTCCACCTCTACCAGAACCCAGCATAGACTGACTAAACTGCCTCCGCACGGAATTATGGGTAGCAAATTCGAGTTTCTTTTTCCTGTTGTCTCTTGTTTTACTTCTAAATATTAATATTTTTTGGTGTTTTCTCTCCTTTCTTCCGTTTCTTCTCTTTTCTAAATTGTCATCTTTATTCTCTGTAACTTTTCTTTTTAATTTTGGCTTCTTCATTTCTCGAAAACAGTGTTTAAAGTTTGTGGTATACACTTTCGGATCACTTGTATTATTTCAGATGGGATCCGGCCTAGTTGATTCGATGTATTTTAGAACTGACCGTTTCTTCAAAATTTACTACTGGCTTTTCTTTCTGATGTGGGCAGTTTTTCTCTTCTTTTTCTTCTTTAATCTTTTCTTAATAATTAACTGTCTTTTCCTAAAAATTTTCACAACCTTCTACCGACTCGTTTTTTAATTATTGACCTTTTCTTAATTTTGCTTATACTTTTCTGAAATTTTCTTCATTCTTCTTCTTTTAGCTGTTTCATTTTGTTCCTGGGTGTTAAAATAGTCCCTTCTGAAAATTTGGTTTCATTTTAAAGTCGGTGGATCTGGTAATTGATGTAGAAAATGTTGGTTGATAACTGTAAGGTTAGGCCTACAGCCACCTTTTCTTCCTTTTAAAGTTATTCTTACTTTCTTCCTGTTGATTTCTTTTAAAGTTGTTCTTCATCCTTAGGTTTCTTTCTTCTTTATTTTCTTTGTCCTTTTCTAAATTGGTTTAATATAAATGTATCGTTGCTAATAAATCCGTTGCCTTGGCAACGGGCTTGTTTATATTACACTATATATCCTCATCATCAGGTCACGCGGCCAACGACGATTCAGTCGCCGAGGAGGCCCGCCCGGCAAGGACCGGACCGACATGGCTTCCACCAGTGTATTCGGATGTGACGTGAACTTGTTGTGCAAATTTGTGTATAATTGTTGTCTAACTTCGTGTAAGAATGGTATGTTCAGGTCATGATGTAATGTTATGTTTGATACGTAGTAAGGGCATTGTGTGATTGTTCGGAGGATTTTATTTTGAATGGCTTGAATTCTTTTTGTGTGTGAGGGCTTAGCTGAACCCCAGAGCTGAACGCCATACGTCCAGATAGGCATGATAACGGTCTTGTAGACACCCAGTTTGTGGTTGAGGTGAAGTTGAGATCGCTTGTCTAGTAGTCTTTTGAGTAGTCCAAATCGCCGTTTCATTTTCTGTCGAGTCTGTGTAACATGTTTATTCCATGTCAGTCGTCTGTCAAGATAGAGTCCTAAGTATCGTACGTCTTTGTCATGTTTTAGAGGGACATTATTCAGCCATACAGTTGGGCAGTCACCGCGCCTCAAGGCGAATGTAACATGAAGGGATTTGATCTCATTTATTTTCACCTTCCACAGACGCAACCAACCCTCTAGAAGGTGTAAGTGCTCCTGCAGAGATTTGGATGCGTCCCCAGCCGATTTATTAGTAGCTAAAATTGCTATGTCATCGGCGTAGGTGGCTAACACCGTCTCAGGCGATGTTGGGATGCTGGATGTGCTTGCAACATAGAGAAGTGGACCCAGAATGCTCCCCTGTGGGACACCAGCTCTTATGGGTTGAACGTCAGAGTGGACACTGCCCTGTCTGACCTGGAAAAAACGATCATCCAGGTAAGAGCGGAGAAGACGATAATAACCGTCAGGGATCACATGTTTCAGCTTATACAGCAGCCCAACATGCCAGACACGGTCGAAAGCTTGACTCACATCCAAAAATGCTGCGGAGCAATAACACTTCCTTTCCAAAGCAGAGGAAATCTCATCAACTAATCTGTGACATTGTTGAAGTGTTGAGTGTTTCTGTCGGAATCCGAACTGATGATTCGGAATAAGGTCGTGTTCTTCGAAGAGAGGTAATAGGCGGCTAAGAAGAATTTTTTCAAAGAGTTTAGAAGAAGTGGGAAGAAGACTTATGGGGCGGTATGAAGAGAGTAAGTGTTTAGGTTTATCTGGTTTCGGAACTAAAGTAATGATAGAAAATTTCCAAAGAACTGGGAAGTAGGAAAGGCGAAGGATGCAATTGTAAATGTAGGTAAGAAAGATGACAGCTTTGCGCGGAAGATTTTTCAACACTCTGGCAGTAATGAGATCATAGCCAGGGCTCTTCTTGTTGGGAAGCTGAAAGATATCCTGCTGCACCTCAGACGGAGTGATGGGTTTCGGCGGTAAACTCAGTTGTAGAGGTGTGTTGAGGAAATCGTGTATGTGTTTATGAAGTGGATGATGAATGTCATGGGGTGTAAATGTGTCTGCTAAGTGTTGAGAAAATACTTGTGCTTTTTCCTCGTCCGACTTAGCCCATGTTCCGTCCGGGTTTTGAATGGGAAAGGAGGAGGAAGAAAAGTTCAGTAGACGTCTGGTTGCTCTCCACAGAGATCCATCGTCAGTGGCTAGTGTGTCAGTGTAAAGTGAAAACGTTTCTGCTTTGTATTGTGCTATAGCTGTTTTGAGTTCGTGTGTGAGTCTATTGAGTCGTGTTTTGATGGATGGGTATCTATGTATTTGCCACTGACGACGACATCTGCGTTTCTCAACCAGCAGCCTTCTAATGTGCTGTGGTACGTTGTGTGTGTGTATGTGGACAGGCTGAGCGGAGGTGCTACTGCTCCATGCCGCCTCCTGAAGTGTTGTTGTGAAAGAGTTCACTGCATCATCCAGGTCATGAGGTGCTTTCAGGGTGACTGACAGATTAAGTCTGTCTGTCACAATATCTCTGAATCTGTCCCAATCAATGAGCCCAGAAGTGAGGGAGGGTCGGGGTGTCTTCTGAATAGGTTGGGAGTCTAGGGTAAAAATTACTGGAGAATGGTCTGATGTTAAGTCGGGAATTATTTCTAATGATGTATAGGGGAAGAATTTCGAAGCTACAAAAAAGTCTAGGATATCGGGAAGTTTTCTTCTGTTAGTTGGCCAATATGTGGGTTCTCGGGGGGAATAGACTCTGTATCGTCTGTCCGTCAATACGTAGTTAAGTGTCTGTCCTCGCGGGTTGTTGACCCTACATCCCCACTCCAGGTGCTTAGCATTGTAGTCTCCACCGGCCATGAAGTCATCACCCAGAGTGTCGAAGTAGTTGGTGAAGTGTTGCGGGGAAATGTTGTGGCGTGGAGGACAGTAAACTGAAGCAAGTGTGAAATTGTGAGAAGCTGATGAGATTTCGACCGCTGTCGATTGAAGGTGAGGTTCGCAGAAGGAAGGCAGAAAGTGATGCACCAAACCTCTCCTGACAAGCACCGCCGTTCCTGCATGGCCTGTCCCGTCTGGATGGTCCGTCCGGTAAGTCGTGTATCCGTCTATGTGAAATCGGGTCAAATTTGTAAAGTGAGTTTCAGTTATTAAAGCGACATCAATTCGCCTCTCCCGAAGTACGTAAGTCAGTTCACCTGAATGTCTAACAAGACCATTAGCATTCCATAGGAGCACTATCAGGGACCTGCCTGTGAAGGGATTAGACATGTGTGAGGGTTAACTTTTGGATAAGCGAAGTGAGCAAGGAAAATAGAGGGGTGACCAAGTTTTGAATTTGAGAAATGAAGGATGAAAGAAGATCGTTGATACCTTGGAATGAGTTTGGCTCGGTCCCTGACTGTACTGGGTCAGCCCGGCGTTGCTGCATCCGCACCCTCTTGAGGGGAGGCGGGGGTGGGGAGGTGACGTGTGCATAAGATAGTGGGGGTTGTATGGTGTTGGTGGAGAAATGGGGCCGGGTAGCTGGCCGGGCAGCCTCCCGAGGACCTCCCACAGACCCACTTACCTGAGGAGGCGAGGCGGTGACCAGCCGGCTCCCCGCATTGGTCACTGGTGCTGGTACTGGGGCCGCACGTCGACTGCCAGGGTTGCTCCGCCGACTTCTGAGATCCCGGTAGACAGTGCACCCCTTATAGTTGGCGGGATGCTGGCCTTGACAGAGCGCGCATGTTGGGGGCTCCTTAAGACTCCTGGGGCACTCCGGGGATGGATGCTGCTCTCCGCACCGCACGCAACGCACCATGTTATTGCAGTAGGTCCGAGAATGCCCATAGGCCATGCACCTCTTGCACTGTATAATTTCCCGTTTCTTCTTGGGTTCCTCCACTTTAATCCTAGTATATAACAAGGAGCCTAAGTTAAAAATGTCCTTATTGTTCACTCCAGGCTCTAGGTCAACAAAGAAAAGAGGAAGAGCCTTCTTCGTGCCCGCCTGTAGAACGTTTGTGACGTTCCTTACAATGAAACCTTTCTCCCGCAATCCTTCCTTTATTTCGATAAGGCTCGCAGAAGGGTGTAGGTGTCTTATCACAACCCGGAAAGCCCTATCCTGTTCCAATTGATAGGTATGAAACTCATACCCCCTCTCTCGGAACAGCGTGACCGTCATTCGGTATGCTTCCGCTGTGTCAAGATATATGATTAACGAGCCTGCCGTAGATTTGCATTGAAATTTATCCTTTATGATGCCATTCAGTTGTTGGCATAACTCCCGAAAATTGACATTAGTCTTCAGGTAAATAGGAGGTGGTTTGCACTCCTCAGAAGGCAAGTTCTCCAGTGGACTATACGTGTTGCTGGTACTCACCTGGAGATCCTTGAGTACCTTCACCTTATGCATATCACCTGATGGGGGTGTGTTTTTTCTTTTGATTGGCACTTGATGCCACTCCATCTCCGAGGTGCTTGGGATGTTCAAATCGCTGTCAGTTACTGCATCCATGTCCTGGATGTAGAACTCCCAGCAACAAACAAAATTAAAAAGAAATGAAAATAATAGTTACAAACAAAACATAGAACACAATTATAAAAACAAACGAAAAAAAAAAAATTAAAAAAAAAAATAACAAGTAATTAAGAACAAAACGTATTTTTAAATTAAGAAAATTTAATAAAATATTTTTCAGTGGCCATTTTGGAACATATATGTACAAACAAGAAGCCTACCTTGGTGACGTCACGCTTGAAACTTTTTTACAACAATTCTCGAATAATTACAAAAAAAATGGAGTTTAAATTACCTTCACATCGTCTCAACTCTACACCGGTCACTTCACACCCATTTATCACTGTTTACTCACAAGAGAGGTGGGATGAAATGTGGACCGCCGATGGTAGAGGAAATTTAGGGACAGAATGAACTTTACACATTTTCTTCATCATATGTATCTGCATACCATTTTAGACAATCTTGAAATTCTTCTAGTGATTCGGGGGTCCACTCAGTAGTTAATTCACAAGATGATAATTCACGAGTTAGAGGGGGGAAAATGAATTAGTTTAAGAAAATTTCATGAGCATGAGTAGATATGCCATCTTCAAGAATTTATCGCGTGTCATCAAATGGATTTAGTGCCAATTTATTTTGATCGATGGTATACAATATATGCTTGTATGACCTTATACTTCTCATAGATGTAAACATTAATGTGGAATCAAATAGTGTCCTTTCATAATCTTCCAAAGAAATAAAATGTCTCAGTGAAGCACGTGACACACCTTTCGCTTTTCTTATAGGCAATGGAAAATGCATACATCTTTGCTCATAATCCAATAAATTTTTCTATAATTTCTCCATATACTTCATCCTTGAATTTCCCAATTACCTGCTTATTAATGAGTGAAAATAGCACATGGTCTGGAGGATAATTGGACGTATCGAAATGCTCCAGCATTGAATGCATATCTGTGTAGAGGTATTGTGTTATCACATGATAGATGAGAGTCAGTATCACAATACATTAATTTTAATCTTTCCTTTCCGTATCTAGGCAACATCTGTACATGAGTTCCTTGGACAAATTGAGTAAACACATACTTACATAAATGGGCTTATTAAAGTATATATTTTTTTCTTGGCCATTACAACCGCTTCTAGCTCCTCGTCGTAGATAATTCTCTCAAGAAAATTAGCTTTTACTATTAGTCTCATCATTTGTCTTGCAGTCTTGACTAGCTGTATATTCTGTCGATTTCGTACATTTTCCATCGTCTTCCCGAATATGGAATTATTCATGAGTTTGAAGAAATCTTTGTCGAAATCATTTTGTGCATTTTGTCTAAGCTGTGTATTCCGATCTATATAGGACCGCATCCATGGTGATTGCTTGAAACTGATTGCTCTACGGACTTTTTCAATTTCGAGTCCATGCTGTAGAGCCTGTTTCAAGGTTACATAGTGTACCACATGTTCCCATGAATTAAAATGAGGAATCAATTTCCTGGGGGAGGAATCGCCTCTGCTAAAAATGGTAAATCGTCATGCGTCTCGTGAAGTTTTGCCGGGTACTTCATGTTCACCTCAAATACATAGCCTGTATCATCGTCTTCTCGTAAATTAAGAATGTCAACCTCTTCCGGACTTTCCATCGATTGAAGATCGCCATGTGGTAAATATTTGCTCATAGCATATCCGTACAGATTGTTAGCGTCCAGATAAGTGATGTATGATGATTCTTTTTGTGGATCATAATTTTGCATGTATTTATTGTTTGCGGTAGCATATCGATGTGATGCCTGACATATCCCCCCTCTTATACCTTTCTCGAAAAACATTATCATATCAAAATCCTGTAGTAGTGTTAACTTAGTCTTTGTATATCGCAACATAGCATCAACGGAGAGTCCTCGTGTCGTATAATAGTGGACCGCATCAACTCCATAGTTTGTCATAGTCATATTTCGAAAGGATTCAAACGTGTCCGATAAAATTAAAACATCTGATTTTAAATAGATATCGCTGAACATGCCCAATGTAGTACATTTAAATGTTTTCCAGACGGTCTGAGCATGTGATTGTGTTAATGAATTGGAAAATGCTTCCTTATGAGAGACATATGCTCATTCGGAAAAAAAAGTGAAGTTTCCAAAAATGCATCAGATGGTAAATTTCGAGCAAGCTGATCCAAGCTAGAGGCCATAAAACGAAAAGAATCAATAAACCTCATCCAAATGTTGTCAATCCTAACTGAAAATGATATAAACTTTTCCTGAGTGTGAGGTATAATTGTAACTCTCCCACAATTTTTATTACTCAGCTGTCTAATTATAAATTTTGAATCATAGTTTGTGAGATTGTGAAAAATAATCGGTATAAATTTAGGAATACAACATTTCAAATTACAACTATTACACGCTGCACCTCTGTAATCCCCAGTGAGATGACAAAGATCACGTACTATCCAATTGGACTCTGTGAATTCATTATCTCAGAGGTAACACGTAGTTGCTAAATCCCACTGGATTTCTTGATCAGAATTCATATTAATATCCACGGGGTTGTCATTGTAGACAGCTGATATAGCTTTACTCAATAGGATGATGTAGAAGGTATCAATTTATTTGGACACTGCCGATTGGACAGGACTCTCTACCAACATAGGACCTATTCAAGACAATATCAACCCAAAAGGAAGAAAAAGACCTCTCCAAGACTCACTTCGAATACGCAACATAGTATTCAAATTTGGACTCACTGGAAGAAACCGAAGTGTGAGTATTTCAAATTCATACCCATGGGTCACGATGTGTCTGAGTAGTCCTTCTCCTTACATGTCGGTGTCGTCTCAGCCGGAAATCAAGCTCAACAAAATTGAAGTGATATTTATGCTCAAGTCTTGTGAGAAAATAGACTATTCTTTAAAACTTTTACTATCAATAATATCAAAATGCTTTGAATTTTTTTCATTACCAACATCAACTGAAGAGTCTATAGTGAATTTAAACACTGTGGATTGGAATGAAATGTATGCATTATTTATGAATAAATGATCATGATCATACTTGTCTATTTCTTATTCCTATTATATTTACAACTTTTGAGTTAAAAAAAAAAAAGAGTTTGAATTTATATTTATTAACAACATTATTTTAAACAATATATACAATTTTTCTTCATTGGTGGTGGACCATCGATGAGATGTATTGAAGTGATGGTTGCATCGACGACACATTTGGAATCTTTGATCCTCACGCCAATCTTCAGGTAGGTTGTCCCAAAAATATTCAATTGCATAGTCATACAGATGAAGCAGTAATGCAGGTGGTAAGTTTCGAAGATGTAATGGATCCAAATTCCAAATATAAGTTTGAGAAAGTTTTTCCAAAGCTTGATCCATTCTAGCTCTGACTAAACCAGTAACATCGGGGGCTGTGTCTTTTATGGTACATGTGTGGGCAAACCGTCTGATCTATATCACATTTTAGCTTGCAAAATACACACATAGTAGTATTATTCAAATGTCTCACAAAGCCATGAAATGCCAACACTTTATTAGATTTATGAAAGGTATTTTGGCGAACCTCTTCATTGTACAAATCTGCCTTGGATGGGTGTTTACTTATCGAATCCTCCAACTTGAAGGCTTGATTAAGTGAACAAGTATAAGAGGTTCCTCCATGAAAATGACAGGTAGTCTCATGTTGGGGTAACTTTTTAAAATTCGGACAGCCATAGTCAAGCAGATCATAAACTGGCTTTTTAACAATATTTTCAAGAAATGTACATTTTTCTAGTCCTTTCGCCCAAATAAATTTACATGATGCAGTTGAAGTACATAAGAGTTCTTCCAGACGTAAATATTCTGTATCTCCATACCACCATGGAATATTGTGAATGTGTTTTTTAACCCATATATTCACACGACTACTACTTTCCAAAGATTCATCAACATTTTGAGGAGGAAGAAAAAACCAGTGGAGTGACTGACTGTATGTGAGAACTGTCAACTCCTTCACAATAAATGCACCTTCCCCTTGAAAATCCTCAATCGCGAACTAATGTTCCATGTTTGAGGGTTAGAAATCTAATGATGACCCTCACCTTACACACACTCATTTTATAGCTTCCTTACAAGACCGCTAAGAGGATTCAATTCAATTAATTTGTCGTGAATTATAAGGCAGTAAGCTCGTGGAAACGGTTGTATAGCATATAGATCTAGACGAATGTCAACCTTCAATGTGTCTTCCTGACGTGATACATCAAGAACTATCATGGGGGCAATATCACCAAAGTCCTCTCTCGTCAGTAGGGATTCACTATGATCCTTAGAATAGTAGCTCATTTGAAATATTTGGTACATATCATAGAGAACAGCATATCGACTCTTATTGAAATCAAGGTTTAAATCATCGTATGGGAACATTTCACTATTCAAAAATAGTTTAACATTGGACAAGTTACAAGCGTCAAATTGACTTGTATCTTTTAACTTATTGTCGACTCTGTCTGTCTGAAAGGCTACGATTATATATCGGGGTTTTTCTAGAGCTCAACTAATCTGGACACTCCATGTATTTTGTGTGTTTTCCGGTAAGGCAGGGTATTCCGACAACTCCCATGAGCGGAAAGGGATAGTTAGTGTCTGATCTCTGTCTAATATTCTCAATAGTCGCAGTCGCTGTTCATCAGATACTTTAATATGAAGGACTCTCCAATTCACCTTGTCTAGTGTAAGTTGTACCTTGTCTTCCAAAATCGAATTAGCGTCGCTCTTTGCACGCATAAGAATCAGTTCGTGCTTTGAATTGATTATCACTTTTTTGAAATTCTCGAGAAAAACAATAAGAGTGCTGAGCAGGAGACATACATTAAAATGGCCGTCTTTATCTACTGAAATAGCTCCATCTTTCTTCGGCATCATCCATCCTGCATTACCTAACCTACTCACTTGGTTAGGTGATAAAGAGACATAGCCTTTTAGAGTACTCACAATTCCTGGATTTCGGACTTTATCAATTTCCACACCATTCAATTCATAGCGAATTTCATCAAACATAAAGGCAAGGGCATTATTTGACAATTTTGCACTCAATGTAGTCATTCTTCTATCAGCACCCTCCTTCTGAATAGAGCCTTCCAAATAAAGATAACTAGCACATGGTAATCTGTACAAATCTTGCTGGTGAATAGGGATTCGAATCTCATCAAACCAAACTTCTTCTGTAATATCTAAAATGTCATTCATTATCGTTTCACTTTCGAGCCCAAACTTTTCGAAAATCGAATGTTGCCTGGTGTCAAGTGTCTCATGTACTAATGGGTCTAGGATGTTGTCGAATACTTATATACCGAGGTCTAAAGTCAATCGCCATTCTTCTTGTATGTGGTGTATCGTTATAGTTTCGTTTCTAAAGTTGATTGGATGACCGTCTTGGTCGACTATCCGTAATGTAATGTTGTCAACAGATTTTGTTCCAACTCCTAAATATACAATGGGTGATGGTGTTTCGACAATTTTGTACCCCGCCTCGACAGTTGGATAGAATTCATACATTGTGTGAACCGGTTTTCCATTTCGATACGCACCGTAAACTATATTACATTCAATAGCAATTGTATTTATATTTTGTGTATATCAATATATTGTGACGATTTGAATAACCCTCACATGGATGATTTGTATAGAAAGAATGCGGGGGTTCTGAAGAGACATCATGTTAATGATAATGTAAGAATCGATATATTTATAATGAGTCACATGTCGACTGACGGCAGAAAATTGATACATTTTTGTTTACAATTTTTCTTATAGGATGGATATAATAGTATTAAAATAATTACACTTTTTAAAACAATCAATAAACTTAACAAATAAAAAATACAGGCATCAAATAATACAACAATTTAATATAGTTGGCAGAGGTAAAGAAAAAGAGAGAGGGGAGAGCAGCTCGAAGAGAGGACCACGCAATCTCTGTTGAAATTTTGACCAAGGAAGTTGGGAGAAGTTTTAAGGCTCCAGGGAAACCACCTGCTTTTGCTATACAGCAAAATTCATTCTTGCACTTATAATGTTACAGTAATTCAGTCTTTTGAAGTCGGAGAGGGGATATAACATCTCGTTGTATCGAGACCACAATTTCTACCTAGATGAGACGTTTGATGGGGACGATGTTACTGGATCCGAAAAGGCACATGGAAACAGATGGATCTTCTTGGAATCAACCCGAGGACAAGACATCATAGAACACCACGTGTGGCTGAGTACCATTCCACTTTATTGATTAACCATTAAATAAGAAAATCAATATGCCTCAAATTAATTTTAGAATTCTTAATATCTAATCCGTATAATAAACTAAAGTGACCTCGCGTTAAAGGACAATGAGTGTTAAATTTAAGAAATATTCTTGAGTCTCGCAACTCGTTTTTATAAATGTTTTTTAATATGGTTTTCAAATGTTATTTGTGTAAAAGATTATAATTATTCGATTCCTATATGTTTTCTAGTTTTCTAACCGCTTCTTCAAAGAACCCAGTTAGTAAAAATTCACTAATAACCCTGAGATAAGAGACACTGGATTAAATTAGTAATAGTTATTAAATTAGTATTAGAGTAATTTTAATGGCGCCCAATTTAAGAGAACTCTATCAATTAAAAATGGCTCTCAACTTTGGGTTTGCTTAAATAAAAATTATTTCATATTTAAATAATGGATGTAACAGCCATTACAAATGACGCCCAATCGCGTGGGTCAGCTTAATATATTCTAATTGTATTCTCACAATTTTAATTTGTTGTAGCATTTAGTAATTTCTTATAAAATAAAAATTTTTTGTCCCCTATGAGAATCGTTAAAATTCAATTTTTTTATAATCTGCACACGCAGGCAAGGAAGGTAGTAAATAGTAACAGAGGAGCGAATAAGTAATTAAATTTAATTAAAGTAATTGTAAAAATATGGCCGATTTGGAACCTGAGAATGTGGTGGGGGAAATGATCCAAGATGGCGAGACTGAGCTCACAACCGATGTTAATAATAGTCCAACCGAGATTTGTCAGCGGGAAAATAATGTAGATATCGAATCTGGGGAGACAGCCAATCCGGATATTGTGCAAATTTTTGATGAGGGTAGCCCGGGAAGTCAGAATAGTGGGGAATCCGAAATCAAACCAAGATCTATTTTAAAGACGAAAGGTGGGTCGGTAAATGAGGATAGTCCTTCGCACATACATTTTCTCGACAATGAGACAGGATTTCATGAACATGATCAATCGACAGGGTACCTGGGAATTACGTCCACTCCTAGTCATTCTAGAACGAGAAATAGAGAGAATAGTGATTATCCGGGTTTTGCGCAAATGTTTGCCCAAATCATTGAAAGTAATAAAAATTTAACTAAAAAAATAGACCAGTCAAATTATGATCTAAATAAAAGTATAAACTGAAAAATTAAACCAGTCAAGTTGTGATCTAATTAAAGATATAACTGAAAATTTAAACCAGTCAAGTTGTGATCTAATTAAAGATATAACTGAAAAATTAAACCAATTAAAGCAAGAAACTAAAGGCGTAATAAATAAGTCAAGTCAGGAAACAAATAGGAATTTGACTAAAGAAATAACCGAGGAAAACGTTTTAATTATAAACAATAAGGTTGGAAATTTGGAACAAAATTTAAACACAATTAATACAGAGAATAAACAAGAGATTGATATTGTAAAAGAAAACTTACCTGATTATGAAATCCAAACATGTAGACAGATTGCCGAAATCCAAACCGATAACACCGTTTCTAAATTAAATTTACAAGCTGAAGTTAACGATCTAAGCAAATCGATCACTGACAAGGTACATGAGTGTAGAACTCAGTTTCACGACCGACTGACACATATGGAAAGCGATATTTGCACAGAACGGATTAAAGGTCAGACACAAATAACGGACCTTAATGACAACATGATCTGTTTACAAAACACTATTGTTGACGTTAGGACAGAAACTAAGAGTACCACTGAAGCTATTCAGGTGATAAAAAATCAGTTAGATCAAGGTAGTCTAGTTGAAGGAGGCATAACTCCTGGGGAAATTAATAAAGTACTTCCGATCCAATCGACTTGTACATTGTCAACTTTCCCATTTGAAAATGTAAATAAACATTCTGATAAAATAAATAAAAAAATAAGCCTGGCACTTATTGGAGACTAATGCAGTCATATCTTAGCAACCGTACCTTCTCTGTCATCTACCAAGGAGCCCAATCCCAGTCCAAGTCGATGATATCTGGAGTACCACAGGGAAGTGTGCTTGGACCCTTCTTATATCTAATATACATCCACGACTTTCCACAGCAGAACGGCCTAACAACTGCTCAATTCGCCGACGATGTTGCTGTAATGAGTAAGGCCACCTCCAGTAGACTCGCTGAAGTACAACTGCACAACTTCTTGGATGAGGTGAAAGTTTGGAGTGCCAAATGGAGGATACATTTAAATCCTCAAAAGTCAGCGTTGGTACCATTCACTTATCTACGGACAGAAGTAGTAGGCCCGCTCACCCTCAACGGAGCTCTTGTCCCACAGACTTCTTCAATTCGGTACCTAGGTCTCACCATGGACACCAAGTTGACCTGGAACGAGCACATCACTTCGCTGCTTCACAGGCTAAGACATCGACTTTACCAGCTGAAACCTCTCTTCAAGAACTCTGAGCTCCCCCTCCATCTCAAGAGGCTCATTTATATGATGCTCATCAGGCCCATGTGGCTTTACGGCTGCTCTATCTGGGGTTCTGCCTCGGATTCTCAAATCAAACGTATACAGACACTCCAGAATCGGGCCTTAAGAATAATCACTAGTGCGCCCTGGTTTGTCCGTAACAAAACTATACACGATGATCTTGAGATCCCAGAGGTGAAAAAATGTCTGCCTGTTTGCTACACCAGTCTGCTGCGGACCATGCAAAATCCTCTGCTACGTGCCATCCCTCTCCACCTGCCTCCGCCAAGACCAGCACGTCGCCTGAAGAGGAAGCACCATAGCGACCTTAATCAAGAGGACTGACGCTGGTCAGCGGCCTCATTCAAGTGCCAGATGTTTTGTTTTTATTTTATTTTAGCACAATTGAATGTACATTGTACAAAAATTATCAATAAATGAAAAAAAAAAAAAAATAATAAGTCAAGATAAACAATCAATTGTTATCGGGGAACTTGAATCGGAAAATATTATGAGTACTATTAATGTTGTCAAAATAAAAGAGAAATTAAACAAGGGAGTGAGGTCTTTAATTGCAAAGACAATGTGGAATTTGAATCTGGGTGCTAAACAGGTATCGGATAAGAAAATTCCAAAATTTAGTCACAATGTAAGTAAAAATCTGATAGAATATATTGAAAGACTAAATCCTCGGAAATATAAAGCTCCATTGTTATGCTACTTGATTGATAAAATTCCCAAAATAAAGAAAATAAAAAATCATAAGCGATTTAAGAAAAAACGCTCATAGATGAAAATTTTCTGGACAATTCGGCACGACTTTGGATATTTTTTAATGGACCTTACAATGGATTGATGATTATATGAATGTAAAATAAAAAATATTAAACAAAGAAATAATAAAAATGAAATAAATTTCTAGATTAATCAGTTAACTTATGAATAAATTGTATTTTGCTTCTAGGTAATATCGAGTAAAAATCTTCGAAGTCTATTAATATGTAAATGAAAAAAAAAAATAAAATTTACCTTATGAAAGTACTCCAAAATTCTTGATAGGAAAGTTTCAGATCCAAAAAATAGAGTTCTTTTGTGGTCACGTAATACGGAGTTAAAAACGAACTTATCAATTTAATAATTAGGAACATGTCATATAACTAAAATTTGTAGTAAGAAGGATAAAAATTTCTTGAGAGACGTGTGTCTAACAGTGTTGCGGAAAACTCACTGTGTTTACGACAAGGAGCCACATTCGTTATAGTAGTGCCGCTGGATTTTTCTTATTTGTCTCATATAAACAAGGTGACTATACTCCTGACATAGTGCGAAATAAAAGAAAAAAATATGTCATAGAAGATAAGATAGCTATATGAAGAAGGTAGAAAATATAGATAATAGAAAATTAGTTTAATGAATAATATAGATAAATATAAAATTAAATAATGGCTTTTTTTTAGGGTTTGTTTTGCAAAATGTGTGTAGCACTCAAAACATGTTGGGGACTTTTGAGGCAGGAAGTCAGCGAACCTGCACTTTGCTAGCTAGAATTCACCCACAACCAGTTTTTTATGAGCAAACAATTGCTTGTAGTTTCAGAATAAATAAATACAATTATATTACAAAGATATACGGGAATAAAAAATAATAGCATACAATTATTCAATATATCACTCGTAACGTAATTCTGCGCATATAAAAATAAGAAGGAAAAGGAAGGTCTATATGAGAAATAGAGACAGTTAAAATAAAAAGAAAATAAATAAATAGATAATAAAACTTGTAAATAGAAGTAGATAAAATATGATAATAATGTTAAAATAATAACTATTTATGATAACAATAATAAAATAAAAAACTGCAGTATCCTATAACAACTATATAGTAACTTAAAATTAGAAAAGATGCGATTTTTGAAAGTATCGATGCTCCTGTTGCGGGAATTATAGATGAGTAGTCGCAGAATGGTGTAGTCTCGAACGCGCGGTGGCTTAATGAAAATAAGATTGTAACATATTAGAAATTAAATAATGATGTGTTATCATGTACAAGGACTTGAAAGTAAAAAAAATATTAGTATGATTATTGGATATTCAACTAGTGTCAGTTCATAAAGAATTTAATATATTATATCGTTAAATTAATGTAAATATTGTAATGTAAATAAACCGCCGCCATGACGACTGACTTTCTAGTAATTTTTTTGAAACCAACCAACTTCAAAAGGAAACTAAGTTTATAGAAAAGAAGTTAAAAAACACCTAGGAAGAAAATAGAACAGCTAAAAGGTAGATTGAAAACGGAAAATATGAAGAAAAGAGCCGTTTAATGAAAATTTATAAATATAGAAGCCGTAACCAAGACGAAGTTCGGATTCTTGCCGCTTGGGGTGTTCAGTTACTACAAAACATACAAATGAAGCATGTTCCAGAAAACATCGAATCATAAAGCGCGGATCCAATCCAAAGCGGTATAAATGATCCGAAAGTGTATAGCACAAAATTTACATACTATTTTTACGAAAAGTATGGGTTAAAATTCCAAAGCAATAGTAAACAAAATTCAAAGTATAATTTAGAAGACGAAAGGAAAAGAAGAGAAGCAAGAATACTTCCAAAAATTTGTAAAGTTGAAAATTATCAAGTTCAAGAAAACAAAACAGCGACGGAAAGACAATATCAAACTACCATTTCGAAGGTGTTGTTCAGTTGTCCTCCAGCCTTTGTATAGGGCAAACCTGTGTTCCGAGGTGTCTAATTTAAAAGTTATAACTCTTGAAAAAGTGGTGGAAAGTGGAATAGAATGTAAAGTAACATTGAAAAGAGGCGAACTGATGGAGGATGTAAATTTTTTGTTTAATATTTGTATGTAAATAATGTTTATTTTTAATTTAGTTCAATGGCGTCATGAACGTGAGTAACCTTTATATTTTTTTTAAATGGCTGATCAGCAAATTATAAATAAATTTTTCCAATTTTTGTAAATTCATAACCATGTTTTAATTTCTTTTTAATTCCCCAAATCTCTCTCAGCGAAGGTTCAAATTTCAAAACTCATGGGGCTCCACGGACTACGCCTTTGAGGTCGGTACCAATTTTTTCGGGACATAATGTTTAATAATCTTAAATTTCAGAATTAGTATATCGGGTGATATTTTGATTTTTTTTATTGGTACTATTAAAGTAAATGGCAAGCTTTGTAGGGTTATTTACGACATATGTTTGTTTTTTAGTTTATTATCAAGAGCCTCACTCAACCATATGATAGATTACTTTATATTTTTTTAAATTTTAGAGTCCATTAAAATCCTTTTTTTTTTTATATTACTATTATTCAATTCATTTTTATTTAATTATAAGGTTCATTTAACGAAAAAACCTAGCAATATGACATCCTCCTTGTGGGATATTTTATTTTAACTTAATCATTTAATGTCAATTCTATTAATCAATAAAACTAATATTTAGTAATATGCCAATCCCTTGTGAGGAATTAAATTCATTTTTTTATTTATTAAATTTATGAAAAAGGTAATATTTAGTAATATGTTGTGTTGTTCATATTGGATATTTGGATTTAGAATTATATTATTATAAAGTCCAATATATTATGGGAATATTAACGGGTATTTATGGTTTTTCTATTCGTATGTTTGATAATGGTTTAAGTACCTTATCTATTTTTTTGTTGTGCCATTGACTTGATATCGCAACAAACAATGTTCCGAAGAGTGGCTCAGTGAGAGTTACAAACTAAAGTAATAGTATTAATGACATAAACTTTTTGTAAATTTATTTATGGTTTTTCTTTATTCGTATGTTTGATAGTGGTTTGAATACCTTATCTATTTGTGCCAAAGAGTAGCTCAGTGAAAGTTAAACTAAAAATCCGTGTAAAGTTGTATATGACTCTATGTTTGTTTGTATAATAATAGTGATACGTGGACGTCGATTGTAGGTCCGTTTAAATAGCATTAGCCTGGAATAAAAAATAAATAAGAGTTAATGTATGATGATAAAATTAATAAGTAAATACTGATAAATTATAATAACTTTGAATAATAAAAAATAATATGAAGTACCTGACAGATGATAGACGTAAAAGATAGTTTTAAGTATGCTCGGAAATATGTAAACAAATAGAATTGTTTGGCTAGATATGCCATTAAGTAGTAACTAAAAAAAAAAAGAGAATAAACATTAGATAATTGGGATGATACGTGGTCGTGTAGGATTGGCGTGATTTAAAAAACTATTATTGATTAGAATTTATGAATGGAGTCGAGAAGAGATGTATTGGTTGTCGGTAATAATTTTTTTCTATTCCTAAAAAATTTAGGTGAACGGGTCAAAAGAACCTATGAATTATGGAGTCTGTAAAAAAATCAGCGGGTGAAATTTTTACGTAGATAGGGTATATTATAAAAAAATAATTGAGTATGAGTATTTTATTGTTGGTGCGAGGAGGTGACATGTACGGTAGAAAGGATTATTAGTTTATTTATAATAATTATAACGGAAAGTAATTATAGTAAAAAAAAAAAAATATGTAAACGTGAGTGTTTTTGAGTAATTATAAACTTATCTAGAATTAATGAATGCTATTAGAGTAAAGGTAATTGTTAATAGAGATACTAACCTAGTATCGAGGTTCATGTAATTTGTCTATTGGAAAGAGTCATACTACAAACGTTGTTAAGCAAACATGGAGTATAATGAGCACACTCCGTCTGTAAATATTAAATTAAGGGAAAATTAGTATCCCATTTGGTATTGTAAATATTCAGTATTAAGATTAATGCATGTAGTAATAGAGTACTTACGAGTATTTTTAGTGGGTTGCTGATTTTGGGAGAAATCATATAGAGACTTACACATAGCTGAGTTGAATGAATATGGCGGATTGCTGATTTGTCCCAGGTTGACAGTGTTGCCGGTTTCACTCAATTTAGATATTATTTTACAGCCATATTATCGATTGATAATATTAGATTTAAGTAAATATAGAAGTAATAAAATAAAATAAAAATTTAATATGCCTGTACGTTTATAATTAATGTTATCGAATGTAAAGGGGGCTCCACACGCAACGGAAAATCCGAAGGCATGCCTCAAGGCGCCCGGCCTTGAGGCGAACCTCTATGTGTGGAGGGAGAATTCTGTTGAGGTATTCCTGCGGATCTTACGTCTGGAGGCCGGAAATTTCAATACAAAATCTCATTCGTTTTGCCTCAAGGCCTCTCGTCTCAAGGCCGATCGGACCGTGTGGAGGGGTGGGAGGTAAGCCTCGAGGCGATTCAGTTGTACTCTAGTTGTGTTAGAAGAGGCCGTGTTTGATTAAATCCAGTTTTCACGTAAAATCATGGCCCGTGATAACATTCTGCCGTTGGTTCCAAAATCACATAGTATAAACTGATAATTTGCATCAACTATTGCCATTAAAACCAAACTGTGTTGGCCTTTATAGTTATAATACCGAGAGACGCTTCCATTCGGAGGAATTATGTTCACGTGTTTTCCATCAATACTTCCAAGGCAATGCGGAAAATTCCATTTATCCTCAAAGCCTTTCGCTATATTTTTCCAGTCCTCATAGGTTTTTGGAAACTGAAAACTGAATTAATAAAATAATAACATGAGAAAATTGTAATAATTATAATTATTATTAATATTTCATTAATTATAATTAATAACTAGTAACGTAATATCATTTTAATTTCTAGGAAACGATTCAACTGAAGGGATTACGGTATCCCACTTTGTATCCACATTCCGCCCTGAAGATGGTCAATAATTAGTACCTAGGAGTTGTATACATTTCTATACTTATACTTTAATTAAAAATAAAATAATGTTTGAATAATAAATGAGCTTAACTTACCTTCATATGATCGTCTCGAAGAACTTTGTAAATAGCTTTACAAGTTTCTGGTACAATCAAACTGAGAGCCTGTGGTGATATCGCAGTAGAAAATTTCAAATCTTCGTAGCATCTTCCAGTAGCCAGAAATCGTAATGTGGCACTCAATCTTTCATGAGGTGTAATTGCGGTCATCATTATGGTCAGATATGGGCGTATTTTTATTCGTTAATACGAATACGAATATTATTCACAGAACCTTATTTGTGAATACGAATATGAATTTTATTCACAGGACCCCCATCTGTGAATACGAATACAAATACATTCGTATTCACATTTTCGAATACGAATACAATTGTATTTTCAGGTACGAGCACATATGAATACGAATATATTCGTATTCACAGCCAAAAAATATGAATACACTCGTATTCACACCCAAAAAATGTGAATACACTGATATTCACAGTCAAAAAATATGAATACACTCGTATTCACACTCAAAAAATGTGAATACACCGATATACTGAAGTGCCTTAAGGCTGGCCTTCGGATATTCCGTAGTGTGTGGAGACCCCCCACTATTTGGGTTCGCCTCAAGGCCCGGCGCCTTGAGGCATGCCTTCGGATTTTCCGTTGCGTGTGGAGCCCCCTTAAGAGTTGCGAGAAAAACATAAGATGGCGAGGAATACATTTGTAGTAATGTTGAAAGCTCATTTAATTATTTAAAAAATATATACTGTAAAAACAATGATGTATATTTTTTTACTCGATGTCGGGGAATATGTGACGATTTGAATAACCCTCACATGGATGATTTGTATAGAAATAAGGGGGGGGGGGGGGGGGGTTCTGAAGAGACATCGAGTTAATGATAATGTAAGAATCGATATATTTATAATGAGTCACATGTCGACTGACGGCAGAAAATTGATACATTTTTGTTTACAATTTTACTTATAGGATGGATATAATAGTATTAAAATAATTACACTTTTTAAAACAATCGATAAACTTAACAAATAAAACATACAGGCATCAAATAATACAACAATTTAATATAGTTGGCAGAGGTAAAGAAAAAGAGAGAGGGGAGAGCAGCTCGAAGAGAGGACCACGCAATCTCTGTTGAAATTTTGACCAAGGAAGTTGGGAGAAGTTTTAAGGCTCCAGGGAAACCACCTGCTTTTGCTATACAGCAAAATTCATTCTTGCACTTATAATGTTACAGTAATTCAGTCTTTTGAAGTCGGAGAGGGGATGCAACATCTCGTTGTATCGAGACCACAATTTCTACCTAGATGAGACGTTTGATGGGGACGATGTTACTGGATCCGAAAAGGCACATGGAAACAGATGGATCTTCTTGGAATCAACCCGAGGACAAGACATCATAGAACACCACTTGTGGCTGAGTACCATTCCACTTTATTGATTAACCATTAAATAAGAAAATCAATATGCCTCAAATTAATTTTATAATTCTTAATATCTAATCCGTATAATAAACTAAAGTGACCTCGCGTTAAAGGACAATAAGTGTTAAATTTAAGGAATATTCTTGAGTCTCGCCACTCGTTTTTATAAATGTTTTTTAATATAGATTTTAAATGTTATTTGTGTAAAAGATTATAATTATTCGATTCCTATATGTTTTCTATTTTTCTACCCGCTCCTTCAAAGAACCCAATTAGTAAAAATTCACTAATAACCCCGAGATAAGAGACACTGGTCCTGGTAATTTTAATGGCGCCCAATTTAAGAGCACTCTATCAATTAAAAATGGCTCCCAACTTTGGGTTTGCATAAATAAAAATTATTTCATATTTAAATAATGGATGTAACAGCCATTACAATATATATGTTTAATATCCTATTTCGGGAACCGTGTCCATTACCTTTTTTAAATAGGTGTATTTCGTCTGTGATAAAGTTCGACAGTAAATGTAGAGATTTTCGAAAAAAGTTCATTTTCATCAAGAAGGAGGCTAATGACCAATGCTGGGTTTTTGGTTAAATGAACCTTATAATTAAATAAAAATGAATTGAATAATAAAAAAAATGTTTATATATCATAAATAACTCTGTACATTCTTGGAATTTACGTTAATTGTACCAATAAAATCAAAATTTTTCCCCGGTATGATTCTAAAAAAAAATATTAATTTTAGCTATTATGTCCCGAAAAATTGGTACTCACCTCCAAAGGTGTAGATTCGCAAGGCCTATGAGTTTCGAAATCTGAATTTCATTGAGAGAGAGATGGGGAATTTAAAAAGAAATCAAAACATATTTACAAATAAACTGGCTTTACTAAAAAAAAATTTATGAAATTGAAAAATTGAAGTGGCCATTTTGAAAAATTATGTACAGAAATGGATCCTACCTTGTGACGTCACACTTGAAACATATATACAATAAATTTTACTTTTTAACATAAAAATTGGAGTCCACACTCTCTCCACATCCCTTCAATCCTTTACCGGTCACTTTTACTCACGTTTACTCACTACTTTTCACACATTTTCAACAAAAAACAGAGACTAGTCCCTCATAGGTTGTGCCGTGTTGAGAGGCGAACATCGACTGCCGCACTGCCGTGCAAGGCATTTTGGATCTCCCAACTCGAGTGTCTTTTGGCTTCCGACTTCTATTTGGTTCCCAAATATTAACATTTTCCGACGTTATCTTCCTTCTCTTACTTTTCTTCTGTCTTCTTAATTATTATTTTAATTTTCTGTAGCTTTGTTTATTAATTTTGTCTCCTTCATTTCTCAAAAATAGCATTCAAACTTGGTGATATACACTTTCGGATCATTCTACGGCCTTGGATTGGATCCGTCCTCTATAATTGGATTATTTTTGGAACAGGCTTCCTTTTCAAAATTTTGAGCTAGCTTTTCCATCTGATGTGGGCAGTTTTTCTCTTCTTTTCCTTTTTCAATCTCTTCTTAATAATTGACTGTCTTTTTCTAAAAAATTTCAAAACCTTCTACCGACCAGTTTTGTAACTGATGATCTTTTTTTCATTTGCGCTTATATTTTCTCCAATTCTTCTTCCTTTTTTTCTTTTAACTGTTTTATTTTCTTCCTTTGTGGATTTAGCTATGACAAGGAACATGCGCGTAGCCAGTACCTGTTTTCCACATAAAGAAATTCACAAGGAAACATGGGTCTCACCAGATGGATCGGTAAAAAATCAAATAGATCACGTGGTAATTGATGCAAGACATGCTTCATTTATAGAAGATGTCAGGAGCTACAGAGGTGCCGACTGTGATTCCGACCATTTCTTGGTAAATATTAAGCTTCGACAGAAACTGGCCCGGAAACCCAGGGGTGCTGGACAACGAACCGTTTCTTATGACGTGGAAAAGCTGAAAGTGGATACAGTCAAGCAAAGATTAAAGGAACGTGCCCAACAAAAACTGTAAGAAGCCCACCCGGATGAAGAAGGGGTTGTAGACATAGAAAACAGATGGAGGAGACTGAGAGATGCTATAACCGTAGCTTCAGAGGATGTATTGGGCAGACGAAGGAGGGGTGCCCGTGAAGAATGGTTTGACCAAGAATGTGTCTTAGCCATTCAGGAAAGGAGTGATGCTAGAAGAAGGGTCATAGAAAGGTACACGAGAAGCTCAGCAGAGGAGTTCATAGTCAAGAGAAGAGCTGCAAAGACCGTGTGTAGAAGAAAGAAGCGAGAACACGAGAAAAAAAGATTTGAAAAACTTCAAGAAGATTATGAAGGAGGACGGATTCGGTCTTTTTACAAAGGCATCAACCAAATAAAAGCAGGCTTTAAACCCAGGGTTGAGTGTTGCAAAGATGAACAAGGAAATCTGCTGTGTGATGAGAAGAATGTTGCCGAGAGATGGACTAGGCACTTCCAGCAGATTTATAATGGAAATGAGGAGACTACAGCTAACCCAAACTCTAACTTCAGGATAGACAACGATGAGACAGCAGACGAAGAGGAAATCCCGCCTGAAAAGGAAGAGATTAGAGAAATAATCTATAAACTTAAAAACAACAAGGCCCCTGGCGTGGATGGTATCCCTTCTGAACTGTGGAAACATGGTGGTGATGCTATCCTGGATGAACTATACCGGCTGATATATGACGTTTGAATGGAAGAAAGAATGCCGGAAGAGTGGTCAGTGGCTGCAGTTTGCCCCATCCACAAGAAGGGTGACGTCCTCAACTGTGATAACCACAGAGGCATTGCCTTGTTATGTACAGCGTATAAAGTTCTTTCGACAGCAATAAATGACAGAATGAAGCGACATGCAGAAAGACTCCTTGGGGAGTACCAGTGTGGCTTTAGGGCTGGCAGATCAACGATGGACAACGTGTTTTCCTTAAGGCAGATGCTCGAGAAGAGCAATGAATATAACATCCGTCTTCACCACTTATTCATTGACTTTAAACAGGCCTATGACCGGGTAAAGAGAAAGGAGCTTCTAAATGACCTGATAAGGCTGGGAATTCCAGGGAAGTTGGTTAGACTTGTGAGAATGACTCTCGGGGGCTCAAAGTGTCGGGTGAAGCTGCAAAATAAGACATATGAACAGTTTGAGGTGAGCAATGGACTGAGACAGGGAGACCCAATCTCACCTGTTCTGTTCAACCTGATTCAAGAAAGAGCTGTTAGGGCCATCCGGACAAATCCGGGAGGAACTATTTATAACCGCCTGACGCAGCATATGGGGTATGCTGATGACATGGTGGTCACAGCACGCACAATAGCAGCATTGGCCGGGGCTCTACAGGAATTCGGAGGAGAAGCAGAGAAACGTGGTCTTCATTTGAATGTAAATAAGACCGTGTACATGAAGACCTCACGGAACCCTCTGCAAGACGCTCCTGAGGTGTTTTCTATCAATGAGCACCAATTTCCAGTAGTCAAGGAATTCAAATATCTCGGGGCTCTGATCACAGAAGATAATAACGTTAGCCACGAAATAAGAGCACGCATTGCTGCAGGGAATAGATGTCTATTTGCTGTCCAAAGAATACTCAAATTCCGCACATTAACGTGGAGGGCCAAGCTAATAGTCTATAAAACCATTGTCCGTCCAATTGTAACACACTGGTGAAACTTGGGCGTTGACAAAAGAAAATGAAGAGACTCTGCTACTGTGGGAACGCAAAGTACTCAGAAAGATTTATGGACCTGTTTCCGAGAACGGCAGATGGCGTATCCGGAAGAACAGAGAGTTGAGAGACCTCTACGGGGAACCCGACCTGGTATCCGTGATCAAACAGGCGAGATTACGTTGGTTGGGCCACGTAGAGAGAATGGAAGGAGGAAGACTCCCTAAACAAGCCCTCTACGGTAGGCCAGGCGGTGCCAGGAGAAGAGGAAGACCCAGACTCCGGTGGCTGGACGACGTCGAGGCGGACCTCCGAGTGTTGGGCATCAGAGGATGGAGGGAGAAGGCTTTGGATCGAGACGAATGGAGGAGGATTGTGACGGGGGCCCGGGTTCTTTCAGGACCGTAGCGCCACAGGAAGAAGAAGAAGAATTTTCTTCCTGGGTGTGGAATTAATTTTTCCTGTAAATTAAGTTTCTTTTTGAAGTTGGTTGGTTTCTTGATTGATGTTTAAAATGTTCGTTGATAACTGAAAGGTTAAGCCTAAAGCTACCTTTTCTTCCTTTTAAAGTTGTTCTTACTCTGCTGAATTTCTATTTTATTTTCTTCATCCTTATGTTTCTTTCTTCTTTATTTTCCTTTTCTTCTTTCAAATTGGTTCCAAAAAAATTATTATCTTCCCCGATCCTGTAGCTCCGCAAACAATGATTAGAGGGTATGGTGGTAAAAGTCTTATGGTTTCATCTTTCTCCTGATGAGGAAGAAGGTCAACAACTTTCCGTTGTAAAGGTTGAGGCTCCAAATGCATTTCGGCAAATGAAACCTGTAGTGAAACCGCTGTATATATAAATTGAGAACATGATCTTCTCATTTCAGTATGAAACGAAAGATAGAAGGTAGTGTAGTAAACGCTCTAATCAACAAGCTACCATTGGAAGCACACATCCCGGGTTATAATTACTGTAGACCCGGTACTAAGTTACAAGATCGCTTAGCTCGAGGTAATACGAGTATTAATCCATCAGACGAAGCCTGTCGTGAACATGATATTTCCTATTCAAAAACTAATAATTTATCTCAGACACGCAGCAGACAGAATCTTAGCAGATAAAGCTTGGGAGATAGTCAGATCTAAGGACGCAAAGTGGGGGAAAAGGCAGCTGCTTGAACTATAACAAACACCATGAAGGCTAAAGTCAAAATGGGATCTGGACTACGAGGATCCTTTGGTAAGCTTATAAAAGCTGCACGAGTAGGCTTCTGCTTTATCATTGAAAAAAGCAAAACGGTATTTGCAAAAATGGAAAATTACCAAAACCCCTTTGCCTAAAACCGGTGGAGTATTACCATTTCTCGTACCACTATTTGCAGGATTATCTGCTCTCGGTAGCTTAGCGGTGCGTCAGCTATAGCAAAAACTGTAAGCGATGTCCAAAATGCGAAGGCTAAATTGGAAGGGATGAAAAGACATAATAGGACAATTGAAGGACAAAAAATAGGTCAAGGACTTTACGTAAGACCATACAGAAACGGATACGGATTATACGTGAGACCATATAAAAATGAGATGTGACTTCCAAATAGAGCTCTTACAAATGTAGATCTTGAAAAATATGCTAAAAACTTTGGTCATTTCAGAGGTGTCTTTATGAAGGACACTTTACCGAGGACACCAAAAAAATATGAATCGGGCATTGTGAACCTTAATAGAGTCAGTGAACCCGGCTCACATTGGGTCTGCTATGTAAAACATGACAATAAGGTAAAGTATTTCGACACGTATGGTAATCTACCACCTCCACTCGAAATACTCAAATACCTGAAAGGATGCTCAATTGAATACAATCAAAATCGGTATCAGGATTGGAACACTCCATATTGTGTTCACTTATGTATACAGTTCCTTTATAATGAAAACTTGTGTTAGTCTTAGATGCAGTCATGAGTTATACCTTTACCCTTACGGGCACTGATAATGTATTAAGTGCGGACATTTTTCCTACAATAGACCTATCAAATGGAGAGTACTCGATTGGGCTTTTAGGTTTTACAACATATAATTCTATACCCAACATTATTGATGGTGAGAATGATATGTTTTATTTTGGTGATGAAAAAATTAAAATACCGATGAGGACATATGAGTTGGTGATGAAAAAATTAAATTACCGATGGGGACAAATCGTCGGCACCATGCTAAACTAACGAATAAGAAAATTGGCACTTTTCAGTAGAGCCAAAACACTGAATATAATGTTTTTTTCACCTGGCGCATTTAGTTATATTCATTTTTTAAATTTTTATAGATAACTTTAAGTGTAAAACTACCGTTTGAAGTTATTACTTCAATTTTAATTATTTGTAAAATTATTAATAATAATTGTTTAAAAATATTCGCTACTTTACCAAAATGGAAATTTTTGGTGTAAAGTCACTGAATTGAAGGTAAAGTATCGAATGTGCAATTTTAGTGAAAATTCGATAGTTTGCAATGAAGTTTCATGGCGGGCATTTTCGATACTTTACATGTAGGTTAAAAAATTGCTATAAAAATGAATAATAATGAATGAAACTATAAATAACTATTTTTTTTTACTTTGAAAAACTTTTATTAAATTTACATAATTCATAAAAAATACATTTATTCTTCAATTTCCATGTTGTCTGGTTCTGGAAGAGAATCACGGATATATTTTGAAGTCGGAAGTTGCTCGTAATAAGACCTGTACGCCCTGGGAACTAGCCCTTGATTGCATAGTTGCAATAAATCTTTTTTTTTCACCTCCGATATACAAATCCGACCATCGTATGTCATGAAGGGTTCAGGAAGGCTATCATTGGGAGAAATGAATTTTTTCCCTCGTTTTCTTTTTCGAATCAAAACATCAAAATCAGTGTCATCCAAATTAGTTTTGACAAAAATTTTATTTAATTCTGATTTCCGGTATTGAAACCACAAGCATGAATTGAAACTAAAATTTTTATCAATGTGATTTTCATTAATCTTTTTGGTATTTTTCTTTTTCTCAGTCGTTTCTGGAACAAATTGGTCTTGATAAGGATTACAATTTAAAAAATCATCATGTAGGAGCTTAGTCACATCGTAAGGTTTGGGTTTCGTACGCGCCAATCTGATCAATTGGTCCCAGTCTGAGGGTACGTATACTGGTATACTTTTTGCTTTTGCCTCAATCTTAGAGTGAACGGAGTCACACTCCATTTGCGAATGGCCTGACTCAAAATAAACATGATCGATGGTTTCTAATTGAGGGTGTACTTGTAACGCATACAGACACATGCAAGAAAAGTTAAAAATTTTTTGCTGCCCTCCGCAGTTGTCAGACATCATACGTATTTTGGTTACTTCTGGGTGGTCAAAAATGAATTTGAAAATGCATGTAGAAATTTCGATGCTACCCCTCTTTCCTTCAGTTTCGTCCCACAAGTAGCAATTGACTTCTACATTCCCCAAATTATAGATAGTAAAATAGTAAACAGCAAGCTTGCGTACATAAAAAAACGGCCCAGCTGCTCCTCTAGGCGTGGACAAAACAGCCTGCAGGTCAAAATTGAAGGAAAGAGTTTTCGAATCTTCAGCTGCTGCTGCTTTGTCTTCATCCCTACGTTTTCGGGCGCTTTCCTTACGATGCAAATGAGCATTATAAGCGACTCTAATCTCTTCCTGTTCATTTTTGCTACTTTCATCGAATTTTATACATGTCTTACAAACGTCTTTTTTAGGTCGGTGAAATGTTATTTTTGAACGTTCTGAAAACCTTACGGTATGTTTCCATACAACAAGGTTTCATATTATTTTCAGCTTGACACTTAACCTTATATAAGTTATACATAGATGTAATGTTTAGATCTGCATCTAAGTACCTGAACTGACTGCATTTTCTGTAATAATGTGATTCCACAGCTGGGAATGACATTATGTGTTTCTTTATGAAATTTAACTGAGCATCGTTACATGTTTTATTCCCCCTTTTTTCTTTTTCCAAAATTCCGTTATTACTTAATTTTTTTAAAGCACCCCTTACAAGCCCTTCGGAAATTCCTAAAGTTCGAAAAAAAAATCCCTATACACAGTTGATTTTACACCCTTGTAAGTAAATGAGTAAGTTTTGGTTTTAGATTTTCGAGATTCACTAGGAACTGTCTTTCTTTTTGCATTATCGATTTTAATCTGTCTTATAAAAAATCGTTGTGCCATTCTCATACGAAAAGAGGATCTCTACTGAAGTAATTTGTCTAAAAGCAGGATATTGGGAGGAAGGGGATTCATAGGAACTTTTAATTTTCTTCGAATTTGAATGTTTCCACCGGCTGTTGGTAGTTCCAAGAAAATATCGCCCTTACCATGTCCAACTAGCGAATGTGTCACATTCGATGAATTACTATGGTTCAATATGCGCATTCAACTGTCTTTGACGTAGTGAGAACTAACGAATCTGGCATTTTCGCTAGTTTGGATTATAGCGTTTGGGAAATTTTTTTTAATTTGTCCAACTGTGTAAACTGTTGAATATCATATTCGTAAATATAACATAACTCGATCGGACAAAGCTGTATATTCGTAAAAATGACATTGGCTTACGACCACCCAACAGATCCGTCGTTTTACCAGTATGTAGCCCTTTTTGAGTACTACGGCAAACCATCGAATTTGAAAAACACGATTTTTCACATTCGTTAGTTTAGCATGGTGCCGACGATATGAGTTGGAAGCACTTGGAGATTATTTACAAGAACAGATGATGTTTAGGAGAAAAGGCGATCATGTTATAATCCGAGCTAATAATAATATATTAAAATCAGAATTACGGTGTACAACAACTGTATATTTTAATATTACTGATAGAAAAAATTATATTGGACCCTTATTGGGATGGGATGACAGCTTAGATGAAGATAAGCGTACTTTACACCCCGGAGATGGCTATCATACCTCACCCGGGATCGTAAACATATATATTGCAACGGTGCTTACTTAACGTAAACTTTCCATCTACATTTAACTTAAAAAATTGAGGTGTGAGAATTATGCCATCCACAATAATTGAATTGAATTTACGGTTACCATAAGAATAAAATAAATAAATACACAAGAATTACATTTATCACATAATAGTTTATTAAAATCTCTTTTTTTTTTTAATTCTTTTAAATTAAAGGATTAGTAGCTTAATTCTATAACAACAAATATCAATATAAAAGATAGAGACCTGCATATGTTATATAAACGAGTTGGTGGTGCATTGGTTGGTTGGTGTCTCGAAGTGATGGCGTTTGTAAGATGTTCACATGGTCTTCTCCGGTATATCTGTCCACAGTACTAAGTTATTCCTTCTGTTCTCTCTCCATCTGCGGGATAGATGATTTCATCTGAGTCCTCACTGGGTTGTCAGAGATAGTTTCGTATTTTCCATAGTCATTTATTACTACCACTTTAAACTTTCACATACATCAACTCTCCACCTTGACTTCCACACACACCTAACCACCCTCTCTGAACACACTCACAAGAAGATCAACCTTGCTACTCTTCGAAGCACACCTCTACACCTTTTTGCACTTTGCTCCGCTTTACTCATTGGCCAAAATTATCACAGCCTTCTTTTACTTACACATTTTAAATTAGTTTTATTTTTTATTATATTTCTTATTTCCTAACATTATTCTGATTTACAATTATTTATTATATTTATAGTTTTATTTTTTATTATTGTGATGTAAACAACAATCACCGTGAAAACGGAACATTTTTTTTATGTATATTAAAAGACATAATAAAAAAGGTAATTTTTGTATTATAATATAATATATATATATCAAGGTTTTAAAAAAAACAAGGGATATAATAAAAAGAAAACAGCTGTAAAACAAATAGAGAGAGTTGAGTCGTGAGTTAGCTCTGGAACAGTGCACTGTAAATTGATATGTTTTTAATATAGTGAAGTTGAACAATTAGATGAAAGTTGACAGGGGGGGAATTGAAGTGTGAAGAGTTGTCGGGGTCTGGATTGTGTGGTAGAGGCGTCAAGGAAGTACATTTATTCATTTATATTTTTATATGCCCAAACAAAAAGAAAAAAAAATAGTTTTAAGTATTTAGTTTTAATGATTTTGTTCTTTTGTTTCTTTTTTTATTTTTGTTTTGTTCAATGTTCAGATTTTTAATTATAATGTATAAATAAAGAAAATAAACCAATTATTTGGCCTCTTAAAATTCTATTCTATTCATCTTCCCTGTTGTCCCAGTAATCTCATTTGAAAACCTTTGGATTAGAATTAATATTATTTAAAATTATTAAAAAATTGGTATCTCTTTGTAAATCCAAGTGTAAAGTTTGTTAAATGGAATTTTTTTGTTGTATACGTGTACTTTCTTAAAAATTGCACGTCTTAAATTATTGATAATATTTTTTTAGGGCCTTTTTCGAAAAACTACTGTAGAAATCAAAATTTAAATAAAGAAAAGAGATCAAATTTCTACAGGAAATGTGGTAATTAAAATAAATTATCACAATTATATTTCTTATTTCCTAACATTATACTGATTTACAATTACATTATGACATCAATAATGAATTAATGATTTAAACTTTTTTTTTAAAAAGAAGAATCGATCATAGCATTGTATCGAGTATACTGATTATGATAACATACGGTAACCTCTCGCTAGCTCAGTGAACCAATCTCAATTACATTTCTTTCTATTTTGTATTACACACTGTAATGTGGATCATTACAATATATATATATATTGAGACAGCTAATAATTCATTGAATTTATTAGTTTCCTTCTTTAATTTATAAATCTAAAAAAAACAGGGGTGGCATCCTTTTTCTTATTTAGAGTGCTTTGGTGAAAATAAAGGAAAATGATAACTAAATTTTTAAATCACAATGTTTTATAAGTTATATATTTTTATTTTCTTTTTTTGTAAATGATTTAAAAAAAAAGGTTAATGGGTTAGTGAACAAAATATTTTTTTTTACAATAGATTAAATAAACCTCTTATAAGTTAATTTAGACAAAAAAAGTACTCTTGGCAAATGACAACAAACTATATGGTTATAAATATGGATTATAAAATTTCTGGCAACTCACGGCATCCTATATCCTCTTTTGTATCTTTCCTTCTTCGTCACTTTCTTCTCAGCCTTTTCTTCCTTCCATATATAAAATTTAACCTTCTCGGGATTTTTCTTTCTTCTTCTTCCACGACACTCCTTCATATAAATGTGCTATCTTCCATCTTCTCGGAGATACTCTCCGCAGGACCTTCTTCCTCGCTCTTCTTAAACATACACCCTCCTTCTACGCTCTTCCAAAACACACGACACCTCCTCCAAGTTCCTCCAAAAACAGACTACACCTCTTCCAAGATCCTCTAAATCACACCATACCTCCTCCAAGATCCTACAAAACCCTACTACCACGAGGGCTTCTTCTGCCCTTCTCGCCATCTTTTCCCCCACCAAATATCATCAGGTTGCTCTTCTTTTATAGTTAATCATCAATTTTTTTCTTTTAATATATTTTGCCATATAAGTTCATTTTTATTTGTATTAACTATATTTTTTTTTAAAATATACTCTACGTTCTTTAACATTTTTTTATTATATAAAGAATAACAATTTCTTTTATTATTCTAGTGACCCCCCCATTCTACACGTCACAATATGTATACAATATATAAATACAATTGCTATTGAATGTAATATAGTTTACGGTGCGTATTGAAATGGAAAACCGGTTCACACATTGTATGAATTCTATCCAACTGTCGAGGCAGGGTACAAAATTGTCGAAACACCATCACCCATTGTATATTTAGGAGTTAGCACAAAATCTGTTGACAACATTACATTACGGATAGTCGACCAAGATGGTCATTCAATCAACTTTAGAAACGAAACTATAACGATACACCACATACAAGAAGAATGGCGATTGACTTTAGACCTCGGTATATAAGTATTCGACAACATCCTAGACCCATTAGTACATGAGACACTTGACACCAGGCAACATTCGATTTTTGAAAAGTTTGGGCTTGAAAGTGAAACGAGAGTGAATGACATTTTAGATATTACAGAAGAAGTTTGGTTTGATGATAGTATCACACAGCTACAGTTCCAACCCCTTTACTTACAACCCCTTTAATTCGACAAATTTAAAGAATTCTGATGAGATTCGAATCCCTATTCACCAGCAAGATTTGTATAGATTACCATGTGCTAGTTATCTTTATTTGGAAGGCTCTATTTAGAAGGAGGGTGCTGATAAAAGAATGACTACATTGAGTGCAAAATTGTCAAATAATGCCTTTGCCTTTATGTTTGATGAAATTCGCTATGAATTGAATGGTGTGGAAATTGATAAAGTCCGAAATCCAGGAATTGTGAGTACTCTAAAAGGCTATGTCTCTTTATCACCTAACCAAGTGAGTGGGTTAGGTAATGCAGGATGGATGATGCCGAAGAAAGATGGAGCTATTTCAATAGATAAAGACGGTCATTTTAATGTATATCTCCCACTCATATTGTTTTTCTCGAGAATTTCGAAAAAGTGATAATCAATTCAAAGCACGAACTGATTCTTATCCGTGCAAAGAGCGAGGCAAATTCGATTTTGGAAGATAAGTTGCAACTTACACTAGACAAGGTGAATTGGAGAGTCCTTCATACTAAAGTATCTGATGAACAGCGACTGCGACTATTGAGAATATTAGGCAGAGATCAGACACTGACTATCCCTTTCCGCTCATGGGAGTTGTCGGAATACCCTGCCTTACCGGAAAACACACAAAATACATGGAGTGTCCAGATTAGTTGAGCTCTAGAAAAACCCCGATATATAATCGTAGCCTTTCAGACAGACAGAGTCGACAATAAGTTAAAAGATACCTGTCAATTTGACGCTTGTAACTTGTCCAATGTTAAACTATTTTTGAATAGTAAAATTCCCATACGATGATTTAAACCTTGATTTCAATAAGAGTCGATATGCTGTTCTCTATGATATGTACCAAAGATTTCAAATGAGCTACTATTCTAAGGATCATAGTGAACCCCTACTGACGAGAGAGGACTTTGGTGATATTGCCCCCATGATAGTTCTTGATGTATCACGTCAGGAAGACACATTGAAGGTAGCTACGGTTGACATTCGTCTAGATCTCCATGCTACACAACCGTTTCCACCTCACACTCGAGCTTACTGCCTTATAATTCACGATAAATTAATTGAATTGAATCCTCTTAGCGGTCTTGTAAGGAAGCTATAAAATGAGTGTGTGTAAGGTGAGGGTCATCATTAGATTTCTAACCCTCAAACATGGAACATCAGTTCGCGATTGTGGATTTTCAAGGGAAGGGTGCATTTATTGTGAAGGAGTTGACAGTTCTCACATACAGTCAGTCACTCCACTGGTTTTTTCTTCCTCCTCAAAATGTTGATGAATCTTTGGAAAGTAGTAGTCGTGTGAATATATGGGTTAAAAAACACATTCACAATATTCCAAGGTGGTATGGAGATACAGAATATTTACGTCTGGAAGAACTCTTATGTACTTCAACTGCATCATGTAAATTACTGCTTCATCTGTATGACTATGCAATTGAATATTTATGGGACAATCTACCTGAAGATTGGCGTGAGGATCAAAGATTCCAGATGTGTCGTCGATGCAACCATCACTTCAATACTATAATGATCAAATCGATGGTCCACCACCAATGAAGAAAAATTGTATATATTGTTTAAAATAATGTTGTTAATAAATATAAATTCAACATCATTTTTTTTTAACTCCAAAGTTGTAAAAATTATAGGAATAAGAAATAGACAAGTGATCATGATCATTTATTCGTAAATAATGCATACATTTCATGCCAATCCACATTGTATAAATTCACTATAGACTCTTCAGTTGATGTTGGTAATGAAAAAAATTCAAAGCATTTTGATATTATTGATAGTAAAAGTTTTAAAGAATAGTCTATTTTCTCACAAGACTTGAGCATAAATATCACTTCACTTTTGTTGAGCTTGATTTCCGGCTGAGACGACACCGACATGTAAGGAGAAGAACTACTCAGACACATCGTGACCCATGGGTATGAATTTGAAATATTCACACTTCGGTTTCTTCCAGTGAGTCCAAATTTGAATACTGAGCCCGAGAGAGTAGGAGCTGATGATAACCGACCCCCCTCTCAATAAGTCTTTTTTTTACTACATAGGCTTAGTACACAGAGTTACTAAGAAAGTAGGTAATATTCGGTAAAGTTCGATATTTTACATAAATTGGGATAATTTCCGGAGAAATAGCTAATTTTATGTTTATGCTACAATATCAAATATATAAATCACCCACCAAAAATTTAACTGAAATATCTCAAATATAGGTTAGCCCAAAAACAAAAGTAAATATACAAGAAAACAATATCAAAACATGTACACCTACCATTTAGCTAAAATATGTGCAATAATCAGAGAATAGGTCATATAGGTCATCATAAAATTAATAATAGTGAACCTTAAAATATAAATAACCAAAAGCATACTAACTTGATAGAAAATTGGTTGATTGTATTAACAGATCAACCAGAAAATAATACCTCATTAACGCCTGCTGACCGAAAAACACAATAAAAATATTTAAAATAAATTAATGATTTAAAAAATAAAATGTTCTCCAATAATATTGAAAGCAAAAGGTGAGTTTAATATATTTCAATTGACTAGCTCTAAAGTAGGGAGCGTCCTCATTGAGATAGAGACTTGTGTGTGAATGAGACTGAGCAAGGCTAAACAAAGGGGAGAGGGGGGACTGCAAGAGCAGCGTAGACAGGCTTTGACATGTTCTCTGAACCTCGTCACCTAGAGACTTTCACTACATCAAGGATTTACATACACATTATAAACACATTGATTATATAAAAAATGATTCTTCATATTTTATTCTTATCGAACACATGTAAAACATTATAAACATAAAGAAGAAAAAAAAAATATATATATATATATATTGAAACAAATCTTACATGCTCTAAGATTTTTTTTTTTTTTTCTGAACTAAAATGGGTGGTGAATTCTTTTAATAAAAATGTTTTCATGAAATAAGATTTTAATATTTTCCTTTTTCTTTAAATCTTTACATAGATCGTACATGGTGATAATATAAAATTAATTTTTATTCACTCACATGATCACTTAATCTATCCTCCAATCCTTCTCCACTGCTCTTCTCAGTACATCATAATATTGATCGATCTTTTCTTCTTAGTATTGGCGCTCTCGCAATTATATTTTTAATTTTTTCGAAAACCAGAGTGTGCTCTCTGCTCCACCCCCAACAAACATCCTTTTTTAGTAACTCTCTAAACGGTGCAGTTAACTCAGCAAAATCTTTTATGAACGATCGCAGGTAGTTTAAAACACCTAATATTTGCTGTAATTCTTACGAAATGATTCCTCTTGCGACATTTTGCACACACCTTGTCATAAGCTGGGCAACTCTTCACTTAATTCTCAGAGTTCGTTCAAAGGTATTCCCTTATTTACGATTTTTTGTATTACTTATAAACATTAGACTGCTTACAGATGGGAGAAGTGTTTACAAGAGGCTAATTCCATTATAGGCCAGTCAGTAGATGGTCGAAACAGGGGGGTACGTTGCAAAAGATGGTGTAGAAGCTTTTATTTTTTTAACTTGTATATATGGGTACGAACATGTAAAAAACAAAAATGCTAATACGGGCGACCTCGGGAAAACTTTTGGCAGCCAAAAAACCTGGAAATTTTAGGACTTTTTTTGCGTTTTTGCCTATAACTCCTAAACAATTCATCCTTGCGAAAATGTTACGATGTAACAAATTGAAGAACATTAAATTCTACGTTTATTGAGTACCATAACTTAATAATTCAATTAAGTGGTACGGTCGAAAACCACGGTCAAAAAACGACGATTTTTTTCAACTTTGTCAAAAACTGAAATACAGTACTATATATGAGTCTACAGCTTGGGAATGAGTATTCTAAGAGAAAATCTCATGGAATAAAAGTTGTAGAGCATTACATTTTTCGTCTACTGAGTACCAACATTTTTGAATTCGGCGAACTACACCTCTTGAAATTGGCAATCTCCCGACTTCCGGTACAGTACGGGTGTACATCCTACAGAGTTATTCTTGCTTTAGTATCATCGAATAATCATTTAAAAATGTGAATCAGTTTGGAGAAAACACTAAAAAAAAAACGAAAACACAGGAGTAAATAAGAAAACACATGAATGTAATTTAAAAAATACATAAGTTCTAGTATGCCTCATCTTTTCCTGAGCCGTTTAGATGGCCCCGGCTCCTCTACTGGCAGCTGTGGAGGTGGTAGGAAGCTATCATCATCCTGCTCTGGTTGTTCCTCGGGCTCCAATGAAGTGATCTTCGTCAACTACCAGTGGTAAAGTGTTGTCACATTGTTGACCACAGCAATGCTTGCATATGGAAGAGCACTTCAGACCAACAATACGACAAGAGCAGGCTCTACTATACGCTATCTTGCAAGCGCATGACACTGTCTTGAGTAGAGACAAGGGAGCCACGTCTCTGGAGGTTTTTAGTGGCACTAGACCCGCAATACTGCGCACCCATCCCCACTCCTCCGGGGTAATTTTGTTACCCAACCATGTCTGTTTTTGATGGAAACACCGGTATGAGTGGTGGCGTGCAGCATCATAAGTAGGTGGCAGTCTTGCGAGGTCCACTTTTCCCTTGGTCACTGCTCGTGTGACCGTGGAGTGGCGCAGTACGTCCAGAGCTACTTTTTCACGTACGAACTGGCACCCTACCCGATGTCACTCTTTGCAGAAGGAGCCATGCGAAAAGGAACCAAGTCGTCTATGTACGCAGCATTCACCCCGCTTTCCTCCAATGCTACAGAAGGGCGACAGTATTTCGCAGTAGTGGATGGAAACTATCTGCTTCATAAAGTTTTTTGGCCTCGCTATGCTTCCTTCGCAACCATCGCCAAGAGCTAATCCTCTTTTTTAAAAAGACATTATGGGTCCACGAATGTTGCAGTTGTGTTCGACGGGTACCCTGCTCAGAGTGGCACCAAAAGATCTGAGCGATTGCGGCGGATGAAGATTCACCAATCCCCCGAAGTGATCTTTGATGTGAATACAATGAACCAAGTCCCTCAGGAAACTTTTTTGGCCAATGAGCAAAATAAAAGTCGTCTCATTGAAGTCCTGAAAAGTCACTTCGAAGATTGTGACATTGAAGTCAATCAGGCCCAAGAAGATGCTGACTTGCTCATTGTTAACACCGCCATTTCCAAGGCCAAGGAGCACGAAAATATCAGGATAATTGGAGAGGACATAGACCTCCTTGTGCTTATGATAGGGCTTGGCCAGCCATGCACCAACTTGATCTTTCTGAAGCCTGGAAGTGGGGGTGCTGCTGATATGCAATATTTGACAGCATCTTTCAAATTCGACCAATCCATATCCAGCCACATCCTTTTCATCCATGCGTTTAGTGGATGTCATACGACATCAGCTATTTCTGGCTAAGGAAAGATGAAGCTGAGCAGCATGGTCACCTTTTCGAAAGAACTGAAGGACATCTCTCGACGGTTCCTCAACCCACTCACCAGCCATGATGAGATTGCTGAGGCTGGTGCGCGTATTTTCGCGGCCATCTACACCGGCGACTTCACCAACGTAACTCTGGACGAACTACACCACTCCACGTTCACACGAGCAGTGAGCAAGGGAAAAGTGGACCTCGCAAGACTGCCACCTACTTATGATGCTGCACGCCACCACTCATGCCGGTGTTTCCATTAAAAACAGACAATGAACCCGGAGAAGTGGGGATGGGTGCACAGTAATCCGGGTCTAGTGCCACTAAAAACCTCCAGAGACGTTGCTCCCTTGTCTCTACTCAAGACAGTGTCATGCGCTTGCAAGATAGCGTATAGTAGAGCCTGCTCTTGTCGTAAGGTTGGTCTGAAGCGCTCTTCCATATGCAAGCATTGCTGTGGTCAACAATGTGACAACACTTTACCACTGGTAGTTGACGAAGATCACTTCATTGGAGCCCGACGAACAACCAGAGCAGGATGTTGAGAGCTTCCTACCACCTCCACAGCTGCCAGTAGAGGAGCCGGGGCCATCTAAACGGCTCAGGAAAAGATGAGGCATACTAGAACTTATGTATTTTTTAAATTACATTCATTTTTGACCGTGGTACTCAATCAACGCAAAATTTAATCCTTTTTAATTTTTTACATCGTAACTTTTTCGCAAGGATGCATTGTTTAGGAGTTATAGGCAAAAACGCAAAAAAAGTCCTAAAATTTCGAGGTTTTTTGGCTGCCAAAAGTTTTCCCGAGGTCGCCCGTATTAGCGTTTTTGTTTTTTACATGTTCGTACTCATATATACAAGTTAAAAAAATAAAAGCTTCTACACCACCTTTTGCAACGTACAATACCTCTACTGACTGGCCTATTATGTATGTAGGTCAACCTTTGTTTATGTCAGACTAATATATTATGCTATTCTTTTTATTTATTAATTAGCTAACATTATTTTTAATATTTTTTTTATATATGTTTTTATATCAGGTGGCAAGTAGACTAGTTTTAGGTCTTTAAAATTATATGTTCCCTTTTGTTTTCTACTTTTTTATTTTATAGTTCCAATATTTAAACGTTTTTTGAAATTCTTGTAATCCCAATAAACTGGTTATTTTCGGTATCCCACCACGCTAGCACATTTTCTCCAAAACACTCCAGAATAGCCGATTTCCTCTCCTCCCAACTTTCCATCAGGAAACTCGCAAAATAGCTCTCTAGCTTTGTCACGAAATCGATAGGGTTTTCTTTTATTAAATTCACGAATCTTGAGATCTTACGCGACGAATTTAACCTCATAATGGGGGATATACATAAACCTTTCTCAAAAAAACTTGAATTATCCCGATGATCAAACTTTTTTTTTCTTCTATTTTTTTACAATTGTTTTCATTTTGTTTATTTCCCCGCCTATGGCTTCAACTCTTTTGTTACTGCTCCTACTAGTTTATCTGTATTTTTTTTTTCGTCTGATAAATACTTGAGCATTTCCACTCTTCCCTGTTCTATGTGCGCGTTACAATTCAGTTTCGTATCTATTATATCTTGACGTACCGTTTTAACAACATCATCAACTTGTATATTGGATTTGTTTACGTCGATACCTTTCCTTAATTCTGTTTCAACGACGATTAAATTATTTCGTTGTTCTTCCAGTTTAGTTTCATAAACCTTTAATTTATTATCGACTGATTCCATAATCTCTTTTTTACTCTTTTCAATTTTAATTTCTATAGCCGATATTTGCTCTTTATTACTTTCTAACGTAATATTAAATTGTGAACATTGTTCTTTGTTGCTTTCAAAATTACTATTAATTTGTGCAAAATTCATTTGCCTACTCGTCATCATTTGGGCCACGATATTTAGATTTTCTTCTCTTTTTTTTTACGCACTGATCAAATTCAACCTTCTTTTTCCGAAATAGGACTCGATAGTTCAGTGGGACTACCTTCCCCAATCATTATCCACTCTACATAGCCCGACTCACGATCATTAGCATTTGCTGATCTCTAAGCCCTGATCCAATCAGACTATTCTCATTTCCGTCCGTGCTTGTCATTAATCCCTGTTCTATTGTCCCAAACATATAACTCTCTCCATGTCCCAGCGCTACCTCACGCACCAACTTACCCTCGTGCTCATCCGCCATTTTCTTTTCACAAAAGGTCTAATTGTAACAAAATTAATACACTATTAAATTTATACACATAAATGCTATTTCCTATAACAAAAAAAAAAAAAAAAATCAAATTAAACTTATTTTAGTGTTTTATACTAGTATTTTTTTTCTTCCTCTTATTCCATCATCCCCCTGCCAAAACGTTGGGCCCCATTGTAACGGTTGTAATAAAGATCGTTGGGCCCCCCACATGGAATCCAGTCACTAGAATCCAATATCATCAGTGTCTCACAAATAAACAGCAAGCAACTTATTTCATTAAAATTTAACAAAGAGAAAAAGCAATAAGACTAAATCTAAAACCTAGTATTTGCTTCAAAATAGTAAAAAATGGGTGAAGATAGACATTAAGGATTAAATTTTGTAATTTTATATAAAATATAAGTTATGGTAGATGTAATTGTATGTTCATATAAAAAAACCAAGTAAAAGAGCAAAAATTAAAGTTTTGTATGTTTTAAATATGAAAATGTTTTTTTATATGGTAATCGCCTTTCGCATTCCTCATCCAGTAAAAAAGAACCTGAAACCCTTTTAGTTGTAATTATAACCTAAACAGGAAATTAATGATTATATAAATTAATAATTGACAATTTATTAATTTGCAATTACATAACAATAAAACTAGCATTACAAATGGCGCCCGAAAACAGGGACGTTTATATCAAATAATTACATAAAATTTCCCTAAATAGAGAAATCTGTCATTACACAAACGGCGTCCGAACTCAGGACTTATTGAATGAGTAAACGGTGAAGACACAATACAGTGAAAATTAAGATTTAAATATTTATAGTATTTTAAACATTTAAAAGTTTATATTTCTAATGTAATTATGAAGGAGAAAATAGTTTGTGTGGACTTGGAAAAGGGGAATGCCGAACAGATAATAATCCCGGTAGACGATATACAGAATCGACGGGAGATTGTCGTTTAATCAATCCCGAGTAATCAATTAGAATCGAGAATTTTTGAAATAACAATAGACGAAGAGGTAAGCCGAGAGAGAGAAACGCCTACTCCGAAAATTATAACAAATGATGGCGAATATGCAAATGAATTTTGCACAAATTAATAGTAATTTTGAAAGCAACAAAGAACAACGTTCACAATTAAATATTACGTTAGAAAGTAATAAAGAGCAAATATCGGCTATAGAAATTAAAATTGAAAAGAGTAAAAAGAGATTATAGAATCAGTCGATAATAAATTAAAGGTTTATGAAACTAAACTGGAAGAACAACGAAATAATTTAATCGTCGTTGAAACAGAATTAAGGAAAGATATCGACGTAAACAAATCCAATATACAACAAGTTGATGATGTTGTTAAAACGGTACGACAAGATATAATAGATACGAAACTGAATTGTAACGCGCACATAGAACAGAGAAGAGTGGAAATGCTCAAGTATTTATCAGACGAAAAAAAAATACAGATAAACTAGTAGGAGCAGTAACAAAAGAGTTAAAGCCATAGGCGGGGAAATAAACCAAATAAAAAAAAAGTTTGATCATCGGGATAATTCAAGTTTTTTTGAGAAAGGTTTTACTAAATATTATTAGCTTTTTCATAAATTTAATAAATAAATAAAAAATGAATTTAATTCCCCACAAGGGATTGGCATATTACTAAATATTAGTTTTTATTGATTAATAGAATTGATATTAAATGATTAAGTTAAAATAAAATATCCCACAAGGAGGATGACATATTGCTAGGTTTTTTGGTTAAATGAACCTTATAATTAAATAAAAATGAATTGAATAATAGTAATATAAAAAAAAAAGGATTTTAATGGACTCTAAAATTTAAAAAAATATAAAGTAATCTATCATATGGTTGAGTGAGGCTCTTGATAATAAACTAAAAAACAAACATATGTCATAAATAACCCTACAAAGCTTGCCATTTACTTTAATAGTACCAATAAAAAAAATCAAAATATCACCCGATATACTAATTCTGAAATTTAAGATTATTAAACATTATGTCCCGAAAAAATTGGTACCAACATCAAAGGCGTAGTCCGTGGAGCCCCATGAGTTTTGGAATTTGAACTTCGCTGAGAGAGATTTGGGGAATTAAAAAGAAATTAAAACATGGTTATGAATTTACAAAAATTGGAAAAATTTATTTATAATTTGCTGATCAGCCATTTAAAAAAAATATAAAGGTTACTCACGTTCATGACGCCATTGAACTAAATTAAAAATAAACATTATTTACATACAAATATTAAACAAAAAATTTACATCCTCCATCAGTTCGCCTCTTTTCAATGTTACTTTACATTCTATTCCACTTTCCACCACTTTTTCAAGAGTTATAACTTTTAAATTAGACACCTCGGAACACAGGTTTGCCCTATACACAGACTGGAGGACAACTGAACAACACCTTCGAAATGGTAGTTTGATATTGTCTTTCCGTCGCTGTTTTGTTTTATTGAACTTGATAATTTTCAACTTTACAAATTTTTGGAAGTATTCTTGCTTCTCTTCTTTTCCTTTCGTCTTCTAAATTATACTTTGAATTTTGTTTACTATTGCTTTGGAATTTTAACCCATAATTTCCGTAAAAATAGTATGTAAATTTTGTGCTATACACTTTCAGATCATTTATACCGCTTTGGATTGGATCCGCGCTTTATGATTCGATGTTTTCTGGAACATGCTTCATTTGTATGTTTTGTAGTAACTGAACACCCCAAGCGGCAAGAATCCAAACTTCGTCTTGGTTATGGCTTCTATATTTATAAATTTTCATTAAACGGCTCTTTTCTTCATATTTTCCGTTTTCAATCTACCTTTTAGCTGTTCTATTTTCTTCCTAGGTGTTTTTTAACTTCTTTTCTATAAACTTAGTTTCCTTTTGAAGTTGGTTGGTTTCAAAAAAATTACTAGAAAGTCAGTCGTCATGGCGACGGTTTATTTACATTACATTTTGCCTTCTTCCACTTTTCAGGACAAAAATTGCGTTTCTGGAACCGCGGTTTTTGTTCAACAGGTCCCTTCTTCATGAGTCTGCTCTTAGTCCTCCTCCATTTGGTCGTCGTGAACCGGCATTTTCGGGTGTCTCTATCACTCACAACAACCTCAAAAAATTCATCTCGCACTAGTCACTTCACTTCATCATCCATGGCATTTACAAAAACTTTATATTGAACAAAAAAAAATTTTCTTACAAACTAATTATAAATTTTATGAGCTCAGTTCTTTACAATTTGGACGAGCAATAGACAAAAATGTGTTTTTAAGTTTTCTATAAAAAATATTTAACATATTATTACCTAAATGCAAACTTTACTGTAATTAATATCTTTTGAACATATGTACCAGAACAAACAAAATTTATATTTAATTATTATATTGCAGTTTCACCACTTAATATCTTTTCTTACTTTCCATCTTTCTTTCTATCTTAATCGCAAAATTAAATTTATATTCTTCTTGAAATCATAAACAAAAAAAATTATAATTGGGTTGCCTTTCGAAATTCAGTTCATCATCCCTCATCTTCATTTTCTAAATATCTCCTCCTATATCTTTGGTTCAAATAGAATTCAACTTCCTATGTCAACTTCTCAAGTTACAAAATTCCCCCCTACAAAGTATAAATATTCCTTATCCCATTATTTCGACGTTACCTAGGCCTTCGCCCATTCCCTAACTTCTCCTATAGCTCAAAAAAAAAAAACTTCAACTTCTTAATCTCAAAAAAAAATCCCTAATAACTTCTTATATCATCGTAGATTATAATTCTCATATACCGTCGCAGAAAATGTGGATCCTCCTTTCCTTGGGTAGGCTATCTCACAAAAAATATAAATATCTAGCTATCTATTCTCTAATAGCTCTAACTTCCAAATAACTTATCCCTATGTATTTAATTATTTTATTATTAATTATATTATATCCCCTTTTATCTCAAACAAACATATCTAGATGAAACTATTTATAAAATTCTTAATTCTTCCCGCGAATAATCATCATCTTTTCATTCTCTACCCTTAAAAAAAAAAAACTAAAAAAATACTTGCCAGCAAATCTACTAATCTTCCACTCCCTACGGTCTTACATATATGTATAGTAAAGATAAACGTACTGATGTAAGAAACTAACTTATGAGTCAATGCCAAAATAATGGAGGTATGTGTTAGAAATGCTGCAAAAATCCGCTTATGGGAAAATGCAAAAATAATGGTGGTAGGTATGTTAGAAATGGCTACACAAATCCGCTTATGGGAAAATGCAAAAATAATAGTGGTATGTATGTTAGAAATGGCTGCACAAATCCACTTATGGGACAATTCAAAAATAATAGTGGTATGTATGTTAGAAAGGCTGCACAAATCCGCTTATGGGAAAATGCATAAATAATAGTGGTAGGTAGTTTAGAAATGGCTGCACAAATCCACTTATGGGACAATGCATAAATAATAGTGGTATATGTAAAAAAAATAGGCTGCACAAATCCGCTTATGGGAAAATGCATAAATAATAATGGTATATGTAAAAAAATAAGCTGCACAAATCCGCTTATGGGAAAATGCATAAATAATAGTGGTAGGTATGTTAGAAATGACTGCACAAATCCACTTATGGGACAATGCAAAATAATAGTGGTAGGTATGTTAGAAATGGCTGCACAACTCCGCTTATGGGAAAATGCAAAAAATAATAGTGGTAGGTTTGTTAAAAATGGCTGCACAAATCCACTTATGGGAAAATGCAAAATTAATAGTGGTAGGTTTGTTAAAAATGGCTGCACAAATCCACTTATGGGAAAATGCAAAATTAATAGTGGTATGTATGTTAGAAAGGCTGCACAAATCCGCTTATGGGAAAATGCATAAATAATAGTGGTATGTGTGTTAATAGGCTGCACAACATAAAAAATGTATATATTGTAACGGTAGTTTTTTTATTTCTTACATTTTTATTCTAATGTCTTTTTTAAAGTCCCTGCTTTCGGGAGCCAATTATGTAACGGTACTTATACTCGCTTACAATTAAAATTATTAATATTTAAATTTACGAATAAAAGTTATATGCAATTATATTACGATATGACCTGGTTATATATTTTTTTTATAAATAAAAAAAACTTTAAAATAAGTTGTTACATTTTTATATATTTAAAATTCATAAAAGACAAATTTTTATGGGTTAGTGACACAAATCTTTTACACACATAGGTATTTTCCTTTTTTTTTTTTTACACAACATTTACTGAACCTGCAGGACGTTTCTCCTTTCGCCTATTGTTCATATTGGTGGAATGATGCTTTCAACATGGTAAGTTCTTGATGGTGGTAGACATTGTGGCCACGTTGGTTTTCTTCTCTCTTCGGATCCTAATTTAGCTCATACTCGTCATGTTTCCATTTTTCGCTGTAGTAGGAGTTGTTCGGGACATTTCCCCTGAGTGCCTTTCTTCCATCTCACACACACTTTATATATATTTTTTTAAAAACTAACTCACTCACATTTTTTTGTTTTACTTTCCGCACTTTTGACCACCTTACTCTGAACAGTTCTCTCATACGACAGACAGTCTGCCTTCTTGGGACTGCCTCCTCCTTCCATCCAGGCATTGATTGGCTACCATTTTTTATGGCCTTATGTTTTATATTTTTAAACAATTAAAATATATATATTTTTTTTAAACAATTTTCTGATACACATATCCAAACTACAATAATACAGTATATTGTTTTATGCGTACCAATCATCAATAAATATAACTAACGTTATTACTTCTATGCAATCTGAATAACCTCCATGCAACCTTACTCTCACTCCAGGAGGCGTGATCTGTTTCGGCAGTGTTTCTCCCTCTCCACAAGAGATGTCCATGTAGGGTCAAACAGACCGCTACATCGTCCCATACATAAAGAGAAAAAAAAATATTTTTACATTCTAATATTTTTTTTTTTTAACTATTACAAGTTGCATCACTTGTCACGTTCCTGATGATTGATTTACATATAGGATCTTATTCCATTTTCTAACCAACAAACCTGTCTGTCTCTACTCAAGATGGCGATATAATCTCTATAGCGTCTCTCCGATTTTTGACTTCCATTACAAGTGTACCCCACTTAATTACTTGGATACAATATAAAAATCGTCATCAGGAACATTCAATTTATCTAACCTCATAGAGTGACGACTTCCTTGCTACAGAAATCACTCCATCTCAAGTGAGTTACAAATATTATATTTCATTATAAGATACACAGAAGAAAATTTATTTTAAACAATATCATGCAATACTAATTACTTTTCCATACATTATGTTTTTTTTTTTTTTTAGATGGACTCGAATTACTGCTTGATTCTATTCTTATCACAAACAACAGCTTTACAGTGAAAATGTCTACATCTGTTGTGTTTATGAAATTCTTTCAGTGTTGATAAGTGTTACAAAAGTGTTTTCTTATTATGATTTGCCTAAATCTTTATGTTATTTTCTCCATCAGAATTGTTTTATATATATTTTTTTTTTTTTATATCATTGGATATTCTTTAAACAAGGTAACTTTACAATAATATTATGAGATTATAAAGAGTGCACATTACTTTAATCATTGTGTTTATGTTTGATTTACTTTATCATACTTATATTACAAACTAGGGATATAATATCTTTTATTTTTACAATATTTACTCTAACTGATTCATAACTTCTATCTCTTAACTTCTCCATGCTCCAGACACATAATGCTGCATTCTAAAATCCATCAGATAATCAATAATTTCCATACGACTTTCGAACAACAATAAATATAAAATTAATTTTAATAATTAACATCCCCGGTAATTTAAAAAAAAAAAAATACCGTCTTGATCTCTATTGGATCTATGCCTATTTCATATAAAAAATACATTCATAATCAAATTCCTACTGACCTATAGGCTAAACCTATAATTTCTTAAGATTCATTCATTATTCCTTCATTTCAATTAAAATTACAACTCACTCCACTTCAAATCTATTCTTATTTCTTAATGTCCTATAATAATCAAACTTATTTGAGCGCATATTCATAATATTATTTTATTTTATATTGCCTATTTATTATTTAAATTTCGGTTATAGATATTACACAGATTGTCTCTCCTTACTAACTACTAATAAAATATTTTTTTTTATTTTATCAATGCTTTCAGGATATATTTTTCAAAATATTCATGCGCAAAAATTTTTTTTTATTTTTACACAGAGTTACATACAAGGTTATGATTGAAATTTTATGACGTTAGTATTTTATTCATCCATGTGGATGTTCTAATTTCATCACATATTATTATGAGACTACTAGCGATTATCGCTCTCAAAAACCATTTATGGGTGAATTTTACTCGCCTACTGTGATTAAAACTTGTTTGCTACCACATTTCCTGTAGAAATTTGATCTCTTTTGTTTATTTAAATTTTGATTTCTACAGTAGTTTGCCGAAAATTGCCCTAAAAAAATATTATCAATAATTTAAGACGTGCAATTTTTAAGAAAGTACACGTATACAAAAAAAAAATTCAATTAAACAAACTTTACACTTGGATTCACAAAGAGATACCAATTTTTAATAATTTTTAAATAATATTAATTTCTAATCCAAAGGTTTTTTAAATGATACTACTGGGACAACAGGGAAGATGAATAGAATAGAATTTGAAGAGGACAAATAATTGGGTTATTATCTATATATACATATTTAAATTAAAAAAAAACTTATTTGAACAAACAAAACAAAAATTTACAATGGCACAAAAACATTAAATTAATACTTAAAAAACTATTTCTTTTTTTATTTGGGCATATTGAAAAATATATATTATTAATTGTACCTTCTCGACGCCTCTACCACAAAAACCAGACCCCGTCAACTCTTCACACTTTAATTCCACCCCAGTCAACTTTCATCTAATTGTTCAACTTCATTTTTATTTAAAACATATCAAACCACATGCACCGTTTTAGAGCTAGCTCACGACTCCATTACATTTAACACTATTTCACAGCTGTTTTTTATATGTTTTCTTGTTTTGTTTCTCAAACACCTTGATATATATCTAATATATATATGATATTAGATTATAATAAAAAAATTACCTCTTTTCATTAAAATATTCATTAAAAAAATGTTCCGTAGTGTACATCACATTTGCCTTTTCCTTCTTTTTAAAAAAAAATGTTTGTTCACAATTTTTTTTTTTTTTTTTTTTTTTATATAAGTTCTTTCAGATTTAATTTCTTCCAATACACAGGTTGATTTAGCTTCTTCCTCGAATCCACATGATAAGCTTCCTCCTTCAATACACAGATGGATTAACGTCTTCCTCGAATACACAGGTAGATTAGCTTCCTCCTCAAACGCACATGTTGGCTGGCTCCTTGGTGTCTTCAACTCATTGCTCAACGATGTATCGAAGTCTCTCTCTCACATACACTCACTGATTTATTTTTTATTTTTTTATATGCCCAATTCGACGCTCTTTTTATACATATATGCCCATTTTTTATATTTTTATAACTATTTACAATTATTAAACTTATATATATACGTACCTAATTTCTAATAAACAAAAACAAATATTAATCTAAAAATTTACAATTAATCCTTAACCTAAAGAAAATGTTAACTTAAATTTATAAAAATTGGAACTAATTGAACATAAAAAAAATAACATAATACTAAATTTTTACATATTTACAGGATCAGTCATAGTCATGAAATCAAGTTTGGAAATAATCAAGTTGGATGCAGATTTAAGAAATTGCCAATTATTTTACTTTCCGCCTTTATCATCAATATACAATTGTATGTATTCAAAATAATTATACAAAAAGATTGTATATAAAAAAATTTACTTGAAATAAAAATTAAATAAATCCTTTTTTATTTACTTCATCACACTTCCAAAATATTACTTAACAATCAAAATTAGGCCTCACGCCGGGTAATAAGGAATACAAATTTAATTTATTTAATATATATAGTACTTGTCTTTTGAGGTATTAAATTCTTTGAGACGTCCTTCATACTTCCTAACTAAAAAAAATGTATCTCACATATATTTCATTTCAATTTACTTCCCTAACTAATTACACCCTAAGAATACTTTCGTCGATGTAGCAAAAATACGGTTCCTCCTATCTCAGGTAGGCAACCAACACTACAATATAAATCTCCATTATATCGCTAGTTCTTTCTAGTCGACATACAAAAATCATCTTCCATGCAGAAAAAAAATATATATCTCCAATATATCGCTAGTTCTTTCTAGTCGACACACAAAAAAAATCATCTCCCACAGATCAAAAAAATATATATTTCTAATTAATCACTATCTCTTACTAGGATTAAAAATAATATCTCCCAAAACAAATCTATATAATCCCGACGTCTAAAAGAATGTCATCAGCAATTAATTCAAAACTTCTCTAATTAATATTACCCTTTGTTTGTTCCTATTCCTAAAGTTATATAATTTGCTCCTACAACTCTTCTCATCTACTCTCTCTATTAAACAAATTTACGTAGAAAAACATGTTACTCAGAATAATAAATGAAATTGTCTAAATAATAGAATTTATAATAACAAAAATTTACTAACCTATGCATACATACAATTTATATAATATATTATCCTTTCAAGGCTTCTATACATTTTCGTTCGTCTTTCTAATTTATAATATTATTATGATTTAGTCACGTCCGTTATCCTAGCTGAACAGTTCCGAAACAGAAAATCTGTCCCCTTGACTCGGCCTCAGGAAGTTCGTCATGTCTCCAAAGAGATCTAGGCATCTCTCAGCCTGCTGATTTTATCCTTCTAACATTTGTAATAAAAAATATAATAAAAAAAATCGATCTTCTTCCATATTATGTTCGTTCAAAATCAGTCAGTTATATGTATATGTTTTAATTTTCAATAATCATTATTAATAAGTAACTTCTAAATAAAAAACTTTCACATATTAAATTTGGGTGACTAATCCTTAAATATAATTCTCAGATAATTTTATACTGATCCTAACTTATAATCTAATCCTAAAAAAAAATATAATTCCTAATTACTTTAAACACAGAACTATACCAAAATTCATTCATACTCTTCATGTACCAAAATTCTCTCATTCAAAAAATAAATTTATCATCCATACTATTATATTAGTCCATGGTCACTTCGTCATATTTTAAATTAATCCTAATTCTGTCATGTTAGTCTGTCAGTCATTTCCTCAAACTCATCCGAGTTGCAAAAAAAATAGGTTCACTATAAAAAGTGGCTAATGCAATTATATTGCAAAGCCCAAATTTAATTTTATCTTTTTCCGGATGCCCCGGCGAATTATGTCTTTAAAAATCCCCTCCCCCTTCTCTAAATATTCATTCAGTGTTAATTTTCTCCTTAATACCTGTTTAAATTCTCTTACTCCTTTTTTAAAATTGTTCTTATAACTTTTATTAGCCTCCTTTCTATTTCCAGTTTGTCTGTAAGTTTTAACTATATTTTCTTTAAAATTAAAATTTGTCTTTCGTTTGTTGTCCTCAGTCTGTTCGTTTGTTTTGTCTAATAACATCAAAATGTTCCTTTCACTCTGTCCATCCACATCAACATTCATCCTATTTTCTTGAATTTCACTTAATACTAATTTTTCTACATTTTGACTCTCTTCCTCCACCTCTTTCTCTAAAATTTGGGTCTGTTCCTCCCCACTGTTATTCTCTGTTCCTTCTACCTCATCAACTTGTGACTGACTGTCAATAATAAGAACCTCTTTTTCTACTTCAGAATTCCCTTCATCCAACTTGTTAATTTTTTGAATAAAGTGCTTTTCTAAGTTTTCTCCTGCTTTATTTATCCTACTTTCAACTCTTTCATTTTCTATTTGAATTTTCTCTAATTGGTTCATCAAATTGTCCACCTTTTTATCTAATCTCGCTTCCAAATCTTTAATGTCACCCCTTAAGTTTGTCTCTAATTTTCCTAATTTGTCCCCCATTTCCCTTTTTAAATTTGTCTCTAAATTTCCTAATTTATTACTTTGCTCTTCCATTTTTTGATTTATATCCCCCATTTCCCTTTTTAAATTTGTCTCTAAATTTCCTAATTTATTACTTTGCTCTTCCATTTTTTGATTTATATCCCCCATTTCCCCAGTTAACTTTGTTAACACAACACGGAGCCATTCCATATCAGGAGCAGCAATGCCCTCTTTTTCTTTATCTTTATTTACCCCTTCCCCTTGCGACTCCTCACCTGTAACCTGCATGGACTCCATTGCGGCTGGAGTCTCCCTTTCTCTATCTTCCGATAACTCCATATCGGATCTTTCCTCCGAACTTGACCCTTCCTCTCTACTTTCCTCCTCTAATCTTCTCGCTAGTCCTCAGGTAATTGGCATTTTCTTACTTTACTAAATATATAATTACTAAACAAAAACAATGTTATATAAAATAGTAACCTTCTTTTGAAGTTGGCAAAAAAAAATATTATTTCTCAAAATTAAATGTAACCCTTATTTGTCTCTATTATATCCTTTTTATCTTTTTCAACCTATTTCCCTACTTTAATTAATATAAAAAAATTCTCCCATCAAGGTTTTGCCAAAATATGATGGGGCTTTGTGGCGAAAATCGTCCACACAAGGGATATGCCAAAAATGTGATAAAAGCTTGTTTGCTACCACATTTCCTGTAGAAATTTGATCTCTTTTGTTTATTTAAATTTTGATTTCTACAGTAGTTTGCCGAAAATTGCCCTAAAAAAATATTATCAATAATTTAAGACGTGCAATTTTTAAGAAAGTACACGTATACAAAAAAAAAATTCAATTAAACAAACTTTACACTTGGATTCACAAAGAGATACCAATTTTTAATAATTTTTAAATAATATTAATTTCTAATCCAAAGGTTTTTTAAATGATACTACTGGGACAACAGGGAAGATGAATAGAATAGAATTTGAAGAGGACAAATAATTTGGTTATTATCTATATTTACATATTTAAAGTTAAAAAAAACTTATTTGAACAAACAAAACAAAAATTTACAATGGCACAAAAACATTAAATTAATACTTAAAAAACTATTTCTTTTTTTATTTGGGCATATTGAAAAATATATATTATTAATTGTACCTTCTCGACGCCTCTACCACAAAAACCAGACCCCGTCAACTCTTCACACTTTAATTCCACCCCAGTCAACTTTCATCTAATTGTTTAACTTCATTTTTATTTAAAACATATCAAACCACATGCACCGTTTTAGAGCTAGCTCACGACTCCATTACATTTAACACTATTTCACAGCTGTTTTTTATATGTTTTCTTGTTTTGTTTCTCAAACACCTTGATATATATCTAATATATATATGATATTAGATTATAATAAAAAAATTACCTCTTTTCATTAAAATATTCATTAAAAAAATGTTCCGTAGTGTACATCACACTACATAAGGTCGCAATTTTCCTTAGATCCACATTGTCCAAATTGCTGATGGCTACGTTTTAAAACACAACAACAAACCCTTTAAACTAATGATATCTATAATAAATAATATCAAACAATTTACAACCCTTAACGCATGCAAGATATCAATAAATAGTTCACATCGAGACTAACCCTTATATAAAATTTCCCATAAAAAGAACAACAACCACCATAAATATAATACTACAATAAATAATTATGTTTTTTACTTTTAAAAACATTCTAAAATACATAAATTTTCTGTTCAGAAAGTCAAATTAACCAAACATTATTTAAATATAATTATTTTTTTTTATTTATTTTTTTTATAGTCATGGTACAACCACCCTAAATATTGCTAATTATTATATTTCTTATAATCATTCCTGCATCTACTCTCGTAACATTCCACAATACCATTACAATAAAAATTCAATAATAATACTACATGCAATCAATATTTACATTTATGAGTTGTTTACAAACCTTAGTGATAGTAATTATTATCACATAATACTTTAAACAGCTGTCCTATAACTTATCTATTATCAGTTCTACACTTAGACATACATTTGTTGACATCTCAATTCTTTTACGCTCCATATTAATTTCTAACTTTTAACTTTAGTTTTATTTATTTATTAAACAAAGCTCAAATACCGAGTGACCACTTCTTTGTTTACATTTATATTGGTTTATCTTTATCAACTCAAATTTTACACGCTAACTATTCTTGACAGACAAAATTGTGATATCAAATACCTCAGGTACATATTTTTTTTAAAAATTAATTCAATCATTTTGATTCTTTTGACATAATGTCAATGACACTTATACAGTTTCCTTCGTTTAATATCTTATTTATTTATTTTTTTATTTACTTTCAATTATTCATTAAAGTTCCATTTACAATATAATCCAAGACAAGCAATTTTCAAATACAAAATTTCCATCGGTTAAACATTTATTTTCTTTCTTTTATATTTATAATTGAGTTTACGGTTATCAATTCTGTGATATTTATGACTATTGTTTATAATTGTTATCTTGCTATATTTTTGTTCCTGTCTTTGACTAAGATACCATATTTTCGAATTCTTAAAGTTATTTTTATTATTATTCTTTCTGAAATTTAGTTTCTTACGATATTATTATTTTTATAATTGTTACTTTTGTTGCGTTCATTTACATATTTATTTAAATTTATTTCTTGATATCCAATTTTTTTAGGACTCTTACTTTTATTTATTTTATGTTTTCTTAAGTTAGGAATTTTTTTATTATATAATTTTCTTATTATATAATTTTCTTATTTCTCTATAATTATTATTATGTTTTTTTATAACAATACCATTTATTCTTATTATGTTTTTAATAAATTTAAATTTGTCTAGTTTCTTATTTATTTTCATTTTATTATTGGTCTTTCTAGATTCTCTCCTCTTTCTCTCTAATTTCTTTTTAGTAACAGTTAACTCATTTTTCTGAGTATCATCTACGATTAATTTATTTTCAGAATTATTCTTACTACCTTCAAAGTCCGTTTTACTCTCCACTATAATCTCGTCCGTGTTATTATTTTGTTTGTCAGTTTCACTAATATTTTTATTATCGTTCGTACTACTTTTTATCATTTGATCCATTTTATTAGTTATCTTTTCTATTTCTACTATCCGTTTATTACCAAATTCCACGATATTTTTATTCATTTTGTCAATTTCGTTATTAGTTGATTGTATTTCATTTTTTAATTCAGAAGTACTCTTATCATACGTTTTTTTTAATTCAGCAAAATTATTTTCATTTTGTTTTTTTAATACAGAAAACATATTTTCATTTTGGTCTATTAATTTTTGGAGCATACTAATTATTTGATTTTTATTTCTATCTTTAATCATTTGATCAACTACCTCATTTACTTTTTTAATAGCAGCTAATTTTTTATGATAATATTCTTGCATCTGATTATTTATCTGGGCGCTTTCACTATTCATTTTTATTTTATTTTCGAATTCATTTTTCCTTGACTCTACATAATTTTTTACTTCCACAATACTCATTCCATTTTTTTCTATTAGTTGCTGTACCGAATTACTTATATCATTATTATTTAAACACTTTGTGCCACCATCTTTGATTTGGGTTGCGACTCCTGAACCATTGTTAAAGTCGGCCATTTTTGATGCTAACTTTTACACAGAATTGAAATTAATTAAAATTTATAATTTAAACATAAATACTTCTTTTACATATAAGATTATCTTTCGGGCGCCAGTAAAAGTTTTCAGTCCCTTGTTCGTTGCGACAATTATGTAACGGTAGTTTTTTTTATATCTTACATTTTTATTCTAATTTCTTTTTTAAAGTCCCTGCTTTCGGGAGCCAATTATGTAACGGTACTTATACTCGCTTACATTTAAAATTATTAATATTTAAGTTTACGAATAAAAGTTATATGTAATTATATTACGATATGACCTGGTTATATATTTTTTTTTATAAATAAAAAAAACTTTAAAATAAGTTGTTTCATTTTTATATATTTAAAATTCATAAAAGACATATTTTTATGGGTTAGTGACACAAATCTTTTACACACATAGATATTTTCCTTTTTTTTTTTTTTTACACAACATTTACTGAACCTGCAGGACGTTTCTCCTTTCGCCTATTGTTCATATTAAAAGTAAGCTGCACAAATCCGCTTATGGGAAAATGCAAAATAATAGTGGTAGGTAAGTTAGAAATGGCTGCACAAATCCACTTATGGGACAATGCAAAAATAATAGTGGTATGTATGTTAGAAAGGCTGCACAAATCCGCTTATGGGAAAATGCATAAATAATAGTGGTAGGTATGTTAGAAATGGCTGCACATCCACTTATGGGACAATGCAAAAATAATAGTGGTATATGTAAAAAAAATAGGCTGCACAAATCCGCTTATGGGAAAATGCATAAATAATAGTGGTAGGTATGTTAGAAATGACTGCACAAATCCACTTATGGGACAATGCAAAATAATAGTGGTAGGTATGTTAGAAATGGCTGCACAACTCCGCTTATGGGAAAATGCAAAAAATAATAGTGGTAGGTTTGTTAGAAATGGCTGCACAAATCCACTTATGGGAAAATGCAAAATTAATAGTGGTATGTATGTTAGAAAGGCTGCACAAATCCGCTTATGGGAAAATGCATAAATAATAGTGGTATGTGTGTTAATAGGCTGCACAACATAAAAAATGTATATATTGTAACGGTATAAAAAAAACTTTAAAATAAGTTGTTACATTTTTATATATTTAAAATTCATAAAAGACAAATTTTTATCGGTTAGTGACACAAATCTTTTACACACATAGATATTTTCCTTTTTTTTTTTTTTACACAACAAATACTGAACCTGCAGGACGTTTCTCCTTTCGCCTATTGTTCATATTGGTGGAATGATGCTTTCAACATGGTAAGTTCTTGATGGTGGTAGACATTGTGGCCACGTTGGTTTTCTTCTCTCTTCGGATCCTAATTTAGCTCATACTCGTCATGTTTCCATTTTTCGCTGTAGTAGGAGTTGTTCGGGACATTTCCCCTGAGTGCCTTTCTTCCATCTCACACACACTTTATATATATTTTTTTAAAAACTAACTCACTCACATTTTTTTGTTTTACTTTCCGCACTTTTGACCACCTTACTCTGAACAGTTCTCTCATACGACAGACAGTCTGCCTTCTTGGGACTGCCTCCTCCTTCCATCCCGGCATTTGATTGGCTACCATTTTTTATGGCCTTATGTTTTATATTTTTAAACAATTAAAATATATATATTTTTTTTAAACAATTTTCTGATACACATATCCAAACTACAATAATACAGTATATTGTTTTATGCGTACCAATCATCAATAAATATAACTAACGTTATTACTTCTATGCAATCTGAATAACCTCCATGCAACCTTACTCTCACTCCAGGAGGCGTGTTTCTCCCTCTCCACAAGAGATGTCCATGTAGGGTCAAACAGACCGCTACATCTTCTTTCATACCAGCATACATTCCTCTAATCCTAAATTAACATATCTACACTATATACAAATAAAATCATTAAAAAATGCAAAATAATACAAAATCCCCTCCTGTGTATTGTGTAAGTTGACTAATGTAAAATGATTTCGTTTCTTAATGTTGTTTTGTACGTACGGTGTAACATAAATGTATCAAATAAATCATAAATCCCCGAAATAATGTATGTTTTATGTGTATTAGCTTTGTCTAAATGTTTCTGAGATGGCTAGGTTCGATTCCCTTAGGATCAGCTAAAAATCCTTCTCTGGCCCCTAGGCTGGGCAAAGTGCAGACGCCAAAAACTGCAAGAGACCAAATTGTCTCCGCCTGCTTATGGGCAGGGGATCAATTTGTCTCCGCCTGCTTATTGAAAACTACAACAAAACTAATCTACTTCATTTATTCTTCATACATTCTCGATTTACTACTAATAATCTAAAAAAAATCTATATATAAAAAAAAATCTCATCTGTATCGCCAAGGGATCCTTTAGATTGATCCGGCTTGAAATTCCTAAACTGGGTTGTCTACTTCTTGCCTCAGTTCGATCTAACTATCGACCCGGCTTGATCGATTCAAACGAATGAACGAACTAACGTTCATCACAACAACAATATAATTCTACATCAATAAGCAAACAAAATATAGTATTTCCTAAACCTATATTAACCTATTATAATTTCAAATGACAACAATGGTATGTACATCTCACAATTCATTCATTCCTTTATATCAATTCATTTATTCTAAATTTCATTCATCCATAGTTTCTGTCAGTTTTCTGTCTAAAGTTTTGGTTTGTCTGTCTGTCAGTCTATAACTCATTCGAGTTTCAAAAATTGGTTATTCTTATAAGTTCGGCTGATAAAATATCATTGGAGAGCCTTAGATTAACTTCCTATTTTTTTTAATTCCTCGCCGAATAATGTCTTCAAATATCTTCCCCCCCTCACTAAATAAAATTTTACGTAGTCTGTCTGTCAGTATATTGTCGTTTTGTATATTTTCCTTAATTTCATGAATTTTCAGTTCAATTAGTCTGTATTCTGCCGTAAAAATGTTTTCGAATCTGTCAGTTGTCCTATCTAATATTTCTGTCAAGTCCACTCTCCATCCATACAGCAAAACATCAACATACTCACACTTTCTTACTTCTACATTCATTCGCACTAAATAATAATTCATTGTAATTTCTCCCTTGGAAAGAAATTTTTAACTGTCTTTTAATCTGTCCTTTCACTTTCTAAATTTTTTCTATAATTAATCTCCGAAACTATCTTAACTTCCTTCATCTCTAAATCTAAGTCTCTTATTACATTTTCTTCCTCTGCTGAAATTTCTAAGCTAACTTCTTTTGCCTCTACTACTTGTGACTTTCGAAATGGTTCCTCTTACACCTTTATTTTCAATATTTTCAACTTTATTCGGTACTCTTAAATCTGTCTCTGGATTTTGATACATACTCCTTATAATCCTACTTATATCTCATCATAAGTTCCATGAATTGGTCCATTTTATCTGGTTTCTCCTCTACTTTCTCTTTCGTCTCCACCTATGTCTCTTTACTAACAATAACCATCCCTTGTACCTCCTCACTGGTACCCTCTGTGGTCCCCATGGCAACGGGTGTTTCCCTGCTTGTGTCTTCCGAGACCTCCAAATCGGATCTTTCGTCAGAACTCGATTCCTCCCTATTCTCTTCCTCTAGTCTTTTTGCTTCTCCTCTCGTTAGCGGCATTATTAATAATCAAATATAACTCAAAAAAAATAGGTTCAATATTATTCTTTATATGTAATAAAAATTCATATAATATATTCCCCACTCTCCCAACGAAACTCAAATCTCCTCATGGCCCCTTATTTCTTGATTTTAACTCAGATGCAACCTCAGGCATATTTAATCTTTACTAACAAAAAAAAATTTTCGATGATTCTAGACGGGTTGTTTATCAATTTACAATAATAATTAAAAGAAAAATACTAATAAAAAATCAAGAAATTAATCCGAGAAGATGCCATATTACTAAATATTATTAGCTTTTTCATAAATTTAATAAATAAATAAAAAATGAATTTAATTCCCCACAAGGGATTGGCATATTACTAAATATTAGCTTTTATTGATTAATAGAATTGATATTAAATGATTAAGTTAAAATAAAATATCCCACAAGGAGGATGTCATATTGCTAGGTTTTTTGGTTAAATGAACCTTATAATTAAATAAAAATGAATTGAATAATAGTAATATAAAAAAAAAATGGATTTTAATGGACTCTAAAATTTAAAAAAATATAAAGTAATCTATCATATGGTTGAGTGAGGCTCTTGATAATAAACTAAAAAACAAACATATGTCATAAATAACCCTACAAAGCTTGATTTGTCTTTTATTAGAAATTTAAATAATTTAATAGTAAAAAATTGTTAAAAATGGTTGTTTGCTTTGCACCACAATGTAGTCATGATAATGATATTCATTATTGCAGTTTTTTTCTTACCTTACAAGTTGTACTTATCTACTTGTAAGGTAAGGAAAACACATTGTTTGATTGAATTATTCAACTCAAAAAAGATTTGCTACCATACAATTTCATAATTTTACTTACAACCGAGATAAATATCATGTGGAGCATTTTATTATTTATATAGTAAATACCTAATATTATGGATATAATCCATAATTTGTGAATTGATACCTACCTAGGTATGTAAATAGATAAAAATAACATTCTACGAACGAATTAGAGTAGGGTATGTAGGTATTACAAGTGAATTTGTATGTACCTACATTAACACTGTAGTGTTGTTATTCATAATATACATTTTTAATTACAGACGTGCTGATAAGACACCCACAAATAACAATTTTATACTAAAAATTATAGAGAAAATGAATGCGGGAGACTTGATTTTAGCCGATAAGGGATTCCCTATAGCTGATTTCTCCCCAGTGGGGTGTTCATAAATATCCCTCCCTTTCTAACAACACCCCAATTTACCCCTAGTCAGGTTTATAAAACAAAGATGATTGCTCATGCCAGAATTCATGTGGAACGTGCTATTAAAAGAATTAAAGAGTACGATATTTTAGATTTAATACCGTCAAGCCTATTCCCTTATTCCAATAAAATTTGGCAAATTTGTTGTTATCTGACAAATTTTCAATATCCTTTGATTAAGGAAGTCGAAGAGTTTTATTGCCCAAGTGTAGAAGACTAGTTTGAATAGATGAACTATATTAATAGGTATCTACAATAAAACATGTCAACGTCAAGCTAGGTATATAAAAAAAACTAGTATAATAATTATAGTAGTGAAGGAAACGTTTTATTTATATTATTTAGGTAGGTAGGTACTTATTTTCTAACTATTTATATATGTACAATATATTACAAATTCAATGTTTAGCTGTTTAACTATTTTGTAAAATATAATTTATTGAGTGGTTTTTTATAAAACTGTTCTAAAATAGTGAAGTTTTTTTCCCATTCCACTTCCCTTTCTACGGGATGAACAATTAGGTCTTTTAATGTCTATCTTCTTCACATGGTTGGAGTTGCAACTATTTTCTCCTTTCTGTAGGATCTTCAACTCCTTAAAAAACTCCATAATTTTGAAGTTTGTTATAAATGAACTCATATTATTTAAAAAATAATTAAATAAATAAAAATGAAAAAGAAAAAAAGATTAATAAACACACCACTTGGTAAACACAAGGAAAGTAAAGTAACCTTCAGATACAGAGAGACTTTTGTCAGGTTATCCTTACGTCATACTGACGAGGTCTATAGACTGCGTCAGTCGTCACGTCATGATTACCTTCCGTAAAGGTTGTCGTATCTGAAGGTTATTTTGCCTTTGTTATTTTGTGTTTTGATTTGTCTTTTATTAGAAACTTAAATAATTTAATAGTAAAAAATATTAAAAAAATTGTTAAAAATGGTTATTTGCTTTGCACCACAATGTAGCCATGATAATGATGTTCATTATTGCAGTTTTTTTGGTTTTCCAAAAGAAAAAAAGCTATTAAATAGATGGTATTCATCTATTTAATAGCTTTTTTTCTTACCTTACAAATTGTATCAACTTGTAAGGTAAGGAAAACACATTGTTTAAATGAATTATTCAACTCAAAAAAGATTTGCTACCATACAATTTCATAATTTTACTTAATACCGAGATAAATATCATGTGGAGCATTTTATTATTTATATAGTAAATACCTAATAATATTATGGATATAATCCATAATTTGTGAATTGATACCTACCTAGGTATGTAAATAGATAAAAATAACATTCTACGAACGAATTAGAGTAGGGTATGTAGGTATGACAAGTGAATTTGTATGTACCTACATTAACACTGTAGTGTTGTTATTCATAATATACATTTTTAATTACAGACGTGCTGATAAGAACCCACAAATAACAATTTTATATTAAAAATTATAGAGAAAATGAATGCGGGAGACTTGATTTTAGCCGATAAGGGATTCCCTATAGCTGATTTCTCCCCAGTGGGGTGTTCATAAATATCCCTCCCTTTCTAACAACACCCCAATTTACCCCTAGTCAGGTTTATAAAACAAAGATGATTGCTCATGCCAGAATTCATGTGGAACGTGCTATTAAAAGAATTAAAGAGTACGATATTTTAGATTTAATACCGTCAAGCCTATTCCCTTATTCCAATAAAATTTGGCAAATTTGTTGTTATCTGACAAATTTTCAATATCCTTTGATTAAGGAAGTCGAAGAGTTTTATTGCCCAAGTGTAGAAGACTAGTTTGAATAGATGAACTATATTAATAGGTACCTACAATAAAACATGTCAACGTCAAGCTAGGTATATAAAAAAAACTAGTATAATAATTATAGTAGTGAAGGAAACGTTTTATTTATATTATTTAGGTAGGTAGGTACTTATTTTCTAACTATTTATATATCTATATTAATAAAGCTGAAACGGGGTTTGTTTGTTTGTTTGTTTGTATGTATGTATGTATGTATGTATGTATGTGTGTTCCAGCATCACGCCCAAACGGCTGGACGGATTTTTATGAAACTACCCATGTAGCATCCTTTTGAGCCCGATTGAATAATAGGCTATGTGGCGTCCCAAAATTTTGATCGGGAGGGGGGGTTGTAAGGGGGCCTAAGTATAAAAATAGTGCTAACTCATTAACTAATGGGCGAATTGTCATGAAATTTCACAGGTAGTCTTTTTAAAAACCAAACAGGAAAAAAAGGTGTGTGGCGTCCCAAAGTTTTGATGGGGAGGGGGGGTTGTAAGGGGGGCCTAAGTATATAAATAGTGCTAACACATTAACTAATGGTCGAATTGTCATGAAATTTCACACGTAGTATTCCTGGAGGCCAAATAGAAAAATAGGCGGTGTGACGGCTCAAAATTGTTTACGGGAGGGGGGGTTGTGGCGGGGGGCCTAAGTATAAATATAGTGCTAGCTCATTAACGGTTGGTCGTATTGTCATGGAATTTCACATGTAGTATTCTTAAAAGCCAAATAGGAAAAAAAGGTGTGTGGCGTCCCAAAGTTTTGAACGGGAGGGGGGGTTGTGGGGGGGCCTAAGTATAAATATAGAACTAACTCATTAACTAATGGGCGAATCATCATGAAATTTCACGTAGTATTTTTAAAAGCCAAATAGGAAAAAAAGGTGTGTGACGTCCCAAAGTTTTGAACGGGAGGGGGGGTTGTGGGGGGGCTTAGTATAAATATAGTGTGATGTACACTACGGAACATTTTTTTAATGAATATTTTAATGAAAAGAGGTAATTTTTTTTATTATAATATAATATATATCAAGGTGTTTAAGAAAACAAAACAAGAAAACATATAAAAAACAGCTGTAAAATAGTGTAAAGTGGAATGGAGTCGTGAGCTAGCTCTTAAACGGTGCAATGTGGTTTGATATGTTTTAAATAAAAATGAAGTTGAACAATTAGATGAAAGTTGACTGGGGTGGAATTAAAGTGTGAAGAGTTGACGGGGTCTGGTTTTTGTGGTAGAGGCGTCGAGAAGGTACAATTAATAATATATATTTTTCAATATGCCCAAATAAAAAAAAAAATAAATAGTTTTTTAAGTATTAATTTAATGTTTTTGTGCCATTGTAAATTTTTGTTTTGTTTGTTCAAATGTTAAGTTTTTTTTAAATTTAAATATGTAAATATAGATAATAACCCAAATATTTGTCCTCTTCAAATTCTATCCTATTCATCTTCCCTGTTGTCCCAGTAGTATCATTTAAAAAACCTTTGGATTAGAAATTAATATTATTTAAAATTATTTAAAAATTGGTATCTCTTTGTGAATCCAAGTGTAAAGTTTGTTTAATTGAATTTTTTTTCGTTGTATACGTGTACTTTCTTAAAAATTGCACGTCTTAAATTATTGATAATATTTTTTTTAGGGCAATTTTCGACAAACTACTGTAGAAATCAAAATTTAAATAAACAAAAGAGATCAAATTTCTACAGGAAATGTTGTAGCAAACAAGCTATTTTATCACAATAGAGCTAGCTCATTAACGGTTGATCGAATTGTCACAAAGTTTCACATGTAGTATTCCTGAAGACCAAATAAAAAAATAGGCGGTGTAACGGCTCAAAATTTTGTACGGGAGGGGGGGTAGTGGCGGGGGGACCTAAGTATAAATATGGTGCTAGCTCAATAACGGTTGGTCGTATTGTCATGGAATTTCACATGTAGTATTCTTAAAAGCCAAATAGAAATATAGGGTGTATATGTCACAAAATTTTGAACGGGAGGGTGGGTTGATGGGGGCCTAAGTATAAGTATAGTGATAAGTCATTAACGGATGATCGGATTGTCACGAAATTTCACATGTAGTATTCCTGGAGGCCAAATAGAAAAATAGGCGGTGTGACGGCTCAAAATTGTTTACGGGAGGGGGGGTTGTGGCGGGGGGGCCTAAGTATAAATATAGTGCTAGCTCATTAACGGTTGGTCGTATTGTCATGGAATTTCACATGTAGTATTCTTAAAAGCCAAATAGAAATATAGAGTGTATATGTCACAAAATTTTGAACGGGAGGGTGGGTTGATGGGGGCCTAAGTATAAGTATAGTGATAAGTCATTAACGGATGATCGGATTGTCACGAAATTTCACATGAAGTATTCATAAAGGCCAAATAGAAAAATAGGGTGTGTGACGTCAAAAAATTGTGAACGGGAGGGGGGTTATGGGGGTAGGCCTAAATTTGAAGATAGTGATAGGTCATTAACGGATGATCGGATTGTCACGAAATTTCACATGTAGTATTCTTGATGGTCAAATAAAAAAATACACTATGTGACATTTTAAAAATTTGGGAGGGGGGGCTAAGCATAAAAATAATGCTGAATCATTGAAGGGTAATCGGATTGTCATGAATTTCACATGTAGTAGTAGTAACTATGTATTCGCTGTGGGGTTCACTGTTGCAAGACATTTACTAGCTGTGATGCCCAGCGTTCCTAATATCGTACTAGCTGTGGGGTCCGCTGTTGCAAGGCACTTACTAACTGTAGTGCTCAGCCCCAGCGTTCCTAACTATGTACTGGCTGTGGGGTTCGCTGTTGCAAGGCACCTACAAGACATTTACTAGCTGTGATGCCCAGCGTTCCTAATTACGTACTAGCTGTGGGGTCTGCTGTTGCAAGGCGCTAGCAGTGTGGCCCAGCGTATTTAACTACGTAGGTACTAGCTGTGGGGTCCGCCGTTGCAAAACTCATACTAGCTATGATGCCCTGTGGTTCTAACTACATACTATCTGTAGGGTCCGCAGTTGCAAGGCACCTACTACCTGTAGGGCCCAGCGTTCCTAAAAACGTACTAGCTGTGGGGTCCGTCGTTGCAAAAGCATACTAGCTGTGATGCCCAGTGGTTCTAACTACGTACTAGCTGTGGGGTCCGCTGTTGCAAGGCACTTACTAGCTGTGATGCCCAGCGTTCCTAACTTCGTACTAGCTGTGGGGTCCGCTCTTGCGAGGCACATACTAGCTGCGGTGACCAGCGTTCTAACTACGTACTAGCTGTGGGATCCGCCGTTGCAAGGCATATACTACCTCTGGTGCCCAGCGTTCCTAACTACGTACTAGCTGTGGTGCCCAGCGTTGCAAGGCATATATTAGCTGTGGTCACAAACGTTCTTAAGTTCGCACTGGCTAGGACGTCCAGCGAAGCTAAGTATTCACTAGCTGTGGTTTCCGCCGTTGAAAGGCGCATACTAGCTGTGGTGCCCAGGGGTCCTAAAAACTTACTAGCGTTGCTCTAGTTGAAGGACTATAAGCCTTATTCCGTATGAATAATTGAAAATTATAACATCATGAATGTACTGTTAAAGGGTAAGCGGATTGGCATGAATTTCACATGTAGTAGTAGTAACTATGTATTCGCTGTGGGGTCCGCTGTTGCAAGGCATTTACTAGCTGCGGTCAATAGCGTTCTTAAGTACGCACTGGCTAGGATGTCCAGCGATGCTAAGTATTCACTATCTGTGGTTTCCGCCGTTGAAAGACACATACTAGCTGTGATGCCCAGGGGTCCTAAAAACTTACTAGCTGGGGTGTTTGACGTTGAAGGACTATAAGCCTTATTCCGTATGAATAATTGAAAATTATAACATCATGAATGTACTGTTGAAGAATTTAAAAGACTTATAGGAGATAATAGTAGAAAAGTCAAAGTTCCCCGGGCAACGCCGGGTATTACTGCTAGTATACAATATATTACAAATTCAATGTTTAGCTGTTTAACTATTTTGTAAAATATAATTTATTAAGTGGGTTTTATAAAACTGTTCTAAAATAGTGAAGTTTCTTTCCCATTCCACTTCCCTTTCTACGGGATGAGCAATTAGGTCTTTTAATGTCTATCTTCTTCGCATGGTTGGAGTTGCAACTATTTTCTCCTTTCTGTAGGATCTTCAACTCCTTAAAGAAAAAAGTTGTAAAAAAAAAATATTACGAATTTTAACCAATGAAATGTATGGATTGCATAAAACAGATGGCGAAGCCATATCCCACGAGGAGAGAGGTAGTCGATGTTCAGAGTGAGGATTGCGCAGTTGATGTCTGGAAATGTGTGTGGAAGAGTGAGTTTTATTATCTGAGGACGGAGTGGAGAGCAAGGGATGTTTGTACAGTAGTAAGAAGATAAAGTGGTGATGAGAGGTAAAGGTAGACTGAAGAAGTGAGAGATGGAGGAATTATGATGGACTGTCGGAAGAAATCAGAAGAGGGTATCTGAGGCGTCTTTGCAATCCACACCGACAAGCGATTTTTGTCAATTATTTGTTGACGATATTTTGATTTATTCTAGTACCAAGGAGGAGCACCTAGATCATTTAAGAATAGTATTTGACATTTAAAAAAAAAATAATATAACAACAAATTTAATGAAAGCTAAATTTTTCTGTAAAAAATTAAAATATTTAGGCCACATAATTTCAGTGGAGGGACTTACTATGAGTAGGAAAGAAAAAGCGGTCCTGGCCCCAGGGCTACTGCGCAAGTTCATGGCCACCACAGCAGCCAGCTCCCACAACATTAGATGGATTATATAATAGGAAATACCAGGCGTACCCCCAAATTTCGAGCATCAGCCCCTCTTGACTTCCACTTATCAAATCCAGCTATAAGACCCAGCTAAAATAAAAAAGCATAGAACAAATGAGGCATTAACAATCACACTAAATCTGATGAGCGGATCCAGTTTTTTTTTCGGGGAATCCCATCCATTTCACGTACAGGTTTTTCCCTTTTCTTCGCAGAACTTTTTCAATAAGATAGACTTGGATGATCGTGGACATGAATATGCTGTAGCTCTTGCAAATCCTCCTTTTATATCTTCCTCAATGGCGGCCACAGCCCTCTCCTTGACCTAGATGCAGCCCCAAATTTAGCAATGGCGGGCATAGGCCCCTCTACGGCTTAGCGCGTCTAGGAAGAGAAATATGTCGCAAGAACTGGGCACATCTATACTTCCGCCACGGCTTAGCGCATCTTATCTAAGAAGAGGTATGTCAAAAGTAGCGCTTACGCAGGACGCGTTATCCTTGCTAATATATAACTCTGACACAACCTATATAAAAGCGGTTTGTTCTTCGGACGAGTATAGTAGATAAGGTATGGGGATCCTGCCCCCGCCTCATGAGGCACAGATGAGGCACCAGTGTGACTCCCTTGTGGCACCCGTCTGAGGCTCCCCTGTGAGGCTCCCACCGCACAACATCTATTCCCATGGCTCGCGCAGCTCCCTCCGATGTACTTCCCCAGCTCAACCCCTGAGCACCTCCACCTTCGGACCCACCCATTTTTTTTTTCTACAAAGTGTATGGAGAAAATATAGTCCATGACGTCACACCGACATGTCCAGACACGCTTTTCCTAAGAGGTACTTCCCCAGCTCAACCTCTGAGCACCCGCATCTTCGGACCCACACAATCCTTTGATTTTTTTAAATTTAAATATTAGTAAATTATAATTAGCACACTAGCGCTCCTATAAGTAGCTAGGTGCGGCTTCTTAATAAAAAAAAAATAACTTGTACTTACGGGATCGAACCCATCTACTTTGTCTTGAGAGGCCGATACGCTAACCCCGCGACCATTGTGACATGGTTGCTGAAGGTGGTGATAATCTAGGTATATAAATCTCCGGGAGTATTAGCAGCACCAAGGTTCAGCGGTTTTTAGCCTTTTCACATATTTTGATCACCCCTCACCCCAAATTTCTTTCAAGTCATCCTTACTATATATTTTTTTAATTCACATTACCCTCTCCTAATTTTCCGCGATCGTATAGCAATGTGGTTCCACTGAGGTATGGAGGTCGTATAGCAATGCGGTTTCTCTGAGGTATGGAGGTCGTATAGCAATGTGGTTCCTCTGAGGTATGGAGTAAGTATAACAATGTACCTCCCCAGCTACATCCTATGCATAGACAAAGTATAGTCCTTTCCCCTCCCATTCCCCGCCCCTTTCCCAGAAAAATCCTTGAGGGCGCTCAACTGGGTTGAAGGAGACCTAACCAGAGAGCCCCCCACTCGACCAAATTTTTTCATCCTTCTTAACCCAAAGAAGTTTCCGCTCTCCCCAACACTACAACAGTCACTTCTTAGGAACATTTCTTCTAATTTTTTATTTCTATCTAGTCTTACACACCACATCAATGATGTCCTTTAAACTTTTTTTTTTTCAAGTTTTTCTCAAGTCGCCCCTCCCAAAACTTTTACATCTCCCAGACCCCCTCATCACATTACAGAAGCCACTATGAGGTCAACCTATACTAGAGTTGTTCACTTTGAATCACATTCAATGTACCATCCCACATCAACTCTTCACCCAATGTACCTCCCCAGCTCAACCCCTATAAGTCATCTCTCGCTTGAATCACTAACCCAACTCTCACCAACCACGCCACTATTTTCTTACTTTGCCCACTAGACTCCCAGTCTTCTAGAATTTATAGATTGCTAGATGCGACTTAAGGAAAAAAATAACTTGCCCTAACGGGGATTGAACGCGGTCCCGGCACCTTTGGCATGGGAGGCAAGCATCTAACCCCGAGACCTACCCTGTTGAAGCAAGCGAAAATCTAGGTATACAAGTCAACATATATCTCAAGAGGCATTGTAATCCGACTAAAGATTATTTTTCTGATCACTCATACCGACCCATCTCACACGATATTTTTCATTACAGTCCTACTTCCACACATAAATCATTCTAAAATCATAATTCGTAAATCCTACTTCCCCAGATCAATTTTACTTCTCCTTCTAAACCTGAACAACCTCAATAGGAACCCTTACACTCCATCCAAAATATTTTTTCAAGACCGGCATACATTCACTTTTACTTCCTCATACTAATTCTCCGTCAACCCTCAGAACAGCGTCATAGTCAGTCCATCTCAATTTTCTCACTTATACTTCCCCACATCAATTGTATACACTTCCTCTAAAATCATAATTTCTCATTACAATCCTACTTACACACATCAATATTCTAAAATCATAATCTTTAATTATAGTTCGACTTCCTCAGACCAATTGTACTTCTTCCACTACTACAGATCCGCCTACACCTAGTTCTCGGGTCTTTCTCATATTTTATACTTAACAACACGAATTTTTTTAATTTTTTCTCGTTTTGTCCTAACCAATTTTCGACTCTCACCTCTAACCCTTCTACTCACACACTATTCTGCTTCCACTACTACAGACCCACCCACACCACTACCCTAAGGATTTTCTTTAGATTTCGTCATAGTCTAATCGGTACTCTTAACCATTTCCTTAGCACCATCCTTCTTCACACGTTTTCTTCGCCCAACTCCCACAATCTCTCTAGACATGATTCGTTTAACATTTTTTCTTCAAGGCTCAAGTCAGGGCTTCTCTTCAATTTCAAGGTATTTTTACTTTTCTCCATTTTTCTACTTTCATACAGGTTTACGGGTTTTACACCACGCCAGTGACCAATTGGGTTTACGGGTTTTCTACAACCTCGCCAGTGACCAATTAAGTTTACAAGTTTTCAACCACGTCCATTCAAAAACCAAAAGACATCAGATCAGTCTAGACTAAGCCTCAAGAGGATTTTAGGAATAGGATAGGAATAAGAATTTTCCAATATTTAAGTCCCCTCGGAAAAATGGGTAGCCAGGTTATACCTCCCAGCATTAGGTTTGAATTGAGTAATGTCCGTGAGCTAAGGTATGAATACCATCAGATAAAACTACTCTTTTATCATCTTCCGACGACAACGCCTTTTTATTAATTCTAACACTGAACAACTCATGTTTTTTTGACTGAATCATTCTCATGTCTGTATATACTATTTTTCCTTCAAAAAGTGATTTCTCAAAATCTTGCAACGATATATTTTTTTCGACGGCTGCTTTTTTATCACCTTTAATACATTTTTTAATTTTTTTATTTATATCCATAGCATATATCTTCGGTTTAAGTCCTACGAATTTATTAATGATAACACCATTAGTCTCGTCTTTGAACTTGCCAAGAATTTTTTTATTTAAAACAGAATAGCACGGATGCTCTTTGGGGAAGTCTGACGTATCGAAATAATGCTCCATCGTTTTCATGTCCTGATACCAGTCGGGTGTATTAATTAAATAAACTAAACTGTCCGTATCTGTGTACATTAATTTTAGAGTATTAGGATTATATTTTTTCATCATTACATTATAGTGAAAATCATACATGACAGTTTTGGACAAATCTAAAATCGACATGCCTACATATATAGGCTTATTAAATAATAATTTTGTTTTACTCATAGTTACAGATACCAAATTCTCGTGATAAATTATCCTGTCTAAAAAGTTAGCTTTGGCGATGAGTTTCATTAATTTTTTAGAGTCTGTAACTAGCATCATGTTCATACGGTTTCTTATGTTCTCCATAGTTTTCCCAAATACTGCATTATTTAATAATTTATAAAAGTCTTTTTCAAAATCATTTTTCGCTTTTTTACGAAGCTCAGTATTACAATCAATGTATGACTGTAACCAACGAGACTGTCGAAATTGTATCGCCCTATGAATTTTTATGACTTTTAAGCCATGTTTAATCGCTTGCTTTAAGTTGACGTAATGCACAACATATCGCTCACGAGGATTGAAATGAGCAACTAATTTGTTTACTTTCCCGCCTGGAGGACTCATTGTCTCAGGTAAAAATGGTAAATCGTTATGAGCTGTGTGTAACTCGGGGGGATAGACTACGTCAACCTCCAGAATACATCCTAATTCTCCATCATCGTTCATGTTTTCAATATCTATGCTTTCAGGGTCTTTCACCCATTCAAAACTCCCATAAGGTAGAGGTCTACTCATAGCATGCCCATAAAGATTATTAGCATCTAAATAGGCAATGTATGAAGACTCTTTTTCGGGATCATACTCAGGCATATAACTATTATTAGCACTCGTATATCGGTGTGATACCTGGCATAAACCTCCCCTGATCCCCCGCTCAAAGAATAATATCAGGTCATAATCCATTAATTGCTCTAATTTCACCATAGTATGCTTCAACATCGCATCCCATGTCATCCCAGGAGCAGTGAAATAATGTGCGGGGTCCACCTTATGACTATTAAGCATAACATCTCGAAAATTCTGGAAAATATCCGCGAGGATGAGCACATCCGTTTTAAGATAGATGTCGCTGTATTCTCCAAGGGTGGAGCACTTAAACATATCCCAAACACGTAGTCCATGCGTATAGTCCTCTTCACTCAACGGGGTATCAGTCAAAGTATTATAAAATTTTTCCCGGGGAGGTAGACATTTCTCATCCAGTTTCTCCCAAGCGTCAACATAATCGTAACAGAAAACCCCTTTTTTGGTCACAAGAGGAAGCTGATCCTCATTAAAGTATTTAGAGGTTTCCCTAAAGGCTGTTTTCGGAAGCACGCTAGCCATATAATCAAGACTACGACTTAAAAAGCGATAAGAGTCGATAAATCGAAGCTTAACACCGTGAACATGCTTAGTGAAGCTTATGTATTTCTCCTCAGTATTGGGAATCACATCAACCCGCTCTGAATCTTTACCCAGCTCCATAACTATAATGTTTGCATCATAATTCGATAGATTATGAAAAATTACAGGTATATATGAGGGAGTTTTACACCTTAGGTTGCAGCTATTACAGGCTGCTCCTCTATATTTTCCGGTCAAGTGGTCATGATCCTTAACTTTAGGATTAATCTCAGAGAAACTCCCTTCGCAAAGGTAACAATTTTGATCGTTTTCCCACTTCATCTCTTCGTCTTTTGTTATAATGATAGGAGTATTTTTTTTATAAATTTCTGAAATTTTGTAAGCTAATGAATCGATATATTTGATAAAGTGAGCACCCGCGTCTTTACCTCTATAAATGTATGGAGGTATATTAATAGAACCATCGGATACTACGTGCACGCAAAAAGACATGGGCACATGTCGTTGATAAGGAACAGTCGCCTTCGATGTATCTTCAGAGAGGGGAGTCAACATGGTTTCAAAATCAGCATAAATAACAAAGGGTAGACGAAGCTGCCGTTCAACATTTTTGAATTCCAAAACGGGATCCTTAGGGAGCTCTATCCTAACTGGATTGTTTTTATCGCAATACATTTTATGTTCTCCTAATTTATTCTCACTCAACCTGCCATACTGATTGTCAAAATGCTTAAAGCATCGCTTACAAATTATAATTTTGTTTTTATGCTTAGTAATTTGTGACCGTACGAGTCTTTCAAAATTTTTAATGTATATGTAATGCTGCTTCTCCCCTTCTGTCAAAAGAAGTAAATCACGATGGTCTTCTAATTCGTTCTTCACTATTTTTATTGGAAAAACATTATTATTTTCGTCCAACCCAAACACATTTATGGAAATATTGTTAGATTTTTCAAATTTCTTAATTTCATTGAGCGGAGTCGGGAAAGAAATGGCTGAAAAGTCATATCGATGCTGAACGCCAGTATATTTAGTCACACGCTGGGGGTTTATTTCTACAAATTTAGATAAAATAGAATACATAAAACAGTGGTGATCTTCGTTTTCAACATTAATACAAGCTTTCCTAGACTCAATGTTCTTTGGTAGAGGAACGTAGGTACTTCCACGAAGGTGTCGATATCTGTTTATTCGTAATCTCAATCCATCTACGGCAGTAATAAACCATCCGCTCTTCTTCATTTGCGCTTCTTCCATCTCCACAGTTAATCTCTTAAAAGATACATCTAAGTATTTGTCTATATCTGTATCCTTGAAGATAGGGCGATTTTTAGTCTTGAAAGCTTTATCCGTTAGATCGCCTACGACATTTTCAAACAAGCACTCTACTAGAAAATTAACTTTTAAAGCCGAATGTATCTGAAGTTGTTCCAAGATTTTTTTCTTTAGACAATCGCGCACATCTTCCACAAAGCATTCTAGGTCTCCGTATTTATTGGATCTTACAAAATAAGACTTCACTCTACCCTCAAAAGAAGTATCATAGAGAACCAGATTAGATTCATCAGGTACTAGTTTTAATAAAGTTTTCTTAAGAGGTTCATTTTTGGGTTTTTTCATAACCGGGGCATTATTACACACAGACTCATGTCGACTACCATTAAACCTATTGGAAAATTCATGTCCACAGTGTTTACACTTATAGACCGTTCCACAACTAAGTTCATGACGTTTTAGACTACAAGATTTAGTGAAACTCGACCTGCAATGTTTACACATAAAACTAGGTTTAACCCCATGATTTAAAGCCATATGTATGTCAAAGTCACTTTTCAAGGACAGTTCATCACTACAATAATTGCACTTATACATGATAAATCAGTACTTATCCCAAGATAAATATAGCGATATCGTTATAACTACTGTGATATTGTTATAAATATAGTGATATCATTATAACTACTGTGACATCGTTATAAATATAACGATATCACAGTAGTTATAACGATATCGCTATATTTATAACGATATCACAGTAGTTATAACGATGTCGTTATATTTATAACGATGTCACAGTAGTTATAACGATATCACTATATTTATAACAACGATCTAGCATGTCGAACCCTGCATTCGTGTAGCCTACCTTATCATGTACTAGCATCATCATCATCATCATTGTATTCAGTATTATTTTAAACTGGAGTATTATGATGGAAAAATCGCCTACCTACACTTTTGAGCATGCCGTCCTTCGGTGCCTTGAATGGTATTGCATTTAAAAATATAATTCAAAGCTCTTCATATTGATTATGTTGTCCGATTGGTGTAATATATGCGAAAAAAATATTTATCTTCAATTCCGAGCACACTGTCTTTTGGTGTTATTTGTGAATTATTTTTTTTTTCCATTTTTTTTTTTTTCTACTATGGTTTGGAAATGACCTTCGTATCTGTAGGGATTAAGTCATTGTTTACATGTTCAAACATGTCGAGATATTTGGGGATTATTTCTCTCGTGACCCTGAACAGGCACCTGCATGTTCAAACATGTCGAGACCTGCAGTCCCCCCCCCCCCCCCCCCCTCCCTCTTTTTATCGATTACTGCGCATGCGCAGAGTCGGTCTATATAAGGAGTAGTTCCCTCTGGGGAAGCTCATTCTTCAGTGCTATTGAAGAGATCTACCTACTAGTTTGCTGCTACAGTAAGTATTTTGTGCAATTATTTGATTGTCTCTTAATTATATTTTTAAAGTGTTATATATATTTTTGTTTTCTCTTTAGTTCTGTTACTATCTATGTCAATTAATTAGTTTCGTTCATTGTGTTTTTGAATTTGTTTCGTTTATTGTTTATATAGTTATATTTCAAATTTGTTTCATTCGTTGTTTGCTTACGTGTTTTATATAGTTAAATTTTAAATTTGTGTGTCACGATCAAAAGTGTCAACGATCGTTTGGTTAGGCTATCATCGGGTACGCTCGGCTATCATCGGCTCCCTTCAGGTGTATTCGGGTCCTCGATCCTATATAAATAGTCTGCGTGATCAGTTTCTTTCAGACTTCATTGAGTCTTTGAGGTGTTAACATCGCTGAGATCTGTGAAAGTGAACTGTGTTTCGGTTATCATCGGCTCCCTTCAGGTGTGATCGGTTCCTCTATTCTATATAAATAGTCTGTGTGATCAGTTTATTCAGTCTTGATTGAGTCTTTGAGGTGTCAACATCGTTGAGATCTGCGAAGGTGAACTGTACTTTAAACATTCGGTTATCTTGGGATAAGTACTGATTTATCATGTATAAGTGCAATTATTGTAGTGATGAACTGTCCTTGAAAAGTGACTTTGACATACATATGGCTTTAAATCATGGGGTTAAACCTAGTTTTATGTGTAAACATTGCAGGTCGAGTTTCACTAAATCTTGTAGTCTAAAACGTCATGAACTTAGTTGTGGAACGGTCTATAAGTGTAAACACTGTGGACATGAATTTTCCAATAGGTTTAATGGTAGTCGACATGAGTCTGTGTGTAATAATGCCCCGGTTATGAAAAAACCCAAAAATGAACCTCTTAAGAAAACTTTATTAAAACTAGTACCTGATGAATCTAATCTGGTTCTCTATGATACTTCTTTTGAGGGTAGAGTGAAGTCTTATTTTGTAAGATCCAATAAATACGGAGACCTAGAATGCTTTGTGGAAGATGTGCGCGATTGTCTAAAGAAAAAAATCTTGGAACAACTTCAGATACATTCGGCTTTAAAAGTTAATTTTCTAGTAGAGTGCTTGTTTGAAAATGTCGTAGGCGATCTAACGGATAAAGCTTTCAAGACTAAAAATCGCCCTATCTTCAAGGATACAGATATAGACAAATACTTAGATGTATCTTTTAAGAGATTAACTGTGGAGATGGAAGAAGCGCAAATGAAGAAGAGCGGATGGTTTATTACTGCCGTAGATGGATTGAGATTACGAATAAACAGATATCGACACCTTCGTGGAAGTACCTACGTTCCTCTACCAAAGAACATTGAGTCTAGGAAAGCTTGTATTAATGTTGAAAACGAAGATCACCACTGTTTTATGTATTCTATTTTATCTAAATTTGTAGAAATAAACCCCCAGCGTGTGACTAAATATACTGGCGTTCAGCATCGATATGACTTTTCAGCCATTTCTTTCCCGACTCCGCTCAATGAAATTAAGAAATTTGAAAAATCTAACAATATTTCCATAAATGTGTTTGGGTTGGACGAAAATAATAATGTTTTTCCAATAAAAATAGTGAAGAACGAATTAGAAGACCATCGTGATTTACTTCTTTTGACAGAAGGGGAGAAGCAGCATTACATATACATTAAAAATTTTGAAAGACTCGTACGGTCACAAATTACTAAGCATAAAAACAAAATTATAATTTGTAAGCGATGCTTTAAGCATTTTGACAATCAGTATGGCAGGTTGAGTGAGAATAAATTAGGAGAACATAAAATGTATTGCGATAAAAACAATCCAGTTAGGATAGAGCTCCCTAAGGATCCCGTTTTGGAATTCAAAAATGTTGAACGGCAGCTTCGTCTACCCTTTGTTATTTATGCTGATTTTGAAACCATGTTGACTCCCCTCTCTGAAGATACATCGAAGGCGACTGTTCCTTATCAACGACATGTGCCCATGTCTTTTTGCGTGCACGTAGTATCCGATGGTTCTATTAATATACCTCCATACATTTATAGAGGTAAAGACGCGGGTGCTCACTTTATCAAATATATCGATTCATTAGCTTACAAAATTTCAGAAATTTATAAAAAAAATACTCCTATCATTATAACAAAAGACGAAGAGATGAAGTGGGAAAACGATCAAAATTGTTACCTTTGCGAAGGGAGTTTCTCTGAGATTAATCCTAAAGTTAAGGATCATGACCACTTGACCGGAAAATATAGAGGAGCAGCCTGTAATAGCTGCAACCTAAGGTGTAAAACTCCCTCATATATACCTGTAATTTTTCATAATCTATCGAATTATGATGCAAACATTATAGTTATGGAGCTGGGTAAAGATTCAGAGCGGGTTGATGTGATTCCCAATACTGAGGAGAAATACATAAGCTTCACTAAGCATGTTCACGGTGTTAAGCTTCGATTTATCGACTCTTATCGCTTTTTAAGTCGTAGTCTTGATTATATGGCTAGCGTGCTTCCGAAAACAGCCTTTAGGGAAACCTCTAAATACTTTAATGAGGATCAGCTTCCTCTTGTGACCAAAAAAGGGGTTTTCTGTTACGATTATGTTGACGCTTGGGAGAAACTGGATGAGAAATGTCTACCTCCCCGGGAAAAATTTTATAATACTTTGACTGATACCCCGTTGAGTGAAGAGGACTATACGCATGGACTACGTGTTTGGGATATGTTTAAGTGCTCCACCCTTGGAGAATACAGCGACATCTATCTTAAAACGGATGTGCTCATCCTCGCGGATATTTTCCAGAATTTTCGAGATGTTATGCTTAATAGTCATAAGGTGGACCCCGCACATTATTTCACTGCTCCTGGGATGACATGGGATGCGATGTTGAAGCATACTATGGTGAAATTAGAGCAATTAATGGATTATGACCTGATATTATTCTTTGAGCGGGGGATCAGGGGAGGTTTATGCCAGGTATCACACCGATATACGAGTGCTAATAATAGTTATATGCCTGAGTATGATCCCGAAAAAGAGTCTTCATACATTGCCTATTTAGATGCTAATAATCTTTATGGGCATGCTATGAGTAGACCTCTACCTTATGGGAGTTTTGAATGGGTGAAAGACCCTGAAAGCATAGATATTGAAAACATGAACGATGATGGAGAATTAGGATGTATTCTGGAGGTTGACGTAGTCTATCCCCCCGAGTTACACACAGCTCATAACGATTTACCATTTTTACCTGAGACAATGAGTCCTCCAGGCGGGAAAGTAAACAAATTAGTTGCTCATTTCAATCCTCGTGAGCGATATGTTGTGCATTACGTCAACTTAAAGCAAGCGATTAAACATGGCTTAAAAGTCATAAAAATTCATAGGGCGATACAATTTCGACAGTCTCGTTGGTTACAGTCATACATTGATTGTAATACTGAGCTTCGTAAAAAAGCGAAAAATGATTTTGAAAAAGACTTTTATAAATTATTAAATAATGCAGTATTTGGGAAAACTATGGAGAACATAAGAAACCGTATGAACATGATGCTAGTTACAGACTCTAAAAAATTAATGAAACTCATCGCCAAAGCTAACTTTTTAGACAGGATAATTTATCACGAGAATTTGGTATCTGTAACTATGAGTAAAACAAAATTATTATTTAATAAGCCTATATATGTAGGCATGTCGATTTTAGATTTGTCCAAAACTGTCATGTATGATTTTCACTATAATGTAATGATGAAAAAATATAATCCTAATACTCTAAAATTAATGTACACAGATACGGACAGTTTAGTTTATTTAATTAATACACCCGACTGGTATCAGGACATGAAAGCGATGGAGCATTATTTCGATACGTCAGACTTCCCCAAAGAGCATCCGTGCTATTCTGTTTTAAATAAAAAAATTCTTGGCAAGTTCAAAGACGAGACTAATGGTGTTATCATTAATAAATTCGTAGGACTTAAACCGAAGATATATGCTATGAATATAAATAAAAAAATTAAAAAATGTATTAAAGGTGTTAAAAAAGCAGCCGTCGAAAAAAATATATCGTTGCAAGATTTTGAGAAATCACTTTTTGAAGGAAAAATAGTATATACAGACATGAGAATGATTCAGTCAAAAAAACATGAGTTGTTCAGTGTTAGAATTAATAAAAAGGCGTTGTCGTCGGAAGATGATAAAAGAGTAGTTTTATCTGATGGTATTCATACCTTAGCTCACGGACATTACTCAATTCAAACCTAATGCTGGGAGGTATAACCTGGCTACCCATTTTTCCGAGGGGACTTAAATATTGGAAAATTCTTATTCCTATCCTATTCCTAAAATCCTCTTGAGGCTTTGTCTAGACTGATCTGATGTCTTTTGGCTTTTGAATGGACGTGGTTGAAAACTTGTAAACTTAATTGGTCACTGGCGAGGATGTAGAAAACCCAATTGGTCACTGGCGTGGTGTAAAACCCGTAAACCTGTATGAAAGTAGAAAAATGGAGAAAAGTAAAAATACCTTGAAATTGAAGAGAAGCCCTGACTTGAGCCTTTATCCCTTCCCTATCCCCACCCACCTCTTCGACGTATTTCTACCTTGGTGCTGGTGAAGAGGCTTACCGGTTTATTGATTAGTCAATAAAGCGAACTAAAAGATATACACACCCCTATCAAATACCTGATGTAGAGATCCTGGTGAGAAACATCCTAAGAAAGTTGGAGACGAGAAGCAGCCTACGAAGAAAATAAATGCAAGTTATATACCGCATGTTAGCCTAAGATATTGAGACTCCTGAAATAAATGTGAAAAGACCTGAAGATTACTGATGAGCGGGGAGAGGTTAATGGGTGTAGGTGTATGTATGGGTAAACCGGGTTATGTTGAAAAAATGTTAAACCAACCATGATCTAGAGAGATTGTAGGAGTTGGGCGAAGAAAAGTGTGAAGCAGGATGATGCTAAGGAAAAGTGTATACAATTGATGTGGAGGAGTAGAGAGCAGAAAATTAGGAGAGGGTATTGTGACGAATTAGTATAAAGATGGTTAAAGACCGAGGAGGTATTATTATAATAATGAATGACTTTGAAATGGAGGAGCGGAAACTTATATGAGGGTGTAGGACTGTAATTTTTCGATGAGGGGCGATCAAAAATGTGCTCTAGTGAAAAAGGCTAGAAACCTCTGAACCTTGGTGATACTAGTCTGATAATACACGGCCGTAAGTTTATATACCTAGTATATCACTACCTTGGCCACCCATGCCACAATGGTCGTGTGGATAGCAAGTCAGCCTCTCAAGGCAAAGAAGTCGGGTTCGACTCTCGTAAGGTCAAGTTATTTTTTTTTTCCTTAAGAAGTCGACCCTAGCTACTTAATTGAAAATTAATTTGATTTCTAGACGCTTGGAAGCGCTAGCTGGCTAATTAAAAAAAAAAATAGGGGCATAGCCGAGGGGTGGGATAAAAATGCAAAGCAGGGTTTAGAGGGAGAGCGGAAACTTATTAGGGTTAAGAGGGAGAGCGGAAACTTATCGATATGGGGAAGTACGATGGTAGTGATTCAGAGATGAGGGGAGGGGGGGGGGTGAAGGTTGGTGGTGGTGGGAGAGGAGTGGGGGACGGCCGCCATCTTGCGCATTTGCCATTGTGCCAGAGTCCCCTTATTCCCCCTACTGAAAATGTTAAACCTAGAAAAAATGTTAAACCAACCATGATCTAGAGAGATTGTAGGAGTTGGGCGAAGAAAAGTGTGAAGCAGGATGATGCTAAGGAAAAGTGTATACAATTGATGTGGAGGAGTAGAGAGCAGAAAATTAGGAGAGGGTATTGTGACGAATTAGTATAAAGATGGTTAAAGACCGAGGAGGTATTATTATAATAATGAATGACTTTGAAATGGAGGAGCGGAAACTTATATGAGGGTGTAGGACTGTAATTTTTCGATGAGGGGCGATCAAAAATGTGCTCTAGTGAAAAAGGCTAGAAACCTCTGAACCTTGGTGATACTAGTCTGATAATACACGGCCGTAAGTTTATATACCTAGTATATCACTACCTTGGCCACCCATGCCACAATGGTCGTGTGGATAGCAAGTCAGCCTCTCAAGGCAAAGAAGTCGGGTTCGACTCTCGTAAGGTCAAGTTATTTTTTTTTTCCTTAAGAAGTCGACCCTAGCTACTTAATTGAAAATTAATTTGATTTCTAGACGCTTGGAAGCGCTAGCTGGCTAATTAAAAAAAAAAATAGGGGCATAGCCGAGGGGTGGGATAAAAATGCAAAGCAGGGTTTAGAGGGAGAGCGGAAACTTATTAGGGTTAAGAGGGAGAGCGGAAACTTATCGATATGGGGAAGTACGATGGTAGTGATTCAGAGATGAGGGGAGGGGGGGGTGAAGGTTGGTGGTGGTGGGAGAGGAGTGGGGGACGGCCGCCATCTTGCGCATTTGCCATTGTGCCAGAGTCCCCTTATTCCCCCTACTATTCTTGACAGACAAAATTGTGATATCAAATACCTCAGGTACATATTTTTTTTTAAAATTAATTCAATCATTTTGATTCTTTTGACATAATGTCAATGACACTTATACAGTTTCCTTCGTTTAATATCTTATTTATTTATTTTTTTATTTACTTTCAATTATTCATTAAAGTTCCATTTACAATATAATCCAAGACAAGCAATTTTCAAATACAAAATTTCCATCGGTTAAACATTTATTTTCTTTCTTTTATATTTATAATTGAGTTTACGGTTATCAATTCTGTGATATTTATGACTATTGTTTATAATTGTTATCTTGCTATATTTTTGTTCCTGTCTTTGACTAAGATACCATATTTTCGAATTCTTAAAGTTATTTTTATTATTATTCTTTCTGAAATTTAGTTTCTTACGATATTATTATTTTTATAATTGTTACTTTTGTTGCGTTCATTTACATATTTATTTAAATTTATTTCTTGATATCCAATTTTTTTAGGACTCTTACTTTTATTTATTTTATGTTTTCTTAAGTTAGGAATTTTTTTATTATATAATTTTCTTATTATATAATTTTCTTATTTCTCTATAATTATTATTATGTTTTTTTATAACAATACCATTTATTCTTATTATGTTTTTAATAAATTTAAATTTGTCTAGTTTCTTATTTATTTTCATTTTATTATTGGTCTTTCTAGATTCTCTCCTCTTTCTCTCTAATTTCTTTTTAGTAACAGTTAACTCATTTTTCTGAGTATCATCTACGATTAATTTATTTTCAGAATTATTCTTACTACCTTCAAAGTCCGTTTTACTCTCCACTATAATCTCGTCCGTGTTATTATTTTGTTTGTCAGTTTCACTAATATTTTTATTATCGTTCGTACTACTTTTTATCATTTGATCCATTTTATTAGTTATCTTTTCTATTTCTACTATCCGTTTATTACCAAATTCCACGATATTTTTATTCATTTTGTCAATTTCGTTATTAGTTGATTGTATTTCATTTTTTAATTCAGAAGTACTCTTATCATACGTTTTTTTTAATTCAGCAAAATTATTTTCATTTTGTTTTTTTAATACAGAAAACATATTTTCATTTTGGTCTATTAATTTTTGGAGCATACTAATTATTTGATTTTTATTTCTATCTTTAATCATTTGATCAACTACCTCATTTACTTTTTTAATAGCAGCTAATTTTTTATGATAATATTCTTGCATCTGATTATTTATCTGGGCGCTTTCACTATTCATTTTTATTTTATTTTCGAATTCATTTTTCCTTGACTCTACATAATTTTTTACTTCCACAATACTCATTCCATTTTTTTCTATTAGTTGCTGTACCGAATTACTTATATCATTATTATTTAAACACTTTGTGCCACCATCTTTGATTTGGGTTGCGACTCCTGAACCATTGTTAAAGTCGGCCATTTTTGATGCTAACTTTTACACAGAATTGAAATTAATTAAAATTTATAATTTAAACATAAATACTTCTTTTACATATAAGATTATCTTTCGGGCGCCAGTAAAAGTTTTCAGTCCCTTGTTCGTTGCGACAATTATGTAACGGTAGTTTTTTTTATATCTTACATTTTTATTCTAATTTCTTTTTTAAAGTCCCTGCTTTCGGGAGCCAATTATGTAACGGTACTTATACTCGCTTACATTTAAAATTATTAATATTTAAGTTTACGAATAAAAGTTATATGTAATTATATTACGATATGACCTGGTTATATATTTTTTTTTATAAATAAAAAAAACTTTAAAATAAGTTGTTTCATTTTTATATATTTAAAATTCATAAAAGACATATTTTTATGGGTTAGTGACACAAATCTTTTACACACATAGATATTTTCCTTTTTTTTTTTTTTTACACAACATTTACTGAACCTGCAGGACGTTTCTCCTTTCGCCTATTGTTCATATTAAAAGTAAGCTGCACAAATCCGCTTATGGGAAAATGCAAAATAATAGTGGTAGGTAAGTTAGAAATGGCTGCACAAATCCACTTATGGGACAATGCAAAAATAATAGTGGTATGTATGTTAGAAAGGCTGCACAAATCCGCTTATGGGAAAATGCATAAATAATAGTGGTAGGTATGTTAGAAATGGCTGCACATCCACTTATGGGACAATGCAAAAATAATAGTGGTATATGTAAAAAAAATAGGCTGCACAAATCCGCTTATGGGAAAATGCATAAATAATAGTGGTAGGTATGTTAGAAATGACTGCACAAATCCACTTATGGGACAATGCAAAATAATAGTGGTAGGTATGTTAGAAATGGCTGCACAACTCCGCTTATGGGAAAATGCAAAAAATAATAGTGGTAGGTTTGTTAGAAATGGCTGCACAAATCCACTTATGGGAAAATGCAAAATTAATAGTGGTATGTATGTTAGAAAGGCTGCACAAATCCGCTTATGGGAAAATGCATAAATAATAGTGGTATGTGTGTTAATAGGCTGCACAACATAAAAAATGTATATATTGTAACGGTAGTTTTTTTATATCTTACATTTTTATTCTAATGTCTTTTTTAAAGTCCCTGCTTTCGGGAGCCAATTATGTAACGGTACTTATACTCGCTTACATATAAAATTATTAATATTTAAATTTACGAATAAAAGTTATATGCAATTATATTACGATATGACCTGGTTATATATTTTTTTTATAAATAAAAAAAACTTTAAAATAAGTTGTTACATTTTTATATATTTAAAATTCATAAAAGACAAATTTTTATCGGTTAGTGACACAAATCTTTTACACACATAGATATTTTCCTTTTTTTTTTTTTTACACAACAAATACTGAACCTGCAGGACGTTTCTCCTTTCGCCTATTGTTCATATTGGTGGAATGATGCTTTCAACATGGTAAGTTCTTGATGGTGGTAGACATTGTGGCCACGTTGGTTTTCTTCTCTCTTCGGATCCTAATTTAGCTCATACTCGTCATGTTTCCATTTTTCGCTGTAGTAGGAGTTGTTCGGGACATTTCCCCTGAGTGCCTTTCTTCCATCTCACACACACTTTATATATATTTTTTTAAAAACTAACTCACTCACATTTTTTTGTTTTACTTTCCGCACTTTTGACCACCTTACTCTGAACAGTTCTCTCATACGACAGACAGTCTGCCTTCTTGGGACTGCCTCCTCCTTCCATCCCGGCATTTGATTGGCTACCATTTTTTATGGCCTTATGTTTTATATTTTTAAACAATTAAAATATATATATTTTTTTTAAACAATTTTCTGATACACATATCCAAACTACAATAATACAGTATATTGTTTTATGCGTACCAATCATCAATAAATATAACTAACGTTATTACTTCTATGCAATCTGAATAACCTCCATGCAACCTTACTCTCACTCCAGGAGGCGTGTTTCTCCCTCTCCACAAGAGATGTCCATGTAGGGTCAAACAGACCGCTACATCTTCTTTCATACCAGCATACATTCCTCTAATCCTAAATTAACATATCTACACTATATACAAATAAAATCATTAAAAAATGCAAAATAATACAAAATCCCCTCCTGTGTATTGTGTAAGTTGACTAATGTAAAATGATTTCGTTTCTTAATGTTGTTTTGTACGTACGGTGTAACATAAATGTATCAAATAAATCATAAATCCCCGAAATAATGTATGTTTTATGTGTATTAGCTTTGTCTAAATGTTTCTGAGATGGCTAGGTTCGATTCCCTTAGGATCAGCTAAAAATCCTTCTCTGGCCCCTAGGCTGGGCAAAGTGCAGACGCCAAAAACTGCAAGAGACCAAATTGTCTCCGCCTGCTTATGGGCAGGGGATCAATTTGTCTCCGCCTGCTTATTGAAAACTACAACAAAACTAATCTACTTCATTTATTCTTCATACATTCTCGATTTACTACTAATAATCTAAAAAAAATCTATATATAAAAAAAAATCTCATCTGTATCGCCAAGGGATCCTTTAGATTGATCCGGCTTGAAATTCCTAAACTGGGTTGTCTACTTCTTGCCTCAGTTCGATCTAACTATCGACCCGGCTTGATCGATTCAAACGAATGAACGAACTAACGTTCATCACAACAACAATATAATTCTACATCAATAAACAAACAAAATATAGTATTTCCTAAACCTATATTAACCTATTATAATTTCAAATGACAACAATGGTATGTACATCTCACAATTCATTCATTCCTTTATATCAATTCATTTATTCTAAATTTCATTCATCCATAGTTTCTGTCAGTTTTCTGTCTAAAGTTTTGGTTTGTCTGTCTGTCAGTCTATAACTCATTCGAGTTTCAAAAATTGGTTATTCTTATAAGTTCGGCTGATAAAATATCATTGGAGAGCCTTAGATTAACTTCCTATTTTTTTTAATTCCTCGCCGAATAATGTCTTCAAATATCTTCCCCCCCTCACTAAATAAAATTTTACGTAGTCTGTCTGTCAGTATATTGTCGTTTTGTATATTTTCCTTAATTTCATGAATTTTCAGTTCAATTAGTCTGTATTCTGCCGTAAAAATGTTTTCGAATCTGTCAGTTGTCCTATCTAATATTTCTGTCAAGTCCACTCTCCATCCATACAGCAAAACATCAACATACTCACACTTTCTTACTTCTACATTCATTCGCACTAAATAATAATTCATTGTAATTTCTCCCTTGGAAAGAAATTTTTAACTGTCTTTTAATCTGTCCTTTCACTTTCTAAATTTTTTCTATAATTAATCTCCGAAACTATCTTAACTTCCTTCATCTCTAAATCTAAGTCTCTTATTACATTTTCTTCCTCTGCTGAAATTTCTAAGCTAACTTCTTTTGCCTCTACTACTTGTGACTTTCGAAATGGTTCCTCTTACACCTTTATTTTCAATATTTTCAACTTTATTCGGTACTCTTAAATCTGTCTCTGGATTTTGATACATACTCCTTATAATCCTACTTATATCTCATCATAAGTTCCATGAATTGGTCCATTTTATCTGGTTTCTCCTCTACTTTCTCTTTCGTCTCCACCTATGTCTCTTTACTAACAATAACCATCCCTTGTACCTCCTCACTGGTACCCTCTGTGGTCCCCATGGCAACGGGTGTTTCCCTGCTTGTGTCTTCCGAGACCTCCAAATCGGATCTTTCGTCGGAACTCGATTCCTCCCTATTCTCTTCCTCTAGTCTTTTTGCTTCTCCTCTCGTTAGCGGCATTATTAATAATCAAATATAACTCAAAAAAAATAGGTTCAATATTATTCTTTATATGTAATAAAAATTCATATAATATATTCCCCACTCTCCCAACGAAACTCAAATCTCCTCATGGCCCCTTATTTCTTGATTTTAACTCAGATGCAACCTCAGGCATATTTAATCTTTACTAACAAAAAAAAATTTTCGATGATTCTAGACGGGTTGTTTATCAATTTACAATAATAATTAAAAGAAAAATACTAATAAAAAATCAAGAAATTAATCCGAGAAGATGCCATATTACTAAATATTATTAGCTTTTTCATAAATTTAATAAATAAATAAAAAATGAATTTAATTCCCCACAAGGGATTGGCATATTACTAAATATTAGCTTTTATTGATTAATAGAATTGATATTAAATGATTAAGTTAAAATAAAATATCCCACAAGGAGGATGTCATATTGCTAGGTTTTTTGGTTAAATGAACCTTATAATTAAATAAAAATGAATTGAATAATAGTAATATAAAAAAAAAAATGGATTTTAATGGACTCTAAAATTTAAAAAAATATAAAGTAATCTATCATATGGTTGAGTGAGGCTCTTGATAATAAACTAAAAAACAAACATATGTCATAAATAACCCTACAAAGCTTGATTTGTCTTTTATTAGAAATTTAAATAATTTAATAGTAAAAAATTGTTAAAAATGGTTGTTTGCTTTGCACCACAATGTAGTCATGATAATGATATTCATTATTGCAGTTTTTTTCTTACCTTACAAGTTGTACTTATCTACTTGTAAGGTAAGGAAAACACATTGTTTGATTGAATTATTCAACTCAAAAAAGATTTGCTACCATACAATTTCATAATTTTACTTACAACCGAGATAAATATCATGTGGAGCATTTTATTATTTATATAGTAAATACCTAATATTATGGATATAATCCATAATTTGTGAATTGATACCTACCTAGGTATGTAAATAGATAAAAATAACATTCTACGAACGAATTAGAGTAGGGTATGTAGGTATTACAAGTGAATTTGTATGTACCTACATTAACACTGTAGTGTTGTTATTCATAATATACATTTTTAATTACAGACGTGCTGATAAGACACCCACAAATAACAATTTTATACTAAAAATTATAGAGAAAATGAATGCGGGAGACTTGATTTTAGCCGATAAGGGATTCCCTATAGCTGATTTCTCCCCAGTGGGGTGTTCATAAATATCCCTCCCTTTCTAACAACACCCCAATTTACCCCTAGTCAGGTTTATAAAACAAAGATGATTGCTCATGCCAGAATTCATGTGGAACGTGCTATTAAAAGAATTAAAGAGTACGATATTTTAGATTTAATACCGTCAAGCCTATTCCCTTATTCCAATAAAATTTGGCAAATTTGTTGTTATCTGACAAATTTTCAATATCCTTTGATTAAGGAAGTCGAAGAGTTTTATTGCCCAAGTGTAGAAGACTAGTTTGAATAGATGAACTATATTAATAGGTATCTACAATAAAACATGTCAACGTCAAGCTAGGTATATAAAAAAAACTAGTATAATAATTATAGTAGTGAAGGAAACGTTTTATTTATATTATTTAGGTAGGTAGGTACTTATTTTCTAACTATTTATATATGTACAATATATTACAAATTCAATGTTTAGCTGTTTAACTATTTTGTAAAATATAATTTATTGAGTGGTTTTTTATAAAACTGTTCTAAAATAGTGAAGTTTTTTTCCCATTCCACTTCCCTTTCTACGGGATGAACAATTAGGTCTTTTAATGTCTATCTTCTTCACATGGTTGGAGTTGCAACTATTTTCTCCTTTCTGTAGGATCTTCAACTCCTTAAAAAACTCCATAATTTTGAAGTTTGTTATAAATGAACTCATATTATTTAAAAAATAATTAAATAAATAAAAATGAAAAAGAAAAAAAGATTAATAAACACACCACTTGGTAAACACAAGGAAAGTAAAGTAACCTTCAGATACAGAGAGACTTTTGTCAGGTTATCCTTACGTCATACTGACGAGGTCTATAGACTGCGTCAGTCGTCACGTCATGATTACCTTCCGTAAAGGTTGTCGTATCTGAAGGTTATTTTGCCTTTGTTATTTTGTGTTTTGATTTGTCTTTTATTAGAAACTTAAATAATTTAATAGTAAAAAATATTAAAAAAATTGTTAAAAATGGTTATTTGCTTTGCACCACAATGTAGCCATGATAATGATGTTCATTATTGCAGTTTTTTTGGTTTTCCAAAAGAAAAAAAGCTATTAAATAGATGGTATTCATCTATTTAATAGCTTTTTTTCTTACCTTACAAATTGTATCAACTTGTAAGGTAAGGAAAACACATTGTTTAAATGAATTATTCAACTCAAAAAAGATTTGCTACCATACAATTTCATAATTTTACTTAATACCGAGATAAATATCATGTGGAGCATTTTATTATTTATATAGTAAATACCTAATAATATTATGGATATAATCCATAATTTGTGAATTGATACCTACCTAGGTATGTAAATAGATAAAAATAACATTCTACGAACGAATTAGAGTAGGGTATGTAGGTATGACAAGTGAATTTGTATGTACCTACATTAACACTGTAGTGTTGTTATTCATAATATACATTTTTAATTACAGACGTGCTGATAAGAACCCACAAATAACAATTTTATATTAAAAATTATAGAGAAAATGAATGCGGGAGACTTGATTTTAGCCGATAAGGGATTCCCTATAGCTGATTTCTCCCCAGTGGGGTGTTCATAAATATCCCTCCCTTTCTAACAACACCCCAATTTACCCCTAGTCAGGTTTATAAAACAAAGATGATTGCTCATGCCAGAATTCATGTGGAACGTGCTATTAAAAGAATTAAAGAGTACGATATTTTAGATTTAATACCGTCAAGCCTATTCCCTTATTCCAATAAAATTTGGCAAATTTGTTGTTATCTGACAAATTTTCAATATCCTTTGATTAAGGAAGTCGAAGAGTTTTATTGCCCAAGTGTAGAAGACTAGTTTGAATAGATGAACTATATTAATAGGTACCTACAATAAAACATGTCAACGTCAAGCTAGGTATATAAAAAAAACTAGTATAATAATTATAGTAGTGAAGGAAACGTTTTATTTATATTATTTAGGTAGGTAGGTACTTATTTTCTAACTATTTATATATCTATATTAATAAAGCTGAAACGGGGTTTGTTTGTTTGTTTGTTTGTATGTATGTATGTATGTATGTATGTATGTGTGTTCCAGCATCACGCCCAAACGGCTGGACGGATTTTTATGAAACTACCCATGTAGCATCCTTTTGAGCCCGATTGAATAATAGGCTATGTGGCGTCCCAAAATTTTGATCGGGAGGGGGGGTTGTAAGGGGGCCTAAGTATAAAAATAGTGCTAACTCATTAACTAATGGGCGAATTGTCATGAAATTTCACAGGTAGTCTTTTTAAAAACCAAACAGGAAAAAAAGGTGTGTGGCGTCCCAAAGTTTTGATGGGGAGGGGGGGTTGTAAGGGGGGCCTAAGTATATAAATAGTGCTAACACATTAACTAATGGTCGAATTGTCATGAAATTTCACACGTAGTATTCCTGGAGGCCAAATAGAAAAATAGGCGGTGTGACGGCTCAAAATTGTTTACGGGAGGGGGGGTTGTGGCGGGGGGCCTAAGTATAAATATAGTGCTAGCTCATTAACGGTTGGTCGTATTGTCATGGAATTTCACATGTAGTATTCTTAAAAGCCAAATAGGAAAAAAAGGTGTGTGGCGTCCCAAAGTTTTGAACGGGAGGGGGGGTTGTGGGGGGGCCTAAGTATAAATATAGAACTAACTCATTAACTAATGGGCGAATCATCATGAAATTTCACGTAGTATTTTTAAAAGCCAAATAGGAAAAAAAGGTGTGTGACGTCCCAAAGTTTTGAACGGGAGGGGGGGTTGTGGGGGGGCTTAGTATAAATATAGTGTGATGTACACTACGGAACATTTTTTTAATGAATATTTTAATGAAAAGAGGTAATTTTTTTTATTATAATATAATATATATCAAGGTGTTTAAGAAAACAAAACAAGAAAACATATAAAAAACAGCTGTAAAATAGTGTAAAGTGGAATGGAGTCGTGAGCTAGCTCTTAAACGGTGCAATGTGGTTTGATATGTTTTAAATAAAAATGAAGTTGAACAATTAGATGAAAGTTGACTGGGGTGGAATTAAAGTGTGAAGAGTTGACGGGGTCTGGTTTTTGTGGTAGAGGCGTCGAGAAGGTACAATTAATAATATATATTTTTCAATATGCCCAAATAAAAAAAAAAATAAATAGTTTTTTAAGTATTAATTTAATGTTTTTGTGCCATTGTAAATTTTTGTTTTGTTTGTTCAAATGTTAAGTTTTTTTTAAATTTAAATATGTAAATAAAGATAATAACCCAAATATTTGTCCTCTTCAAATTCTATCCTATTCATCTTCCCTGTTGTCCCAGTAGTATCATTTAAAAAACCTTTGGATTAGAAATTAATATTATTTAAAATTATTTAAAAATTGGTATCTCTTTGTGAATCCAAGTGTAAAGTTTGTTTAATTGAATTTTTTTTCGTTGTATACGTGTACTTTCTTAAAAATTGCACGTCTTAAATTATTGATAATATTTTTTTTAGGGCAATTTTCGACAAACTACTGTAGAAATCAAAATTTAAATAAACAAAAGAGATCAAATTTCTACAGGAAATGTTGTAGCAAACAAGCTATTTTATCACAATAGAGCTAGCTCATTAACGGTTGATCGAATTGTCACAAAGTTTCACATGTAGTATTCCTGAAGACCAAATAAAAAAATAGGCGGTGTAACGGCTCAAAATTTTGTACGGGAGGGGGGGTAGTGGCGGGGGGACCTAAGTATAAATATGGTGCTAGCTCAATAACGGTTGGTCGTATTGTCATGGAATTTCACATGTAGTATTCTTAAAAGCCAAATAGAAATATAGGGTGTATATGTCACAAAATTTTGAACGGGAGGGTGGGTTGATGGGGGCCTAAGTATAAGTATAGTGATAAGTCATTAACGGATGATCGGATTGTCACGAAATTTCACATGTAGTATTCCTGGAGGCCAAATAGAAAAATAGGCGGTGTGACGGCTCAAAATTGTTTACGGGAGGGGGGGTTGTGGCGGGGGGGCCTAAGTATAAATATAGTGCTAGCTCATTAACGGTTGGTCGTATTGTCATGGAATTTCACATGTAGTATTCTTAAAAGCCAAATAGAAATATAGAGTGTATATGTCACAAAATTTTGAACGGGAGGGTGGGTTGATGGGGGCCTAAGTATAAGTATAGTGATAAGTCATTAACGGATGATCGGATTGTCACGAAATTTCACATGAAGTATTCATAAAGGCCAAATAGAAAAATAGGGTGTGTGACGTCAAAAAATTGTGAACGGGAGGGGGGTTATGGGGGTAGGCCTAAATTTGAAGATAGTGATAGGTCATTAACGGATGATCGGATTGTCACGAAATTTCACATGTAGTATTCTTGATGGTCAAATAAAAAAATACACTATGTGACATTTTAAAAATTTGGGAGGGGGGGCTAAGCATAAAAATAATGCTGAATCATTGAAGGGTAATCGGATTGTCATGAATTTCACATGTAGTAGTAGTAACTATGTATTCGCTGTGGGGTTCACTGTTGCAAGACATTTACTAGCTGTGATGCCCAGCGTTCCTAATATCGTACTAGCTGTGGGGTCCGCTGTTGCAAGGCACTTACTAACTGTAGTGCTCAGCCCCAGCGTTCCTAACTATGTACTGGCTGTGGGGTTCGCTGTTGCAAGGCACCTACAAGACATTTACTAGCTGTGATGCCCAGCGTTCCTAATTACGTACTAGCTGTGGGGTCTGCTGTTGCAAGGCGCTAGCAGTGTGGCCCAGCGTATTTAACTACGTAGGTACTAGCTGTGGGGTCCGCCGTTGCAAAACTCATACTAGCTATGATGCCCTGTGGTTCTAACTACATACTATCTGTAGGGTCCGCAGTTGCAAGGCACCTACTACCTGTAGGGCCCAGCGTTCCTAAAAACGTACTAGCTGTGGGGTCCGTCGTTGCAAAAGCATACTAGCTGTGATGCCCAGTGGTTCTAACTACGTACTAGCTGTGGGGTCCGCTGTTGCAAGGCACTTACTAGCTGTGATGCCCAGCGTTCCTAACTTCGTACTAGCTGTGGGGTCCGCTCTTGCGAGGCACATACTAGCTGCGGTGACCAGCGTTCTAACTACGTACTAGCTGTGGGATCCGCCGTTGCAAGGCATATACTACCTCTGGTGCCCAGCGTTCCTAACTACGTACTAGCTGTGGTGCCCAGCGTTGCAAGGCATATATTAGCTGTGGTCACAAACGTTCTTAAGTTCGCACTGGCTAGGACGTCCAGCGAAGCTAAGTATTCACTAGCTGTGGTTTCCGCCGTTGAAAGGCGCATACTAGCTGTGGTGCCCAGGGGTCCTAAAAACTTACTAGCGTTGCTCTAGTTGAAGGACTATAAGCCTTATTCCGTATGAATAATTGAAAATTATAACATCATGAATGTACTGTTAAAGGGTAAGCGGATTGGCATGAATTTCACATGTAGTAGTAGTAACTATGTATTCGCTGTGGGGTCCGCTGTTGCAAGGCATTTACTAGCTGCGGTCAATAGCGTTCTTAAGTACGCACTGGCTAGGATGTCCAGCGATGCTAAGTATTCACTATCTGTGGTTTCCGCCGTTGAAAGACACATACTAGCTGTGATGCCCAGGGGTCCTAAAAACTTACTAGCTGGGGTGTTTGACGTTGAAGGACTATAATCCTTATTCCGTATGAATAATTGAAAATTATAACATCATGAATGTACTGTTGAAGAATTTAAAAGACTTATAGGAGATAATAGTAGAAAAGTCAAAGTTCCCCGGGCAACGCCGGGTATTACTGCTAGTATACAATATATTACAAATTCAATGTTTAGCTGTTTAACTATTTTGTAAAATATAATTTATTAAGTGGTTTTTATAAAACTGTTCTAAAATAGTGAAGTTTCTTTCCCATTCCACTTCCCTTTCTACGGGATGAGCAATTAGGTCTTTTAATGTCTATCTTCTTCGCATGGTTGGAGTTGCAACTATTTTCTCCTTTCTGTAGGATCTTCAACTCCTTAAAGAAAAAAGTTGTAAAAAAAAAATATTACGAATTTTAACCAATGAAATGTATGGATTGCATAAAACAGATGGCGAAGCCATATCCCACGAGGAGAGAGGTAGTCGATGTTCAGAGTGAGGATTGCGCAGTTGATGTCTGGAAATGTGTGTGGAAGAGTGAGTTTTATTATCTGAGGACGGAGTGGAGAGCAAGGGATGTTTGTACAGTAGTAAGAAGATAAAGTGGTGATGAGAGGTAAAGGTAGACTGAAGAAGTGAGAGATGGAGGAATTATGATGGACTGTCGGAAGAAATCAGAAGAGGGTATCTGAGGCGTCTTTGCAATCCACACCGACAAGCGATTTTTGTCAATTATTTGTTGACGATATTTTGATTTATTCTAGTACTAAGGAGGAGCACCTAGATCATTTAAGAATAGTATTTGACATTTAAAAAAAAAATAATATAACAACAAATTTAATGAAAGCTAAATTTTTCTGTAAAAAATTAAAATATTTAGGCCACATAATTTCAGTGGAGGGACTTACTATGAGTAGGAAAGAAAAAGCGGTCCTGGCCCCAGGGCTACTGCGCAAGTTCATGGCCACCACAGCAGCCAGCTCCCACAACATTAGATGGATTATATAATAGGAAATACCAGGCGTACCCCCAAATTTCGAGCATCAGCCCCTCTTGACTTCCACTTATCAAATCCAGCTATAAGACCCAGCTAAAATAAAAAAGCATAGAACAAATGAGGCATTAACAATCACACTAAATCTGATGAGCGGATCCAGTTTTTTTTTCGGGGAATCCCATCCATTTCACGTACAGGTTTTTCCCTTTTCTTCGCAGAACTTTTTCAATAAGATAGACTTGGATGATCGTGGACATGAATATGCTGTAGCTCTTGCAAATCCTCCTTTTATATCTTCCTCAATGGCGGCCACAGCCCTCTCCTTGACCTAGATGCAGCCCCAAATTTAGCAATGGCGGGCATAGGCCCCTCTACGGCTTAGCGCGTCTAGGAAGAGAAATATGTCGCAAGAACTGGGCACATCTATACTTCCGCCACGGCTTAGCGCATCTTATCTAAGAAGAGGTATGTCAAAAGTAGCGCTTACGCAGGACGCGTTATCCTTGCTAATATATAACTCTGACACAACCTATATAAAAGCGGTTTGTTCTTCGGACGAGTATAGTAGATAAGGTATGGGGATCCTGCCCCCGCCTCATGAGGCACAGATGAGGCACCAGTGTGACTCCCTTGTGGCACCCGTCTGAGGCTCCCCTGTGAGGCTCCCACCGCACAACATCTATTCCCATGGCTCGCGCAGCTCCCTCCGATGTACTTCCCCAGCACAACCCCTGAGCACCTCCACCTTCGGACCCACCCATTTTTTTTTTCTACAAAGTGTATGGAGAAAATATAGTCCATGACGTCACACCGACATGTCCAGACACGCTTTTCCTAAGAGGTACTTCCCCAGCTCAACCTCTGAGCACCCGCATCTTCGGACCCACACAATCCTTTGATTTTTTTAAATTTAAATATTAGTAAATTATAATTAGCACACTAGCGCTCCTATAAGTAGCTAGGTGCGGCTTCTTAATAAAAAAAAAATAACTTGTACTTACGGGATCGAACCCATCTACTTTGTCTTGAGAGGCCGATACGCTAACCCCGCGACCATTGTGACATGGTTGCTGAAGGTGGTGATAATCTAGGTATATAAATCTCCGGGAGTATTAGCAGCACCAAGGTTCAGCGGTTTTTAGCCTTTTCACATATTTTGATCACCCCTCACCCCAAATTTCTTTCAAGTCATCCTTACTATATATTTTTTTAATTCACATTACCCTCTCCTAATTTTCCGCGATCGTATAGCAATGTGGTTCCACTGAGGTATGGAGGTCGTATAGCAATGCGGTTTCTCTGAGGTATGGAGGTCGTATAGCAATGTGGTTCCTCTGAGGTATGGAGTAAGTATAACAATGTACCTCCCCAGCTACATCCTATGCATAGACAAAGTATAGTCCTTTCCCCTCCCATTCCCCGCCCCTTTCCCAGAAAAATCCTTGAGGGCGCTCAACTGGGTTGAAGGAGACCTAACCAGAGAGCCCCCCACTCGACCAAATTTTTTCATCCTTCTTAACCCAAAGAAGTTTCCGCTCTCCCCAACACTACAACAGTCACTTCTTAGGAACATTTCTTCTAATTTTTTATTTCTATCTAGTCTTACACACCACATCAATGATGTCCTTTAAACTTTTTTTTTTTCAAGTTTTTCTCAAGTCGCCCCTCCCAAAACTTTTACATCTCCCAGACCCCCTCATCACATTACAGAAGCCACTATGAGGTCAACCTATACTAGAGTTGTTCACTTTGAATCACATTCAATGTACCATCCCACATCAACTCTTCACCCAATGTACCTCCCCAGCTCAACCCCTATAAGTCATCTCTCGCTTGAATCACTAACCCAACTCTCACCAACCACGCCACTATTTTCTTACTTTGCCCACTAGACTCCCAGTCTTCTAGAATTTATAGATTGCTAGATGCGACTTAAGGAAAAAAATAACTTGCCCTAACGGGGATTGAACGCGGTCCCGGCACCTTTGGCATGGGAGGCAAGCATCTAACCCCGAGACCTACCCTGTTGAAGCAAGCGAAAATCTAGGTATACAAGTCAACATATATCTCAAGAGGCATTGTAATCCGACTAAAGATTATTTTTCTGATCACTCATACCGACCCATCTCACACGATATTTTTCATTACAGTCCTACTTCCACACATAAATCATTCTAAAATCATAATTCGTAAATCCTACTTCCCCAGATCAATTTTACTTCTCCTTCTAAACCTGAACAACCTCAATAGGAACCCTTACACTCCATCCAAAATATTTTTTCAAGACCGGCATACATTCACTTTTACTTCCTCATACTAATTCTCCGTCAACCCTCAGAACAGCGTCATAGTCAGTCCATCTCAATTTTCTCACTTATACTTCCCCACATCAATTGTATACACTTCCTCTAAAATCATAATTTCTCATTACAATCCTACTTACACACATCAATATTCTAAAATCATAATCTTTAATTATAGTTCGACTTCCTCAGACCAATTGTACTTCTTCCACTACTACAGATCCGCCTACACCTAGTTCTCGGGTCTTTCTCATATTTTATACTTAACAACACGAATTTTTTTAATTTTTTCTCGTTTTGTCCTAACCAATTTTCGACTCTCACCTCTAACCCTTCTACTCACACACTATTCTGCTTCCACTACTACAGACCCACCCACACCACTACCCTAAGGATTTTCTTTAGATTTCGTCATAGTCTAATCGGTACTCTTAACCATTTCCTTAGCACCATCCTTCTTCACACGTTTTCTTCGCCCAACTCCCACAATCTCTCTAGACATGATTCGTTTAACATTTTTTCTTCAAGGCTCAAGTCAGGGCTTCTCTTCAATTTCAAGGTATTTTTACTTTTCTCCATTTTTCTACTTTCATACAGGTTTACGGGTTTTACACCACGCCAGTGACCAATTGGGTTTACGGGTTTTCTACAACCTCGCCAGTGACCAATTAAGTTTACAAGTTTTCAACCACGTCCATTCAAAAACCAAAAGACATCAGATCAGTCTAGACTAAGCCTCAAGAGGATTTTAGGAATAGGATAGGAATAAGAATTTTCCAATATTTAAGTCCCCTCGGAAAAATGGGTAGCCAGGTTATACCTCCCAGCATTAGGTTTGAATTGAGTAATGTCCGTGAGCTAAGGTATGAATACCATCAGATAAAACTACTCTTTTATCATCTTCCGACGACAACGCCTTTTTATTAATTCTAACACTGAACAACTCATGTTTTTTTGACTGAATCATTCTCATGTCTGTATATACTATTTTTCCTTCAAAAAGTGATTTCTCAAAATCTTGCAACGATATATTTTTTTCGACGGCTGCTTTTTTATCACCTTTAATACATTTTTTAATTTTTTTATTTATATCCATAGCATATATCTTCGGTTTAAGTCCTACGAATTTATTAATGATAACACCATTAGTCTCGTCTTTGAACTTGCCAAGAATTTTTTTATTTAAAACAGAATAGCACGGATGCTCTTTGGGGAAGTCTGACGTATCGAAATAATGCTCCATCGTTTTCATGTCCTGATACCAGTCGGGTGTATTAATTAAATAAACTAAACTGTCCGTATCTGTGTACATTAATTTTAGAGTATTAGGATTATATTTTTTCATCATTACATTATAGTGAAAATCATACATGACAGTTTTGGACAAATCTAAAATCGACATGCCTACATATATAGGCTTATTAAATAATAATTTTGTTTTACTCATAGTTACAGATACCAAATTCTCGTGATAAATTATCCTGTCTAAAAAGTTAGCTTTGGCGATGAGTTTCATTAATTTTTTAGAGTCTGTAACTAGCATCATGTTCATACGGTTTCTTATGTTCTCCATAGTTTTCCCAAATACTGCATTATTTAATAATTTATAAAAGTCTTTTTCAAAATCATTTTTCGCTTTTTTACGAAGCTCAGTATTACAATCAATGTATGACTGTAACCAACGAGACTGTCGAAATTGTATCGCCCTATGAATTTTTATGACTTTTAAGCCATGTTTAATCGCTTGCTTTAAGTTGACGTAATGCACAACATATCGCTCACGAGGATTGAAATGAGCAACTAATTTGTTTACTTTCCCGCCTGGAGGACTCATTGTCTCAGGTAAAAATGGTAAATCGTTATGAGCTGTGTGTAACTCGGGGGGATAGACTACGTCAACCTCCAGAATACATCCTAATTCTCCATCATCGTTCATGTTTTCAATATCTATGCTTTCAGGGTCTTTCACCCATTCAAAACTCCCATAAGGTAGAGGTCTACTCATAGCATGCCCATAAAGATTATTAGCATCTAAATAGGCAATGTATGAAGACTCTTTTTCGGGATCATACTCAGGCATATAACTATTATTAGCACTCGTATATCGGTGTGATACCTGGCATAAACCTCCCCTGATCCCCCGCTCAAAGAATAATATCAGGTCATAATCCATTAATTGCTCTAATTTCACCATAGTATGCTTCAACATCGCATCCCATGTCATCCCAGGAGCAGTGAAATAATGTGCGGGGTCCACCTTATGACTATTAAGCATAACATCTCGAAAATTCTGGAAAATATCCGCGAGGATGAGCACATCCGTTTTAAGATAGATGTCGCTGTATTCTCCAAGGGTGGAGCACTTAAACATATCCCAAACACGTAGTCCATGCGTATAGTCCTCTTCACTCAACGGGGTATCAGTCAAAGTATTATAAAATTTTTCCCGGGGAGGTAGACATTTCTCATCCAGTTTCTCCCAAGCGTCAACATAATCGTAACAGAAAACCCCTTTTTTGGTCACAAGAGGAAGCTGATCCTCATTAAAGTATTTAGAGGTTTCCCTAAAGGCTGTTTTCGGAAGCACGCTAGCCATATAATCAAGACTACGACTTAAAAAGCGATAAGAGTCGATAAATCGAAGCTTAACACCGTGAACATGCTTAGTGAAGCTTATGTATTTCTCCTCAGTATTGGGAATCACATCAACCCGCTCTGAATCTTTACCCAGCTCCATAACTATAATGTTTGCATCATAATTCGATAGATTATGAAAAATTACAGGTATATATGAGGGAGTTTTACACCTTAGGTTGCAGCTATTACAGGCTGCTCCTCTATATTTTCCGGTCAAGTGGTCATGATCCTTAACTTTAGGATTAATCTCAGAGAAACTCCCTTCGCAAAGGTAACAATTTTGATCGTTTTCCCACTTCATCTCTTCGTCTTTTGTTATAATGATAGGAGTATTTTTTTTATAAATTTCTGAAATTTTGTAAGCTAATGAATCGATATATTTGATAAAGTGAGCACCCGCGTCTTTACCTCTATAAATGTATGGAGGTATATTAATAGAACCATCGGATACTACGTGCACGCAAAAAGACATGGGCACATGTCGTTGATAAGGAACAGTCGCCTTCGATGTATCTTCAGAGAGGGGAGTCAACATGGTTTCAAAATCAGCATAAATAACAAAGGGTAGACGAAGCTGCCGTTCAACATTTTTGAATTCCAAAACGGGATCCTTAGGGAGCTCTATCCTAACTGGATTGTTTTTATCGCAATACATTTTATGTTCTCCTAATTTATTCTCACTCAACCTGCCATACTGATTGTCAAAATGCTTAAAGCATCGCTTACAAATTATAATTTTGTTTTTATGCTTAGTAATTTGTGACCGTACGAGTCTTTCAAAATTTTTAATGTATATGTAATGCTGCTTCTCCCCTTCTGTCAAAAGAAGTAAATCACGATGGTCTTCTAATTCGTTCTTCACTATTTTTATTGGAAAAACATTATTATTTTCGTCCAACCCAAACACATTTATGGAAATATTGTTAGATTTTTCAAATTTCTTAATTTCATTGAGCGGAGTCGGGAAAGAAATGGCTGAAAAGTCATATCGATGCTGAACGCCAGTATATTTAGTCACACGCTGGGGGTTTATTTCTACAAATTTAGATAAAATAGAATACATAAAACAGTGGTGATCTTCGTTTTCAACATTAATACAAGCTTTCCTAGACTCAATGTTCTTTGGTAGAGGAACGTAGGTACTTCCACGAAGGTGTCGATATCTGTTTATTCGTAATCTCAATCCATCTACGGCAGTAATAAACCATCCGCTCTTCTTCATTTGCGCTTCTTCCATCTCCACAGTTAATCTCTTAAAAGATACATCTAAGTATTTGTCTATATCTGTATCCTTGAAGATAGGGCGATTTTTAGTCTTGAAAGCTTTATCCGTTAGATCGCCTACGACATTTTCAAACAAGCACTCTACTAGAAAATTAACTTTTAAAGCCGAATGTATCTGAAGTTGTTCCAAGATTTTTTTCTTTAGACAATCGCGCACATCTTCCACAAAGCATTCTAGGTCTCCGTATTTATTGGATCTTACAAAATAAGACTTCACTCTACCCTCAAAAGAAGTATCATAGAGAACCAGATTAGATTCATCAGGTACTAGTTTTAATAAAGTTTTCTTAAGAGGTTCATTTTTGGGTTTTTTCATAACCGGGGCATTATTACACACAGACTCATGTCGACTACCATTAAACCTATTGGAAAATTCATGTCCACAGTGTTTACACTTATAGACCGTTCCACAACTAAGTTCATGACGTTTTAGACTACAAGATTTAGTGAAACTCGACCTGCAATGTTTACACATAAAACTAGGTTTAACCCCATGATTTAAAGCCATATGTATGTCAAAGTCACTTTTCAAGGACAGTTCATCACTACAATAATTGCACTTATACATGATAAATCAGTACTTATCCCAAGATAAATATAGCGATATCGTTATAACTACTGTGATATTGTTATAAATATAGTGATATCGTTATAACTACTGTGACATCGTTATAAATATAACGATATCACAGTAGTTATAACGATATCGCTATATTTATAACGATATCACAGTAGTTATAACGATGTCGTTATATTTATAACGATGTCACAGTAGTTATAACGATATCACTATATTTATAACAACGATCTAGCATGTCGAACCCTGCATTCGTGTAGCCTACCTTATCATGTACTAGCATCATCATCATCATCATTGTATTCAGTATTATTTTAAACTGGAGTATTATGATGGAAAAATCGCCTACCTACACTTTTGAGCATGCCGTCCTTCGGTGCCTTGAATGGTATTGCATTTAAAAATATAATTCAAAGCTCTTCATATTGATTATGTTGTCCGATTGGTGTAATATATGCGAAAAAAATATTTATCTTCAATTCCGAGCACACTGTCTTTTGGTGTTATTTGTGAATTATTTTTTTTTTCCATTTTTTTTTTTTTCTACTATGGTTTGGAAATGACCTTCGTATCTGTAGGGATTAAGTCATTGTTTACATGTTCAAACATGTCGAGATATTTGGGGATTATTTCTCTCGTGACCCTGAACAGGCACCTGCATGTTCAAACATGTCGAGACCTGCAGTCCCCCCCCCCCCCCCCCTCCCTCTTTTTATCGATTACTGCGCATGCGCAGAGTCGGTCTATATAAGGAGTAGTTCCCTCTGGGGAAGCTCATTCTTCAGTGCTATTGAAGAGATCTACCTACTAGTTTGCTGCTACAGTAAGTATTTTGTGCAATTATTTGATTGTCTCTTAATTATATTTTTAAAGTGTTATATATATTTTTGTTTTCTCTTTAGTTCTGTTACTATCTATGTCAATTAATTAGTTTCGTTCATTGTGTTTTTGAATTTGTTTCGTTTATTGTTTATATAGTTATATTTCAAATTTGTTTCATTCGTTGTTTGCTTACGTGTTTTATATAGTTAAATTTTAAATTTGTGTGTCACGATCAAAAGTGTCAACGATCGTTTGGTTAGGCTATCATCGGGTACGCTCGGCTATCATCGGCTCCCTTCAGGTGTATTCGGGTCCTCGATCCTATATAAATAGTCTGCGTGATCAGTTTCTTTCAGACTTCATTGAGTCTTTGAGGTGTTAACATCGCTGAGATCTGTGAAAGTGAACTGTGTTTCGGTTATCATCGGCTCCCTTCAGGTGTGATCGGTTCCTCTATTCTATATAAATAGTCTGTGTGATCAGTTTATTCAGTCTTGATTGAGTCTTTGAGGTGTCAACATCGTTGAGATCTGCGAAGGTGAACTGTACTTTAAACATTCGGTTATCTTGGGATAAGTACTGATTTATCATGTATAAGTGCAATTATTGTAGTGATGACCTGTCCTTGAAAAGTGACTTTGACATACATATGGCTTTAAATCATGGGGTTAAACCTAGTTTTATGTGTAAACATTGCAGGTCGAGTTTCACTAAATCTTGTAGTCTAAAACGTCATGAACTTAGTTGTGGAACGGTCTATAAGTGTAAACACTGTGGACATGAATTTTCCAATAGGTTTAATGGTAGTCGACATGAGTCTGTGTGTAATAATGCCCCGGTTATGAAAAAACCCAAAAATGAACCTCTTAAGAAAACTTTATTAAAACTAGTACCTGATGAATCTAATCTGGTTCTCTATGATACTTCTTTTGAGGGTAGAGTGAAGTCTTATTTTGTAAGATCCAATAAATACGGAGACCTAGAATGCTTTGTGGAAGATGTGCGCGATTGTCTAAAGAAAAAAATCTTGGAACAACTTCAGATACATTCGGCTTTAAAAGTTAATTTTCTAGTAGAGTGCTTGTTTGAAAATGTCGTAGGCGATCTAACGGATAAAGCTTTCAAGACTAAAAATCGCCCTATCTTCAAGGATACAGATATAGACAAATACTTAGATGTATCTTTTAAGAGATTAACTGTGGAGATGGAAGAAGCGCAAATGAAGAAGAGCGGATGGTTTATTACTGCCGTAGATGGATTGAGATTACGAATAAACAGATATCGACACCTTCGTGGAAGTACCTACGTTCCTCTACCAAAGAACATTGAGTCTAGGAAAGCTTGTATTAATGTTGAAAACGAAGATCACCACTGTTTTATGTATTCTATTTTATCTAAATTTGTAGAAATAAACCCCCAGCGTGTGACTAAATATACTGGCGTTCAGCATCGATATGACTTTTCAGCCATTTCTTTCCCGACTCCGCTCAATGAAATTAAGAAATTTGAAAAATCTAACAATATTTCCATAAATGTGTTTGGGTTGGACGAAAATAATAATGTTTTTCCAATAAAAATAGTGAAGAACGAATTAGAAGACCATCGTGATTTACTTCTTTTGACAGAAGGGGAGAAGCAGCATTACATATACATTAAAAATTTTGAAAGACTCGTACGGTCACAAATTACTAAGCATAAAAACAAAATTATAATTTGTAAGCGATGCTTTAAGCATTTTGACAATCAGTATGGCAGGTTGAGTGAGAATAAATTAGGAGAACATAAAATGTATTGCGATAAAAACAATCCAGTTAGGATAGAGCTCCCTAAGGATCCCGTTTTGGAATTCAAAAATGTTGAACGGCAGCTTCGTCTACCCTTTGTTATTTATGCTGATTTTGAAACCATGTTGACTCCCCTCTCTGAAGATACATCGAAGGCGACTGTTCCTTATCAACGACATGTGCCCATGTCTTTTTGCGTGCACGTAGTATCCGATGGTTCTATTAATATACCTCCATACATTTATAGAGGTAAAGACGCGGGTGCTCACTTTATCAAATATATCGATTCATTAGCTTACAAAATTTCAGAAATTTATAAAAAAAATACTCCTATCATTATAACAAAAGACGAAGAGATGAAGTGGGAAAACGATCAAAATTGTTACCTTTGCGAAGGGAGTTTCTCTGAGATTAATCCTAAAGTTAAGGATCATGACCACTTGACCGGAAAATATAGAGGAGCAGCCTGTAATAGCTGCAACCTAAGGTGTAAAACTCCCTCATATATACCTGTAATTTTTCATAATCTATCGAATTATGATGCAAACATTATAGTTATGGAGCTGGGTAAAGATTCAGAGCGGGTTGATGTGATTCCCAATACTGAGGAGAAATACATAAGCTTCACTAAGCATGTTCACGGTGTTAAGCTTCGATTTATCGACTCTTATCGCTTTTTAAGTCGTAGTCTTGATTATATGGCTAGCGTGCTTCCGAAAACAGCCTTTAGGGAAACCTCTAAATACTTTAATGAGGATCAGCTTCCTCTTGTGACCAAAAAAGGGGTTTTCTGTTACGATTATGTTGACGCTTGGGAGAAACTGGATGAGAAATGTCTACCTCCCCGGGAAAAATTTTATAATACTTTGACTGATACCCCGTTGAGTGAAGAGGACTATACGCATGGACTACGTGTTTGGGATATGTTTAAGTGCTCCACCCTTGGAGAATACAGCGACATCTATCTTAAAACGGATGTGCTCATCCTCGCGGATATTTTCCAGAATTTTCGAGATGTTATGCTTAATAGTCATAAGGTGGACCCCGCACATTATTTCACTGCTCCTGGGATGACATGGGATGCGATGTTGAAGCATACTATGGTGAAATTAGAGCAATTAATGGATTATGACCTGATATTATTCTTTGAGCGGGGGATCAGGGGAGGTTTATGCCAGGTATCACACCGATATACGAGTGCTAATAATAGTTATATGCCTGAGTATGATCCCGAAAAAGAGTCTTCATACATTGCCTATTTAGATGCTAATAATCTTTATGGGCATGCTATGAGTAGACCTCTACCTTATGGGAGTTTTGAATGGGTGAAAGACCCTGAAAGCATAGATATTGAAAACATGAACGATGATGGAGAATTAGGATGTATTCTGGAGGTTGACGTAGTCTATCCCCCCGAGTTACACACAGCTCATAACGATTTACCATTTTTACCTGAGACAATGAGTCCTCCAGGCGGGAAAGTAAACAAATTAGTTGCTCATTTCCTCGTGAGCGATATGTTGTGCATTACGTCAACTTAAAGCAAGCGATTAAACATGGCTTAAAAGTCATAAAAATTCATAGGGCGATACAATTTCGACAGTCTCGTTGGTTACAGTCATACAGTAATACTGAGCTTCGTAAAAAAGCGAAAAATGATTTTGAAAAAGACTTTTATAAATTATTAAATAATGCAGTATTTGGGAAAACTATGGAGAACATAAGAAACCGTATGAACATGATGCTAGTTACAGACTCTAAAAAATTAATGAAACTCATCGCCAAAGCTAACTTTTTAGACAGGATAATTTATCACGAGAATTTGGTATCTGTAACTATGAGTAAAACAAAATTATTATTTAATAAGCCTATATATGTAGGCATGTCGATTTTAGATTTGTCAAAAACTGTCATGTATGATTTTCACTATAATGTAATGATGAAAAAATATAATCCTAATACTCTAAAATTAATGTACACAGATACGGACAGTTTAGTTTATTTAATTAATACACCCGACTGGTATCAGGACATGAAAGCGATGGAGCATTATTTCGATACGTCAGACTTCCCCAAAGAGCATCCGTGCTATTCTGTTTTAAATAAAAAAATTCTTGGCAAGTTCAAAGACGAGACTAATGGTGTTATCATTAATAAATTCGTAGGACTTAAACCGAAGATATATGCTATGAATATAAATAAAAAAATTAAAAAATGTATTAAAGGTGTTAAAAAAGCAGCCGTCGAAAAAAATATATCGTTGCAAGATTTTGAGAAATCACTTTTTGAAGGAAAAATAGTATATACAGACATGAGAATGATTCAGTCAAAAAAACATGAGTTGTTCAGTGTTAGAATTAATAAAAAGGCGTTGTCGTCGGAAGATGATAAAAGAGTAGTTTTATCTGATGGTATTCATACCTTAGCTCACGGACATTACTCAATTCAAACCTAATGCTGGGAGGTATAACCTGGCTACCCATTTTTCCGAGGGGACTTAAATATTGGAAAATTCTTATTCCTATCCTATTCCTAAAATCCTCTTGAGGCTTTGTCTAGACTGATCTGATGTCTTTTGGCTTTTGAATGGACGTGGTTGAAAACTTGTAAACTTAATTGGTCACTGGCGAGGATGTAGAAAACCCAATTGGTCACTGGCGTGGTGTAAAACCCGTAAACCTGTATGAAAGTAGAAAAATGGAGAAAAGTAAAAATACCTTGAAATTGAAGAGAAGCCCTGACTTGAGCCTTTATCCCTTCCCTATCCCCACCCACCTCTTCGACGTATTTCTACCTTGGTGCTGGTGAAGAGGCTTACCGGTTTATTGATTAGTCAATAAAGCGAACTAAAAGATATACACACCCCTATCAAATACCTGATGTAGAGATCCTGGTGAGAAACATCCTAAGAAAGTTGGAGACGAGAAGCAGCCTACGAAGAAAATAAATGCAAGTTATATACCGCATGTTAGCCTAAGATATTGAGACTCCTGAAATAAATGTGAAAAGACCTGAAGATTACTGATGAGCGGGGAGAGGTTAATGGGTGTAGGTGTATGTATGGGTAAACCGGGTTATGTTGAAAAAATGTTAAACCAACCATGATCTAGAGAGATTGTAGGAGTTGGGCGAAGAAAAGTGTGAAGCAGGATGATGCTAAGGAAAAGTGTATACAATTGATGTGGAGGAGTAGAGAGCAGAAAATTAGGAGAGGGTATTGTGACGAATTAGTATAAAGATGGTTAAAGACCGAGGAGGTATTATTATAATAATGAATGACTTTGAAATGGAGGAGCGGAAACTTATATGAGGGTGTAGGACTGTAATTTTTCGATGAGGGGCGATCAAAAATGTGCTCTAGTGAAAAAGGCTAGAAACCTCTGAACCTTGGTGATACTAGTCTGATAATACACGGCCGTAAGTTTATATACCTAGTATATCACTACCTTGGCCACCCATGCCACAATGGTCGTGTGGATAGCAAGTCAGCCTCTCAAGGCAAAGAAGTCGGGTTCGACTCTCGTAAGGTCAAGTTATTTTTTTTTTCCTTAAGAAGTCGACCCTAGCTACTTAATTGAAAATTAATTTGATTTCTAGACGCTTGGAAGCGCTAGCTGGCTAATTTAAAAAAAAAATAGGGGCATAGCCGAGGGGTGGGATAAAAATGCAAAGCAGGGTTTAGAGGGAGAGCGGAAACTTATTAGGGTTAAGAGGGAGAGCGGAAACTTATCGATATGGGGAAGTACGATGGTAGTGATTCAGAGATGAGGGGAGGGGGGGGGGGTGAAGGTTGGTGGTGGTGGGAGAGGAGTGGGGGACGGCCGCCATCTTGCGCATTTGCCATTGTGCCAGAGTCCCCTTATTCCCCCTACTATCCTCCTTTGACCCTACTCAATATAAACTATCAACCCAAAAACACTGTAAATATTCCCTCCCAGCTAAATTCTCGTTCCCTCTCCTGTATAGTATACCTTAAGCTCTACAGTGAACCATCCCGACCCTAACACAATGTCTATCGCCTTATACATATTATTGTATTTATCATGGTAAGTTATATCACAAAACATTTTTCTACAACTAACATTCAACAGTACCCAAATTAAGATCAGCACACTACTCTGGATGTAGAACACATTCCCGTACATACGACATTTTCATCATACCCATTACAATAATTGAATCTACAACACACCTCTCCCTAGCTCTATAATACTCTTTAGGACTAGATGTACCTTACATGCTGCTTTTTGTATACCTTAATTTCACTTGGGCTGCTTTTCATCTCCAGCAATCACTTGGGCTGCTTCTCGCCAACATCTCTACATTCACCTCATACTGAAACATACTTTACATCTCTACCAATCCTCCGTTTTAGTGGTTAAACACTTTTTTTCTCCTCCCACCGTCTACAGTAATTGCTCTCATAGCCTTAGAGACCTCGCCCAATCCATACCAATTTGCCGCTTTTCAATTCTACTTACCATACATTATACCGAGATAGGCTTCTACAAGTATAGACCACACCTCCGTCAACATTTGATTCAAACCACTTCTATCCCAATAAACCTTTCACTGAGACATACATACATACTAGCATACAACATCACCCAAGGGATTTTCTTCAGAATTCATCCTAACCTAACCGGCACTCTTAGCCTATTCTTTAGCATGTACCAAAAAACCTCGTGATTCACACATTTCTTCTACCAACTTATACAACCTCACCGATATTCCTACTTCAGATCCTATGATCCTAGCACCCCAGGTCTTCATTTACACCCTGTTTTATATGTATTTAAATATTTTCACATACCTAATCCGGCAATGACAACATCCACAGTTCTCGTCAATATTTAGATTCGCATTTCCAATGTTACTTTAGCCTCACTATATTTTTCGACTAAAACTTGAAGTAGGAACCATCCAAATGATACTAGAATACATTTCAGTTACATCGATAGCTTTAATTCATACTTCATCACCAACTTCCTACCACCAACAGATCTCACCTACTGTATTACGGACATCTCATCCAGGACTTCATACTCTTTCCTCTACAACCTATTACACACATACAACATTATATATACTAAAAACCTTGTCAGCCTATACTCATTTATTTAATTAATTAGCTTATTCCCTACCATCCTTTGACATCGTCCTAATCTGCAACAATACCATTGTAAATGTTTCATTAGGTTTTACATTTCACATTTTCATATATATCACAGACCACAATCATTATTGAACCCTCCCTACTACTTCACTGCCTATGGATTCTGTCAATTAAACACGTACAGCACAGCCGAGTAATTCAGACCGACCTCACACCCTCATGTGCCCTTTGCATTTTCTAATACTCTTGTATACAATACCCATAATTCCAACATCTTCCATTTATCATCTTCATACCTAACACCTATGATCTATTATTTTCTTTAGAACCATCCATACCCTAAAACCCCTGCTTCACACTTCACACAACTCCCAGCACCACAACCTCTCCGAAATTTTTGTAATGTGTACTGCTGGGGAGCAGTACATCATAGTTCTCCAAAGACTTGTACTATCTTAACATAAATCATATATATCCATTTTCAAAAGATTTACTAACATATATTTTACAAGATTAGATTCATAATCATAAATCCCCGGTGTTTTTCAGAGTTCTCAGAGTTATTTGACCCCAATTCGATGTCACAAGAAGCTTCAAAACAGCCTGTGTAGTATTAGTCTTTCCTTGTGTATTTAATACATGAAATTCATGTATGTACCTTATCGCCTCTGAAGCAGTCCTACACAAACTCCCCAATACTTGGTACACTCGGACCTGATTTCATGCTGGAAGTCTTATAAGAGTATATTAATATGTCTTCATACATCTAACAAACTACATTTTCATAACCATCAACATTTCCCCAACATATGAATTTCTTACCGGAACTTTCAAGAAGACCGGACCATATCCATTCGAAGCTCAACCTTATAGAATGTGTATTCACAGTATTATCATGAATAAACTGAAAACAAATCCAATCCTTGGATGATGTACAATGAGGATACCTAAATATCATTCCTATCAATCCTTGGCTTAACATCTTTAAACTTCAAGTTTCACAGAATGTAACTTAGACAGAGTATTTGTGTGCGCATAAGACTGTGGAGCCGGCATTTCTCAACTTTTAAAGTGTTTTTCACAAAATCCATCTTTTGTTTTAAATTACATACTTTATCATCAGCTGTACCCTATATACCACTTTTCATAAATTATCCAGTGTTTTATTAGATATGTAGCATATTTCGATTAGTATCCGATTAGTAGGTCACCCATTTTTCGACAATAGAAACTCTTATAATAACACCCTGACGTAGGTATTCACTCCAGTCACACATCTACAAAATTGTTTTTATTCCTTTAAAAATTAACCAACAAAACCATCCTATGCGAAGAAGTCATTGAACAATTTACCCACTTAGCTGGATAAATATTTTTTAAATGCTAAAATCTAGGCCTTGTAGGCCCCAAAACGCATCAGATCTTTACATTTATAATAAAGTAGCACAGATCCCGATAACCAAAGTAGGAACCATTACAACATCCAACTAATGCTAGAATAGTATAGGCTAGGATAAAATATATATTTTACATACTTTACAATATATCTTTCGAGAACGTAACCTACCACCATACATCATTTAAATTTTTTTACACAAACAACACATTACAGAGGTCTACAAACTTATTACTACGAAACCACCGGTTCAAAACTTCAAACACATTGATACCCATCGCACTAAAACTCTACATTTTTTTTAGTACAATCCATATCATACCTTGACATAATCTTTGGCAACAACAATACTTCAAAACCCAGGTTTTGTGTTTTTCTTTAGGTCCTTTACATACACTTTACATTACACATTTTTCATATACATCACAGACCCCATCATTATTGAACCCTATACTCATAAAATCATTCATTAAAACTACTTCACTAACTAACTACTTTTTTTCATCTAAGCACGTACAGCACAGTCGGTACGTTATAGTTCACACCGACCTTACTCATACAACACACATACTTACATACACTTCAATTTTAATTCATACCCTATAAAATTATAACCATCAGCCCCTGTATTATTCTCAAACTATGTCAAAAGCGCTACAAACCCACTGACTTTTTTGTTCACATGTGACACCCATTATAGTCTTCTAGCCCTGCAACAAACACCATTCACACAGTCCATCTTTATGACATGCGTCATATTTCGATTCGTATCCTTTTTTAGGTCATTTTTCATATATGTGACTTTTTATCGCCCACATACCTGTGAAACAATCTTTAAACATCATTTAAGTACATCAACTAATATTCTTAATATATTTTACATATTTCATACACTCATTTCCTTTATGTCACTTAGGATGCAGCTCACCAGCATCAGAGCTTTACACCAGGAGTCCCATAAGACCTGCATCATACTGAAAATAGACTTTTTAGCCCCTCAAATAATTTTTCTGGTTCTGATCAGTCTTACCTACTAACAGCAATTGTCTGCTCTCTCAGGAACCTTATAATTTCTCACACCATCCCACATCAATTGCCCCACTTATTCCAATCCTACATGTCGAAACAGAGAATATTTTGGGAGAGTCTTAACCCCAATAGGAGCCCTTGTACCGAACCTCCCATCCCTCCTTTCTAGAAGTCAGACACTTAAAATTTCTTTGACATCTACCCACTTTTTACCCCAAACCAACATACATCCTAGTCCATCATACATCATAACTCTAGCATAGACCACCTAATCCTTAACGCGAACTCCGACATTTATCACTTCGGGTGCTTCTCACCACCGTCGACACAGATCACGCCTGAAGTGAGCCGCTTATAGCCGAACACAACCCGATGATTGAAGAGTCAAACGACCGGAGGACACCTGTTAACAACGTATAGCAAGTTAAACTAGATAAATATCCAATATTTATATAAAAATGTTGAATTATACATAAATCGGACCAAAAACTGTATAATTATCGAAAAATGTGGTATTTTTACGAGGTAATGGGACAAATTATACATTATAAACTGAATAATGTTGTTACATCAACACAGCCAGCAGAAGACCGCTCTCCGAGATAGAGTGTGCTCGGACGTATATAGTTTAAACTCTCCTCGCATCTACATTTTCTAAGGAGTTTCATAGAACTTGAAGTTAATTTTGTAACATCTACTGGCTGACTATTGCGAGAGATGTGGGCTGCAAAGCCGGGTTGGGGTCTCTAAACGGAGTAACTACTGCAGCCGGGTTTGGGGTCTGTATATAATATAGCTGGTGTGAGGGCCTGTACATAATATAGTCGAGGCTTCTACTTACTGACTTTTAGCAAGAGATGGGGGCTGTGTAGCCGAGCCGTGTGAGGGGGCTGTATGCATCTCTTCCTAGATAAAAATCCAATATTTATATAAAAATGTGGAATTATACATAAATCGGACCAAAACTGTATAATTATTGAAAAATATGGTATTTTTACATAACAGACAAAAAAACGTGGTAATGAGACATATTTGACATTATAAACTGGATAATGATGATACATCAGCACAACGGCAGAAGACTCCTCTCTGAGGGACAGTATGCTCGGACGTATATAGTTTAAACTCTCCTCGCATCTACATTTTCTAAGGAGTTTCATAGAACTTGAAGTAAATTTTGTAACATCTACTGGCTGACTATTGCGAGAGATGTGGGCTGCAAAGCCGGGTTTGGGTCTCTAAACGGAGTAACTACTGCAGCCGGGTTTGGGGGTCTGTATATAATATAGCTGGTGTGAGGGTCTGTACATAATATAGTCGAGGCTTCTACTTACTGACTTTTAGCAAGAGATGGGGGCTGTATAGTCGAGCCGTGTGAGGGGCTGTCTGCATCTCTTCTATGCGGAGTCAAAGGGATCGGGAAGGAGACTCTGCTACTAGTGACATAAAGGAAATGAGTGTATGAAATATGTAAAATATATTAAGAATATTAGTTGATGTACTTAAATGATGTTTAAAGATTGTTTCACAGGTATGTGGGCGATAAAAGGCCCATATATGAAAAATGACTTAAAAAAGGATACGAATCGAAATATGACGCATGTCATAAAGATGGACTGTGTGAATGGTGTTTGTTGCAGGGCTAGAAGACTATAATGGGTGTCACATGTGAACAAAAAAGTCAGTGGGTTTGTAGCGCTTTTGACATAGTTTGAGAATAATACAGGGGCTGATGGTTATAATTTTATAGGGTATGAATTAAAATTGAAGTGTATGTAAGTATGTGTGTTGTATGAGTAAGGTCGGTGTGAACTATAACGTACCGACTGTGCTGTACGTGCATAGATGAAAAAAAGTAGTTAGTTAGTGAAGTAGTTTTAATGAATGATTTTATGAGTATAGGGTTCAATAATGATGGGGTCTGTGATGTATATGAAAAATGTGTAATGTAAAGTGTATGTAAAGGACCTAAAGAAAAACACAAAACCTGGGTTTTGAAGTATTGTTGTTGCCAAAGATTATGTCAAGGTATGATATGGATTGTACTAAAAAAAATGTAGAGTTTTAGTGCGATGGGTATCAATGTGTTTGAAGTTTTGAACCGGTGGTTTCGTAGTAATAAGTTTGTAGACCTCTGTAATGTGTTGTTTGTGTAAAAAAATTTAAATGATGTATGGTGGTAGGTTATGTTCTCGAATGATATATTGTAAAGTATGTAAAATATATATTTTATCGTAGCCTATACTATTCTAGCATTAGTTGGATGTTATAATGGTTCGTACTTTGGTTATCGGGATCTGTGCTACTTTATTATAAATGTAAAGATCTGATGCGTTTTGGGGCCTACAAGGCCTAGATTTTAGCATTTAAAAAATATTTATCCAGCTAAGTGGGTAAATTGTTCAATGACTTCTTCGCATAGGATGGTTTTGTTGGTTAATTTTTAAAGGAATAAAAACAATTTTGTAGATGTGTGACTGGAGTGAATACCTACGTCAGGGTGTTATTATAAGAGTTTCTATTGTCGAAAAATGGGTGACCTACTAGGATACTAATCGAAATATGCTACTTATCTAATAAATCACTGGATAATTTATGAAAAGTGGTATATTGGGTACAGCTGATGATAAAGTATGTAATTTAAAACAAAAGATGGATTTTGTAAAAAACACTTTAAAAGTTGAGAAATGCCGGCTCCACAGTCTTATGCGCACACAAATACTCTGTCTAAGTTACATTCTGTGAAACTTGAAGTTTAAAGATGTTAAGCCAAGGATTGATAGGAATGATATTTAGGTATCCTCATTGTACATCATCCAAGGATTGGATTTGTTTTCAGTTTATTCATGATAATACTGTGAATACACATTCTATAAGGTTGAGCTTCGAATGGATATGGTCCGGTCTTCTTGAAAGTTCCGGTAAGAAATTCATATGTTGGGGAAATGTTGATGGTTATGAAAATGTAGTTTGTTAGATGTATGAAGACATATTAATATACTCTTATAAGACTTCCAGCATGAAATCAGGTCCGAGTGTATCAAGTATTGGGGAGTTTGTGTAGGACTGCTTCAGAGGAGGTAAGGTACATACATGAATTTCATGTATTAAATACACAAGGAAAGACTAATACTACACAGACTGTTTTGAAGCTTCTTGTGACATCGAATTGGGGTCAAATAACTCTGAGAACTCTGAAAAACACCGGGGATTTATGATTATGAATCTAATCTTGTAAAATATATGTTAGTAATTCTGTTGAAAATGGATATATATGATTTATGTTAAGATAGTACAAGTCTTTGGAGAACTATGATGTACTGCTCCCCAGCAGTACACATTACAAAAATTTCGGAGAGGTTGTGGTGCTGGGAGTTGTGGTGTGAAGTGTGAAGCAGGGGTTTTAGGGTATGGATGGTTCTAAAGAAAATAATAGATCATAGGTGTTAGGTATGAAGATGATAAATGGAAGATGTTGGAATTATGGGTATTGTATACAAGAGTATTAGAAAATGCAAAGGGCACATGAGGGTGTGAGGTCGGTCTGAATTACTCGGCTGTGCTGTACGTGTTTAATTGACAGAATCCATAGGTAGTGAAGTAGTAGGGAGGGTTCAATAATGATTGTGGTCTGTGATATATATGAAAATGTGAAATGTAAAACCTAATGAAACATTTACAATGGTATTGTTGCAGATTAGGACGATGTCAAAGGATGGTAGGGAATAAGCTAATTAATTAAATAAATGAGTATAGGCTGACAAGGTTTTTAGTATATATAATGTTGTATGTGTGTAATAGGTTGTAGAGGAAAGAGTATGAAGTCCTAGATGAGATGTCCGTAATACAATAGGTGAGATCTGTTGGTGGTAGGAAGTTGGTGATGAAGTATGAATTAAAGCTATCGATGTAATTGAAATGTATTCTAGTATCATTTGGATGGTTCCTTCTTTAAGTTTTAGTCGAAAAATATAGTGAGGCTAAAGTAACATTGGAAATGCGAATCTAAATATTGACGAGAACTGTGGATGTTGTCATTGCCGGATTAGGTATGTGAAAATATTTAAATACATATAAAACAGGGTGTAAATGAAGACCTGGGGTGCTAGGATCATAGGATCTGAAGTAGGAATATCGGTGAGGTTGTATAAGTTGGTAGAAGAAATGTGTGAATCACGAGGTTTTTTGGTACATGCTAAAGAATAGGCTAAGAGTGCCGGTTAGGTTAGGATGAATTCTGAAGAAAATCCCTTGGGTGATGTTGTATGCTAGTATGTATGTATGTCTCAGTGAAAGGTTTATTGGGATAGAAGTGGTTTGAATCAAATGTTGACGGAGGTGTGGTCTATACTTGTAGAAGCCTATCTCGGTATAATGTATGGTAAGTAGAATTGAAAAGCGGCAAATTGGTATGGATTGGGCGAGGTCTCTAAGGCTATGAGAGCAATTACTGTAGACGGTGGGAGGAGAAAAAAAGTGTTTAACCACTAAAACGGAGGATTGGTAGAGATGTAAAGTATGTTTCAGTATGAGGTGAATGTAGAGATGTTGGCGAGAAGCAGCCCAAGCGATTGCTGGAGATGAAAAGCAGCCCAAGTGAAATTAAGGTATACAAAAAGCAGCATGTAAAATAGTTTAAGTTAAATATACCACATATTGATCGAAGAATGTCTCCATGAGACCCCTGGAAAGGTACATCTAGTCCTAAAGAGTATTATAGAGCTAGGGAGAGGTGTGTTGTAGATTCAATTATCGTAATGGGTATGATGAAAATGTCGTATGTACGGGAATGTGTTCTACATCCAGAGTAGTGTGCTGATCTTAATTTGGGTACTGTTGAATGTTAGTTGTAGAAAAATGTTTTGTGATATAACTTACCATGATAAATACAATAATATGTATAAGGCGATAGACATTGTGTTAGGGTCGGGATGGTTCACTGTAGAGCTTAAGGTATACTATACAGGAGAGGGAACGAGAATTTAGCTGGGAGGGAATATTTACTGTGTTTTTGGGTTGATAGTTTATATTGAGTAGGGTCAAAGGAGGATACCGCCCTGGCATTAATTCTAAAATAACCTTTCAATGTGTACTAAGAAATTGTTATGTAGAGTAATGATGCTAAAGATTGGTGACTAGAATTAAGGGATAAAAAAGTCTAAGTTGAATGGGTCTGTAGGATGATACCGGTGTATGTATGGGTAAACCCGGTTATGATGAAAAAATGTTAAACGAATCATGTCTAGAGAGATTGTGGGAGTTGGGCGAAGAAAACGTGTGAAGAAGGATGGTGCTAAGGAAATGGTTAAGAGTACCGATTAGACTATGACGAAATCTAAAGAAAATCCTTAGGGTAGTGGTGTGGGTGGGTCTGTAGTAGTGGAAGCAGAATAGTGTGTGAGTAGAAGGGTTAGAGGTGAGAGTCGAAAATTGGTTAGGACAAAATGAGAAAAAATTAAAAAAATTCATGTTGTTAAGTATAAAATATGAGAAAGACCCGAGAACTAGGTGTAGGCGGATCTGTAGTAGTGGAAGAAGTACAATTGGTCTGAGGAAGTCGAACTATAATTAAAGATTATGATTTTAGAATATTGATGTGTGTAAGTAGGATTGTAATGAGAAATTATGATTTTAGAGGAAGTGTATACAATTGATGTGGGGAAGTATAAGTGAGAAAATTGAGATGGACTGACTATGACGCTGTTCTGAGGGTTGACGGAGAATTAGTATGAGGAAGTAAAAGTGAATGTATGCCGGTCTTGAAAAAATATTTTGGATGGAGTGTAAGGGTTCCTATTGAGGTTGTTCAGGTTTAGAAGGAGAAGTAAAATTGATCTGGGGAAGTAGGATTTACGAATTATGATTTTAGAATGATTGATGTGTGGAAGTAGGACTGTAATGAAAAATATCGTGTGAGATGGGTCGGTATGAGTGATCAGAAAAATAATCTTTAGTCGGATTACAATGCCTCTTGAGATATATGTTGACTTGTATACCTAGATTTTCGCTTGCTTCAACAGGGTAGGTCTCGGGGTTAGATGCTTGTCTCCCATGCCAAAGGTGCCGGGACCGCGTTCAATCCCCGTTAGGGCAAGTTATTTTTTTCCTTAAGTCGCATCTAGCAATCTATAAATTCTAGAAGACTGGGAGTCTAGTGGGTAAAGTAAGAAAATAGTGGCGTGGTTGGTGAGAGTTGGGTAAGTGATTCAAGCGAGAGATGACTTATAGGGGTTGAGCTGGGGAGGTACATTGGGTGAAGAGTTGATGTGGGATGGTACATTGAATGTGATTCAAAGTGAACAACTCTAGTATAGGTTGACCTCATAGTGGCTTCTGTAATGTGATGAGGGGGTCTGGGAGATGTAAAAGTTGTGGGAGGGGCGACTTGAGAAAAACTTGAGAAAAAAAAAGTTTAAAGGACATCATTGATGTGGTGTGTAAGACTAGATAGAAATAAAAAATTAGAAGAAATGTTCCTAAGAAGTGACTGTTGTTGTGTTGGGGAGAGCGGAAACTTCTTTGGGTTAAGAAGGATGAAAAAATTTGGTCGAGTGGGGGGCTCTCTGGTTAGGTCTCCTTCAACCCAGTTGAGCGCCCTCAAGGATTTTTCTGGGAAAGGGGCGGGGAAGGGGAGGGGAAAGGACTATACTTTGTCTATGCATAGGATGTAGCTGGGGAGGTACATTGTTATACTTACTCCATACCTCAGAGGAACCACATTGCTATACGACCTCCATACCTCAGAGAAACCGCATTGCTATACGACCTCCATACCTCAGTGGAACCACATTGCTATACGATCGCGGAAAATTAGGAGAGGGTAATGTGAATTAAAAAAATATATAGTAAGGATGACTTGAAAGAAATTTGGGGTGAGGGGTGATCAGAATATGTGAAAAGGCTAAAAACCGCTGAACCTTGGTGCTGCTAATACTCCCGGAGATTTATATACCTAGATTATCACCACCTTCAGCAACCATGTCACAATGGTCGCGGGGTTAGCGTATCGGCCTCTCAAGACAAAGTAGATGGGTTCGATCCCGTAAGTACAAGTTATTTTTTTTTTATTAAGAAGCCGCACCTAGCTACTTATATTAATATTAATTTACATTCTAGACGCTTGGGAGCGCTAGTGTGCTAATTATAATTTACTAATATTTAAATTTAAAAAAATCAAAGGATTGTGTGGGTCCGAAGATGCGGGTGCTCAGAGGTTGAGCTGGGGAAGTACCTCTTAGGAAAAGCGGGTCTGGACATGTGGGTGTGACGTCATGGACTATATTTTCTCCATACACTTTGTAGAAAAAAAAAATGGGTGGGTCCGAAGGTGGAGGTGCTCAGGGGTTGAGCTGGGGAAGTACATCGGAGGGAGCTGCGCGAGCCATGGGAATAGATGTTGTGCGGTGGGAGCCTCACAGGGGAGCCTCAGACGGGTGCCACAAGGGAGTCACACTGGTTCCTCATCTGTGCCTCATGAGGCGGGGGCAGGATCCCCATACCTTATCTACTATACTCGTCCGAAGAATAAACCGCTTTTATATAGGTTGTGTCAGAGTTATATATTAGCAAGGATAACGCGTCCTGCGTAAGCGCTACTTTTGACATACCTCTTCTTAGATAAGATGCGGAAGTATAGATGTGCCCAGTTCTTGCGACATATTTCTCTTCCTAGACGCGCTAAGCCGTAGAGGGGCCTATGCCCGCCATTGCTAAATTTGGGGCTGCATCTAGGTCAAGGAGAGGGCTGTGGCCGCCATTGAGGAAGATATAAAAGGAGGATTTGCAAGAGCTACAGCATATTCATGTCCACGATCATCCAAGTCTATCTTATTGAAAAAGTTCTGCGAAGAAAAGGCAAAAACCTGTATGTGAAATGGATGGGATTCCCCGAAAAAAAAACTGGATCCGCTCATCAGATTTAGTGTGATTGTTAATGCCTCATTTGTTCTATGCTTTTTTATTTTAGCTGGGTCTTATAGCTGGATTTGATAAGGGGAAGTCAAGAGGGGCTGATGCTCGAAATTTGGGGGTACGCCTGGTATTTCCTATTATATAATCCATCTAATGTTGTGGGAGCTGGCTGCTGTGGTGGCCATGAACTTGCGCAGTAGCCCTTGGGCCAGGACCGCTTTTTCTTTCCTACTCATAGTAATTCCCTCCACTGAAATTATGTGGCCTAAATATTTTAATTTTCTACAGAAAAATTTAGCTTTCATTAAATTTGTTGTTATATTATTTTTTTTTTAAATGTCAAATACTATTCTTAAATGATCTAGGTGCTCCTCCTTAGTACTAGAATAAATCAAAATATCGTCAACAAATAATTGACAAAAATCGCTTGTCGGTGTGGATTGCAAAGACGCCTCAGATACCCTCTTCTGATTTCTTCCGACAGTCCATCATAATTCCTCCATCTCTCACTTCTTCAGTCTACCTTTACCTCTCATCACCACTTTATCTTCTTACTACTGTACAAACATCCCTTGCTCTCCACTCCGTCCTCAGATAATAAAACTCACTCTTCCACACACATTTCCAGACATCAACTGCGCAATCCTCACTCTGAACATCGACTACCTCTCTCCTCGTGGGATATGGCTTCGCCATCTGTTTTATGCAATCCATACATCTCATTGGTTAAAATTCGTAATATTTTTCTTTTACAACTTTTTTCTGTAAGGAGTTGAAGATCCTACAGAAAGGAGAAAATAGTTGCAACTCCAACCATGTGAAGAAGATAGACATTAAAAGACCTAATTGCTCATCCCGTAGAAAGGGAAGTGGAATGGGAAAGAAACTTCACTATTTTAGAACAGTTTTATAAAAACCACTTAATAAATTATATTTTACAAAATAGTTAAACAGCTAAACATTGAATTTGTAATATATTGTACATATATAAATAGTTAGAAAATAAGTACCTACCTACCTAAATAATATAAATAAAACGTTTCCTTCACTACTATAATTATTATACTAGTTTTTTTTATATACCTAGCTTGACGTTGACATGTTTTATTGTAGGTACCTATTAATATAGTTCATCTATTCAAACTAGTCTTCTACACTTGGGCAATAAAACTCTTCGACTTCCTTAATCAAAGGATATTGAAAATTTGTCAGATAACAACAAATTTGCCAAATTTTATTGGAATAAGGGAATAGGCTTGACGGTATTAAATCTAAAATATCGTACTCTTTAATTCTTTTAATAGCACGTTCCACATGAATTCTGGCATGAGCAATCATCTTTGTTTTATAAACCTGACTAGGGGTAAATTGGGGTGTTGTTAGAAAGGGAGGGATATTTATGAACACCCCACTGGGGAGAAATCAGCTATAGGGAATCCCTTATCGGCTAAAATCAAGTCTCCCGCATTCATTTTCTCTATAATTTTTAATATAAAATTGTTATTTGTGGGTTCTTATCAGCACGTCTGTAATTAAAAATGTATATTATGAATAACAACACTACAGTGTTAATGTAGGTACATACAAATTCACTTGTAACACCTACATACCCTACTCTAATTCGTTCGTAGAATGTTATTTTTATCTATTTACATACCTAGGTAGGTATCAATTCACAAATTATGGATTATATCCATAATATTAGGTATGTACTATACAAATAATAAAATGCTCCACATGATATTTATCTCGGTTGTAAGTAAAATTATGAAATTGTATGGTAGCAAATCTTTTTTGAGTTGAATAATTCAATCAAACAATGTGTTTTCCTTACCTTACAAGTAGATAAGTACAACTTGTAAGGTAAGAAAAAAACTGCAATAATGAATATCATTATCATGATTCCATTGTGGTGCAAAGCAAACAACCATTTTTAACAATTTTTTACTATTAAATTATTTAAATTTCTAATAAAAGACAAATCAAAACACAAAATAACAAAGGCAAAATAACCTTCAGTAACGACAACCTTTACGGAAGGTAATCATGACGTCACGACTGACGCAGTCAGTTGGATGATATAAGTATGTGTTGATTGAGGATTTGGAAGTGAAGTTAATAGTGAGTTAATCTTCTTTAGTATTTTATAAATATAAACTTGATCCATTTTAGATTTGGGAAGTTTTCTTTTTGTTTGGTTGATTTGTTTTGAGAAGATAAATTTTTATGAGTTAGATTAATTGATAATATTTTTGAACAATTGGAGTTATTTGAAATTTTATATATTGAATATAATTATAGATTGATTGAGACTTTGGAAGTAAACTAAATAGCAAGTTAATTTTTCTTAGTATTTTTTTTTTATATAGAATTGATTTATTTCGGAAGTTTTTTTTTTTGTTTTGAGAATATATTTGTATGAATGAGGGTTATTGATAATATTTTTTACAGATGAGAAGAGTTAACTGAATTTTGATCCATACAATTTGACATCCTCCTTGTGGGGATATTTTAAATCAGTAGAGTAAACCCTTAAAATATTACAGGTGATGCACAAGTTCAATTTATTCGTGACCTAAGGTCGGAGAAACAAAAATCCTTGACTTTTCCTTTAATTTCTTAAGCATTATACCATGTTTAAACTCTATATTTTTAGCCGTTTTCAAATCAGAAAGATTTCCAGCTTGGTCCTCTAATATAGTAGGTAGATCTATTAAGTTTACAACCTGGATCGCATCTTCATTCTCGAAATATTCAAGGACCGGATTTCTGGACAATAGGTCCGCGAGAATATTTTCTTTGCCTTTTTTATATATAATATTGAAGTCGAATTGTGATAGATAGAGAATTAAGTCTCCAAGGATTTCATCAGTTCTGGCTTTTGTCCTTAAATTTTCCAACGGTTTGTGATCACTGCAGACAGTGAAATGACGCCCAATTAAGTAATATTGCCAAAACTTTATTGCAACCTTAATGGCCTTGCATTCCAAGTGAATAACGTCCAATCGTTTTTCTTTATTCGAAAGCTTTCGCGAGTAATAGGCTACAGGATGTAGGATTCCGTCTTCTTGTGGTTGTTTCAGCGTGGCACCGATGCCTTTGTAGCTGGCATCTGTCTCTATGAAGACGGGTTTCTCAATATCATAAATGGCTAGAATGGATGTGGAGCATAGATACTCCTTGATCATATTGAAGGTCCGTTCACAATCATCAGACCATTCAAATCTGACATCTTTCCGCAATAACCGATATAGTGGTTCCAGTTTCTGAGTACTATTTTCAATATACTTCAAATAAAAGTTTATGGAACCCAGAATACTACGCTCACCAGTCTTATCAGAAGGCCGTTGAAGGTTTTGGATCGAGAACAAATTCCCTTGTGCTAGCGAAACCTTATTATTTGAAATGACATGCCACAGATACTTCACTGATTTCGCTGGGAACAAACATTTGACAAGTTTCAACTTAAAACCTTCAGCGTCAATAACCTGTAAGAATTTTTCAATATGTTGAAGATGATCTTCCCAAGTTCGGGAGAAAATCAAAATATCATCTATGTAGTTAACGCAAAATTCATCTAAATTATTTCGTCGGATAATATTTGGTAATATTCTTTGGAACATTGCTGGTGCATTCTTAAGACCAAAGGGAAGAACCCGGAACATAAACTTTCCATATTTTGTGACAAAAGAAGTCTTTTCTTGATCTTGCAATTTCAGTGTGATACCTAAAACTAAAAAATATTCACAATTCACTACTTTGTCGATCACATCTTGGATCGTAGGGTATGGAAAACATTCTGGTACCACCAATTTGTTTAACTTTCTGAAGTCGATACATGGAGAAGCAAATGGAGAATCAGATTCCTCAATAATTCCGGCTTGTAATAGTTTCTTGATTTGAGTCCTTATTTCTTCATCATCCGGGATCGAACATTTATATGGGCGAGAAGTGACATATCCGTCTCTAAGTAGTTTTATCTCTGCTTCTTTCAATCGCACTTTGCCAATATCGAATTTGTCTTGGCAAACAAGTGCCTATAATCTTCTATAAGTCGTAAAATCGTTCGTTTGATATTGTCATCAATATGCTGTAATAAATGAATAAAACAAACTTATTTTTTGAAATATTGTCTATTCCACTAAAGATATATATACATATAACTACCGGTTTCGGCTTTATACCATCGTTAGGTCTAGTTATGAACAGTTCTTTAGTGGAATAGACAATATTTCAAAAAAATAAGTTTGTTTTATTCATTTATTACAAGTTTCCACAATATGTCCGCGTTCCTCAACTTAGAATATGCTGTAAGTCAGCTTTAAATTCGCATGTATTTAAATTTTTATTGAAATTTAACTAAATATATTCATCAAAATCTTCAGTATTATTTGGAATCTGTATCTGATCATCTGACAAAAGAGAAATTATGCCTCGAAATAGAACCCAACGGAACTGAACTATCCCGGATCAATCAGATAGTTTTTGGTTTGCCAAATAAAGTGCAAGACGAGCTGGATAGAGAAGAGATAACTACGGTAGATAAGCTATATGCAAAACTACGGAAGTTGGAGGATGCTTTTGCTAAAAAAAAAAAAGAAAAGCCGGCAAGTCCGAAGTTGATAAAAAACTCCATTCCAAATTCTTATCACAAAACTGAACCTCAACGGATACAACCGTTTCCTAATTGTGCGGTCCTTGGTTTTCCGAATCGTTACCACCCGATAGCTGAATGTCGTAACAAACATTTCATAACTGAAAAACAAAAATCGACTATGTCTGGACATTCTACGAATCTTAACGAATTTGAGGCACTGAAAATTGATCTTGCTAATAACGATTTAAACTAGACAGCCGGGCGGAATTAGATCCGTTGATAAAATTAACCGTAATTATTAACGACAATTTCAAATTAAAAGCTCTTTATGATTGCGGCTCTAATGTCACATTAATTAATCAACGAATTGCTGATTTGCTAAAGTTGAAATTAATAGTACAAAAAAGTGTACTCAAAACAATCAGCGGACCTAATTTTACTTCAGCCCGGGCTACAATTATGCTTCGTATTGGAACCATTACAGATTCCCTAACAACTTACGTTGTCAAAAATGATAATTTCTCTTATGATCTTTTATGTTCAATATGACAATTTACGCATTTGCCAGCGCATGGATAGCGGCAAATTGATAGATCTACAGGAAGACCGATCCAATAGTGATCAGAATTTTTTTTTTCAACGATCAAATGATGATCAGATACAGATTCCAAATGATACTGAAGATTTTGATGAATATATAGAGTTAAATTTCAATAAAAATTTAAATACATGCGAATTTAAAGCTGACTTATAGCATATTGATGACAATGATACCAAATGAACGATTTTACGACTTATAGAAGACTATAGGCACTTGTTTGCCAAAGACAAATTCGATATTGGCAAAATGCGATCGAAAGAAGCAGAGATAAAACTACTTAGAGACGAATTTGTCACTTCTCGCACATATAAATGTTCGATCCCGGATGATGAAGAAATAAGGACTCAAATCAAGAAACTATTACAAGCCGGAATTATTGAGGAATCTGATTCTCCATTTGCTTCTCCTGTTACCCTTGCATACAAAAAAGATGATGGGAGAAGATCTCGTTTATGTATCGACTTCAGAAATTTAAACCAATTGGTGGTACCAGAATGTTTTCCATTCCCTACGATCCAAGATGTGATCGACAAAGTAGTGAATCGTGAATATTTTTCAGTTTTAGATATCAACTCTGCGTTCTGGTGTATCACACTGAAATTGCAAGATCAAGAAAAGACTTCTTTTGTCACAAAATATGGAAAGTATCGGTGCCACGCTGAAACAACCAAAGAAGACGGAATCCTACATCCTGTAGCCTATTACTCGCGAAAGCTTTCGAATAAAGAAAAACGATTGGACGTTATTCACTTGGAATGCAAGGCCATTAAGGTTGCAATAAAGTTTTGGCAATACTGCAGTGATCACAAACCGTTGGAAAATTTAAGGACAAAAGCCAGAACTGATGAAATCCTTGGAGACTTAATTCTCTATCTATCACAATTCGACTTCAATATTATATATAAAAAAGGCAAAGAAAATATTCTCGCGGACCTATTGTCCAGAAATCCGGCCCTTGAATATTTCGAGAATGAAGATGCGATCCAGGTTGTAAACTTAATAGATCTACCTACTATATTAGAGGACCAAGCTGGAAATCTTTCTGATTTGAAAACGGCTAAAAATATAGAGTTTAAACATGGTATAATGCTTAAGAAATAAAAGGAAAAGTCAAGGATTTTTGTTTCTCCGACCTTAGGTCACGAATAAATTGAACTTGTGCATCACCTGTAATATTTTAAGGGTTTACTCTACTGATTTAAAATATCCCCACAAGGAGGATGTCAAATTGTATGGATCAAAATTCAATTAACTCTTCTCATCTGTAAAAAATATTATCAATAAACCTCATTCATACAAATATATTCTCAAAACAAAAAAAAACTTCCGAAATAAATCAATTCTATATTAAAAAAAATACTAAGAAAAATTAACTTGCTATTTAGTTTACTTCCAAAGTCTCAATCAATCTGTAATTAAATTCAATATATAAAATTTCAAATAACTCCAATTGTTCAAAAATATTATCAATTAATCTAACTCATAAAAATTTATCTTCTCAAAACAAATCAACCAAACAAAAAGAAAACTTCCCAAATCTAAAATGGATCAAGTTTATATTTATAAAATACTAAAGAAGATTAACTCACTATTAACTTCACTTTCAAATCCTCAATCAACACATACTTATATCATCCAATAGACTGCGTCAGTCGTGACGTCATGATTACCTTCCGTAAAGGTTGTCGTTACTGAAGGTTATTTTGCCTTTGTTATTTTTTCATTTGTTTTTTTCTTCATCACATTATCCTATTTCAAACACCATAATATCATTTTTAAATACTACATTCAATAAACCATCTAACCAATATTTTAAACAAGTTTGTTAAATGGAATTTGTTTGTTGTATACGTGTACTTTCTTAAAAATTGCACATCTTAAATTATTGATAATATTTTTTTAGGGCCTTTTTTCGAAGACGGGTGCCACAAGGGAGCCACACTGGTGCCTCATCTGTGCCTCATGAGGAGGGGGCAGGATCCCCATACCTTATCTACTGAGTATTAGTAACAATCAATACACGAACATGGAGACAAGCACGGAAATTGAGGTGGATAAAGCAATAACTATGGGCACAAAAGAAAAATGGGAAATCATATATGCGCTAATAACTTCTTAATTTTTAGATACATTCTCTGGTGCAAAATCTGAACGCTCTAAAAACCGAATTTGTGCCTAAATCGGATCTAATTGTAGACGAGGAATATCATATAATAGCGCTAAAAAAAATTGATACCCTATACGGCCCCAATATCATTGCAGCATTTTTGGACGGCGATATGGTGAAATAAATTTTTTTACCTAAGCGATATACAGAAATTTTCACTGCGGAGAATTTGGACGCAGCTGCTGGTAAAAATCATAAAAATATCTATACATATATAACCAATGCCCAAATTTTCGCTAAATTTTGTTTTTCTCCTTTAGGTAAACTCAAATTTCGATATCAGGGGCTCAAGACGAATCGGGAACACTTATTCGAATTTGGAGCCTAATATGAAGAGAAAATGAAAGCATCGACAATTTTTGCAAAAACATGAGGCTTGCATTAATCGGGGAGACTGAATTTGTAATAGTTTATTGCCATTAAAAAAAAAAATTATATTCAATAAAACGGTAGTTGTTTTTTTTGATCCAAGACATAGTTGCAAAAGAGCTATCTGGTAGTAAGGCTATAGGCCCCCCCCCCCCCCCCCCCCCCCACCGCTAAAGAAATGTGTCTATGTGTGTGTGTAGCTGTAAAAAGTTGTAGACCGTTTTAGCAGTCAAGGCGGAGTCGACAAGGAACTGAGTTAATTAACATTGCATTCATGGAGCAGGAACTCCGGCCAGCAGGTATAATGTCAGGGTCTCGTTTATGCAAGTAAACCAGCCAAGAGGGGGAAAAAAAACTTGTTCCTCAATTGCAAGGCAATTAACAGCTCCCCTAATACAAATTTTTAAACCTCCCAAATTTTGCAATATCACAACCGGGAAAAATTTGTTTGTGCGTAGCTCGTTTTGCTGAACACAGTGATACAAAAAAAATTCTTATAGCATATAGGGAAAGCGGAATAAAAAAAAATTAAATTTTTTTTAAGCTTTAACTCTTTATTAAAAATAAATTAAGGGGAGTTCAAATCTTCTTCGCCGTATCGGTCCTCTGAATTGGCGTGAGGAGCCTCATAATACCCCCTCGGGGGCACGAAGAACGGATTCTCTCTGCAAAAAAAAAAAAAAAAAAAAAACACAGATACATAAGAAAAATCAATTTTTGAAAAAAATCAATTTTTGAAAAAAATCAATTTTTGAAAAAAATTTAATATTATTGCAGTATATAATGACATACTCAAAAACGTGTTTTGGGGCGTTTCTCGCCATGCCCCAATATGTGATAGTGAAGGCTTCTTCCGGGGTCTCCCAAAACATTAGGTTGTCTACAACCTGACTGTAGATTGATGGAAGTTCTACCTCCCATCGGGTTCCGTTGACGGAGACAGCGACAGTGATTTGTCCCCTGCTGCTCCCAAATCTCTCAATAGGGAATGCTTCTCCAAAGGGAAGCTTCCCAATTGCTCTGATGTGAGAATCGGCCGCCGTTTGGAGCCTTCTTAAAAAGGCCATATGACGACGACACAGCTGAAACATAAGACCATTGACCCAGTAGTGATGAGAGGGGGAATTCATGTGAAATAGCATTTAATGAAAATATTTTAGTACCTTTCCAAGAGGATTTCCAAAAGACCCATGGCGTTGAGTCATTGCAGCAAAATCTATAATGGAAAATAATTAGGCGGGCTGTTCCAGAGCTCACGGTTGATAATTTAAGCAGTTGAAAGGTTTTATATGTTTTAAATGAGGTTACTTTAGTTATATTACTTTGAGTATATAAAAAAATTGAATTTAATTTCCACACAAGGGATATGCCATAATGAAAGGTTTTATGTCTGTTATTGACTTGTAAATTATAAATTAAAAAAATGAATAAAATTTTGAATAATAAAAAAAAATTTAAGTTAATTAAATCTATAATTTCAAAAATAAAATAATCTACCATATGGTTGAGTGAAGCTCTTAAAAAAATGAAAAACATATGTTATAAATAACTCTGTAAAATTTTCAACTACGTTACTCGCACCAATCCAAAAATCCAAAAGTCTCCCGGTGTGATTCTGAAAATTAAGATTATTAAATATTATGTCCCGATAACGATTGGCGCTTATCTCAAAGGTGTTGATTCGCAAGGCCTATGGGTTTTGAAATTTGAATTTCATTGAGAGAGATATGGGGAAATTAAAAAGAAATTAAAACATGTTTATAAATAATCTGGCTTTACTAAGAAAAAATTTATAAATTTGAAAATTAAAGTGGCCATATTGAAAATTATATACAAAATGGATATTACCTGGTGACGTCACCCTTGAACATATAAACAATTTACTTTACTTCCTTTTTTAACACAAATTTTGGAGTCCACACTTTCTCCACATCCCTTCAACCCTTTACCGGTCACTTTCACTCACTTTCAATTGTCACTCACAACTTTTTACACATTTTGTCTAAAAAAATTAGAGACTAGTCTCTCACTGGTTCCACCTCTACCAGAACCCAGCATCGACTGACTAAACTGCCTCCGCACGGAATTATGGGTAGCAAATTCGAGTTTCTTTTTCCTGTTGTCTCTTGTTTTACTTCTAAATATTAATATTTTTTGGTGTTTTCTCTCCTTTCTTCCGTTTCTTCTTTCTTCTAAATTGTCATCTTAATTTTCTGTAACTTTTCTTTTTAATTTTGACTCCTTCATCTCTCGAAAATAGCATGTAAATTTTGTGATATACACCTTCAGATCATTTATACTGCTTTGGATTGGATCCGTCCTCTATAATTGGATCATTTTTGGAACTTGCTTCCTTTTTGAAATTTTGAGCTGGCTTTTCCATCTGATGTGGGTAGTTTTTCTCTTCTTTTCCTTTTTCAAATTCTTCTTAATAATTAACTGTCTTTTCCTAAAAATTTTCACAACCTTCTACCGACTCGTTTTTTAATTATTGACCTTTTCTTAATTTTGCTTATAATTTCCTGAAAATTTCTTCATTCCTTCTTCTTTTAGCTGTTTCATTTTGTTCCTGGGTGTTAAAATAGTCCCTTCTGAAAATTTGGTTTCATTTTAAAGTCGGTGGATCTGGTAATTGATGTAGAAAATGTTGGTTGATAACTGTAAGGTTAGGCCTACAGCCACCTTTTCTTCCTTTTAAAGTTATTCTTACTTTCTTCCTGTTGATTTTCTATTTTATTTTCTTCATCCTTAGGTTTCTTTCTTCTTATTTTCTTTGTCCTTTTCTAAATTGGTTTAAAAAATATATATATTGGCTTCTAAATCCGTTGCCTTGGCAACGGGCTTGTTTATATTACACAGTAAATCGTTTTAGCGTATACCAAATTTTATTTTAACATAAACCACCTTCCGCAATTCTAGTTCTAGCGAGTTGGAAATATATATTTTGGCAATTTAAAATTTATTTCACTGAATGGAATGAAGTGAGAGCGCCGGTTTTGGCCAAGTAGCGCGAGGCTGAACTATAAAAATCAATAAACAAAAGTGTGAATAAAAAAACACTTGTTTGAAAAGTTAAGTGTTTTATATGAAATTAACATAGATTAGCACCTTCTCAAATCGAAGCCGGCCGAAAATTCAGTCCCTTTCGTGGGAGCATAACCATTCTCAGAAAGTAAAACAAATTTCAAGCAATCCATGTTAGCAGAGATATTCAAGATGAATACTCACTAGACAGGGTGTGGTGTTGTGGACAGCGGTGCGAAGACAAGGTCTCTATTATATATGCAGTCATGCACTTCCTTATCCTGGAGCTCGAGGCTAAATGTGCATATATAAAGGGGGCTTCTATCCATTGCAGTCAACTCACAGTTCTTTCTACAACTGCATACGCAAGCACACTCCGGGAAGGTAAGATGAAATTTCTTCTTTGATCTTTAAGAAAGGAACCTCTCTTAAAAAGGGTCCCCTCTTAATTTTACATGCGAAATGTATACTGTATTAACATCAATGATCTCAAATTTTTGTTGCATAGAAAGTACAGTTAATTAGCGGTTTAACTTTGCATGCAAAATTTAAATTTGGCAATAAATCCATGGCGCTCGGAGCCGGGATTTAGGCCATTGCTTAATTCGCCCTCTCCTTTTATCTGTTATAGATGGCCGAATTTAAACAAAGATTGAATGCCATAGAAGAAATTGTGGAAACACGGAACATGTCTGAGCTAACTGTCGATTATGCTTACAGGATATCGCAATTTAAACAAGTTGACACGAAATTTGACAATTCGATCTTGGTAACCTTAGAAGAACCTACTGGAAGTTTCAATGTGCATCTTCCGAAAAGATACGCTAAAGATATTATCAGCGAGGAGGATATAAATACGTATGACGGTAATTAATTTGGTAAAAGTCTTCTTTGTTTTAATTTGTGATTTTTTGTAATCTAATTGTTTTCTTTATTATTTCTAGGAAAATTACATCTTATATTTAAGGGGAGCCAAGCCTTATCATATAAGATTATTTTTGAATAATTTTAGTCCCCCTTGACCCTCCGCACACCTATATATAAGCTTTTTTTTTCTGTTTATTATTATTATCGTTGTGTTGTGGACGTGTGAACATCAATCTATAGCTGGTGAAATTTTTATTATTATATATTATTATTTTGAAAGCCGGATTAAGCATTTGTCATTATACGGCGGATAGCGCTTAAGTCTCATTATCTAATAACATCGTCCCCCTTCGATATAGCCATGTTTGCATGCGATCGGTGTGATGTGGTGGTTGCCTCAAAATCTGATTTGGACGCTCATAAAGCTGTTCGTCATCTTGCTTTTGTTTGTCAAAAATGTTTAACAAATTTTAGTAGGGCTTACGATCTAAAGCGGCATGAGCTGAGTTGCGGTAATAGGTATAAATGTAAACACTGCGGACATCAATTTTCGAACAGTTATAACGGGCGCCGTCACGAATCCGCGTGTGAGGACGCCATGGTTGCTAAAACATCAAGAACTGAGCCCCGTAAACAGACGCTATTAAGACTTGGACCGGATGAATGTAACGTCGCCCCATATGAAACATCCTTCGAGGGACGTGTAAGATCATACTTCATTCGATCAGATGAATATGGCGATCTGGAAGGGTTCTTGAAAGATGTCCGTGACTGTTTAAATAATAAAATAATTGAGGAGGTAAACCACCACAAAGCCCTAAAAGTTAATTTCTTGGTCGAATGTCTTTTTGAAAATGTAGCCGGGGATAAATCAGATAAGGCCTTCAAGACTAAAAATAAGCCTGTTTACATGGACACCAACCTTGACGAGTATTTAAATGTGGCATTTAAAAAACTAATTACGGAAATGGAGGAGGCTCAGATGCAGAAAAGCGGGTGGAGTCTTTATGCTGTAGACGGAATGCGCCTGCGTATTAACAAATATCAGCCTTTGCGTAGGAGTACCTACATTCCCTTATCCCCAGAAATTCAAGCCCGAAAAGCTTGTATTATTGTGCAAGACTATAATGAGGAATGCTTTAAATATGCCATCTTGTCGAAATTTGTCCAAAATAACCCCCAAAGATTCTGTAACTATAGGAATCTCGAGCACCCCTACGACTTCTCTGACATCTCTTTCCCTACCCCCTTCGTAAAATTAAAAAATTTGAAAAATCAAATAATATTTCTATAAATGTTTTCGGGTTGGACGAAAACAATAATGTGTACCCTATTAAAGTTGCTGAAACGGAAAAATCCCAGCACCGCGATTTACTTTTACTTGATAACGGAGAAAAACAGCATTATGTTTACATCAAAAACATCGAAAAGCTTGTGAGGTCTCAAATGACAAAATATTCCCATAAACATTCAATCTGTAAAAGATGCTTCCCACACTATGACGATCAGCATGGGAAATCGGCCGCAGATAAATTGAGGGAGCATAAAATTTATTGCAATACCAATAAACCGGTTAAAATAGAATTCGCTCCTGACTGATTTTAGAGTTTAAAAATGTAGAGAGAACACTCCGTCTCCCCTTTGTCATTTACGCAGATTTTGAGACAATGCTAATCCCCGTCCCCGAAGATACATCCAAGGCTACTGTCCCTTATCAGAAGCATGAAGCTTATTCATTCGGTGTGCACGTAGTTTCGGACATAGAGGATATTCCCCCGTACATTTATCGCGGTCCTGATGCTGGAGCTCATTCTATAAAATATATAGATGAGCTTGCTTTAAAAATTTCTTTTTTTTTTTAAATGTGCATACATAACGTTCCTATCGTAATGTCAAATGACGAGGAGGAAAATTGGCGTCCTAAGGTTCGCGATCATGACCATTTAACCGGTAAATATAGGGGGGCAGCCTGTAACCGATGCAATCTCAAGTGAAAGACCCCTCTTATATCCCTATAATTTTACACAAAATATCAAATTATGACGCTAATATCATAGTCTTAGAATTAGGTAAAGACTCAAAACGCGTTGATATTATTCCAAATTCCGAGGAAAAATATATAAGTTTCACTAAGATATACATGGATTGAAACTTCGGTTTATTGATTCTTACCGGTTTATGAGTCGAAGCTTGGACTATCTAGTCAGTATGCTTCCGGAAGAGGCGTTTAAGGAAACGTATAAATATTTTACGGAGCATCAATTGCATCTTGTGACAAAGAAGGGGGTTTTTTGTTATGACTACATTGATTCATGGGAAAAATTGGACGAAGACCGATTACCACCCTGAGAAAAATTTTTCAACAGCCTGACCGACACCCCTCTAAGTGAGGAGGATTATAAACGTGGCCGGGTTGTGTGGAAAACTTTTAGATGTTCCACTCTCGGGGATTATAGCAATATTTACCTAAAGACGGATGTTCTATTGCTTGCGGATGTGTTTCAGCAGTTCCGAAATGTTATGATGACTTCGCACAGGTAGATGCCGCCCACTACTTCACAGCTCCCGGAATGAAGTGGGACGCATGTTAAAATATACGGGGTTGAAATTAGAGCAATTACAAGACTATGATATGGTGCTCTTTTTCGAGAGGGGTATTCGCGGGGGTTTATGCCAGGTCTCCCATAGGTATGCGAAGGCCAATAATAAATATATGCCCGAGTATGATCCGGAAAAGGAATCCTCCTACATCGCCTACCTAGATGCAAATAATTTATACGGTCATGCTATGAGTAGACCATTGCCGTACGGTGGATTCAAGTGGGTAGATAATCCGGCGAATATAGAGGAAGATGACGAAACTGGCTACGTTTTTGAAGTAGATATATACTACCCCTCCGAATTACATACAGACCATAATGATTTACCCTTTTTACCTGAATCAATGATCCCTCCAGGCGGCAAATTCCCGAAATTAGTTGCCCATTTAAATGCTCGGAAACGGTATGTTGTACATTGTGTTAATTTAAAGCAGGCAATTAAACATGGATTGCGTGTCACAAAGTTTCATCGCGCAATACAATTTCGACAGTCTTGTTGGTTGCAGTCATATATTGATTGTAATACTGAACTTCGGAAAAAGGCAAAAAATGATTTTGAAAAAGATTTTTACAAATTACTTAACAATGCGGTTTTCGGCAAAACAATGGAGAATATAAGAAATCGGATGAATATGGAGCTGGTTACCAGCCCGAAAAAGCAAAAGCCAATTTCTTGGACCGCGTTATTTATCATGAGAACTTGGTTGCCGTGACTACGAGTAAAACTAAATTAGTATTTGACAAACCGATATACGTAGGCATGTCAATTCTCGACTTATCCAAGGCGGTTATGTACGATTTTCACTACGACGTAATGTTAAAAAAATATGGACCGGACAAACTAAAACTTTGTTACACCGATACAGACAGCCTAGTTTATTTAATTCGTACCGCCAACTGGTACGATGATATGAAATCTATGGCCCAGTATTTTGACAGCTCCGACTATCCGACCGACCACCCGCTGCATTCCGATCTGAATAAAAAAGTTCTTGGAAAGTTTAAAGATGAGACAAACGGGGAAATTACAAATAAATTCGTGGGCTTGAGACCGAAAATATACGCCTTGGATATCAGTAAAAAGATAAAGAAAGTTATAAAGAGAATAAAGAAATCATACGTTGCTAAAAATATAACATTTGAGGATTATGAAAATGTACTTTTTTGGGGAAACCGTTTACACAGATATGAAAATGATCCAGTCAAAAAAACACGAGCTGTTTACGGTTAAAATTACTAAAAAAGCGTTAACCTCCGTAGATGACAAACGTATAATTTTATCCGATGGTATTCATACCCTAGCCCATGGCCATTATAAGGCCTCCTAGTCTAATTGAACATGATTTGGCTTGCCCGACCGGTTTGAGTTTGGAGGGGGGAAAGGAAGAAAACATGAGCAGCCCTCAGTTGCTTATTGAGTCTCACCTGCAATGGAGTTGAATCTAGCGACAGAGTTTCCCCTCAATAGGTCAAAAACCAAGGTTATTAAGGTTGGCCTTCTCAACCAATCACCTGTTGTGGTATTTTGTCGCAAGAAAATATCGCTTTATCTGGACAATGCAGATTGGGCAGCCTTCTCTACTAACACCGACCCTCTGCGCAACTACATCAAGCGAAAAGGGAGAAAAAGGCGGGCAAATGAGACCCCCCAAGATTCTCTTCGAATACGAAACATACTTTTAAAATTTGTACTCACTGGACGAAACCGAAGTGTGAGTATTTCAAACTCATATCCCTGGATCACCATGCTCGTCAACAGCCCTTCTCCGCACATATCCGTGTCATCACTCCCTGAAATCAAGCTCAGCAAGTGTGAAGTGGTATGCCTCCTCAAGTTAATTGAGAAAATTGACTATTATTTTAAAACTTTTGTCAACAATATTATCTAAATGTTTTGAATTCTTTCCATCGCAACTAACTACTGACGATTCTTGTATAAATTTAAATACTGTTGATTGGAACGACATGTATGCTCTGTTTATGAATAAATGATCATGTTTCTTGATTTCTTTTATTTATTTCCCTTTTTTTCAATTATTATAAGTAATGTTTTGGAAGGATTGGGGCTAAAAATTAGTAGCAACATACATGGAATAAAATATTTATTATATTCAATTTATATATACACTTATAATTTCAAACAAAGTATACAATCTTTCTTCATGGGTGTGGGGCCATCGATCTGGTCAGAAGAAGACCTAAAGTGTTGAGTACATCGGCGACACATCTGGAATCTCGAATCCACACGCCAATTATCGGGTAGCTTGTCCCATAGGTGCTCATTAGCATAGTCGTACAGATGTAGGACCAGAGGTGGTGGTAACTCCTTTAAATCTTCCAGCTCCAAATTCCAGATATAAGTTTAAGAAAGTTTCTTTAAAGCTGCATCCATTTTAACACTGATTAAACCAATAACATGAAGAGCTGTGTCTGTTATGGTACATGTGCGGACCGTCCGTCTGACTTATAACACATTTCAGGTTGCAGTAGACACATATCGCATTATCATTCAAGTGTTTCACAAACCCATGAAAAGCCAGCACTTTATTAGTAGATTTACGAAAGGTTTTTTCACGAACCTTTTCATTGTACAAATCAGTTTGAGACGGATGTTTGCTTATCCAATCCTCCAACTTGAATGCTTGATTGAGTGAACAAGTGTAGGATGTCCCGCCATGGAAATTACAAGTAGTCTCGTGTGGGGGTAATTTTTTCAAATTCGGACAACCATAGTCGTGTAGGTCATAAACTGGTTTTTGAGCCATATTTTCAAGGAACGCACACTTCTCCAGTCCTTTCGCCCAGATGAATTTGGATGATGCAGTAGCTGTACGCAAGAAGTCTTCAAGACTTGTATATTCCGTTTCTCCATACTCCCAAGGAATATTATGTATATGCTTCTTAACCCATTGATTTACACGACTAGTTTGCAAAGATTCGTCAGCATTCTGAGGTGAGAGGAAAAACCAGTGAAGTGATGTATTGCGTGTGAGAACTGTCAGCTCCTTGACAAGAAATACACCGTCCCCCTGATAACCTTGGAAATCCACAATCGCGAACTGATGATCCATGTTTGCGACGGACAGATAGAAAACTAATGGTGAGGCTCCCTTCACAGTCTATTTATAGCTTTCTCACAAGGTGGGGCTCTCCCTTTCACACAGTCTTTTTATATTTATAGCTTTCTCACAAGGTGGGGCTCTCCCTTTCACACAGTCTTTTTATAGCTTCCTTACAAGGCCTGTAAGAGGATTCAATTCAATTAATTTATCGTGTATTATGAGACAGTATGCTCGAGTTTTCGGAGGAAATGGTCTGCTCGCATGAAGGTCCAAACGAATGTCAACAGTGGCAATCTTCAAAGTGTCTTGCTGTCGTGATACATCAAGAACTATAATGGGGGCGATCTCTCTAAAGTCCTTTCTTGAGAGTAGTGGTTCACCATAATTCTTACCATAATAGCTCATTTGAAATCTTTGATACATATCGTAAAGGAGAGCATATCGCCCTTTATCAAAATCAAGGTTTAAATCATCGTATGGAAACATTTCACTGTTTAGGTACAATTTAATATTGGACAAGTTACATGCATCAAATTGTCTCGAATCCTTCACCTTGTTGTCAACTCTATCTGTCTGAAAGGATACAATTATGTATCGAGGCTTTTCCAGTGCTGAACTTGTCTTGACACTCAATGTATTTTGCGTGTTTTCTGGTAGGGCAGGGTACTCTGACAAATGGAATTGTCAACATCTGATCTCGGTCTAAAATCCGTAATAGCCGTAATCTTTGTACATCGGATACTTTTATATGCGAGACTCTCCAGTTCACTTTGGTCAAAGTGAGTTGAACCTTGTCTTCCAAAATTGAATTTGCGTCACTCTTTGACCTAATTAAAATTAGCTCGTGTTTTGAGTGGATAATGACCTTTTTGAAATCGTCTAGAAATCCGATGAGAGTGTTGAGGGGGAGACATACATTAAAATGGCCGTCTTTGTCTATAGAAATAGCACCATCTTTCTTGGGCATCATCCAACCTGCATTACCTAATCCGCTGACTTGGTTAGGTGTTAAAGATACGTACCCCTTCAAAGTACTCACTATGCCCGGATTGCGGACTTTATCAATTTCCATGCCATTCAATTCATAGCGGATTTCATCAAACATAAACGCAAAGGCATTATTTGCCAACTTTGCAGTTGATGTAGTTATTTTTTTATCAGGCCCCTCCTTTTGAATAGATCCTTCCAAATAGAGATAACTTGCACATGGTAATATGTACAAATCCTGCTGGTGAATGGGTATGCGAATCTCATCAGAGTTCTTCAAATTTGCAGTATTAAAGGGATTATATGTGTGAAACTGCAGCTCTGTAATACTATCATCAAACCGGACTTCTTCTGTGATGTCTAGAATGTCGTTCTTTGCCGTTTCACTTTCAAACCTAGTCTTTTCAAAAATCGAATATTGGCCGGAGTCAATCGTCCCATGTACGGTCTCGTACTAATGGGACGAGGATGATGTTCTAAACTTATATACCGGGGTCTAAAGTCAATCGCCATTTTTCTTTATATGAATATGAATGGTTATAGTTTCGTTTCTAAAGTTGATTGGATGACCGTCTTGGTCGACTATTCGTAATGTAATGTTGTCAAGGGATTTAGTATTAACTCCTAAATATACAATGGGCGATGGTGTCTCTACAATTTTGTACCCTGCCTCAACCTTGGATAAAATTCATACAATATGTGGACAGGTTTTCGATTTCGATACGCGCCAAAAACAATGTTGCATTCAATAGCAATTGTATTGACTTTCATTATTTTTACAATCCCCGGTGAGGTATGATGCCCGTCTCCAGGATGTAGGGTACGCTTTGCCTCATCTATACTATCATCCCACCCCAATAAAGACCCAATGGAATTTTTCTTACCCAATGTATTAAAAAATACCGTTTTGTACATCTCAATTCGGTTTTTAATGTATTATTATTGGCTCGGATTATAACATGATCACCTTTTCTCCTGAATGTCATATGTTCTTGTAAATATTCTGCGAGCGCTTCCAACTCATACGTCCCCATTGGTATTTTAATTTTTTTATCACCATAATAGAACATGTCATTCTCCTCCTCAATAATGTTAGGTATTGAATTATTATATGTGGTAAAACCTAAAAGTCCAATTGAATACTCTCCATCTGATAGGTCTATCCCGGGAAAAATGTCTGCACTTAAAATGTTCTCGGCACCCGAAAGGGTAAAGCTGTAACTCATGACTGCATGTTGCACTGCCCCTTATTCTCATTATAAAGGAATTAGATGCATAAGTGTCCGCAATACGGAGTGTTCCAATCCTGATATCGATCGCGATTGTATTCGATTGTATACTGATGTCGGAGGGGGGTGTAGAGTGATGTACTGGCCAGCAGAGCCGGCCGCCCAAAAATACCCCGGACGGCGTGGGGGGGATGGGGAGATGACTCCCTTGGCTTCACAGATGGATAGAATAGACTGGATACTGGTTTACTTCAACTGGCTTTGTCCTCTGCACTCTGCTCCTGCTTGGTTTCTTGAATATATGTCGAACCCCGAGCGAGCTGGGCAGGGCACACTAGTTGGACCAATGGTATCAAAAGTTCCGACTAGCGGCCCCTTAATCCAGAGCTGCTGAGGGAGCGGGAGCCGATCAGGGGTAGGGTCAGGCATCAGCTGACCCTAGGGGCCCTCTAGCACGGATTCCCAACCGCTCAACAGCCCCGGACCGCATCCGCGCTCGCCAGGGGCCTAAAAGGTTTGGGGACAGTGGCGTGATAGTAGTTCTACCTAGTAGCTTAAATGTGAACTACTATCACGGGCCAATCATGTTAAATTGGGGAAGTTTTTATAGTTGTTCTCGGCACGTGCGAGAATGTCACGGGAAGAGAGTTGTTATCAATTTCCCCCACCCCGGTTGACTATTCTCGCACGGCCGGCAGGAGCAGGTACGGGAGGACGAAGCACCTCATTTATTAAAGATATCAATTGGAACACAATAATATAAACAAGAATAAACACAAAACAAAACAAGGTAAAGATGTCCGTCCGGTCAGTCGGCATGGTTCACGGTGGCTGCTCTGTGTCTGACTGGGAATGACCCCGCAGGTTCCACCGGCGTCTTCCCACGGCACGAGAATTCCCTCTGGGCCGGAAGTCAGATTCAGGTTCGGTAGATGTAGTGGGTCTCCGTTCGTCGGCGGGTTTTAGTAGCGACGAGTGAACCTTCAACTCCGCTTCCCCATACCGAACGTTGAAAACGCCGCTACCGAGGTCCTCCGTTACGACGTAGGGTCCCAGCCATTTGGGTTGGAAAGTCCTCCCTTGAGCCATATTTTGCACTAGGACTCGGTCGCCTACCTTGCGGGCACTCCTGTTGGAAAACACCTTCGCTCTCCTGCTATTCAGGTAACCGGCCTGGTTACACCGCATCATCTTCTGGATCGCGGTCCCCTTTGGCCGCTGAAACCGCCATTCGCCTAGTCTCTGGAGACGATGGCCGAACAAGACCTGGCTAGGGTTGAAGCCAATGACGGCGTTGTTCCGTGTTCGGAGGTTGAACAGAACCGCTTTTTGGCCTTTTGATTGCGGGGTCCTCGTCGGGCGATCTGGTCGATCGGGGCAGTCCTTATTTCGGTGGTATCCGGGACAATACCAACATCGTTTCTGTCCGTTCAGATCTATTCTGGACTGCTCCGACTTCATGGGGTCCATACATCTTTGTTCGGGCTGTCGTCTCGTGGCCACACTTACAGTTGGGAAAAGTCGAGGGTTCCTTCCGTCCAAAGTGAGTAGCTCGGCGAAACTCCGTGCATTGACTTTTCTAGCCTTCTCGCGGAGCTCCGGGGTCAGCTGAGGAGTTATTACACCAACGGTGAATGCTTCTGGCATAGATCGAAGGAGTCTACGTATAGGTCGGACATCCTCTAAAAACTCGGCCACTGTTTCCTCGGGTCTCATTGTTCGTTGTTGCACGATGAAGAGTAGTTCTCCTCGTCGACAATCGTCATCAAACGTGGCCTTGAACTGTTCGGAGAATATTGAAAACTCGGGCGGTTCGAATGCGAACTGACGAGCCCACTCGGCCGCAGGTCCTCGGAGTATGGTGATAGTCCGCCGGGTCCACTCGGATGTAGCCTCGTCCATTCGTTCCAAATAGTCTCGGGCTTCTCTGAGAAACGTTTCTATCTCCTCCACGGGATCCCCAGCGAATGTTGGGGGAAGTTTTTCTGGGGTCTTCAAAGCCTTCATTGTGCTTGCCACGATTGTAGCGGTGGCCTGAGCTGACGAATTAACAACCTGGTGAAGAAGGTACGGATGTTTAAAGCCGTACTCCCCACATGGACAGGGAAGGGCCAGTGCGGCCTGTGCAGTAGTCGGTCCCGCAGCAGAGTTCGGACTGCCTTCGGGGCTGTGGGAAGCTCGGGGTGTCCGTCTAGTCATATCCAGTGCCGGGTGATCACTCTGTTCCGTGGGGATGTGGAGATGACTCTCTTGGCTTCACAGATGGATAGAATAGACTGTATACTGGTTTACTTCAACTGGCTTTGTCCTCTGCACTCTGCTCTTGCTGGGTTCTTGAATATATGTCGAACCCCGAGCGAGCTGGGCAGGGCACACTAGTTGGACCAATGGTATCAAAAGTTCCGACTAGCGGCCCCTTACTCCAGAGCTGCTGAGGGAGCGGGAGCCGATCAGGGGTAGGGTCAGGCGTCAGCTCTAGCACGGATTCCCAACCGCTCAACAGCCCCGGACCGCACCCGCGCTCGCCAGGGGCCTAAAAGGTTTGGGGACAGTGGCGTGATAGTAGTTCTACCTAGTAGCTTAAAGGTGAACTACTATCACGGGTCAATCATGTTAAATTGGGGAAGTTTTTATAGTTGGTCTCGGCACGTGCGAGAATGTCACGGGAAGAGAGTTGGTATCAACACCCTTTTAAATATCTGATAATTTCGGAGGTCGTAAATTTCCAAAGGAATCGAAATATTTGACTTTATTTCTACGTTTGGCATAGCAAACCCAATGTGATCCGGGTTCATTGAGTCTATTAAGGTTCACAATGCCGGATTCATATATTTTTGGTTTCTCTGGTAATGCGTCTCTCATGAATACTCCTCTGAAATGACATAGGGTTTTAGCATATTTTTCCAAGTCCAGATTTGTAAGAGCTCTATCGGGTAGTCAAATTTGAGTTTTTCTTTTTCTGTACGGTCTAACATATAGGCCGTATCCTTTTCTGTATGGCCTCACATATAATCCTTGACCAATCTTCTGACCTTCCATTGTTCTATTATGTCTTTTCATTTCCTCCAATTTTGCTCTTGCATTCTGAACATCAGATACGGTTTAGCTATAGCCGACGCACCTCCAGCTAAACTGCCGAGAGCTGACAGACCTGCAAATAAGGGTACGAGAAAGGGTAATACTCCACCGGTTTTAGGCAATGGGAGCACTCTTGGTGTCTTGGTAATTTTCCATTTTTGTAAATATCGTTTAGCCTTTTTCAATGCAATAACTGAGGCTTTATCAATAGGTAAATGATGGCATACTCGTGCAGCTTTTATAAGTTTGCCAAATGAACTACCACGTAGTCCCGAACCCATTCTGACTTTGGCTTTCATTGCATTAGTTACAACCCAAGCAGCCATCTTCTCTCCCCACTTTGCCTCCTTAGATTGTACTCTTGCCCAAGCTTTATCTGCCAAGATTCTATCTGCTGCGTGTCGCTGAGATAAATCTTTAGTTTTTGAATAGGATATATCGTGTTCACGACAGGCTTCGTCTAGAGGATTAATTCCTCTAATACCTCGGGCTAAGCGTTCTTGTAGGTGGGTGTCAGGACCACAAAAATTATAACCTAGGATGTGAGCTTCAAATGGCAGCTTATTGATCAGAGTGTTTACTATGGTGCCTCCTACTATCTTTCGTTTCATACTGAATGCTGGCGCTCATATCCATAAATGTATATACAGATGCTTCTACCCAAGAGGTTTCATTTACCGAGATGCATTTGGAGTCTCAGCCTTTACAACTGAAAGTTGTTAATCTTCTTCCCAACGACAATGAAAATGTGGAATCCGCGACGTGTCTGTTACCAGCAACCCCCCTGATAATTGTTTGCGGAGCTAGTGGATCGGGGAAAACCAATTTGGTCATTAGCCTTCTCCTCGATGAAAATGGTCTTCGTTCTGAAAATGTTTACGTTTACTCTCGATCTTTATCACAGAGCAAATACACTTTTTTGAAAGAGGTTATGGACATGGTTCCTGAAATTGGCTATTACACATTCGATGACTCGGAAACTATGATACAATTGGAAGATGCAAAACCTCAATAGGTCTTTGTATTTGATGACGTCAGCCTTGATAACCACAATATAATCAGAAAATATTTTAGCATGGGACGGCATAAGTCTATATACCCTATTTATATTGGGCAAACATATGCGCATTTAATTAGAGACAATGCCAACTTTTTAATACTTTTTCGTCAAGATCTGTTAAATTTAAAACATATTTATCAAGATCACGTCAGCTCGGGTGATTTTAATTTGATTTGTTTGAAAAAATGTGTGCTCTATGTTAGGACGACGACCCGTATGGGTTCTTTGTCCTTGATAAAACCCGGGAGGTGGACAGGGGGAGGTACCGGAAGGGTTTTGACACATTTATAGTAATGTAGTAAATTAGTCTCTCCTCAGTTTAAAATGAAACGTTCGATAGATATTATAGAGACCTCTAAAGGTTTAAGAAAAAAATTCAAATATATCAAGAGAGGATCTCTAGAGACCCAGGAATCACTGGAAAAAATATTCGAACCTGTTACTAAACCTCTTCAAGAATTAAGTGAAACTCTGAAAAGAGATAAAGTTTCCCCGACAATGGCAGAAATGAAGGGCGTGAAGCAGACTCATCTCCTCACCTCGATTGCACCGAAATCAGAGAAATTAGGAATATATGCAGAGGAAACACTTTTACCCCCTACCATTGCACCAACAAGTGGAACGTTTGGGAAAAAAAAATGTCAGCTTTACACTCCAACATTCACTGCTACTCCTGATGACGAAGAGACTGAGCAACCTTTCGAAGAAGTATTTGATAGTTCATCACCACCCCGTACACCTGTAGAAGAGGCACAACGTTTGTCGCAAACATCGGCTGTTAAGGAGGAAGTTGAGCAGCTGTTAGAACATAGCAACATTGGACCTTATTTGCATCCATATATAAAAAAAGTTTTTGAGTGGTCAAACAAGAGACTTGGACGATCGCGATGGACTTCGCTTTCTTCCTAGCGGGGGATTAACATTGGGTGATACTAGCGTACAGGTGGACCATAATGATTTAACAGTCAATGGCCAATTTTATGAGGGGACGCCAGGGCTCTATCAACTTTTGTTTTTAAAAGAGCCGAAGACTTACACGAATGAGGATTTAGATAAATATAAGGAACTGCTGACGGTTTCAAATGCTCATAAGCGACAGTTTAGTGAAGTGAAGGGCTTGAGTGGCAATAGAGGTTCAAAGTATAAAACTATTATCTCGAAACTCTTTCCACCTACAGCCGCCGCCGCTAGACACTATGAAACACGTCAGACTAAACAATCGCAATTTTCTGGCACGGGTTATGGATGACTTACAGCAGACCTATATATGAGCGTTGGGATAATCCGAATGAATTATGTGAGCGTCTGGCCTTGTTAATCGCCAGTCAGGACGCAGGAGGAGGACCTCATTCAAATGAAATTGCATCCATTTTGGAAGAATTGAGAGAAGCCGACATTATACATTAATCATGACGGATCGCGATGAATCACACCTCCAAGAGAAGACATGATGATTTCGTTCAACAATGACCATCGACAAGTTCGGATGGCATGTTAGCAAGTGGTATTACCGCAAGCAGCAAAAATTATTCGATGCCGTTCAAGCATTGAGAGGTGTACACGCCGGGTGTATGTATAACTGGTAAAAGTGGACTGTATATAAAAATAGGTAAAAATGAAAGCATGGCCTCTACTCACGGCATGGGTGAACGAGGTCAAGGTTAGGTGATGGACCAAGTCAGATGGTCAACAATTGATGTTCGACAGATCAGCGAGGGATCCAGTCAGATGATCAACAACTACTGATGATAGTTCAGGTCCGCTCCCCTCTCATAGATAGCGCTAGCTGCAACGGGCCTAGTGGCGCTGCGATGTACACTCACTACAAGGCAGGGGAGGGGGGGGGGGGGGGGAGGAATAAGGAAATGCCAGGCCTCAACATACCCCCCACCGAAATCACGCTTGGGATTTCTAGTCAAATAATAAGTACAAAAAATAAAGAACTCTTCAAAAATAAAATAACCACCGGCGGTTAGATAAAAGAAATAAAAAACAAAAAAACAGGGAAAGTAGGAAAAGGAAAGGAAAGGAAGGAATGGAATTGGGAATTATGGTGTAGTCAGGGGACAGAGCTTCACAACGGGGTGAAGATAGGTCCCTTGAGAGGTGCGAGTAGTAGCAACTCTCACTACACCGTCCTGTCCTCGGTGAACCTCCAACACTCTTCCGAGGCGCCACTGCAGGGGCGGAGTCTTCGCCTCGACAAGCAGAACCAGATCGCCAATCTTCAGATCTGGTGGGGCGGTGAACCATTTGCATCTCTGCTGGAGGGTATGCAAATAATCACGGGACCACCGAATCCAGAAATGCTGACTGGAGCGCAGGATCAGTTGCCATCGGTTGAGGTGGTTCATTTGGAGTTCTTGAATGTTGTGCTCCGGTACGGCTAGAAGGGGGGCCCCAATGAGGAAATGCGATGTCCTTACGGGGCGCCACTTGCTTTCCTTCCAAATGAAAAGGTAAATAGAGGCTTCAGGGAGCGAGGCATGTTTGAGTATGCCCCCCACCCTCAAATGACCCACGGAGTCGACGAACGGATGGAGGCGTTGATTGGAAGCGTGACAATCCTGATTCTTCGAAATCGCTAAAAGCTCCTGCTGAAAATGTTCTAGCTGGACGCCTCTAATAATGAAGGTCAGAGCATTATTAAGTTCCCAACAGGTCAACGGGCCTCGACATCGTTGATCAGATGGCAATCTGAGATTAGACTTGAACCGCAAACACCAAGCTGTTACTCGTTGGAGTGTTGAAAGAGAGGAATACGTCTCTAATATGTCCCAAGAACTGCATGAGGTTTGGACAAACGAGTTAACAGTGGTTAAATTCTTCAGCTCGGGAAGATGTGGTGGTAAGTCAAAAGGTGAATAAATCGGCCAATTAGAAGAGTGTGAAGTGAGCCAGGGAGGCCCTGTCCACCACAGATGATGTTTCACGAGGTGTTTGGGCTGCAATCCTCGAGAAGCACAGTCTGCCGGATTTAATTCGGAGGGTACGTGATGCCATGAAGTAGGTGAGAGTGTTTCAAGAATAAGAGTAACTCTAGTGGCAACGTATGTTTTCAAGAGATGGGGTGACGTCTTTAGCCATGACAAGACAGTCGTAGAATCCGTTAAGGCAAAGATACTAGACAGAGTTACGACATTTTCAAATGTTGACAATAGAAATTTCATAAGTTTACTAAGAAGCAAGGCTCCACACAACTCTAACCGAGGTACAGTTAATGTTTTGAGGGGAGCTACCTTGGACTTCGCCATAAGGAGATGGCTTGTGCTATTAATTTCTCCAACAGTAACTAGATACACCACTGCGCAGTACCCACGCTCTGACGCATCACAGAATCCAACTAAACAGGACGTGCTGTTTGGCTGTGGTATATAGCGTAGAATCTGAATACTAGATAGATGATGCAACTGCTCGCAGTAAGAAGTCCATTCATCTGTCAGATAGGAAGGCACCTGTTCATCCCATCCGATCCCTAGACGCCAAAGATGTTGTATGAGGCACTTGGATCTGAAAATAACTGGAGACAGCCAGCCGAGAGGGTCGTATGTACGAGCAATATGCGAAAGTATTGACCTCTTGGTGCATATAGGTTGGATCTCAGCCAAATCGTAGGAAAACGCATCGGTGGTGGCGTTCCACTGCAGACCTAGTACCTTTATCACTTCATGGCCGTCAGGATCAAATGATAATGGTGTCTCATGGTGATCGTTTGGGATGTCACGAATCAGTTCGGGGCAGTTGCTGCTCCATTTGCGAAGATGAAATCCTCCAGCCTGAAACAAGTTGATAAGGTCTCGTTTGAGGTTCTGGGCGTCCTCCACTGTAGAAGCTCCAGTGAGGACATCATCAATGTAAACATCCTGCAATAGGACCTTGGCGGCTTGAGGGAATCTCGCACCTTCGTCGTTGGCGAGTTGTTGAAGAGTACGAAGAGCGAGATACGGTGACGCAGAAAGGCCATAGGTAACAGTATTGAGTTCATACTCCTTGACGGGCTCCTCAGGGGACCGTCGCCACAAGATGTGTTGATTCACCCTGTCTTCTGGACGGATTATGATCTGCCGGTACATTTTAGATATATCTGAAGTGAAAACATAAGGATGTAATCGAAAACGAGAAATAATATCAACAATGTCCCGTTGCAATTTGGGACCAGTTAAGAGTAAGCTGTTTAATGATGGCTGGTTAGAAGACTTACAAGAGGCATCAAACACCACTCTTAATTTAGTCGTAGAACTAGAGATTTTACAAACAGCATGGTGCGGCATAAAATAAGATTGGGGGTTACCAAGACGAGAATATTCAGGCACCTGGGTCATGTGACCAAGTGTTTCATATTCGTCGAGAAAATCTTGGTAAGCTCGCTTGAGGTCAAGATATCGGGCAAGGCGACGTTCCACAGCGAGCAAGCGAGTCAGCGCAGAGCTGTAAGAGCTTCCAGTCCATGTTGGGAGTCTGGAAGTAGAGAAGGGCAAAGGCACAACATAACGTCCATCGGTTTGTCTGTAATGTAAATTAGTAAAAATCTCCTCACACCTCATATTATCCTCATTGATTATTGGCAGCGTAGGAGGTTCTTCGCTTTCCCAAAAATGTTTCAAAATTTCGTCCAACTGAAAATTGTAGGTAGAATGAAGAGATGTCACAGGGGAAGATGGCGAAGAGCAAGGTTCGATCTTTCCTGTGATAACCCACCCAAAAATGCTGTGCAAGGCAGCAGGGTATTCTGACCCTGGTACAATTCGTTGACCATCGTAGACATGAGGAAAAAGGTCGGCGGCTATGAGGAAATCAACTGGAGCTGACGTACAGAAGTTCGGATCAGCTAATGGCAGGTGCTTAAACTTATCATAAATATTACAAGGAATACTTGTACCTGGCATGTTAGATGTGATTTCAGGTAATATGACTGCCTCCACTTGGAACTGCGGTTGGTCAGAATCTCGAGGCTTGATGCGACAAGTAGTCATCCCTTTAGTGTCACCTACAATATGCTGACCTAGGCCTACAACAGGGAAATTACATTTTTTAATACGTAACCCCAAACGTTGTACACATGCTGCCGTAACGAAAGATGTTTGCGCCCCAGAATCGATCAATACTCGGATGGTCTGATACTCACCTAGATAGTCCTGTATATGTACTAAAGCAGTACCTAGTAACACAGTTTTGAAGCTTGTTTGAGACTGTGGATTATAGGCATGTAACGCTGCATCAACTGCCGCAGTGCTGGGCTCAGAAGACTTCATAGTGGTATTGAATCTAGATGGGTAACTACTGGAATGTAAATAAGTGTGATGGCGAGCACCGCATGTGAGGCATGATGTCATGGAAGAGCATCTAGGCTGTAAGTGGGTCCCTTTAAGACAATTGAAACACAGCCTGAGGGCTTGAACCCGTTCTTGGCGCTGGTGTGGCTTCAATTGAAGGAAGTCAGGACACTTATATATATTATGATGAAGTTTGCAGACAGGGCAGGCATTAGTAGGCGACTGCGCTGATGTCGATACAAATCCTCGTTTGGCGAACCTATTGTCCGGTGATTTTAATAAGGTCTTCTTCCCAACAGAAAATTGAATTCTAGGGTTCAGCTTGATCTGCTGAGTGGTCTGAGAGACCTCCAAAATATGAGTCTGGTGCTGTATGTATGTCACAAGATTATTCCAAGTTGGAATTTCTTGATTGATATGATGGCGCTCAAAATTCTTTTTCGTCTCATAAGGCAGGCTGCGCAAGGCAACATGCATCAATATAAAACCAGGCAGGTCTACAACTTCTAAATTATGTAAGGCGGTAGCGGCCTCACAAAATACCTCCAAAAATTGATTAAGACTCTCTGGTGACTCAGTGTGAAGAGGACGAAAATTGAATATAGTTTCTAATATGTCCGCACCGAGTATTCTTTTATTCTGATACTTGTTCAGGAGAGCGGCCCAAACTATGGGATAGTTGGCCTCACTGATGGGCAAGGTTCTAACCACAGACAAGGCTGGGCCAGAAACTGACGAAATCAGATAATGAAACTTTTCCACAGCAGTGATGGCAGGATTCTCATGGATGAGACATTTGAATTGTTCATAAAAGGGGGTCCACCCCTTGAGAGATCCGTCGAAAGTCGGCAGTGACAATTTGGGTAGCCGAGGTTGGACTGCCTTTACTGTCTGTTCTACGGAACACTGAGCCGGCTTGAGCAAGTTTCCAGCTGCTGTTTTGATGGCATAATACATCTCATCAAAGGCCTCCAAATTTTGATATGAGGGCACATGATCCGGATCCAGGGTGATCTCCAAGTCATTGATATGCTCCACCAGGTCTTGGAGTTGGATCCGAGAACTTGGAAACCTGAGCGGATCTCCTCTATATCTTCATACCAACCACCCAATTCCAAAAATGTATCATGTATAAATCCCGATAGAATAAAAATATATGATTCGACATAAAAGTTTATATGCGAATAGAGAAACCTATTATTTTTCAGCTAAATAGCTGCAGCTTTCGAAACTTATTCTCCTTCTTGGCTACAAAACGTTTTAACTGGGACTCTGTCTTCATTGTTTTTGGCATGGTGAGGAAAAAAAAAAATATATATAAATGTATATATATTTATACAATGAAGAAAATGTAAGCGATATTTCGTAAAATATAAAATGTACGAAATAGAAATAACGTAAATAATATTTCCTAAATATATATATACGTAAGAGTATATGGTGAAGGAAAGGATTATATGGTGAAGAAAAGGTAAACAATATTTCGTAAAGGATAAAACGTAAGATAGAAAACGTAAATAATACTTCCTAAGGTACCTATAAGATATAATTGTATAAGGTAAAGAAAGGTACACTTTGAAAAAAAATGAAATTAACTATTCCCAATTTTTCAAAAAAAAGTTTAAATAAAAATGATTAAAAACTTTGAAAATAACTTAATATTTTTATAGGACTGTTTTGATCCGGCCCGGAGGACCAATATGTACACGCCGGGTGTATGTATAACTGGTAAAAGTGGACTGTATATAAAAATAGGTAAAAATGAAAGCATGGCCTCTACTCACGGCATGGGTGAACGAGGTCAAGGTTAGGTGATGGACCAAGTCAGATGGTCAACAATTGATGTTCGACAGATCAGCGAGGGATCCAGTCAGATGATCAACAACTACTGATGATAGTTCAGGTCCGCTCCCCTCTCATAGATAGCGCTAGCTGCAACGGGCCTAGTGGCGCTGCGATGTACACTCACTACAAGGCAGGGGAGGGGGGGGGGGGGGGGGGGGAGGAATAAGGAAATGCCAGGCCTCAACAAGAGGTGAAGACCGATTCAGACAAGTTGAGGCTGGAAACATCCTTGATGTAAACCATAGACGAATTATTAATTTGGGAGAGGGGCTTGAAGGATCGGATGCTGTTTCTAAAAATTATGTCGACACTCAAGTAAAAACAATAAGTCAGGGGCAGCAGCCAGGGGACAAAATTAACATGAATGAAAAACGGCTAATCGATGTGGGGGAGCCAGTAGAGACATCTGACGCAGTCACTAAAGGATACGTAGACAAATCGGCAAAGTTCTACACAGACCTCAAGAACTAGCCTGGAGCATTCATCAACGGCAGCAGAAAACGACTTGTAAATCTCAGCCCTCCTATAATGGGAACGATGTAGTCACTCTCAGTTATCTTCAGAGAGAATTGGCTCAAAATGTCAAGAAATACGATAATGCTGGGTATGTGACAATGCAGTACTTACACCGAGAACTGTCAAAATATGCTAAAAAACCCGAGCCCTCATTGCTTAAATTGAACTGAGGCGAGTGTTGTACTACTAATAGTATCATGCAACATGACTGGGAATATACTTTCAAAACCTCTAACTCCATGGGAGATTGTTGTCAGCGAACTACATAAACCTGCTCGAGTTAATTACCCTAGGCGCAGGGTGCTTTTGAAAGGAGTGGATGACACTTGGCAGGCTGACCTTGTAGAAATGGTGCCTTATTGGCGAATCAATAAGGGATTTAGGTACATAATGACAGTGATAGACGGATTTTCAAAATATGCCTGGGCAATACCTCTGAAATGAAAGCAGGGCCAGAGGTAACAAAGGCTCTAGAGAGTATATTTAGCAGCAGTAAACGGGTGCCCCATCTGTTGCATACAGATGAAGGACGTGAATTCTACAACTCAATATTTCAGAATCTAATGAAGAAGTACAATATTCGTCATTATTCAACGTACTCGGGTAAAAAAGCTAGCATTGATGAGCGCTTTAACCACACCTTAAAAGGACAAATGTGGAAAATGTTTACCTTGAATGGAAATCATAAATTTGTCGACCTGCTGCCCGGTTTGCTTTCAACATATAATAATACGCCACATAGAACAACACGTACCACCCCGACAAAAGTTGTTGAGGATAAGGATGTACAAAATGAAGTTCTTGCAACTATTAATACTACTCTAGCTATCAGTACCAAGCCTAAATTCAAAATAGGGGATTATGTACGGGTATCTAAATTGCGCAATGCATTTTCAAAAGCATACCTAGCTCAGTTTTCACCCGAAATATTTAGAATCGCCAAGGTGCGTTTTACCAACCCGCCCACATACCTTCTTCAAGATGTGAATAAGGAAGATGATATACAAGGTGGAATTTATGAACAAGAGCTGCAGCATGTCCATGATCATGAAGTCTTATTGAAAAAGTTCTGCGAAGAAAAGGCAAAAACCTGTATGTGAAATGGATGGGATTCCCCAAAAAAACCTGAACCGCTCATCAGATTTAATGTGATTGTTAATGTCTCATTTGTTCTATGCTTTTTTTTTTATTCTTTTTTATTTTAGCTGGGTCTTATAACTGGATTTGATATGGGGAAGTACAGAGGGGCGTATAAAAATAACATTAACATTCTTAGTCAATTACAGTTGCCTTCAGCGCAAATAACTGGAGCATTTGGAAACAAATCGGCTAATGTAAAAACACAAGTGTATCTTGAAATAAAAATTGTTATCATAGTAAATTTTTGGGTAGTGCCTGAATTAATTTACGATGTGATTATGGGTATTGATACTTTACAAAAATTTAATTGTAATTTAAATTTTAAAAATCATACTATTGAAATTGCGTATTTAAATGTAAAAAATATTATTTCATTTGGTAAGGATCCTTATGAAGTGAATAATCAGAGTGAGGAAAATGTTTATGAGCAACAGGTGAAATCAGTCGACGCAGTTTCAAGGGGTATGGAGGATGAGATATTTGAACAGATAGAGTGCGGGATTCAGGATTGTCACAAAATCTAAATTAATAAATAATAATAGCCAAATTTTTTCAGATCAACTAAAGGATAAAACTAAGGATAAAATCATATGTACATAAATTGGAAATGATTCCGGGGATTAACAATTTTAAGCCTAGATCATACCCTGTGCCAATTCATTTAGAACGAGAGGTGGAATGCGAGTTATCGGAAATGCAGAAGCAGGGAATCATTGCGAAAGGTTTTTCTAATTTTATTAGTCCGTTAGTAGTCGTGAAAAAGAAAACCGGACGGGTAAGGTTATGCCTGGATGCTAGAGAGCTCAACAGACATATTATTCCGCAATAAGAAAATCCACCTAGTTTAGAATCAGTTTTCACTAAATATAAAAATTTAAATTATATGTCAACATTGGATTTGACAAATTCATTTTGGCAAATTCCTCTGTATAAACAGTCCCAAAAATATACTGCATTTTTGTATAAGCAGCAATTTTATTATTTTTTAGTTTTATTTTTGGGCATTAAATCCGTTATTTTATGGGACAAGCGATTTTTGTCAATTATTTGTTGACGATATTTTGATTTATTCTAGTACTTTGGAGGAGCTCCTAGATCATTTAAGAATAGTATTTGACATTAAAAAAAAAATAATATAACAACAAATTTAATGAAAGCTAAATTTTTCTGTAAAAAATTTAAATATTTAGGCCACATAATTTCAGTGATGGGAATTACTAAGTGTCCTGATAAAATCGAGAGTATAAAAAACTATCGACGTCCGAAAAATGTTAAAGAATTGAAAGGATTTCTAGGATTGATAGGGTATTATAGACGATTTATTAAGGAAATAGCTAGTACAACGTTGCCGTTAAACAAAATTTTGAGTAAGAAGGTTAAATGGAGGTGGACTCCTGAAGCTGAGGCCGCTTTTGAAGCCGCCGAAAAAATTGTTTATTCAAGAAATAATATTGCATATCACAAACCCAAATTTAACATATGTAGTCCAGACGGATGGGAGCGGTATGGCGATTTATTTCAAATTAATGAGAATAAAGAAATGTTTCCTATCAGCAGCCCGAGTTCTCTCTAAGTGTGAGCAAAATTATAATACGTATGAGATCGCACTGTTAGCCATCGTTTATGCACTGCAGAAATTTCGATATTATTTATTAGGAAAACAATTTATCATTCGCACTGATCACCATCCGTTGGTGCACATTCAAGAATGTCGGTTGACAACATCCCGATTATCCCGTTGGATATTGTTAATTCAAGAATATGATTTCATTATTCAGTATTGTCCAGGTAAAGAGAACATTGTAGTGGATTCGTTGAGTCGATTTGCGATCCCGGAGGAAGTGGATATAACGGATCGAATTGAGATGGCACCGATAGTTGTAGGAATTACCAATACCGAGATTATGGAATTATGTCAAAATATAGGTCAGCTACAGAGGGAGGACAGTGATCTTAAAAAACGGATTGATGAAGCACAGCAGGATAGTAAAACGTATAAATTAGAAAATGGTGTGTTATTTAATTTTCTTAACTCTATTTGGAAAGTATGTTTAGATGCTAATACTGTGTAAAAATAATTGAATTTACCCACAATAAATATGTCCATGTAGGAATTTTAATTTGTCCAGATTTTTATTACCATGGTTTATTAAAATTAATATAGAATTTTGTAAATAAATGCCTTGTGTGTAAACAAACAAAATACACTAATCAACAAGCATCGGAGGGGCTTCATTATATTCAAACAGATAGGCCGCGACAGTGTTTGTCTTTAGATTTTTTAGGTCCTTTACCATCTACTAAAAATGATAATAAATATATTTTGACGTGTCTGGACATGTTTTCAAAATTTGTACGAATATACCCAATACCAAGGGCAAACGCGAATAATGTCATTAAAGTAATTTTTAGCGATTATATTCCCAAGTATGGAAAGCCGGAAAGGATTTTAACGGATAACGGTATGCAGTTTGGATCAAAAAAGTGGGTAGATACCCTAAATAAAAACGGTATTAAATCAGTTAAAACTGCAATTAGGAATCCGCAGGCTAATCCCGTTGATAGAAGTAATGGATTAATCCTAAACATTTTCCGTGTCTTGTTAAATAAGAAACACGATGCGTGGGATAGAGAAGTAAAAAAATTGAAATTTGCTTAAATGAAGTCGAACATGAGACTACAGGTTTCACACCATATGAGTTAATGTTTAATAAGAGACCCGAACGAATTTGGTATCAATGGATAAAAGGAGAATTTGGGATTCAGGACTGGGACTTAAAAACACAGGAATTTAAATTATTATTGGCTAAAGAACGTTCAAAAATTAAACGAATGAAACATAATGAAAGGATAAATTGTAAAAAAAACTGAAAAAAAAACTCGGAACCATTAGCGGTAGGAACTAAGGTACTAATAAGGACTCTGCGAGTATCTGATAAACAAAATAAAATATTTTCTAAAAATCTACGAAGGACCTTACCAAATCGAAAAAGCTTATAACAATGGATCATATTTGGTGACAGATTTATCTGTGAGGAGAAAGATTAAAGGAACATATAATATTAAAGATATTAGGATTTTTGAGGATGATGTAGAATGGATATAGTTGAAGGTGGTAATATAGTGTGATATTTTCTTGGATGTATTTTATACTTGAGTTTTTATATCTAATAGTTTTTTTTATATAAAAAGAATGTGTGATTACAATGAATGAAATTATAATAACGTTATTAATAATAAAGTATCATATTTAGTGTAGTCTAAATAATAATGTATTTAAATCTCTCAATGATGTGGAGAATAAAAAAAATATATATATATTCTATGTAAATAGATATTAAATTGGTTATGTTGCGTTAATATTTATTGTGTGGTTATCTGCTCTGAACAGAAATTTGATATTTTTAAAAGTTTTTAGATAAAAACAAAATTATTTGAATAAATTATATAAAATATTTTAATATTAGTTTTAGTTATGAATAAATAGGGAAGTTTATTATAGGTTAGGTTAGGTTTTATGACTCATGCCCGGGCTTTAACTACGAGGTCATATCGCCTACTACCAGAGCGCTCTTTCGTCACTCTGGTGGACATGAGCCCGACTCTACTGTGGGAGTCCTAAATTTTGCCTATCCTAAATTTTCATTCATCTAGGGTAGGGGTCTTTAACGAGTACCTGACATCGTACAGGCTCGGGACCATCGCTTAACGTCCCATCCGAAGGACGGCGTACTTAAGTTTATTTTACCTCCCAGATAAATTAAACTAGGGGCCTCGGTCGGGCTACGAACCCACGACCTTGAGCTCAGAAGTCAAGCACGCATACCACTGAGCTACCGGCGCCTCTTATGAATATTAAAAGACACAATGAAAAGAAAGAAAACAATAAAAAATGGTAATTTTTTTATTATATATATCAAGGTTTTAAAAAAAACAAGGGAAATCAAAAAAATGAAATCTAAAAACAGCTGTGAAAAAAAATAGAGATGAGTCGGGAGCTAGCTCTGAAACAGTGCACTTAAAATTGAGATGTTTTTTTAGAGAAGTTGAACAATTATATAAAAGTTGACTAAAGGTGAAATTGAAATGTGAAGAGTAGTCGAGGTCTAAATTGTGTGGTAGAGACAAACAAAAAGAAAAAAAGAAATAGTTTTAAGTATTTAGTTTTATGATTTTGTTCTTTTTTTGTTTTGTTTTGTTTGTTCAATGTTTAGTTTTTTTGATTAAATTATGTAAATAAAGGAAATAACCCAAATTTTTGTCCTTTAAAATTCTATTCTATTCTATGTTTATTATAAAAGGTTAGATATTGTGTACAAAGTAGTTATTCTGTTGATATATTTTTTGCATGCGTATTGTTGGTGTTGGTTGTTTGAAAAAAAAAAATTATTTTTGAAACGTAGCTGTCGACAAAAATGGGCCCTGTTGATTTAAGAAGATTAGCGTTCTTACGTAAGCAAGCAAAATTCACCAACAAATGGTTTTGAGAGCAAACACTTGCTCGTAGTTTCAGAAAAATAAATAACTACAAAAATACCTTAGAATGGATAATAAAAAAATAAAGAATCATAAAGAACTTATACCACGAAACATAACGTAATTTATGTATAAAAAAAAAATGAAAATATAAATAAAAGGATGCTGTAAGAATATTTTATGGAAAATATTATCTTGGATGCATTATAGCCTAATTATAACAGTAAATTGAGAAATAAAGTCCGTGAAACTCAATTAGAAGAAATTAAACGAAAAGGAAATAAGGATAAATAGATGAATAAACGAATAAAAAAATAAAATTAAATCATTAGCAGAATATACCATAAATAGTTGAGTGATTGTCACTCCTATAGTAAAGTGAACCAAGTGACGCTATGGGCTAGTAGCCATTTTGGAGCTAGGGTAGAGACGCCATATTGTCAGAAAATATTATATAGAACCCAAATGTGAATAATTTTTTTTGTAATTTAGCTGTAATATTGTAAAATGTAATTATAATAAAAAAAAATAAAATGTATTATTTTTTTATGTCAGATGGATGCTATGTAATGGTTCATATAAACCACACATAACAAAAAGAAAAGAAAGAGAGGTGTAGATACAATGATATTAATATGCCACGCCCATCTCCATGGAAAGGGAGGCTATGTCAAGGTTATCTAAATTGGTATTGCATAAAATTTGATTAATGTGATTTAATGTATGAAATTTAATTATATGGTTTGTTTAATTATCAGAAATATGGTTGAAGTAATAAAAAGGAATGATGGTTCTGGCGCAATGGCTAAAGAGCAACTGGGTTAGTACCTATCCTTTATATTGCAGGGGCAACTCAACCCCTCCTATACCCCCAAATTTTTTCACCCCTCTAAACCTCAATAAGTTTCTACTCTCCCTCTAAACCTCAATAAGTTTCCGCTTTCCCTCTAATCCATACTTTTTTTTTACGTTTCAATTTCTGCAAGTTATAATTATTTAATTGGCCCACTAGCGCTCCCAAGCGCCTAGAAATCAAATTATTATTGATATGAAACAACTAGGTGCAATTTTTAAGAAAAAAAAAAACCATACCTGACGGGATTTGAACTGACCATCTTCCGAATGGGAGTCTGGCTTGCTAGCCCCTCGTCTATCGTGACATGGTTGGTGTGGAAAGTACTAATAGAGCTACTTATCTAGAATAGTATAGTAGAAGGGAAATGGGGACTCTGGCGCAGTTGCCCCTCATGACCTTTGACCCACGGGGTCACTTGACCCATCACCCCCCACCACCACCACTCCCCCCCACCCTCTCCAGCTCCGAATCACCCACCATCGTACATCCCCAGCTCAATAAGTTTCCGCTCTCCCTCTAAACCTCAATAAGCCCCCCCCCCCAATTATTTTTTGAACCAGTTGCTCCTCATAACCTTTTACCCCACGTGGTCACGTGACCCATCACCCCCCACCACCACCCTTCACCCCGCCCCCCTCCACTGCTCCGAATCACCGACGATCGTACATCCCCAGGTCAATAACTACTGTAATATCTTTATATTTATAGCGATATCGTTATATTTTGCCTCAACTGTCCTTCATGATAGTTCCCCTTTAGCGTGTTTTATTCAGTAATTTTTTTTTAATATTGGATTTTTCTTTAGTTTTATTAAAGATATATGTTGTTAACCAGTGTCAGCGATCGTTTGGCTAGGCTATCTTCAAGGCTATCTTAGGGTACGCTCGGCTATCATCGGGTACGCTCGGCTATCATCGGGTACGCTCGGCTTTCATCGGCTTCCTTCAGGTACCATCTGAAGTGCCACCATCGTACATCCCCAGCTCAATACGTTTCCGCTCTCCCTCCAAACCCTACTTTAAATTTTTAACCCACCCCTCGCCTGTGCCCCAAATTTTTTTAATTAGCCCACTAGCAACAATTTTGATATTTTTTAAGCCTGATTTCGTGACTTTGAACAGGCACTTGCGTGTTCAAGCATGTCGAGCCCTGCATTCGTGTAGCCTACGTTATCATGTCCTATCATCATCATCAATGTATTCAGTATTATTTAAAACTGGAGTATTATGATGGAAAAATCGCCTACCTACACTTTTGAACATGCCGTCCTTCGGTGCCTTGAATAGTATTGCATTTAAAAATATAATTCAAAGCTCGTCATATTGAGTATGTTGTCCGATTGGAGTAATATGTGCGAAAAAATATTTATCTTCAATTCCGAGCACGCTGTCCTTTGGTGTTGTTTGTGAATTCTTGTTTTTTATTTTATTTTTTTATATCTAACATGGTTTGGGAATGACCTTCGTATCTATAGGGATTAAGTCGTTGTTTACATGTCGAGATATTTGGGGATTATTTCTGTCGTGACCCTGAACAGGCACCTGCATGATCAAGCCTGTCGAGACCTGTTGTTGCAGGCATACTTCACCATCATTAACACAAAGAATACGAATTTGAGGATATTTGGACAAGAATAAAAAATACACTTAATTGTTAATAGTAGATATGGATTTTTATTTAGTCTCATTTACATACATTTTTGTATATTATATTTCATTTTATATTTTCAATGTTTTCTTGATTCTTCCATTGCTCATACTGCGTTTTTTATCCGTCCTTGTTTTTTTCGGAGATCGGTCCAGTGTCTTTCTAGTCACCTGGTCATCATGAATGGGTTCTTGTTTTGTAAAACATTCTTTATTTACGGAAACAGAACTAAATTGTTAGATTCATATAAGCGCCTTACTTAGTAGAAAGCCTCCCCACCGCGTCAAGGTGAAGGTGCGTCGAGGAGGAATGGTTGAAGTAGCTTTCATTAAAAAAAAAAAATTGTCTGCGTGAGTCTAAAACTTTCCCCAACCTGCAGGTATTTACACAATCATGGTCTGCGGGCGTCTATAACCTCTCCAAACCTTCACTCATACGACCTGCGTGCGTCAATAGCCTCTCCAAGCCTTCATCCCCACAACCTGCAGGCGTTTATAGCTTTCCTCACCATTCCAATGAAAGCTACCTCAACAAAATAACCAGATTTACCTTTATATAGTTCAATAAAAAGAACAATAGCAAATAAAACCTATTTTTAAAACGAAAAGCGTTTCTATTAGGTAAATTAAATCAAAATAATCTGTAATGTAAACAAACCCGTTGCCAAGACAACCGATGTCGAAGCGACGTTATTTTTTTGGAATCCATTTAGAAGACGAAATCAAAGTAAAAGAAGAAAGACAATTAAGAAAGAAGAAAAGAAAATGGAAATCTGAAGAACAAAACAAGTTTAAAAAGAAATAAAATACAGTAAAAGTAAAGAAAAGGTAGCTTTAGGCCTAACCTTACAGTTATCAACAAACATTTTAAATAATAAGTACAAGATCCACCGACTTCAAAAGGAAACTAAATTTTCAGAAGGGATTAATTTAGCACCCAGAAACAAAATGAAACAGCTAAAAGAAGAAATTTCAGGAAATTATAAGCAAAATTAAGAAAAGGTCAATAATTAAAAAACGAGTCGGTAGAAAGTTGTGAAAATTTTTAGGAAAAGACAGTTAATTATTAAGAAAAGATTAAAGAAGAAAAAGAAGAGAAAAACTGCCCACATCAGAAAGAAAAGCCAGTAGTAAATTTTGAAGAAACGGTCAGTTCTAAAATACATCGAATCAACTAGGCCGGATCCCATCTGAAATAATACAAGTGATCCGAAAGTGTATACCACAAACTTTAAACACTGTTTTCGAGAAATGAAGAAGGCAAAATTAAAAATAAAAGTTACAGAAAATTAAGATGACAATTTAGAAAAGAGAAGAAACGGAAGAAAGGAGAGAAAACACCAAAAAATATTAATATTTAGAAGTAAAACAAGAGACAACAGAAAAAAGAAACTCGAATTTGCTACCCATAATTCCGTGCGGAGGCAGTTTGGTCAGTCTATGCTGGGTTCTGGTAGAGGTGGAACCGGTGAGAGACTGGTCTCTGTTTTTTTGTTGAAATGTGTGAAAAGTAGTGAGTAAACAATTGAAAGTGAGTAAAAGTGACCGGTAAAAGATTGAAGGGATGTGGAGAGAGTGTGGAGTCCAATTTTTATGTTAAAAAGTAAAATTTATTGTATATATGTTTCAAGTGTGACGTCACAAGGTAGTATCCATTTTGTATATAAATTTTTCAATATGGCCACTTCAATTTTTCAAATTCATAAAATTTATTTTAGTAAAGCCAATTTATTTATAACCATGTTTTAATTTCTTTTAATTTCCCCAAAATCTCTCTCAACGAAATTCAAATTTCGAAACTCATGGGGCCCCACGGACTACGCCTTTGAGGTATGTACCAATTAATCGGGACAGAAGAAGTAATAATGCATTTTTTACTCGGGAAACATAATTTGATTTTTTTTTGGATTGGTACAATTAACGTAATTGTAAAATTTTTGGTAGAGTTATTTATGACATAGTTTTTCCTTGGGAGCTTCACTCCATTAATCAATTTATAATTCATTTTTTTAGTAAATTAACTTCAGCAAAATTTAAAATCAGTCAAATATGATTTCTTTTATTATTAATATAAAGAAGGAGCACAAGAAGCCCTTCAAATCAAATCAAAATTTTCCTTTTTGAAAAATACAAAAACAAAATAAATAAAAAATACTATTACTTTATGACCTCAAAAAAAAGAATAGCAATATAAAATCATAATTGGACATTATCCAGTCTCTTAATACGTGAACCCCATAATGAGTACACATGTTTGGGAACTTAGAATGCAAAAGGCACTCTGATCCTGAAATAGGAGATAATGTTTCAACTCTTGGGCAACCATAATCTTCCATATTAACAATATTCTCATGTCTAAGTAAATTATATAAAAACCTCTTCTTTTTCAATCCCTTGACAAAAATGTATCGGTATTTCAGTAGTGTAGTCATTAGAATACGTTCAACTTCTTCGTATTCAGTTTCCCCATCACTCCATTCTAATCTGTGGTAATTTTTCATAAGCCATCTATTTGATCTTATGCTCTTTACATTTGTAATAGGTTGTTTAGAGGGTTTGAATATCCAGTGTCTACTCGCAAAGCGGGTAACGTCCATAAAAACAGTTCCTTCAAAATATATTCCAAGTTATCGTCCAGGAAACACTGAATCTCAACAATAACCGCTTCGTTGGAGGCCATGGTTGCAACTGAGGTCTAATTGAAACAGGGTTGTTATTTATAGCAATCTTCGCAATACATTTGTGAGGGGGTTGTATTCTATGGCGCTATCGTGTATGATTATACAATAAGCCGTGGTATCAGCTGGGAAAGCTTGCGTTGCTTCAAATTCTAGACGAACGTCCACCGGTCCGGTCTTAATGGATTCCGATTGCTTTGAACAATCTATCACCGCTAAAGGAGCTTTGTCCTTGAAATTTTGAAAAGAAAGTAGGAGATGTGATGTTAATTCGGGATAATATGAGCTTTGGAAAGCTGCGTACATGTAGTTCAAAACTGCATATTGATTTCTATCAAAGTTAATATTAAGATCACCATAGGGATATGATTTCGAATTTAGGTACAGTTTAACATTGGACAGATGACAATGATCAAAAGAGGCAGCATCCCTATGAATGTTATTTGTCCTGTTGGTTGAGAATGCTAATATTATGTATCGAGGTTTCTCCATCTGATTAGATGTTTTAACCGCCCACACTTGTCTTTGTGTAGCAGGTAATAGCGGGTATTCGTACAACTCCCAACTCCTGAAGCCAACCGAAATTACTTTCTCCGATCTCAAATGTCGAAGAAGCGATAATCTTCTATATTCATTAACTGTTACGTACGGGAGTTTCCAACAAAGTTTGGTAAGCTCGATTTTAGCCCTTTCTGCAAGGTTATTTTCATTATTAGCCGCGGCTAAGTAACAATTGTCCTCTCTTCTGGATCTAATAATCACCAATTCCTGTTTAACGTTAATTATAACTTTTTTATAATCTTCTGCGAAAGCAAGAAGGCTGCTGAGAGGTATACAAACGTTGAAATATCCCCCAGGCGATGTAATGTTCAAAGTACTGCTATTAGGGGAACACCAGCCTTGACTCTCCAGATTAACTGACCCGTTTCTGTACGACACTAAGCCCTTCAATGTGGTAGTTATACCCGGGTTTCTAACCCGATCTATTTCGATTCCACATAAATCATATCTGATTTCATCAAATAAGAATGCGAATGCATTATTCGTTAATTTGGATGATATTGGTATCGCCGTCCCATCCTCTTTCAAAAATCGACCTTCTAAATAAAGAAAACTGTACGATGGCAAAGTGTATATGTCTTGATGTTGTACAGCAATTCTTATTTCATCTCCAGCCTGAAGTTTACTCGACGCGTAAGGGTTATGAGAATGATATTCCACGCCTTCTATGGAACTATCCAAAGTTGCGTGTTCCAAATCTAAGATGTCCATGTCGAAGACAATACTTTGTACCCGACCAAACGAAGAAAGGAAATGTTCTCTTTAGTCAGAGGTGTTGATCCTTTGACAGTTCTAGGTAGAATAAACGTTTGTGATGATTTCCTATCGCCTTTATATACTCTTCTGATGTGCATCATTCGACGTCCAGACGATGAATGAATGAAATTACGAATGTCAGTCTAATTTATAAAATTTAACAGGAATAATAAACATAAATGACCACAGACATTTGAGTTGAGGCTTTGATAGGTTTTGCAGTCGAACGTTATACGACACCCTTTCAGATAGCGCACGAGCTCCGAAGGGGGGCCACTTGTGCCCGCACTATCGAAGAATTTAACGTATTTCCCATTTTTCCTGTAGCACACCCAATGAGAGCCTTTACCACTACTTTTATCTAAATTGAAAATAGCGTTTTCTTTACTATAAGGTTTACTCGGTAAGGTATCTCTCATGAAAACCCCTCTAAAATTCTGAATTTTATTCTTTTTTGCAAATTTTATCAAATCAAAATTACTTAGCGCCATTGATGGAAAACTCTTGAAAACATTTTTTCCTTCTTCAGATAGAGTACGATTAATGTTGAGTATTTTACGAATTCCTCCAATTTTTTTAGGAGTCGGAATCACGCGCTTTTTTTTAACTAGCTTCGTTTTCTTGGATTTACTGTCCATGATGTTCACAGTACGAAGATTCAATGAAGAATGGAAGATGCACATAGAATTACTTTTATTTATAGGTTGAGATTTTTCTTTTCAACCCAACTATTGTGTTTAGCATCGAATCCCAACCATTTAACATAAACTTTATCCCCTTTTCTTTTCAAAACCTTTTCTACCAAAAAAATATCAGGATGTTTAACAGGTTGTATTTCTTGTTCATAGAACCCACCGGCAATCAGCTCGTCCTGATCGTCCTTTAGATGATAAGTGATGGGTATGGTTCGTTTTACTTCATGAATTTGAAATATTTCCGTCGACCAAGAGGGTTTGTATCCTTTAGCGAATGCGCTTTTATGTTTTGATATTCTTACGAAATCCCCTACTTTATATTTTGGTTTCTGGGGTAAACCTTTTTTCGAATATACGGTTTTCAACAGCTATTTTTCGTTAACTTTTCCCTCGACACATCAGGGTTTCATATTAATGGTTCGATGTTTCGTATTATTATATCTGAGCACTAATGACTGAATCATAGGCATCCATTTACTGGCTATCAAAATTACCAGTATCATTATTGATAAATTTTATTATATAGTCGGACGATATAGGACCAACCTCTTCCAAACCCTTTCTAACCAATTCTCTTCCTTCCAGAGACGTTGCCGCAGTTTGAACTTCCTCTAATGGCGTGGAAGGTGTTTCAATCACTTCGTCCTCGCACAAGTAACTAGGCATACATGTTGGTTCGGCCGTTCTTTTGTCCCTATCCTGTGTATCTACGTAGGTAGAGGGGGTGGGAGCACATGATGCTTCCTCTAACCGGAGGTCTATCGGAGAATGGGTCTGTTTATGCAATTTGGGAGTCCATTGTACGTCCACTTCGTCTTTCACTAATCGTTCTCCTCCTCGTTCATACCGTGATGTAGATGGAATGGGTAAGAAAGATGGTCTAATTTTGCTTTCCATTGTTTCTTGTGTGAGATTTGGCTTATCAATGACTCGGTCCTGGAGTAAATTCTCAAGAGGTTTTATGATAGGCCTATACTTTAATTTTAAATGTTCCTCATAGTCCTGTCTTTTACGTTTCAAAAAATAACATTTGTCTCGTATGGACCTTTTGATGTCTTCGAGTTCTCTAGTGACACTCTTAGATGTTGCTCCTTCCATGGTTTGTGATTGACTGGATAGACCTTTGACTACTGAACTATTATATAGGTATCGAAACCCTTGCGGTAACGCCCATTATTGAGATCACTATCTTTATCGATAACCAGAAACCCATACTTATCTCTCCCCCAACATGTTTGGAAAATTTCTTTGAAATCATTAATGGTCATGTCAGAATTCACATGGTCTTCATAAATTCTCTTCATATTTAAATTATCTTGTTTGAAGACTATTATGAAATTAGCATTGTCCTGAATCAAATGTTTTGGGACGCGAGTATAACTCTGTGCCAGATAAAAACTGTCGACACCATTATTACGTTCTTGACAGAAGTAAGACCTGATTGGATCCTGTCTGTCGCATGAAATATCATCGAATATGAAAATAGAATTAGGTAAAACCAAACTGGGGTTAGGAATTTCCGAATGATCTCCATATGGAAAAAAATGTATATCCGTAATTGTTTCCAAAACTTTCGAGAGCTGCATGTATTTAGGTTGGTTTAATGTTTTGCTGAAAATATATATGTTCTCAAACTTAAGTCCATTGGGGTCATATAGTAAGGCCAGCATCAAGTTGGTTTTACCGCAATTAGATGGTCCACATATAATGCATCGAATACTGTCTGGAAACAAAGGGCCATGTTTGGGGTCTCGAGGTAAGCTATTGCCGACATTATAGAACACTTTAAGATTTTGTTCCTGCTTCACGAAGCGCATGATGACTACTGAGTAAACATCAGTGTCTTCCGGCTATTTATAGTTTTCTGCTGACTACCTTGAGGTTGCAGATGTGGTGTGATTATTACAACATTGAGGGGACAAAGAAAGGTTTTATTTTGTATACAAGATTGTACAAGCTATTCTATAATTCGTTCATTACCCGGCTTGGAACGGGACTTTGGTGAAGTTAAAGCCTCAGGCGCTTTATGAAGTTGTAGCCTGAAGGGCTTTATTTATTTTTTTTACATAATAATTTTATTTTTATTATTTTACTGTTTTCTTTACTATGTTTTCGTTACATCAGTTAGATTTTCGGGTATTTCACTACCTCGCCAGTGACCTTCATTCTGGTTTACGGGTGCCTTGAGCACCACGCCAGGGACCTCCATTCATACTTGAATATTTTTTCATGACATAAGTTCATACAACAAAATGGTAATAAACCATTAGGCTCAAAACAAAAAAAAAAAGTATTATCTTCAACAAAAAGTAACAAATAAAAATAATAATTGACTTTTATCAAATAAATTCAAACTATTAAACAGTCAGGTAAATTTATATTTTTATGACCATAAGGTAGGGTCAGAATCCCATCATCTGAAATAAATCTCTTATCGTCCCTGCTAGATAAAGAACTTTTATTTATTTCAACTGTTGTGATTGTATGTTCCTTTGATTGGAACATACGCATAGGGGTGGTCATTTCACTCTGTTGAAAAATAATATTTTCGTAATCTTCAAAAGTTATATGTTTCTTTAAGGAAGCTGCTTTGACTTCCTTGGCCCTTTTCTTAATAATGTCATCAATTTTTATTGCATACATTTTTGGACGTAGTCCAACAAATTTCCACATTGCAACTCCGTTCAACTCATCCTTAAATTTTCCTAGTACTTTCTTATTTTTCAATGAAAAACATTTGTGGTTAATGGGATAATCTGAAGTATCAAAATTTTCATCCATATTTTTTAAGTCGTCATAAGCATCATTAGTTAGTATTAGATACATTAAGGAATCTGTATCGGTGTATAGCAAAATAATATTAGGGCCGTATTTCTTCAACATAACGTTATAATGAAATTAGTACATTATTGTCTTTGAAATAACCAAGATTGCTTGTCCTACATAAATTGGTTTATTAAAATAAAGGGAAGTTTTTTCCTTTTGGATTGCGACTAAATTTTCTGAGTAAACGGTACGGTCTTTGAAGTTAGGTTTTGCAATAAGTTTCAATGCTTTTTTCATGTTCGTAACTAATTTAATATCTAATCTCTTGCGTATGGACTTCATAGTTTTCCCAAATACTGCATTATTTAATAATTTATAAAAGTTTTTTTCAAAATTATTTGTAGCAGCTTTTCTTAATTCTGTATTCAAATCTATATAAGGTTTAAGCCATTGGCTTTGTTTGAATTTAAGAATTCTATTGATTTTTGTTATTACTAAGCCATGGGAAAGAGCCTGCTTTAGAGCTTTATAATGTACAACATAATTACATCTAGGTCCTAGATGGGGTATTAGCTTTTTTATTTTACTGTTTGAAGGAGCAATATTGTCTGGTAAAAATGGCAAATCGCATTGGTATTCGTGTAAATGCTCAGGGTAATTAATATTAACATCAAAAACATAACCATGTTCCCCGTTTTCTTCAATGTCATTTATCCATTTAGTATCTATAGTATCAATATTTTGAACCCACTCAAACCCCCCGGTTGGTAGATATTGACTCATTGCCATACCATATAAATTGTTCGCGTCAAAATACATAATATAACTGCTTTGTTTTCGTTGATTGTAATGTGGTAAGTCTTTGTTGTTAGCCTCGGCATATCGGTGAGAAACTTGACAAATACCGCCTCTAATAAGATTAATTTGCATACTTCGGTTTGTTTTATATACATTACTTATTTGTCTGGCTACATCTGTGATATATCTCATAAATTGAGCTGGTGCATCGGGGGCTCTATAGATTAAAGGTTCAGTACTTATGGTATTATTGATTCCGGGACTAGATTTTACATGGGCACAAAAAGATATGGGCTTATGCTTTTGGTAGGGAGTAGTTTTAACGTTAGGATCATCAATGGGGGGTATTGGCTCTAAAATTGCTTCGAAATCAGCATAAATCACGTATGGTACGCGGATTTGTCTTTCTGTGTGTTCAAATTGTATAAAGGCTTTGTGAGGGTTTGGAAGTTGGACTTTACAGGGTTTATTATCATTGCCCAATTTTTTATGGTCTTCGAAATCGCAAAGTTAAGTTGTTTCATGATAAAAATATGTGAGACAACGCTTGCAGACATATATACTACTTCTATGTTTTGTAAGCTGGCTTCTAATTAGCCTATCAAAATTTTTTATATTCACATAGTGTTGTTTGTCACCTTCCTCAAGCAACAACAAATCTCTGTGGTCTATTAGCTCTTTTTTAACAATCTTTAATGGGTAGATATTTTTTTCATCATCAATACCGAAAACGTTTATAGAAAATTCTGGGGGTATTGAGGGTCAGTCAATGAAGAAAATACTATTCAAATGCCAACGTTTCGATATATTTCATATCATCATCAGGGCCTAACAAACATGGGGGTATCAAGATTAGAAAAATATAATGGGTGATCGATTAAAATTATATATAGGTACATAAATATACATTCACTCATACAACTCCACATAAATACATATATACATCCTAATACATTCACATACATATACACATTGATGAACAACAAGGAAACTTACTATGAATATAGATGGTTGAGGAGAAGGCATGAAGACTGTGAGGTCTTACGTTCAACTAAGGGTACAGAAGGGTCGAGGGTAACAGATAATAAATCCGGGGAAAACCCCAGTTAACGGGACTTAAATTTGAAGAGAACTACTTACTGGCTAACAGATATTTTACTATGTTGAGAAAAAATAAAATAAAATAAAAACTCTATAATTATATAAATAGTAACATAATTTAACTTATTAATTAAATGAAGAATTTTAGACAGAAGTGACACTAACCGAACATGAAATAATACATAATAAAGAATAAATAGACACACAATGAAATTAATCTAAATTTTAAATATTAAATATAATTGGAGACAGAACTATGGATTCAGCAGTTTTGAAGCAAATTGGCATAAATGTTGCTCAGGTTATTGTTGTCTTCAAATTCTTAATGTCCCTCAATGAAACAGGAAATGTAACATTTTCGAAATTATATTCATCTTGTAATACCTTATATTTGGATACACGATCAGCATCTCTGTCTACGAATTTAGCTAATATACTGTACATAAAACATTTGTTGTCATCGTTTTTTACATTGATACATGCATGTTTATCATTAATTTTTGGTGGTAAATCTATATATGATTTCCCTCGTAAAGGTTTATTTTTGGATGTTCTTATCCTGAGGCCATTAATTATATACAATTGCCAACCGCTTTTCTTAGTCTCAATGTCTTCCAACTCTTTTATTAATTTATTATATTGATTTTCCAAAATTGTGTTAATGTTGGATTCTATAAATAAAGATGAATTTTTTGTTTTTAGTGAAGCTGTTAATATTTCACAAGTTTGATTAATTAATTCAATATCTAAAAATAAATTGAATGTGAGAGATTTATGCCGGTCTAGGGTTTCATTAAGTTTTGTTACTATTTTATCATTAACTGCTGTAAGGAAACTGTTGATATCGGTAAAATTTTCATTGCGAATAAAAAATGATTTTAATTTTCCTCCGAAAGCAGTCTCGTATTCGGATATTCCTTGATTATCCGGTCTAGAGGCTAACAGTTCTTGAATAGTTTTCCGTTGTCTTTTATTAGGAGGTTCGTCTGAACAAGCATTTTCATCTTTTTCGTGCAATATGCGGTTCGAGAACGTGCAACTACAATATTTACAAGTTAAGTTGTAATTGCTCCCATAACAACCTATTTCATGTCTCATCCTGTTGTCTGTCCGGGAAAATGTTTTGCCACAATTTTCACAGAGAGTGTCGGCAATTGCATTAAAACCGTCATCGTTCGATAACTGTCCACATGTATATTCATGTTTAGTGCAATGATATTATCTATTAAAAGACATCCCACAGAATTTACAAATATGAAAAAACACTTCGCTATCCCCTTCCATATTTAAGCCTAATCCAACACGTATTAAAGAAAAAAATGAACGAATATATAACAATGACCAAACTTTTCTATAAATGTAAAATATATAACACGATCGAAACAAATTTGAAATTTAACTATATAAAACACGTAGGCAAACGAAACAAAAATGAAATAAACTACATATATAAACACGAATATAAACAATAAACGAAACAAATTTGAGAAAACAATGAACGAAACTAATTGATTAATTTGCATAGATAATAATTGAATTAAAGAGAAAACAAAATATATATAACACTCAAAAAGGTGTTCAGGGTCACGAGAGAAATAATCCCCAAATATCTCGAAATGTAAACAACGACTTAATCCCTATAGATTCGAAGGTCATTTCCAAACCATGTTAGATATAAAAAAAAAAAAAATAAAAAACAAGAATTCACAAACAACACCAAAGGACAGCATGCTCGGAATTGAAGATAAATATTTTTTCGCACATATTACTCCAATCGGACAACGTACTCAATATGACGAGCTTTGAATTATATTTTTAAATGCAATACTATTCAAGGCACCGAAGGACGCATGTTCAAAAGTGTAGGTAGGCGATTTTTCCATCATAATACTCCAGTTTTAAATAATACTGAATACAATGATGATGATGATGATGATGATAGGACATGATAACGTAGGCTACACGAATGCAGGGTTCGACATGCTTGAACACGCAAGTGCCTGTTCAAAGTCACGAAATCAGGCTTAAAAAATATCAAAATTGTTGCTAGTGGGCTAATTGAAAAAAATTAGGGGCATAGGCGAGGGGTGGGTTAAAAATTTAAAGTAGGGTTTGGAGGGAGAGCGGAAACGTATTGAGCTGGGGATGAACGATGGTGGCACTTCAGATGGTACCTGAAGGAAGCCGATGAAAGCCGAGCGTACCCGATGATAGCCGAGCGTACCCGATGATAGCCGAGCGTACCCTAAGATAGCCTTGAAGATAGCCTAGCCAAACGATCGCTGACACTGGTTAACAACATATATCTTTAATAAAACTAAAGAAAAATCCAATATTAAAAAAAAATTACTGAATAAAACACGCTAAAGGGGAACTATCATGAAGGACAGTTGAGGCAAAATATAACGATATCGCTATAAATATAAAGATATTACAGTAGTTATTGATCTGGGGATGTACGATCGTCGGTGATTCGGAGCAGTGGAGGGGGGCGGGGTGAAGGGTGGTGGTGGGGGGTAGTGGGGGGTGATGGGTCACGTGACCACGTGGGGTAAAAGGTTATGAGGAGCAACTGGTTCAAAAAAAATTGGGGGGGGGGGGGGGGGTTATTGAGGTTTAGAGGGAGAGCGGAAACTTATTGAGCTGGGGATGTACGATGGTGGGTGATTCGGAGCTGGAGAGGGTGGGGGGGAGTGGTGGTGGTGGGGGGTGATGGGTCACGTGACCCCGTAGGGTCAAAGGTCATGAGGGGCAACTGCGCCAGAGTCCCCATTTCCCTTCTACTACACTATTCTAAATAAGTAGCTCTATTAGTAGTTCCCACACCAACCATGTCACGATAGACGAGGGGCTAGCAAGCCAGACTCCCATTCGGAAGATGGTCAGTTCAAATCCCGTCAGGTATGGTTTTTTTTTCTTAAAAATTGCACCTAATTGTTTCATATCAATAATAATTTGATTTCTAGGCGCTTGGGAGCGCTAGTGGGCCAATTAAATAATTATAATTTGCAGAAATTGAAACGTAAAAAAAAAGTATGGATTAGAGGGAAAGCGGAAACTTATTGAGGTTAAGAGGGAGAGTGGAAACTTATTGAGGTTTAGAGGGGTGAAAAAATTTGGGGGTATAGGAGGGGTTGAGTTGCCTCTGCAATATAAAGGATATTAACCCAGTCGCTCTTTAGCCATTGCGCCAGAACCATCATTCCTCCCCTACTTAGATACAATGATATTTATATGCCACGCCCACCTCCATGGAAAGGAAGGCTATGTCAAGGTTATCTAAATTGGTATTGCATAAAATTTGAATAATGTGATTTAATGTATGAAATTTAATTATATGGTTTGTTTAATTATCAGAAATATAGTTGAAGTAATGTAAAAATAGGATTAAGAAAAAAGTTTTAAAAAAAAATATTACGAATTTTAACCAATGAGATGTATGGATTGTATAAAACAGATGGCGAAGCCATATCCCACGAGGAGAGAGGTAGTCGATGTTCAGAGTGAGGATTGAGAGGTTGTATGCGAAGTTGATGTCTGGAGCTGTGTGTGGAAGAGTGAGTTTTATTATCTGAGGACAGAGTGGAGAGCAAGTGATGTTTGTCCAATAGTAAGAAGATAAAGTGGTGATGAGAGGTAAAGGTAGACTGAAGAAGTGAGAGATGGAGGAATTATGATGGACTGTCGGAAGAAATCAGAAGAGGGTGTCTGAGGCGTCTCTGCAATCCACACCATCAGTTGGGACGAAATCAAGTCACAGGATCACAAGAAGAAACGGCATGCAAGTCTATATTTATGGTATTTATTATGAATGTAAATTATGTTACTAACCCGATAAAAATAAGATAAAAAACGAAAAAAAAATTTTAAATAAAGAAATATTTTTTTAATGTAACTTCTTATACTGTTCTTATTGAGATTCAACCATATAAGGTCTCATACTTATAATTTAATTATAAGTTTAAATAAAAAAAAAATATAAGTATCAATATAAGAACCGTCACAATCTATATAAAGAAATATTGAATCAACTTTTTTTACATATATTTTTTTGTTGCTTGATAAATATTTTTTTTATATACTATTTAATTATTTATAATGCCAATAACTAGAGGTGAAGCGAAAAGATTAGAAGAGGAAAGTAGGGAGGAAGGGTCGAGTTCGGAGGAAAGGTCCGATATGGAAGTATCGGAAGATACTGGAATGGAAACTCCTGTTGCCATGGAGTCCACGAAGGGTGCAGGTGAGGAGTTGCAAGGGACACAGCAATTAGCAAATTTAAATAGCCAAATGGGAAATATAAGAGGGGAAATGAGAAATACCAATCAAAAAATAGAAAAGCAGGGTAAAGATTTAAGGGGGGATATCGGAAGTTTAAAAGAGTAGGGAAATAAATTAGAAAAAAAAAAAATGGGAGATTTACGGAATGATTTAAGGGGAGACATTCAAGATTTGGAAGCGAGATTAGATAAAACGGTGGACAATTTGAAGGACCAAATAGAGAAATTGCAAAAAGAAAAGAAAAGTTTAGAAAATAGAATAGATAAAGTAGCAGAAAACTTAAGGGGGGATTTTAATCAAAAAATTAACACTTTGGATGAAAAAATAAAAGTTCAGATGAAGGAGGTAATAAGTAAATTAAGTGCCGCGGATTAAAAAATTAAATTAAAAAATATATTTTTTTTATTAGAATTATTTAATTATTTTTAAATTATTATTTAATTATTATTAGCAACAGTTATTTTATATATATACAATGTATATTTATAAAAATACTTAGACGCATCTTTTAAGACATTAACTGTTGAGATGGAAGAAGAGCGGAGGGTTTCTTATTGCCGAGGATGGCTTAAGATTGCGTATAAATCGATAACGGCTTATTCGTGGAAGTACCTACATCCCCTTACCTTATTTGTAACGCAGCTAAACTCGCCTGTATTAATGTTGAAAACGACGACCACCACTGTTTCGTATAGGCCATTTTATCAAAATTTGTAGAACATAAACCACAGCGCGTGAATAATTATAAAAATTTAGAGCACGGTTATGACTTCTCTTTCTTTTTTTTTTCTTTCTTTTTTTTAACAAAAGTGTTCATTTGGTATATTACAATCAGTTAAAATATAACTATAAGTAAATTTGATGACAGGTAACATATGATGAGTATAAAAAAAAAATATATATTGTGATGATCTCTGCTTGGGGGCTTTAAACTTTTATTAATTACTATGAAAATGATTTTACTTTTGGGGTTAACATGCGTACTCAGAAGGTGAACTAGGCTGTAGAGAATTTAGAGAACAATTTATAAGACAACATACATTTATTAACAAAATTATTGACATATATTAGTGAGGCGTCCCTCCATAATCGCACATCTGGAATAAAATATCTATCAAACATGAAATAAATTATATAGACTTAAATGTTCTGGTAACTCCCGCAACATGAAGGTGTCTATTGATAATCATCCAGCCATTCGTCTCGATGTCGGAGAAATGTAAAATAAATGATTCCGTTACCTTGTAAGTCTTCTTTTTCTAACCACACTCAAGCCTGTGGCCTCTCCTCCAGAATTCACGACGATTGAGGAACTTCCAGTCCTTTTGAAGTAGGCAGCAGGGATGATTTCCCTCTAGCAGCAAAATTAGAGTCTTCGGTCTCCTACGTCCGGTCAAACAGGAGTCTCCTTCTTCCCACAGCTCAGCCAGGAATGTCTTCTCCCTCAATAGCTCAACTCTGACTCCTTTCTCGTAGCTGAACGAGGACCGACTAACTCCTCTGATAGCTGACTGAAGACTGTCTACCTCCTCTGACACATCAGCCACGACTCTCCTTCATACCGCACTTCAGCGAGGAATCCTCCAATTTCCATCCCCTCCACTTCATGTATCTTCCACTAGTGCGCTTCTCGTGGTCGCTCTCATAACTATAATTAACAATCGTTCTGGGATATGCGATATATCACAATTGCCTCTCTTTGATTAAAAAAATTGCGGAGATACATTAGTTAAGGTAGCGACGTAATTTTTTCTCTTCACTTGGCTCTAACTTCACTCACTTCTGAACACTTCTTATATTACACTGTACAATCTTATACTATATTACAATTTTTTTACAATATATAACGATGGATTTAAAAATGGCTTGAATGTCTGTCTCGTACTTTTTCAACTTCGTCCTGTCTGTCTGTCTGTCTCATATTTTATCAGCTATGTACTGTCGGCTTCTTTAATTAATTATTACTTTAAATTATTTATTCTTTATTATTCTCCTTATATTCTTTATTATTTATTCTTCAAATTCTTTATTATTCATCGAAACATGTGCCTTGGTAATAAAATTCCTTTTTTTTTTTTCTAACTATCAATCTTCATTTTCCTGCTATCATATCTCATTCCAAATACCCCACTTAGGTATCAATTATTAACGACGATCGACGAAGAATGCTTCCACAGCATTAAAATACTAATAACGACGAAATATGCTCTCAACGCATCTATATCCACAATTACTATCACAATTATCGACGAAGAATGTCTTTCCTGACATCGTAGATTGGCCCTATTTCGGCTCACAAAATTCTCCATAAACTTTCATATCATTATTTATCGTCTAATATCCTTCTCTGTTTAATAATTACCAATACCATTTCTTTCTTTACTTCGCACCATATTTCATCATCAAGGCATCCAAAACGTAACAATGTTAATAAAGTTTTCCTTATTTATCTATCAAAATTTAATCAGCCGACAGTCAAAAGAATTAAAAATATTCTATCTGTTGAGTTATCTTCCAAGGTGAAAACCCGCCATCCTAACAATGTCCTGTCCTGTCTGTTCATGTTGAAACCTGCAAGCCGCTATCATAATACTTTTCTAAAAATTAATTTGATTTTTACTTATCTCTATTATTGTCGTCAGGTTGAAACCTGCAGCCGCTATCTTAACAATACTGTTTTAAAATTAATCTGTTATCTACACTATCTTGAACAATCCTGTCCTGTCAGGTTTAGACCTGAAGCCCGCCAAAATGAATAACTAACAAAAATATTAACACAAAACGAAACGAAAAATATATGAACGCAAAACTATATAATACTTATTTACAATTTTTATTTACAAATATGCCCAGTATGGATATTTTCCTGAATTCCGAAAAATACCCAATTGCACTCAACTAGCCGGGGGTTCGTGGGACCCCAAGAATCCTGGTCAATTCCGTCTGCGGCGTTGAGTTAGTTCCGGGCTCTTCCCTTGTCAATTTCCCGCGTCAATTTCGACCCTTTGTTCTTATATCTTTTCAAAAGAGAAATATGAAAACGTCCCCTTTTTTGTCCTGTATCTTGGTTAGCTAATGTATATGTCGAGGGGCTATGTTTAATTATTACTACATAAGGTCCTTTCCAGTATATCAATGGTTTATAAACTTCTTTGTTGTCTTTCGGTATCCTTAATGATTCAACTAATACTAATCCCCCCATGATTAATTTCTGAGTTCTATGTTGTCTATCGTCTGTACCTATACGGATAGTATCGTCTGTCTTATGTATGCATACCAGTGGAGACATGTATTGGCTTTCTGTATCCTCACTCATTTGTACGCACTCGTCTGTCAGTTCTGTTTTCGTATCTACTATTTCTTTTTCTATTATGTCCCCTTGTTGTATAGTTTCCGTAGTTAATTCTTGTCCCTGAATGTCCATGTCAGTCTGTAATTGTTTATTATGACCGGTCACGTCCTCAATTTTTCTGCTCAATTCTCGGAAACCATTTCGTATATCTGTCCTTAATGATTGTATGTTTTCTGTCATCTTTGTCATGAACAATTCATTATTTTCTGTCATCTTTGTCATAAACAATTTATTATTTAATTCATTACTTTCTTTCATTTTTTTATTATCCGTCCTAATTGATGTCATATTTGATTCTATTTTTTTGGTCATCTCTGTCATTAACAATTTATTATTTTCTGTCATTATTTTCATGAATGTTTCTATGTCTATACTACTTTTGTTTCTGTCTGTCGTCTTTTCTGTTGTTTCGTTTGTCTCCAGTATTAATTCCCCATTTGTCTCTTCGTCATCCCTTTGGTCACCCTTTGTCATTGACTCACGTATTTTTGACCTTGTCCCTTCAGCCATTTTTAAATACAAAATAATATAATAGATATAAATCAATATAAATTATAAATTGTTCTCTTATCTCACCGGATTTCTTTCGTACCCGGCACAATCCACCATAAATTGAAGTGACCTTTGCTTGGGGGCTTTAAACTTTTATTAATTACTATGAAAATGATTTTACTTTTGGGGTTAACATGCGTACTCAGAAGGTGAACTAGGCTGTAGAGAATTTAGAGAACAATTTATAAGACAACATACATTTATTAACAAAATTATTGACATATATTAGTGAGGCGTCCCTCCATAATCGCACATCTGGAATAAAATATCTATCAAACATGAAATAAATTATATAGACTTAAATGTTCTGGTAACTCCCGCAACATGAAGGTGTCTATTGATAATCATCCAGCCATTCGTCTCGATGTCGGAGAAATGTAAAATAAATGATTCCGTTACCTTGTAAGTCTTCTTTTTCTAACCACACTCAAGCCTGTGGCCTCTCCTCCAGAATTCACGACGATTGAGGAACTTCCAGTCCTTTTGAAGTAGGCAGCAGGGATGATTTCCCTCTAGCAGCAAAATTAGAGTCTTCGGTCTCCTACGTCCGGTCAAACAGGAGTCTCCTTCTTCCCACAGCTCAGCCAGGAATGTCTTCTCCCTCAATAGCTCAACTCTGACTCCTTTCTCGTAGCTGAACGAGGACCGACTAACTCCTCTGATAGCTGACTGAAGACTGTCTACCTCCTCTGACACATCAGCCACGACTCTCCTTCATACCGCACTTCAGCGAGGAATCCTCCAATTTCCATCCCCTCCACTTCATGTATCTTCCACTAGTGCGCTTCTCGTGGTCGCTCTCATAACTATAATTAACAATCGTTCTGGGATATGCGATATATCACAATATATATATATACAAAATAATAAATACAATGACAATATACACAAATTGAGATACATAATAAAATAATCTACAAAATAATACAATCTGTACAAAAACAATAAGTAGAAGTGCTGACTATAAGAATACATGTATACAGGTAATACATAATAGTTAAAACAAATAATGAGAAGCAAGAGAGAAATGAACATGAATATGTAGAAAATAATAAAATATATACAAAAATAAATATAAAATATGTACAAAATAAATATATAAATATGTACAAAATAAATGTAAAAATTAAATAACTTTCACCCCGATTTTCTGCCATCCCAATTCCTCCAACTTAATTGAGACAGAAGAGGTCACAGGGGGCTGAGTGATCCCCCTCCATCTTGTTCTACGCTGGAGGTAGATCAAGAAGGAAAGAAGAGCTGAAGTACGAGTTCATGAGGGGAGAAGCTGATCACCACCAGCACTCCCAGTTATACATGCTATCTTAAGCTCGCAGGTCTCTCGGCCAGCACCGCCTCAGCCTTCGGAGAGGATTATCTGGGTGGGAGCGGGAGGACAAGTGTCGAGCGACGGAATTGACATGAAAGGAAATGTGGAATTTGGAGAAGCGGGACTTGATGAGGTCAAGAACATAAGGGATTTGAAGGTCATTATGGAGGGTAAGGTTGAACACGTAGAAGGAAGCATCGACAATTGTTCTTAGGATCTTGGATTGGAAGGATTGCATACGCTTGATATTGGAGGGCTTAGCACAACCCCTATTTCCAGTCCGTATGTCCATATAGGTCTTATTATTGTCTTGTAAATAGTCAGTTTGTTTTCAATAGAAAGTCTGGATTGTCTACTGAGCAGCCGTCTGTTCAGCTCCTGTCTTTTTAATCGTGTGTGGGGGTTCCATGTCAGTCTTCGGTATAGATAGAACCCTAAGTAGCGGACTGGTCGAAACTGGTCAGGAGACATTGCATTTTGAGGAGGACAGTACACTGCTGATATGGTGAGAGGAAAAGGAAACAGGGCAATTGAAATAGGAGTTGCTTGGAGATAGCTGAAGGAGTAAGGAGGCAGGATATGGTGGGAGAGGGCTCGGCGGACCCCGCAGTGCCACCATGGGCTCTACCATCCGGGTGGTCTGTCCTGTAGGTGACATAGATGTTGCAGAGTTTTCTATTGGTCAGTGAATTTCTGTAATTAGAGCTACATCTATCTTTTTGTTGTGAAGTAGAGTGTCGAGATCGTTTTTGTGGTTGTGCAAACCACTGGCGTTCCAAAAGAGGATGGATAAGGAATGTTGGGTAGGAGGTACTATTGGGATCTATTGGCAAGTAGGGTTTTGATTGGAGTCAGAAAGTTGAAGAGTTGGGTGAACATTGTCTCCATCTTTGTCATGAAGGAGGAGAGAACAGATGTTATGTCGGTGGTGGAAGAAGGGTGAAGACTGAGGTGATTGAGCCCTGGCCCCAGCCAAATGGGCACAGGAGAGACCTGGCTGAGCGGCGGCTGAGATGGGAAGGGCTGTCCGAGGAGGCGCTGGTCGTGGTGCACCCTGATGCCCTAAGCAAGAGCTGGGAAGTCCTTGGGAAGAGGGACGGAAAGCTTCTGGGCTGGGGACTGTACTGGCTTGATCACTGAGGTTGTGGTGGAGCTCCTCAGCCGCTTCAGGTCCGTGTGGACGGTGCACCCTTCGTTGTTATCTTGGGACTCCAAGTCCAAGAAAAATAGGGGAAGGAAAACCTTGGTTGCTGGGTTCTTCACCCCAGAGATGTTCCTAATGGAGTAGCCGATCTCCTCCAGCTCCTCCTCGATGAGGGTGTGGTCGGGTGGAGATGCCTCAGTACCACCCTGAAGGCCTTCTCCTGCTTTAGCTGATAGCAGTGGTAGCTATACCCGTCCTTCTTCAGGTATTGAATGGTGGTGTATGACTTCTCTGACATTTCTTTCCCGACTCCCCTAAATGAAATCAAGAAATTTGGAAAATCCAACAATATTTTCATGAATGTGTTCGGGTTAGTCGAACACAATAATGTGTATCCCATCATAGTTGTTGAAACGGAAAAATCCCAGCACCACAATCTGTTGCTGTTGGATAATGGTGATAAGCAGCATTATGATTACATTAAAAATTTCGAAAGACCTGTACGGTCACAAATCACGAAGAGTACATGTAAAATTATAATTTGTAAGCGATGCTTTCAGCATTTTGACAATGAGAAAAATAGATCGAGGGAAGATAAATTGCGAAAACACAAAATGTATTGTGATAAAACAGCCCTGTTAGGATAGAGCTCCCTAAGGATTCTATTTTGGAATTCAAAAATGTTGAGCGGCAGCTCCGACTCCCTTCTGTATTTGAAACCATGTTGACTCCCCTCTCTGAAGATACATCAAAGGCGACTGTTCCTTATCAGCGACATGTGCCCATGTGTTTTTGCGTGACGTAGTATCCGATGGTTCTATGAATATACCAACATACATTTATAGAGGTGAAGACGTGGGTGCTCACTTTATCAATTACATCTATTCATTAGCTTACAAAATTTCAGAAATTTACAAAAAAAAAACCTATCATTATAACAAAAGCCGAGGAGATGAAGTGGGAAAAGGATCAAAAATGTTACCTTTGTGAAGGGAGTTTCTCTGAGATTAATCCTAAAGTAAAGGATCATGATCACTTGACCGGAAAATATAGAGGAGCGACCTGCAATAGCTGCAACCTACCGTGTAAAACTACCTCATATATTAACAACTTCAAAGTAGAGGAACGCGGACATATTGCGGAATTTGTAATAAATAAATAAAACAAATTATTTTTTGAAATATTATCTATTCCACTAAAGATATTTATAAAAATACAACTACCGGTTTTGGCCTCACACCATCGTCTGGTCTAGTTATGAACTAAGTTAGTTTGCAGAGTGCGACCCCTCCAATACATCTCTGATGAAAGGTGTCCCTTCAATTAGGGAATCCCCTGGCTAACCGAAAAAACCGTTAGCTACATCATGAAATATTTGACAAAACACTAATTTTTCTGAATTTACATAAAATAACATCTTTGACTAATAAGTAAAAAATAAAAATAAGAAACGTAACAGATAATAACAAATATATGGAAACCTATAATAATAACAGATAATAACAAACATAGGTATATGTGGAAATAGAACCGGTTCAGGGTGTTAGCAAAGGGGAATAGTTAAAATAAATTTGGTCATTCATACAAATGTTCCTTTTGGTAGCTTTATTTATTTCTAATTGTTCTAAGCTATCAAGTAGGCTGCTTTTAGAACAACAATGGAGATATTTTATTCCTGTAGATGGGTCAAAAGTGTCGATAATGTGAGTCGCGAATGTAGAACGGTTGCCTCGGTTCTTTATTTCGGCTGTGTGTTCCTTGATCCTGTCTTTAAAACGACGTCCAATCTGTCCAATGTATAATTGACTGCACGTCGCGCACTCTAAGCTGTAAACTCCGCTTTTATTCTCAATATCGGTTTTGTCTCTAACTCTCTCTAAGCACTGGCTTATGGGATTGATAGTTTTAAAACCTTCTTTTTTTAACAATTTTCCTACTTTCTCTGAAATGTTTTCCGTAATAAGTTAAGCTGACCCATCTATTAGTGGAGTCTTTATTTAGTTTTTCTAGTTTGGTCAGTTATTTCCTAAAATTATGAGTTTTGACCCTCTTTTCAATTTCATTTATTGTTTTTTGTGGGTAGCTATTGTTTTTGGCTATTTCCTTAATGATCTTGAAATCGCCAAAAACAATAACTACCCACAAAAAACAATAAATAAAATTGAAAAGAGGGTCAAAACTCATAATTTCCGGTTCTATTTCCACATATACCTATGTTTGTTATTATCTGTTATTATTATAGGTTTCCATATATTTGTTATTATCTGTTACGTGATTTATTTTTATTTTTTACTTATTGTCCAAGATGTTATTTTATGTAAATTAAGAAAAATTAGTGTTTTGTCAAATATTTCATGATGTAGCTAACGGTTAAGCCGGGGGATTCCTTAATTGAAGTGACACTTTTCACCAGAGATGTATTGGAGGGGTCGCACTCTGCAAACTATCTTAGTTCATAACTAGACATCTACATCTCTGGTGAAAGGTGTCACTTCAATTAGGGAATCCCCCGGCTTAACCGTTAGCTACATCATGAAATATTTGACAAAACACTAATTTTTCTTAATTTACATAAAATAACATCTTGGACAATAAGTAAAAAATAAAAATAAATCACATAACAGATAATAACAAATATATGGAAACCTATAATAATAACAGATAATAACAAACATAGGTATATGTGGAAATAGAACCGGAAATTATGAGTTTTGACCCTCTTTTCAATTTTATTTATTGTTTTTTGTGGGTAGTTATTGTTTTTGGCGATTTCAAGATCATTAAGGAAATAGCCAAAAACAATAGCTACCCACAAAAAACAATAAATGAAATTGAAAAGAGGGTCAAAACTCATAATTTTAGGAAATAACTGACCAAACTAGAAAAACTAAATAAAGACTCCACTAATAGATGGGTCAGCTTAACTTATTACGGAAAAAATTTCAGAGAAAGTAGGAAAATTGTTAAAAAAAGAAGGTTTTAAAACTATCAATCCCATAAGCCAGTGCTTAGAGAGAGTTAGAGACAAAACCGATATTGAGAATAAAAGCGGAGTTTACAGCTTAGAGTGCGCGACGTGCAGTCAATTATACATTGGACAGATTGGACGTCGTTTTAAAGACAGGATCAAGGAACACACAGCCGAAATAAAGAACCGAGGCAACCGTTCTACATTCGCGACTCACATTATCGACACTTTTGACCCATCTACAGGAATAAAATATCTCCATTGTTGTTCTAAAAGCAGCCTACTTGATAGCTTAGAACAATTAGAAATAAATAAAGCTACCAAAAGGAACATTTGTATGAATGACCAAATTTATTTTAACTATTCCCCTTTGCTAACACCCTGAACCGGTTCTATTTCCACATATACCTATGTTTGTAATTATCTGTTATTATTATAGGTTTCCATATATTTGTTATTATCTGTTACGTTTTTTATTTTTATTTTTTACTTATTAGTCAAAGATGTTATTTTATGTAAATTCAGAAAAATTAGTGTTGTCAAATATTTCATGATTTAGCTAACGGTTTTTTCGGTTAGCCGGGGGATTCCCTAATTCAAGGGACACCTTTCATCAGAGATGTATTGGAGGGTTCGCACTCTGCGAACTAACTTAGTTCATATCTAGACCTGACGATGGTGTGAGGCCAAAACCGGTAGTTGTATTTTTATAAATATCTTTAGTGGAATAGACAATATTTCAAAAAATAGTTTGTTTTATTTATTTCCCTCATATATACCTGTAATTTTTCATAATCTATCGAATTATGATGCAAACAATATAGTTATGGAGCTGGGTAAAGATTCAGAGCGGGTTGATGTGATTCCAAATACTGAGGAGAAATATATAAGCTTCACTAAGCATGTTCACGGTGTGAAGCTTCGATTTATCGACTCTTATCGCTTTTTAAGTCGTAGTCTTGACTGTATGGCCGGCATGCTTCCGATAACAGCCTTTAGTAAACATCTAAATACTTTACTGAGAATGAGCTTCCTCTTGTGATCAAAAAAGGGTTTTTCTGTAACGATTGTGTTGATGCTTGGGAAAAACTGGATAAGAAATGTCTACCTTCCCGGGAAAAATTTTATAATACTTTTACTGGTACCCCGTTGTGTGAAGATGACTATAAGCGTGGACTACGGGCTTGGGTTATGTTCAAGTGCTCTACACATGGAGAATACAGCGACATCTATCTTAAAAAGGATGTAATCATCCTCGCGGATATTTTCCAGAATTTTCGAGATGTTATGCTTAATAGTCATAAGGTGGACCCCGCACATTATTTCACTGCTCCTGAGATGACATGGGATGCGATGTTGAAGCATACTAAGGTGAAGTTGGACCAATTAATGGATTATGACATGATATTATTCTTTGAGCGGGGGATCAGGGGAGGTTTATGTCAAGTATCCCACCGGTATGCGAGTGCTAATAATGACATGAGAATGATTTAGTCGAAAAAACATGAATGGTTCAATGTTAGAATTAATAAAAAGGCATTGTCGTCGGAAGATGGAAAAAGAGTAGTTTTATCGGATGGTATTCATACTTTAGCTCACGGGTATTACTCAATTAATACCTAGTGCTGGGAGATATAATCTAGCTACCCGTTTTTTCGAGGGGATTTAAATATCGGAAAACATTTCTATTCCCATCCCATTCCTAAAATCCTCTTGAGGCTTAGTCTAGACTGATCTGATATCTCTTGGTTTTTGAATGGCCACTGGCGTGGTGTGAAAACCTGTAAACCTAATTGGTCACTGGCGTGGAGTGTAAACCCGTAAAACTAAGTGGTCACTGGCGAGGTGTAAAAACCCATAACCCGGTACAAAAGAAAAACCTAAAGATTGAAGAAAAGCCCTTACTCGAGCCTTTATCCCTTCCCTATTCCCACCTATCTCTTCGACGTATTTCTACTTTGGCGCTGGTGAAGAAACACCGGTTTATTGATTAGCCAATAAAGCGAACTAAAAGAAATACACACCCCTATAAAGTCTGTTTCAGATACCTGATGTAGAGATGTTGGTGGGAAGCATTCTAAGAAAGTGTTGGAAATGAGAAGCATCCTACAAAGAAAATAAATGTAAGTTAAATATACCACCCAAGAATGTTTCCATGAGACTTCTGGAAAAGCACATCTAGATCTGAAGATTATTATAAAGCGAGTGAGAGATTAATGGGTGTATACATGTAGGTGTATGTAGAGGAAGGAAAAAAACAAAACTTCACAAAACAAACAAAAATCAACAACAAAGATATCAACGTTTTTCAAAAACAAGAGGAAAAGGTTCGGACGTGAGTATCAACGATATCAAGATAAGTACATCAGACAAACCATCCTCACGAAGAAGGGACAACAAACCAATCTCGAGGGACGCGGCGAGAAGTATCAAAAACGTTTTCAAATAATGAACCAGAAGAAACACGTCAAAATTCAAAACAATCACTTTTTGAAGAACAAAAAATACATCTCAGAAAATATTTTTCTATTAAAATTTGATAATAAAGCAAACACTGTACATTTCGCAGCAAGTATCGTTTTATATACTAGTTAAGAAATCTATATAAGTTCTAATGTCCCTCAACCTATGGCAACTGATCCTGCGCTCCAGTCAGCATTTCTGGATTCGGTGGTCCCGTGACTATTGGGCATACCCTCCAGCAGAGTTCTGCTTGTCGAGGCGAAGACTCCGCCCCTGCAGTAGCGCCTCGAAAGAGTGCAGGAAGTTTATTCAGGACAAGACGGTGTAGTGAGTGTTGCCACTGTTCGCACCTCCCAAGGGACTTATCTTCGCCCTGTCGTAAAGCTCTGTTCCCTACCTACACAATAATTACCAATTCTATTCCTTCCTCCTTCCTTTCCTTTCCCTTTCCTACTTTCGCTGTTTGACTTTATCCAATAGCCGGTGGCTATTTCTTTATTGAAATGAAAACTTCTTTAGGCGTGCTGAGCACTTTTGTGGGTATTGAATGAGACTGAGCCGTCATACTCGGCTATGTAACGCTCGTTCGGGTAAAGTCGGCTCGAGTCGACTAAGGGAGCGAGAGAGATATAGTCAAAGCATCACTGCTATACTCGCTCGGCGACCGTTACAGCTCGAATACAGAGTCAACGGCAATGTACTTCCCCTGCTCGAATACAGAATCCACGGTAATGTACTTCTCCAGCTCGAATACAGAGTCAACGGCAATGTACTTCCCCAGCTCGAATACAGAGTCAACAGCAGTGTACTTCCCCAGCTCGAATACAGAGTCAACAGCAATGTATTTCCCCAGCTCGAATACAGAGTCAACGGCAATGTACTTCCCCAGCTCGAATACAGAGTAAACGGCAGTAGGGTCAAAAGGCCGGACTTGCGCCAGTTAAAGGGGGCCTATGCTGGTCTAGTACTGCCTCTACTCTTTGAAAGGGTCAGGAGTTAAAGGGACCCGGGGGTGAATCAAAAAATCGCTAGCGTCTGAGAGGTTATTCAACCTTCGATGTAAAGAGACGAGGTAACTAAACCTTCAGTGAGTGTGTCAAATGTTTGTCAATCAGATGTAATCATATCATTTTGGTATCTCAGTGAAATTTTTTCAAAAAACGGTGAACGTTATATGTATCGCTAAGAATTCTAAACAAAAGGACAGTCATTGAACTTTTAGTTACGAGTGTTGAAATCGAAAGTGAGAACTGGTCCTTGACTGGGAAGTCCGAGTCAAGATTTGCATAATCACTTCTTCGCGAAGACTAATTTGCATACCAAATCCTCTGCCGTGTCCTCTTTTGCATAACTTTTTTTTCCTTTCTTGAAAATGAGATATTTTTTGAATTTTCAAAATTCGATGCTTTTTCCGAGAATATAAAAGAAGTGAATCTAGCGGGTCCCCTCATTATCTACTCAAACATGGACCCCGAAACTGCTCACGAAAGTCACTTGAATGCTATGGTTCAAAAATTGAATTCTTCAAGAGCCAAATTCATCCCGATAAATGAACTATGAATTCATTCGAAAAATTCAAAAACAATGAAAAAAATCGATTCAATTTATGGTCCATGAATTATAGCAACATTTATTGAAGAAAATTCTGACATTGGAACCAACACATTGAGAAGTATATTTTTGCCGAAGCGCGGAATTGTTTAGCGACGACGAAATGCTGGAAGCCTCAGGTTATTTAAAAAAATTATAATTTTTTAAAAAGTCACTTTACTAAGAAAAAATACTATACATTTTTACTGTCTGTTCTACGGAACAATGAGCCGGCTTGAGCAAGTTTCCAGCTGCTATTTTTATGGCGAAATACATCTCAAATGCATCCACATTTTGATGGGAGGACACATCCTGCGGATCCAGGATGATCTCAAAGTCATTAATATGCTCCACCAGTTCTTGAAATCCTGAGCGGATCTCCTCTATCTGTTCATTCCGAATTTTGAAAATAGCTATCTTGCTTTGATTCCTGCCCGCAGCAACGGACGCATCATATAATAGCTGCAGCTTCCGAAACTTATTCTCCCTCTTAGCCACAAAACGTTTTAACTGGGACTCTGGCTTCATTGCTTTTAGCATGGAGAAGAAAAAAAATAGATATATAAATGTATAAAATGAAGAAAAAGTAAACAATCTTTCATAAAATATAAATGTATAAAATATAAAAAAGGTAAACACTACTTCGTAAAATATATAAGTGTATAAAATAGAAAAAACGTAAATAATATTTCCTAAAATAAATAAGTGTCTAAGGTAAAGAAAAGGTAAACACCATTTCATAAAATATATAAAACAATAATTTGTAAAAGAAAGTTCACAAATATCTAATAGGTTAATACTTGATTATATTATTCTTTCAGTTACAGAATAATGACTCTTTTAAATAATGGAACCACAGTAAAAAAAGAAAAGAACACTTACATATATAATAGATCCATAATATAATATATAAATTGCACAGTACAATAAATAATTCAGCTCGGGAATTAGATGTTAGAAAGGAAAGGATGAACAACAGCCGGGGTTCTAATCCTAACAGTGCTTCGCTTGTACAGACTAAATGAAATGAACTTAAATTCAAATATAACTGGGGCATGTACCACAAAAATAGCTAAAGCAAATAAAACCCATTACACGTTGGAAAAAATAAAATTAAAAAATATTCCAAATTTTTCAAAAAAGTTTAAATGTAAAATGATGAGGAAAAAAACTTATATTTTCAAAGAAATGTTTGATTCGGCGTCGAAGGACCAATATGTACATTCAAGGATGTATTGTTAAATACAAAATTGAAATAAAAAAAGGAAATAAATTTTGGCTTGTAAAATAAGTCACGGGCCTGGTTGATTGGGTAAAGGTCGATAAGAGACTTGGATTCAGATTGTAGACAGCAGGCTGCATGAGGTTGATTCGCCCGTCATCATGTAGGTAGCACTAGGTGCAGCGGCCCTAGTTTTGGCGCTGCGGTAGATTCACGAACCACATAACTAAGGTGGGAGGGAGGAAAGGAATAGGGAGATGCCAGGGCTCAACATTCATAGTGATATTTAATGTTTGTTATGGCTATCAAGCCCAATTGAAATGAAAAATTTATGAAATGTTCTGGAAAAAAAAGATATTGTCTATGAGTAGGGTTAAATGGCCGGACCTGCATCAGTTAAAGGGCCATATGTTGTGATACAGAAGTGCCCCTAGTGTTAGGGAGGGTCATGAGTTAAAGGGACCAGGGGGTCGGTCATCCGGATTTAAAGGGTCTCCACTGGTGTGTCAACGGTGTAAGGTTGATTAATATATTCATTTTGCTATCTCAGTGAATCGAAAAACGCTAGCGTTAGATGTGAGAGGTCATTCAACCTTCAGTGTATCATCAGATGTAAACAAAGGATGAGAGGTCCTTCAATCTCCACCTCATCTTCAGTGAGTCAAAGTCAAAAAATCTCGTCGACCTTGGTCCAGACCATACCAAGATTTGCATATCATAATATTCAGTGAAGTATGAATCATAAGTCGATGAAATATATATAGAAAAAAATAAACTTTTTATTAAGAAAATTAATCCCAAAACTCATCTTCCTCATCCGCATTAGGGTCGTCGTAGTAACCCCGATGGGGCTCGAAGTCTGGGTTTTCTCTATAACAGAAAAAAGGAGAATAAATACAAAAATTAAAATTAGATTAATGTCTGTTAATGGATATATTTTCTCATGTCCTGTCGGGCGACTCCCAAAATAAAATGTCACCAATGACATTATTATATTTTTCTGGGAGTCGCACCTCCCACATGTCCCCCCTCACTTGGAGGACAACGGTATTTTTTTTGTCGGATGTCCCGAAGCATTTAATAGGGAATGATTCCCCCAGAGGGAGTTCCCTCACCTCCCGGACGTAGGGGATGGTGACAGATTGTAGCCTTCTCAGGAAGGCTTGATGCCGACTGAAACAATAAACAGAAAAAATAAGTGAATAATTCTCAACTTGTACCCCTCGATCATGTGGACAGTTCTGAAACAAAAAAAAAACATTTTTTTTTAAATTTTGACAAAAAATCAAAAAAAATAAGTGAATTGTGCTTCTCTTGGTTCTTGATCATATGAATCAATTAAGCTTCCTCGCTACGTCAAAGCGAAAGCACATTTGAGGAAGTTACGGAGGAATAAGAGAGGTGGGATGAAATGAATGGTGGGGGCCGCCGACGGTGAAGGAAATTTAGGGGCAGAAAGAACTTTACACATTTCTTCATCATATGTATCTGCATAGCATTTTAGACAATCTTGAAATTCTTCTAGTGATTCGGGGGTCCACTCAGTAGTTAATTCACAAGATGATAATTCACGAGTTAGAGGGGGAAAAGATATTTAATTTCAAAAATGATCAGGGAAAACAGCTGTGATATTGATATAGTAAACATAATTTTTTTTGTGCTCTTCAATATTTTTGTTAAAAAAGTATATGCTGTTAAATTTGTTTAAAATCTTATCTTATTTTTGGTTTGAGTTGTTTTGTTTTGTTTAAGAACTTTTTCATAATGCAAGTCAAAACATCGTAAGCTAGGTGATTTTTATTTATTTATTTTTTTTTTAATTAATTTTTTTTTTTATTTTTTTTTTTTATTATTATTTTCTTCTATTTCATTTAATGGCAACCATTGAGGAAAAGAAAGAAGTCAACAATGCTGTGCCAGTAATCACACCGTGGCAAAAAGCATTTTCCAGAAAGAGGTCCGCTATAGAAAATAGAGACCCAAGGAAAATCGCTCGTCCTGCAGACACCATTCCTGTAAGTAACCCTTACACTCCATTAGCAACAAAAGATGACAACATGGAGACAGTAAAGGAAACTTTCGAGAAACTTCCTCCTATTTTCATTAAAGATGAAGTGACCGACCAGTTGCAAGCACTTCATTGAAGAATTAATTAAAACTTCTGGGCCCGATTCCTTCATATTGAAAGCCACGACAAGAGGGATTACCTTATATCCCACGAAGCCCGAACACTATAGGGCATTCATCCATCTTCTCGATAACCATAAAGTTGAGTATCACACTTATCAACTGAAGTCGGAAAAGGTGCCGAGGGTGGTAGTTCGTGGCCTTCATCCTTCGTCCGACAAGGAGATCATCGCAGCCTTCAGTGAGAAGGGTTATCAGGTGAAAGGAGTCATGAATGTCTACAAGAAATCATGGCTCCAACAAGACCCCAGTGTGCCCGACTCCGCTCCAATCAATGTCCCCCTCCCACTATTTTTTATCGACATAGAACCGAAGACATTTAACGAAAATATCTTTGATATTAAATCTTTACTGTACTGCAAAGTGACAGTAGAGGAACCCTATAGAACAAGGTCTATAGTCCAGTGCAAAAGATGTCAGTCGTACGGACACACCCAATCATTTTGCAGACTGAGCCATAAGTGCGTGCGGTGCGGTCAGGACCATGTCTCTGGTACATGCCAGAAACCAAGAACCACTGCAGCCACATGTGCCAACTGCAAGGGCTCTCACCCTGCCAACTACAGGGGGTGCATTGTCTACCAAGAACTTCGAAATCGACGGACAATTTCTTCTACTCCAGTAGACAACAAGAGGTTTACGCCGCCGATGAATTCAACAGCTTTTCCCGTCATGCCTCAAAGGACTCAACCAACTCCGGCGACTCATCCTGCAGCGACTGGGCGGCCACATGTCAGTGCCTTCCGTCCACCACCCGCTACAGAAAGGAAATCTAGCTACGCAGATTCCCTTCGACGTCAGAGAACTTCTGGACTGGACAGATCCGATCCTCCGTCAGGGGGCATGGGAGAGGAAGGGTCCCAGTGGTCACCTCCTAATAATGGTATCCCTCCACATTTTAATAACTTTTTATCAAGTCTACAAACTATCATCCAGCCCCTTGTCACCCTCCTTTCACAGTTATCACAAATGACACAACTCTTCACACAGTATGCACACTAATTCACTCACCATTGGTTCCTTGTCAGTTCTTCTGTGGAATGCGAACGGACTTATACAACATAAAAACGAACTGGACATACTTCTACATGACAGACGGATTGACGTTGCCCTAATCTCTGAAACCCACCTGACGTCCAAATCAAAATTGTCTTTCCGGAACTATACTATACATCGAGCTGATCATCCCGACGACACTAGTCACGGCGGGGCAGCTGTTGTCATAAAGTCCTCACTCACACACTACCCACTTCCGAACGTAACCACACCTCACATCCAGACAGCAGCTATCACTCTACATACACGACACAAAAAGATTAACCTTGTTGCCGTTTATTGTCCTCCGAGGTTCGCCATAGCTCCTGCTACATTTTCAGCATTTTTCAGGAAATGGGGATCCTGTTTCATTGCCGGTGGAGACTACAATGCTAAACACCAGCAATGGGGCTCGCGGCTCTGTACACCGAGGGGAAGGAGTCTCAATACTACAATCAACAATGACAATTTACAAACCACTTCACCGAGTACACCAACATACTGGCCAACTTCAAGACGCAAATTACCAGACCTACTTGACTTTTTTGTACACAAAGGTTTAAGAGGTATGCCATCATCTGTCAGCACCACGACCGACCTCTCTTCGGATCATTCACCGGTGTTTTTAAACGTCTGGGCGGAGCCGTCTCAAAAGGAGAGTAAACCGAGGCTAACTCCAGGACTGATGGACTGGGAGTTATTCAGGGAAACCTTAAACGCTAAGCTCTCTGTACCATATTCCCTAAAGACAGAGGAGGAGCTAGAGCAGGCAGTGGAGTTCTACACATGTAGTGTTCAGGAAGCCGCATGGTCTTCATCATTTCCCTCAAAGCTGGCTTCCAGGCAAGATCTACCGGCTTACCCAGAGTACATTCGCAGATTGATCAGGGAGAAGCGGAGAGCACGGCATATATGGCAATCCTCCAGACTACCGACTGACAAACAGATATACAATCGACTGAATAACAAACTGAAGACGGAAATTAAACTATGTCGAAAAGCTAAATTTGATACTTACTTCTCCAACTTGAATGCTGAAAATGGCAGTCTCTGGCGAAAAACTCGTCGGGTGCTGTGTCAACCAGCAACGTCAGTACCTCTGCGATATGACAATGACTCATGGGCCATAACAGACGAGGAGAAAGCAGAGCGCTTTGCCTCCCATCTCACACAAACCTTCACACCTCATCCAGACATGCAGGATTTAACACATGAAACACATGTCTCACAAACACTACATATCCCATTACCCCTTTCACTCCCTCCCAAATCATTCACACCTTCTGAAGTCGCATTTGAAATTCAACACCTCCCCAAAATGACCTCATTATGGCTGAAGTTCTCAAGGAATTACCTCGGAAAGCTGTCGTGTTCCTGACAACCCTGTTTAACTGCATACTACGCACAACACGCTTTCCAATTCAATGGAAACTCTCACACATTCTTATGATACTAAAATCAAAGAAGCCAGAACACTGTCCTTCCTCCTACCGACCTATCAGTCTTCTTCCACTATGTTCTAAACTCTTCGAAAAATTACTATACAAAAGGCTCATAACTATTCTTTCCAGTCAGCAAACACTTCCTCATCATCAGTTTGGCTTCCGCTCAGAACACTCCACAATACACCAGTTACACAGGGTTGTGGATTACGTGGCGTCTGCCCTAGAAAGAAAGTTTTATGCAACGGGGGCGTTCCTTGATGTAAGTCAGGCTTTTGACCGAGTTTGGCACGCGGGACTTCTTTATAAATTGAGACCGTTGCTTCCTCACACACATTATTTAATCATTCATTCATATCTAACAAACAGATACTTCGCCGTCCGTCAGGGCTCTGCTATCTCCTCAATAAGACCCATATTGGTGGGTGTACAGCAGGGTTCTGTCTTAGCTCCTTTATTATATACAATATACACATCTGACATGCCCACCTCCATCCACACAATGACAGCTACATACGCCGATGACACCGCCATCTTAGCTGCTGCTGACCTTCACATACACGCCTCATTTACACTACAACACCATCTCACACAAATTGAACACTGGTGCAACACATGGAAAATCAAACTAAATACAGAAAAATCACAGCACATCACATTTACACTTCGACGAGAAACATGCCCCCCCGTTTTCATCTACGACAAGCCCCTCCCTCAAACTAATACTGTACGATACCTAGGACTGACATTGGATCGAAGACTGACATGGAATCCTCACACACGTCTCACACGAAACACGCTGAACCGTCCACTCAAAATACTCTACGGACTTCTAAATAGACGATCAAAATTAGACATGACACAAAAACGGAACTGTTATACTTACTTACTTAGACCATTATGGACATACGGATCACAGATATACGGTTCAGCAAAAACATCCAACATCAAACGAATTCAGGCATTTCAGTCAAAAACCCTCAGACTGATAACACAATGCCCCCCATACATAAACAACAGAACACTTCATAACGATCTTATGATACACACAGTACCCGACACAATACAAACTAGTTACATACGTTTTTTTAGAAAACTTTACACACATACAAATCCAGAAATACGTACTTTATCTTCACAACACTTACCACAAAACCCCCCACGAAGGTTGAAGAGGAGGTGGAACCGCGACTTACTGCCACCTTAATTCCTATTCGTTCTTAATATTTTTATTTTTTTTTTATTCTTTTACATTATTTTCCTTCACTTTTATCATCTCTCTTACCCATTCCATCAAAGTTGTCTTTCAATTCCTTTTTATTTATTTATTTATTTTTTAAAATTATTATTATTATTATTTATTTTTTTTTCCCTTGTCCTTATAATTAATATAAATTCACGCCAACGTCTCCATACCTACCAACATAGATGCTGGTTGTTGCCCCCTAGCAACAGTTGCATCTTTATGAATAAAAGCAAAAAAAAAAAAAAAAAAAAAAAAAAATGATCCTCCTTTCTCTGGGTAGGCAATCTCATAATAAATAAAATTCTCATCTATATACTCTTAAACAAATAGCCCATTTTCACATAATAACTTTTCTCCATATTAATTCTCCGCGAAGTTTTACTAACGTCACATACAAACAAAAAAAACATCCCTATATATCTCTTTAATTATTCTTTGCTCTTTTATGAATCAATTCTGGATAAAATTATTTATAAAACCTTTTATACCGCGCATGTTATTCCTTTCTTTCCTACCTTACCCTTTTTAAAACTGTCATTTTCTATCTTAAAATGATTTTACAAAAAAAAAAAAACGACCTCATCTTCCTATCAAAAAAAACAAAATTTATAGTTATCCAAAAAAAATTCTAAACATAATTTCTCATCATAAAATGTCCAAATTCCTTTCTTCCCATTAAATTCTTAAAACAATATTGTGTCTCGACCAATAATACTTCTCTCCTTTTATCGATTTAAAAAAATATATTCTTATTTCAACCACTAAATTTTCTCAATTATTTCTTATCGATCAAAAAAAAATATACTTATATAACCACTAAATTTCCTTAAATACTTCTTATCTATTTAAAAAAAATACCCATATAAATAATTCAAATATAGATTCCTTAAAATCACTTACAAATTTTTTTAACTCCTTTATCTTTATTACTTCTTCAAAATCTCACTTAAATACTTCAAAATGGTCAATAAACAAAATTACACGAACTTTATAAACTACTTTTCAAACTCTTAATAATACTAACTAATCAAAGAACCATCACCATATAATTAAATAAAAAACACATAAATATTATATATAAATTCAAACTATGATCAATATAGCTTATTTACAAAAAAAAATCTTCTCCCATAAAAAACTTCCTAAATCTAAAATTAATTGTCTACTTTTCTAAAAATTAACTCACTCTTACGTTCGATTCAACAAAATTAATTCAATATCCTAACTGACGCGATTTATTTTATTATTATTCTTTATTTAATTTTTCTATTAAAATTTATCGAATCTAAAAAAAAACTATTTACAACATTTCTACTAATAATATTTCATTTCGCATTGGAATTTAAATAATAATTAAAATATATTATAAGTAAAATTAGAGCACCATCAACAAATAGAAACTCACCAGATTTTGAACTTAATAGCTGTCGGATAGTAATAAGTGGCTTTACGGTCCATCCCGCTTTGCTTACAAGGTCTCAAACAACGTAATTTAAATCCAATTTATAAAATTCAACTAACTCGAAAAAAATATATATAAATTTCAAATAACTCTCAATTGTTCAAAAATATTATCAATAAATCTCATTCATACAAATTTCTTCTTAAAACAAAACTTCCGAAATAAATCAATTCTATATCAAAAAAAATACTAAAAAAAATTAACTAGCTATTTAGTTCACTTCCAAAGCCTCAAACAATCTATAATTAAATTCAATGCAACTTATAAAATTCAACTAACTCCAATAAAAAAAATTATATATAAATTTCGAATAAATCCAGTTTTCAAAAATAACATTTATAAATTTCACTCTCACCAAAAATAATTCTCACTTTCATTCAACTATTTACTCCACATATTCATTTATTTAAAGTCTTCTGTTGTTTTCTGTCTAAATCTTCGTAATTTTCTGTTTAAATTTTGTTTTAAGCAGTTAAACATTAAGTCTGTCTGTAATGTCTGTAACTCATTCGAGTTTCATAAAAAGATTTTTACTATAAAACGGCGGCTAGTACAATGTTATTATTGCAAAGCCTAAAATTAATTATTTCCTTTTTTCGGATACCCCTACGTACGATGTCTTTGAAAATCCCTTGCCCCTTATTTACTATAATTCGGTGTCGTCTATCTGTCATTGTTTCTTCTGATTCTACATTCCCTTTTATCTTAAAACTTTTCTGTCCCGTTTGTCTGTTTGTCTCCTCTCTCTCGTCAACGACATTCATTTTGTGTGACCTTGTCCCTGCCGAGACTGGAATATCTACATTTTCTATCTCACTATCAACACTCGCTTCCTCGAATTGCTCAATATTCTCGACAACTATCTGATTATCCATATTAAAAAGAATTAAAAAAAATTACTAAAATTAACCAACTAAAAAATGTAAATGAAATTTCAAAAATTAATTAATATAAAATATCAAAAATCAAGTTTGTTCCCCGCTTTCCACGTCAATTTTGGTTTAAAAATTTCGCCTTTCCTCTCTTGCTGAATAATAATGATTTTACCAAAATCTCCACAAGGGGTTGCCAATTTGTAATATTGAGGTGGTGCGCGTCGCGGTTTTTAATAAAAAAATATCTATTTTGAATTTACTTTAATCGAAATTGCGGAGATTTTCTATAAAACTGCTGTGTCTTTACTAATCCACAATGTCCAAAGGATGCCAGATCGCTTATGTACTAGACGATCATTTAAATTTACTGATTTTAATATATAAATTGAATTTCTATAACCAAAGGCGAAGGATTCGTCAGCGAAAAGAGTTTTGAAAAACCAAATTGTTAAATCATAACTGACCTGGGATAGAGCATAGGAACAAACAACTAAAAATTTAGCAATTCATTTTAAAAATTGATATATTTACTAAAAAAAAATTAATACTTAAAAGTAAAATAAAAATTATAATATAAAATTTAAACCTTAATTTGATAATTGGAGACAGGGGCTGGAGCTACTCGGATGATGAGGGCTGGAGCTTCTGCGAGGGTTTGAGAGTGGAAGAACAGACTAGCGGCTGAGTTCCTCCTTAACTCCTGGGGTTGGATGATGGCTGGAGCTTCTCTCGAGGGCTACTGGTTCAGGACTCAGACTTCAACTTCCCTCTCTCAACGAGGACTCCAGGAAGTGAACCCTCTGACTCTTGGATCCAGACTGTAACTGAATGAACTTGAGCCCTCACTTGGAACTCGGACTGCCATCTTCCCCCACTACTTCTCCTTCTTTCTTCTCCTCGGCCATTTCGGAATTTTCGGCATTTTCCTTGGAGACATCTAATTTGACTTCTGTCCACTTTAATTTGGACATTCCAGATTGCTTTATGGGCCACTAACAACGGGCTTGGAGCTCCAATCTGGTACCTGACTGTAGCCAGATTGTAAAATCCGGGTTGTAAAAGGCTATATAAATATTCCTCCAGGTGACTGTTGGTGCCTTCTTGTATTGCATCTTGTCAGCTTCTTTCTTGACGGAGGCAAAATGGGATAAGCTCCTTCTACCTGATCCGGGTCTCCCTAGCCCGCCTATAGAATTAAGGGTTTCTTTCACCATTACTGTTTTTATGCATTACTGACTTTACAAATTTGAAATTATAACACATTTGGCCTATGCAACCATTGACTACATTACATCTAAAAATACATTCTGCAATATATTTGACCTAGTCGCAAATCCATTACACTACAAGAAATAATTATAAATTTATGTTTCAAGTGTGACATCACCAAAGTAGGATCTATTTTTTTGTACATACAGAATTTCCAATATGGCCATTTTTTCTATTTTCAAATTAGACATTTTTTTTATTATAGTCAATATATTTGTAAATATGTTTTAATTCTCTTTTTGATTCCCCATCTCTCTCTAAGCGAAACTCAGCTTTCACAACTTACAGGCCCGACGAACTAGCGCCTTTGTGATAAGTACCAATTTTCGGGACGTAATAGTTAATATTTTATTTTTTTCAGAATTACATCGGGAAACATATGATTTTTATTGGATTGGTACTAATAACGTAACTAAGATTTGAAGAATGTATCGAGTTATTTATAACATAGTTTTTAGAGCTTCACTCAACTACTTAATTCATAACTTAATTTCTTTTTGAGTAAAAATATTTTTTTAGTAATTACAAAATTAGATCAACTTCCATAAAATTTAAATTCAGTCAATTATTTTTTTTACAAATACCATAAAGGTAAACAACAAGAAACCTAACATTATGGCATATCCCTTGTGTGGAAGAATAAATTCATTTAATTTCTTATTAATCAATAAAAATACATTAAACAATAATAAAAAAACTAACACCGGACAGGCGAGTGAGGTTGATGAGGTAGTTGGAAAGCTGCACCTGATGAGAGTTAAATTGTCAGGGGCAGCTAGACGAAAACTCAAAAGAGCCAGGCGAGCGGCAGAATCAGGGACAAAATGTACCGATACCTGCTATGCCGATATCGCCAGCAGCGGGAAGACAGGGGACCAAAATAAAAGGAACCCAAGGCCAAACCGCAACACCCAAGGTGCCCCCAAGGGTCCCATTCCCTCTACGCCTGCAGGACGCGGGGTTCAGGGCACCTACAAGGTACCTGTCTCGACCGTGTCAGCGGGTTGTGGGGTTAAGGGCATCCTCAGGGAACCTGCCCCGTCTAAGACGACGGCGGTTCGAGGGGTGGAGATTTATTTGGAGGACCCTGATCATACTTTTGACTTTTAGGGTGGACCGTTACCCTTCTACTGGTCCTTTTCCTTCCTCTCCGGTTCCTTCCTTCCCAGGCGGACAAATGTCTCCCGGTGTAGGCCAAGCGATAGGCGATACTGGAATCTTGAAAGATCCAGCCATGATGGCTCGCCCTTTTGAGTCAGCAGTGGCTCTGACGACTCTCCACCCGGTGGTTGAGAGATCGCCGTTCTGGACCTCGAGGCGGTGAAGCACGGTGGTCGGTTCCTGTACAGGACCCGGTATCCATACCCTTGCCCTCACCGGCCTGCTGAGCTCCGATGCGTCTATTATCCGAAGGCAAGCTCCTTGCCACGGGTTGCACCTTGACACCACTCCCTCGAGCCAGGTCCTGGTGTCCCTGTCCAAGCACGTGATGCCCAGTGCCCCATTTCGGAGGTTGTAGCCATCAAATCCTGGTGTCGGCTGACCCGGCCCAGGTTTTAGACTATCTCTCCTAGGATTTGGTCCATAATTTGTCCCATTTGTTCTTCGGAAATAGCTATATTTGGGTAACCATCCTGAATGATGGCCACCCTCTGCTGGTTAACTGCCTCGCAAAAAGTCGATTGACCCATCTCTCCAGCCATCTGGGTTCTCGGCTTTTTGCAAGGCGCCTTTGGAGATGGCGTGGTCATGTCTAAATTGGTGAACCAAAAAAGGAATTAGGGGAAAGAAAGTTATGAAACAACAGGAGTGTATGAAGAGATGTTGTAGCGAATGGTGATCGAGAGTCAGAGTGGAGAGTTATAGTTTGTAGAAATGTGCTAGAATTGTATTGAGGGGAGATGTGGAGCAAAGTGAACATTTAAAAGAAGTGGGAGATGGATTGCATGTTGGCAAGAAGTATATCAACCCGATGAAGACGGACATAGTAAGAAAGAAACCGCATGTCAAGAATTATGAAAACCCCTAGCCACACCGCATGTTTTCTGGATCAAGATTTCTGAAACCCACTGACCAAACAGATATACCTCAAGTTCATTATATTCTATTAAATTTACTATGCATGTTTTTTTTTAACTATAAAAAAAATAATATAACAAAATAAAAAAAAAAATCAACAATATATGTAAATACTAATGAATAAAAAACTTAAAAACAAGTCAAAAAATCCCAGTTTATTTATTTGAACACAATATATTTCACTCGTTAGAGCATTCTCAAGTGTACAGACAGATACAGACTAATGACGGGGAGGGGGGGGGGCGTGGAGGGGTAGGAGGGGAAGAGTGAGGGAGGGTGACAGAACAGGAGGGGGGGGGGGGGGGGGCTAACATACTATACTAAAAAATAAGTCAGAAAAAATTAAAAATAATAAATCTCAATATTAACCTAATTAAACATTTCACAATATAAACCTATTAAATATGAACCGAGCATAATAAAAGTTAGCCAAGTCTATCTTGGAAGTTTCAAATTGAGGAGGGGGGAATGATTTAAGTCAGTTTGTTCGTTGAGTAGTTTGTAATGTGTGTCTTTGTTGTATTTGTTGATTTCCATGGCTTCTAACAGAGATAACTCCCTTCCTTTAGAAGCCAAGTGTAGTATATTGGGTTTATGTGGGTCTTTGGGTTGATGCTCTGTTTCTGTGAGATGTCTGTAGAATGTGGAGTTATTCGAGGCTGTCTGTTTGAGGTGTTCCTTGTATCTTATGTTAAAGGTCTTTCCTGTGTGTCCAATGTATATAGAATTGCAATCATTGCATGGAATACTGTATACCCCACTTCTCTCCAGTATGTCTGTCCTGTCCTTGGCGTTGAAGATCAATTTTCCCAGAGATTTGGGTGATGTGTAGGTTGTATAGATGTTGTGTCTGTTTAACATGCGCTGTATTCTGTGTGTTAGATTGCCTGTGAAAGTTAAAGGAGTGTATTTCGTGTGGACGGGGGTGGCTGTATTGTGTGGGTATAGCAAGTTGGATAATATATATTGTTGTTTTCTCTTAATGAGTTTATTGATGGTATGTGGTGTGTATCCGTTGTTACTTGCTATTTGTTTTATGGTATCTATTTCAGTTTGTCTGTCTTGATCTGTCAGGGGGAGGGTTAAGCATCTGTGTATCCATGACTTAAACGTGGCTAATTTATATCTATATGGGGTGAATGAGTCTCATGGGATAATTGCGTCCGTGTAGGTGGGTTTCCTGTAAATTTTGTATGTGAATCCTGTTTCTGTATTACGTGTAATAGTTAAGTCCAAGAAGTTGAGTGTATGTGATTCGTCTTCCTCCTCTGTGGTAAACTTGATGTTTCTATGTAACGAGTTTAAGTATTTAGTAAAGGTGGTAAGTTGTCTATTTGTGCCAGTGAAGCCGACAACAATATCATCAACATACCGGTGCCAGAAAAGAATATGGGATATAGCTAATTTTGATGCCAGAATTTTCCTCTCCAGTGAATCCATGAAAATGTCCGATAAAATAGGGCTGATGGGGGACCCCATTGGCAGACCTGTATTTTGTTTAAACAATTTGCCCCTAAAAGAGAAATAATTTTGGTTGAGGCAAACTTTGAGGATGTTAATAAGTTCCTCTTGAATATGGGGTACAACCCTCTTTTTATCTAAAATATTTTTAATGATTGGTATACATTCGTCAGTAGGGATGCTGGGAAACATGTGTTTAACGTCGAAAGATACCAATCTAAACGGGGGGAGGTTCTTAATTTTATAACTATTAAGCTTCTCTACTAATTCAGAAGAGTTTTTTATGGTATTCACTGGGGAGAAAAGTGAATATTTTTTAAAACTGTCATTGAAAAACTAGGCTAACTTACATGCCGGGGCTGTGGAATATGACACAACAGGACGGACGGGGCGGCCTTCTTTATGTTCCTTTATGAGGCCATATAACTTGGGGGCTGCGTAGTTCAGAGGGACGAGATGAAAGACCTTCTTCCGACCTTCAGCTAAGTTCAACACCGCCGATTTTACTTCCTTGTGGAAGGCATTTGTGGGGTCTTGCCTCAATACAGATTCTGCTGTTCTAAGACGTCTTCCATTTTCTGGATATATTCCGCTTCCGGAAGGATCACTATGGAATTTCCTTTGTCAGCTCTAGTTGCTATTAAACCATTTTCATGAATCTTCTGTCTTAGGGTTTTTATTAATTTGTGGTCATTGTTGGGCCTAGGTAAATTCATGCTGTTCTCTATAGTTTCCGCTATCGCGTGTTTCAGATGTGGGAAACTTTCCCTTGATAGTGTTTTTTAGAATGGCTGTTTCCACCCCCACTCCTAACTTTTCTTTGAGTGCAATGTCTGACCGAAAAGGAACTGGGGAGTATTTTTGACCTTTTTCCAGTAGCTTAATTTCATCTGAGTTGAAAATAACATCGGTGAGATTAACCAGTCTCGGATGAAATCCTATATTTTCTTTATTGAAATGTGATGTGGTCTTATCAGAAAAAAAAAAGAAAAAAAAAAAAAAAAATTATTACAGACTCCACCTTAAACAAAGAATAGTTTTACAGAACATATGGTTCAACAAAATGTGCTTAAAGTTCCAAGTATTCCCCAGATTCATCATATCACAAATTAACCTAAAAAACATATCCTCACACCTAACGGCTAAAAAAGTGAAAACACTGCTGCTTAAAGAAGAAATTCAACAATGGTACGCCAAATGGGACAACATCAGACAACACCTGAAAGTCATACATTCGGAGCTGACCCACAATCTACACCAGGTAGAATTCGACATCTTAGACGATGAGATTAGGAACAAGATTAGTACTATAGTATATAATAAATACACTGTACAGTCCCAAAAACTGGAACGGCTCAAGTGCAAGATTCCCTCTGATAAGACCACATCACATTTCAATAAAGAAAATATAGGATTTCATCCGAGACTGGTTAATCTCACCGATGTTATTTTCAACTCAGATGAAATTAAGCTACTGGAAAAAGGTCAAAAATACTCCCCAGTTCCTTTTCGGTCAGACATTGCACTCAAAGAAAAGTTAGGAGTGAGGGTGGAAACAGCCATTCTAAAAAACACTAGCTCAAGGGAAAGTTTCCCACATCTGAAACACGCGATAGCGGAAACTATAGAGAACAGCATGAATTTACCTAGGCCCAACAATGACCACAAATTAATAAAAACCCTAAGACAGAAGATTCATGAAAATGGTTTAATAGCAACTAGAGCTGACAAAGGAAATTCCATAGTGATCCTTCCGGAAGCGGAATATATCCAGAAAATGGAAGACGTCTTAGAACAGCAGAATCTGGATGTATTGAGGCAAGACCCCACAAATGCCTTCCACAAGGAAGTAAAATCGGCGGTGTTGAACTTGCAGTACATAGCTGAAGGTCGGAAGAAGGTCTTTCATCTCGTCCCTCTGAACTACGCAGCCCCCAAGTTATATGGCCTCATAAAGGAACATAAAGAAGGCCGCCCCGTCCGTCCTGTTGTGACATATTCCACAGCCCCGGCATGTAAGTTAGCCAAGTTTTTCAATGACCGTTTCAAAAAATATTCACTTTTCTCCCCAGTGAATACCATAAAAAACTCTTCTGAATTAGTAGAGAAGCTTAATAGTTATAAAATTAAGAACCTCCCCCCGTTTAGATTGGTATCTTTCGACGTTAAAAACATGTTTCCCAGCATCTCTACTGACGAATGTATACCAATCATTAAAAATATTTTAGATAAAAAGAGGGTTGTACCCCATATTCAAGAGGAACTTATTAACATCCTCAAAGTTTACCTCAACCAAAATTATTTCTCTTTTAGGGGCAAATTGTTTAAACAAAATACAGGTCTGCCAATGGGGTCCCCCATCAGCCCTATTTTATCGGACATTTTCATGGATTCACTGGAGAGGAAAATTCTGGCATCAAAATTAGCTATATCCCATATTCTTTTCTGGCACCGTTATGTTGATGATATTGTTGTCGGCTTCACTGGCACAAATAGACAACTTACCACCTTTACTAAATACTTAAACTCGTTACATAGAAACATCAAGTTTACCACAGAGGAGGAAGACGAATCACATACACTCAACTTCTTGGACTTAACTATTACACGTAATACAGAAACAGGATTCACATACAAAATTTACAGGAAACCCACCTACACGGACGCAACTATCCCATCAGACTCATTCACCCCATATAGATATAAATTAGCCACGTTTAAGTCATGGATACACAGATGCTTAACCCTCCCCCTGACAGATCAAGACAGACAAACTGAAATAGATACCATAAAACAAATAGCAAGTAACAACGGATACACACCACATGCCATCAATAAACTCATTAAGAGAAAACAACAATATATATTATCCAACTTGCTATACCCACACATTACAGCCACCCCCGCCCACACGAAATACACTCCTTTAACTTTCACAGGCAATCTAACACACAGAATACAGCGCATGTTAAACAGACACAACATCTATACAACCTACACATCACCCAAATCTCTGGGAAAATTGATCTTCAACGCCAAGGACAGGACAGACATACTGGAGAGAAGTGGGGTATACAGTATTCCATGCAATGATTGCAATTCTATATACATTGGACACACAGGAAGGACCTTTAACATAAGATACAAGGAACACCTCAAACAGACAGCCTCGAATAACTCCACATTCTACAGACATCTCACAGAAACAGAGCATCAACCCAAAGACCCACATAAACCCAATATACTACACTTGGCTTCTAAAGGAAGGGAGTTATCTCTGTTAGAAGCCATGGAAATCAACAAATACAACAAAGACACACATTACAAACTACTCAACGAACAAACTGACTTAAATCATTCCCCCCTCCTCAATTTGAAACTTCCAAGATAGACTTGGCTAACTTTTATTATGCTCGGTTCATATTTAATAGGTTTATATTGTGAAATGTTTAGTTAGGTTAATATTGAGATTTATTATTTTTAATTTTTTCTGACTTATTTTTTAGTATAGTATGTTAGCCCCCCCCCCCCCCCCCCCCTCCTGTTCTGTCACCCTCCCTCACTCTTCCCCTCCTACCCCTCCACGCCCCCCCCCCCCCTCCCCGTCATTAGTCTGTATCTGTCTGTACACTTGAGAATGCTCTAACGAGTGAAATATATTGTGTTCATATAAATAAAGTGGGATTTTTTGACTTGTTTTTAAGTTTTTTATTCATTAGTATTTATAATGAACTTCCACAAGATCTCTGGCGAAAACATCTCTAACAATATATGTGATGCCCCTAGATAAGTCTAATGTCTTTAAATTTTAACATTTTAATTAATGTACTCAGCCAAATCACAATAAATACCTAATAAATTATATTTTTTATTAATTTTCAATGTCTTGTTTTAACTGAGTATTTATTTTATTATTACCAAGTAAGTACCATCACATAAATGGTGCTCGAACAGAAGACATAAAAAATTGTCGGAAATTTTGTTTTGATATAAATTTGTATAAGTAAAATTTTTTTTTTTTCTAGTTTTATTTATTTGTTAGGAGTGAAGGATTGTTAGGAGTGAAGTAATAAAATTAAATAGTGAATAAATATACAAAGATGAACTAGTCGCATTTTGTTTAAATACGAATGATGAACAACCAATGAATGGAGAACAAATGCCGACGGACAGCTGTTATAATAGAGTGAGAGTTGTTAGGGTTAAGATGTAGTGTTCACAGTCTGAGTGAGAGAAGTGTACCAAGTAGGAGTGAAAAGTAAAAAAGAAGTCCGTAGATGCGCCAAGATACTTCCTTTGTTATTTTTCACTCTTACTCGGTACACAATCAAATCAACATTTAGTATAGATTCAAACTCTACATACGCATCGGCCTGTCATTGTTCCTAAAGAAAACGGCTCATTGCGTTTGTGCCAGGATTATATATCCTTGAATAACCAAACCAATCTTGATCCCTTTCCCTTTCCTATCAATAATAATTGACGAATTAATTTGTAACTTTGGCGGTTGTAATTTTTTCACCATGATAGACCTGAAGGATGGCTTTTATCAAGTTCCACTGACCGAAGAAACAAAGCAGTTTACAGCGTTTGTTCTCCCGTTCGGTCATTATGAATTTAATTTCTTACCATTCGGGTTGGAAACATTTTCTTTCTAATTTTCAAAGGTTCATTACCAAGTTACTAGGAAACCTGCTAATGGATCCTGCATATGTGTGTATATTGACGACATACTGATCGGACGCTTGAAGGAAGAATGTGCTCAAAAGACATATTTAGTTGCCTAAAGGCTAACTAAGGAAAATGTGAAAATTAACTTGGAAAAAAGTGTTTTCTGATATTCCAGCGTATATTTTCTTGGAAGAGTTATTGATGGGAAAACAAAAACAACAATACAAGAGTCAACAGAGAAAGTCAGAAATATGTGCAGACCTCACGATGTATACTCTGCGGGCGTTCACCGGCCTCACAAGCCATTTCAGAACATTTATCCCAAAGTATGCCGACATAGACCGGCTGAAGAGTAAGGAGGTAGAATTCGCCTGGACCAACGAAACAGAGGATGTTTGCAGGACTATTCGGTGACAGAAAAGGAAGCCCTGACCGTGGTAAAGGCAATTAAGTATTTCAGGTCATACAGAGACTCTAGGGAGGTCACCATAAGCATCGACCATCAAACATTACATATTAATTATTTTTATCATTTATATATAAGCCAACAAGAGGGCGCCGGTAGCTCAGTGGTATGCGTGCTTAACTTCTGAGCTCAAGGTCGTGGGTTCGTAGCCCGACCGAGGCCCTTAGTTTATTTTATCTGGGAGGTAAAATAAACTTAAGCACGCCGTCCTTCGGATGGGACGTTAAGCGATGGTCCCGAGCCTGTACGATGTCAGGTACTCGTTAAAGACCCCTACCTTAGGTGAATAAAAATTTAGGGTAGGCAAAATTTAGGACTCCCACAGTAGAGTCGGGCTCATGTCCACCAGAGTGACGAAAGAGCGCTCTGGTAGTAGGCGATAAAACCTAACCTAACCTAACCTATAAGCCAACAACTGTTACGGTGAAAAAGTCGGTATAACCTATATTTAAAGTGTTGTTTTTTTTTAAATTAAAAGTTTACTTTGTTAAAAAGTGTTTCTATTACTAAAAAATCAGTTTTTCAAAGCAGTTGCTCAGTGCTTAACAGGCCTGGGCTTCAGTTCGAGTTTACCATTGTCGAAGAACTGATTGTGTATATGAGGTTTGACATAGTGTTGTGGTCATAAAACTTAGGTTTTAACATGAGAACGGAGCCATCTCCAAATCAGATCACTTTGAGAGATAGGCGGACAAAAAACCAAAATTTTCAACATCCAATGTCCCATCTCAACCTATACCAACATCTAATGCATTTGCGCCCTTGGCAGATATTTCTAATGATAATGAGCCAATGAATATATGCACCCTTTAGAACGCACCCATTGAAAAGGTACCCAAGCCACCTTGTACCAATTGTAGATGATTACAGAAAAAATATCAAATTTTTGCAAGGAAATCAAGCTGAATATCACACTTTTCAGCTTAAATCAGAAAAGCCTTTTAGAGTGGTGGTTAGAGGGCTGCATCCCACCTGCGATACCACCTTGATGATGGCTGAACTGAGTAACCTTGGTTTCGAACCTATTCAAATGGTGCCTGTTCTCCATCCTGTTACCAAAGTACCTGTGCCTCTGTTCTTTTTAGATTTGCGATCGAGCGCTAAAAGCGCAGACATTTATAACCTAATTCGGCTGTTTAAGAGGTAATCAAAATAGAACCCCCCAGACAAAGAAGAACGGTCTCACAATGTCTCAGGTGTCAACAATATGGGCATAGTAAAAACGTCTGTCATCAAACGGCCAGATGCGTCAAATATGACGGAATGCACGGCCCAGAAAATTGTCCGAGACCAAGCACCACTTAAGGTTCTCATACTGCAAATTACAGAGGTTGTCCTGTTCACCTCAAACTCCAAAAACTTTGCCACGCACCACTTACAATAACATGCCTCACGCATCCACTGCTGAGATAGCGGCATCTTCGGTATCCCAGACTAAGATGACAAGCCCTCCAATTAGTTATGCTAAAGCAACCAAAACAAATGTCCAAAGCAGCCAACATGGAAATCATTCTTTTAGCCAAGTTGACCAAACGCCTGCCTGTTCTTCCACCGAAATGCTCACTCTTGTAAATAAAATCGATTCTCTGATAGCTATCCTACAGCCTCTAGTCCAATCGTTAGGGCAACTACTCCCAATCCTGATAAAATCAAAATAATGGCTTTCATTCACCAAAAATCTTTTAAAATTTGCACCTGGAACTGTCAAAGTTTCAGTAAAAAATATAATGAGTTGGAATATTTTCTAAACTTCAATAACATAGACATAATAACAAAGACTAAATTGAATTCTAACATTCATATTCACATAGCAGGCTGTAAGCTCTGGGCACTGTAAAGGAGGTGCTGTCATCTGCATCAAGTCTACAATTCTTCATTACGAGCTGCTTCCTATCATAGAGGAGGAGGTACAGGTAGCTCGATTGCAGCTTGCGGTAAATCACCACATCTACCAAGTAGGTTCGTTTTATTCTGCTCCCGCCAATTCAGTCGCTCCTGTTGTGTTCTGAGGAATGGTTCATGAGATGGGTACGCATTTCTTGTTGGGAGGAGACTTCAAGTCTAAACATCCGCGATGGGGATCGCAGGTAACTAACCCAAGGGGCAGAGTCCTCCATGTTCTTATCAGTCAGCTGCGCTTGGATGTCGAATATCCACTAGAATCTACTCACTATCCGCACACTCAAAATCACGCGCCTGTCATCCTGGACTTCTCCATTGGCCATGATGTATATATAGGTTTTGTACAACACCAGGTGTTCTTCATGACCTTAGCTCTGTCCATTTTCCAGTCAGGATTGAGTTTGCTCAAAGCCCCCTTCAAGTTCCAATAGCACCTAAACTGATCAAATAACCTTTTGATTGGAAAATATATCAGGCAGTTCTACAAGATGTAACATACCTTAAAATACCTCTCAAAACCAAGGAGGGCATTGACGTGGCTGTCAGTAAACTAACACAAGATATTCAGTTTGCGGCAACTGAAGCAGGAGATCAACAAACTAATTATACACACACCAAAGGAGTCTTTTACCCACCTCACATCGCCCAACTCCCTAACGAGAAGAAAGCTGCAATGGCCTTGTGGGCACGTACCAGACATTCCGACCATAAGCGGTCCTTCGACAGAGCCACATAGGACCTCAAGAAGGCACTCCGAGAGCTAAAGCACACAATACTCGCCAACGATCTGTTAACCTTGGACACAAGGGATGGCTCCCTCTGGAGAAAAACCAAATTACTTACCAAAGAACATCATTTAATACCCCCTTTAAAACATCAAAACAACTGGTTAACAACACCGAAGGAGAAGGTGGACGTTTTTTCAGAGATGCTAGTTAACCAGTTTAGACCAAATCAAACTATCAATCATCACTTTTTAGAGAAATTGAAAGAACAACTGGAACAACCATTGCTCTTGACCCCATTTGACCTTTACTTCTCACCAGGCCAAGTGAAAAATGTTATTGACCGTTTTTCAGCAAGGAAAACTTCTGGGTATGATCACATAGTGCAACCCTTGCTACAAAATCTGCAGCAGAAGGGCCCAACAACTGCTCAATTCGCCGACGATGTTGCTGTAATGAGTAAGGCCACCTACAGTAGACTCGCTGAAGTAAAACTACACCACTTCTTGGATGAGGTGAAAGTGTGGAGTCCCAAATGGAGGGTACATTTAAATCCTCAAAAGTCAGCGTTGGTGCCATTCACATATCTACGGACATAAGTAGTAGGCTCGATCACCCTCAACGGAGCTCCTGTTCCACAGACTTCCGTTCGGTACTTAGGACTCATCATAGACACCAAGTTGACCTGGGACGAACACATCACCTCGCTGCTGCAGAGGCTAAGAAATCGACTCTATCAGCTGACACCTCTCTTTAAGTACTCTCAACTCCCCCTCCATCCCAAGAGGCTCGTCTAAACGATGCTCATCAGGCCCATGTGGCTTTACGGGTGCGCTATCTGGGGTTCTGCCTCCGATTCTCAAATAAAACGTATTTAAACATTCCAGAATCGGGCCTTAAGGATAATCACGCCCTGGTTTGTCCGAAACAAAACAATACACAATGATTTTCAGATCCCTGAGGTGAAAAAATGTCTGCCTATTTGTTACGCCAGTCTGCTGCGGACCATGCAAGATCATCAAAACCCTCTGCTATGTGCCATCCCTCTCCACTTGCCTCCGCCAAGACCAGAACGTCGACTGAAGAGGAAGCACCATAGCGTCCTAAACCAAAAGGACTGACGTTGGTCAGCCGCCTCATTCAAGTGCCAGATGATTTGTTTTATTTGATTTTAGCACAATTTAATGTATATTGTACAAAAATAGCCAATAAATGTTTAAAAAATAATAATTTAAAAAATATATATATTGTACAACCGTTCTGGGTTAATTAATTAATAATACTATTTTGAATGCGCCAGCGATGTGAAACTCAATTCTCAGGGTTATTTATTTTTGTAGGTTCTTTGAAAGGCCGACAAAGTCACAAATTCTCGTAAAGAAAAGGCAAATAGGTGATAAATAATTATAAATAATAGTTCACTTATTAGTGTTCAGAAACAGTTATAACAATATTTATTTTAATAAAGACAATAGGTTATATTTTTAACAAATTGGACATTTTATAATTTTTCTATCATATAAAAAGATGCTCTGGATTTAATTGTGTTAAATTTTAGATAAGGCTTATTTACTTATTTTCAGGCATTAACTTTAGAATTATTTAAATTTAAATTTATAATTTTTTAGTTTATAATGGTACGGTTGATAAAAACATGATACTCATCCATTGTTGAAAATCCATGAAGATAGGCTTCTCATACAAAGTGGTCTCTCCTAGCCCTCGTGGTTGTAAATCGCCATACATTCCATCCCATCAAATCTCGTGCATCGTTGTCCTTTCAGCCATTCATATGGTGGGTTTAAACCATATATGCTGCTATGATCTTGAGGATCAGGGTCTATGTAGAATTACTGTAACATGTAAAAATTCAAAGGTGAATCTGCTATGTAGCAAGCTGGATCCAACACATCCAGGAGTCGGGTTCGACGTTCGATCAAAGACTGAGGATTTGAGGTTCGACCACTCGTTCGTTTCTTCGCAGAGTAGTCCAGCTCTTTTCGATGAACCATACCATTTTCGAAAATTATTTATATTTATTAATGCTTTAATATTTTATATGCCTGTTTTAGTTATTTGATTCCTAATTATTTATTATAATATAATAAATCATTAAATTATCATTCTAGTTATATCACAAATACTTAATAATTTATCATCTCTGCTTCCTAGATCTGCAATGTGTCTCTTTCTCCCATTCGCCAATCTCTCGGAATTAATAAATTGTTATGTTGTATGAAAAAAAATATGGGAAACTATTTGTTATATATTTGATTTGAGAATGTCGCAATATTTTATAATAGATGAATGATAGGTAGAAGGGAATTGATTAGTTAACGTAATTGTTAGTAAATAATTAATATAAATTAATAGATTTTTTTTAAAGAATATTTTTTTATAAAATATTGTCTTCTTTGCACTATGGCCTAATTATAACTTTAAATAAAAAACTTGAAAAATATAATGATAAAATTATTTTTTGCTCTCAATAATAATATAATATTATTGCAAATGAAAGTTAAGAGTAATCCATATCCTTTCGTAAAGCGTAATCCAATAATTAAAACCTTACACAAAATTATGATAACAACTCCCTGTTTTGGAAAACTTGGCATAAATCTTGAAGTAAATAATAAGATTAGGATAGCTCTAATATCAATCGTAAGAATTAAGAATTTTTGGAACACTTATGCACTTTAAATGAAAGAATAGAATATGGTCAACACAGAATATTAGATGCGAAGTATTCAGTGAAATCCTAGAGTGATAAGGATGGTTTGAGTCGAAAGTGTATCCAAGCTAAAAAAAAAAAAAAGTAAAAAACAGTATAATTGACACTGTGAAGGATTCATTTAAAGAAAAATATATCGTAATGAAATAATAGTATTTATGAATTACCTGGTATGTAGGACGATGTGATTTCCTTAAACGACATATGAACAGTTGATGTTTAGAAATGAATGTGGAAAGTTGAGTTTCTTTTTTTTTTTATATGAGCACAGAGTTTTTATATGAGCACGGAGAACAGGATGGTGTTTTGTCAAGAAGTAAGAAAAAAAAGGTGGTGATGAGAAGTGGAAGTGATATAGAGAAGTGAGAGGTGGAGGAATGAAATTGGACTGTGGGCAGAGACAAGAAGAAGCCATCTGAGACGCCTATTAGGACGCAATCTAGTCACAGGACCACAGGATGAAATAATTCGGCATGCAAGTATACATTTTTTTATTGTTTTTTTTTATGTGTAAATCATGTTGCTTACCCTATTAAATTAAGATATAAAAAAAAAAGGAAATTTTTTAAATAAAGAAATATTTTGTAAATGTAACTTCTTATATATTTTTTTTCTCTTACTTATTTCTAAACCATATAAAGTCTATTTCTTACAATTTTATTATTGGTCTTATGAGTTAGTTAGCAGAATAAGAACCGTTACATAATTGTTGTTCCAAAAAGGGACTAAATGTTGATGGGAAGATAAATACATAAGTAATAGCCGTCACAATATAAGTATAATAAAAACAAATTGAATGTGATGAACGTCTTTGTATGTGTTTCTAATTTGTCAGTCTGTCTATCTGGTCGACTTGACTAGGTTCGGAAATATTTTCACTTTTTTTAAATTAGGTCAATATGAAATTTCACAAGGACTATCATATATTTTTCTTGTGAATAAATCGCCGAATTAGATCTTCTATTTTGTCGTCCGTCCGCCTATAAATATCTTTTCTTACTTTTTCTGTCTGCTGTTGTTTACTTCTATTTTCTTTCGTCTGTTTTTAACTTTCGTTTTTGTCTGATGAGGTTGTGGCGCCCCCCACATGTCTTATTTATTTGTTTTATTTATTCGTTTTATTATTTTGCTTAATTAATAATCGCTAACATTTATTACAATGAGATTTAAAAACATATGTTTTATGGAAAAAGGGCAATCAATATACATGTTATCAGGAAGAAGGCATTCGCCCTACTTCACAACCTTGCACATCCAGGAATCAAGGCTTCGATAAGACTGGTGCAGGAACGCTTCGTGTGGCCCAATTTGAAGAAAGACTGTGCGGAGTGGGCAAGACGATGCTCAGCCTGTCAGCGGGCAAAAATTCATCGGCACACTAAGGCCCCTTTGGCCGAATTTCCACCTCCCGACGATCGGTTCCGACATGTCCATGTTGACATTGTGGGTCCGTTGCCGTCCTCGCAGGGCCACCGCTATTGTCTAACTTGCGTAGACCGATTTACGAGGTGGCCAGAAGCTCTTCGCATGGACTGCGCTGATGCGGAGACCGTCGCGCGTACATTTTACGCTGGCTGGGTATCTCGCTTCGGCGTGCAAGACCGGATAACTACTGATCAAGGTCGCCAGTTTGAGTCCGGCCTGATTTCGGCTCTCGGTCGGCTGCTGGGAACGAAGAGAATTAGAACCACTGATTACCATCCGCAAGCTAATGGTTTAGTTGAAAGATGGCACAGAACCCTGAAGGCGGCGGTCAGGTGTCATGATAACCCCAGCTGGACCGAGGTGTTGCCTACGGTACTGCTAGGAGTACACGTATGGAGGAACCCTTCGTCTACCTGGGGAGATGGTAGCAGAAGCTTCAGCTGATCGAGAGCCGATTCCAGATTACGATTACGTCGCACAACTCCGCCAGACGATGATCAAGTTGCGACCAGCACTGGCCAGCCACCACTGTAGTCTTCGTCATCAGCCGAGCAGGGAAAGCGGTGACGGTGGCCATCAATAGAATAAAACCGGCCTATCTCTACCAGGCCGACCATCACTGACGCTGGAGGGGGAGTGGTGTGGCGCCCCCCACATGTCTTATTTATTTGTTTTATTTATTCGTTTTATTATTTTGCTTAATTAATAATCGATAACATGTGGGGGACGCCACAGGGTTATTTTTAATTAAATTTTCGAAATATTTATTCTTCTCCCATAAATTTTCTAACCTAAATTTTATAATATCCTTCCTAATTTTCTCAGGATTAACTCTCTCACTGATTTCTGTTATTTCTTGTTAGTTTCCTCCTTGTTATTAACTTTACTTCTCTATTATCTCTATTTTTCCGACTGATTGTATTTTATTTTGTCCATAACTTCCTCTGAGCTTTGAATCTTTCCGTCAGACACTAGGCTATTTCCCTAACATCCGGTGTTTCTAATTTCGTTTTCTACGTTCTTCCATATATGCTAAATGTTCCTTTATTTGTTCCATAAATTCTAAATGTTCCTTTCTACTTTTGTCTATATATTCTAAATGTTCCTTTCTACTTTTTCCCATATCCTTTAAATAATCTTTTTGATATTGTTCCAACATTTGTCCTTGATTTTCTTTTAATCTTTCTTTAAGTCAGTAATTTCTTCCCCCAATTTTTCTCTTGTCTCAATGTTTTGTTCAGCTTTTTGAATTTTTGAACCACTGAGCTTTTTACTAAAATCTTCAAATTTTGTACACATTACTTCTGTATATTTATTTATCCATTCCAGTTCCTGAACCCAAACTTGTCACTAATATTTCATCTGTCCTAGTAAGACTAGCTGTCCGTGATTGGTCCCGGAAGAAACACTTTCGGTCATTGACTTCACTAAAGGAGCTGATAAAATCCTACCATAATCAATACCAATGAGAACATCCAGATCTACGCTCTCTAATGTTTGTGTAAGAGTAGAAGACCTCTCCTCTATTTCCCATAATTACTATTAATCGACTCCCTCCTTCCTGCTCTACTTGCTGAACTTGCTCACCCTCCACTGGGAACGAAATCTCCTTCTGGTTTTTCGGAAAGTTCGGCATTTTACATGTGCAATGTGTCTATTTGCCACATGTTAAAAAGAAAAAAAAGAAAATATATATATATATAATATTTATCAGAATAATAATTAAGGAGGATATACAGGAGGGGGGAGAGAGAAGGGAGATCTGCAGTCTTGGTTGAACAATCGAGGGTTCTCGACTCACAAGCTATGTAAAAAACCCTGTTTGCTGTAAAAACAGTTCACACATTTCTTTTTATTTACCATTATAATTAGTAGTGCAATATTACCCCTAAATTTCCCTCTCTTCTGCAGTGGCGAATATGCAAAAAGTGAATTGCATAGGCTCGAGCTGAGTGGACTATGGATTGAAGAGGACAGAACATGGCCAATGGCAAAAATGAATATCTGAGGACGATGAAGACAACATCCCCCCCAACTCAACAAGTAAGAAAATCCCATTTTTCCATGAGCTCATGCGACATATAAATTCCTTAAGGCCTAAAATCATTAAATTCAAACTATATGGTTTAATTAATAAAAAATAATATTGTAATCTTGAATATGCATTTCATTAATAATAAGTACTTTTTAATATATTTGTTATAACTTGCGTTATATATTTTTTGAATCTGGAAATAATAAAATAATATTAGAAAGAAAGTTTAGTAAAAAGTGTATCATTCATTTCATATGATTTTTTTTTGTTCTTTCCTGTTTTCTTCGCTGTACAATGTACTCGATAAAACCGAACATCTAGCCACACCTTGAGAGGACTACTAGTCGAAGGTAAAAATACTTTTTGTATGAATGGTTGAAATTTCATTAATTTTTGGACTTCGATTTTTTTTTTTTAATTCATTCCATAATAAATCCAATACCATTTCAGTATAGACACAATAATGCTTTTTTTTTTACAAAATACTTGACTGTCATTGGAAAAAAAACTTTCCTGAAATTGACTTAATAATCTAATATAATCACAAGCGGTAAACAAGAATAGCCCAGTTGCGATTCCTATAATAATATAAGCTGGAAACCCAGGGCAAAAAAACAATCAGTGAATGCCAATCTCCAACAAACATGAAGCTCGAGGAGTCAATCTGCTACATAAGGAGGCCTCAGACTTTGATTGTTTCATCTTCAAACGTTGGAACTATCTTAAAAGAGTTCCAAAAAAAAAATCTAATTTTTTTGCTTAGTTTTTCTCTTCACGGGGCGATTCAATTATTCTAAAATCATAATTTTTAATTACAGTTCTACTTCCCCAAATCAATTGTACTTCTTACAATACGATGGGGACCTGGAATAAGAATTCTTACATCGTCACCCTATTCCGATATATTTTTCAAACCACCAATCGCCCCCTCCCAACTTTCTGATTCACTTTTACTTCCCCATACTAACTTTCCCTTTATCCTCAGTAAAGCGGCATAGCCAATCCATCCCAGTTTTCTCACTTCTAATCCCCAATTGTCTCTTCTAAATCTTTTAGATATTCACTCCCCCTCCAAACCGTTTAACGCATTTACTCCATCTTATCTTCACAGCCACCCAAGGGATTTTCTTTAAATTTCATCAAAGCCCAACCGGTAACGGCATTTTCTTCAGCACCAAGGGGGATAGGGAAGGGATAAAGGCTCAAGTCAGTGATTCATACGGTTTCTTATATTCTTTTATGTTTTTTGCCGAAGAAAGCGTTATTCAAAAATTTGTAAAAATCTCTTTCAAAATAATCTTTTGCCTTTTTTCAAAGCTCAGTAAGTAGAATAACAGTTACCTGAGCCAGACAGACCTTTCACTTTTCGTCTGGCGCCAGTCCCTTTCACTTTCGGGGCACTTGAGGAATCCTACGACCTCCAAACCATCGAAACAGTCTTAACCAGTTCCTTTTTCTTTTTACCCCCTTCCCCTTCTGGGGCACCTTGGTTGCTCCCTCTCTTTGTACTTCACCAGGTCAAAATGAGCATGCCGTCTTTCGGAGTGAAAGTCAGTCTTCTCCATCAACTGGCGTCTTATTATTGATACTATGTGAAAGGCTTCTCGCACCGCCCTCTTCTTTGTGTACCCCTTGCCGCCCTACGCCCTATTATTGTTCTTTGATTTAAATATACAGCTCCTTTTGTACCGCTCTCCCTATTTTATTATGCTATATGATCTACGTTCCCCGTATTACGATTTTCTACTGTATATTACGATATTAAATAAGGTTCGGACAGATCGTAATAAAAAAATAAAGATCGTAATAAAAAAAAATTAAAGAATGACTTCGTGAGTGTACTAGTGAGACTGATCAATTTATCTATCTGGCTATCTCTATCTATCTGTCTATCTGTATCTATCTGTCTGTTAGCTGGGCACTTATATAGAGCCATAGAATATTCTGGGCCCTTGGAATGTTCTGGAGCCATGTTCCAGAAGGTCTATACATAACTTGACTTTTTCTATTTCTACAGGTATTACTATTTACATATTTATTTTTCTATACTCTAATATATATATATATATATATATATATATATATATATATATATATATATATATATATATATATATATATATATATATTTATCATAATTACACCATGGCGATTCTTATATAGAAAATATATTTAAAATAGAAGTCATAGACGCCATTGCTTCTAGAATGTTCCATTTAATCTATTTGTTCTATTCGTTCTACAAGCTTCTTATTTGAGTCCAAGAGGTTCTACACAATTTTAACATTATATATCTACGTCATTATTGTACAACGTGATATGCATACATCATTATATCTTATGTTATACATAAATATCCCCCTAACTATAGGTTTGTGAGTGTGTCAAGAATTAGAGGCAGGACATAGGGTTATGATAGAATATGAATATATATATATGGTGACATCACTTCCCCCGTCGAAAAAGGTGGGCCCATATCTGGTATTTCAAATATTTTTTCTGGAATCGGCTCAACTAGAGGCGGGAAACAGTTCTGCCACTGCAGTGAAACAGACTGTGACATGTGATGGTTGGCCGATCGATGACAAAAATGGGAAGATAGACAGACAGAAGAAAATAACTAGGGAAGGAGAGGAAGGATTAGTGGTACTCAGTGTGTTGTGTCACTTAATGTGGGTACCCAAAACATTATATATTTTAATTAATATTTCCCCTAAAAAAAATTCAAAATAAAAAAAACAAAAAAAACTGGATTTATGCACACTGATAAATTTTCAATTTCATCACATTAATACATAAGATATTATATTATAGACACATAGAAAAAACTTTTGCAATAAAGCAGTTATATATATATATATATATATATATATAGAAGACATAACATAAATTTCACATAATTTTATGTCAAAATTTAAGGATTAATAATTTGTTACTTCAATTTTTACTAAAAAATTACGATTATGATGTTATAAAAATGATATTGCTCATATAATAAGAAATAATTATGTACAAAAAACATTACTCACTATTAGTTGAAAAAGGGAAAAGAAAACTTTGTTCTTTTATAAGTATTTACAAAAAAATTAATTAGAAGAATCGATCCGATTCTATTCTTTATTTTACAAAACTTAATTCATATGAAAAATACTAATAATTATTATAATCATTTGATGGATCCATCATTACTGAATAAAATCAAATTATAGTTCTTAAATCCAGTTGATAAACAAAATATGTATATACTCATATGTCATTAATATATTTCGAGATAACAAACTCGATTAAACAATGTTGCCTTGTATATAGGAAACCTACATGTAACCTACTTCTTGCCTGACTTCTTTATTGTGTCTTTATTTGTATTAAAGTGTTCTTTTTAATTTCTTATAACATTTATTCACCAATGAATTTTATTTACGTTTAATAACTACTTATATTATATTATTTCAATGGTAATTCACCTTTAAATAATTTCATTTGTGAAATATGTGCTTTTTTTATAACACTGGAATCATTTACGCTTTCTAAGAAATATGAAACAGGTGACAGTACTTTAATTATTTTAAATGGATCAGTATACCTAAATGATAGTTTTTTTGAAATATTTTTATCAGTGCTCGATAAAATATATGTTTTAATTAACACTGTGTCTCCGGGTTTATCTTAATTGATCCCTGAATGATCAAATGTCCTAAAAAATCTATTTCAGTTTTTCCAATAGAAATTTTTTCTGGATTTACCGTTAAATTGGCGTTTTTCAATATATTAAATATGATATCTATATGTTTAATATGCTCGTCCCAGGTATTAAAATAAATTAACAAATCGTCGAGGTAGGGAAAAACGAATTGAAATAGATGATCTGATAGTAGGCGTTCCATTAGGGAGCTTAAAATTTGTCCCCCTGTAGCTAAACCAAAAGGGACTGCCGTATAAGTGAAAGTTCCCCAAGGAACCTGTAAAGCTACTAACTTTTTGCTCGCTTCATCTAGTGGGATCTGGTGATATGCCGAATTAAGATCTATGATGGAAAAATATTTAGCTTTACCTAAGAACATAAAGGCCGAATCAATAGTCGGCAATGGAAATTGTACGTATTCAATGCATTTATTTAGGGCTCTATAATCTGCAACTAAAAGAAATTTCTGCTCTTCACCTATATCAGATTTTTTCTTTTTTACTAAAAAACAAGGTGACGCGAACTCTGTCTGGATACGCTCCACAACACCCTTTGACATTAAGGTTTCTATTTCCTACTTGACAAGTTGCATCTTCTGAGGCGCCATCCGATAAACGCAACTCTTAGTAGCAGGCAATTCCACCCCAGGTTTCAAAGCTATATGGTAAGTCATCTCAGAGGTTCGGCCTAGTTTTTTAGTCAGAAAATTAGGGTATTTCTTTGTAAAATACTCCAAGGTATTTTCAGGGCTTAATTTTCTAGATTCAAGAAAATATATATGATTATTTTTAAAAGAAAAATGAAATGTGCCCTCTGCAGGATTTAATACTAAGGTTGTTTTTTTCATAAAATCGAAGCCTAGAATTATATTAACAGGAACATGATGCACAATAAGAAAAACGAAGGTCCAAGAGTGGCCCTGCACTGAAATTGACAATTTAACCTTATTTTGAACATATACTGATTTGCCGTTCCCGAGAATTACCTTAAAATTACATGATAATTTGTGAATTACCTTTTTCTTATTAGTTTCTTCAATTTTCGAAAGAAAGTCTGAATTTATAATACTGAGGGAGGCCCCTGAGTCTATTAACGCCACAGCTGGACATTTATTCACTAGTATATTAATTCTGCTCTGATTATTTAAAAGATTATACTGCGTTAATATACAAGATTGTTGAGACCCCCTACATTTAGTTTTTTTTATTTAATTTTTGCCCCGCTTTGGTTGCCTTCGGAAGCTCTTCTTTTGGACTTTTTTCCGGAGGAGCATTCCAGTTCGGCGGTGTCCAGGGGAGGGGGTAATAGAATGGGGGGCTCATATAATTGAAATGAGCCGGTAAATTTTTTGGGTTCGAGAATTTTTTATTTTGTTTATTAAAAGGGTTATTTCTTGAGATATTATGAAAATTTTGGTTTAACAGCCTCTAATTTTGATTATGTTGGTGAGGGTTAAAATTAGTGTAAGATGGCCTATACGATCTACCAAAATCGTTATTTTGATTATATTGATTCTGGGGTCTATAATTATCATTATAATTATTTCTGCGGTAATTATTTGATCTATAATTATTATTATTATAATGCGGTCTATAATAGTTATTATCATATTTCTTTTCGCCTCGATAATGTGATCGATACCTACTATCAGGGAAGGTAACATGGCGGTTCTCATTATAGGAATTGTATCTAGGTTTAAAGTTATTTTCTAGTTTATAGTTCAATTTTTGCTCAATTTCACGTATCAACATCCGTAAATCATCAATGGATTGCGAATTAGTTGAATTTAAATTAGATTGCCCTGTGAGTTCAATTTTTTCGACGTCGGATATTAAATGGTTTAGTTCGTCAAGATTTTTTGGTGCAGTTTTAAAATTGAAACATGAGCGAGTAAATTTGTTAGCATTAGTCATAATAATTTCTAATAACTCTTCTTTATTATATTTCAAAATGTCCCCGAATTTCAAAATGGAATGCGCGAATTCCCTGAATGTCTCCTGTTCCTCTTGCGGTCTCAAAATTTTATTTTTCTGATAATCCAGTCGTGTAGTTATATTTGTTAATTGTTTTAAAATGGCATCTCTTAATTCATTAAAATTATTACAACCTTGAGCAATTATTCTTTTATTCTGTTCATTTTTTATAGCCAAACGTCTCAAGAATTCGTTAAAAAACTGAGGATAGGTTTCGTTGAGATCATAGAAAATATCAAGAAAATCAATTATTGTCGACGGGTCATTGGTTCTTATCTTCGGTATTTTGTATAATTCGTTTTCTAGATACTGCGGTATTTTTCATGGGTTTTGGGTATGAATTACATTCATGAATGAACTTTGATTCACTATCGCTTCGTTTAATTTGTCTGTTAGATTCATAAAACTCGGTTCCTGGGACAGATCACGGGATTTTGACTCTTTAATGGTCTCTAACTCTTTTTTAACAAAATGTTGAATTACTTTTTGTAAATATATGCAAGATACGCAATTTTCGAAGCTACTCGGTTAGCAGATCCTGGCATTTATAATGATAAATTTTGTTGCAGCCGGCGCATTTAACTGCAGACTCTTTCAAAATATCGTCAAAACAGCACCCGCACTTAACCATACTGAAAAAATATAATTAATAGATATAAAACTAATAATAGAAAACATTTCGGGACCTTAAAAATCTCAGCTACCAAAGGTTCTTGGATATTATTTTATTTTACGCTCTGCTACCATTTATTACGATTTGCTACCGTATATTACGATATTAAATAAGGTTCGGACAGATCGTAATAAAAAAATAAAGATCGTAATAAAAATAATTAAAAAAGTCAGACAAGTTACATAAATTTATATATTTGGTACTTACAATAGTGTATAGCGCAACAGCTCACACAAGAGAAAGAACAAGAAACTGGATATAAAACAATAATAACAGACTATGCTTACAAAGTGAGTGTACTAGTGAGACTGATCAATTTATCTATCTGGCTATCTCTATCTATCTGTATCTATACACGAGGTGCAACTACTATTTTTTCTCGCTTTTATCCAGTACAGCAAGAAGCCAACATACATCAGATCAAGACATCATGCCGATTCTTTTAAATGTATTGGGGTAAATAATAAATGTGTGTAAAATGTGACTAACCAAATTTTTATATAAAATTTTAAAATTTCTTTAAATGATAGAATAAACGAATTTATAATTAAAGTCAGAAAAATGTACGCCTTATTTCTTTGATATCTTTTTATTTAAAAACCATAATCCCGATGGTAATAGTTATTTTATAATTTTATTTTTTTAGAAATAAGTGTCGTTACATAATTGGCTCCCGAAATCAGGGACTTTAAAATTTAAAATTCAAAATTTAAATGTAAGCGTGTTGTAGGAGAAGCACCGTTACATAATTGTCGCTCGCGAACAGGGACTGAAACATTAAATTTTTATATGGCGCCCGAAGGAAAATCTTGGTTGTAAAATATTATTTTGTCTTAGATCTAAAATTGTAATTAATTTCATTATTTCTGTGTAATAAAAAGTTAGCATCAAAAATGGCCGACTTTAAGAAGGTTCTGAAGTCGCAACCCAAATTAAAGATGGTGGCACGAGAAGTAGTTTAGATAATAATATCATGAATTCGGTGCAGAAAATAATAGAAAAAAAAATGGAATGAGTATTTTGGAAGTAAAAAATTATGTAGTCAGTTAAAAATGAATTTGAAAATAAAATAAAAATGAATAGTGAAAGTACCCAGATAAATAATCAGATGCAAGAATATTATCATAAAAAATTAGCAGCTATAAAAAAAGTAAATAATGTAGTTGATCAAATGATTAAAGATAGAAATAAAAATCAAATGATTAGTATGCTCCAAAAATTAATAGACCAAAATAAAAAAAATCTGTCTGAAATAAAATAGTCTGAAATGAAAATAGTCTCTCTGAACTTATACAACAAAATAAAAAAAATACTTCCGAATTAATAAATCACATGGATCAAATGATGAAAAGTAGTAATAATGATAACAAAAAATTAAATGAAACTTACAAACAAAATAATAATACGGAGGAGATTATAGTGGAAAGTAAAACGGACTTTGAAGATGTTCAGAATAATTATGAAAATAAATTAATAACAAATGATGAAAATAAAATAAATAAAATAGACGAGGTAAATAAATTAAAAATAAAAATAAGTCAAAGTAAAGTGAATAGAAATAGGAGAGAATATAGGAAGGAAAATAATAAAACACAGAAAAAAATAAAAATCAATAAGAAGCTAGACAAATTTAAATTTATTAAAACCATAATAAATAATGGTATTGTTATAAAAAAAACATAAGTATGATAATTGTAGAAAAATAAAAATATTATATCATAAAAAAATCCAAAACTTGAAAAGACATAAAAAAAATAAAAGTAAAAATTAAAAAAAAATCGGATATCGGAAATTAAATTTGAATAAATATGAAAGTAAACATAATCATAACAAGAAAAAAAACATAACTTCAGAAATGATATTAATAGAAATAATTTAAAAAATAGTAAGACATGGTATCTAGGTCAAAGACAGAAACAAAAATATAGAAAAATAATTATAAATAATATTCACAGATTTCGGAGAAAAGAAAACCGAAAATTAATATTTAAATATAAAAGAAAGAAATAAGATGATCTATCCGATAGAAAGTTGTGTTAGATGGAATAATTGCTTGTCTTGGATTATATTGTAAATAAAAACTATAATGAATAATTGAAATTAAATTTGAAATAAAAATAAAGATATTGAACGTAAGAAACTTTATAAGGGACATTGATGATTATGCCAAAAGAATAAATAATGATAGAATAAAATTAATAGAGGATGTACCTGAAAGATTTGATATCAAAATTTTGTATGTTAAGAAAGTTTTCGTGTGAAATTTGTGTTGATAAAAATGAATAAAAATAAATGTAAATAAAGAAGTTGTCACTCGGTATTTGAACTGTGTTTAATGAATAAGTAAAACTAAAGATAAAAATTAAAATTAAAATAAGGAGCGTAATAGAGATGATATGGCAAGAAAGTCTAGGTTGAGGAGTGTAACAGAACTGATAAACTAATCAGACAGCTGTTTAGAGTATTATGATGTTATTATGACTGTCACTGAGTTGATAAACATGTCTCTAATGTAAAATATTTATTGTATGTATTTTATGATATATTATTATTGAATTTTATTGTAATGTTATTGTGGAATTTCATGAGATTGGGTGCAGGGATGATATTTAAAGATATAATAATTACCTATAATGGTTAATGAGAAAAAAAAAAAAAAAAAAAAAATGTTTAGTGCTTTTTCTATTATCTGAACATAAAATTTCAGATTTTAAATGTTTTTTAAAGTAAAAACACAATTATTTATTGTAGTATAATATTTATATATGGTGGATGTTGTTATTTTATGGGAAATTTTATATAAGGGTTAGTATCGATATGAACTATTTATTGATATTTTTGCATGCGTTAAGGGTTGTAAATTGTGTGATATTATTTATTATAGATATCATTGGTTTCAAGGGTTGTTAGTGTTTATAAAACGTAGCACCCAATATCGTCGGGCACTATTGGGATAGGATAATTAGCGATCCTACGTTTTTGCGAGCTATATTGATCCACAAACTGGTTGTTGAAATCATATAATTGCTGGTAGTGTCAGGATTTAAATTAAAAAAAAATATATATATCTAGTAAAATTAAAATATCCGAATGGATGAATAAAAAAAAAAAATGTTTTATAACATTTTTCTTAGATAGATAACTCCTATAGTAATTCTGTATAAAATAAAAAAAAAATATATAAGCGTAACAGGTAGGGATGTAACAAGAATATTTTTTATGGAAAAATATGGTCTTGTAAAACATCATAGCAAAATTGTAAAAATTAAAGTCAATAGAAAAGTAAGTCCAAAGAACGTGAATAAATGAAATTAAAAATAATAAAAAAAAAAAACATAATAAACTGAAAATGTAAATAAGTATCTGATTTATGTCTGGTTGTTATAGTAATAATGATAATAAAAAAATGAATAGAGAAAAATAACATTTATGAATGGAATATTAAATAAGAATATTATGACTGAAGGAAATTAAAGAAAAATAAATAATAGTAAATTGGAAGGATGGAGTGAGTTGTAATTTTTTTAATTGAAATGAAGGAAATGTATGAATATTAAAAATTTAGTGGCGTAGCCGACAGTGAAAGAGAATTTGTGTGAGTATATATTTTTTTTGAAGTAGGCAAAAATCCAAAGAGATTGGGATGGTTGAAAATTAAATACCAGAGAAGATTATCTAATAAGATTTAGATTATTTATTTATTTATTACTACATTGAAGCCTATTAAGGCTTATTGTAGAGAGTTGGGTTACAATTTGAATATACATTTTATATAATAATAAAGTAAGAATATCACACTTAATAAATTTTCTAAATATCTAAATATTAAAAAATAAATGCGCACATTTACTTATATATGCAAAACAGAAAAATATACACTTTTTTACACATACATACACATATGATAATAACTTTAAATAAAAAACAAACAAAAAAAACAACTAATAAACATTAAGGCAAACCACTTTGTACTTAAACTGTAAATAAGAAATATTTAACAAAAACTTAATATGAGAAATCCAACTTTAAAATTAATTTCCCATTATCTTTTTTTTTATTTTTATTGTAAGTTATTTTTTTTGATTTGTTTTTTTATAATGTTTGCTTTTTTAAATTAATAGCATTTAGAATATAGTAATATACATCATTAATTTGCTCCATAGAAACATTAGAATATAGTAATATACATCATTAATTTGCTCCATAGAAACAATCTCTAATATTCTAATAATATTACTTTCGTCTTCATCAGAGTTTTTAATATATTTAGATAAATATCTTTCTCTAATATTATTATACAAAGGACAGTTTAATAAAAAATGAACAATATCTTCTTTGAGTTCTCTAGAACAACATCTACATTGATCCTTTTCAAAAATAATTTTTTCTTTATTTATATACAAACTGTTATGGTGTTTAGAAGCCAAACGTAACTGACCTACTGCTCTAATTTTATTAATATGACAATTAAATAACATATGGCAACTCACAGAATCAAAAGAGCACATATTTCTATAATATAAGTTATACTTGGAGTTGAGGATTTTTTCAACATCTTTACTGATGAGATTATTTTGGAATGAAGTGATTAAATTATTAAATTCATTTTCTACAATTTTGGCATTTTGAGATTTCCAGACGTCATAAGCTCCTATAGAAGACAGGCTATTTCTTAGTTCAAGGGTCCAATTAAAAGGCATATTAGAAGAATCTGAAAGCTCTATCAGTCTATTGTAGCACATTTTAGGGATTGTTTCATCACTTAGATTAAGTAGACTGGTCCAACATTTGATCATTTTTTTGAAGATTTTACTACTCGTGTGAAGAGATTGGGATGGTTGAAAATTAAATACCACAAAAGATTATCTATTAAGATTTAGATTATATTTAGGATTGTGGGTAAATTGTATGGCAAATAATGATTATTGTTGGAATTTTGAATGTATAATTTGCGTATGGAGAATAGAGTAGTGGTAGGTAGAAGAAGTGAGAAGGATAAAGTATTATATTCCAATAAAATAAAGTAATATTAACAAAGAAAATTTAATAATGATAAGATGTAAACAAAAATATTAAATCAGATTTAGTACTTAATTATTGTAAAATATTATTTAAAAAGTTACCTTAAAGAATGTATTCCGTAATAGATAAGGAAAATCACATATAAATTAATTTCTTATCTTGAAGCACATTACAATTAGAATTTTTATGTAACACTTAGCAATATTTTTATCAGTAAATGCAAGATAAATTTGAAATATCCAGTGTAGGTTTGTTGATGTATGGGTAGCTATAATAAAAGAAGCTGGACTTCTAGGGTATCTAAAAAAAAAAATAATAAACCAAATTATGTGTAATTAATTAATAATAGTCATTGAAAGTGAAATATAGCAAAGATCCGAATATAGGAATAAATTACCATCTGTGTAGAACAAAATGTCTACCTCCGAAATATGTAGAATGCGATAATTGCAATAATGATATGGTTTATCTGAGCCAAGAGAAGTTTCACTCTAAAAAAAAAGAAAAAAAATGTTATAAATAATATGTGAAATCAGTTGATCATATAGGGTTTGAATCAAAAGAAATAAAAATATATAAGAAAATAAACCACGTGGATATGAAAATATAATGAGTGTAACTCACGTGTAAAGATGATTTAAATTAGCGAAGTAGTTGTATTCTGGAAGGACGGATGTAGTGGATTCCTATGGATATTTCTATTGTAGAATATATCGTGGTTAGTTGAATCACTGACTTTCGGATTAGTAGAAACTGGGTCACCATGCTATCTTGAGTCGCAAATTTGTACATGTACCCGTAAGCATATGAAATAGTTTGGTACTAAACACTAATGTAAAAAAAAAAAAGAATGATATATTTTGATATTTAGCGGAGGACAATGTAATGATCGATATCGTTCATTACATGAATATTTAATAAATGAAAAATAATGTACAAAAGTTTCAATCACTGTATGATACCTAAGGAAGGTTACTGGAGGTTATCATATCGATAATGTACCAGGGTCGATATAGTATAAAAATATATTAATTCATTTATTTGAATAATGTAGTAAAATTAAATAATAAGGTAATAGTGTGTTAACAATAAATTTAAGCAACAAGAATTGTGTATGCAAATATGTAATTGTTATGAATATAAAAAAAAAACCAGATGTTTAGAAGTTTAAAGGCTGTAAAAATGGGAGCATAGCGCAATCCAAAAATGGATAATTTGTCTGACCCCCTGTTGAGGAAGAGTGTGTGTCTAGAGTTCAGAGAGTAAGGTGTGTGTGAAGTGTTCAGAAAGTGAGGTGGTCAAGTGAGTCTGTGAAAGTATGACCAAATGAGATGAAGGTACCTGAATGAGGACGTAAAAACTTGGAGTGTTCCGTCGTTAAGGAAGATGTGTAGCAGAGACATCAGCCGGCAGCTAATGCCTTAAGAAATAGATGAACACATCATGAGGACCTGACTTCCAAGAAGAAAAGAAAGATTACACGAGGTGCAACTACTATTTTTTCTCGCTTTTATCCAGTACATCAAGAAACCAACATACATCAGATCAACACATCATGCCGATTCTTTTAAATGTATTGGGGTAAATAATAAATGTGTGTAAAATGTGACTAACCAAATTTTTATATAAAATTTTAAAATTTCTTTAAATGATAGAATAAACGAATTTATAATTAAAGTCAGAAAAATGTACGCCTTATTTCTTTGATATATTTTTATTTAAAAACCATAATCCTGATGGTAATAGTTATTTTATAATTTTATTTTTTTAGAAATGTGTCGTTACATAATTGACTCCCGAAATCAGGGACTTTAAAATTTTAAATTCAAAATTTAAATGTAAGCGTGTAAATAGAAGTCATAGACACCATTGCTTCTAGAATGTTCCATTTAATCTATTTGTTCTATTCGTTCTACAAGCTTCTTATTTGAGTCCAAGAGGTTCTACACAATTTTAACATTATATATCTACGTCATTATTGTACAACCTTATATGCATACATCATTATATCTTATGTTATACATAAATATCTCCCTAACTATAGGTTTGTGAGTGTGTCAAGAATTAGAGACAGGATATAGGGTTATGATAGAATATGAATATATATATGGTGACACCCGCTTCTTTGTGTACCGCTTGCCGCCCCCTCCCCACCTCTTATTGTTCTTTTATATACTTATGCCGCTTCTTTGTGAACCCCTTTGCCGCCTTACCCCTTCTTATTATTCTTTTATCTACGGTATGCCGCTCCTTTGTGTACCGCTTGCCGCCCCCTCCCCACCTCTTATTGTTCTTTTATATACTTATGCCGCTTCTTTGTGAACCCCTTTGCCGCCTTACCCCTTCTTATTATTCTTTTATCTACGGTATGCCGCTCCTTTGTGTATCGCTTGCCGCCCCCCCCCACCTCTTATTGTTCTTTGATTTAAATATACCGTTCCTTTGTGTACCTCTTGTTGCCGCCCTCCACATTTTATTATGCTATATGATCTATGTTAGCCGCTTCTTTGTGAACCACTTTTCCGCCTTACCACCTCTTAATGTTCTTGGATCTAGGTACTTATACTGATGCTTTGTTTACCGCTTGCCGCCCTACCCCCTCTTTGATTTATATATATAGCTTCTTTGTGTACCGCTTGCCGCCCCCTCCCCACTTCTTATTGTTCTTTGATCTACTATGCCGGTTCTTTTTGTAACCACTTGCCGTCTTTTGTATACTATTCATCTGTCATCTCTCTCTTACTCTCCAAAGTTTCCTCTCTCCCCCTAAACCTACCTCAAAGTCTACATATTCATGCGTCCTTGAAATTGTACTATTGGGTTGTGCATAGGTTTTTCTGAGAGGTTTTTCCTCCACTAGATTTTTCATCTCTCTCTCTCTGAATCTCTCTGAATCACTTCCTCAGCTCTCTCCCACCACAACCTACTCTCTGGGGCCATTTATATTTTTAACCCGCCCCTACGCCACTATTTTTTTACTTAGGCCACTACAGCTCCCTGGCTTTTAGAATTTATAGATGGCTAAATGCGATTTAAGGCCTTATCAACATCCTGCAGCTACATCCTCTCATGATACCTCTAATAGCTCTGCAGCGGCATAGTCCCCCAAAAGTGAGGACCCCCTCCCAATTTTTATTTCATGATTCAATCTTATATCATTTTTGTCTTTGTCATTTTCTATTTTTATTATATATATTTTAACATATTTCCTAAATTATTCGATCATAATCAATAGTACTCTTTTTTGGCTCATTTACACATTAATATATTTTTATTGTGCATTTATTTACTTTTATCTTATCTTATTTTCTGCTTTCTAAATTAATTTTATTTTTAACTTTGGCTGGGTATCTTTCCTTCTCTTTTATAATCAACCATCATAGTATTATGCTCGGTCGATTTATATTATCAATTTTATTTCTTTCTTAGTTATATAGATTTGCTTTTTTTCTTTTTTACTTATTCTCTTTTATTTTTGTAGATACTTTTATTTATTTTTTTTCATCATATTAAAGTTGTTAATTTGATGTTTTTTCCTGTTTTTTTTATTTCTTGTTTATCTATTTTTTAGTTGTATAGTTTTTCTCCAATGTAGCACTAATTTTTATTTACCTACCTATCTTTTTATTTCTTTGTTCTGATACTATATTTCATTGTTTCATTTTCTTTACTCTGTATGTATTTATTCTTAGGGGACCCCGGTCCCAGAATAATAACATTTCTTATCATTTCATTTTCATTACATCCCCACATCAGTTATACCTCCACGCTGATCAGTTATACCTCCACATATTCCCCCACAAACCTTTCAATTTCTCATTCCGTCCCAGATCAATTGCACTTCTCCTTCTAAACCTGGAATATTTCCTGAACAACCCCAATAGGAGCCCTTACACCATCACCTCATCCAAAATATTTTTCAAACTAACAGACTGGCCATTTTGTGATTCACTTCACTTCCCCATATTAACTCTCCTTCTACCCTCAGTACAGCGGCGTAGCCAATCCATCTCAATTTTCTCACTTATACTTCCCAATTATCCCACATTCTCCCTCTGGTTGCACGGAGTTGCAGGGCGCATACTATCTAAAGTGCCCGGCGTTCTTAAGTAGGAACTTGCTGTGGTTCCAAGTAAAAAAATTCCACTAGCTGTGGTGCCCAGGGGTCCTAAAAAGTTACTAGCTGGGATGTCTGCCGTTGAAGGACTATAAGCCTTATTCCGTATGAATAATTGAAAATTATAACATCATGAATTTACTTTTGAAAAATTGAATAGGATTCGAACGAGAGATATTAGGAGAAAAGTCAAAGTTCCCCGGGCAACGCCGGGTATTACTGCTGTAATATAAACAAGCCCGTTGCCAAGGCAACGGATTTATTAGCCACGATATATTTTTTTTATTAAACCGAATTTAGAAGACGAAATCAAAGTAAAAGAAGAAAGAAAATTAAGAAAGAAGAAAAGAAAATGGAAATCTGAAGAACAAAACAAGTTTAAGAAGAAAGTAAGAATAACTTTAAAAGGAAGAAAAGGTGGCTGTAGGCCTAACCTTACAGTTATCAACAAACATTTTAAATAATAATTACAAGATCCACCGACTTCAAAAGGAAACTAAATTTTCAGAAGGGATTAATTTAGCACCCAGAAACAAAATGAAACAGCTAAAAGAAGAAGGAATGAAGAAAATTTCAGGAAGTTATAAGCAAAATTAAGAAAAGGTCAATAATTAAAAAACGAGTCGGTAGAAAGTTGTGAAAATTTTTAGGAAAAGACAGTTAATTATTAAGAAAAGATTAAAGAAGAAAAAGAAGAGAAAAACTGCCCACATCAGAAAGAAAAGCCAGTAGTAAATTTTGAAGAAACGGTCAGTTCTAAAATACATCGAATCAACTAGGCCGGATCCCATCTGAAGTAATACAAGTGATCCGAAAGTGTATACCACAAACTTTAAACACTGTTTTCGAGAAATGAAGAAGGCAAAATTAAAAAGAAAAGTTACAGAAAATTAAGATGACAATTTAGAAAAGAGAAGAAACGGAAGAAAGGAGAGAAAACACCAAAAAATATTAATATTTAGAAGTAAAACAAGAGACAACAGAAAAAAGAAACTCGAATTTGCTACCCATAATTCCGTGGGAGGCAGTTTAGTGAGTCTATGTTGAGTTCTGGTAGAGGTGAGACCTGTGAGAGACTAGTCTCTGTTTTTTTGTTTGAAATGAGTGAAAAGTAGTGAGTAAACAATTAAAAGTGAGTAAAAGTGACTAATGAAGAGTTAAGATGAGGTGGAGAGAGCCTGGACTCCGATTTCTTTTGTAAAATATAATTAATTAGAATTATCTGTTTCAAGTGTGACGTCACCAAGGTATGATCCATTTTTTTGTACATATAATTTCTAAGATGGCCATTTTTAATTTCAAAATTCATAATAGTTTTATTAAAGTTATGTTGTTTGTAAATATGTTTTAATTTTCTTTTAACTCCCCATATCTCTCTCAATGAAATTCAAATCTCAAAACTCATAGGCCTTGCGAATCAACACCTTTGAGATAAGCGCCAATCGTTATCGGGACATAGTATTTAATAATCTTTAATTTTCAGAATCACACCGGGAGACTTTTGGATTTTTGGATTGGTGCAAGTAACGTAGTTTGAAAATTTTACAGAGTTATTTATAACATATGTTTTTCATTTTTTTTTAAGAGCTTCACTCAACCATATGGTAGATTATTTTATTTTTGAAATTATAGAGTTAATAAACTTAAATTTTTTTTATTATTCAAAATTATATTCATTTTTTTATTTATTGTGAAAGGCACAAGTCAAAATAAATATTTATAATAAAAACCTTTCATTATGGCATCTCCTTGTGGGGATAATTTCTTGTTTTTTTTATTTTGCATTCTTTGATCAATAAATAACTCGCATAGAGTCAACGAAACATTTTCTTTAATAACGATTAAATAAGCCTAAAGTTGCATTATAAGTAAAATCAGAAAAACAAGGCCATGAGGAGATTTGAGTTTCGTTTGGAGAGAGGGGAATATACTACATGAATTTTTGTTTATATACATATAAAAATATTGAACCAAAATATTTTTACATTCATATTGATAATTTTTTTTGAATTCGAGATATTAAAGTAATTATTTAAGATGAAGCTCACTAAAGAGCAATCAGACAAGATGGATAGATTCATGGAATTAATGACCCAGCAGTTAGCAAATTTAAGTAGCAAGATGGACGAACAAAAAACAGACATGAACACAAAATTGACAAATTTAAGAGGGGATATGGGGAATCTTAATCAAAAGATGGAAGGTTTAGAGACAAATTTAAAGAGGGAAATGGGGGACAAATTAAGAAACATAGAGACAACTTTAAATAGGATGATTGGCGAAAGTAAAAAATACATAGAAAATAAGGGGGAAAATTTAAGTAGGAACGTAGGCAATTCCGAAAGAAATCTAAGTGTAATCGAAAGATGTGATAATAGTATAGAGAATATAGAAGATCAAAGTAATGTAGAAAATATTGAAAATAAGAGCAAAGAGAGAAAGGTTCAAACTGTAGAAGTAGAAAAAGAAACAAACTTAGAAAATTTAGTAGATGAAGTCAAAATAGTCTCGGAAATTAGTTCTAGAAATAGCTTAGAAAGTGAAAGGACAGAATTAACAGTTAAAAGGAATTTCCAAAGTAGAGTAAAATCGGTAAGAAAATTTCTTTCCAAGGGAGAAATTATAATGAATTATCAGTTAGTGCAAACTAAGGTAGAATTAAGAAAATATGATAGTATGACTGTTGTGCATGAATGGAAAAATTATTTAAGAAAGAATTTACATGAGACTAGTTACCAGGTGGAAGACATTTTTAGAATACAATACAAAAAAACTGAAGTGAAAATTTATGAAATAAGGGGAAATGAGAAAAATGACGCGGTACTGACAGACAGACTACGCAAAATTTTATTTAGTAAGGGGGGGAAGATATTTAAAGACATTATAAGGCGAGGTATTAAGAAAAAAATATATGCAATTAGTTTAAGGCTCTGTAATTATTTAATTGTATCAGCCGAACTTACAGTAAGTAACCATTTTTGAAACTCGAATGAGTTGTAGACAATAACAGACAGACAAACTGAATAAAACTATAGACAGAAAACATACAGAAACTACGGATAAATGATATTTGCAATTGATAGAAGAATGAATGAATACATATTTTCGTATGAATGAAGTTTATTTGAATTATACATACTTTTGATTGTTAAATGGTATAATAATAGGTTGATAGTATATAATATGTTGAAATTGGTTTAAGAAGTATTATTTTTTTCGTTTGTTTATTAACTAGTCGTAATTGTTTACGTGAACTCAGATGTTACGTTCGTAAAAGGGGGCTCATTCAGTTGAGTTGAATCGATCAAGCAGGATCGATAGTCAGATAGAACTAGTGCAAGAAATAGACAATCCAGTTCATGAACTTTTACACCGGATCCATAGAAAGGATTAATCGTCAATATAGGTGAATTTATTTAAGTAAAAAATTTTTTTTTGATTATTATTGATAAAAATTAGTTTGAATTTACAAGTTTTAAATGGATAATTTGAATTAAGGATTTATTATGGACTTAGTATTAGAATTTTTTTTTATAGAATTTATTTAAATTAATCGAGAATGTAAGATGGAATAAATGAAGTAGATTAGTTTTGTTTTTAGTAGTAAATAAGCAGGCGGAGACTAATTGATCCCCTGCAATAAGCAGGCGGAGACAATTTGTTCTCTTGCAGTATTTGGCGTCTGCACTTTGCTCAGCCTAAAAACAGTAGACAGAGAACTAGCCCGGTCTCTCCGAAGCTTGACGCGCTTCCTGTATGTCGAGTCACAGGACTGGTTCCCGACGGAGCTGTCGCTTGGTGTCGGAGAGAGAGAGTGCAGATTGCCTCCTCTCTTTGGCATTGGGGGTCAGTATCTGGAAGGAACGGTCCAACTGGGGGTCAGAGAAGGATTTTTAGCTGATCCTATGGGAATCGAACCTAGCCATCTCAGAAACATTTAGACAAAGCTAATACACATAAAACATACATTATTACGGGGATTTATGATTTATTTGATACATTTATGTTACACCGTACGGACAACACAACATTAAGAAACGAAATCATTTTACATTACTCAACTTACACAATACACAGGAGGGGATTTTGTATTATTTTGCATTTTTTTTATGATTTTATTTGTATATAGTGTAGATGTGTTAATTTAGTATTAGAGGAATGAATGCTGGTACGAAAGAAATTGAGAGTGAATGATCGAGAAATAGGGGGGGAGACAATATATATACATTTTTTATGTTGTGCAGAATATCTAACATATATACCACCATTATTTTTGCATTTTTCCATAAGTGGATTTGTGCAGCCTTTCTAACACACATACCTTTATTATTTTTGCATTTTTCCATAAGCGGATTTGTGCAGCCATTTCTAACATACCTATCACTAGTATTTTTGCATTTGCATTGACCCATAAGTTGGTCTCTTACATCAGTACATTTATCTTTATTATACATATATGTAAGACCGTAGGAAGTGGAAGATTAGTAGATTTGGTGGCAAGTATTTTTTTTAGTATTTTTTTTTTTGGGTAAAGAGAGTGAAGGGATAGGATTATTCGCAGGAAGAATTAAGAATTTTATAAATAGTTTCATTTAGATATGTTTTGTTTAAGAAAAGGGGATGTAATATGATTAATAATAAAATAATAAGAATACATGGGGATAATTTTTTCTTTGAGACTTACAAGACGTTACTGAAAACTTAGATTTTGAGGAAGTTATTGAGGAAGTTAGAGCTATTAGAGAATAGATAGCTAGATATTTATATTTTTTGTGAGATAGCCTACCCAAGGAAGGGAGGATCCACATTTTCTGCGACGATATATGAGAATAATAATCTACGATGATATAAGAAGTTATTAGGGATTTTTTTTTTGAGATTAAGAAGTTGAAGTTTTTTTTTTTTTGAGCTATAGGAGGAGTTAGGGAATGGGCGAAGGCCTAGGTAACGTCGAAATAATGGGATAAGGAATATTTATACTTTGTAGGGGGGAATTTTGTAACTTGAGAAGTTGACTAAGGAAGTTGAATTTTATTTGAACCAAAGATATGTGAAGAAATATTTAGAAAATGATGATGAGGAATGAGGAACTGAATTTAGAAAAGCAACCCAATTATTATTTTTTATTTATGATTTGAAGTAGAATATAAATTTTTTTTGAGATTAAGATAGAAAGAAAGATGGAAAGTAAGAAAAGATATTAAGTGGTGAAGCGGCAATATTATAATTAAATATAAATTTGGTTTGTTTTGGGACATATGTCCAAAGGATATTAATTACAGTAAAATTTGCATTTAGATAATAATATGTTCAATATTTTTTTATATATGAAATTTAAAAGACAATTTTATTTGTCTTCCGCTCGTCCAAATTGTAAAGGACTGAGCTCAATTTATAATTAGTGTGTAAAGAATTTTTTTTTTGTTTAATGTAAATTTGTTGTAAATGACAGTGGGGAATGAAGTGAAGTGACAGGTGCGAGATGAATTTTTGTTGAGGTGGTTTGTGAGCGTAGAGACACCCAAAAGTGCCGGTTCACGACGACCAATTGGAGGACGACAGGAGTGGATGAAGGCGAAAAAAGGACCAGGATAAAACAGATGAAGAGGGAACCTTTGGAACAAAAATTGTGATTCTAGAAACACAATTTTCGTTCCAGAAAAAATAGGAGAAGGCAATGTAATATAAACAAGCCCGTTGCCAAGGCAACGGATTTATTAGCCACGATATATTTTTTTTATTAAACCGAATTTAGAAGACGAAATCAAAGTAAAAGAAGAAAGAAAATTAAGAAAGAAGAAAAGAAAATGGAAATCTGAAGAACAAAACAAGTTTAAGAAGAAAGTAAGAATAACTTTAAAAGGAAGAAAAGGTGGCTGTAGGCCTAACCTTACAGTTATCAACAAACATTTTAAATAATAATTACAAGATCCACCGACTTCAAAAGGAAACTAAATTTTCAGAAGGGATTAATTTAGCACCCAGAAACAAAATGAAACAGCTAAAAGAAGAAGGAATGAAGAAAATTTCAGGAAGTTATAAGCAAAATTAAGAAAAGGTCAATAATTAAAAAACGAGTCGGTAGAAAGTTGTGAAAATTTTTAGGAAAAGACAGTTAATTATTAAGAAAAGATTAAAGAAGAAAAAGAAGAGAAAAACTGCCCACATCAGAAAGAAAAGCCAGTAGTAAATTTTGAAGAAACGGTCAGTTCTAAAATACATCGAATCAACTAGGCCGGATCCCATCTGAAGTAATACAAGTGATCCGAAAGTGTATACCACAAACTTTAAACACTGTTTTCGAGAAATGAAGAAGGCAAAATTAAAAAGAAAAGTTACAGAAAATTAAGATGACAATTTAGAAAAGAGAAGAAACGGAAGAAAGGAGAGAAAACACCAAAAAATATTAATATTTAGAAGTAAAACAAGAGACAACAGAAAAAAGAAACTCGAATTTGCTACCCATAATTCCGTGGGAGGCAGTTTAGTGAGTCTATGTTGAGTTCTGGTAGAGGTGAGACCTGTGAGAGACTAGTCTCTGTTTTTTTGTTTGAAATGAGTGAAAAGTAGTGAGTAAACAATTAAAAGTGAGTAAAAGTGACTAATGAAGAGTTAAGATGAGGTGGAGAGAGCCTGGACTCCGATTTCTTTTGTAAAATATAATTAATTAGAATTATCTGTTTCAAGTGTGACGTCACCAAGGTATGATCCATTTTTTTGCACATATAATTTCTAAGATGGCCATTTTTAATTTCAAAATTCATAATAGTTTTATTAAAGTTATGTTGTTTGTAAATATGTTTTAATTTTCTTTTAACTCCCCATATCTCTCTCAATGAAATTCAAATCTCAAAACTCATAGGCCTTGCGAATCAACACCTTTGAGATAAGCGCCAATCGTTATCGGGACATAGTATTTAATAATCTTTAATTTTCAGAATCACACCGGGAGACTTTTGGATTTTTGGATTGGTGCAAGTAACGTAGTTTGAAAATTTTACAGAGTTATTTATAACATATGTTTTTCATTTTTTTTTAAGAGCTTCACTCAACCATATGGTAGATTATTTTATTTTTGAAATTATAGAGTTAATAAACTTAAATTTTTTTTATTATTCAAAATTATATTCATTTTTTTATTTATTGTGAAAGGCACAAGTCAAAATATTTAATAAAAAACCTTTCACTGCTAGTGTTAGAATAAAGCTGTCCATGCGATGGATTAATTAGAATCTGAAATACTGAGATGATTTATAATAGATTTAAAGCTTTACCTTTCAGACAACTTTTGAGGTAATTAAACTTCATAGAGGGAGATAAACGATCATTATGATGAACAAGTCAGGTGGGGTAAGTCCGTGTTTGGGGTAAGACCGTGTCTTGTTCCTGTATAGTTGAGAGAGCGCCCTTATGACCAGACAGTGTAATAAACTTTTAGAGGGAATCAGTTGGCTTTCCGGTCGGGAATAGTCAGCTGTTTAAAACTAAGTGGCGGGAAGACAAAGTGATCCATTCATTCTGTTGCTTTTTTTTGTGTGTTTCTAATTGTTGTCAGGAAAGTTAATTTTGTTGTACATCGAATCGAACTGATACAAATTGCACAAAAACTGGTAAGTTTCATTCTTTAATATGTTAATAAGTCTGAGGAATAAAAGTTATTGATTTTAAAAGCTTTTATTTTTATTTAAATAAGAAAACGGTCTTACCCCTTGCTTTTTTCTAAGTTGGGGTAAGTCCGATTCTTTTTTTCTGTTTTTTTTTTCTATCATTAATGCATTATGTTTCCTTGTAGATTAATAAAATATGCCTAGAAAGTATACTAGGAAAACCCAGCGTGGGTCGTATCCAAAAGAAGATTTGGAAAAGGCGGTAGAGAGTGTGAAAAACAAAACTTTAACAATAAAGCAAGCTAGCACTATCTACAACGTCCCTCCATCCACGATTTCAGATCGCGTGAAGGGGAAGACGGGAAACAAGAGTACTTCTCTTGGGCGGGGAAGTGATATTCCTGGCGGGGAAGTGATATTCCTGTCGAGGATGAGAAAAGATTGGTTGAGGGTCTTAAGACCATGGAGAAGTGGGGTTTTGGCCTTTCTCGTACGGAAGTGCTGGAAACAGTCTTCGAATATGTTACTAGCAATGATCTAAAAACTAGATTTAAAAATAATTACCCGGGTGAGGATTGGTTTCTCAGATTCAAAAAAGAGCACAACTTATCTATAAAAAAACCACAGAATGTCGAATCAAGCAGAAAAAAAAGCATAGATCCGTTCATAATATATCCGTTTTTTGATAAGTTAAAGGAAACTGTAAATGAAATGGGTTTGAGTGATAAGCCTCACCGAATATGGAACCTCGACGAGACAAGTTTTTGCACGGATCCCAGCAAAACAAAAGTTGTTGGGCAGAAAGGTTTTCAGGCAACCAGAGAAATAAGCTGATCTGGTAAAGAAAACATCACTGTATGTTTTTCTTGCAACGCGGCTGGTGGCAAAGCTCCTCCGCGTATAATATTCAAGGGCCAGAATATGTGGCGCCAATGGGTCCCCCATGAAACTCTTCTCTATCCTGGTACTTCGTTTGCTGCGACATCTAAAGGATGGATGGAGAGTCGTACATTTTTTGAATTTTTTAAAAAAACTTTTCTTCCAGCTACTGAAGGACAAAGACCAGCTCTTCTGATCTATGATAGTAGTATAGAAATGTATGTCCTGGGACACAGATAACGATCAAGGGACTTAGCGACGTCACAGAATGAAGTTTGGGGGTGTGTCCGCCCCATCCTGGCACGCTGATTGGCTGACAGGCGAGATAACATGCTTAGCTACGTCACAGGACTTGATATTTCAAGTCCAATGTCCCAGGACATACATCCGGGTTTTGAGGAATTTGTGTCCTAGAAAAGTAAGGAATGCGTCCCAGAACATACACCTATGTATTTTCAATGGGGATAGATAAGATGTTTGTAAACAAGTCAATAAAAACAGATTAGAAAAAATGCAATTCATTATTTTTAATTGGATAGATAACGGAGCCTAGTTGGTAAACAATAGTAAAAACACTATTTGCTTCCTTATTATGAATGGGATGTTTGTAAAATAATTTTTTTAAAGGCAGTAGTAAAAGATAATAATTCTCATTCATTGATAACTATCTTGTGTACACATTAGAATGAATCTTCATGCGTAGGAGTATCTTGGGGGGCGGGTATTGATAAAAATTGCCTATGATGACATTACAATACGTCACTGAGGGCATACTGTAATAGTGTTAACAACGTCACAGCCCATAACGTAAGAGGGTTAACAAGCTTGTAAAGGTGGGCTTTAGCAAAATCAAGCTTTTTTAAATTACTTAGGAAATAAGGGGATTTTTTTTATTTGATATCCTGGCATGTAAATTTTCTCCTTTGTGGAGAGTGAAAAAATTGTTTAGAGCGTAACACCGTACAAGAAAGGATCTGAAAATCGTATTCAGGCTATAGCGAATCAGACAAAAGATGAGTTGTCTTGAAATCAATTTGGGTGCGGAAGACTTAACAGGCGAAAATGATATACGAATCCCAAGATAATATCAATTGGGAATTAGAGAAGATAGACTGGCATAAAGCATGTAGGCATCTAGTATTTTCTGAAGATTTCATAATTAATCATCAGGACTATATGAGTACTTATTCATTTCAAGAATATATCGCATATTTGCGTTAAAATAAATAACATATTAAATGTTTATGTTTTCTTTTTCCATCCTGTACTACTATTAAATTTCGCGGGGGTTATGAGTAATTTAAGCATTTTGTGATAAAGTATTTATTGAATTATATTTACATATACATTATGTTTCAAAAAAACGCTTTAACAATTTTTATTGAAATATTATCAATTATACATATACATATAATTTATACAAAAATTAATTACACAGAGTTAATAATATATACTTAATGTTATGAGATTATTTGATGCTCTGAGAATACAAATAACATTCATAGCGCTGTGGTTAGCCTATTACATTGAATATTATGTAGCTATGATGCTCAATGTAATAAGTTCGCTAATAGCGCTATGAATGTTATTTTTTTTTTTTTATAATACATTGTATTTGGAGAAAATTTAAAATAATATACTTTTAACATTTATCATAATAAAAAAAGTTGATTAATTGCCAGATGAACCAAAACCAAGAGCACCTCTTGGTGTTGTTGGCATATTTTCAATGGAAGACAATTCAATAATAGCAGGAATTGTAATTTGTTCACAAATTAGCTGCGCTATTTTCATTTTGTATGTAACCTTAAAGTCCATATCATTATTGTTTATTACTATTATCCCGATATTGCTGGTGTAGTCATAATCGATTACACCTGCCCCAATATCAATGTTTTGTAAAGACAATCCACTCCGAGGTGCGATTCTACCATAATGTCCTTTTGGCAAAATAATTCGAAGATCGGTTGGAATTAATCTTCTTTCCCTTAGGGGAATGGTCACCGTGTAGGCACTATATAAATCCATACCTGCAGAGAGTGGAGTGTTTCGAGTAGGTGAAGTGGCGAGGGGGGATAATTTCTGAAATAATAATTGACTCATATTTTAACTAACAAACTTGACAATATTATACGGGCTAAAATATTAAAGTCAATAGGGGATAGTATAAGTTTTTATATACAGTATATATACGCTTAGATAACGCATTTTAAAAATATTATTGTTGATAACATATCAAATGATTGAGAAGGATGTTGAAATATGGATAAAATAGAAAATGCATTCTTATAATTGTAAAGATAAAAAATTGTAAAACAAGGAAGAATTTGATGATATTAAAGTGCATAGGTTAAGGGAAAAATATCAGTAAACAAGGCCGAATAACACGCATTTCGTAAACAAATTAAGAAACATGCTGAGGCTGATTGCAACGAGTTCAAAGGTTATTGCCAGTATTAATTTGGTAAAAAAGATTAGAAAATGCTTCCTATTATTTTATAATCATTTAGATAAACATTGAAAAACAGTTGAAGGAATTTGAAGATATCTATTAAAAAGTGCATAGTCCAAAGAAAAATAACAATAACAAGGTTAAGAGATTTCCGAAAGTAGTATATAAACTCGTTGAAAATGAACTAATATCAACAGCTTGTTTTGTGTTCCCAAGTTTTCTTTCACTGTGTCAATTATTCTCCTTCAACGTGAGTATTCTTTGAATTGACTTAGAAATTTTATTTTAATAATATACATTATTACAGTAAGAATTTTTTGTTCATAGTATGGCTGCTGTACCAATTTTATCCCTGATAATAGGGATTTTAGAATTGGGGCTCACTACAATCCGTGAATGGGATTCTGTTTTATTAATATTAAAAAAAGACCCGAAAATTTTAGTGGATAGTGGGAAAACAAGTATCATTGATAATTTATTCAATGTACTAATTAAATATAAATGTAAAATTGAAGACAGCCAACAGGCGCAATATTTTGACTTGGGTGCTGAAGAGGTCTGCTTAGACGTAATTAAGGAACTTGTCGCCGGGTCCGTCGAAGTATATGATTCTAAAAATGCCGACGAAATTATTAAAATGATTAGTCGGCTATTGGTTAAGCAGCAAAAATCTATTAAGCATAAAGTTATTTCTAAAATTTCTGCCACTAGCTCTATACCTTGTATGAGTAGAACTAGTTCAGAAACAATCACTATTGACGAGAACTCTGATTTATCCGATTCAGAGGATATTTTAGATTTTTTATTCGAAAGTAAGAAAAGGAAGAGGAAGTTTTGATCCGGCAAAGTTTAACAATTAATTCGAATGGAAATTCCCATAAAATTAGTACACCCAGTGAAGCAAATGGGACACATTTGGTTAAAATCGAAATTAGTGATTTAAAAGATTGGTGGAAGCATGTTAATGAAAAATTATATTTTTTAACAGACTCGAAAAAAGATACTTTATATAAAGATTTAAATGGGATGATTAAACTGGCCGGATCAAAACTTCTGAAAATTCCGGGAGTTACAAAAGAAACCAAAAGCTTGTATGGAGTTAGGCGTTTTTAATAAGTTATAATTTTTGTTGTTTATTCCATATAGAATCATACATTCGTATATAAAACATAATAGAATCATATTTTTACTTAGCATTTGAAAATTTTAGAGAAAACTCAATACTAACGTATAAATTAGACCCAGTTTGGTACTTCTCAGCCCCAGGTTATTCATGGGATGCAATGCTATATTATACAAAGGTAAAATTACAATTGCTTACTGATTATGACCAAATACTTATGATAGAAGAGGGAATACGTGGGGGTATGACGCAATGCATTACAAGATACGCTAAAGCGAATAATCCCTATATGAAGGAAAAATACAATCCAGATATAGCAACCAGTTACATTATTTATTTAGATGCCAATAACTTATATGGATGGGGAATGAACCAAATGTTGGCCTATGGAGGCTTTGAATGGGTTGACGTAGACGATGATTTTCAAAAAAACATTACACATTTATTGAATTCATTGACTCCAGAGTCATCTTTAGCCTACATTTTTGATGTAGATGTAAATTATCCTGTTGAATTGCATAATTTACACAATTTTCTTCCGTTATTTCCAAAAAAAAAGTCCACCTGATGGCAGCAAAAATAAAAAACTAATGAATACTTTAGACAACAAACGAAACTATATATGTCATTATTTAAATCTTAAACAAGGTCTAGATATGGGACTTGAACTCATCAAGATTAACAGAGCCTTAAAATTTAAACAATCTCTATGGCTAAAACCATATATTGAGTTAAATACTAAAAAAAGATCGGAAGCTACTTGTGAATTTGACATACAACAATTTAAATTAATGAACAACACAATATTCGGCAAAAGTATTGAAAATATCAGGAAGCGTCAAAATATAAAATTAGCAAACAATGAAAATCAATTACTGAAACTTATTCGTCCCTCAAATTTTATTGACTATACAATTTTTGATGAAGAGTTGGCGGCGGTACATTTACAAGTAGAGGTGGTTGAGTTCAATAAACCCATTTATATAAGTTTTTCGATTCTGGAATTATCCAAATTGTTAATGTATAATTTTCATTACAATATAATGTTAACTAGATATAATTTAAATAGTTTACAGTTATTGTACACTGACACAGATAGCTTAATGTATAAGAACTTTACGGAGGATATTTATAAAGATATGAAAAGTATGTCAGATGAATTTGATTTTTCCAGCTATCCTCAAGATCATTTTTGTTATTCATATACGAATAAAAAACAGTTGGGCGAAATGAAAGATGAAACAAATGGAAACGTTATTACTGAGTTTATTGGGTTAAGGCCAAAAATGTATAGTTTCAAAATTCTAAACGATTTTGATAAAATTATCAAAAAACGTATTAAAGGTGTTAAAACATACGCAGTTTCAAAAAAAATAAGCTTTGACGATTTCCTTAAATCACTTCATGAATTAACTGAGAAGTATACATTTTTTTACACATTACAATCTAAATTACATAATGTCTAAACAATCAAACAACAGAAACTTGCATTGTCTCCTTACGACAACAAAAGATATATTAAACCAAACAATACAGATAGGTAAGCATTTGGAAACAAAGATATTGAATAAGTTTCGCGTTGTGCAATATTCACAGTAGTATTTACCATTATGTTAGAATGTATTTGAATTTCATTCAATATTATCAATATTGTAATTTACAATATTTACAGTAGTATTATTACCATTATGGTAGAATGTATTTTCACTCAATATTGAAACTAAATATTGTAATTTACAGTAGTTTTATTACCATTATGGTAGAATGTATTTTCACTTAATAGTGTAACATAATATTGTAATTTACAGTAATATTATTACCATTATGGTAGAATGTATTCACTCAATATTGTAATTGAATTGATAATCAAGAATAACTCATATGCAATAAATAATCATTTATATTGTTCAATTAGAAAAAATAAAAATGTAATTTTTATTATATTATATTAATTTTTTTATTGTGGTATTGGATTAATAAATGCATGTTGTACAGTAATGATAATTTTATTTTATTTTTCCTGATCATTCTTATACATTAAAATAAATGGAAGAGGTGAGTGAAAAAAAATAATAATAATCATGGATTTCTGCTATACAATGTCAGAGGATTTTACCCAAGATGGTTTATGAAACCCTAACCATTTTACATAGAGTTTGTCTTTTTTTCTCCTTAACACTCTTTCAATTAAAGATACGTCTGGGTATGTAACCTTTTGCAATTCTTCATTATAAAAGCCACCTTTAATCGGCTGCTTTGTCAAATCTTCAAGTAAATAGGTAACAGGTGCGATATCTTGAATTTTAACAATTTTGAATATTTCATTGAACCAATTCGGGGTAAATCCCTTTGAAAATTGACTTTTGTTTTTGGATACTCTCACAAAATCGCCTATGGAAATTTATTTTTCTTGGATATAGCTTTCGGAGATTTATATACAGTTTCTAAAATAAAATTCTGCATAGATGCAATAACATCCTTTGGTTTCATATGGATGGACTGTATTGTTATACTCTTTCACGAGTATTGGTAGCAAATCCAAGTATTTATAATTGCCTCTAACACAAAACATTTTCCACATCTTGGATTTGAATGTTCTGTTAAACCTTTCCACTATACTCGCCTTCAAAGTGCTAAAGGTGCTATAATGATTTATATGATTTTTCTTCATTAGTCTCTGAAACGTTTTATTGTAGAACTCTGAACCTCTATCAGACTGAATATTTCTGGGAATTCGACCCCCACTGTCTTGTATCACTTTCTGCATGGACTCGGTCACATCCTTTCCATTTTTGCTTTTCACAGGTATCACCCAAGCAAGTTTTGAGAAACAGTCAATAACAGTTAACAAATATTTATAACCTTTGTTCTGTTTGGCGTAGGGTAACATCTCTACGAGGTCAATTTGCCAAAGATCATCAATCCCTTTCAAAATTACATTTCTTCTCTTACATCTTCTCCGAGCTGGTTTGTATAGCTCATCAACAATAACTTGTTTTATTTTTGTAGTCATGATCATTCCTTCTTTTTATCTTCTTTCTTGTCTAACTCAAGTTGAAGATAGGCAAGAGTAACTACATCATTTTCTGATATAGGTTCCAATACATTTGATGTTTTTCTCTTTTTTGCATTAAAAACGTTTTCTATTGTATTACCATTTTTATCTTTTGGTATAACAAGAGCCGTACTTTCCATAAAATTTCTCGTTACAACATCATTCGGATCAATAGGATTAGCGACGGAGACTAAACGTTTCCCAGCTCCTGATATATAAGCGCCAGGCCAATTTTTTAAATCGGTATTATTATACTACTATATTTAGTGCTAAAGAGTCAACATAAACTTTCGCTACCATATATTTACTTGCAATACCGTGTCCCAAATTAACAGTTCTTCTATTCCCAAGATCAATAGTTGCATCTTCCTTAAACAAAGACTTAAATCTTTCCTCTCCTTCAAGAGCTCTCACTCTCTTTTTCAAACCATCCAACTTGCGATAGTGTTTCTTCACAATATGATGACCAAATCTTTGGGATACAATTAATAAATGATATTTGCCTCTTGAAGTTCTTCTATTATAGAGGCAATTTCATTATCATGACCGTTGTGGCCAGAAATAGATGATGCGATCAAAATACGCAACCTATCAACAAGATTATTGGGATTGTCCCAATATTCATAAGTATGCTGCCCTTCTTTCATCATAAGACCAAATCCTGTTTTCGATTTATGCAATTTACTTTGTAATCTTGTCTTGATATTTAGTTGTGGGGATTCAAACAATTTAGATATAATTTCTTTGTATGTGTCACCTTGATTACCGCTGATGTGTTTTTGAGAGCTGTAACTTTGCTTATGTGCATTTGTAGCAATTAATATTTTTTTATAATTTTCCAAATCTGTCGTTGTACATTTTTTTTTTAAAAAGAAGTTGATACAACCCTGGAGTTCCTTCATACCATTCGTCTTTTACATTAATGTCATCGTTATCTATAGTCACATTACTATCACCAATACTCATGCCCCCTGTTGGTTGAATCCGAATATCATATCTGTCATCCATGTCTTGAGTTATTTCTTCAATCGCTTTTGAAATGTAAGCCCTTATATTAACACATTATCCATAATTTCTTCAATCTTCTCCAAACCTGCTGCAGATTGGGCGATATTTTTAATTTCATCTATTGGAGTAGTGGGAGCGTCTAACTCATAAATCTATTCTTCACCTTCTTTTGCTATGCCGCTTATTGCTGTTTCAATATTTGATTCTCTCTTTAAAGATGTAGGAAATATTGTTCTCCTATGATAAATGGATGGAGTTATGCTTGTAGAAGCTGTCACAGCGTCTTCTTCCTCTTCTCCTTTATCTTTTACTGTATATATTGCTTCTTGAGATGGCTTAACCTCCTCACTTGACCTGACGATGGTATAAAGCCGAAACCGGTAGTTATATATGTATATATATCTTTAGTGGAATAGACAATATTTCAAAAATAAGTTTGTTTTATTTATTTATTACAAGTTTCCACAATATGTCCGCGTTTCTCAACTTAGAAGTTATCAATAACAATAAAACCATACGGATTATCTATCCAACAGAGATTGCAAATTTCTTTGAATCTTTCAAAATTCATATCTGGTGTGCTCACATGATCATTAAATACATGTCTAAGATTTAAATCATCTTGATGAAAAATTATAATAAAGTTTGCATTATCTCTAATCAAATGTTTTGGAATCCGAGCGTAGCTTTGAGTTAAATAGAAACTATCCAATGCTCTATGTCGGCCCATGCTAAAATATTGTCGAATAATATCTTGGTTGACTGTGGCGATGTCATCAAAAATACAAATTGAGTTTTGTTTAGCCTCAGAAGGCTCAATAACATTTTCACCAACATCGAATTTATAGTATGTGACTTCAGGAAGTGATTGCAAAATTCTTTCCAAATACTTATACTTCGATTGGTCCAATGATCTACTGTATATGTATATGTTTTCAAAACGAAGACCGTTTCCTTGAAGAAGTAAACTAATTATTAAATTAGTTTTCCCACATGCAGATGGACCACATACAATCGATCGTATACTATTCGGGAACAAAACTCCATGTCGTTGAAATTCTTCTTCTTGTTTCTTATTCTTCTCTCTTTCGTCCACATCAGCTAAAATATTTGACACTTGGAGTCGATCCTTTTGTTGTTTTAAACGCATCTTTACTGAAGTAGTTATATTCTTACATAGCATTGTATATATTGGTATAAATAAACTTTGGAAGAAATATGTATATTCAGTATGAACCGAGGAAAGGTTCGAAGTGGAAGTGGTTTAATCAACTCACTTATAAATAAATTACCCTTTGAATTTCATTTTCCTGGTTATAATTATTGTGGTCCAGGGACAAGACTTGAGGTTCGATTAATCAGAGGTGATAAAGGAATTAATCCATTAGACGAGGCCCGCAAGGAACACGACATATCTTATTCCAGATACAAAGATTTACCCAACCTTCATAGAGCTGACAATTTATTAGCAGAAAGAGCTTGGCAAAGAACGACGGCAAAAGAAGCATCTCGAGGTGAAAAACTTGTTGCTTGGACTATAACTAACGCAATGAAAGCTAAAGTTAAATTTGGGGGTGGAATTGGTGGGGGTAAAGGAAGAAGACCACTAAGAAGGAAATCAAACAAAAATTACTTTACCAATCTTTTAAAAGATGCACGTCTAAGTCCCAACAACGTATCAACATTGCCCCTTCAGAAATCATCATCATTAGCTTTAAAGAAAGCCCGAAAATTTTTGAAAAGCAATAAGAAAAAATATTCATTCAATCAAATATCTCCTCCATGAATTCTTCCTATTCCTAATAAATTTGGTGGGTTTTTACCATTTTTAGTTCCATTATTTGCAGGTTTCTCCGCTTTAGGAAGCTTAGCGGGAGGCGCTTCCGCAATCGCTAAAACGGTGAATGACGTGAAAACGGCGCGTGAGAAAATGGAAGAGATAAAAAGACATAATCGTGTGTTAGAAGAGCAAAAAATTGGTAATGGGGTGTATATTAGACCGTACAAAAAAGGTTATGGACTTATTTTTAAAAAAGGTAAATTTAGAAAACAATGACTATTTAAACAATTACCTAAAATAGCACTAACAAATGCTGAGTTGGACGAATTTGCGAAAAAACAAGAACTACCTTATTTTAGAGGAGTATTTATGCGAGATACATTACCTCTTTCACCTAATAAAGTTAATTTAGATTCAATACGAAATCCTGGAACTCATTATGTATGTTTTTTAAAGAAAGGATCGCAAATCAAATTTTTGACCCATTTGGAAACCTTCGACCACTTCCTGTTCTCATCAGTTATTTAAAAGATTGTACTATTGTGTATAACAGAAAAAGATATCAAAATGGAATACACATTATTGTGGCCACTTATGTCTAAGTTATTTATATAAGGAATTGAAGTGGTATTCGGGTAAATCGAATGTGCTCACCGCCAACTTTTTCCCTCCTATTGATTTAGATGATAACGAATACAGTATTGCTTCTTAAGTTTTGAAAGCTACAATTCCATTCCGAACATTACGGATGATGAAAATAATATTTTTTATTATGACAATAAGTCAATCATATTGCCAACTGGGACGTATGAATTAAACGCAATCGCGGAATATTTGGAAGAAAATATCGAATCACCAAATAGTGTTATATTAAGAGCAAATAATAATACTTTAAAGTGTGAATTAACGTGTTCAGTTCCCGTTTATTTTAATATAGACGGAAAACCATCTTCAATCGGATCATTATTGGGTTGGAATAAACCAGTTATCCTCAATGCTACAGTGAATAGCTTTCATATATCTCCAAATGTTGTGAATATTAACAAAGTTAATGCTATTGGAATAGATTGCAACATTGCTTCAGGATCATACAGAAATGACAAACCTGTCCATTCTATATATGAATTCTTTCCTACAGTTGAACCTGGCTATAAAATAGTTGAAAATCCCTCTAATACCATTTATCTCCCAGTCATTGTCAAGAGTATAGATAACATTACAGTACGAGTTGTGGACCAAGAAGGAGATCTTATAGACTTCCGAGGGGAAACAGATAGAGATAGATAGATAACTTAAAGAAAAAATATGGGAATTGATTTTAACAGGACAAGTGTTGATGATTGCTATTTAAAACTATATAAAAGTAGAAATAGATTAAATCAAGACGTTAGTATGCCAAAGTGCATTAAGCGATTAACACCTCACAACGCGCGATTTTTGCAAAGTCTAGGATTTAAATTAAAATCCAAATGAATAAGTTCTTAAATATTTCTGAAGAAGTGTTTTTTGATGACTATAATTTATTATGAATATCATACGCATCAACCATACGCTTCATCAAGTTTCAACAACTCAGATGAAATTCGAATACCAATACAAAACCAAGATGTTTATACATTGCCATCTCAAAGTTTTATCTATCTTGAAGGACGTCTTTTAAAAAAAGATGGAGGAATTACAAATACTGTTCAATTCATTAATAATGATTTTTCCCTTTCTGTTTGAAGAAATTCGATATGAAATAAATGACACAGAAATTGATCAAGTCCGCAATCCCGGAATTACGAGCACTTTGAAAGGTTATTCATAATTTTCACCGCTTCAGATTAAAGCCTTAGAAAACGCTGGTTGGGTTCAACCAAAAGGAGTGACAACTTCGATAACAGATCCAATATCAAAATTAGCAACAAATGTTTTGACACCAGTGACAAGTGATATAACTGAACAAGGATATTTCAACATTTGTCTTCCCTTAAACATCTTGATGGGATTTGCCGAAAACTACAAACGGATATTGATGAATGTTAGAGAATGTTAGAATTAATCCTCATTGGAGCTCGAAACGACTTGAATTCAATCATTGGCTCTGAAGAAGTAAACATTAAATTGGAAAAAATACAATGTAAAGTCCCTCATATTCGTGTGTCTGATGAACAAAAATTGAAACTTTTAAAATTAATTGATCGAGGTCAATCACTTTACATACCGTTTAGATCTTGGAATCTCACAGAATATCCAGTGTTGCCAGTAAATAACAGACAAAGTTGGAGTGTAAAGACAACCTCACAACTAGAAAAGCCACGTTACATAATACTTGCTTTCCAAACTGGACGAAAGGATCAGCAAGGAAAAGATTGCAGTCAATTCGATTCTTGTAATTTAACTAATGCAAAATTGTTTCTAAATTCAGAAGTTAGGATGATCTCAATTTGAACTTTAACAAAGGTCAAATCGCTCTTTTATATGAAATGTATTTAAGCTTTCAAATGAGTTATTACAACAAATCTCTCAAAGAGCCCTTGCTGTCAAGAAAATATTTTATGACAATAGCACCAATTGTGGTTATAGATTGTTCCATGCAAAATGAAGCTATTCAATCAGGAACAGTTGATATAAGACTTGAATTTGAAGCAAGTGAAAACTTTACAGACAATACATGTGCCTATTGTCTAATATTACATGATAGAGTAGTGGAATATAATCCGTTGACGGGTTATGTTCGAAAAATATAAATGACACATGAGAAAATGTTGAAGTTTTAGTATCTCATAGATAGTGGAAGGATGACCATCATGCAGGAGTACGTAGTTGTTGATTTTCAAGGTTATCAAGGCAAAAATGGAGAATTCATTGTAAAAGAACTTAGGGTTTTGGACAATACTCAAGTTTATCACTGGTTTTTCAAACCTCCACCATCATGTCATCAAATTTATGATATTGGATACCGCAGAGAAGACATTTGGGTGAAACGTTGTTTGCATGGAATTGATTATACTTATGGAGAGCTGGATTACTACTTGCTGGAGCATCTCCTAAAAGGAGCTACATTGCATCAGAAGTATTTATGGGCCAAAGGATTGGAAAAATGTAAATTTATTAAAAGTGTTGCAGTCAGCTGTTCTATAGATTTAGGAATGGCTATTCTTTAATGATTTAGATAGTAGTAGTCGACAGATGTTGTGTTGAAAATAGTGCCCACGTACTTTTTATAACCAAAAACCAACTTTTATTATCATTTTATTTTTTCTTGAGCAATATAATTTTCCATACTTTGTCATTATATTATTTGTATTATTTTTATTACGAAAGTGTCCCAACTGTCCGATCTTGTTGCCGCTAAAGTGTGGATGGTTACTCCTGTGGCTTTTTTCGTTTTGGAAATGTAGACGTCTGCAGTTTCGCTAAATCTTCCTGTTTTTGAAAAAGGAATTCCTAGATAAGTTTTTTTACCTCTTCTATTACGTTTCCTTGGTAGTAAAATGCTGATTGAAGTTTTTGATTAGGACTTCTATGAAAAATGAGAATTTTTGATTTCTTGGTGTTGAGTTTTAGTAAGTTTTCTTTCAGGTAAGTGCTGAGATAATTAAGTTTGTTCTGCAAATCTTTGGAAGTATCACTAAACATTACCAAATCGTCTGCATACATTAGAAATATAATGTCGTTTTTGCCATCGATATTTACTTCTCTGAAGCCATTTTCTTTAAATAATTTTTCTATGTCGAACAGGAACAAGTTAAATAGAGTGGGACTGATAGAATCTCCTTGCAGCACCCCTGTTTCTACCTTGATATTCTTTGTTTGACCTGAAGGTGTGGAAACTGTTACATTTGCATTATTGTAAAAACTTTGAAGCACTGCTATAAACTTTTTACTCACTCCAATGGATGATAGTTTATTCCATAAGATGTGGCGGTTTAGGGAGTCAAAAGCTTTCTTTAAATCTATGAAAAAAGCATAAAGATACCTACTTTTTAAACGGATATTCTTATATATAATAGCTTGCAAACAGAAGATGTTATCGGAGCAGCCTCGGCCTGTTCTGAATCCTGATTGTGCTTCTGGTAGTAAGCCTTCTGTTTCTATCCAGGCTGAAAGCCTCTTGTTTTGTATCGAGGTGAAGATTTTCGGCAAAGTATTAACTAAAGCTACAGTTCGATAGTCGTGTGGGTCGTCTGGGTTGTCTTTCTTATGGATGAGGAGTGCTGCAAGTTGTGACCATTGACTCGGCACTCGTTCTTCCTCCATCACTCTGTTGAACAGGTTCAGCAGGTAGTGTTGCCACGTAGGGGTTAGGCAGTTGTTAGGACATTGATGTTTATTAAAACATCTGTTATTATTATTATGTTGGTCTCGTATATTATACATGTGTTATAAAATCAGTCTTAGTTTAGAAATGTAATTTTTTTTTTTTTTTTTGTCTTTTATTTATAAAGAAGCAACTGTTGCTACGGTGCAACAACCATCTAGACATGCATGATTTAACACATGAAACACATGTTTCACAAACACTACATATCCCACTACCTCTTTCACTCCCTCCCAAATCATTCACACCTTCTGAAGTCGCATTTGAAATTCAACACCTCCCCAAAAAGAAGTCCCCGGGATACGACCTCATTACGGCTGAAGTTCTCAAGGAATTACCTCGGAAAGCTGTCGTGTTCCTGACAACCCTGTTTAACTGTATACTACGCACAACACGCTTTCCAATTCAATGGAAACTCTCACACATTCTTATGATACTAAAATCAAAGAAGCCAGAACACTCTCCTTCCTCCTACCGACCTATCAGTCTTCTTCCTCTTTGTTCTAAGCTCTTCGAAAAATTACTATACAAAAGGCTCATAACTATTCTTTCCAGTCAGCAAACACTTCCTCATCATCAGTTTGGCTTCCGCTCAGAACACTCCACAATACACCAGTTACACAGGGTTGTGGATTACGTGGCGTCTGCCCTAGAAAGAAAGTTCTACGCAACGGGGGCGTTCCTTGATGTAAGTCAGGCTTTAGGCCAACTAAATGTAAAATAAAGTGAAAATATGTTGTGCAATTTTGTCGTACTAATTTATTAACGATTGGCGAACGAGGAAAAGTTTAAAATGTGTGCCGGGAAATTAGAAACGTTTAATAAAAATACTGACGATATTGAGGAGTATTTAGAAATCGTAGAAAATATTTTTGTTGGGAACGATGTTCGGAAAGAAAAAATGGTTCCAATTCTGTCGGGAAGCATTGGGAAGGAAACGTATTCGTGGCTGCGGGCAGCATGTGAGCCCGTCAAACCTGCCAGTATGGACTACAGCTCGTTGGTGAGGCTACTAATAAATCAGTTTCGGCCTAAAACTGTGGAAATTGCGGAGCGTTTCAGACTGCATCAGTGTAAGCAGGATGTAGGTGAGTCCGTTAATATCTTTTATTACAGACTCAAAAGTAAACCTTCTGGTAATAGGGTTAAATTCGGTGCACATTCAGTCCAGGCTGTTGACCGAACCCGATTTAACCTTGCAGAAAGCTCTGGACATAGCCACGTCCTTAGAGTCCGCCCTGGAGGAAGCTTCGGTGTTGAAGAACAATGAGGTGAGTGGACTACATGCATTACGCAAAGGTACTCTAGATAAGAAAGGTAGCGGATATAAGGACAACAAAGCTAATTTAGTTTGTTATTGTTGCGGAAAAAAGAGACATATCAAAATGGATTGTCAATAGTAGATAGGATATGACAGAGCTGGGACAGGAAGTGGTGGCACAGATGAGGCACCAGTGTGGCACCCGTCTGAGGCTCCCCTGTGAGGCTCCCACCGCACAACATCTATTACCATGGCTCGCGCAGCTCCCTCCGATGTACTTCCCCAGCTCAACCCCTGAGCACCCCCACCTTCGGACCCACACATTTTTTTTCTACAAAGTGTATGGAGAAAATATAGTCCATGACGTCACACCGACATGTCTAGACCTGCTTATCCTAAGAGGAAATTCCCCAGCTCAACCTCTGAGCACCCGCACCTTCGGACCCACACAATCCTTTGATTTTTTAAAATTTAAATATTAGTAAATTATAATTAGCACACTAGCGCTCCCCAAGCGTCTAGAATGTAAATTAATATTTATATAAGTAGCTAAATGCGGCTTCTTAATAAAAAAAAAATAACTTGTACTTACGGGATCGAACCCATCTACTTTGACTTGAGAGGCCGATACGCTAACCCCGCGACCATTGTGACATGGTTGCTGAAGGTGGTGATAATCTAGGTATATAAATCTCCGGGAGTATTAGCAGCACCAAGGTTCAGCGGTTTCTAGCCTTTTCACATATTTTGATCACCCCTCACCCCAAATTTCTTTCAAGGCATCCTTACTATATATTTTTTTAATTCACATTACCCTCTCCTAATTTTCCGCGATCGTATAGCAATGTGGTTCCATTGAGGTATGGAGGTCGTATAGCAATGCGGTTTCTCTGAGGTATGGAGGTCGTATAGCAATGTGGTTCCTCTGAGGTATGAAGTAAGTATAACATAGTGGTTCCTCTGAGGTATGGAATAAGTATAACAATGTACCTCCCCAGCTACATCCTATGCATAGACAAAGTATAGTCCTTTCCCCTCCCCTCCCATTCCCCGCCCCTTTCCCAGAAAAATCCTTGAGGGCGCTCAACTGGATTGAAGGAGACCTAACCAGAGAGCCCCCACTCGACCAAATTTTTTCATCCTTCTTAACCCAAAGAAGTTTCGGCTCTCCTCAACACAACAACAGTCACTTCTTAGGAACATTTCTTCCAATTTTTTATTTCTATCTAGTCTTACACACCACATCAATGATGTCCTGGGTTTTGAAGTATTGTTGTTGCCAAAGGTTATGTCAAGGTATGATATGGATTGTACTAAAAAAAAAATGTAGAGTTTTAATGCGATGAGTATCAATGTGTTTGAAGTTTTGAGCCAGTGGTTTCGTAGTAATAAGTTTGTAGACCTCTGCAATGTGTTGTTTGTGTAAAAAAATTTAAATGATGTATGGTGGTAGGTTACGTTCTCGAATGATATATTGTAAAGTATGAATATATATATATTTTATCCTAGCCTATACTATTCTAGCATTAGTTGGATGTTATAATGGTTCCTACTTTGGTTATCAAGATCTGTGCTACTTTATTATAAATGTAAAGATCTGATGCGTTTTGGGGCCTACAAGGCCTAGATTTTACCATTTAAAAAATATTTATCCAGCTAAGTGGGTAAATTGTTCAATGACTTCTTCGCATAGGATGGTTTTGTTGGTTAATTTTTAAAGGAATAAAAACAATTTTGTAGATGTGTGACTGGAGTGAATACCTACGTCAGGGTGTTATTATAAGAGTTTCTATTGTCGAAAAATGGGTGACCTACTAGGATACTAATCGAAATATGCTACATGTCTAATAAAACACTGGATAATTTATGAAAAGTGGTATATTGGGTACAGCTGATGATAAAGTATGTAATTTAAAACAAAAGATGGATTTTGTGTAAAACACTTTAAACTTGAGAAATGCCGGCTCCACAGTCCCATGAGCAAACAAATACTGTGTCTAAGTTACATTCTGTGAAACTTGAAGTTTAAAGATGTTAAGCCAAGGATTGATAGGAATGATATTTAGGTATCCTCATTGTACATCATCCAAGGATTGGATTTGTTTTCAGTTTATTCATGATAATACTGTGAATACACATTCTATAAGGTTGAGCTTCGAATGGATATGGTCCGGTCTTCTTGAAAGTTCCGGTAAGAAATTCATATGTTGGGGGAATGTTGATGGTTATGAAAATGTAGTTTGTTAGATGTATGAAGACATATTAATATACTCTTATAAGACTTCCAGCATGAAATCAGGTCCAAGTGTACCAAGTATTGGGGAGTTTGTGTAGGACTGCTTCAGAGGCGGTAAGGTACATACATGAATTTAATGTATTAAATACACAAGGAGAAACTAATACTACACAGACTGTTTTGAAGCTTCTTGTGACATCGAATTAGGTCAAATAACTCTGAGAACACTGAAAAACACCGGGGATTTATGATTATGAATCTAGTCTTGTAAAATATATGTTAGTAATTCTGTTGAAAATGGATATATATGATTTATGTTAAGATAGTACAAGTCTTTGGAGAATTATGATGTAGGTACTGCTCCCCAGCAGTACACATTACAAAAATTTCGGAGAGGTTGTGGTGCGGGGAGTTGAGTGAAGTGTGAAGCAGGGGTTTTAGGGTATGGATGGTTCTAAAAAAAAGAATAGATCATAGTTGTTAGGTATGAAGATGATAAATGGAAGATGTTGGAATTATGGGTATTGTATACAAGAGTATTAGAAAATGCAAAGGGCACATGAGGGTGTGAGGTCGGTCTGAATTACTCGGCTGTGCTGTACGTGTTTAATTGACAGAATCCCATAGGTAGTGAAGTAGTAGGGAGGGTTCAATAATGATTGTGGTCTGTGATATATATGAAAATGTGAAATGTAAAACCTAATGAAACATTTACAATGGTATTGTTGCAGACTAGGGCGATGTCAAAGGATGGTGGGGAATAAGCTAATTAATTAAATAAATGAGTATAGGCTGACAAGGTTTTTAGTATATATAATGTTGTATGTGTGTAATAGGTTGTAGAGGAAAGAGTATGAAGTCCTAGATGAGATGTCCGTAATACAGTAGGTGAGGTCTATTGGTGGTAGGAAGTTGGTGATGAAGTATGAATTAAAGCTATCGATGTAACTGAAATGTATTCTAGCATCATTTGGATGGTTCCTACTTTAGGTTTTAGTCGAAAAATATAGTGAGGCTAAAGTAACATTGGAAATGCGAATCTAAATATCGACGAGAACTGTGGATGTTGTCATTGCCGGATTAGGTATGTGAAAATATTTAAATACATATAAAACAGGGTGTAAATGAAGACCTGGGGTGCTAGGATCATAGGATCTGAAGTAAGAATATCGGTGAGGTTGTATAAGTTGGTTGAAGAAATGTGTGAATCACGAGGTTTTTTGGTACATGCTAAAGAATAGGCTAAGAGTTCCGGTTAGGTTATGATGAATTCTGAAGAAAATCCCTTTTTTTTTTTTTTTTTTTGTGTGGAGGGAGGTGAAAAACCTTTGATAGGCGAACATATGACAAGATGACAGGAGTCACTGGACAGTGTGAGAGTCTCCCTCATTGGGATTACTCACTAAAAAACACCTCCCTGTATCCTCTCCTGCCTCATTATCCCCGTGGAACCGCCATCACGCATTACTTCACGGGGGAGGCTCTAGCTGACGCTCTCCCTCAAAGACAACTAAGCATTACTCAATTCCACGCTTCTCCATCTCTCGGAGCTTCCTGAGGACTTCCGCAGCATACCCGCCGACCGCAGTCCACTTCTCCTGCGACTCCAGCATGCAGCTCACTAGGGTCTCCGGCGTGAGCGGCTCACCTAGAACTCTTTCGAGCTCATGACGCTCCTCGCTGAAGCGAGCACACTGGAAGAATATGTGCTCAACATCTTCCTTTGCTCCGCAGCAGTGTGGACAGTCCGGGTCTTCTACTCGTTTAAATCTGAACAGGTATGCCCGGAAACACCCATGCCCAGACAGAAGTTGGGTCAGGTAGTACCCTACTTCACCGTGGGGCCGGTTTACCCACTTCTCAATATTCAATATTAATCGGCGGGTCCACTTGCCATTCGGTGAATTTTTCCACCTTGTTTGCCACTGTTGCAGGCTGGTCTTCCTTTCTTCCTCTCGGATCTGTATTTTTTCTGCTTGATCGGTCGTGCGTCGCAGATAAAGCCTCTGGCGCTCTTCCGCAGTGATGTCTATCGGGGGCATTCCAGCTATGACGCACACAGCATCACCGGACACGGTGCGAAATGCGGCCGTCACTCTTATTGCAGCTATCCGATGCACAGCCGCCATCTTGCTTCGGTACGTTGCCACCTTAAGGGCTTCTGACCAGATTGGAGCTCCGTAGAGCAGTACTGAGGAGGTAACTGAAGCCAGCAACCTTCTCGCTACTTGTCTTGGTCCACCCGCGTTAGGCATTATCCGGGACAGTGCTGCATTGATGTTCGCGGCCTTTTTGCTGGCTTGCTCGATGTGATACTTGAAGGATAGCCTTGCATCTAACATAATACCGAGGTAGCGGATGTAAGGTTGTGACGGGATGGCATGGTCACCAACCTCAAGGGTGATGGTCTCCCTCTTTTTCCTGCTCGTTATCAACACTGTCTCCGTCTTATGTTCTGCCAGTTGTAGGCCTACTGACTTCATCCACTCATGGATGAGTACCATGACATACTCGAAGTCGCTATTTACTTCGTACAGGGTCTTATCAGTAATGACGACTGCCACGTCATCTGCAAACGCCACTAGCTTAACGTTCGCTGGTAGCGGCAGTCTCAATAAGAGATCGTACATCACATGAATGGTCCGAGTACCGATCCCTGGGAACGCCGCCCGTCACATTATACTTTTCGAGTCCATTCTGCGTCTCATAAATTAGCACCCTGTTATGGAAGTAATCGGCGACTATCTTCTTGAGGTAACGTGGCACGCTATGTCTCTCTAGTGCTTTCCAGATGCAGTCCCATCTGGCTGAATTAAAGGCATTCTTGACGTCCAGTGTAGCTACAAGGCAGTAGTGTTTGCTACCGCCTTTCCATCGTTTGCCAGAGATCGCTTCCTTAGCGATGTTTGTCACCGAATTCACTGCGTTCAGCGTCGATCGAGCCTTCCTAAAACCGTACTGGTTCTCAGAGAGTCCGTCGCCTATGGTTTCCTCAAGTCTGTCTAATAGGATTCGCTCCAGGACTTTGCCAGCACTATCCAACATGCAGAGAGGGCGGTATGACGATGGCTCGTCTGGAGGCCTTTTCCCCTTGGGAATGAGCACTAGTCTCTGCCTCTTCCATGGTTCTGGGAATACTCCCTCCCTGAGGCATGCGTTGTACATCTCTAAGAACATATCCGGCTTAGCACTAATAGCAGTTTTTAGCGCTATATTTGGAATACCGTCTAGTCCAGGGGCCTTGCCTGTTCTCAGTCTTTCACTAGCCTTCCTCAGTTCATCAGGGGTTATCGGAGGGATAAACTCGCACACAGCCACTTCTTCGCTTCGGAGCTCTTGTTTCAGTTGTTGAGGGAACAACGTCTTCACGATTTTCCTCAAGAGCGTAGGACAGGTCGGCATGGGCATAGGGAAGCTCTTCAGCCTTTTCATGACCGTTTTATACGGTGTTCCCCATGGATCCCTGTCAACTTCATTACACAATTCTTTCCAGCATTGCTGCTTGCTGGACCTTATGGCAAGCTTCAATGTTGTTCGCGCCAGTTTGTATTTTAGTTGCAGCTCTGTGCGATTATCTCTAACACGTGCTCGTTGATATAACCTCCTAGCTCTATTGCAGTCCTTCCGGAGTTGAGCAATGCCATTATTCCACCAGTAGACGGGAGGATGTTTATAGTTCCTTTGATTCCTAGGCATTGAAGCATCGCAGGCTCTTTTCACACACTCCATGACATGTTTCGTTTCGGTTTCCGCTATGCTTTTTTGGCTGGTGTTATCCGTCATTACAAAACGAAAAGCTTCTTCGTCAAATGCCTTTGCCTTCCATCCTGCTATCATTCGGCTGCCTGGTGCTCTATTTTTTGGCTCGAATGATACCTGCCACAGAATTGCCTGGTGATCGCTATTTGTGTAGCATTCGCTCACTTCCCATTCCGTATTGCTATTGACTAGTCGACCGCTGACGAAAGTCAGGTCAACTATGGACCCTGTATTTCCCCTGCGGAATGTGAACTCGTCACCTTTGTTGAGTAGCACTACATCCAAAGAAGCAAAAGCCTCCAAGAGTGCCTGCCCTCTAGTATTCGTTTCTACGCTGCCCCAATCCTCAGCCCATGCATTGAAGTCTCCGGCGATCGCCAGCGGACTGTGCCCCCTGGCATCATCGACCAACCGGTCCAGAAAGTCTTCGAATTCCTCAATCTTTGCATTGGGAGAAGCGTAGCAGCTATAGAAGTGGATACCATCCATCTTCACCCGCACGAAGCCAGACTCTGGTCTCTTCATAGTCTCCTGGAAAGGTCGCCCTAGGCACGACCAAACTGCCGCCCAGCTAGTGTTATCTGCTGCCCAGGGTTGGCTATCGACATTTTTGTATTGCTCAGAGAGTATAGCTATGTCGATATTCTTTTCGCGTACTGTCTGCCACAATAGATCTTGCGCAGCTTCACAATGATTGAGGTTGAGTTGTAGGATCCTCATTTTCTTTTCGTCGCTGTCCGCATTGCTTCGGCGAATAGTGGGCATTTCCTACTACCAGCTACATGATCTTTCTTTACCTTGTTATCTTTCTCCAGGCAAAGTACACAACAAGGATTGTTAGTGCATATGTCCGCCTTGTGGCCATTTTTCCCGCACTTGAAGCAATCCTGAGCCCTATCAACTTCGCTTTTACAGTTCCTTGATAGGTGTCCAAAATGCCAGCACTTGTAACATTTCGTGAGGCGCGTTTTTTCTCTAATACGACAGTTTACCCAACCAATGCGGATTTTACCATCTTCGACAGCCTTTCTGGCGATCTCGGCTGGGAGGTTGGCCACTGCAGTTTGAGTGCCCCCGTAAGCTTTTCTAACAGATTTGATCGAGTCGAGCACTATCCCGTTTACGTCCTTGAAGTGCTTGGTTAGAGCCTCTAGGATGTCTTCTTTTGGTGAAGCTTCATCCAAATCTTTGATTTCCACTTCAATGTGGTGTACCCAGCTACCTACTTTCGCGTCCTCACCTAGAGCCGCTCCAATAGATGATGTAAAGTAGGCAGTTTGCTCAGTAGCGGACTTATCTAGTATGAGGATCAGGTCTCCGGACATGGTTTTCCTGATCCTATGTACTTTGTTCCCCAACTCTTCCAAGTTAGGGTCTTTTTTGACTTTACTTAGGATTTCCGCATACGACAGGCTGCCCTTCTTCTGGATGATAATCGCTCCACTGAGTGTTGGCTTCGGTCGCTGCTTCGGAGGCTTTGGGATTTTCCTCGGCTTCTTCCTGTCAACATTCTGCCATTGCTCTTCCGGCGGCCGGACAGAGGACTGGGTCTCTGGTTTTTCTCCCGGTTTAGGAGAGTTTCTTGAGTCCTTCTCCTTCTTCCTCTTGGCAGTGACATCCCTTAGTTCTGAGCTGTCTTTCTTCCTCTTCGTTTTTTCTGCCGGAGTTCCCAATCCAGCAGGAGCAGCCGCCTTGAAGATTGGAGATGTCTGCGTCCCCCTAGGTGTCCCTGGAGGTTGCTGTTCCTTCTCTCCATCCTTGGCTTTAGTAACTTCTGCATAATTAACCCTGGCATAAGCGCTTTTTACAGCCTTTGCCATAGTATGGATCTCCTTATGGATGTTCTTTTTTCCTGCTAAGAACTTAGTCAGCACATCTATTTTGAGTCCTAGCCACTCAAACGCTTGCTGTCCCTTATCCTCTGGCTTCTTAGGCACTGTTAGGCCCGTATGTTCCATCTCCTTGTCTTCTTGCAATGTTTGACCCTCCCCAGAATCCGTGGGGTCAACCTCCGAAGAGGGTGGATTTTCCGGTAAAACCGGCCTGCCACCTGGGGTATTATTTCCAGTTTGCGTTTGCATTGCATCTTTTTTCCTGTTTGGTCCGCGGGAAGTATATTATTTCCTTCCTACCCTGCAGCATCCTAAGATTCTCGAATCCAGGATGTCATCCTTAGATAACTGCCGGGCATTCCCCTATCCGCCACCTGGGGACGCGCTCTCTAGCTTACAGCTCCGCCGAGAGGAAGAAAATCCCTTGGGTGATGTTGTATGCTAGTATGTATGTATGTCTCAGTGAAAGGTATATTGGGATAGAAGTGGTTTGAATCAAATGTTGACGGAGGTGTGGTCTATACTTGTAGAAGCCTATCTCGGTATAATGTATGGTAAGTAGAATTGAAGAGCGGCAAATTGGTATGGATTGGGCTAGGTCTCTAAGGCTATGAGAGCAATTACTGTAGACTATTGGTGGGAGGAGAAAAAAATTGTTTAACCACTAAAACCGAGGATTGACAGAGATGTAGCCCTCATAAAGTATGTTTCAGTATGAGGTGAATGTAGAGATGTTGGCGAGAAGCAGCCCAAGCGATTGCTGGAGATGAAAAGCAGCCCAAGTGAAATTAAGGTGAGGGCTCTTGAAGACTCCCCAAAGACTCCTGGACTCTTCCTCAAGCTCTGGATTTCCACTAGAACTGCCCTCTTCTACTGTTGGATCTCGACTCATGAATCTCGACTGACTCTTGGATCTAGACTTCCACTGATCCAGGAAAGTGAAGTGTCCACTTCCACCTCTAGACCTCAACTGTGTCTGCTCGATGAACCCCCGACTTCCTCCTGGCTCCTGGATTGGCATCTTCCCCCACTACTTCTCCTTCTTTCTTCTCCTCGGCCATTTCGGAATTTTGCCTGGGAGGCAATCAATTTGACCTCTGCCCACTTTAGTTTGGACATTCCAGTAGTTTTATGGGCCACCTACAGCGGGCTTGGAGCTCTAATCTGGTACCTGACTGTAGCCAAATTGTAAAATCCGGGTTGTAAAAGGCCATATAAATATTCATCCAGGTGACTGATGTTCCATCCTTTTACTGCACCCTTAGCTACCTGAGCCTCCTTGTCACCCTTTCTACCTCTCTCTTCAGCCTCTGAAGTTTATGGTTTATCTAACCCTTATATGCCTTATTTATTTTACAAACTTTAAATAAATTACAAATAAAATGGAATTTTACAATATATTTGGCCTACGCAAATTGCCTACATTACATTTACCCTCCCCTTATTTTACTAAAATTGTACATAGGACAATTTTATTCCAACATACAATAATTTCCATACAAAAAAAAACAAAAAAAATTAAAAAAAAAACTAGTGTTTAAACAACTTATACCTAAATCTATAATTAACAAAAAACATCAACTCATTCATTTTCAAACTACAATATATACCCGAATTTAATTTAAAAAACCACAACTTACTAACTAGGGTTTGAATAATACATATATTTACAAGAAATCTATAATTAATATAAAAGAAAACAAATTATTAATCTTAACTATGGGTATTTCATCTTCAATATTTATTTTACACAATTTTCATAAATTATATTTTAAAAAAACATTTCACCTAATTTTCTCTAAAATATGGATAACCAATTCAAATAATAACACTTCACTATTAAAATTTCTCAAAAAAAAAACTGGGTCGACTCAAAAAAATTTTTCTTTTCTTATTACTCATGACAATAAAAAACGGGTTGCCTTCTAAATTCAAAACTTTCCTTCTTTGGTTCCATTTTATAAATATTTCATCTTATCATCGAGCAATCAAAAAAATTCATCTTATTTTCTTATTTATTCAATATATCCCCCCTTATAAATATTTATTTCTTATTATATATGTGACGCTACTCAGGTCTTCACCTGTCCCTACCTATCCTTTATTTCTCCCAAACTTCGAAAAAGTAATCTCACTTCAACACATAGTCTCCTATACTCAAAAAAAATATCTCATATATCTCTAACACCTATCATCAATTATTATATTGTCGTAGTACAAATAGATTCCTCCTTTCTCTGGGTAGGCAATCTCATATGTAGCATGCCTACCTTATAGACAATATATAATGCTCAGAACTAGCGATGCTGCAGAGAATCGCGATCGCTAGGAGTAAAATATGGCTTGTGAGGTGTTGAACGAAAGAGAATTGCATTCGGAAGAACATTCTCGAAACCAGCGATGGCTGCGAGGGAATCGCAATCGCTGGGAGCAGAAACAAAGAACAATAGAGATGGGGAATAGAAAGGAAGCCAGGATAATTGTCGGCATCCTGTGTATAGTAATTGTATTGTCGGCATCAGTATTTTGTTAAACAGGTTTTTCACATAACTCTAATGAATATCCGCTGGGATTCACAGCTTAATATCCGCAAGCTCTCACAGAACTCTTAAGTGGTCACCGGTGATTGGCTGAAGATGGGGTAGGCGGAGACTGACGACCAATGAGACATCAGGAATCATCCCCACGAAAAAAGGGGGCCGAGGGTGGAGAGCAGTTTGGAAGCCACTCTTCGCTTTTGTGTCAACCGTTCACCACGTTCCTTTTATATTTTGACAGTGAGTTTCAGTATGTGAATTTACACTCTTCGCTCAACCTCTTGGCTCAACTTTTCGCTCATGTATCAACCGGTCACCAAATTACTATTATATTTGACAGTGAGTTTCAGTATGTGATTGTAGATTCTTGGTTCACGTCTCGGATGATCAACACGTATAGTTTATATTTGACAGTGAGTTTGAATATGTGAATTGAGCAGTATTCGTTCATGTTTGGGCCATTCAGGCGAGTGAGATACATTTTTATTCCGGACGCACATAAACTCAGTGAACAATCTAAATTCTATTATGGCCTCCAGGCAGACCTACAAGGACTAGGTGAGTAGATGGGGTCTGAGGGATGTACATAAAGGATGATCACATCGCCACCTCCAGGGATCAGTATCGAGGTACCTCGTAATTAAGGTAGAAAGTCCTTCAGACATATGGCCAATTTATATTCAATTGTTTTTTTTCTTTTATAAATATTATAAGTTCTTCTAAAATAAATATGTTACTGTTCTAGGGTTTGAGTTGTCCATTCCATTTCCCCCCTCCCATTCTTCTTCTGGTTGACAACAATAATTAATTATTGTTAATTACTGAGGTCAACTTACAGTTAGGAACTTGTACCCGTCCTTCTCGTGGGAGTGCATTTGGCTATCCAGGTATTGTTTTTATTAAAGTCGCGATGTAAAAATACTCAATTTTGATAATTTTTCCGACATAATTTTATATTTACTAATTACGTAAAAATGCACTCAAGCAGAAAGGAGAGGTGGTATAATTGGCGCCCGTTACAAGGACTTGATTTGTTTACTAATTATGCTAATTAGTATAATTAGTGAACCCCACTAATTGGTCTATGGACACAAAATGGCGGCATTTCATTTTCTCACCAACCGACTGCTTCATGTTCCTCTGACCAGCGATAATTTCGATAAGGAGAAAAATTGCAAAAAACATATCGCAGAAGTCAGCGGATATGACGCGGGTAGAGGGTAGGGCGGCAAGCGGTACCCAAAGAAGCGGTATATATAAATCAAAGAGGGCGTAGGGCGGCAGTATAAGTACCCAAAGCAGCAGTATAAGTACCTAGACCAAAGAACAATAAGATGGGGTAAGGCGGAAAAGTGGTTCACAAAGAAGCGGCAAACGTAGATCATATAGCATAATGAAATAGGGAGAGCGGCAACAAGAGGTACACAAAGGAGCTGTATATTTAGATCAAAGAACAATAATAAGGCGTAGGGCGGCAAGGGGTACACAAAGAAGCGGCAAACATAGATCATATACTTAGCATAATAAAATGTGGAGGGCGGCAACAAGAGGTACACAAAAGAACGGTATATTTAAATCAAAGAACAATAATAGGGCGTAGAGTGGCAAGCGGTACACAAAGAACCGGGTGGTGCGTGAGAGAAAAAAAGAATTAAAGAAAAAAAAAAAAAAAAAAAAAACTCTTTAGGTTCAGCGCAAGGGGCGCTATACACAATTTAAAAATATATATATATATATAAATATTGCATATGCCCCGAGGCCTGAAAAGGAATGAGGATGTATACAAGAATTGGTGTGTACTCCCTTACCTAGGGCCTGTGTCCGAGAGGATGGGTCATACTATTACTAGGGACGGAGTCAGGGTGGCCTACAGAAATGACAACACTTTAAGGAATTGTTTCCCCAGTCTGAAGGACAGAGTACCTTTGAGGGACAAATCCGGTGTTTACAAACTGACATGTGGGGATTGTAATGCAACATATATTGGACAGACAGGAAGGAAATTACACATACGGACTAAGGAACATCTACGAAGAAGGGATTCCGAGTTCTTTATTCATTGTCAAAATGAGGGCCATACTGGTACCCATAGAGTGGCGCTGAGGCACGAGGGTACCAAGGGAAGACGTATGGATATCTTAGAAGGCTTGGAGATCCGACTTTCTTTATATGAGAATTCAAAAAGTCTTAACAAAAAAATAGAGGTTAAGAACTCCCTTCTGCTGCCTGACCTACCTGGTGTGAGAGATTGGTCAAAAACTAAGTGAAGTAGCTGTCCTGTGAGAGATGTAGTGTAAATATGTTTTGGCTGGTTTTTATAATGATATTTATTGTGTATTTTTAATCAAGTCTGTGATATTTTTAACATTCTATTATTTATGTTTTTATTTTGTTTTTATTTTATAAAATTTGTATATATTTTATGACAACAATTATTTCTTTGGCTGTATGATGAACAATTTTTTTATATTATCTACAGACTTATTGTATTTATTAGAAGGAATGGTTTTTGCATGTTGAGAGAGTGAGTGAACCTGGCTATCCCCACCCCTTAGAGCTATGCCAGTTATCTTCCAACCGCTGTGCTGTGTGGGTGGGGTAAGTTAATTTTATAATTTTATTTTCTTACTCTGTACTCTGATGCTTTATGAATTATTTATACTTTTTATTATTTGTATTTTTGTTACTCTATGATAGATGAACCACTGATGATGACGCTGTTGCGTTGAAAACCGGTTCTGGTATAAAATAAAACAGTGGGAAGACAACGTCTTTTATTTCTATTAGAAATCTCGTCCCACAACATCTTACTATCACATATGAAGTTTACTAGCTTTCATAATCGCTAAATTATAATCATTAAATTCATGTATGCTGTGGAGCCGGCATTTCTCAAGTTTAAAGTGTTTTACACAAAATCCATCTTTTGTTTTAAATTGCATACTTTATCATCAGATGTACCCAATATATCACTTTTCATAAATTATCCAGTGTTTTATTAGACATGAAGCATATTTCGATTAGTATCCTAGATAGGTCACCCATTTTTCGACAATAGGAACTCTTACAATAACATCCTGATGTAGGTATTCACTCTAGCCACACTTCTGCAAAATTGTTTTTATTCCTTTAAAACTTAACCAACATACCATCTTATTCGAAGAAGTCATTGAACAATTTTTATTTATAATAATTTTGATAATTTTTTTTAAATGTCAAATTCTAGAACTTGTAAGCCCCAAAAGCACATCAGATCTTTACATTTATAATCAAGTAGCACAGACCCCGATAACCAAAAGTGGGAACCATTATAACATCCAAGTAATGCTAGAATAGTATATACGTAGTTTAGGTTAGGATACAAGAACACATCATTCGAGAAACTAACCTACCTTAAAGTTTTCAATTTCAAATATCGTAGACCATACTTCATTTTATTTTTTTAAACAAACAACACATTACAGAGGTCTACAACCTTATTACTCCGAAACCACCGGTACACATTTTTATATACATCACAGACCCCATCATTATTGAACCCTATCCTCATAAAATCATTCACTTCACTACCAAACTATTTATTTCAATTAAGCACGTACAGCATATTCGGCATACACCACACACTCACTCTCATAATCATTTACATACATACACTTCAATTTTACTTCATACCCTATAAAATTATAACCATCAGACCATGTATTATTCTCAAACTGTGTCAAAAGCGCTACAAACTCACCGACTTTTTTGTTCACATGTGACACCTATTATAGTCTTATAAGCCTGTACCAACACCATCCACCCCTTACAGCGAACTCTTTCACAAGTAGCCCCGTTCATCTCTTTGGCATGCGACATATTTCGATAAGATTCATTTTTTACGTCATTTTTCATCTATGTGACTTTTTATCGCCCACAAACCAGTAGGGTGAAATGGTAGGGTGAGCTCGGAGCCACACCTCCAACGACAAATCAACGGATAATCCTATGGAGCTCATCCTCTCCAATATTGGCTTATACTGAAAACACCCCCCACTCCTCAGTCCATCTCTGTCTTCCGTTTTCTCTCTCTAATGATGACATGTATAATTAGATCTGAACCGTGACCCAGTACAAAATATGAAAAGTGGTAAATATTGGAATATTTGAATGGGAAAAAATTTGACTGTATAGATCTTGAAAATTTGAAGATGGTGATATAAAATTTATTTTGGTAACATTTCGGGAAACGTGAGAAAACAGCCTTTTTTTCTCCAAATGAAGGAATTGCGTAACAGGGTAATTATTCTTTAAATGTCGCGGTCATTAGAGATGCAAGAGAAGAAAAAAAAAATCTTTCTATTACAAATTGTGTAAAATATTAAATTTTGGGTTATTGGTCTCGAGAAAAATTTCTTTCTATGCAGCTCGTCGAGCTAAAGACATTGATATAAAATTTATTTTGAAATTCTGCAAGAAAACTTGGGAAAATTGATTTTTGTTTCTTCAGAGAAAAAACAGGAATTATGTAACTAGGAAATCTTCTTGAAATTGAAGGTCAACAATAAAAAAAAAAAAACATAATCATGAATGTATGTGATTCAGTTTGAAAGAGCAGTTGTTTGTTATTCAAACAAAGTGATGGATCACTCAGATATCGCATTTGTTACAAAGTTTTCTCTGAGTAAAAACAAGTGTGTTAGGATAGGACTTTTTGCAACCTCTCCAACATTAGCGATATGTGATAAGAAAAATATTATTTATTTCAATTTTGAAGAATGGAATGAATTGAAAGAAAAAACCGGATGTCATTTTAAAATATTTCACATCAAAGAAAAAAAGCCAAGATAGCGAATATCCATCTATTCGTGTTGGGAATAGTATGCAACATTTCACAAAATCTGCGAGAAATCTATGTTTAAAGATAGACATCGTTTATCCATGGATGTCAGTGATAGTTCGAAATCCGTCACCTCATATGGAATTAACCTCACCCGAAGTCAAGTTAAGTAAAATGGAAACTTTGAAGTGGCTACAAAATTCTAACAAAACGGACAATTGTTTCAAGTTGTTGGCCAGCTTTAAAGCAGCGTCTGAAGATTTACTGCCACCATCAGAAGAGAGTCAGTTGTTAATTTCAAACCAACTAAATACATTACAATGGAATCAATTGTATCTAGATTTACTTAATAAATAGCATTAAATTGAAAAACTGTGCTTTATTTTCCTCTTAATAGTATGATAAGAATCTTTAATAAAGGATAAGTGAAAGACAAGAAATAAATATTTAAAAAATGTTATATTTGATTTTAACACAATTACATTGGTTCAGGTTCAATCATGTCAGTATTTGATTGTATACATAAAATACAGTCTTTTTTCATTGGAGGGCTTCCATCTATTTCATCGAAGGAGGAATTGAATGTATGATGTTGACTGCATCTTTTTCTTCTTTGGAAGGCTGGATCTTGTTGCCATTCCAAAGGAAGGTCTTCCCATCGATATTCAATAGAATAATCGTAAAAATACAATAAGAGTGATTTGGGTAAACAGCGCAGTTGATGAGGCTCCAAGTACCAAATGTCAGTTAGAGAAAGGAGATGAATATCTTCATCCATTGTAAATGTTAACTCAGGGTGATGTGTAGCTAAATGACAATTAGGACTGTTTTGAATAGGATTTTTATAGGGACATGAAGTTAAAGGTAAGTAAATTTTATAGTTACAATGAAAACAACACAATGAATCTAAATATTTGGTAAATCGACTGAAAGCCAGATGTTGATTTGAAGAGTTTTTGAAAGTTATTTCACGGACATCCTCATAGCTGAAATCAACATTTCTTCTATTGGCGTTGATCCAGTTCAGAAGTTTATGAGCTTGATTGATTGCGCAATTAAAAGTTGTTCCCTCATGGTAATGACACTTGGTTTTATTGTTAGGCAAAAGCTTTAAGCTTGAACAATTGAAGTTTGAAAGATCATATACAGGTTTATTAATAATCCTTTTTTTGTAATAAAAATAATACAAATAATATAATGACAAAGTATGGAAAATTATATTGCTCAAGAAAAAATAAAATGATAATAAAAGTTTGTTTTTGGTTATAAAAATGTACGTGGGCACTATTTTCAACATAACATCTGTCGACTACACAGAACATAGAACCAACTAGAAGCGGCAAGGGGGCCCGTCAGTACGAACACTAGTGAAGCCAGTCCTCTCACCGTTCCCCCACTCCTTTACCCTCACAACCGCTTGAATCTCTGCCAGTGTACCTTCTTACCTTCTACCATTTGCCTTAATGTTTGGTATATAATGGGTTAAATAAAGACAAAATAAAATTCACTGTTTGAAGTAAAGCAAATTTATTTACGTATCGTTTGGAATATTCAAATTATAAACTACACTACTTCAACTAGATGTATTAACTACCTATTATTGGCCTTTAAATAAAACAAGTTTTGTACATTTTGCCCATATCTTTTCTCGATTTAGATTATCATTCAATTGTTTCAATTCATGATACATCCTAGTTTTAAAGTATAATACCCCTATTGCGGAGATTATTGAAGAATAATGAGACTCATCTTCTAGAAAGTGTGGTACAGTACCAAAAAGGTTTTTGCCAATGCATTGCTTTAGTAGGAGTGATGCTAAAGCTTCCAACTTTGGGGAAAGTCTTTTTTGTTTGGATTGAACCTAAATAATTTTTCACAAATTCGACATATTTCAATAACATCAATACTTGGTAGCATTAACCCTCCTCGGTCCTTACACCTATCAATCGTCCATTTCCGGTTGCGTTGGAGTTTGATTCTACTGCTCTCAAACATTCTTCACATTTCAAAGTCAAATTCAGTCTTCTCACTATGAATCCTATAATAGAAATTATATCGTAACGTAAAAATACCAGTATGAAAAATGAAGTAACTAACGTTGTACCTAATTGAAATCCATAATAAAATAATTTAGTTACTCTCTTCTAAGCTCTTTTCTTTCAACTGAGAAGTGATTGTTTTCAATGTGCAATGTCTCTTCTTGTTTTTTGATGTAAAATGTAATGTGTGTTAACTAAATTTTGCTTGATTGAATTAACAGATTCTGTCATGGCATTCATAGAAGATGTTGCACAATTCAATTCAGCCTTCTTTTCTTCTAGTCTAGTTTCGAGGTCAGGTACATTTAACTGGGAGCTCTCCAACATTTTCTTCAATCTCTTCTTACTAGGAGAACGACTGTTCACAGATGTCATCTCATTTCGTTGGGCCTTTTTCCTTATCTATAATAAACAAAAAATTTAGTTAAATAAGAGAATATCATGTAGGTAGAGTTGCCATGCGTCTAGTAGAAAACATAGGTACGTACGTACCTGAGGAAGTTTAGGTTTTAAATGTTCAGGGAACCCATCGAAAATGGTAGAGATTACCCCTTTTTTCAGTTTATTATAAAATGGAGACCTATCAAAATCCTCTTCTTTAAAATGTTTTGAACATAAACGGCTGTGTTGAGATGGCTCCCACTTTTCTCTCCTTACAGCTTGAATCCATTTTTTTCGGGTTTGTTCATCAGTGGGGAATCTAAAATCAATCAATTGAAAAACAAAAGACTAATTAAGAATTGCTGTCATCATTGGAACTCATATTGCGTAGCCATCCATGTAGATTGTTTTGTTTCCTGTTAAGGATATAAGACAGTAATAGTCTTAATATAAGATGAACTGTTCATCTAATGTCTTTCGCAGCTATAAAATGAAATGTAAAGTAATTTTAATTTGTAATATCATCTGAAGTTTATATATTTATTATTTCGTACATTACTCGTATCGTCGTACATTACTCCAGTATAGTTAAAAACTGTTTTTTGCACTTACTGGTGAAATGTGATAGGAGGATTGACAGACTTGTCGACGTTCCTTGTGCTGCATCCAAATGCAACACAGCAAGGCATTTCACTTTATACACGTTCCATGATCGGAAGAGAAACTGCACAATTATAATAATGTTCGAAAACCTTATACAAAGAAATCACGAGTAAACACAATTTAACGATAGTAAAAAATAATCAAATATGAGACCGCCCACACACAACTGAGAGGACTGTTCACAGCTTCAGTGAGGGTATTAGAGTGGGGGAACCTGTGGGGTGTAGGCTTCACCCGCCTTACCTAGGGTACCGCTTCTACTGTGTTCTATGTTCTGTGGTCGACTACTACTAACTAAATCATTAAAGAATAACCATTCCTAAACCTATAGAACAGCTGACTGCTACATCACTTCCCCCCAATGACTGAGTCACAGAAGCGCACAGGAAGTTGGATGTTGCGTCCTCCGTGTCATCTGGGGTGGTTCGGCTTCTGTGGCTGAGTCGTTGGTAGATGACCGGTGTCCGCTGTGCCGGTTGTGCTGTTGGTCGGGTGGTTAGAGTTTGTTCTGCTGGATCCCGGAGGATGTACGCTGGCTTCAGTCGATCGGTGGAGACGGTCTTCGGTCCGGAGGGAAGTCGGATGTTAAAGGTCTTCTGTTGTCGGTCCAGTACGAGATAAGGTCCAGAGTAGGGTGGTGTTAAGGGTTTCCTGACCAGGTCCTCCCGCAAGAAGACGTGGCTGCAGTCCTTCAAATCCTTAGGTACGAACGCAGGTGCAGAGCTCGTTCTGTGCAAAGCGGGTCGAAGATTCTTTATGTGCTCGCGGAGTCGGTCTAAGAATGCGTCTGAGTCGATAGGTCGGGCGGTCTTCTCCAAGAGCTCGCCTGGTAGACGTAAGGGTTGACCAAATGCCATCTCTGCGGCGCTCGTTGAATTGTCGTCCCTGATGGCTGCTCGCAAGCCTAGGAGAACTGTGGGTAGAAGTTCAGTCCAAGAGCTTGAGTTGATGAGATGTGCTGTAAGCGCTGCCTTCAGGGTACGATGCCATCTCTCGATGCATCCATTTGCCTGTGGATGGTAGGCAGTGGTCCGGCATCGTTGGGAACCAAGGATGTGCATGAGCTGTCTGAAGAGTTCACTCTCAAACTGACGTCCTTGGTCAGTGGTGATTCTGGAGGGTACTCCAAAACGACTGATCCATGTTCTGTAGAGGGACGACACGACTTCTGCTGCGGTAATCTCTGCCAGGGGTTCTGCTTCAGGCCATCTTGAAAATCTGTCGACCATGGTAAGACAGTAGCACTTCCCTTCGGACGATGGCAGAGGTCCGATGATGTCTACATGGATATGTTCGAAGCGTCCTGCTGGCGCGAAGATTCCTGGCGGAGTGATGGTATGCCGCTGTATCTTGGAACGTTGACAAGCAAGGCAGCTGCGAGCCCATTCGGCCAAGTCTGAGTTCATACTAGGCCAGAAGTATCGTTGGGCAATGAGGCGACGAGTACCACGCACTCCAGGATGACTGAGGCCATGAAGCTTCTGGAAGATATCCCGCCTCTGGGTTGGTGGAATGTATGGCCTAAGCTTCGGGGTGGACATTTCACAGAGAAGTGGCTTCGCAAGGTGGGGCATGCCGATCCATTTCAGGTGTAGACTGGGATTTTTCATCATGTCCTGAATGCTGGAATCAGCTTGCTGTGCTTCGGAAACCTTCTCGATGTCGTCTGGGGGTTGGATCTCCTCCATTCGTGACAGAGTGTCGGCCACGATGTTCTCTGTTCCAGAGACGTGCCGAATATCGGTAGTGAATTGACTGATGTAATACACGTACCGAATTCGAATAGGCGTTGCTGTTTCCGGCTTCTGAAAGAAGACGAAAACCAATGGTTTGTGGTCGGTTAAGACGCTGAATACGCGTCCTTCGATACATGGCCGGAAGTGCTTGATCGCTGAGTATATAGCAAGTAACTCACGATCGTAAGCTGCGTAGCGCTGTTGCGCTAGTGTGAGGGCCTTGGAGAAGAAACCCAGGGGTCTCCATGACTCTCCCTCTCGCTGCTGTAAGACAGCTCCAATTGCCGTACCGGATGCGTCACAGGCCAGAGTGACTTCAGCGTCGGTTGACGGATGTGCGAGGACCACGGCGTCGCGATAGTCCCGTTGGCATTGTGCGAAGGCTTCTTCTTGGCGTTTCCGATAAGAGGGTTCAAGTGTCGTTGACACTCGGCAGCCTTGGGAAGACTTTTTCATTAGAAATTTAACACTCCCAGGAAACGGTGTGGTTGTCCTCTGTTCGCTGGTCGTGGGAAGTCGTAGATCGTTTGGACTTTTGTAGGGTTTGGAGAAATTCCATTTGAGCCAACTATGTAGCCCAAAAACTCCACCTCGGGTTTGCAGAAGACGCATTTCTCGACGTTGATAGTGAGTCCGTGAGTAGTCGAAAAACTTCCTCAAGATGGATCTTGTGCTCTTCTTCGTTGTTTGAGGACACCAAGATGTCATCGAGGTAGACAAAGACGTATGGCAGTGTGAGGATCATGTCCATCATCCGTTGAAACGTCTGAGCGGCATTCCTTAACCCGAACGTCATCCTTAGAAACTCGAAAAGTCCGAAGGGTGTGATGATCGCCGTCTTCTCTATATCTTCCAGCGACTGGAACTTGGAAGTAGGCGCGGTTAAGGTCGAGCTTGCTGAAGACTGTCTTGCCATGGAGGTTGTTACTCATGTCGTGGATGTTGGGGACGCTGTACCTGTCCGGTAAACTCTGTGCATTCAGTCTCCGCAAGGTCTAATACTGCCATCTTTCTTCATCACAATGTGAAGAGGGCTTGCCCACGGACTCTTCGACGGACGGCATATTCCCTCTTCCATCATTCTTTGGAATTCCTGGCGTGCAGCATTGTATCGGGCAGGCGTAAGTCTTCGAGCCTTTGCATTGACGGGCGGACCTTTCGTGTCGATGTAGTGTTTATTGGAATGGGTCGGCTCTTGGAGGACTCGAGAAAGTCGAGTAATATTCGGAAACTTTCGAAGTATCTCTGAATGCCATTGGGAATGCATGTACAGACAGAACGTTCTGCGTGGTAATTATGCCCTTTGAAGTAAGACCCCTCTTGCCATCAGCCAGTTGGGATCGCCTGAGGTCCACTAGTATATCGCGGTGGTACAGGAGATCGGCCCCTATAATGTTGTGACTGACATCTGCCACGACGAAGTTCCAGGCGAGTGGTCGTCGCATGCCTAAGTTGAGGTTTCTCCTCTCTGGGAGTGCCGTTCGCTGCGTATAGTGTGAGGCTGGTTACTGTCCGGTGCACACGTCGCTTCGCAAGAACAGATATGGGGGCTCCGGTGTCCACAAGGTATCTGTCTACAGTTGTCTTGTCCGTGATGAACAGACGGCGGTTATGGTGTGCAACGACTGATTCCGCCTCGTCGGTCGCTGAAATTAGTTTCCCGCAGGCTTCCAGTCGCATGGCTGGCGACATTTGCGTGCCTTTTCCCCGAAGGTTTGGTGGAAGTAGCAGTAACTTCCTCCTTTGCTGCGAGGTCTGTTTCGGCTGCGGTCTCTAGACCGGATGCGGTCTTCGCTCCGGGAAATTCGGCTCGTGAGTTTGCTGATTTCGAGGCTCAATGTTTGGAACATTTCCTCAAGCTGTGAAATTGGTGGAGGTCGAGACGGTGTGGAGTGTTCGTTGACGGCATTGATACTAGGTTCGTAGACCTCGGCAATATGATCGGCGTTTTCAGCCAGTTTATCTACCGAAGTCTCGCTCGTCACTGCTTGTGCCGCCTGCATACGATCTGGTAGTGCCCTCAGCCACATTGTGCGTAAAAGGTGTGAGGTTACGGAGGTACCTGCAAGTCGTTTCAGTTCGTTGAGCAGTTGCGACGGTCGTTCACCATCGACTAGGTGCTTGTCCTCCAAAAGCCTCCTAACCCTAAGGTTTTCGGATTCAGCGTATGTGCGTATTAGGCGGTTTTTCAAGGCTTTTTACGGCTCGGCTGGAGGGTTTTTTACGAGGTCTGCCACCTGCTTAAGGATTTCGAAATCCAGGTTCGCTATAACCAGCTGGAACTTGATTCGCGACCTGTTTATTCTAGACGTGGCAAAAACGGCGTCTGCCTGGCAGAACCACAATTCTGGATCTGCCTTCCAGAAAGGTGGGATACGTACGTTAGAACCTATACTACTTAAAGAACCTATACTACTCCTCCGCTGATGGCATAACTTCTTTCGAATCTACCCTCTCTTTAATCATGTCGGGGTCACCACTTTTGTAATTCAATTCAATTCTTTATTAGCCTTTAAGAAATACATCTTTTAGGCTCAAGGTTCGGCCTGATATATACATTATTCAGTGTAAAAAAAAGTACAAATAAATGAAAATAGAAAATAATAATAATAATAAAATACAAAGTAATATATAACCTAACTGTTAATTAACAAATTAAAACAAAAATAAAAATGGTATTTTATTTGAATACTTCAATGTCCTCTAATTTTTAGCGTTATTACTATGTGTAGTATAATATTATTGAGGTTTTGGTTGTTTGTAATGTTGGGGAAAGGGTCTTGTGAGGTTGCGGACTCTTTAGTGCTTCTACCAGGTACTTTTTTCTTAGTTGGCTGAAGGCAGGATACTCCATGAAGAAATGGTGGATGTCGTCCGGTCGGTCTTCGTTGCAGACACTACAGCTGTCTTCCCTGTTGAAGAGGTAGGTCATTCCTCCCACCGTCACTCTTGAAAGGCTTTCTCTACCCAGCCGTATCTGAGCCAACACTCTCGTCCTCTCGATATTTGTCCTCAGCTTTAAGTATACGTTGTAACAGTAAATATCCTTATACCATCAAATAATTCTATCAAAATAAACTACAAAGAAAAAATAACATGGGAAGACTCAAAGGCACCACATTTTTATCATCTACTGCAGATGTCACAAAACATATATTTTAACGATACATCGCTAGATAAATTATACGATAATTTTACTGGTACTTTAAATGTCACTGTCATCATTACAGATATGTTTAAATTAGGGGAAATCCCAATCAAACAGAAGAGTCATCACAGAAATAAATGGTTCAACGAAGAGTGCCGTGCAGCGAAGAAGGAAACAAGAAGAAGCTACTGCAGATGGAAAAAGAAGCCCACTCTAACACTACTTGAGAAATACTTGGAAAGTAAAAAGAAATACAAGAGGTTAGCTAAAGAAACCAAAGCAAGACACTACAGACAGATATCCGTTGATATCGCTGCCGTTCAAAATAGTTAAACTTTCTGGAAGGTCATCAAGAAATTCTAACCTAGACCCTCTTTAGTCTCCACAATAAGTCTGAAAATCTGGGAAAATTACTTCACGGATTAATATAGCTCAAAAAGCATATTACCAGAAACATCGCTGCCAAACACGACACTTCCGCTTTTGGACGCACCTATCTCGATGAATGAGATTACCGAAGCAATACAGGGCACAAAAAACCCAAAAGCCCCGGGGACCGACGACATTCCGAATGAAGTTTATAAGTGCTGTTAAGAAATTAGTACGACAAAATTGCACAACATATTTTCACTTTATTTTACATTTCTAAATTAAGACTGATTTTATAACACATGTATACTATACGAGACCAACATAATAATAATAACAGTTGTTTTAATAAACATCAATGTCCTAACAACTCTTCCCCGGCAGCGCTGATGACAGCCGGCCTATTTGTATCCCAGGCCTGACGTATGTTAGTCTGCTAGGCGGATGCCGGAATCTGGTGCTGCACCTGGTAGCTTGCGGCGCCTCAGCCCGCTCCTCTCTGCAGGCTGCAGAAGCCACGTCTTTCTGATCTGTTGGCTGCCCCAGAGATCCAGTCCTTGAAGTGCTCGACTCCATCAACACCTCAGGAGGTCTACTCAGAGAGTCAGCCCTGCCTCGATCCGACTGGAGCTGGTCAGTGTGCCTTTTCCAAATGGCACCATCTACCTCCACTTCATAGTGTCTTTGGCCCAACTTCCTTTTTACAACTCCTCGTTTCCACTTGGCCGAGTCGTTGTATGACCGGACCAATACCGCGTCTCCTTCTTCGAATCCCCTTTCTTTCTTTACAGCTAGTCCCGCGGCCTCTTGCTTCTTACCGACTTTAGACCTCACACTCTCCCGCATGGTATCATGCCGAGTGCGAACCAGTCGCCCCATCAGCAACTCGCTCGGAGCCTGTCCTGTGGTGAACCCGACACTGAAGTACATATGGGCCATGAAGAACCAGGGAGAACGTTGCAGAAGAAAATAGATATATTTTTGCTGAGCTATCGCGTTGCCCCTCACAGTACTACCGGACAGGCTCCTAGCGAGTTGCTGATAGGGCGTCTGGTTCGCACTCGGCTGGATACCATGCGGGAGAGTGTGAGGTCTAAAGTCGGTAAGAAGCAAGAGGCCGTGGGACTAGCTGTGAAGAAAGAAAGGGGATTCGAAGAAGGAGAAGCATTATTGGTTCGGTCATACAACGACGCCCCCCCGTTAAAGAGAACAGCTCCCCCTGCAATGACCACCCCACCCTCGCCTTTACCCCCCTCACTCGGGGGAGGAAGAGAGCCCGGAAGGCGACCCCCGAAGAGGCCATCGACCAGCCAGAGGAGGCCTAGTCAATACAAACGTCGATCACAAACATCGTCGCAAAAAGTAGAGTCAGCCTGGCAGGCCGTGATAAGATCAACCGGGGAGTAGCCAGACTGATCGTAATGATAATGGCAGCCCAGGAGGTGGCCGAGGCCAGGACTGAGACGACCAGGATGATGATGGAGGACCTTACCGCGACTCTCGCGGAGGCCCTCAGGGCCCGTCCGGCCATCCCCCAGCCCCCGCCCGCCCCCTTTCCCCCCGCCGTCTTCCCTCCCCTTCGCTATGGAGCAGGTGACCCCGGGAGAGCTCGGGATCACTACGAAAAACAGCAGACCCGCCAGGAGGGGGGGAATCCTCCTGGAGGTGTCCTCGGCCGAAGAACTCGAAGCGCTGACGTCCAATGCTCGACTCCAGGAGTTGGGCCTAAAGGCGGAGGCGCTGCACAGGAGAAGACCGCGCTTAGCGGTCTTCGACGTGCCCGCGGGTTGGTCGGCCGAGGACCTCACCAGGAGGTTTCAAGCCCTATTCCCCTATCTCTCCCCACCTAGACCACCCCTGCGACTCGGAGGGCTCTCGTCACCTCAGGGAGGATCATCCTAGGATGGTAGACTTGTGCAGTGCGGGATTGCCTGGACGTAACCAGATGTGGGAGATGCCATGGCTTCGGCCACCCGGAGAAGCGTTGCCCAAGCAAGGAGAGGGTGTGTGCTTGGTGTGCAATGGTAGGGCACGACAGCTCCAGCTGTAAAAAGAAATCGTTGCCGCCGAAGTGTTGCGACTGCGGCAGCGGGAAACCAGGCGTGACCCATAGCGCTGATAGCGCGACATGCCCGTCATACATCCGCGCGCTTGAGAAGCTGGCTTCGCGCACGGACTATGGCGGGTAGAGTTAGGGAGTGCACCGGAATCCACGTTGTCCAGCACAACATGAATAGGCGTAAGAGAGTGGCGGATGAGTTGCGAGCACTGGTGTACGATGAGTCCGTCCAGCTCTTGGCTCTACAGGAACCCTATTGTATAGGAAATCGCGTGGCAGGCCTTGGTATAGGCCACAGAGTAATAACTGGCGCAAGGAACAACGAACGGCCTATGGCCGCAATCGTTGTGACCGGCCCCCAGGTGGATGTGATGGCGCTCCACCATCTGTCCACCAGCCACATTGCTGTGGCCTGTATCAGGCACGCCAACGTCGATTGATATGTAATCAGCGGATATTTCCCTCCGTCTGAGCGCATAGACGTGCAATTGGGCCACTTGGACCACTTTCTGGACGAGCTAGCGGGACGCCAAGTCATAGTCATGGTGGACGCCAATGCCTGGTCTGCATCCTGGGGATCGGTTCGCACCGACAGACTAATGGAGTTGATCGCCCGCCATGACCTGTCCATAGTTAATGACCAGCATTCTCCGCCCACTTTTCGTGGCCACAATGGAGAATCGCACATCGATGTCACGTTGGTTTCTGGAGAACTATACAGGGCTGTCAGTGGCTGGGAAGTCCGAGGGGTTACGTCTAGTGACCATGAAGTCCTAGACGTGAGGCTCTTTGACGCCCGGCTAACGACAGTCAGGTCTAAGGACCCTCGCTTTGCAACTCGCAAAGCGATACCGGAAGCCTTCGTGGCCGCCGCTGCTGCCTACTCCTGTGACGAGGAATGGGAAGGTCTCAGGGGTTCCGACCCGGTAGACCAGATTGAGGAGGGCGTCGATAGGCTCAGTAATATTTTACTGAGAGCTGCCGACGAAACCATCCCCAAGAAGGTCGACCGGTTGAGGAACGTCCCCTGGTAGAGTGAAGACCTCATTCTCGCCAAGAGGGCCGTTTATCGTGCCAGGAGGCGGTACCAGCGGTGCCGAGACCAACTCCATCGGGTTATTCGCAGGGAAGAGTACCGGCAGCTCAGCGAGGCCTACGGTCGGAGCATCGAAGCCGCCAAGAGAACCAGCTGGAGGAGGTTTGTTGAAGACGAGTCCAGCAAAAACCCGTGGGGGATGCCCTATCGGGTCGCCACTGGGAGGCTTAAGGCGGTCGCCCCGGTGGCTTCAATCAGGGATGGCATGCAGTATGCCTTGTCCCTGGAGGAGGCCTAAGCCAGGCCTTCCCGGAAGACGACCCGGCAGGGGATACACCCACTCAACAAAACATCAGGTGTGCTGCCCGTGACTTGCCGAACATGGAGGATGACCCTGACTGGGACGAGCTAGACCTGACTCTGGTGATTGGGAGGCAGAAGAGTGGCGGCGCTACTGGGAGCGATCTCATGGACGCGGCCATAATCAAGAAAGCCTACCCGGTCATTAAGACAGACCTACTCTACTTGTACAATACCTGCCTAAGGCGAGGCCACTTCCCTAGTGCTTGGAAGCGGGCCATGGTGTGCACGTTTGTCAAGCCTGGGGATAGGGACCTTTCCTTGGCAGGCAGCTACAGACCGATCAGCCTTCTGTCTCTGTTCGGGAAGATACTGGAGGGACTCGTTCTTGACAGAATCCGCACCCAGGTATACGCCTTCGTATCCCCTAGGCAATATGGTTGCTTGAGGGGCAGGTCAACAGAGGACGCGTTGATAACGCTGAGGTTGGATGTCGAAGGGACCAGAGGCAAATATGCCCTCTGTATCTTCTTTGACATCGCGGTGGCGTTCGACTGCGCCTGGTGGCCTGCCATTCTCACGCGACTGCGTGCATTGGGACCGCCTAGGAATATATTTGGGCTCATATCCGGCTTCCTTGACGGCCGTTCTGCGACTCTGAGCCAGCTGTATGCTAGCATATCGGTGAACATCACCAGAGGATGCCCCCAGGGCTCAGTCCTAGGACCAACACTCTGGAACATACTCTTTGATGGACAGCTCCGTAAGCTCGAGAGTCGTGAATATAAGGCTATTGCCTATGTTGACGATCTCGCAATCACGGTGCACGCTGATAGCCGGGCAGCTCTGACCCGGTGAGGGGCGGTGGTGGGGGGCGAAGCTGGGGGGGAGCTCCGTCCATTTCCATCCCCCGCACCGCGGGCACGGAGGGGGGAACCCTGACTGGAGCCGGGGGGATTTTTCTGGTGGGCGCCACGGCCGCTTGGTTCTTCTTATTCTTCATCTTCTTCTTTCCCCTTTCTTTCTCCCCCGTTCCTTGGCCTTCCCCCACCCCTCCCTGGGTCAAATCTTCAAGAGAGGGAGGGAAGACGGCGGGGGGAAAGGGGGCGGGCGGGGGCTGGGGGATGGCCGGACGGGCCCTGAGGGCCTCCGCGAGAGTCGCGGTAAGGTCCTCCATCATCATCCTGGCCGTCTCAGTCCTGGCCGTCTCAGTCCTGGCCTCGGCCACCTCCTGGGCTGCCATTATCATTACGATCAGTCTGGCTACTCCCCGGTTGATCTTATCACGGCCTGCCAGGCTGACTCTACTTTTTGCGACGATGTTTGTGATCGACGTTTGTATTGACTAGGCCTCCTCTGGCTGGTCGATGGCCTCTTCGGGGGTCGCCTTCCGGGCTCTCTTCCTCCCCCGAGTGAGAGGGGTAAAGGCGAGGGTGGGGTGGTCATTGCAGGGGAGCTGTTCTCATTAACGGGGGGGCGTCGTTGTATGACCGAACCAATAATGCTTCTCCTTCTTCGAATCCCCTTTCTTTCTTCACAGCTAGTCCCACGGCCTCTTGCTTCTTACCGACTTTAGACCTCACACTCTCCCGCATGGTATCCAGCCGAGTGCGAACCAGACGCCCTATCAGCAACTCGCTAGGAGCCTGTCCGGTAGTACTGTGAGGGGCAACGCGATAGCTCAGCAAAAATATATCTATTTTCTTCTGCAACGTTCTCCCTGGTTCTTCATGGCCCATATGTACTTCAGTGTCGGGTTCACCACAGGACAGGCTCCGAGCGAGTTGCTGATGGGGCGACTGGTTCGCACTCGGCATGATACCATGCGGGAGAGTGTGACGTCTAAAGTCGGTAAGAAGCAAGAGGCCGCGGGACTAGCTGTAAAGAAAGAAAGGGGATTCGAAGAAGGAGACGCGGTATTGGTCCGGTCATACAACGACTCGGCCAAGTGGAAACGAGGAGTTGTAAAAAGGAAGTTGGGCCAAAGACACTATGAAGTGGAGGTAGATGGTGCCATTTGGAAAAGGCACACTGACCAGCTCCAGTCGGATCGAGGCAGGGCTGACTCTCTGAGTAGACCTCCTGAGGTGTTGATGGAGTCGAGCACTTCAAGGACTGGATCTCTGGGGCAGCCAACAGATCAGAAAGACGTGGCTTATTATTATGTTGGTCTCGTATAGTATACATGTGTTATAAAATCAGTCTTAATTTAGAAATGTAAAATAAAGTGAAAATATGTTGTGCAATTTTGTCGTACTAATTTCTTAACAGCACATATAAACTTCATTCGGAATGTCGTCGGTCCCCGGGGCTTTTTGGTTTTGTGTGCCCTGTATTGCTTCGGTAATCTCATTCATCGAGATAGGTGCGTCCAAAAGCGGAAGTGTCGTGTTTGGCAGCGATGTTTCTGGTAATATGCTTTTTGAGCTATATTAATCCGTGAAGTAATTTTCCCAGATTTTCAGACTTATTGTGGAGACTAAAGAGGGTCTAGGTTAGAATTTCTTGATGACCTTCCAGAAAGTTTAACTATTTTGAACGGCAGCGATATCAACGGATATCTGTCTGTAGTGTCTTGCTTTGGTTTCTTTAGCTAACCTCTTGTATTTCTTTTTACTTTCCAAGTATTTCTCAAGTAGTGTTAGAGTGGGCTTCTTTTTCCATCTGCAGTAGCTTCTTCTTGTTTCCTTCTTCGCTGCACGGCACTCTTCGTTGAACCATTTATTTCTGTGATGACTCTTCTGTTTGATTGGGATTTCCCCTAATTTAAACATATCTGTAATGATGACAGTGACATTTAAAGTACCAGTAAAATTATCGTATAATTTATCTAGCGATGTATCGTTAAAATATATGTTTTGTGACATCTGCAGTAGATGATAAAAATGTGGTGCCTTTGAGTCTTCCCATGTTATTTTTTCTTTGTAGTTTATTTTGATAGAATTATTTGATGGTATAAGGATATTTACTGTTACAACGTATACTTAAAGCTGAGGACAAATATCGAGAGGACGAGAGTGTTGGCTCAGATACGGCTGGGTAGAGAAAGCCTGTCAAGAGTGACGGTGGGAGGAATGACCTACCTCTTCAACAGGGAAGACAGCTGTAGTGTCTGCAACGAAGACCGACCGGACGACATCCACCATTTCTTCATGGAGTATCCAGCCTTCAGCCAACTAAGAAAAAAGTACCTGGTAGAAGCACTAAAGAGTCCGCAACCTCACAAGACCCTTTTCTCAACATTACAAACAACCAAAACCTCAATAATATTATACTACACATAGTAATAACGCTAAAAATTAGAGGACATTGAAGTATTCAAATAAAATACCATTTTTATTTTTGTTTTAATTTGTTAATTAACAGTTAGGTTATATATTACTTTGTATTTTATTATTATAATTATTTTCTATTTTCATTTATTTGTACTTTTTTTTACACTGAATAATGTATATATCAGGCCGAACCTTGAGCCTAAAAGATGTATTTCTTAAACGCTAATAAAGAATTGAATTGAATTACAAAAGTGGTGACCCCCGACATGATTAAAGAGAGGGTAGATTCGAAAGAAGTTATGCCATCAGCGGAGGAGTAGTATAGGTTCTGTAAGTAGTATAGGTTCTAACGTACGTATCCCACCTTTCTGGAAGGCAGATCCAGAATTGTGGTTCTGCCAGGCAGACGCCGTTTTTGCCACGTCTAGAATAAACAGGTCGCGAATCAAGTTCCAGCTGGTTATAGCGAACCTGGATTTCGAAATCCTTAAGCAGGTGGCAGACCTCGTAAAAAACCCTCCAGCCGAGCCGTAAAAAGCCTTGAAAAACCGCCTAATACGCACATACGCTGAATCCGAAAACCTTAGGGTTAGGAGGCTTTTGGAGGACAAGCACCTAGTCGATGGTGAACGACCGTCGCAACTGCTCAACGAACTGAAACGACTTGCAGGTACCTCCGTAACCTCACACCTTTTACGCACAATGTGGCTGAGGGCACTACCAGATCGTATGCAGGCGACACTAGCAGTGACGAGCGAGACTTCGGTAGATAAACTGGCTGAAATCGCCGATCGTATTGCCGAGGTCTACGAACCCAGTATCAATGCCGTCAACGAACACTCTACACCGTCTCGACCTCCACCAATTTCACAGCTTGAGGAAATGTTCCAAACATTGAGCCTCGCAAATGTCGCCAGCCATGCGACTGGAAGCCTGCGGGAAACTAATTTCAGCGACCGACGAGGCGGAATCAGTCGTTGCACACCATAACCGCCGTCTGTTCATCACGGACAAGACAACTGTAGACAGATACCTTGTGGACACCGGAGCCCCCATATCTGTTCTTGCGAAGCGACGTGTGCACCGGACAGTAACCAGCCTCACACTATACGCAGCGAACGGCACTCCCAGAGAGGAGAAACCTCAACTTAGGCATGCGACGACCACTCGCCTGGAACTTCGTCGTGGCAGATGTCAGTCACAACATTATAGGGGCCGATCTCCTGTACCACCGCGATATACTAGTGGACCTCAGGCGATCCCAACTGGCTGATGGCAAGAGGGTTCTTACTTCATAGGGCATAATTACCACGCAGAACGTTCTGTCTGTACATGCATTCCCAATGGCATTCAGAGATACTTCGAAAGTTTCCGAATATTACTCGACTTTCACGAGTCCTCCAAGAGCCGACCCATTCCAATAAACACTACATCGACACGAAAGGTCCGCCCGTCAATGCAAAGGCTCGAAGACTTACGCCTGCCCGATACAATGCTGCACGCCAGGAATTCCAAAGAATGATGGAAGAGGGAATATGCCGTCCGTCGAAGAGTCCGTGGGCAAGCCCTCTTCACATTGTGATGAAGAAAGATGGCAGTATCAGACCTTGCGGAGACTGAATGCACAGAGTTTACCGGACAGGTACAGCGTCCCCAACATCCACGACATGAGTAACAACCTCCATGGCAAGACAGTCTTCAGCAAGCTCGACCTTAACCGCGCCTACTTCCAAGTTCCAGTCGCTGGAAGATATAGAGAAGACGGCGATCATCACACCCTTCGGACTTTTCGAGTTTCTAAGGATGACGTTCGGGTTAAGGAATGCCGCTCAGACGTTTCAACGGATGATGGACATGATCCTCACACTGCCATACGTCTTTGTCTACCTCGATGACATCTTGGTGTCCTCAAACAACGAAGAAGAGCACAAGATCCATCTTGAGGAAGTTTTTCGACTACTCACGGACTCACTATCAACGTCGAGAAATGCGTCTTCTGCAAACCCGAGGTGGAGTTTTTGGGCTACATAGTTGGCTCAAATGGAATTTCTCCAAACCCTACAAAAGTCCAAACGATCTGCGACTTCCCACGACCAGCGAATAGAGGACAACCACGCCGTTTCCTGGGAGTGTTAAATTTCTAATGAAAAAGTCTTCCCAAGGCTGCCGAGTGTCAACGACACTTGAACCCTCTTATCGGAAACGCCAAGAAGAAGCCTTCGCACAATGCCAACGGGACTATCGCGACGCCGTGGTCCTCGCACATCCGTCAACCGACGCTGAAGTCACTCTGGCCTGTGACGCATCCGGTACGGCAATTGGAGCTGTCTTACAGCAGCGAGAGGGAGAGTCATGGAGACCCCTGGGTTTCTTCTCCAAGGCCCTCACACTAGCGCAACAGCGCTACGCAGCTTACGATCGTGAGTTACTTGCTATATACTCAGCGATCAAGCACTTCCGGCCATGTATCGAAGGACGCGTATTCAGCGTCTTAACCGACCACAAACCATTGGTTTTCGTCTTCTTTCAGAAGCCGGAAACAGCAACGCCTATTCGAATTCGGTACGTGTATTACATCAGTCAATTCACTACCGATATTCGACACGTCTCTGGAACAGAGAACATCGTGGCCGACACTCTGTCACGAATGGAGGAGATCCAACCCCCAGACGACATCGAGAAGGTTTCCGAAGCACAGCAAGCTGATTCCAGCATTCAGGACATGATGAAAAATCCCAGTCTACACCTGAAATGGATCGGCATGCCCCACCTTGCGAAGCCACTTCTCTGTGAAATGTCCACCCCGAAGCTTAGGCCATACATTCCACCGACCCAGAGGCGGGATATCTTCCAGAAGCTTCATGGCCTCAGTCATCCTGGAGTGCATGGTACTCGTCGCCTCATTGCCCAACGATACTTCTGGCCTAGTATGAACTCAGACTTGGCCGAATGGGCTCGCAGCTGCCTTGCTTGTCAACGTTCCAAGATACAGCGGCATACCATCACTCCGCCATGAATCTTCGCGCCAGCAGGACGCTTCGAACATATCCATGTAGACATCATCGGACCTCTGCCATCGTCCGAAGGGAAGTGCTACTGTCTTACCATGGTCGACAGATTTTCAAGATGGCCTGAAGCAGAACCCCTGGCAGAGATTACCGCAGCAGAAGTCGTGTCGTCCCTCTACAGAACATGGATCAGTCGTTTTGGAGTACCCTCCAGAATCACCACTGACCAAGGACGTCAGTTTGAGAGTGAACTCTTCAGACAGCTCATGCACATCCTTGGTTCCCAACGATGCCGGACCACTGCCTACCATCCACAGGCAAATGGATGCATCGAGAGATGACATCGTACCCTGAAGGCAGCGCTTACAGCACATCTCATCAACTCAAGCTCTTGGACTGAACTTCTACCCACAGTTCTCCTAGGCTTGCGAGCAGCCATCAGGGACGACAATTCAACGAGCGCCGCAGAGATGGCATTTGGTCAACCCTTACGTCTACCAGGCGAGCTCTTGGAGAAGACCGCCCGACCTATCGACTCAGACGCATTCTTAGACCGACTCCGCGAGCACATAAAGAATCTTCGACCCGCTTTGCACAGAACGAGCTCTGCACCTGCGTTCGTACCTAAGGATTTGAAGGACTGCAGCCACGTCTTCTTGCGGGAGGACCTGGTCAGGAAACCCTTAACACCACCCTACTCTGGACCTTATCTCGTACTGGACCGACAACAGATGACCTTTAACATCCGACTTCCCTCCGGACCGAAGACCGTCTCCACCGATCGACTGAAGCCAGCGTACATCCTCCGGGATCCAGCAGAACAAACTCTAACCACCCGACCAACAGCACAACCGGCACAGCGGACACCGGTCATCTACCAACGACTCAGCCACAGAAGCCGAACCACCCCAGATGACACGGAGGACGCAACATCCAACTTCCTGTGCGCTTCTGTGACAGATAAGGAAAAAGGCCCAACGAGATGAGATGACATCTGTGAACAGTCGTTCTCCTAGTAAGAAGAGATTGAAAAAAATGTTGGAGAGCTCCCAGTTAAATGTACCTGACCTCGAAACTAGACTAGAAGAAAAGAAGGCTGAATTGAATTGTGCAACATCTTCTATGAATGCCATGACAGAATCTGTTAATTCAATCAAGCAAAATTTAGTTAACACACATTACATTTTACATCAAAAAACAAGAAGAGACATTGCACATTGAAAACAATCACTTCTCAGTTGAAAGAAAAGAGCTTAGAAGAGAGTAACTAAATTATTTTATTATGGATTTCAATTAGGTACAACGTTAGTTACTTCATTTTTCATACTGGTATTTGTACGTTACGATATAATTTCTATTATAGGATTCATAAGGAGAAGACTGAATTTGACTTTGAAATGTGAAGAATGTTTGAGAGCAGTAGAATCAAACTCCAACGCAACCGGAAATGGACGATTGATAGGTGTAAGGACCGAGGAGGGTTAATGCTACCAAGTATTGATGTTATTGAAATATGTCAAATTTGTGAAAAATTATTTTGGTTCAATCCAAACAAAAAAGACTTTCCCCAAAGTTGGAAGCTTTAGCATCACTCCTACTAAAGCAATGCATTGGCAAAAACCTTTTTGGTACTGTACCACACTTTCTAGAAGATGAGTCTCATTATTCTTCAATAATCTCCGCAATAGGGGTATTATACTTTAAAACTAGGATGTATCATGAATTGAAACAATTGAATGATAATCTAAATCGTGAAAAGATACGGGCAAAATGTACTAAACTTGTTTTATTTAAAGGCCAATAATAGGTAGTTAATACATCTAGTTGAAGTAGTGTAGTTTATAATTTGAATATTCCAAACGATACGTAAATAAATTAGCTTTACTTCAAACAGTGAATTTTATTTTGCCTTTATTTAACCCATTATATACCAAACATTAAGGCAAATGGTAGAAGGTACACTGGCAGAGATTCAAGCGGTTGTGAGGGTAAAGGAGTGGGGGAACGGTGAGAGGACTGGCTTCACTAGTGTTCGTACTGACGGGCCCCCTTGCCGCTTCTAGTTGGTTCTATGTTCTGTGTAGTCGACAGATGTTATGTTGAAAATAGTGCCCACGTACATTTTTATAACCAAAAACAAACTTTTATTATCATTTTATTTTTTCTTGAGCAATATAATTTTCCATACTTTGTCATTATATTATTTGTATTATTTTTATTACAAAAAAAGGATTATTAATAAACCTGTATATGATCTTTCAAACTTCAATTGTTCAAGCTTAAAGCTTTTGCCTAACAGTAAAACCAAGTGTCATTACCATGAGGGAACAACTTTTAATTGCGCAATCAATCAAGCTCATAAACTTCTGAACTGGATCAACGCCAATAGAAGAAATGTTGATTTCAGCTATGAGGATGTCCGTGAAATAACTTTCAAAAACTCTTCAAATCAACATCTGGCTTTCAGTCGATTTACCAAATATTTAGATTCATTGTGTTGTTTTCATTGTAACTATAAAATTTACTTACCTTTAACTTCATGTCCCTATAAAAATCCTATTCAAAACAGTCCTAATTGTCATTTAGCTACACATCACCCTGAGTTAACATTTACAATGGATGAAGATATTCATCTCCTTTCGCTAACTGACATTTGGTACTTGGAGCCTCATCAACTGCGCTGTTTACCCAAATCACTCTTATTGTATTTTTACGATTATTCTATTGAATATCGATGGGAAGACCTTCCTTTGGAATGGCAACAAGATCCAGCCTTCCAAAGAAGAAAAAGATGCAGTCAACATCATACATTCAATTCCTCCTTCGATGAAATAGATGGAAGCCCTCCAATGAAAAAAGACTGTATTTTATGTATACAATCAAATACTGACATGATTGAACCTGAACCAATGTAATTGTGTTAAAATCAAATATAACATTTTTTAAATATTTATTTCTTGTCTTTCACTTATCCTTTGTTAAAGATTCTTATCATACTATTAAGAGGAAAATAAAGCACAGTTTTTCAATTTAATGCTATTTATTAAGTAAATCTAGATACAATTGATTCCATTGTAATGTATTTAGTTGGTTTGAAATTAACAACTGACTCTCTTCTGATGGTGGCAGTAAATCTTCAGACGCTGCTTTAAAGCTGGCCAACAACTTGAAACAATTGTCCGTTTTGTTAGAATTTTGTAGCCACTTCAAAGTTTCCATTTTACTTACTTGACTTCGGGTGAGGTTAATTCCATATGAGGTGACGGATTTCGAACTATCACTGACATCCATGGATAAACGATGTCTATCTTTAAACATCGATTTCTCGCAAATTTTGTGAAATGTAGCATACTATTCCAAACACGAATAGAGGGATATTCGCTATCTTGGCTTTTTTTCTTTGATGTGAAATATTTTAAAATGACATCCGGTTTTTTCTTTCAATTCATTCCATTCTTCAAAATTGAAATAAATAATATTTTTCTTATCACATATCGCTAATGTTGGAGAGGTTGCAAAAAGTCCTATCCTAACACACTTGTTTTTACTCAGAGAAAACTTTGTAACAAATGCGATGTCTGAGTGATCCATCACTTTGTTTGAATAACAAACAACTGCTCTTTCAAACTGAATCACATACATTTATGATTATGTTTTTTTTTTTTTATTGTTGACCTTCAATTTCAAGAAGATTTCCTGGTTACATAATTCCTGTTTTTTCTCTGACGAAACAAAAATCAATTTTCCCAAGTTTTCTTGCAGAATTTCAAAATAAATTTTATATCAATGTCTTTAGCTCGACGAGCTGCATAGAAAGAAATTTTTCTCGAGACCAATAACCCAAAATTTAATATTTTACACAATTTGTAATAGAAAGATTTTTTTTTTCTTCTCTTGCATCTCTAATGACCGCGACATTTAAAGAATAATTACCCTGTTATGCAATTCCTTCATTTGGAGAAAAAAAGGTTTTTTTCTCACGTTTCCCGAAATGTTACCAAAATAAATTTTATATCATCATCTTCAAATTTTCAAGATCTATACAGTCACTTCTTGGATGTTATAATGGTTCCCACTTTTGGTTATCGGGGTCTGTGCTACTTGATTATAAATGTAAAGATCTGATGTGCTTTTGGGGCTTACAAGGCCTAGAATTTGACATTTAAAAAAAATTATCAAAATTATTATAAATAAAAATTGTTCAATGACTTCTTCGAATAAGATGGTATGTTGGTTAAGTTTTAAAGGAATAAAAACAATTTTGCAGATGTGTGGCTAGAGTGAATACCTACATCAGGATGTTATTGTAAGAGTTCCTATTGTCGAAAAATGGGTGACCTATCTAGGATACTAATCGAAATATGCTTCATGTCTAATAAAACACTGGATAATTTATGAAAAGTGATATATTGGGTACATCTGATGATAAAGTATGTAATTTAAAACAAAAGATGGATTTTGTGTAAAACACTTTAAACTTGAGAAATGCCGGCTCCACAGCATACATGAATTTAATGATTATAATTTAGCGATTATGAAAGCTAGTAAACTTCATATGTGATAGTAAGATGTTGTGGGACGAGATTTCTAATAGAAATAAAAGACGTTGTCTTCCCACTGTTTTATTTTATACCAGAACCGGTTTTCAACGCAACAGCGTCATCATCAGTAGTTCATCTATCATAGAGTAACAAAAATACAAATAATAAAAAGTATAAATAATTCATAAAGCATCAGGGTGCAGAGTAAGAAAATAAAATTATAAAATTAACTTACCCCACCCACACAGCACAGCAGTTGGAAGATAACTGGCATAGCTCTAAGGGGTGGGGATAGCCAGGTTCACTCACTCTCTCAACATGCAAAAACCATTCCTTCTAATAAATACAATAAGTCTGTACATAATATAAAAAAATTGTTCATCATACAGCCATGCCGTATATCTGATCTGTTCTCTGTTTAAATACAATATTCCTGATGAGAGTTTTAATCTCATCAGGGGGGACACTAGGAAACAGATTTACAACATCAAAGGAGGCCAATATGACTCCATCAGGTATCGACATGCCTTCAAGATCTTTTATGAGTTCTCTGCTACTGGACAACGAGTGCCCCGACCGAAAATCAGTGAACTTTTTAAACAATTTCACAATTTTCTTGGAAACTCGTCCTGAAGGGGCTGAGTTAAAGGAAACTATAGGCCTAATAGGGTTGTTATCTTTATGTAATTTAACAAGAGAATACATCCTAGGAGCTTGGGAGTTCATCTCTACAAGTGTCTTCTTTTCGCTGGGTTTAAACAAAACCCCCGTACTGTCCAGGGCATGCTTAATCTGTTGATTAAATTGTTCTGTTGGGTCATTATGTAATCTGTTGCAATTATTTTGTTTTATGAATAGCATAGTTTTATCTATATATTCATGTTTGGTCAATATGACCGTCGACTGACCCTTGTCCGCCCTAGTTACAACTAAATTATTAATCTTAATTTTAGATTTTAAGTTATTAAGGGTTTTTTGTAGGGGGTTGGCTTTGTACTGAGAAATATCTGATGGAACTCTGTGCACTGTTTGACGTTTGCCTCGACCAGAATTATTTTGCCTTCCAGGACCAATTCTTTAACCAGGGGGGAGGTTTGGCCATGGGATCTCCTTTAAGCCCTTTATGCGCGGACATCTTTATGGACCATCTGGAAAGAACCAGTGTATTGAATGAACGGAACCCCTTCTTCGATGATGTCTTCTACTGGAAGAGATACGTGGACGACATTTTTATAGTATTTCATGGGCCACCTTCCAGATTAGAATCACTCCTGGACTATTTGAACATGTGCCATCCTAGGATACAATTTACTTTGGAAATAGGAGGTGACAAATTAAACTTTTTAGATTTGACTTTGTACGTAACAGACAATAAAATATCATTTGCAGATGCAGACTCTTCCCATCCTTATGGACACAAAATGGCGGCATTTCATTTTCTCACCAACCGACTGCTTCGTGTTTCTCTGACCAGCGATAATTTCGATAAGGAGAAAAATTGCAAAAAACATATCGCAGAAGTCAACGGATATGACGCGGGGTTGGTCGAGAGAATGATAAAGAAAAAAGTTAAGAATAAGCCGAGGCCTGAAAAGGAATGAGGATGTATACAAGAATTGGTGTGTACTCCCTTACCTAGGACCTGTGTCCGAGAGGATGGGTCGTACTATTACTAGGGACGGAGTCAGGGTGGCCTACAGAAATGACAACCCTTTAAGGAATTGTTTCCCCAGTCTGAAGGACAGAGTACCTTTCAGGGACAAATCCGGTGTTTACAAACTGACATGTGGGGATTGTAATGCAACATATATTGGACAGACAGGAAGCAAAAAGAACCGGCACAATAGATCAAAGAACAATAAGAAGTGGGGAGGGGGCGGCAAGCGGTACACAAAGAAGCGGTATATATAAATCAAAGAGGGGGTAGGGTGGCAAGCGGTACCCAAAGAAGCGGTATATATAAATCAAAGAGGGCGTAGGGCGGCAAGCGGTACACAAAGCAGCAGTATAAGTACCTAGACCAAAGAACAATAAGATGGGGTAAGGCGGAAAAGTGGTTCACAAAGAAGCGGCCATATAGATCATATAGCATAATGAAATAGGGAGAGCGGCAACAAGAGGTACACAAAGGAACGGTATATTTAAATCAAAGAACAATAATAGGGCGTAGGGTGGCAAGCGGTACACAAAGAACCGGGTGGTGCGTGAGAGAAAGTAAGAATTAAAAAAAAAAAAAAAAAACTCTTTATTCGGTTCAGCGCAAGGGGCGCTATACACAATTTAAAAAAATATATATATATACATATTGCATATGGTTAAAATATAATGTCTTGTAGAAACCGGGGCTTCAGACGACGGTATAGCAGAGGTTCCCCAATGCCAAAGGTAGCGTCTCCAGAAACACTCTGCAGTCCAGCCCTGAATCTTGTCGCTAACTCCAATATGAAGTCTCGAACGTCGGGAACGCCCAGCTCCCTGCGTATCTGAGAATTCCTTACCATCCAAGGCGCGTTTACGGCAAGGCGGAGAACTTTGTTTTCGAACCTGACCAGTTTCTTAATGTTGGTCTGGCTTGTGCCGAGCCAAACCGGACAGGCGTATGTGATGAGTGGCCGTATGAGTGCGGTGTAGAGTAGTGTGGCACATTCATGTCGGAGTGTAGTGTTCTTGTTGAGAAGTGGGTAGAGTGAGGAGAGTCTAGAGTAGGCTTGTTTCAATTTGGAGTTAATGTGTTGGCCCCAGGTCAGTTTGGTGTCTAGGAGCACCCCTAGATACTTCACCGCCTGGTGTGTTGGTGTCCAGGGGATGTTTTTGTGGTTGATGTTTAGCGGTGTCAGTGTATCATGGTTTATGCGTCGTAGTGCGAAAACCTTGGTTTCTGTCTTGTTCGCGTTTAGCCTCAGCTTCCATCTGTTGAACCAATTTGCCAGGACATCCAGACCCTCTTGAAGAGTGCGCACGGCCCTATGAAGATCACAGTCCTGAGCTATGAGGAGCGTGTCATCGGCATAGGTTGCCAGTGGCAGGCCTGGAGGCTCAGGTATATCGTGGCAGAAAAGATTAAAGAGAATGGGAGCGAGGATCGAACCTTGAGGGACTCCTGCACCGATAGTCCTTCGATCGCTAAGGCAAGAGTTAACCTTAATCTGGAAACTTCTATTGGTGAGGAAGGAGGCTATAATAAGACGCAGGTATCTGGGGGCTCCCGTACGCTGGAGTTTGTACAGCAGGCCCTTGAGCCACACTGTATCGAAGGCAGCAGCAACATCCAAGAACACGGCTGCAGAATATTGCTTCGCCTCGAAACCCTTGACAATGGTCTCTGCCACTCTCTGGAGCTGATGCGTCGTGGAATGCCTCTTCTTGAAACCAAACTGATGGGCAGGTATGGTGTTCGCTAGTTCCAGAAACTCCAGTAGCCTACCATAGATTAGTCTCTCAAGCAGTTTTGACAAGCTGTTCAAAAGACTGATGGGGCGGTAGCTTGATGGTTGGTCTTTTGGTTTTCCCGGCTTATGGAAAATGAGTACGACCGCATTCTTCCATTGGGTCGGGAAATATCCAGCTCTGAGGCATCCATTGAACACGCTCGTGAGAAGCGCTACGCCCTTCTCCGACAGGTTCTTTAGGACGAGGCTTGGTATAAAATCCTCACCTGGTGCCTTTCTTCCCGGGAGATTGCTTAAGGCTGTCTGATTTCCCCTGGAGTGACGAACTTTAAGGGCAGTTCTGCGGTGAGTGGCTCCTGGCTAATGGCTTCCTCTATTAGTAGCTCGGTATCCCTGACTCCCGGATGGCTGGGATTAAACACTGCTTCAAGATAGGCAGAAAACATGGTGCACTTCTCTTCGTCTGATGTAGCTAAAAGGTCACCTTGTCTCAGAGGAGGGATGAGAGGGTCCTGCCGTAGGATCCTGCGAGTCTCCTTCCACAAATTGGGATCGTTAGGGGACATGTTCTGAAGGAACTGACGATAGCCCTCAACTCTCTGATTTTCGAGTTCCCATCGAATCTGATGCCCCAGTTAGTTCCATTGGCGTTTGGTTCTCGGACATCTGCTACGCTGCCAGCTGCGGCGAAGCCTATTTTTCTCTTCAATCAGGCGTAGGATGTACGTCGGGGTACTGATGCCTGTCCTCTGCCGGGGGTCATAGAACTTTCTGTAGATCGCCTTCTTGACTGCGCTCTTGATGGAATCGGTAAGGAGTGTCATTGTTCTGTCTAGGTCATCGGTCGAGTTATAAGAGAAAGGAATAGTCAGATTTCGGTCAAGTTCGTCGCGAAAGATTTTTCCGTCAATAAGTTGTTGTATTGGGGGATCAGTGAGAAGTCTGCCGTGGAAAGTAATGAGGACAGGGAGATGGTCGGAATCTAATTCGGGAAGTGGAATTTGGAATATGGGTAAGGTTAGATTCTGAGTGAGGGATATATCTAAAATATCTCGGAGTTAGCGAGCCTGTGAGGGGTAGAAGGTTGGCTGGTCGGGAGCAGTGACCACAATCGCCATGCGGTCGGTGAAGGCGAGAAGCCTTTGACCATTGGCATTGCCAACCCGACAGCCCCAGTTGAGATGCTTGCTGTTGAGGTCCCCAGTCAACAGGGTGGGTCCCCCCGTGAACACGGCCTCGAGATCTGAGGGATCAAGGCGCTGGTTTGGCCGCTGGTAGGCTGCCACCAACTTTAATGAGGAGCCATTTTCAATTTTCAACTGGATAGCTACAGCTTCCAGACAAGACAAGTTCCCGAATATCGGCTCGTGGTGCTTAAATTTACTACGTTATTGCCAATCAGTTTGATCTCCCAGTTGATGATTAACTTTATCGCGGTCCTAAAGCTGCAAAACATTTTATAACATATGTAAAATCCTTGACTCTAACAATTTCAAAAATATATGTATTGGAAACACCCATGCTTCCTATTTCTCATGATGAAAATATTGCGTTTGACACTGCATCTGAATGTTATATTTGTGACAAACCCCTTTCTGATTTAGACATAAACTGACATGATCATGTAACTGGGAAATATAATAGCACATCTTGTAACCTACGTTATCAACTACCAAATCACCTTGCTGTTTTTAATCATAATAATCCCGGAACTCAATTGTGACGAACACAACATTTACGTAATTCCAAACACCGAAGAGAAATATATTAGTTTTTGTAAATATGTGACTTTTTTTTTTTTTTAACATAATTATTGTAAACTTTATTATTCTATACATGAATAGTATAGTTGGGCTGTCTATAACAATAATACCTAGGCCAATGGCCTAATTAACATGAGATATGAACTCAGGTACAATTCATTAATTGTCCTAAACAAGTAATTTGAAACTAGATAAAGTTAACATAATATAGGAAAAAAAAAAAAAAAATGAATATAAGGATAACAAGGGTGTTTAGCTGTGAAAATTAGATAATGTCTTTTGATTAATTGACGAGAAGAAAATCATGCGGTCGCTTCTTTTTAAGTCTGCGTCCAGTGGTAAAGGTGGTGGGTGTTCAGCAATTCCCCGCACCAGTGGATTTGGGTGGTGGGCCATTGTTGTCTGCATTCGTATGTAGGATTCTTTGAGGATCTCCGCTACTTCCGGTATTTCAAGATCAGCATGTAGAACTGTGTTGCGAACATACCACGGTGCATCAGTGATGAGTCTCATGACGCGATTTTGAGGAGTTTGTATCCTGGTTATGTGGCTTTTAGCAGCTGAACCCCATAGGCCACAAGCGTACTGCCAGATCGGACAAATCAGCACCAAATATAGCAGTTTTTTTACTGATAAAGCAAGGGGTGAGCGGTACATCAATTAGACACCATCCTATGGATGGAAAAGTCAAGTTTAACTTCATACGGTGGAGGATTATAGAAAAATTGTTGCATTTTTACAAGACAATAAGGCGGAATTTCACACATTCCAACTCAAATCTCTCATTTCAGAGTTGTGAACAGGGGTCTTCCCCCAACATGTGATACTAAGGCAATGATGGAAGAGCTTAAAACTCTCGGCTATGAACCAGTCCAAATGATTCCCGTTCATCATCCTATAACAAAAAACCCGTTACCACTATTTTTTCTCGACCTCAAAAATTCTCCAAAAAACTCAGAAATATACACTCTAGATAAACTCTACTTTGCAAAAATTAAGAAGCACCACGTCGCGCAATGATACAATGCATACGATGCCAAGACTACGGCACACAAGAAATTACTGCCACCGGCCCCCGAGGTGTGTAAAATGCGACCAACCTCATTCAACCGAATTTTGTACAAAGATACCAAACTCACCCCCTGTTGGTATAAACTGTAAAGGTTAGCACACCACCAATTACAAGGGATGTCCTCTGCATAAAAAACTACAGCGAAGTACCAAACCTTACACTTCCACAATTCAGAGGCAAAATCAACAACACGAAGAAATCCCACAACGTGCAGATAATGGCCCCAACAACCTTACTGCTAACCACACCACTCCTACAATTAGCAAATCATATGCTGAAGCAGCAGCGAGTCCCGAGTCAAATATAGATAACCTCATGAAAAAAATTGATTCTCTGTTGTCCTTACTGCACCCCTTAGTGCAAACATTAACCCAAATCTGACTCTCCCTAACAACAAAACACTTTTTGCACTTGGAATGCTCGAGGGCTGAACAATATACATAGTATACTGGAGTTATTTCTAAGAAGATATAACGTTGACATAATACTCATCACTGAAACTAAATTGTCCCATAATTTAAATTTCTATATATCAGGCTACAAATCATACAGATCAGACCACCCCAGCGGTCGTCGCAAAGGAGAATCAGCGTTACTAATAAAACATTCGATAGGTCACGATGAGCTCCCACTTATAAAAAAAGACAAGTTTCAGATAACTCCTGTAGATAACTCCATCATACTAACAAAAAATTACAAATAGGCTCATTTTATTCTGCTCCTGAAAACAGACTATCTCAATCGGATTTTTGGGGTATTATACATGAAATGAAAACTGATTTTATAATCGGTGGGGATTTCAACGCCAAGCATCCACGTTGGGGGCCCAAGGGGGAGTGATGCGATCATATGGTCAGAAAGGACCACTTAGCCTCTTCTCCCCAACTCCACTCTCACCTACCAGCTTGGTGGGCCCTGTTAAACCTAGCAACCCAGGCCAAGGTTGTGGTAACCAATCCCTTCGGAGGTCTGGGTAGGCGAGCCGACGAGAGATGGGGGACCTGACGGGGCTATCAGGGGGTAACCCAGATCTAGGCCTGTCAGGATGTTGTATGTCGGCAGCAGGACATACATCTAGGGCGGTGGCGGAGGAACCATGCCAATGGCAGGTCAACGGCAGCGTCCATGGGTTGAGTCAGTAGACCTACTGCGATGGGGTAGGAAAAACTCCTCAGCCGAGGTAAAGGCGACTTCCTAGGGGTAGAGAACCCCGAAATCAATTCTTCTGGCCCTCCAGGTTGGGGGTGAGTCGGAGGTGTCACGAGCCTCCACCCAGCAAACTAATTTCGTGGGGAAGCCGCAATCAGCTTTTCCTATTTTCTTTGGTTTATGTTAACATGATGGTGAGGACTAATAATAATAACATCCCCGTAGGGGCCCATTCGGATTTGGGGGGGCCCCAGCCAGCACCTCGTGGTAACTCCACAATCACAAAGATGAAGCCGATCAGCAAGCGTCATAGAACTGATTTTAACATCGGGCTTTGGAATGTTCTAAGCCTTCACAGACCCGGAGCGCAACTTGACCAGTATGCAATCGACTTAGCTGCTATCCAGGAAATCCGGTGGACCGGGTCAGGATCCTTGGAAACACGAAAACACACAGTCTACTACAGCTGCCATGAAAAGCTCCACCAATACGGAACTGGTTTCGTGGTGAGCAAACAATTCCGCCGATTGGTCATAGACTTCAAACCAGTCAGTCCAAGAATCTGTATCATCCGCATTAAAGGTAGATTTAAAAACTACTCAATTATGAGCGTCCATGCACCTATCGAAGCGGCACAGGAAGCAGATAAGGATGATTTCTATGATTTAATTGAAAGATCCCTGCATCAATGTCCTAATTATGACATAAAAATTATAGCGGGGGATTTAAATGCCAAACTGGGTCGAGAAAGTTTCTACTCCCCAACAATAGGAAAACACAGCCTCCACGCAGTGACAAACGATAATGGGCAGAGGCTGATCAGTCTGGCAGACTCATGCGACCTAACCGTAGGGAGTACTCTATTCCCACATAAAAACATAAATAAAGGGACATGGACGTCCCCAGATGGCCAAACAGTCAACCAGATTGATCACATCCTCATCGACTCCAGGAACGAATCTAATCTGCTAGACGTCCGTACTTACCGAGGTGCTAATGTGGACTCCGACCACCATCTGGTTATCGCGCGCCTCCGAGACAGGAGTTCCATGATTAAGAAGCCCAACTGAGCGTATCAAACGGTACAACATTTCCAGGCTCAAGGAGGAGGAAACTCTTTCAAGGTACGAAACGCAATTGGAAACGGGGATAAGGACACTGGAATTTCCTGATGGCTGTAATCTGGACGAAAGGTGGGGCAAGATTGCCGAGGTCATTGCAAAAGGAGCAGAGGATACACTTGGCCTACAAGGGCTAGAGCCTCGGAACCCCTGGTTTGATGTGGAGTGCAAGGCTGCTACAGATCATAAGAACGTAGCGTATGCAGCAATGATTCAACGGCGTACACGGAGGAGTGTTGAGGTATACCGCCTAAGAAGAAGATTGGAAAAACGCCTGCATCAGAGGAAGAAAAGACAATGGCAGAATAAAGAATTGGAGGAGATACAAGCACTAAAGAACCGTAATGAATGCCGAAAATTCTACCAGAAGGTCAATCAGGGAAGGAAACCCTTCAAGCCCCGGTTAACTGCCTGCAGAGCTGAAGACGGAACCTTGCTGACAGACGAAGGTACAATCCTTGAGAGATGGCGGCAATACTTCCAAGAACTTCTTGGTGATGTACATAGCACATCTCCACCTCCCTTGTCATCCCCGCTGCCCCGCATAGACGACGACCTTGAGCCTCCAGATGAAGATGAAATAACTGCAGCCTTAGGAAAACTGAAGAATAATAAGTCACCAGGGTATGATGGACTTCCTGCAGAGCTCTTTAAGCATGGTGGTCAGGAGCTGATGAAAGTTTTCCAAGGCTTAATCCTATGCATCTGGACGAGTGAAGCAATGCCGCAGAGCTGGTATAAGACCATAATATGCCCAATACACAAGAAGGGAGACCAGCTGGAATGCGGAAACTATAGGGGAATCTCCCTGCTGCCGGTAACTTACAAGATTTTATCCACGTTATTATATGAGCGATTGCTACCTTATACTGAGCAGATTGTTGCCCCCTACCAATGTGGCTTCCGGAAAGGAAAATCGACGACGGACCAAGTGTTCACCCTACGTCAAATCATGGAGAAAGGACGAGAGTACAAGATCCAGACCCATCATTTGTTCATAGACTTCAAAAGTGCCTATGATAGTGTTGATAGGAGTCAATTATACTTAGCAATGGGGGAGTTTGATATTCCCGAAAAACTTATTCGGATGTGCCGAATTACAATGGATGGGGTAGAGTGCATGGTGCGGGTACAAGCAGGCCTTAGTGGAGTATTTATATCCGGCAAGGGCCTAAAGGCAGGGTGATGCATTGGCCTGCCTCTTGTTTAACCTCGTCCTAGAAAAAGCGATACGAGACTCAGGGATCTAAACTGTAGGCACCATCTTCAATAGAACTGTTCAGCTTTTAGGTTATGCTGACGACCTAGACATCGTAGGGAGATCTTTCAGAGCAATGGAGGAGGCGTTCCTAGCGCTCGATGAAGCAGAAAAACGGTTGGGACTATTGGTGAATTCTTCGAAAACGAAGTATATGGTCACGGGTCAAGAGGTAAGACCAAATGAAGAAGTTCATATTGGCCCATACTTCTTCGGAAAAGTGAACGAGTTCACTTACCTAGGATGTCAGGTTAATGTGGACAATAACCTCTCAAATGAAATCAGAAGCAGGATCACCAAGTCCAACCGTTGTTTCTTTCGACTCCGGCGTCACCTCAGAAGTAACTTGCTTTCTAGGGCAACAAAGCTGGAACTTTACAAAACCCTGATCCGTACAGTGTTAACTTACGGTTCTGAAACATGGACAATAGCAAAGACTGACGAACAAGCACTCCTGATTCACGAAAGGAAGGTCCTACGTTGCATCTATAGAGGTGTCTACGACGGACAGGACTGGAGGAGAAGAACGAATCAGGAGCTATACGCTTTGTCGCAAGAACCGGACGTAGTAAGGTTTGTAAGACTCCACAGACTAAGATGGGCAGGACACTTGGCAAGAATGGGGGACCATGATGTGCCAAAGATGACATTCCTGGAGGAAATCCACGGGACCAGACGTGTTGGGAGGCCGAAGCTGCGTTGGAGGGACGGTGTTGCGCGTGATGCGAGGACCCTACTTGGAGTCAGGAACTGGAGAGCAGCTGCACAAGACCGAGACGACTGGCGAAGGCTGATCCAGGAGGCCTTGACTCAGAGATGAGTTGTTGCGCCGATGAAGAAGAAGAAGAAGCATCCACGTTGGGGATGCCGACTAGCCAACCCCAGAGGGAGAGTATTGCTAGACACCGTTGGCACACAATTGAATGTGATCCACCCCTCTGAGCCGTCTTCATTAGGCTTTGTTGACTCATTTCGATTCATGTCAAAAAGTCTTAATTCATAAATAAAACAAACTTATTTTTTTAAATATTGTCTATTCCGCTAAAGATATTTATAAAAATAAAACTACTGGTTTCGGCCTCATACCATCGTCAGGTCTAGTTATGAACTTAGTCAGTTTGCAGAGTGCGACCCCTCCAATACATCCTGATGAACGGTGCCACTTCAATTAGGGAATTCCCGGCTTTACTGTTAGCTACATCATGAAATATTTGACAAAACACTAATTTTACTTAATTTACATAAAATAACATCCTTTGACTAATAAGTAAAGAATACAACTAAAAAACATAACAGATAATTACATATATGTGGAAACCTATAATAATAACAGATAATAACAAACATAGGTATATGTGGAAATAGAACCGGTTCAGGGTGTTAACAAAGGTTTATTTTCCGATCATGTAAACAAGGTTCACAATAGGAGGGCTAACTATCTTGGTGGTCAAAATTAATAACAAGAAATTCGAATTTAGCATTCACAGAAAACCGACAACAACTGATACTGTTATACACGCCTACACAGTTCCAATGAGCCAACAATCAAAACATAAAGAACTCAAGATCATTTAAAAAATAGCCAAAAACAATAGCTACCCACAAAAAACAATAAATAAAATTGAAAAAGAGGGTCAAAACTCATAATTTTAGGAATAAACTGACCAAACTAGAAAAACTAAATAAAGACTCCACTAATAAATGGGTCAGCTTAACTTATTATGGAAAAAAATTCAAAGAAAGTAGGTAAATTGTTAAAAAAAGAAGGTTTTAATATCGGGTTTAAAACTACCAATCCCATAAGCCAGTGTTTAGAGAGAGGTAGGGACAAAACCGATATTGAGAATAAAAGCTGTGTTTATAGCTTAGAGTGCACGACGTATAGTCAATTATACATTGGACAGACGGGACGTCGTTTTAAAGACAGAATCAAGGAACACACAGCCGAAATAAAGAACCGAGGCAACCGTTCTACATTCACGACTCACATTATTGGCAATAGCCACACTTTTGACCCATCTACAGGCATAAAATATCTCCATTGTTGCTCAAAAAGTAGGCTACTTGATAGCTTAGAACAATTAGAATTAAATAAAGCTACAAAAAGGAACATTTGTATGAATGATCAAATTTATTTTAACTATTCCCCTTTGTTAACACCCTGAACCGGTTCTATTTCCACATATACCTATGTTTGTTATTATCTGTTATTATTATAGGTTTCCACATATATGTTATTATCTGTTATGTTTTTTAGTTTTATTCTTTAGTTATTAGTCAAAGGATGTTATTTTATGTAAATTAAGAAAAATTAGTGTTTTGTCAAATAATTCATGATGTAGCTAACGGTAAAGCCGGGGATTCCCTAATTGAAGTGGCACCTTTCACTAGGATGTATTGGAGGGGTCGCACTCTTCTAACTGACAGTTCATAACTAGACCTGACGATGGTGTGAGGCCGAAACCGGTAGTTTTATTTTTATAAATATATTTAGTGGAATAGACAATATTTCAGAAAATAAGTTTGTTTTATTTAGTTATTACAGATTCCACAATATGTCCGCATTCCTCAACTTAGAAGAAGAATTAATTCGTTAGCGCGCAACCTTCCGTTCGTTCCTGAGGCTTCAAAATTATTTTCTTCTGATCATAATCCAATTTTATTTTTATTTTTATTCCCATATGATTACCTCATAAATTGGAGGAAACCTGTTTGCCTTCATGTGAAGCCTTTTATAGTAATCTGAAACATTGACACACACACCTTTGGAAGATTACATTCATGCTGTAGATGTTTGGAATACTTCAATTCAATTCAATTCTTTATTAGCCTTTAAGAAATACATCTTTTAGGCTCAGGGTTCGGCCTGATATATACAAGTTTTAAAAAAGTACAAATAAATGAAAATAGAAAATAATAATAATAATAAAATACAAAGTAATATAGAACCTTACTGTTAATTAACAAATTAAAACAAAAATAAAAATGATATTTTATTTGAATACTTCAATGTCCTCTAATTTTTAGAGCCCTTACTGTGTATAGTATAATATTATGGAGGTTTTGGTTGTTTGTAATGTTGAAAAGGGTCTTGTGAGGTTGCGGGCTCTTTAGTGCTTCTACCAGGTACTTTTTTCTTAGTTGGCTGAAGGCTGGACACCATGAAGAAATGGTGCATACAGCTGTCTTCCCTGTTAAAGAGGTAGGTCATTCCTCCCACCGTCACTCTTGACAGGTTTTCTCTACACAGACGTATCAGAGCCAACACTCTCGTCCTCTCGATATTTGTCCTCAGCTTTAAGTAGACGTTGTAACAGTAAATATCCTTGTATGCGAGGTTATAGTTAGATTCGAGGATGTGCTGAATGTCTCTATCGCGGCTCCTTTCTTCAAATCGACTCACAACCTTTTTCTTATGCCTGCTGATAAGATCAGAGTCCTGAGTATCCTCCCTATCCGAAGATTACACTCATGCTGTAGATGTTTGGAATACTTACAATTGCCATAATCTGGGGGAGTATTCTGACGCCTATCTTAAATTAGACACCCTATTGCTCGCTTCGGGCTTTCAGAACTTTCGGGACATTACACTAAAAACTCATAAGTTAGATCCTACACACTATTACACGATTATCGTAGGACATTATATTGCGCTATACATGTGTAAAATTTGAGTAATTACTGGATTATGAGCAAATATTATTTATTGAGGAAGATGTAAGGGGTGGACTGTCAGGTGTTTCATCGATATGATTGCGCCATAACAAATATATGACGCATTATGACTCCAACAAAGAATCAATGTATATTTCATACCAAGATTGTAACAAGCCTTATGGTTATGCCATGTCTAAGCCACTACCTATTGAGAATTCGAATGGGTCTCTCCAGATGACCTCGAATTTCACGGTTTAAGCGAAGACGATGATTTTGGGTTTATACTTGAGGTTGAATTAGAGTAGCCTGACGAATAACATGATCTACTTAATGACTTAACATTTCTACCCAATAACATCAGAATTAATGGTCAGAAAAACTAGTACTCCGCTTGAATAACCGCAAAAATTATGTTCTATGTTGCATGGCCTTAAAATAGGCCTTAGAACATAATCTAAAACTCATTAGTAATAACTGCGTGCTGAAATTTCGACAAAGCTGCAGCTTGGAAACGTATATCATTCTGAACACTGAGTTACGTAAGAAGGCTCAAAATGCTTTTGAAAAGGATCTTTATAAATTATACAATAATTCCATCTTTGACAAAACAGTAGGATATTTCTGTCTACATTTGGGCCTGTTAAAGGGGGCCTATGCTGGTCTAGTAGTGCCTCGAGTGTTAGGAAGGGTCAGGATTTAAAGGGACCATTGCAGGTCAGGTTTTAAAGGGGGCTCCGTGGATTGTGTCAAATGATTGTGTGTCAAACAGATGTAAACCTATCATTTATATATTTATTTTGCTATCTCAAAAAATCGCTAGCGTCTGAGAGGTCATTCAACCGTGTATGTAAACAGACGACGAGAGATCATCCAACCTTCAGTGAGTGTGTCTTACAGATGTAATTCATATATTTTGCTATCTCAAAAAATCGCAAGCGTCTGACAGGTCATTGAACCTTAGTAGAAGGGAAATGGGGATTCTGGATCAGTTGCCCCTCATGACCTTTGACCCCATGGGGTAACGTGACCCTCACCCCCCGCCACCACCACTCCCCCCACCCTTCCCAGCTCTGAATCACCCACCATCGTACATCCCCAGCTTAATAAGTTTCAACTCTCCCTATAAACCTCAATAAGTTTCCGCTCTCCCTCTAAACCTCAATAAGCCCCCCCCTCCCCTAATTTTTTCATCTCAATTTTTGTCCTTTGAATCACTACCAATCTACTTCCCCATCTAAATAAGTTTCCGCTCTCACTCTAAACCTCAATAAGTTGCCGCTCTTCCTCTAAACCTCAATAAGTTCCCCTCTCCCTCTAAACCTCAATAAGTTTCCGCTCTTCCTCTAAACCTCAATAAGTTTCCGCTCTCCTTCTAAACCCTGCTTTACATTTTTATCTCACCCCTCGCCTGTGCCCCTATATTTTTTTTAATTAGCCCACTAGTAACAATTTTGATATTTTTTCAGTCTGATTTCGTGACCTTGAACAGGCACTTGCGTGTTCAAGCATGTCGAACCCTGCATTCGTGTAGCCTACCTTATCATCATCATCATCATTGTATTCAGTATTATTTAAAACTGGAGTATTATGATGGAAAAATCGCCTACCTACACTTTTGAGCATGCCGTCCTTCGGTGCCTTGAATGGTATTGCATTTAAAAATATAATTCAAAGCTCTTCATATTGAGTATGTTGTCCGATTGGAGTAATATATGCTAAAAAATATTTATCTCCAATTCCGAGCACGCTGTCCTTTGGTGTTATTTGTGAATTCTTGTTTTTTATTATTTTATTTTTTTATATCCACTATGGTTTGGAAATGATCTTCGTATCTATAGGAATTAAGTCGTTGTTTACATGTTCAAACATGTCGAGACCTGTTGTTGCAGGCATACTTCACCAATTTTTATTTCATGATTTAATCTTACATCCCCACGTCAATTGACACATCCAATGTGCTTCCCCATCTCAATACCCCCGCTCTCCCTCCGAATCACTACTCTCTATCTTCAGTATAGCGGCGTAGCCAATCCATCTCAATTTTCTCACTTATACTTCCCAATTATCCCACCTCATTCTCCCTTTAAACCTTTTACTCAGACACAGATTTATCATAGTCCACTACTCTTAGCCTTAGCACCATCATGCTTCGTCCCTGTTCAACACCTACAACCTCTCTAGATCGTCTGACATTTTCATCATATCCCGGTCTACTCATGCATAAACCTACATTCAACGCCATTAGCCTCTCCCTCTGAATCAGTCATACTTACCCACCTCAAATCACCTTCAATGCACATACCCACATCAATTATTCTAAAACATAATCTTCTCACTCACTTCTACTTCCCCACATCAATTGTCTAATTTTTTTCTCAACTTGTCCTAACCAATTTTCTGCTCTCTACTTCTAAAACCTTTTACTCATACATACCCGTCCATACACGCGGAGTAATCTTTAGATCTAGATGTATCTTTCCAGGGGTCTCATGGATACATTCTTAGGCTAACATGCAGTATATTTAACTTACGTTATGTTACATGCTGCTTTTTGTGTACCTAGCGGCCAAAACAATTTCTTTCTCCTTCCACCAACCATCCTCTACTGTAATTGCTCTCCTAATCTTCTGAAATCCCCGCACAATTCTGACAACGACCAATCCATCCCAATATTCTGCTCTCCACTTCTACTCCCCCAACATCATATCAAGTCAGAACCCTACAAGTGTAGACTACTGCACCGTCAACATTTCTTTCTCATTCAAACCACTTCTATCTCACCTTTCACTCAGACATACCTACACACTTGCATCACCCAAGGGATTTTCTTCATCATCATCCAGCCAGTATCAGTTTTATTTTTAGCCTTTTCTTTTGCATGTCCCAAAACCATTCACCCAAAACCATTCACTCATATCACTACGACCTATTCGATATTCATACTTCCGATCCTCTGATCCTAGGACCCCGGTATACGCCAGGCCTTCATTTACACCATATTTTATACAAATTTAAATGCTTCTCCCTAACTAAACCGCCAGGTCAACATCCCCACAGTTCTCGTCGATATTTAGATTCGCATTTCCAATATTACTTTACCATCACTATTTTTACGACTAATAACCTACAATCTAGCAGAAACTTAAATCACACAGACACCCCCCCCCCCCCCCCCCCCCCTGCACAACACTACTCCGGAGATATTCAGAACCCACTCCTACACATCTGAGCACCAATAGAACTCTAACCTAGGACCCCTGCTGTGTAGGCTCACTCACATTGGTACCTGTCAACCCATCTTTATAACTGCAAAAGCCGGGGGTAATTTCATATTCAAGTATTTTGCCTAAGATTTCATACTGATGAAGGCTCTAGACCCCTTCATCACAAACGAGGTCAATTAAAGAACTATTTTATAACACAGTCCAAACGTACAAGAATCATATAAGGTGTGTCCATAGACTACAATAGGAGCTCTTATATAGCCATCCTAAGATAAAGTAATTGAAAACTTTACCCACTGAGCCGGATAATTATTTATAATAGAGATACTAATATTTTTTTTGAATGGTAACATTTCATTATCAGAGATTAGCTGCGATGTACTTTTCTACAAATCAGAGACTATGCATATTTCCTACAATAGAATCCTTCCGAGAGATCCAATATATCGTCACGACACAACACTTCACAAAAATTCGGAATTGTTCACCTATCCCTCTACACATCACTCAACTGCAACTTCCCCAATTCTAAACTTAGAAGTCGCTCAGATACATTTTTAAAAATCCACCACTCTTCTATATACTTCTTCTGCTAAATTCTTTCCCGGTTTCCCTCTATAGTAAATCTTAAACTCTAAAGTAACCCAAACCCGAACACCATTCCTATCAACCTAAACTTATATTTCTCAGTCATCTTGCAGACAACCATAGATAGGGTTTTCTATAGGTGCTATCACCAATATCCTACATGCATATATATGTGTATATATATATATATATTTTTTTTTTATTTTTTTTTCTATAGTTCCTATCACATTACGCCCCCAACATTTTTCTACAACTAACACTCAACCGTTCCTCATTTAATATTATAACGCAGCCCTCACACTCATACCCCATTGTATTTATTTTTCAAGTCCCAAGCCCTTCGTCTCATATACATCACAGTTTCCATCGGTATTGGAGAACCCATGTATTAGTATTATTGTTCCATCCTCATCCACATCTCATGGACCCCACAATTCAGCCCTCCTTCCCCACATATATGGTATTGAGAGCCAAAACACTTACGATGACCCCATACAACAGTTATTTTACCGATTCATCTTCATAGCCACAAAACCCGGGGATTATTTAATATTTTAGTATATTTATTTTTTCATTATTTGTCACAGGTTTTTTCCCTTACATACAACGCCTACTCCACTCACCTGTTTTTTCTTAAAGTCCTATACATATCTTACATCCTTTCATATATTTCTTTTTTATTTAGTCATATTATTTTATATTTCATGCGATTAATATTTATTTAAATTTTCGAAAATTTACGTAAATTATGAAAATTTTGTAGCATATTCAGAAACATTTTTTTTTTTGTGATGAATGTGACTGCGTAATAACTGTCGTGATTGTAAGAGAAATTTGTGAGTACAAGCTGGTCAGTATTGAGAAATAAAAATCGTATGCAGGTTCCATATCATAGACAGTTTCTTATTGTTGTTGGGGCTAGATGTATTGCTGGAAACCCATTAATGATCGGCTCTTCTCGGATTTGATCGGCTCCTTTCGTTGCATGCAGGATGAAAAAAACTATAAATACGTTCTGTTTGGTCAGTAGTTATCTCTTTTCATTGTGAACGTGTTAACAACGTTGAGATAAATACAATCTGATCATTCAGTATTTATTGAACCGAAGTTGTCAACCCTGTTACAATAAATACGGTCTGTTTTGGTGATTATTAGGCAGACCTCATTGATCTAGTAATCCACAGCAGGTTAGATACCATGGGGGTCAAACGAAACGCTCTCACTATAGAAAATAAAATAAAAATAATTAAACTTTTTGATGAAGGAGAAAAGGTTGGAGAAATATCGAAACATTTCAAGATTCCTCAATCCACGATTTCTTCAATTTTAAAGAGGCGAGCAACCATTTTTCAATTGGATACATGTGGTAAAAGACATATTAAACGAATTAGAACTAATGGTGGAACACACTCCCAGGATACACCCCCACTTGCCTCCAACGGAGAGAATTACACACAACTACACACAGACTCTTCAGAGGATGATGTGGGTGAAAACTCCAGTTCATCACAAGAACAAACGGACTCTTCACAGCATGAGTCGGGTGAAGACGGAAGTGAACGAATTCATTCAACAGAACATCGAAGAGTAGTATATGATGATAAAAAACCAACAAAAAAGTTCAACCTTCTTAAACCCGTAAAAGACTTAATACCTCTGTCTAAGGAAAATATGACGTTTTTACGTTTGGTCGGGTATAAAGTTCTGTCATCAACGTATAGATGTTAGATTTGAATAGTTCAAAGAGGGGTTCGGATACCATTTTCATTACCGAAACCATCGGGGGTATAGATGGAATAAGAAAATCTGTTCGACATGAAAACACTTCCACTTTGCCATCATATAGGTTTATCTATTTAAAAGGTAGATTTTTTCAAGGAGAATGGGACAGCGACAGTTGCAGCAGTATAAAAGCGTTTTTTGTTCAATTCCAGTGCTTCCTGGGTAATAACTCGGACTATATTTTGAAGGATATATCAATAATGGGCATTAACATCATTGGGAATAGATACACAGCATACCACAAACGAAAAAAATATTAGAAATAATCAAATGGAATGAAAAAATGTATTGCAGGATGTGTGAGGTTGAAGGCTTGGAGAGGCTATAAACGCACGCAGGTCGTATGAGTGAAAGTTTGGAGAGGTTATAGACGCCCGCAGACCAGTGTGATCACCCGCAGTTCTAAATGTTGAAAACAGTGATTCGAGGAACAGTAGGAGAGTACAATGGTGTTAAGCATAGTAATATGCCTGTATTTTTGATTTGCAGGAATGCTCCTCTTTATTCATGCTTTGTATCCAAAAGTATATATATTTCAGTGTTCATTTGACTATATGCATATATCATCTCGTTTGTGGGAGCGGTTCTATATCTGCTGGCTAAGGTTCGTTTTTAGCAGTGTCTTTGCGCATCCCCAAAATCCTGTTTCCTTGAACCAAATTCTTCTCAGTCAAATCAATTCAAATCCCTATTATACTGCAATCCCTGTATATAACGATATCGTTATAACTACAGTAATATCGTTATATTTATAGCGATATCGTTACAACTACTGTAATATCGTTATATTTACAGCGATATCGTTATAACTACTGTAATATCGTTATATTTAAAGCGATATCGTTATAACTACGGTAATATCGTTATATACAAATACATAGCCTGTATCATCGTCTTCTCGTAAATTAAGAATGTCAACCTCGTCCGGTCTTTCCACCCATTGAAAATCGCCATATGGTAAATATTTGCTCATGGCATATCCGTATAGATTGTTAGCATCCAGATAAGTGATGTATGATGATTCTTTTTGTGGATCATAATTTTTCATGTATTTATTGTTTGCTGTAGCATATCGATGTGATGCTTGACATATCCCCCCTCTTATACCTTTCTCGAAAAACATTATCATATCATAATCCTGTAGTAGTGTTAGCTTAGTCTTTGTATATCGTAACATAGCATCAAAGGAGAGTCCTGGTGTCGTATAGTAGTGGGCCGCATCAACTCCATAGTTTTTCATAGTCATATTTTGAAATGATTCAAACGTATCCGATAAAATTAAAACATCTGATTTTAAATAGATATCACTATAACTACTCAACGTAGTGCATTGAAATGTTTTCCAGACGATCTGAGCATGTGCATAGTCTTCCTCATCAATATGTGATTGTGTTAACGAATTGAAAAATGCTTCCTTTGGTGGCAATTGAGTTTCATCCAGTTTCTTCATAGACTCTACATAATCATACGGAAACACAACTTTTCGGGTCATGAGAGACATATGCTCAGTCGGACCTTTTCAAATTTTGAAATATCCGCTAGAGCGACTGGAAACGAAACACATGAAAAATCATATAAACTGAATAAATCAGTATATTCCTGTGGTCGATAAGAATGCGATGTCACGAATTTTGCTAAGATTGAATATGCAAAACATTTCTCATCATTATTTTGTACATTTACACATGCTTTTTTATTTTCAAGACTCAGTGGTAATGGTATATATGTAGAAGCACGTAGTGGATCATATCTATTCACCCGTAGACGAATTCCGTCTACGGCTAATAGTTTCCATCCACTTCCTTTCAATGCACTATTTTCCACCTCCGAGTGTATTTTTTCAAATGCATTGTCAAAGAATTTTTCAAGATTTGTTGCTCGAAAAACTGGTTTATTCATAGTCTTAAAGGCTCGATCTGTCCTTTCACCAAGAGCATTTTCAAATAAACATTCAACCATCAAGTTAATTTTTATTGCAGATTTCATTTGTACTATGTTGGATATTTTGTGTATTAATGTTGGTTTCACATCCAGTAAGAAACACGTCAAATCATTGCATTTGTTTGAGCGAATAAAATAGGATTCCAAACGACTAGCAAAGGCACTTTCATATTGTACAATATTATCAGAAGGCACCAGAGCTAATAATGCGTCCTTGGTCGGTTCCTTTGAGGATGAATATTCCCCATGACATACTGATTCATGTCGTTGTCCGTGATAATCGTTTTCAAACCGTCCTCCGCAAGATGAACATAAAAATATTTTTTTCCTTGGTGGTTCTACATCCAATATCTCGTCGATATTTCTCTTACAGTTGAACTGATGAACATTGCGTTTTTTCCAAGATGGAAAAATGGTGTCACACTTTGTACACTTGAACATGTTGTAATAGTCCAAGGAGGAGTCTGCCTATATATAATCAAAAGAAAACAAAAACAATTGTGAGAGAAGATTGTGATCCCGCTCATGAAAACAGGTTTTTAAAAAGACCAGAGAGGGGGGAACTAGGTGGGGGTAAGAAGATGATATGAAGTGAAAAAATGTAGAGAGACCAGTTGTCGCAATGGAGTTGTATCTAGTAACAGAGTTTGCTCTCAACAAGTCCAAGACCAAGGTCATCAAGGTAGGACTTCTCAACCAGTCACCAGTAGTGGTATTTTGCCACAAGAAGGTATCAATTTATTTGGACACGGCAGATTGGACAGGACTCTCCACCAACATAGGACCTATTCAAAACTACATCAACCCCAAAGGAAGAAAAAGACCTCTCCAAGACTCACTTCGAATACGCAACATAGTATTCAAATTTGGACTCACTGGAAGAAACCGAAGTGTGAGTATATCAAATTCATACCCTTGGGTCACAATGTGTCTGAATAGTCCTTCTCCTTACATGTCGGTGTCGTCTCAGCCAGAAATAAAGCTCAATAAAAGTGAAGTGATATTTATGCTCAAGTCTTGTGAGAAAATAGACTATTCTTTAAAACTTTTACTATCAGTAATATCAAATTGCTTTGAATTTTTTTCATTACCAACATCAACTGAAGAGTCTATAGTGAATTTAAACACTGTAGACTGGAATGAAATGTATGCATTATTTATGAATAAATGATTATAATCATACTTGTTTATTTTCTTATTTCCTATTATTTTTACAACTTTTGAGGGTTTTTTTAAAAAAAGAAAAAAATATGGTTGAATTTAAATTTATTATCAGCATTATTTTACACAATATATACAATTTTTCTTCATCGGTGGTGGACCATCGATTTGATCATGAGATGTATTGAAGTGATGGTTGCATCGACGACACAATTGGAATCTTGGATCCTCACGCCACTCTTCAGGTAGGTTGTCCCATAAATATTCAATTGCATAGTCATAGAGATGAAGCAGTAATGCAGGTGGTAAGTTTTGAAGATGTACTGGATCCATATTCCAGATATTACTTTGAGAAAGTTTTTCCAAAGCTTGATCCATTCTAACACTGACTAAACCAGTAACATCGGGGGCTGTGTCTTTTATGGTACATGTGTGGGCATACCGTCTGATCTATATCACATTTTAGCTTGCAATATACACACATTGCAGTATTATTCAAATGTCTTACAAAGCCATGAAATGCCAACACTTTATTAGATTTACGAAAGGTTTTTTGGCGAACCTCTTCATTGTACAGATCTGTCTTGGATGGGTGTTTACTTATCCACTCCTCCAACTTGAAGGCTTGATTAAGTGAACAAGTATAAGAGGTTCCCCCATGAAAATGACAGGTAGTCTCATGTTGGGGTAACTTTTTCAAATTCGGACAGCCATAGTCGAGCAGATCATAAACTGGCTTTTTAACAATATTTTCAAGAAATGTACATTTTTCTAGTCCTTTCGCCCAAATAAATTTACATGAAGCAGTTGAAGTACACAAGAGTTCTACCAGACGTGAATATTCTGTATCTCCATAGCACCATGGAATATTGTGAATGTGTTTTTTAACCCATAGATTCACACGACTATCAGATTCATCAACATTTTGAGGAGGGAGAAAAAACCAGTGGAGTGACTGACTGTGTGTGAGAACTGTCAACTCCTTCACAATAAAGCCACCTTCCCCTTGAAAACCTTGAAAATCCACAATCGCGAACTGGTGTTCCATGTTTGAGGGTTAGAAATCCAATGATGATCCTCATCTTATACACACTCAATTTATAGCTTCCTTACAAGACCACTAAGAGGATTCAATTCAATTAATTTATCGTGAATTAAAAGGCAGTAAGCTCGAGTGTGAGGTGGAAACGGTTGTGTTGCATGAAGATCTAGACGAATGTCGACCGTAGCTACCTTCAATGTGTCTTCCTGACGTGATACATCAAGAACTATCATGGGGGCGATTTCACCAAAGTCCTTTCTCGACAGTAGGGGTTCACTATGATCCTTAGCATAGTAGCTCATTTGAAATCTTTGGTACATATCATAGAGAACAGCATATCGACCCTTATTGAAATCAAGGTTTAAATCATCGTATGGGAACATCTCACTATTCAAAAATAGTTTAACATTGGACAAGTTACAAGCGTCAAATTGACTGGTATCTTTTAACTTATTGTCGACTCTGTCTGTCTGAAAGGCTACGATTATATATCGGGGTTTTTCTAGAGCTGAACTAGTCTTGACACTCCATGTATTTTGTGTGTTTTCCGGTAAGGCAGGGTATTCCGACAACTCCCATGAGCGGAAAGGGATAGTGAGTGTCTGATCTCTGTCTAATATTCTCAATAGTCGCAGTCGCTGTTCATCAGATACTTTAATATGAGGGACTCTCCAATTTACCTTGTTTAGTGTAAGTTGTACCTTGTCTTCCAAAATCGAATTAGCGTCGCTCTTTGCACGGATAAGACACAGTTCATGCTTTGAATTGATTATCACTTTTTTGAAAGTTTCGAGAAAACCAATAAGAGTGCTGAGGGGGGGACATACATTAAAATGACCGTCTTTATCTATTGAAATAGCTCCATCTTTCTTCGGCATCATCCATCCTGCATTGCCTAACCCACTCACTTGGTTAGGTGATAAAGAGACATACCCTTTTAGAGTACTCACAATTCCTGGATTTCGGACTTTATCAATTTCCACTCCATTCAATTCATAGCGAATTTCATCAAACATAAATGCAAAGGCATTATTTGACAATTTTGCACTCGATGTAGTCATTCTTTTATCAGCACCCTCCTTCTGAATAGAGCCTTCCAAATAAAGATAACTAGCACATGGTAATATATACAAATCTTGCTGGTGAATAGGGATTCGAATCTCATCAGAATTCTTTAAATTTGTAGAATTAAATGGGTTGTAAGTGTGGAACTGTAGCTGAGTGATACTATCATCAAACCGGACGTCCTCTGTAATATCTAAAATGTCATTCATTGTCGTTTCACTTTCAAGCCTAAACTTTTCAAAAATCGAATGTTGCCTGGTGTCAAGTGTCTCATGTACGGTCTCGTACTAATGGGTCTTGGATGTGGTCGAATACTTATATACCGAGGTCTAAAGTCAATCGCCATTCTTCTTTATATGTAGGTGTATCGTTATAGTTTCGTTTCTAAAGTTAATTGGATGACCGTCTTGGTCTACTATCCGTAATGTAATGTTGTCAACGGATTTTGTGCTAACTCCTAAATATACAATGGGTGATGGTGTTTCGACAATTTTGTACCCTGCCTCGACAGTTGGATAGAATTCATACAATGTGTGAACCGGTTTTCCATTTCGATATGCACCGTAAACTATATTACATTCAATAGCAATTGTATTGACTTTAACCATGTTTACGATCCCTGGTGAGGTATGATAGCCATCTCCGGGGTGTAAGGTACGCTTATCTTCATCCAAGCTGTCATCCCATCCCAATAAGGGTCCAATAGAATTTTTTCTATTAAAATATACAGTTTTTGTACACCGTAATTCTGATTTTAATGTATTATTATTAGCTCGGATTATAACATGATCGCCTTTTCTTCTAAACATCATCTGTTCTTGTAAATAATGCCCAAGTGCTTCCAACTCATATGTCCCCATCGGTATTTTAATTTTTTCATCACCAAAATAAAACATATCATTCTCACCATCAATAATGTTGGGAATAGAATTATATGTTGTAAAACCTAAAAGCCCAATCGAGTACTCTCCATTTGATAGGTCTATTGTAGGAAAAATGTCTGCACTTAATACGTTCTCAGTGCCCGTAAGGGTAAAGGTATAACTCATGACTGCATCTAAGACTAACACAAGTTTTCAATATAAAGGAACTGAATACATAAGTGTCCACAATATGGAGTGTTCCAATCCTGATACCTGTTTCGATTGTATTCAATTGAGCATCCTTTCAGGTATTTGAGTATTTCGAGTGGGGGTGGTAGATTACCATACGAGTCGAAATACTTTATTTTATTGTCACGCTTTACATAGCAGACCCAATGTGAGCCGTGTTCACTGACTCTATTAAGGTTCACAATGCCCGATTCATATTTTTTTGGTGTCCTCGGTAAGGTGTCCTTCATAAAGACACCTCTGAAATGACACAAGTTTTTAGCATATTTTTCAAGATCTACATTTGTAAGAGCTCTATTTGGAAGTCACATCTGATTTTTATATGGTCTCACGTATAATCCGTATCCGTTTCTGTATGGTCTTACGTAAAGTCCTTGACCTATTTTTTGTCCTTCAATTGTCCTATTATGTCTTTTCATCTCTTCCAATTTAGCTTTTGCATTTTGGACATCGCTTACAGTTTTTGCTATAGCTGACGCACCACCTGCTAAGCTACCGAGAGCAGATAATCCTGCAAATAGTGGTACGAGAAATGGTAATACCCCACCGGTTTTAGGCAAAGGGAGCATCCTCGGGGTTTTTGTTATTTTCCATTTTTGCAAATACCGTTTTGCTTTTTTCAATGATAAAGCAGAAGCCCTATCAATAGGTAAATGACGACCTACTCGTGCAGCTTTTATAAGTTTACCAAAGGATCCTCGAAGTCCAGACCCCATTTTGACTTTAGCCTTCATGGTATTTGTTATAGTCCAAGCAGCTGCCTTCTCCCCCCACTTTGCGTCCTTAGATCTGACTCTCTCCCAAGCTTTATCTGCTAAGATTCTGTCTGCTGCGTGTCTCTGAGATAAATTATTAGTTTTTGAATAGGAAATATCGTGTTCACGACAGGCTTCGTCTAATGGATTAATACCCGTATCACCTCGAGCCAAGCGATCTTGTAACTTGGTGCCGGGTCCACAATAATTATATCCTGGAATGTGTGCTTCAAATGGTAGCTTGTTGATTAGAGCGTTTACTACACTGCCTCCTATCTTTCGTTTCATACTGAAATGAAAGGATCATGCTCTCAATTTATATATATAGCGGTTTCACTAAAGGTATCATTTACCGAAATGCATTTGGAGCCTCAACCTTTACAACTGAAAGTTGTTGACCTTCTTCCTCACCAGGAAAAAGATGAAACCATAAGACTTTTACCACCAAACCCCCTAATCATTGTTTGTGGGGCTACAGGATCGGGTAAAACCAATTTGGTCATTAGCCTCCTTCTTGATGAAAATGGACTTTGTTTCGAAAATCTCTACATTTACTCTCGATCTTTATCACAGGCGAAATACATCTATTTAAAAAAGGTAATGGACACGGTTCCCGAAATAGGATATTACACTTTTGATGATTCCGAAACTGTGATACAGCTGGAAGATGCAAAACATAATTCTGCTTTTATTTTTGATGATATTAGCCTCGATAACCATAATATAATAAGAAAGTATTTTAGTATGGGACGACACAAGTCTATATACCCTATTTACATTGGGCAGACATATGCGCATATACCAAAGCACTTAATTAGAGACAATGCAAATTTTTTAATACTTTTCAGACAAAATTTGTTAAATTTAAAACATATTTATCAGGATCACGTTAGTTCGACAGATGTTACATTTGATATGTTTCAAAAGATGTGTGCACTGTGTTGGGACAGTGACCCCTATGGGTTCTTTGTCCTTGATAAAACTCGAGAGGCAGACAAGGGGAGGTACCGACAGGGCTTTGACACCTTTATATTGATGTAAGTGTACCGCAGCAGCTCAGTTTAAAATGAAACGTTCAGTAGTACGAGATATTATCAAGACCTCTAAAGGTTTGAGAAAAAAGTTTAAATCATTCAAGAAGGGGGCTCTAGAGACTCATGAGTCACTAGAGAAAACATTCGAACCAGTTACAAAACCACTGCTACAAATAACGGAAACTCTGAAACAAGCACCTACCAAATCGATAATCAAGACTCCACCATTCCCAAACATAGAGAAATCTGAAATATATCCGCAAGAAGAAAAAATCATCACACCAATCAGTGGAAAACCAAAAACTCAACTCTATACTCCTTCATTCACTACACCTAGGAGGGAAGAAGTCCCTTTTGAAGAAGAAGTCTTTGAAAGTTCATCACCTCCTATTACACCTGTAGAAGAAGCGCAACTTTTGTCTCAGACTGCGCTAGGCAGAGATGCAGTAGAAAGAATGATTGAATCATCCAATATTGGTCCATTTTTGCGCCCATATATTAGAAAATTTCTTAGTGGAGATACAAAGGACTTTGACACTCGCTATGGACTTCGCTTTCTACCCAGCGGTGGGTTAACGTTAGGTGACGCTAGCGTTCGGGTGGATCACAATGATTTAGAAATTAAAGACAAATTTTATGAAGGTACACCTGGACTCTATGAACTTTTGTTTTTAAAAGAACCTATGACATACAAAAATGAGGATTTAGCCATATATAAGGAACTACTGACGGTTACAAATGCTCATAAAAGACATTTCAGTGAAGCTAAAAGTTTGAGTGGTAATAAAAGTTTCAAGTATAAAAATATAATTGCAAAATTATTTACTCCTAGTACCAGACAATATCATACCCGTTCAAAAAAATCTCATTTTTCTGGCTCGGGCTCATGGATGAATTGTACAAGACCTATATATGAGCGCTGGGACGATCCCAATGAACTCTGTACGAGGTTAAGCTTGCTCTATGCTAGCGAAGCAGCAGGAGGTGGACCTCATTCGAATGAAATCGCGTCAATATTGGAAGAATTGAGAGAAGCAAATATTATATATTAATCATGAGCTCTAGTGAAGATGAGGAGGAATCAGAAAATTCAGAGGAATATTTGGTAGATCTTCGTTGTAAGGTGTGTTTCGATGCCATTGTAGATACGGTCATATTACCATGTGGTCATTTTACCTGTATGGACTGTTCTGTTTTTTGTATTTTTTGTCCATATTGTAGAAGTTCAAAAATTGGTGTGTATAGAATCTATTTCACCTGAGGGGTTTCAGTTCTAAAATGACCATTGACAAGTTCGGACGGCATGTTGGTAAGCGGTATTACCGCAATCAGCAAAAATTATACAATACAGTTCAAGCTTTAAAAGGAGAGGACCGATTCAGACAGGTTGAAGCTGGAGGAGTTCTCGATGTCAACCATAGGCGAATAATCAATTTAGGAGAAGGAATGGAGGGATCAGATGCTGCTTCCAGAAATTTATTATGTCGATTCTCGAATTTCACATTTTTCTCAGTCAGGAAGCAAAATTGACTTTAATGCTAAAAGGCTAATACATGTAGAGGATCCATCGGACCCCTCTGATGCAGCTACGAAAGGATATGTGGACAGATCGGCAAGGTTCTACACTGATCTCAAAAATTGGCCTGGAGCGTATATCAATGGGAGTAAGAAAAGACTAGTAAATGTCAGCCCTCCCATAGATTCTAATGATGTAGTCACACTGAATTATCTTCAAAGAGAATTGGCTTACTTGGTCAATAAAATTGATAATTCTGGATATGTAACTCTTCAGCATCTTCAACGAGAACTGTCGAAATATATGCTAAAAAAGCAGAACCATGATGCTTAAATTAGAGAGAGACAATTGATTTAGTATTAGTCTGATAGAGTTTGTCATGGGGAATATACTTTCAAAACCTTACACACCAAGAGAAGTTGTCGTTAGAGAACTCCATAAACCAGCTCGTGTTAATTATCCTCGACGTAAAGTGCTTTTAAAAGGAGTGGACGATTTGTGGGAGGCAGATTTATCGAGATGGTGCCATATTGGCGAGTCAATAAAGGCTTTAAATATTTATTGACCGTAATCGATGGCTTCTCGAAATATGCCTGGGCAATACCATTCAAGCGAAAGACAGGACCAGAAGTTACAAAAGCGCTAGAGACTATATTTCTCGAGAGTAAACGTATACCTCAATTATTGCTTACAGATGAAGGACGTGAATTCTACAATACTAACTTCCAGTCTCTTATGAAAAAAAATAATATTCACCACTATTCTACATACTCTGGAAAGAAGGCTTCGATTGCTGAACGATTCAATAGAACATTAAAAGGACATATGTGGAAAATGTTCACCTTGAATGGAAATCATAAATATGTCGACTTGCTACCTGCTCTGCTTTCAAGATATAATAATACAAAGCACCGTACAATTCAAGCCACTCCGTCTGAGGTTGTCGCTAATAAGAAGCTTCAAAATGAGCTAATTGCCACTGTTTATTCAGCCCCCGCTACCACTACCAAACCTAAATTCAAGGAGGGGGATTATGTCCGCATATCAAAATTACGCAATGCATTTGCCAAAGGCTATCTTGCTCAATTCTCACCTGAGATCTTCAAAGTTGTCAAGGTGCAATTTACAAACCCCATCACATACCTTTTACAAGATGCGAATAATCAAGACATATTTGGCGCATTTTATAAAGAAGAATTACAGATTGTAAAGGATCCTGGTGTTTATCTCATTGAAAAAGTTCTTCGCCGAAAAGGGAATCGTATATATGTGAAGTGTTTCGGTTTGTCAGAAAAAATTGGGTCAATTTATCTCAATTAGTGTGAATATAAAAAAATTAAATCTTTTCAAATTATTTTATTTTATTTATTCTTTTCCCCCTTCCCTTAGGGTGCTTATAAATCAATATCAATACGTTTTTAATCAGATTTTTATTATTTCAAAATATCGGTATTACATTGAATTCTCTACATTGAAAATTCTAAAAGATACTCCTGTCTTGATCCACGACCTTTATAAACCATATTTAGCTTGCCTACAAAAAATTTAAAAAAAAAATAATAAAATAAATGAGATGGTTAATAATTTTAAAAAAATTATCTAAGTCAAAAATTACGGCTTAAGCTTTTTTTTATTACCTTCTGCATCTTTTAAATCATCATCGGTAAACATTTTAGTATATCTTTTTGGTAAAAAAACCGTTTTCTGACCATCATTCCATCTTTGTGCATTACGGTCCTCATCTTCAATCACCGTTGCCATTATACTAAGACCGTAACTTGTCTCAATTTTTTTCATGGTAAGAATTCTATATTTTTCACCTACTGTTAATTCGGTCATAGATACGACTTCACCACGCATTTTGGTGTTTAGTTTTCTTACAAGAGATGAAATCTACAAGATGTTGAAAAATTTGTGCCATCATGAAATTATTATCGAATTTTTTTAGAGTATAAAAATGTCTAAGAGAATTTTAGAATATACCTTGGAAGCGCTAGAAGCAGAAGTGTTCATTATTGGAGATGTGATGTTCTCAGACGAAAGACTGATACCAATTCGGGGATCTCAGAGGGTTTATATACTCGGATTTGACATTTCAAAATCATACAAGTTTCTTTTAGAAAGTAGGTTGGCACAAATTTGTGTTTGAGGGGGGTGAGATTTCATCATTTTTGGTTGTGTAAATAAAGTCAACATCGATTACAAATAATATATTTTTCAAAAATACATTAGATTACACTGAGAATTCAAATAAATGCTCCTTATTGATTCTTCGGCCTTTGTACGCCAATTTCAAATTGCCTGTAAAAAAAAAAATTTTTAGTTTTTCTTAAAAAAGTGACTTTTTTTTTAAAAACATTTTTATTTTTTTAAAGTAACCTGAGGCTTGAAGTAATTCTTCATCGGAAAACATTTCGGTATAGCGCTTCGGCAAAAAAATGCTTTTCAAGCTGTCGCTGGGCTCGTCGACACCCCCTCAATGAAAGTCGTGATGATACTGGGTCCGTAAATCGTATTTATTCTTTTCATTGCAAGAATCGAATATTTCTCATCTATTATTAATTCATTTATTGGTATGAATTCCGCCCTAGATGAATTTAGTTTTTGAACTAAAGCGTTCAAGTCACTCTCCTGAGTTTCTGTGTCCATGTTTGAGTGGATAATGAGAGGACCCCGCTAGATTCCCTTCTTTTATAATATCGAGGAACGCTTCGAAGTTAGAAAATTCGAAATACTAGTCAAAAAAGATATCATACATAAAGGAAAAAGTGAATTATGCAAAAGAGGACACTGCAGGATTGGTATGCAAATTAGTCTCCAAGTGATTATGCAAATCTTGGCTCCGACTTCTCATCGGACACTTCCAGGTGAAGGATAAACCAGTTCTCTCGCTTTCAACACAAGAAACTGAAAGTTCATTGACTGTGTTAATTTCTCAATAATACATTTTTCGCTCACCGTTTTTCGAAAAAATGTCTCTAAGATACCAAAATGATAAGTTTTCACATACACACTGAAGGTTGAATGAGGTGGTGGTATAATCTCATCGTCTGTTTACATATAAGGTTGAATGACCTTTCACACGCTAGCGATTTTTTTGAGATAGCAAAATAAATATATAAATGATAGGTTTACATCTGTTTGACACACAATCATTTGACACACAATCATTTGACACAATCCACGGAGCCCCCTTTAAAACCTGTCCTGCAATGGTCCCTTTAAATCCTGACCCTTCCTAACACTCGAGGCACTACTAGACCAGCATAGGCCCCCTTTAACAGGCCCAAATGTAGACAGAAATATCCTACTCAAAACCATTGAAAATCTGAGTAATAGAAAAAAAAATTATCTAGAATGTACTTCTAAGTTATCGTAGAACTAATGGCACGCCCAGACTTCCTGGACAGAACTATCTATTCAGAAAACTTAGCCGCCATCCGACTATCTAAAGATCGATTACTATTTTACAACCGATATATGAGGGGATGGCGATTTTAGATATCTCAAAAACTGTTATGTATCACTACCATTACAATGTGATGCTTCTCCGATGTTATCTGTTAAAATTATGTTATATGGCCCCAGTCAACTTCATTTTTAGAATACTTACTGACGACCTTTACTCAGACCTGCTAGGGATGCTCAAGTATCTTGACACATCAGATTTCCCCCATCCCACCCCTTACATTCCGATTTAAATAAAAAATTCCTCGGCAGAGAATGGGTAAAGAAAGAGGCAAATTTTGATTCTTCCGGACTAACCGGTTTTTCGTTTAAAAATGTATGCTCTAATTATTGAGGGTTTGGAAAAAAAACGTACAAAAGGTATTCAAGCCAGCCCTAAGTAGAGGAACATTGTGCGTTGAGGAATGAGGAGGTCTTTTTGTACCCCCCTCGCCTGTGTGAGATCGCAAAACGCCTCCCACTCCTATTCTCCTCTTTGTCTATGGGTCTCTGTCTTTATCGTCATCTCTGTTCATGCACCTCCTTGTCTAGTTAATATATGATAATTGCTCGTACTACAGAAACTAAACTTTTTTGGATTTGATCTGATTTTGATGAGTAGCATACCATTGGAAAGGTCTTTTTATGACGAGTTCAGGGAAGTTTGATTTGAATAAAAAAGATGAATTGGTGAGATGTAAATGAAGGATAAAGATTTTCTTTCATTACTTGGTATGGAGGTAATAAAATTCATGATCCTCCGGGGAGAAATAGCAATTTGTTCCTCCTTGTCTTAATTGCTTACACTTCAAAAACGTAACTTTCATGGAACTGATCTGATTTTGGTAATTCACATATCACTGGAAAGGTCTTTTCAAGACGAACACAGTGATATGAAATTTGAAATAAACAAATGAAGTCTATGGTTTTTCATAGATAGGACTGTGGACAAAATAATTTACATATAAAAAAAAATGTAGGTATATAATCTGGAATGTGAAATAAAAAAAACTAAAAAATAAAAAAACGTATTTATTGAAATTAAACAACATCAGACGAATTTATCCAGCTTTTTACATGTGGTAATCCAAGTCATGAAACGTACATTCGCTTTCCTTTTCTTCTTATAATTCTTTCAATGAGGTAAACATCTGGGTATCGCACTTTTTGAAGTTCTTCACTGTAGATACCACCTTGAATTATTTGTCCAGTATCATCTTGGATAATGTAGGTTGTAGGAATCGTATTTCGAACTTGAACAACTTTGAAGATTTCAGCACTCCAATTTTTAGTGTAACCTTTAGAAAACATTGTCTTATTTTTCGAAAGTCTCACGTAATCCCCTTCTTTAAATTTTGGTACTTTATTATAGTTTTGTTCTTTGAACAACTTAGTGTAGACTTGTTTTTCGGTAGAAGGTGTTATTTCAGACGGTTTAGCTCCGGTCATTCGATGAATGCTGTTATTATACTCGAAAAGGAGCTGAGGAAGAATATCGTAGAATTTGAAATTTACACGAAATGTAAACTGCTTCCACATCTTTGATTTTAATGTTCTATTAAAACGCTCCACGATTGAAGATTTTAAAGAACTGAACGTACTATAATGTTTTATACCATATGATGTCATTAATTTATCAAAAATTTTATTATAAAATTCTTTTCCATTGTCTGATTGTACATGTTTTGGGATTCGATCACTATCTTGAAAGACCTTCTCCAGAGCAGCCGATACATCAGCTGCTTTTTTAGATTTCAGTGGTTCAGCCCATGCAAATTTACTAAAAGTGTCAATAACTGTTAATAAATATCTATAACTCTTATTTACACGAGCATAAGGTTGCATTTCCACAAGGTCAATTTGCCAGAGATCGTCTATACCTTTAGTCAGTACTCTTCGCCGTTGATAATGTACCCGACTAGGTTTGTGAAGCTCATTTACCACCACTTCTTTTATAGAATTCTTGCTTGCTGACATATTTTTCTTCCAGAAGTTTCAAGAGATAGTCGAGAGTAACAACATCCGTTGGTTCCGCAGGTTCTTGCACATGTGTAATTCTTCTCTGGTGTGCATCATTTACATACTTTTTCGATAATTGAAGAGTGGTCGCTTCTAAGTAATTTCTGTTTACTACATCATTTTTGTCAATAGAATCACCAACATTTACAAGTCTTTTTCCAGCAGTGTTTATATATTTACCAGGCCAATTTTGTAAATTTGTATAATATAAAGCTAACAAATCAACATATTGTTTTGTAACAGCATCATTTGAAGCAATTGGATACTCTAAATTTTGTATTCTCCTTCGTGCAACATCTATAGTTTTTCCATCGAGTAGATGTTTAAATCGCTCTTCCCCTTGTAGAGTTGATACTACTTTTTTTAATTGTCTCTGCTCTCGAAAATGTTTTTTTATCACATGAGAACCAAACTTATCAACAGTCATTTTGCAACTGAAGAGTAAGTAGAAAGATTATTATGAAAAATAAACTTTACGAACACTGAGATATCGAGTCCGACAAAGTGGACATAGAATGCAATAGACTGAGCAGTTTAGGCATGTTATCAAATGACCACATGGTAAAAACACACAATCAATATTTTCATCAAAGCATATTTTACATATAATATTTTGTCGTGATTCATTATCGAATATTTGTTTAGATTCTTCCATCAGTGTATAATATTTGCCTCTCTAAGTTCTTCAATTATAGACCCTATTTCATTCGTATGAGCTGAATTACCAGCTGCAGAGGATGGGATTAAAATTCTCAACCTTGAAACTATTTCATTTGGGTCATCCCAAAATTCATGCAATCTTTCACTTTCTTTTACCCATCCAAAACCTTTACCAACAATTTTTTTGGGTCTCAGTCTTATATTATATTTGGTCCCAGGAGGGAAGAGCTTTGATATAATTTTTGTGTACTTCGATCCACTGTTGAAATTAATCCCTTTTGACGCACTATAACTCCGTCTATGAGCATTTGTAGCGAATAAAATATCTTTATATTTGTTCAAATCTTCTGATGAATACTGTTTAGGATCTTTCAAAAATAACAATTCATATAGACCAGGGGTACCTTCATACCATTTATCATGAATATTAAGATCATCATTATTTACTGTAACGACACTATCACCGATAAACATACCACCAGTTGCACCAAACCGAATACCATAGCGAGTGTCGAATTCTTCAGTTTCTCCTTTGATAATTTTATCTTTTGAAACCTTTCACCGAAATAGAAATTTTGAAAACGTTGATCCAACTCTTTTTGTCCTTCAGGTGTTTGAACGTAAGTTTGAAGCTCATCAAGTGGAGTCTTCGATGGCTCACTTGTAAAAATCAATTCTTCTTTTTCCTCTTTCGGATCCTGCACTTCTTCTTCTTCTTCTTCCTGTGAAAAGTCTGATGCATCCCTGGAGATGGAAGACTGTTTTGGGGTTGAAGTTGATGGAATCAATGTTTTTCTACTATAAATAGATGGTGCTCCGGCAAAAGACGGAGTATAAGATTGAGGGATCCTTACGGTAGATGGTTTAAATAGTTTTTCTTCAACAATAACAGGTGGTATATCCCTTTTCCTTTTCCGTATGTGTTCGGTGAAATCTTTGAGAGGTTTTGTGATCGGTTCAAAAGTTTTTTCTAACTGCTCCCTAGTTTCTAACACATTTTGTTTTAAAGCTTTAAATTTTTTTCTTAACCCTTTACTCGTCTCAATTATACTGTTTCACAGTAGGGTCCATTGCTAAATGATAAGAAAGTAGGTTGATGAAAGTTTTTTATAGCTGAATAAACACATCAAAACCCTTACGATATCGGCCATTGTTCTTCTCACGTGTTTTATCTAAGACGAAAAACCCAAAAGGATGTAACCAACAAAGTAACACATTTCCTTGAATTTATAAAAAGTTAAATCAAGGGATCCTACATTGTCTTCATAAATATGTTTCAAGTTCAAGTCATCTTGTTGAAAAACAATAATAAAATTTGTATTATCTCGAATCAAATGTTTTGGGACCCTCGCATAGGTTTGAATCACATAAATACAATCTTGATTTCGGTGTCTCCCCATGCTAAAGTATTCTCTAATAATGTTTTGACTTTCATTAGAAATATCATCGAATATAACAATGGAATTTGTGTTGGCGTCTTGAGGTGAAACTACATGATATGTTTCATTAAAAGTGAAATAACCAATCTCTGGTACATTCTTCATTACTTTTTCTAAAAAAACGTATTTACTTTGTACCAATGATTTACTGTAAATGTAAATGTTTTCAAAATAAAGTCCATTTGAGTCGAGTAGCAGGGAAAGAACTACGTTTGTTTTACCAGACCCTGATGGCCCACATATGATAGCTCGTAAGCTCTCTGGTAGTAAAGAACCGTGACGACGACGACGATGATTCTCCCCTCTGATATTTTCAATTTTATGAAGGAAATTAGAGACCTCGAGTTTAATAGGCTGTTGTTCAAGTAGCATCTTGTTCTATACTAAAAAAAGTTTCCCCAACGACATATAAATACATTGCAATGTACACAAGTTGATTTAGTATGAAAGGAGAGAGAGAGAGCTACTAATATTGTCTACGAACGAAATTTATGGTGAAAAAGTGAGAAAAAAAAATAACACTGGACAAATCGTGCTAGTCAGTTATGATGATGAATACTAATATTTATTTTAATATTTCTATTGTCAGTTATGATGATGAATACTATAAGCTTGGAGGAAACAGTAGGAGAAGAAAAATAAGAAGAAGAGGGAAAGTATATTCATTTCACGATGTAGTAATGGCAGCAAAGGTGAACCCATCCTTACCAATAATGAAAGCGTCTAAACAAGCACTCGCAAAAGCAAAACATTTTATCAAGAAAAGAGGCACACCACCCTCATTGCCAAGAGTGCTTCCACTCCCCAAGACTGGTGGTATATTACCATTTTTAGTTCCTCTATTTGCTGGATTGTCAGCACTTGGTAGCTTAGCTGGAGGAGCTTCGAGTATAGCAAAAGCTGTGAACGAAGCTAAAAAAGCTCGTGAACAACTGGAGGAAATGAAGCGACATAACTTAGCCATTGAGGCTCAAAAAATAGGTACAGGCCTATATTTAAAACCATACAAAAGAGGTTATGGCCTGTACACATACAAGTGACTTTTACAATTACCGAATAGAGCCCTAACTAATATTGAACTAGAAAGCACTGCTAAAAGTTTGAAAATCCGTAATTTTAGAGGTGTCTTTATGCGTGATACTTTACCTGATAAACCGAGAACATATGAATGTGCTATTGTTAATACGGATTCAGTAAGGAATGCGGGGACTCATTGGGTTTGTTACATTAAAAAATTAAAGAGTGTCAAATATCTAGACCCTATCGGTAACATAAGACCATTGCCTGAACTGATCACATATCTTAAAGGCTGTAACATCATTTACAATCGTACCCCTCATCAAGATATGAATTCACCACATTGTGGTCACGCATGTCTTGAATTTTTATATAAGGAGATGAACAAGAGATCTCCTCATCAGTCATGAGTTTAACTTTTACTCTAACGGGGGAGACAAATGTTCTCTCATCAGATTTTTTCCCTCCTATCCATCTAGATGGGGATTTTACTCTTGGGCTATTAAGTTTTGATACTTATAATGCTATACCTAATATAGTAGAAGGGGAAAATAATATATTTTACTATGGTAGTAAGCAAGTTGAGCTACCCACAGGAGCTTATGAACTAGATGCAATAGCCAATTATTTAGAAGAACGTATAAAACACCTTGATGCAATTGTTCTCAGAGCAAATTATAACACTCTAAAAACTGAAATAAGATGCACTCAACCTGTCTTTTTTAACGATAACAAAAAGCCAAACTCGATTGGACCATTATTAGGATTTAAAAAAAAAAATACAATGCTACTACCACAAGAAGGTTACCATACGTCAGATAGTGTAGTCAACATAAATAAAATTAATTATATTTCTATAGTTTGTAATCTGATCACACATTCTTATACCAACGGGAAATCTGAACATGTAATCTATAGTTTTTTCCCTTCAGTTGAACCAGGTTATAAAATCGTAGAAACACCTTCTCCAATCATTTATTTACCAGTCAACGTTCAAACAGTTGACAAAATCACCATACGTATAGTGGATCAAAACGGCGATCTTGTTAATTTCAGAGGTGAAACAATTACAACACGACTTCATTTGAAGAAAAATAATGGGGATTGACTTTAAAAGTATTTATAATGCATCTCGGAGAGCGGGTTCTATCAGTAGAAGAAGAGATCTAAAGCGATTGACACCAGGAAACGCTCGATTTTTAAAAGAGTTGGGACTTAAATTGAAAAAATGGACAATATCTTAAATGTTACAGAAGAGGTGCTCTTTGATGAATCCGTCATTGATTTTGAATACCATTTATATCAACCGTATAAGTCAATTGATACTATCACCTATTCAGATGAAATAGGAATCAGAATTCACCAACAAGATGTGTACACAGCACCAGGCCTTAGCTACCTCTATATAGAGGGGAGACTAACCAAAGAGGACGGGACATCACCTACATCATCTGAATTTGTCAACAATGAACCTTCATTCATCTTTGAAGAAATCAGATTTTTACTAAACGGAACCAAAATTGATAGCGTGCGAAATGTTGGAATATCGTCTAGTATGAAAGGATATATTTCTTTTAGTCCAAATACAGTTAAAGGGATGGAAAACGCTGGATGGTTTTCACCGAATATCACCACAAATATTAATAAAGATGCGAGTGGGAAGGATGTTGAGGTAACCAACATTTCAACAAATAATCAAATAACTAAAAACGGTTACTTTAATGTCAGCATTCCATTGAGCAGTTTGCTGGGCATTGGAGAAGATTTTAAGAAAATATTAATCAGTGCTGTTTTGGAAATAGTACTTATTCGTTCACGTACAGATATTAATTGTGTAAAAGGAAATGAGAACGTTACTATAAACTTGTCAAAGTTATATTGGAGAGTACCGCATGTGAAAGTATCGGATGAATATAAACTAAGATTACTTAAAATTGTTAATAGTGGTAAATCACTATTTATTCCTTTCAGATCATGGGACCTTCTAGAATACCCCAGCCTTCCTTCAAACACCAATAAACATTCATGGGTTGTGAAAACAACAACCCAGTTAGAAAAACCCCGTTTCATCATTTTAGGATTTCAAATAGATACAAAAAATAAGCTAAATTCTTATGCTAGTCAATTTAATCATTGTGAGTTAAACAATGTAAAATTATTTTTAAATTCTGAAATTTATCCTTACGAAGATTTGCGAATAGATTTCAAGAAAAACATATATGCTGTATTATATGAAATGTATGTTAGATTCCAATCAAGTTATTATGGTAAACGAATAAATGAACCCCTTTTATCGTAAAAAGACTATGAAAAACTCGCACCATTGGTAGTCATTGATTGTAGCCGGCAAATTGAAGCAATCAACTCGTCTACAGTGGACATCCGCTTGGATTTCGAGACAAATGATAATTTTCCTCCCAACACCTCTGCTTATTGTCTTATTTTGCATGATAAGAATGTGGAATATTCACCATTGAGTGGGTTGGTTCGAACATTGTAAAGAGTACTTCAGTCTTGAGTTGACAAGGATCCTGTTAACATGTATACTGCAGCAGTAGTTGATTTCCAAGGGTTTCAAGGGAAACTGGGTTTCATCGTAAAGGAGCTTAGTGTTTTCGATCTTAATCATCCGACAATCTTTCATTTTTTCTTCAAACCTCCTCCAGAGAGACCTAACCGACAGAGTGAGATGCTATGGGTAAAAAAAAATCTCCATGGGATCGACTGGAATTTTGGTGAAATTGACTACTCATATTTAAACAATGTTTTACAATCAACTACTTCACGATACGATCTAATATGGGTGAAAGGATTAGAAAAATGCAAATTTTTGGAAAGTATCATCGAGAAACCTGTGTTTGATTTGGATAAGTTTAATTGTCCATCTTTAAAAAATCTAACAGACCAAACCAAATGTGAATATCACAAAGGTACTAACTATGTTTGTTCCTATGATCAAGTTCATAAACTGGCCAACTGGATAAAATTGAATCCATCTAAAGTGGATTTCAACTGTAACAATATAAGACTTCTCACTTACGATACAGCAAGCCCTTACCATTGTTTAGCTTATAATGGATTCATAAGAGGAGGAGGACAGAACTGGATACAATGTGTTCACTGTCATCTAAAGGTTGCAATACCACTAACATCATGTCCCTATCTTCAACATAAATTGGAGAGTCGTCAGTGTATATTTACCATTTAATTGTGAGCTGCTGCAACGTGAACATGGAACAGGCACTGCACCTTCTTTCCTTAACTGATATTTGGTACTTGGAACCTTACCAACTTCAAGCTTTACCTACAGCCCTTGTTCTATACTTTTATGATTTCGCAATCGACTACAGATGGGATGATCTCCCAGAAGACTGGAGAAATGATCCTGACTTTCAACAATGTCGCCGATGTTCAAACCACTCAGGTGCTGGAGACACGAGCACCCAGATTGACGCGCCAGCTCCCATGATAAAACATTGTTTACATTGTGCTTCTAAACTTAAAACATTGTAGAAAAAAAAAAAAGTTTACTCAATAAAAAGTTTTTGAATTTATATATCTTTGAACTTATTTTGCTCCCTCAAAAATCATAGAAACATTTTTTTTGTTTTTACATACTCTGACATTTTGATAACTCATTGGTAAAGAGGAAAAGAGAGAAAAAAAAATCTGATTAAAGTTAATATTTATTAAATAATTCAGAATACAGATATTCCAATATTTATTTTTTTACAAATGGATCATAAATTTCATTTCATAGAAAAAACAAACAAATTATGACATTTTAACACAATTCAAAAGTTTATGTTCAAGTTTACAAATATGAAGTTACTTTTTATTAATCAACTCTGAATACATAATGTTCCAGTCCACAGTGTTTATTAGATTAGTAAGAGATGAATCACAAATTTCATTTTCATTAAAATATTGACAACATTTTTCTTTAATACAATTCAAAAGTTTCATACATTCATTAACATGCCCAAAAGTGTTGACAAAATATAAAGACTCTGACTTTGTCAATTTAATTTCTGGAGAAATAATTTTCATATGTGGTACAGATGTTTCAACAGAATCAACCACCCAAGGATAGCTATTAAATATTGTTAGTGAACGATTTCTCCCTCCGCTGATAAATGATAATGCAATGTTTTTAAAATGAAAAGTTTCGAAACTATCTTCTTCTAATCTTCTTCTTTTTTTGGATTGAAAATAACTTTGAATAACCTCTTTTTTCGATGTTATCATCCCCCATTCTGTAATGTCTATATAAATACAAGTATTTTTGTGAGCACATAGAGCAATTGATGGAATATTGTCAAGAAGTCCCACTTTAACACTTTTTGTATGAGTCTTATTTAGAGAAAACTCAGTCACTAATCTATAACACATCGTAGAAGTGTACACAAGCTCGTTTCAAACTAGACTAGCTGAAGGCTACAGCTAAGCTTTACAAAAAGAGGAGGGGGAATCAGGGTTTTTTTTTTTAGTCATATGCTATGATAAAAATACAACAATAAAATACAAAAAGTAATTGTGAGCTAAGCCTACTTAAAATTCAAAAAAGTAAAAGCTATCTACCATATTTTAAATTAGGTGTAATAGTATTATTATATTAAACAATAATATATGAGACGAATAGTAAAATTATGCAAACAACATTTATATATTGTAGTGTAATGGATTTGCGACTAGGTCAAATATATTGTAGAATGTATTTTTAAATGTAATATAGTCAATAGTTGCATAGGCCAAATGTGTTATAATTTCAAATTTGTAAAGTCAGTAATGCATAAAAACAGTAATGGTGAAAGAAACCCTTAATTCTATAGGCGGGCTAGGGAGACCCGGATCAGGTAGAAGGAGCTTATCCCATTTTGCCTCCGTCAATAAAGAAGCTGACAAGATGCAATAAAAGAAGGCACCAACAGTCACCTGGAGGAATATTTATATAGCCTTTTACAACCAGGATTTTACAATCTGGCTACAGTCAGGTACCAGATTGGAGCTCCAAGCCCGCTGTAGGTGGCCCATAAAACTATCTGGAATGTCCAAACTAAAGTGGACAGAGGTCAAATTGATTGCCTCGCAGGCAAAATTCCGAAATGGCCGAGGAGAAGAAAGAAGGAGAAGAGTAGGGGAAACTGGTAGAAGGAGGGGGAAGAACATCGAGAGCCTCCGGGAAGTTCATTCAGTTACAGTCGAGATCCACCAGTGGAAGTTACAGTTGAGGTCTAGAGGTGGAAGTGGACACTTCACTTTTCTGGAGCAGTGGAAGTCTGGAGTTTCATTCCGTCGGTCGAGATCCACCAGTGGAAGTCATCAACTCCAGTCCAGATGAGCCTTTGAGATCCAGGAGTTGTGGAGGAGCCCAGCCATCAGTCAGTCTTCCACTCTAAAGCCCTCGCAGATCTACCCAACATCCAATTAGTCTCTCCAGCCCCTGTCTCCAATTATCAAATTAAGGTTTATATTATATATTATAATTTTTATTTTAATTTTAAGCATTAATTTTTGTTTTAGCATAAATATAATTTTTTAAAAATGAATTTCTAAATTTTAGTTGTTTGTTCCTATGCTCTATCCCAGGTCAGTTATGATTTAACAATTTGGTTTTTCAAAACTCTTTTCGCTGACGAATCCTTTCGCCTTTGGTTATAGAAATCCAATTCGTATATTAAAATCAGTAAATTTAAATGATCGTCTATTACCTAAGCGATCTGGCATCCTATGGACATTTTAAATTAGTAAAGACACAGCAATTTTATAGAAAATCTCCGCAATTTCGATTAAAGTAAATTCAAATATCATTTTTTATTAAAAACGCGACGCGCAACACTTCTAAATATTACAATATATATATATATTTTTTTAACCGTACATTTTAAATAATCTTTTTATGAAAATATAAAAGTGAATCGTATATAATGATCATAAAAATTCAAGAAAGTAAAAGCCAAGTCCACTAAATATACTGTAGAACTGGAGCGTGAGCTAAGCCTACTCAAGATTCAAAAAAGTAAAAGCTAAGTACCATATTTAAAATTATGCACAATAGTATTATATTAAACAATAAAATAAGAGAAGATTAGTAAAAACATGCAAACAAAATTTCTATATAAATATATATACCTATATATATATTTTCACTCCTACATTTTAAATAATCTTTTTATGAAAATATAAAAGTAAATCGTATATAATGATCATAAAAATAAAAGCCAAGTCCACTAAATACACTATATTTAAAAGTATTTCTACATTTAATAATGTAAATCTAGAAAGTTTGAACTGGGGAGTTCAAGGCGCAAGTAAGCCAAATTCAGTACTTCATATATTGAAATATAAGTAAAGAAATAATTGATGTTGGACTACTTACGTCTCTGAACCCTCATATAAAAGGTGATTAATAGTTGGTTAGAAAATACACATATATAAAAATATTAACAAGATTTTTTTGCTTCTTCATTTAATCTAAAATGACCAAAGGCTAAGGTGTTAATATTATCTGGTAATATATGACGTTTATTATCACATTATGAGTGCTAGTTTCTTTTCTTCTATAGTGAAAATATTGTGTTTTTTTGATCTAATGTTTCTAAAACTAGTATATTTACATTCAAATTCTATTAAGGTTTTGTAAAAATCATCAAAAGTTATGTGATTTTTAATTGAACTGTATTTTATACCTTTTATAACTTTTTTTACAAGCTGTTGTGCTTTAAAAGAATAAACTTTAGATTTTAAACCAACATATTCCAACAGTATGTCACCCATTAACTCATCTTTCCATTTACCTAAACTTCGTTTATTCTCATTAGAGTGTAAGAAATGAGACAAATTATAATCTGAAGTGTCCAACTCATTAAGAAGTCCAACCATGTCTTGATAAACATCATTTGTCTTGATTGAATAAAACAAGCTGTCCGTGTCTGTATAAAGTAGTTTCAGTCTGTCGAGCCCGTATTTATTTAACATTATATCGTAATGAAATCGATAAAGCACTGTTTTTGAAATCTCCAATATAGAAAAACCTATGTAAATTGGTTTATTGAATAGTATATTTTCCTGTCTCAAATGAACTATCCCGAAGTTATCATTAAATACATTACACTCCTCAAAATTTGTTTTACTGATATATTTTAATAGCTGTTTTTCAGTAGTTACTATTCTACGTTTTTTTCTTTTCCGAATGTTTTCTATACTTTTTCCAAAAATAGCATTATTCAAGAGTTTAAATTGAACTTTTTCGAATTCATTTTTCGCATTTTTCCGCTTTTCTGTATTAAATACTATATAAGGTGCTAACCATTTAGATTGTGTGAATTTTAATATTCTATGAATTTTTATAATTTCTAATCCATGGTTTAACGCTTGTCTTAATACTGTATAATGAACAATGTACCTAATTTTATCAGATAGAGTATTCATAAGTTTAGGAAATTTGGATCTGTCTGGTGGGTTTTTCTTTTCGCATAAGAAGGGTAATGAGTTGTGTAAGTCATGAAGGGTGGGCGAATATCGAATATCAGCTTCCAATATGTACCCGATTTCGGAATCCGTATTCAAATTTTCTATATTGAATGTTTGTGGATTAACCCACTCGAAATTTTTATAAGGAAGCATTTCACACATGGCAAAACCATACAGATTATTTGCGTCTAGGTAAAGCAAATAATTGTCTGATAAGTTTGGATTATAATCACTCATGTATTTATTATTAGCTTTTGAATATCTTGTTATACATTGCGTGATCCCTCCACGGATACCTGCTTCAATTAACAAAAGTTTCTCGTAATCTGATATCAACTCAAGCTCTACTTTCGTGAAAATAAGCATAGCATCCCAACTGTAACCAGGTATTGAGTAGTACCAGACAGGATCAAGCCTATAATATTCTAGACAAACATTTCTAAAATTCTCGAATACCTCGCAAAGTAAGATAATGTCGACTTTCAAATATAATTCCAAATATGTTTGTAAATTAACAATTTTAAATTTCCCCCAAACATTAAGAGCGTGTTGATAGTCTTCCTGACTAATAGAGTTTTCATTTAAGCTGTCATAGAACTTCTCTTTTGGTGGGAGACTTGTTTCATTTAGAACTTCAATATTTTTTAAATAGTCATATGGGAAAACGCCTTTTCTTTTAACTAATGCATTCTCATCAGGTTCAGGGAAAAATGTATCTATTTCAGGTGTCGCATTAAGAAATGAAGCTAATTTTCCTAAACTGTAAGACATAAATCTATAACTATCCAAAAAACGTAATTCTAACCCATTAATTGTTTTTGAAAATGATATATAAACTTCATCCGATGAGGGTATCACATCAATTTCACCTCCATCACTCGATAAAGCCTTCAAAAGTATATGAAAATCATATTTAGAACCACTATGTAGCAGAATCGGTATGAACTTTGGTTTTCTTAATAACAAATTACAGTTTGAATGACAAATAAATCGCATTTTGCCTGTAAAATGACAGTGATCTAAAACTCTTTCTTCCGCCTCCATTGGTTTCCCACAGACTTCGCAAATATTAACTTTTTCAATTTTATCTAAATCAGAGTCATTTAACGGTTCCATGGCTACATTTTTATCATAAAACGTTTTGATGATTTTAACTAAATTAGTAAGGTATTCAATAAATCTACTCATTACATCTGGCCCAGTATAAATAAATGGTTCACTTGATAGTAAGGGACTACTCACAATAGATTTTAAATATAATCCACAACTTATGACAGAATGTTTTTGGACAGGTTTACTTTGAATTTCGGTTTTGATTTTTTTACTTAGAGGTTCAGTTTCAATCGTCTCAAGTATACATTCAAAATCAGCGTAAATAACAAATGGAACTTTCTGAAGATGCCTGTAATTTTTTAATTTTAATGTTTCACCGTCATTAGGTAAATCTATTCTTGTTTCTGTGTGCTTATAACATAAAAGTTTATGTTCAGCATATAGCATTTCTGCTGACTTCCTAGATGTTGCGTAAAAATAGGAAAAGCAACGTTTACATATTAAAAAAGGGCTTCCATTATGGTTTTTCGTCAGTTGGGATCTAACCAATCTCTTGAAATTTTTAATCCAGCAATAATGAGAAGTTTCTTCTGTTTTTAAATAAAGTAAATCGAAATGACATAATTCCTCTTTTTGACTAATTTTTAATGGGTAGACTTTATTAGTTCTGTCTAGGCCGTAGACGTTACAACTAACTTTATTAATTTTTTCAAAAGTTTTTATATCTTTTAACTGTGTTGGAAATGATATACAATCGAAATTTAAGGGGGAAGTAACTTTTTTATACATTTCTATATTGTAAAGAGCATTTTTTGTTTTCATTAGATAACCTAAAATAGCATATTTAAAACAGTAATTATCGTTATTATGAATGTTAATTACAGCTTTTCGATTTTCTATTACTTTAGGCAAAGGAATAAAGCTATTTCCCTTTAATGGAATGTATCTGTAGATTTTTAATAAAAGAAAGTTGATTTTATTTAAACTCCAACCGCTGCCTCCTTTTATTTCCATTGTGTCATGCTCATTTAATAGCTGAGAAAATGATTTGGTTATAAGCTTGTGCAAATTGGATGAAGAATCCAAGTCTTTTAATCGGGTTTTAAATTGTGTTTTCTTTACAATTTCGTCACCTTCAGAAAGTTTTACGTGCTCACATTCGAGTATAAACTGAACTTTTATAGTAAACCATTCTTGAATTTTTTTTGAAGTTTTTCGTAGACATTGTTTTCCAAACTATTTAAAAAAGTTGTAATATTCTTTATACATTTAATATTTTCATATGTTTGAAAGTCTAGAACATTATTTAAGTTGTTTCTTAATAATTGAATACTTTCTGATTTTTGCTGTGCAATAGAATAATTTGGTGTATTCGTCATCTTGTTATGTTGTGTTTTTATATGCCTGTTCAGATTATAAAGATTTTTGAATACTTTTCCACAAATGTGACATAATTTTGAATCCATCTTCCCCTCCCTCTACCTTAACCGTCTATAAACTATTAATCACCTTTCAATGTTATGCTGCGCTGACTGGAAGGGATAACTGGAAACGTATTACCCTGGGGGAGTCCAATTATAAAAATTCAAGGATGAATGCGTTTCCCACCGTTCCTTTGTATTTGAGTTTTAACCCACCTATGAAATAAAAAAAAAATAATAAAATAAATTTAAAAACAAATAGATACCTACATTGAGTGATGATTATTTTTTAGTAATAGGTACTTAATTGTAGTAATACCTTTATAGTTGCATTCATAGCATTCACTTTTTATAAGTATATCAGAATAGCGTTTTGGTAAATATACTCGTGTAACCAATTGACCTTTTTTTATTGTAGCGATTATCGCATCTCCAAACTTAGTCTTGCTTTTCCTGACAGATGTTATTTCATATTCCTCTCCCACTTCGAGCGTTTTGAGATTTATTTTTTTCTCAATAGATTCCTGATTAAGTTCAAGTTTAGCTGCTTCCATCTATACTTGAAAAAAAAAAAAAAAAAACCTAAAAAAGTTTTATATTTCACTTAACTGAATGAATGGAAAAAGCAAAATATATATATAGATCTATTCGAGTTGAACGTGTGTTAAATAGGAAACCCTTTTTTTAATGCTTCTCTATATTCATATTCCATCAAATTCTTAGAACATTGGTCACAGAACCAAAAATTCGTTTCATGCATCTCACTTATTTGTTCCTCACAATTAAAACATTTTATAGATTTATAAATATTGTATTCAGGCTCATTTTCTGTTACAGTTGAGTGTAAATACACGAATCGTGAACTTCTTCGTTGAAATGAAAACTTTTCGATAGCACAGGAACAACAAGATATTGTATAGTTTTCATTGATAAGAATATTGTAATATCTTGCTTCTACACAAAAGTATTTTGGCTGATAGAGAGATAAAGACATGATCACTAACCTTGTTGGTTGGGCTAAGAATCGTCGCACGTTCAACTCGAATGGAAAAAGTGGACTCCAAAGAATATTGTAGACTAAGGTATATATATCTACTTGCTGGAGGGGGGCTCTGATGGTGGTCTCTCAGACAACCTCCTTATTTGCTACTTGGATGTTTATGTGGTTCATTATTTGCACATTTGTAAGCAAACGTTAGTTTCATCTTATCTCTGAAAACATTTAATGTACTTCGTCAGAGCGTGAGGCGGTCTCTTAATAGACTCTAATAGACAGTCTTTACGGCTGGCCTATCAACCGATAGCACTTCACTGGAAATCGTTATTATTATTTTCTTCTTGGTTGATGGTCTATAGGTTATTTCTTTGCCTCGAGGGTTCCAAGAACTATTTGCACTTGAAGTAATGTGAGGCTATTTGGAGGAGGGCGGTTCCTTATATAGATATTCTAATGTATCTAGGGATACTTAGTCTAAGAAGGTTGAAGAAGAAGTGTAAAAAACTCTACGCCTGCAATGAACCTCTCACAGTCTAGAAGATATTTGTTTTTGTTTTTAATTTCAATTTAAAACATTCTTTTTCAATTTAGCAACGGGGAGGTACTACCTACTGAGTTCAAGATGGTTGGTTCACAACCCATACCTCAACCCAGAGGAGCTGGGCTAGCTTTGTGGAAGCCTGAGTTTAGCCACACTTAGAAATCCTTACTTCTCGTACCACTGCGGGCTGACTAAAGTGGTCAAATTTAACTTCATGTGTATTATAGAGTTGTATCAATTTCGAGAACTTTCCGTACAGATACATTTTTTTTCAATGTAAATTATTTTGTCCACAGTCCTATCTATGAAAAACCATAGACTTCATTTGTTTAATTCAAATTTCATATCACTGTGTTCGTCTTGAAAAGACCTTTCCAGTGATATGTGAATTACCAAAATCAGATCAGTTCCATGAAAGTTACGTTTTTGAAGTGTAAGCAATTAAGACAAGGAGGAACATGAAAACTGACATAATTGCAGAGATATTGTGAAATAATTCAAATGGACTTGAAAAATAAATCTATAAATATCACATCGGGGGCGAAACTATTGTCATTGGACGTCACCAATTTATTTACTAATATCCCCGTGGAGGAATGTCTCGACATTGTTAACTCGTTGATAATTAATACGAAACATTCAATTTTTGAAAAAATAGAAATATATGACCTTTTAAAATTATGCACTAGCCAAAATTATTTCATGTTCAATGAACAAATATATGAACAAAAAGACGGACTAGCCATGGGTTCCTGCTTGTCCCCCCTATTAGCTGACATTTTCATGGACCACTTAGAGAAACTCATCTTACGGGAAACGATACACAATGATAAAATTAATTTCTGGTACCGTTATGTTGATGACATATGTATCTTATTTAATGGTTCTAATAGACAAATTAAGCAACTCTTTGACTTTGTAAATAATATTCATGAAAAAATAAAATTCACCATAGAATTAGGGGGTGACAAATTAAATTTTCTAGACTTAAATTTAAAAATAAATAATAATAAACTTGAATACAACATCTACAGAAAACCGACAATCACAGATTCAATTATACACAATACATCGAACGCTCCTATATCACATAAACATGCGACATTTTACTCATTCTTCCATAGAGCTTACACAATACCACTAAACGTGACAGACAGAAACAAAGAAATAGATATAATCAACAACATAGCCATAAAAAACGGATACAAACAACACAATAGAAAAAATTAGAAAAAAAGTAACCAACAAAATCAATTTAAAAGATATCTCCAAACTAGACATAATAAACACAACAGAAACAAAGAAATGGGTAAGCTTACCCTATTACGGGAAAATTTCTGAACAAATAGGCAATATTCTTAAAAAAAAAAAAAAAAAGAAAACTTCAAAGTTAGTTTCAGAACAAATAGGACACTTTACAAACACCTTAACAATACGAAAGACCGAATAAAAACAGAAGAAAAGAGTGGGGTTTATCAATTAAATTGCAACTCTTGCAACCTAATCTATACAGGACAAACTGGGAGACAATTCAAACAAAGGCTCAAAGAACATACATCAGAAATAGATACTAACATGGACACAACACACAACATAACAAAATCAACATTTGCACAACACATCAACCAACACAAACATACGTTTGATAAAGACACAGGCATAAAATACCTTCATTTCTGCGAAAAAAGCACATTGCTCAACTCATTAGAAATATTAGAAATAAACAGAACTTTAAAAAATGGAAATTGTATGAACGACCAAACCAATCTAAAATATTCCCCTTTACTGTCACCAATAATATGACCCTCCAGTCGATGTGCACAGGTACGTTTAAATATACATAGAATTTACCAATATATATATATATATATATATATATATATTGGTAAATTCGGTAAATTGGTAAATAATATATATATATATATACATATGATTTATCTGAATCTTGCCAATAGATATATTTATATAATTTACAGTATAATAATTTTAATTAAGTTGTAACTGGAACCAATTATTTTTGATTTGTTAATGTTATATTATTCGCCTGTTCATTGTTAATGCTTTATACCTAGATCTTAGAAGGGGTCACACATTTGAAATATGGGGACCACCTTGTCATAAAATATCTCACAGCTTGACAATTTAGCTTAGTTAGGAATGTCTGACGTCATGGGGAACACCAGTAGGGAGGGTAATGGGTTCCTCGAGAGGCTGACATTCTGAAAATTAACTTAGTCTTATCTCTTATGCTTTTGGCTGAGGATGGTAGAAATACCGAAAGTACTCCCATGTATATATAGTTAGTGAAATTAGACAACATATTAAATAAACCAGTTTTATTTTATTTTTCAAGTCCAAGGAGGAACACATTGCTATTTCTCCCCGGAGGATCATGAATTTTATTACCTTCATACCAAGTAATGAAAGAAAATCTTTATCCTTCATTTACATCTCACCAATTCATCTTTTTTATTCAAATCAAACTTCCCTGAACTCGTCATAAAAAGACCTTTCCAATGATATGCTACTCATCAAAATCAGATCAAATCCAAAAAAGTTTAGTTTCTGTAGTACGAGCAATTATCATATATTAACTAGACAAGGAGGTGCATGAACAGAGATGACGATAAAGACAGAGACCCATAGACAAAGAGGAGAATAGGAGTGGGAGGCGTTTTGCGATCTCACACAGGCGAGGGGGGTACAAAAAGACCTCCTCATTCCTCAACGCACAATGTTCCTCTACTGCCCTAAATAAATAAATTACCTTCAATGACTATATGGCATATCAAATGAACATATAATATCCACTATTTCAATCAATAAGCTTCCTCTCTCCCCCCATGATGATAGGTGAATTATTTTAGCTGATGGTATAAGTACCCTTGCCATTGGTCATAAAGATCTCCGTATTGTAAAAATGTTTAAAACTTAAATAATAGTTAATAATAGTGTAGCTATTGTTATATATAAGTATTGTAACTCTAAAAGCTTGCTAGATTTATGTCGGCTTGTATATTTCCTCCATTATCTGTGTCTTCAAGTCCACATTTGCCATGTTTTCCCAACAACTTTGGTATAACGCAGAATAGGATTTAAGGAATCCGAGGGTTATTGCGTCAGTATTAAATTAGGGTGTTCCAATATTCGATAGTCTTTTGTCCCTACAATCAATCTTTAAGCACTTCTCGATTTGCTCTGCATCATTTGTTGTGCATCTTTTCCAAGTTCTGGTTCTCTAAGTTCTCTGACATATCTATTGTTAATGTCGAATAAAGCAGTTGAAATGAAATATCTTGAGATTGGTCTATCATAAACAAAGTCGTGTACGTGGTGTATGTTCATTGGCATCCTTACACTTTGAAAGTCAATCAAAGGATGGTTTTAAGCCTTTGTATTTCCCCTATTATAGAAGAAATCTTCATGACTCGTATGTCCGGCGGTTCGGGAGGATGTGATGTAAACAACTACACACATTAGGATTGTTAAAATATTTCAGGGTCCATTATTATTATTTTGATGAAAAGGACCGTCGAATAGTTGAGTTTTGTATAAAAACTGCTGTTAGTGAATAAATATACAAAGATGGACCATTCTCATGTTTAAAAATGATCAGCTTTTTATAAAGTCAAGAGACAGTCTACGGAGAGTTGTGGAATGTTGACAGTTTAAGGAGAGGTGTGGAAACGTTGACAGCCTAAGGAGGGTTGTGGAAGTGTTGACAGAAATCAAAAATATCCGAATATTAGTGATGTCATGGGTATCAAATTGGGACTTTACTAAGTTTTTCCATCCTACCAGTTTCTCAAATAATTCCCAGACACGAAATGGAACACTAATAAATGCTTCTTGTTTAATACAAGTAGTAAATGTAATTTTTCAGAGTCCTTATTAGAAATATGTGGAATTTCCCATATAATCTTAGTGAGATTAATGCTAAACCTCCGCAGCGGTAACTTCAGTGTACTTTTTGATCTTGTTGAACAGGTTGTCAAAGTTAAGAATAGCACGATGTCGGCACAAAAGCTGCATATGTTTTTGAGTGGGATCATAGCGTTATAAACCACATATCATAAACCACTATCACTTTTATCAAATGTTTACAACAATACTAGCGGCCAGGTCGCTATATTCTTCCCCTCCCCGGGGAGGCTGGGACCCGAGGTGAAGCTCTGTACACCTTCAGCCGGTTGGCATGTACCACGAGTCGCTTCCGTCGTCCCTCCTGAGCCTGGATTCGGAATGTGACATCGGACAACTTTTTTAAAATATTATACGGTCCCGCCCAGGGTCGGTGCAGCTTGGGAGTCCGACCACTGCCCACAAAAGGACCACAACCAGACCTTGTCCCCTTCCTGAAGATGGCTCTCCATGCTCCTCTGGTCGTAGTAATCTTTCTGGAGCTCTTGCTCTTTCTTTTGCACTTCCCGTACGAACTGGAAGGCTTCTTCCATCCGCTGGACTCGTCGCGACACAAAATCGTCGAGTGTAGTCTCGTCTTCAGGCTGCCCATACATTATGTCAATGGGCAGCCTAACTTCCCGACCGAACTGGGCATAGTAGGGTATAAGACCGGTCGTCTCATGTCTGCTCGATCGGTACGCCATCATCACCAGCGGCAGAGACTGATCCCAATTTTCTTGACGATCTCTGGCGTAATGGCTGAGCATGCTGCATAAAGTCTTGTTGAATCTTTCAACTGAGCCATCCGACTCCGGGTGATAGGGGGTGGTGCGGGTCTTCTTTATTCCCAGCTTGGCTGCCAGCTCGGAAAAGAGGCGAGATTCAAACTGGCGGCCCTGGTCTGTATGCAGCTCGTAGGGAGCCCCATAGCGAGTAAAGAACTCCTGAATGAGTGTGTCCGCCACCGTCTCGCTTTCAATGTTTTTCAGTGGGTAGGCTTCCACCCACTTCGTAAAGTAGTCGGCCGCCACCAAGATGTACCTGTTGTCATCACGTGTTCGCGGTAGCGGCCCCAGGATGTCGACGGCCACCCTCTGGAACGGGAAGCCGACCACGACTCTCTGCATTGGTGCCCTTCTCCATGCCTCTTTCTTTGCTCCGCACCCCGGACAAGCACTCACCCATGCCTCAACATCCTTTCGGTGACCTGGCCAGTAGTTCCGATTTCTTACCTTGCACAGCGTCCTTGTGATCCCTAGAAGCTCCCCTCGCGGGGCTATCATGAAGATCCTCCAACACCGTTTCCACTAACGCCTGAGGGAGCACCAGCTGATGTCGCCAGGGTTTCCCTTCCTCGTCCCATCTCTTCCCAAGCAAGCCTTCACGCTTCTCTAGCCGACTCCATTGCGTCCACAAGCTTATTAATTTTGGATTCTTTCCTTTGACTTCGCAAAAAGGTGGCCGGGCTCCCTGTGCAATCCATTGAGCACCGTGCCAAGCAACGGGTCGTCATCCGACACCACAGCTCCCAGCCACTCGCCGGCCACTGTATTCTTCTCAGTGGACCATTCATCTACTTCCTCTTCGAGCTCCGCTTCATCTTCGCTACCGGCGATCTTTCTTGATCTTTTCTTTCCCTGACACTGCGCACATGATTGGGACAGTCCATCAGCGTTTTCGTGTAGTTTACCAGGACGGTGGATGACGTCAAAATCATAGGGCGAAAGTAATTCGAGCCACCGAGCGACCTGTCCCTCCGGTTCCTTAAACGATCACAGCCATTTAAGGGAATTATGATCCGTCCGGACGGTGAACTTCTGTCCATACAAGTAAAATCGAAAGTGCCGCACTCCAAACACCAAGGCCATCATTTCTTTGCGTGTGGTGCAATACTGACGTTCCGCCTTCGACAGGGCTCGGCTAGCATATCCCAAGACCTTCTCTACTCCGTCTTGCACTTGACTCAAGACTGCCCCTAGGCCTACGCCACTGGCGTCACAATCGACCACAAATGCTCCTTTAGCTTGCGGCAAACCTAAAACAGGGGCGGATGTCAGTGCGGTCTTCAGTTCTTGAAAATATTGCTGCAGCTCTGGCCCAAACTGCAACTTGCTTCCCTTTTTGACGGCCTCATATAAAGGCGATGCCAGCTCGGCAAAGTTGTTCACGAAGCACCTATAATACGCAGCAAACCCAAGGAAGGACCGCAGAGCACTCATGTTCGTAGGAACGGGCCAGTTGCTCACTGCTTCAATCTTTCCCGGGTCTGTGGCGACACCCTCAGTCGACACGACATGTCCCAGAAAAGAAATCTGCCGACGGAGGATTTGACACTTGCGGGGCTTCAACTTAAGACCTGCATGTCGAATCCTTTCAAACACCGCGTAGTCTGGCTAGGCGTTCTTCCACAGTGACGCTCCACACAACGATATCGTCAAGGTAGACCATGGCAGTGGTCCACTTCAGCCCTCCCAGTACCAAGTCCATGAGCCTCTGAAATGTGCCGGGTGCATTACAAAGCCCGAAAGACAAAACCCTGAACTGATACAGGCCCTCTGTGGTCACAAAAGCTGTTTTCTCTCGGTCAGTTTCCTCCACACCTACCTGCCAGTAGCCTGCCGCGAGGTCTAATGACGAAAAATATTTTTCACCCGTTAAATTGTCGAGAATATCGTCGATCTATGGGAGGGGGTATGTTTCCTTTTTCGTGACGTCGTTTAGCTTATGGTAGTCTACGCAAAATCTGATGCTCCCATCCTTCTTGGAGACCAGAACAATCGGGCTGGCCCACGGGGACTTGAATGGCTCGATAACATCTTGCTCTAACATTTCTGACATTAGACGCCTAACTTCCTGCCGCCGCTGGTACGGGATCCTGCGCACCGGCTGCCTCGGTCACAATCTTGTGCTGCACCAACGTAGTCCGACCCATGTCCGTGGAACCCAGAGAGTATATGTCGACGAAGTCCCGAAGAAGCCATACGACACCCTCTTTCTGACCTATACCCAGCACCATGTCGTTCACGCGGAACAGGGCTTCAACGTCCAGGTCCCTCGGTCCTACCTCTTTCTGCCAACGATCTTCTTCGACCACTGCAATGTGTTAAGAAATTAGTATGACAAATTTGCACAACATATTTTCACTTTATTTTACATTTCTAAACTAAGACTGATTTTCTAACATATGTACAATAAACAAATCCAACATAATAATAACATATGTTTTAATAAACTCAATGTCCTAACAACTCTTCCCCGGGAGCGCTGATGACAGTCGGCCTATTTGTACCCCAGGCCTGACGTCCGTCAGTCTGCTAGGCGGATGCCGGACTCTAGTGCTGCACCTGGTAGCTTGCGGCACCTCAGCCCGCTCCTCTCTGCAGGCTGCAGAAGCCACGTCTTCCTGAGCTGTTGGCTGGCCCAGAGATCCAGTCCTTGAAGTGCTCGACTCCATCAATATCTCAGGAGGTCTGCTCAGAGAGTCAGCCCTGCCTCGATCCGACTGGAGTTGGTCAGTGTGCCTCTTCCAAATGGCACCATCTACCTCCACTTCATAGTGTCTTTGGCCCAACTTCCTTTTTACAACTCCTCGTTTCCACTTTGCCGAGTCGTTGCATGGCCGGACCAATACCGCTTCTCCTTCTTCGAATCCCCTTTCTTTCTTCACAGCTAGTCCCACGGCCTCTTGCTTCTTACCGACTTTAGACCTCACACTCTCCCGCATGGTATCCAGCCGAGTGTGAACCAGACGCCCCATCAGCAACTCGCCAGGAGCCTGTCCGGTAGTACTGTGAGGGGCAACGCGATAGCTCAGCAAAAATATATCTATTTTCTTCTGCAACGTTCTTCCCTGGTTCTTCATGGCCCGCAGGCTTCGTTTGAGAGTCTGCATAAATCGCTCCACTTGTCCGTTCGTCGCCGGATGATATGGAGCGGATTTGAAGTGCAAGATATTATTTCTTCTCATGAATTGTTCAAATTCGGCCCCTGCAAACTGTGGCCCGTTGTCCGTGACCACTTGTTCAGGTATTCCGAACCTTGCAAAAAGAGATCTCAGTACACTTACCGTGGAGTCGGAGGTTGTGGAACTCATCTTGAAAACTTCCGGCCACTTTGAGTAGGTATCTATTACCACTAAGAATGATGTTCCCATAAACGGCCCAGAATAATCTATATGTAGCCGCTGCCACGGACCCCTCGGCCACTGCCATGAATGGACTGTGACTTTATCCGGCTCTCTTTGATTCAGCTGGCACCCGTCGCATGTTTTCACAGCTCCTTCTTTTAACGATGGTTTTTCTTTGAGGCCAACAACCTTACCCAAAGAAACATCAAAAACCTTTGAAAATTTCTTGATACTTAAATAGTTCCTGAAATCAATTGTGTTGATTTCGTTCCATTGTATAGGGAGCTTGCGAATAAAGTCCCTTCCTAAAAGTGCTTCACTCTTATGCGAGCAAACATAAAAATATCCACTATAAGATAGCCCTTTATAGACCAGATCTACCTTAAGTTTGTCTTCCGGTACTATAGTTTCCCCAGTGTAGGTCCTTAAAGTAACCGAGGTTGGCGTCAGTGACAGCCTTTCGACCTTCATCAGCTTCTTGGCCTCGCCTACACTCATCACACTCAAAGCCGCCCCGGTGTCCACCTCTATATCGACACGCTTCCCGTTGATGGTAACTGGCAACAACATAGGCTTGCTTTGCGATATCTTATTCAGCTGGCCATGGTTTACCTCTTGAAAACACACCTCATTATCCGTGTGGTCACTGTCACTTGACTCCTCACTTACCTCATTCACTCTAATTTTGGCTCTACAAACTTTGCGAAGATGTCCCTTACGACCACACTTACTGCATTTACTATTTTTATAATGACAATCCATCTTGATATGTCCCTTTTTTCCGCAACAATAACAAACTAAATTAGCTTTGCTGTCCTTATATCCGCTACCTTTCTTATCTAGAGTACCTTTACGTAATGCATGTAGTCCACTCACCTCATTGTTCTTCAACACCGAAGCTTCCTCCAGGGCGGACTCTAAGGACGTGGCTATGTCCAGAGCTTTCTGCAAGGTTAAATCGGGTTCGGTCAGCAGCCTGGACTGAATGTTCACCGAAGTTAACCCTATTACCAGAAGGTCCCTCAGTGTCACATCCAAATAGTCCCCGTAGTTGCAGTAACGTGCTTTACTTTTGAGTCTGTAATAAAAGGTATTAACGGACTCACCTACATCTTGCTTACACTGATGCAGTCTGAAACGCTCCGCAATTTCCACAGTTTTAGGCCGAAACTGATTTATTAGTAGCCTCACCAACGTGCTGTAGTCCATACTGGCAGGTTTGACAGGCTCACATGCTGCCCGCAGGCACGAATACGTTTCCTTCACAATGCTTCCCAACAGAATTGGAACCATTTTTTCTTTCCGAACATCGTTCCCAACAAAAATATTTTCTACGATTTCTAAATACTCCTCAATATCGTCAGTATTTTTATTAAACGTTTCTAATTTCCCGGCACACATTTTTAAACTTTTCCTCGTTCGCCAATTGTTAAGAAATTAGTACGACAAATTTGCACAACATATTTTCACTTTATTTTACATTTCTAAACTAAGACTGATTTTCTAACATATGTACAATAAACAAATCCAACATAATAATAACAGATGTTTTAATAAACATCAATGTCCTAACACAATACCCTCCAGTGTCACCTCCACCTGACCAAGGCATGTCTTATCGTATAATATTTTCTCATCAGAACAAGGGTTCAGTAAGCGCAAAGGGATCTCCCCCTTCCGCACCACAGCTGCAACTCGAGCTAGCCGGATACCCGTCTTTTCCTCAGTTCGCTTTCTCGGCTCAAACACAACTTCTCTCCCCTCTTCCACGGAAAGGGGGGCTGTAATGATAATTTCGTGGTGTCCCGGCACCGTAACAGTCTCCCCAAGGACGACGTCTAGATTACGTCCTAGATGGACACCCACAGCACGTAATGGGACTCGGTTGTTCTTCATCTCCAATAAATCCTCTTTGAATGACAGCCGGGCATTGTTCTCCCTCAGAAAATTACCTCCCAATATAACATCGAAACGGACGTCTCCCACAATGCACCGATGTTCATACGTGCCCTCACCCATCTTTAATTGGGCGTCAACAAACCCTGCTGTTTAGATTTCCTCACCATTTACAGCAGTGAGCCTGCAACGCGGCTGCTCCTGCAGTCGCAGGCCCAAACGCTGGGCGCAGTTCAGACTAAGCATCGACACGGTGGCCCCCATGTCAACTAGGGCTACTATTCATCGGCCGTATATCTCGATGTCCACACAATTACCCCGCAGACGGGTGCTATCCGAGACAGCTGGAGCCAGATGTTTGCAGACCACCAACTGGCCCTCGTTGATGGCCCCCTTCAGTTTCCCGGACAGGAAGCCTTTACGTGCCCCTCTTACCCGCAGGTCCAGCATGTCAGACAACGGCGGACCCCCCTAGGCTGCCTGTTTCCTGCATCCACCCGAGCCGTCAACCTGGACACAGCTTTAGTCAGTTCGGCGAGTTGGGCCCCTTGCGCTAGAATCTGGGCTTTTTGATCTTGGATAAAGTTTCTGAGCGGCACTTAATCGTTTGAAACAGTAGCCGCAGCGCCCTCGACCACACCACCACCCTACTCCTGCCACTCACCTCGAATCTCCGCGACATCAGATGGCGGTCCATACAAAGCCCAGGTAGATTCTACAACCAGCGTCCGCCTGAGCGCCGAGTCAAGCGAACTGGGGCGCGTCAGGGCAGTATGTAATCGAGTCTCCTTATTTCTCAGTCCGGATAAAAATTGGTCCTTTAAGCCTCCTGTTTTTCGGGTCCCTCCCTATATGGGTAGGCTCGAGCATACAACATCTTGAGGCCCGTTGCAAATTGGGTGAATGTTTCTGCCTTCTCCTGACGTCTACGACGAAACGCGTCCTTCCGGAGCTCACGCAGTTCTTCTGGCTCAAGGTGAGACCCTATCTCCCTGCAGCAAAGGCCGAAATCAGATCTGACCGCCTCTGGGAGGGAGTTATAAATGCTACGGGCCTCCCCCGTGATATACGCGCCCAGGAACAGGGCCTTCCCCTCACCCGTCCAGTTATTAAGGCGGCTCACTGTATCGAAATATTGGAGGTACTCACCCCAAGTCTCGGATTCCTCAGTGTAGGCCCTCGGCTGGACCACCGGCCTGACAAAGCTCTGGGCTGCGTCTCCGGACGCCCCGTCATGGTCTCTCATATCCTCACTCAGGCCATCCGCTCCTCTTATCCAGGCGCTGTAAGTAGTTGAGTATGCAAAATGTGAGGACCTAATTCCGCCAATGGATTTTAGTTGAGAATAACTCAAAGATTAATAATCCGGATGTTGCCGGTCCATTTTTTGGTCCAATTTTTTTTTTACCCCCTCTCCTCTTATTTGTATAGAAAATCGATGGAGTGCATGCTATAAGGGCATTTTAATGATGATTTCAGCAATAATTTATAGTTTATTCTAATGATGAAAGTGATGATGGGTTTTTCAATTATATAAAAAACAAAAATAAAAATAATAAAGAACATTTTTTAATAATAAAAAAAAAATATTATGAATAACGCAAGACAAACAATTACCCATTCTTATTTTGACAATCATTATTGATGCATTTACACATAGAAATACAAAACAATATTCAGATTTCTGAAACCCCAAACAATGAATAAACCCATCTTGCCAGCAACTGTGGTAGCCAAATTTCAGCGATATCGGCTGAGGGGAGGGGGGGGGGGGGGGGGGGGGGTTTCCGGGGAGAGGGCTTAATTCAAAAATCCCAATAACTGCCGATGTAATGAATATATCAACATCAAATTTTGTATTTAAACACACTTTTTTGAAACAATCTCACTAGACCGACTTTGATCATATACGAAGAAAGTATACCATAAGTAGTGATGAAAGTATATTTTGGTTCATTCTAACTAAAATAGCAACTGAGAAAATGTAAGGCACAGGTTGGTCCCAACTCCGAGGAATCCATTCACTTTGGTAAACACACATTTATGAAACAATCTCACTAGACCGACTTTGATCATATATGAAGAAAGGCTATCCCATGTTGAGCCGAAAAATATGTTTTGGTTCGTTCTAACTAAAATAGCAATTCAGAAAATATAGGCATTAGTTGGACCCAACTAAGTTGTATTGACCCTCCTCCCCGGAACTCCCCCCTCCCTTCAGCAGATATCGCTGAAATTTGACTGGTTATGTTCTCAGTGGATTTTAATTTTAAATACGAAATTTGATGTTGATACATTCATTACATCGGCAGTTATTGGGATTTTTGAATTGAGCCCCCTCCCCGAAACTCCCCTCCCCTCAGCCGATATCGCTGAAATTTGACAGGTTATGTCCTCATTGGATTTTAATTTTAAATACGAAATTTGATGTTGATACATTCATTACATCGACAGTTATTGGGATTTTTGAATTGAGCCCCCTCCCCGAAACTCCCCCCTCCCCTCAGCCGATATCGCTGAAATTTGACTACCACAGCTGCCGGCGAGATGGGTATGTGACCATTCCCTCAACTGAAATTTTCCTTTATTCATGATATCAGCAGAATCTGACATGAACTTGTTGTATTCATCTGGTTTATTGACACTTGATATACAATTATCGACATAAAATGACTTACTCAATTTTTCAGCTGTCTCTTTAAGACTAGGATTGGTCATGACTGTATTTAAATGATAATTGATCGTTGCATTTAAAAGGAAAGGGCTAGAACTGACTCCGAAAACAACCCTGGAGTGGCGGTATGCCTGTATCTCAGATCTCGTATCATCAGACCACCACAAAAATTTAAGAAAATTTCTATCTGGTTCATTTAAATTTATCATCAAGAAAGCTTTCCTTATATCTGCTGAGAGACCTATCTGGCCTAACCTAAACTTAATCAATAGACTTGGAACCAATTCTAGTAAATTTGGACCTATTTCTAAGCATTTATTCAAACAATTACCATTAATATCCTTTGCACTAGCATCAAACACAGGTCTAATTTTTGTTGTGCGACTAACATTTTTGAACACAGGTCGATGTGGTAAAAAATGCCCTCCATTAATATCTGTACACTCAACTTTTTCTATGATACCCTGAGCCCACCAACTAATTAACTCTTTGTGATAATCTATAAATCTATTACTATGTAACAACCGTTTTGTAACACTGTCTAGTCTGGATTTAGCTACATTATAGTTACTTGTAGGTTTGTCAAATTGAGTGGACCAAGGCAAGGACACGCTATATCTACCCTCATTATTAATTTTCACCGTTTCCAAAAAATTGTTCATGACCGACTCATGGTGTTGTTTAGTATCTAACTCTTGACTAGGATCTTTAATGCCTATTGATTCTAAATCCCAAAATGTACATTCGACTGTAGAATTTTTTAAACATACATTACTTATTGTGGTGTTAAACATCGAGTTGACTACATGATTTCCCATGATCGTCCAGCCCAAGATCGTTTCCATGCAACATAACTCTTTCCTGATATTACATGTTCTCCCAGTTAATATCATTGGAATGAAATCAGTACCTAAAAGTATATCAATAGACATATTGTAATTAAAATCTGACAAAATAATGTTTCTTTGTTTTAGTTCATTAAAAATTGTTTCATCATTAAAAGTGGGCACAAAATTACAAATTGTAGGTTGTCCCAAGACATTGATCTTGACTTCATTATTATTTTTACTATTATGCAAAGTCAGTTCAAATTGATTTTGAGTCTCTTTTGACTCTACTCCCCCAAAAAGACTGTGTTTCAGAGTAGAGTGTCCATATGAAACAAGTTTTAAATCACTAGCTAGCTTATTAGTGATGTATGATCTCATAGAACCAGTGTCTACTAAAACTCCAACCTTCTTTACCTTATTGCCTATTTTTACATCTACCACTAGGGTCCGTAAGTATATCAAAACTTGATCATTATTGCAAGTTAGAGTTTCTGCAGACTTAATTTCCATTTCACCAGACTTGTGAGCTGGCAAATCTAGACACATTAAGGTGTAATGCTTTCTGTTGGGATTGAACATATGGTTCTTTTCTCAGCTGAGATACTTTGTTATATGATTGACTGTGTGTCTAGATGTTTTTCGTGAGTTGTTACAAGGTTATACCAAAATACACAATGTTAAAGTCATTCACTATTTCCTTTACATATTAGATAGAAAACATTGGCGACGAGGATGGGATTGGATTGGAAGGATTTGCCTAGGTATGGTAGCAAGGAAGAGAATGTGGAAGAATTTCTGGAAAGGTTGGGAATTTTTTTTGACATCGCTAAGATTGAGGAGCGGCTGAAAGGTAAATATTTGTTAAGCTCATTAGACAGTAAGATCTATTCTGTCATAAAGCATTTATCAGCCCCTGAGGAGCCAGTTTCACACTCTTGATGCATACTTCTGCTGCACCATTTGATTCAGGATGGTAGGGAGGTGACAGTGTATGTTTTACCAGGTTTCTTCTCAAAAACATATCAAAGTCTCCTGAGGTAAATTGTCTTCCATTGTCCGTTACCAGTTCCTCAGGTAGACGCAAAAATATCGCGCAAAAATGGTTCGCAATTCTTTTATAACGGAATCGGTACTTATGCTAGACAGAACACATACTTCGATCCACTTCGAATACGCATCCTGTAGTAGCATAAAAGATTTCCCAGACATGACCGCATCCGTTGCCAAGTCCACATGGACGCGCTGCCATACCCTGGAAGCTACTGGCCAATACTGTGTATGGTAAGTTGGGGCATGGACATTCATCCGCTGACAAACCCCACAGTGTTGGGCAAACTCCTCCAAGTCTTTGTCGATGTTCGGCCACCAGACCAAAGATCGTGCCAACATCTTCATTTTGTTGACCCCCGGGTGCTCCTTGTGCAACAAATCTTTAACTGGGTTCACCAGGTCACCTGGTATTACCACTCTGTTCCCATACAGAATACAGTCCCCATCACACGTCAGATCATTACGTACTCTATGATAACCCGCCATGGTAGGTTCCAATCTATTCTGTCTCGGCCATCCATATCTAATGAAGCCCATAATTTTGGACAACAGGGGGTCTCTTTTGGTGTCTGCCGCTACATCTTCGAACGTCAAACGTTCCGCATTGTTTCCCTCCAGGAGTAGAACCCTATTAACATATTTTACCGCAGAAAACCCGTCTTCAATCCCTACTACTCCGGCATCATCAGTGAGCGGTAACCGAGAGAACAAGTCGGCCTGGTTACAGCTTCCCTTGACACTTCCCCCACAATCAAATCTTCACCTCGCACATTAAGTTTCGGCAACCAGTTACGGCCCAACAATAACGGCGATGAGCGTTCACCACTACGCATGACAATACCAGGTAGAATCACCTTGACCCCTCTATATTCCACGGGAATATCCACCATTCCTAATAATGGTAACGACCGCTGGAACCAGAAAGCCTTCAGCTGAATATTTCCGTCCCTTTTGAGCTTAAGCCCCGCCAATCTTATAGAATTAATGTTGCACACTAGCAAAATGTTTTCAGGGGACATACAACTTATATCTAGAAGAATGAATACGAACATTAAATAGTCCTAAGGAAATTGTAGGAAAAAGAAAAAAAAGGAGGAGAATGGGGACGGAGTATGGAGTGGGGGTGAGTCGAAATAGGTACGAGCTCATCGATATGGAGGAGGATGAGGATCCTTTCGAGATCCTGAAGATCCGGGAAAGGGAAAGGGAAGCACGGAAGAAGAAACAAGAGGAACATTCCGACAAGGAGAGCAAAGGGAAGGAAACACCTGGAGTGAAGAAGGGAGCAGTCAAGGAAACTCAGAAACCGAAAGAAGAAGGACGAACTCAAAGAGGTCATGGTGGTGGCAGCGGTGGGATACGAACCCACGTATGGACTTGGCAACGGATGCGGTCATGTCTGGGAAATCTTTTATGCTACTACAGGATGCGTATTCGAAGTGGATCGAAGTATGTGTTCTGTCTAGCATAAGTACCGATTCCGTTATAAAAGAATTGCGAACCATTTTTGCGCGATACGGTCTACCTGAGGAACTGGTAACGGACAATGGAAGACAATTTACCTCAGGAGACTTTGATATGTTTTTGAGAAGAAACCTGGTAAAACATACACTGTCACCTCCCTACCATCCTGAATCAAATGGTGCAGCAGAAGTATGCATCAAGAGTGTGAAACTGGCCTTGAAGAAAAAGATGATAGAGGAAGGGGAGGGAGTTCGGCCGAAAACAGATTTGCAGCAGAAGTTGGATGAATTTCTGTTGGGGTATCGGTCAACTCCACATACGGTAACCAATCGGGCCCCATGCGACCTCTTCCTTAAAAGGAGTCTCAGGACATCTCTTACCGTCCTGAAGCCGAACTTAGCCGAGGCGATAGAAAAGAAGAGTGTTCGTCAGGAGGAAACCCGGAGAAGAGACGAGCGCCGACCCCGTTTTACGGGTGGCGATCTGGTGTGGGTGAAATGCAAGCGAGGTGAACGAGAGAGATGGGAGGAAGGAACGGTTGTACGACAGAATAGCACAATGACCTTCGTAGTGCAGGCCGGTGACCGATGCAGCGTAGTGCATTCGGAGGACCTACGGAGGAGGCAGAATGACTGGGGAACAGTGAGGGTGCCCACCACGACCGGAGTTGAGCATGGAGGGTCCCCGGGACAGTCAGCGGGCACAGAAGTGGATCAAGGTCCTGGAGGAACAGAGGACTCAGGGCCTGGAGCAGCTGTGGACCAGGGGTGTGACGAGCAGCGGCTCAGACGTTACCCAGACCGGGATCGGCGGCCACCCCAGAGGCTGTAGCTGTAGTCCAGGGACTGCGTTAAGTGATTAAGGGGGAAGGAGTGTTGGGATTGAACATATGGTTCTTTTCTCAGCTGAGATACTTTGTTATATGATTGACAGTGTGTCTAGATGTTTTTCGTGAGTTGTTACAAGGTTATACCAAAATACACAATGTTAAAGTCATTCACTATTTCCTTTACATATTAGATAGAAAACACTTTCTATAGCACAGTAAACATTGGACAAAAGTTCTACATAACTTGGCCTGGTGTTTGCCCTTTAAGCAAACAAAGCAAAAACCTGACTTCTTAATCATTTCTTTCTTATCAGATAAAGACATTTTCAAGGCTTTAAAACAATCATTACCATTATGGTTCTTACTACAAAAAATACAAACTAGTTTCTTATCAGTTACAATTAGTGAAGAGGCAGTAGGTATTTCATTAGTTATTTCTTTTTTAATTTTTAGCTTTGAGTTTTCGTCAACTTTATTAATATGAAAAGAAGACTGAGCTAACCCTATTCTCTCTTCACCCTCCATCTCACCCTTTAAAAATAATAATAAAGCCTTTAAACGACTTTGATTATCTGGAGCTGAGGTGGCTAAATTAATTTTATGTCTTTCCCAAGCCTTCAAAATGTCTGTGGGTATGGCCGATTCTACCAGGGGATATAATATATAAGAATACTTATCATCAGTAACGCCAAGCACCTGAAGAGCTCTTAATTGTGTTTCTAGTTTGTTGTAGAGATCTGCTAAGGGTACTTTTTTAGTTGAATTTACTTGTTTCAAAACCAATGACAGCAATTCCCGGACGTAAACTTCTATCAAGCATGAATCTTCACCAAACCTTGACTTGAGTTCTTGCACTGCGATCTGGTAATTTTCCTTAGTAGTTGGGAAACTGTCCACTAAGTCTTTAGCTTTTGAACCTGTGACCATACACTGTCGTAAATATTGAAATTTGTCTTCTTCACTTAGGCTCTCATCTTCATGTATTTGTTTAAACATCGACCAGAACGTTAACCATTGTTTAATGTCTCCATCAAATTTTTCTAACTGTATTTTCGGTAATTTCATCCTGCGATTATATTGATTACTTTCAGCAATACTTCCGACTTCAGTTTGTGAATCTGACTTTCAATACCCAGAGATTGCTTTAAAGTACTGTTCCCTGTATTCTTCGACGCCATTAGAGTCCGCTATAAATTGGTCTTCTGTAATGTCACTATCCTGTAGTAAAGAGTCTGCGATAGTTTGATCTAAATCGAACAATCTTGTAGCTTTATCTTCCAAAATACTGTAAAATGCATCTAGCTCATCTGATTTTGCATCCAAAGCACCTTTGAAGTCTGTTATGCTTTTGGTTGAGGCTTTTCGTAACTGAGCCCTTTTTTTCTTATATTTCTCTATCACGGTCGCCATTATATTGCGTTTTTAACACACAGAATTTAGGAAAACTGTTAAAACAAAATGACTCAGTTATACCACACTGTAAGTTTTATTAATGGCTGTTATAACCTAACCTAACTAGTGAAACCTACAGCCTACAGGTTTTACAAAAAAAAACTCCAATCCAAAGAGAAAATATTGCAACAATCTTCTTTGATCCCACCGCTGCCACCAATTGTAGCGTTCTCGGGTTTATATATGTATATACCAAATACATAGCTGACATAGAACAGCTGTAGCTATCGTATAGTGCATTTAAAAAGTTTAGGTTAACTTTCGAGATTTATGTTTTCTTTTTCATTTTAATTCTTATTTTCCGTCGTGTGCCTGATCCCAAGCAGTCTATCTCTCTTCTAGGATTAGTGATAAGTACACCACTACTGTATACGTTCCTTTTTTTTTTTTTTTTTTTTTTTTTTTGTTTGTATAATTATTTATTACCATTATTTCATTTTCCTAGTTTAAGTTCGTACTTTGCGACGTACCGATCACCTAGATGTTAAAACACGATTCAGGGCCAGGCCCTCCTGACCCTGCTATTAATATTTCCATTAATGATAATAAAAATATAGTAATGGAAACAACTACATCATTGAAAAGACAGGCGGATAGGGCAGAATTAACCCCGATAAATAAAATAAATAAAATAACTGAGTTTGCTCAATATAACAATACACATCAAACAAAAAATTTCTTTGACCAATTAAAGAAAAATAGATTTAGAAATACAGACAATGGTCCATATTTCTTATTTGTAGAGAGCAATGAAGGTAATTTAGGAAATTTGCATCCGATGTCATTTGGAAGGAAATTATTCACCTTAGGTGAATCATTAACTAATGAAATCCTCAATATTATCAGTGTTGGAAAAAATAGAATTAAATTAGAATTTAAAACTGCAACAGCATGTAATTCGATGTTGGAGACCGATTTTTTCGAAAAAGTAAGTTTCCGCGCCTATATCCCTAATTTCTTGTTGTATAAAAGTGGAGTGATAAGAAATGTAGATCCGGATTTAAGTGAGTCAGAAATTTTAGAACAAATAAAATCACCCCTTAAAGTTATCAATGTTAGAAGGCTAACTAAACGAATTTCAAATGATAAAATAATTAAACTCAGAACTTGCATTCTTTCTTTTGACTCCCAATCTATCCCGGAATATGTCTCTATTTATGGAGCTAGATGCAGAGTAGATCCGTATATCCCTCCTCTTAGACAGTGCAAGCAGTGTTTACGTTTTGGTCACATTGAGATACAATGTAAGGGTAAGAAGCGATGTGAGATTTGCGGTGGGGAGCACGAGACGGATCCATGTCCTTCCACAGCCCCCAACCCTACCTGTCTTCACTGTGGAGGGCCACATCTGGCCACCGACCGTAAATGTCCCGTATATCTACAGAAAATTGAAAATAAACGAAAGTCAATACTTAATAATACTTCTTACTCCGAGGTTGCATCTTTTAATCAGTTTTCCTTATTGTCTGAGGAGCACTTCCCCCAGCTGGATTCTGTCCCGACAGGGGCTGGTCCCCTCAGGGTCGACCCTGCCCCGTTCAGAGCTAGGGCCAGACCCCGCACTACGTTCCGCGCCACCCTCCCTTATCAGAAGTCAATCCCAGTAGCCTCACCGATACAGCAATTAAAACCTCCTACGCCCGTCTCACGTCCCACTATAGATAGAAAGGTACCTCCAACAAAACTTACTCTTCCTTTGAATATTCACAATCATATGAATCAAATTTCCCAACTCATAAATGAAATAAATACAAAAACATATTCAGAGAGTGACCATGCCTTGGTACGTTTAGGAGATCTATTGAACAAATTTTTACTTGATTATAAGGTACACAATAACACCGCTCCCCCTCCTATGGATACATAGGGGAGGGTGTCCAATTTTTGTAACTTAGAATGCAGTTTAAATTTTTACAATGGAACGCCCGTTCTGCTATCTCGAATAAGGGTTCTCTAGAATATTGCCTAGTTAGAGAAAACATAGATATTGCTCTTTTATCGGAAACATGGTTTAATCCCAATAGACCGGTTCACTTCCGGGGGTATAATGTGGTCCGTGAAGACCGAGAGGATGGAAGAGCAGGAGTGGCTATTTTAATTAGGTCCAATATAGCATTTAGCAGAATTAGTTTATTTGAAGGATTAGAGGGCTTGATGGCTGTGGGAGTGTCCTTGGAAGAGAACTCAGGTAGGTCCGTCTCTATAGTGTCGCTGTACAATCACCCCAACAGTTCCGTTTCCCACCTTCAGTGGAACACCTTCATTGGGGCTATCCCCAGCTCCCAGGGTCTCGTCCTGGGGGGAGATTTTAACTGTCACCACCAAGCTTTCGGTTCCAGTTTTACAAATAGTAAAGGGGAAGCTTTAATGGAAGCTGTAGACGATAACCAACTTGTATTTTTGAACGATGGCTCACCCACTTATGTAAACAATATTTACCAAACTCGTCTATCTGCCATAGATCTGACCTTTGTTTCCCGGAACATAGCCCATAGTTTTCAATGGGCGACTCTTCAGGATCCCATGGGCTCCAACCACTTGCCAATTATTTTTTCGTCTAAAATATTTAATTATCCCTGGGTCTCTCATAAAAATAAGTGGAACATTAAAAAAGCGGACTGGACTACATTTTCATCCTACATGAACAATCAAAATTGTAAAAACGTAAAATACAATGAATTTATAAATCTCATTAACGAGGCATGCGAAAAAGCCATTCCGTCAAATTTTCCGTCTAACAGCAACTCGAGAAAACCTAAAGCATGGTGGAATTCGGAGTGTGAGAGACATATCCGGGATCGACACCTGGCTTACTTAACATACAAAAGGAATCCGTCGAAAGACAATTTTCTATACTATCAAAGGAAAGTATTAGAAACGAAAAGAATCATAAAAGATAGTAAAAAGAAAAATTGGTCAGAATTTTGTGAGTCCTTAAATCGAAATACGCCATTAACTGTTATTTGGAAAAAACTAAAATCATTAAAAAATATTAATGGAAAAATCCCTACTTGCATCAAAACAGGAGACTGGACAAAAGAGTTCCTAGAAAACCTTACTCCTCCTTTTGTTATGAACACCTTCGATAGCCATGAGTCCGACCAAAGCGTCTTTTCACAACCCTTCACAGTAGCCGAAATGAAGTCCGCATTAAAAAATGTAAACAATTCTGCTCCTGGTATGGACAATATTCACTATTCTATGCTCTCTAACCTACCTCCCAAAGCTAAAATAGCATTACTTCACATTTTCAATGAGATGTGGAGCTCAGGCTGCTTCCCGGACGATTGGAGGGAGCATCTTGTTATCCCCATCCTAAAACCTAACCAAGATCCATCCCAGGCCAAGTCCTACCGTCCCATCTCCCTCTCCTCTTGTGTTAAAAAAACCTTCCAACGAATGATTAAGTATCGTCTCGAATGGTGGGCAGAATATTATAATAAATTCCCAACCAGTCAATTTGGTTTTCGAAAGGGCAAATCAATATATCATGCACATTCTGAACTGATAACCGATATCCACCTTGCATTTTCAACACAAAAATCCACTTTGGCTGTATTTTTAGACATCTCAGCTGCTTACGATAGCGTAGATCTGTCTCTTTTGGGTAATAAAATGATTGAGATTGGCATCCCAGGGAAAGTGGCTAAAAGTATTATAAATCTAGCTTCAGATAGAAATATTTATCTCAGAGTTGGTAACACTATGTGTGGTCCTAGGGTAGCTAACAGCGGGCTCCCTCAGGGTGATATACTTAGTCCCATTTTGTACGCCTTATACGTTTCTGGTATTGAATCTGTTTTACCCCCTGGTGTGAGAATTCTGCAATATGCTGACGACATTTGTCTTTATGTAATACATAAAAACGTTGAAAAGGCTTTAGAGTCGCTTAACACGGCAATGTCCAGTCTCAAGGCATGGTTCCTTCAGATCGGATTGTCGATATCCTCTAGTAAGTCCTTTTTGTGTCCGTTCTCTCGGCAGAGAAGGTTACCTTTGGGAGAAGTAGTCACTCTTGGTAATGATAACTATAGGGTAAATAAGGAAGCTAAATTCTTGGGTCTGTACTTAGATAAAACTTTAAGTTGGAAAGCGCACATTAACTATCTGTTGGGTCAGTTAGAATCCCGGATCAACATCTTGCGCTGTTTCAGCCATTTTAGGTGGGGCTCTGATCCAAATATTGGCCTCCTCTTTTACAGATCCAACATAAGATCCATTATAGACTTCGGCTCATTATTTTATGGCGACGCAGCGAAAACCAATCTCCAGAAGGTACAATTAGTTCAGAATCGCTGTTTGCGGCAAATCCAGGGATATCTACGAAGCACCCCGATAGATATTATTCATGCAGAAGCGAATGAACCGCCGCTAGAAGTTCGGCGAAAAATCTTAACCCAAAGGTTTTTGCTGCGACTCATTTCTGTAGAATCTCCAACAGTTAATAAAATATCCCAATTAGTAAAATTAGATCTAACAAGTAGCTTCTGGCAGAAAAAAAGGTCACCCAGTTTAGCATATAATTTCACAGCCATAACCAATTATTACACCCAAATTTATGTAAACACAAAATTACCGGTGTACAACTCACAGTACTTCTTGCATAAACTTGCTATCTCTACAGCCTTTTTGCGAGACTATTCGTCAATCCCATCGCCATTTACCAACTCTGCTTTCTCCATGGATATCCAGCTATTATGGCCACAGTGGCATTATATTTTTACAGATGGCTCTGTAAAAGACAGTAAGGTAGGTTGTGCCTTCTTTGACCCACAATTAGATAGATCTGAGTTGTTTAAGTTGCCAGAGCTAACAACAATATATTCTGCCGAGTTAGTTGCCATTCTCGAGGCTTTAAAGTACTTAGAGAAGTTACCTTTCAATAGAGTGGTTATCTTTTCCGACAGTCAAAGTTGTATTAGAAAACTTAGCAATATTAAAATTGGAGTTCACTTAAATAATTTCGAGTTGGACCTCCTATTGACTTTAAACAACATACAAGAGTCAGGCAAAGTTGTAGTGTTCTGTTGGATTAAGGCTCATATAGGAATAAAATATAACGAAGTGGTTGATGGTTTTGCTAAACAAGCGTTATCAGAAGGGACCCCCTTACCAGTCCGGCTACCCAAAGAGGATCTTAGTGGACAAATTAAAAGGAACTGTCGGTCCATTTGGCAAGAGATGTATACCAGTAGTGACAAAGGAAGTTGGTATAAGAGGATGAACCCGAGAGTGGGCTCAGAACCCTGGTACAGGGAGGCCTGTCTCCCCAAGTCTGTATGTACTAATATCAATAGATTGAGGGTGAACCACGGGATCTGTGGGACGTATCTCTTTAGGATAGGCAAGGCAGACAGCCCACTGTGCCGGGTGTGTCGGGTGGAGGAGAACCTGGAGCACATTGTACTTACATGTACCAAATATCATACCCAGAGAGAACTTATGTTCACTGAACTGTATAAGCTAACCCAAGCCCCCTTTAACTATCCCCAGCTTTTAATAACCCGCAACATTTTTATTTACCAATCCATTCACAGATTTATAATGCAAATTCAAAATCAGCCCCAGATTCCTTAGCTATAAATTGAACCAATGTAAGCTCTGACTGGGGGGCGGGTTCCGGTGGGGGGCCTGGGCTTGGGGTTGCTGGCTTGGCTGGGGGTCTGTGGGGGGCACTGTCGGGGCACTGGTCTATAGACCCAGGAGCTCCGAAGGTCTGGACGGCCGACACTACATGCAGACCTTCCTTCAGGAGCCTCCACTCCAGTCACTGGTCGGCGCTATGTATATTGTTTTGGGTGATGTGGTCCGGCGGTGCCTCCGGCTGTCCCCCGGCTTGGCTCCACTTTATTTTGAATAAGATATTCTATGTATTTTGTTAGATTTGATATTTTCAACTGAGAGACTTTTTATCAACAATCACTTTTATCAAATGTTTACAACAATACTAGCGGCCAGGCCATTACAATAAGATTTTATTTTTACAACTTATATCCACACACTTTTTTCAATTATTTTTTAAGGGATCTGTTAATAATTGAATCAAAATCAGAATCTTTAATAATTGAAACAAAAGTTCATAACAGTATATATTAAGGGGGAGAGTATCTCAGTGACAGACAATGGAAGCAGCAAAAAATATTCAGGGTGGACCTCCAGAATGGCGCTAGAAGCGCTTGTTCTTAAATTCAAGAGCCGATTTTTTATCAGTAGTGAATTGCTGACGACCAACGGCGCATATAAGGAGCTTCGCTCCGAAATTCATTTCGCTGGCTTAAAAAATGTTCTTATGATGTGCTGTGTAATATTTATAACCGTACCAATTAATCCAAAAATGGCTCCCGGATTTTGATTCTAATTACGTAAATAAAACATTCTGCGTCCCGAAATTGGATCTCATCCAAAGGTGTTAATCCGTTAGAAATCTATAAGTTTTGAAAAGTTGAGAGAGATTGAATACATAATCGAAATTAATTTATTTGAAAACATAATTTTAGTGGCCATCTTGAAATAATATAAGTGTACTCACGTGACGTCACATTAAAATGAGGCTTACAATTAACATTTTATTTTCTAAATAAAAAAAAACAAAAACAAATAAACCATCCTCCTCACTTTGATCTCTCTCCGCTATCAGCTTACATTCTAATTTCACTTGGCTTTTAATCCATTAAAAAATCTCGGCACAACACTACTTGTGAACATTCTGACTTAAAAACATCGACTGAATTTCTGCTCTCTGGGGTGTTTCAGGAATCCACTTTCGAGTGTCGACTGTTTCTGAGCCATTGATATAAAACAAAATTTTGTTTTTTTAAATGTTTTCTTTCTTCCTTTATTTTCATTTTGTCCTCTAAAATTCTATTTTAATTTTTCGTGTCGTTAGTTTTCAATTACAACGCTGATTTATCTAATTTGGTCTAAAATATACACTTCCAGATGCTCCAATTTGTTGGACGAGTGAAAAAAGGAACTGACATTTCTTTTGACCGACATCTTTTATCCCCACTCTTAAATTTTATTTTGCTATGTTTTCATATTTTCGCAATTTTCTTCATGTTTTTCTTTCTCAAAATAAATAATTATTCATGTTTTCTTGAAAATTTTTAACGATGTCTACCGAATGGTTTTCCTACTACAAAATTTATCTTATTTCTCTGGTTTTTCTTTAATAATCCACTTTTTCTTGATTCTATTTTATGTTTTGATGTTTCTTTTATATTTTTACTGAATTTGGTTACATTTTCTATTTCATTTTCTTTTCATAACTTGTTAGGATTTCTATCTCAAAAGAACCTTCAACCTGTCGACTTCCGTTTTCTCCAGTCGCGTTGTAAAATTGATTCATTTAACTAATGAATTTTGTGTTACTTGTATTTTCATCTTCAAGCTTATGAAATTTCCTTTCTTCTCGATGTCTTCCTTTATTTTTTGTTTCACTATTTTAAGTTCGTTATGTTCAAAGATTTTACTGATTATATTTCCTTTTTTTTTTTTTTTTTTTTTTTTTTTCCCCGAGGGCTGATTTGTGTCACCGCAGCCAGAGTAGGCCTATTGTGTGCCCTGTGTGTGTTGGTCCCTACAGCAGCCTTGTATATTTGATAAACTCCAGGATTCTTCTGCAGGTTCCTGGTGGAAACGTCTGCTTTCTAGTGCCCCGCACCGGCTTAGAATATGAACCGGAGTCTCATTTTCCTCACCACATTTCCTGCACAGAGGGCTTCTGTCGATGCCCATATTGTATAGGTGGTTTGTTCATATGACAGTGTCCTGTAATCAGCCCTGTCATAGCTCTTAGATCCATTCTGCTCACATTCAGGCGTTCTTGGCTCCTTTTCTCTGAGGGTTCCGCTATAAAGAGTTTTGAATGTCTTTGCTTTGGGACCCCTCTCCAGAACTGGATGTGATTCCTGGTCAGCCAAGCATTTAGAGATCCCACAGAAGGGTTCCGCTCCTATAGATTTTCCGTCAGCTCCTGACCGGGCCAGTTGATCAGCTCTTTCGTTGCCCTCAAACCCCCGTTAGCCGGGCACCCATCTCAATCGGGCATTCACTCCATTCTGGTCCGTCAGGGACTCCAGTGCTTGAAGGCATTCTAGGACGATTTTGGAATCTATGATGACAGCTCGCAGCGCTGCTTGGCTGTCAGACAATATCAAGATTCGCCCTCCCCTGATGTTCCGTCTCTTAATGAGCCAGGTACACCCCAGGATGGCATATACTTCAGCTTGGAACACAGTAGAATACACACCTAGGGATATACTAGTGTCTCCTTCGACTGTCCTCCCATGTATTCCAGCTCCAACTCCTCTTTCGGTTTTTGAGCCGTCTGTGAACCAGACCAGCTTATCCCGATCTTGGGTCTCAAGTTCCAGACAGTAGTTATTTCTGTCTGGTATTGATACTCTAATTTTCTTATTAAAGTTGAAATATCATTTTGTCTGAGCTCATGTTTAGTACAGGGTCCTCCAAAATGTCCCAGAAGATTATTGAATGCCCGGCTCTCGGTGTGTTGTCCGATATTAGGTTATTTGTTTTCAGCCTATAGGCTCCCCTTCTTGCCTCCGCTTTCACCATCAAGAAGAGTGGGGGGAGGTTAAGTAGGGTTTCCATGGCTGCTGTTGGGGTGGTGCTCATGGCCCCAGTGATTCCCAAGCAGGCAAGTCTTTGGACTTTTCCAGTTGTTTCCTCCTTTACCAGACTAAGGAGTTGTACGTTATTATGGGTCTCACTATCGTTGTGTAAATCCAGTGTACCATTTTGGGATTGAGGCCCCATGTTTTGCCAAAGGAGCGTCTGCAGGCCAATAGATCCCTGGTTGCTTTCTTTGTTATTTTCTCTACGTGTGGAGTCCAGGTCAACTTGGTATCTAGTACAGTTCCCGAGTATTTGGCCTCCCTCGATAGAGGTATACCATGCCCTTGGAGGAAGGGACTTCTGATGTCCCTTAGGTTCCTATTTTGGGTGAAGTATGCACAGGTTACCTTTTGTGCATTTATTTTAAGGTTCTCCCTGGTGCACCATCTACTGACATGCTCAATGCCGTGTTCATAATTTCAACCACCATATTTGGGAACCTGCCACGGTATTTGGGAAGATCACAAAGTCATCAGCATAGCCTTGTGTATAAAATCCATTGTTGCTGAGTTCCAGCAAGAGCTCGTCGACAACCAAGCACCACAATAAAGGTGATAATACCCCTCCCTGCGGACATCCGGCTGCCGGCACTGCCCTTAACCTGCTCAGTCCCAAAGTTGTGTTTATAATTCTGCCTTTCAGCATGTTCTCGATCCATCGGCATATGATGTCGTCGGTTCCACGCCTTCGGACAGAATTTATTATCGTTGATACCAAGGTATTATCAAGAGCGCCCTCGATGTCAAGAAAGGCTCCCAAGGCAAATTCCTTGTTTAGTAGAGTACTCTCTATTTTCTGTGTCAACTCATGTCTGTAAAGCCAATTCACAGGATTTACCTTTTTGATAGGCAAACTGGTTTTGATGCAGAGGTGTTTTCTTCAACACCATGTCCCTGATATACCTATCTATCAGTTTCTCCATGGTTTTTAAGAGAAACGAGAATGGGCCTAAATGATTTTGCCCTGGCTCTGGTATGAAAATCACTCTTACAGGTCGCCATTTGTCCGGAAGGAATCCCAGGGCCAGACTTGCCCTGAAGAGTCTGCACAGGAGACTTGCAAGCAGGTTCAGACCTTTCTGAAGGAGAATCGGTTGGACCTCATCCATCCCAGCTGATTTAAATGGTTTAAACGACTTGATTGCCCATTCTACTTTACTCTGGTTTATGACTCGAGAGGCGAGCTGCCAATCGTCTTTATGAGCCCTGTTTTTGGGTCTGCTTGCATAGCTCCTCCGATCTTCCTCTGAGTCACCTAAGGTAGTGCATCTCGGGAAATGAGTCTGCACTAGTAAGTTTAGTGTATCCCTTTCCGCAGTTATTTGACTTCCTTCAGGAGTTTCCAAGGTTCCGATTTTTTCCATCGGTCCCCTTGAAAGTATTTTATGGAGTTTGGATCCGGGAGGTATGTTTTCTACTTCTTGACACATCCTCCTCCATGTATCTCTTTTTGCCTTCCTCAAGGCAGAGATTGTATTCAGTGAGGGAACTTTTGTAAGTACTTTTGTAACGATTTTGGTTCATTGGAGTGTCCTCCCAGAATTTGTTCCAGTCGGCTATAATAGCCTTCCCAGTATTTCTTGGATTCCTGAACTCAAATGTTTGAAGTTCAACATTTGGAATGTCGAATCTAATGTATCTGTCACACATGCCAATTTTTGATCCGGGTATTAATGTGGTATCAGCCCAGTGTGATGTCGATAACCTCCCTTCTATTTTGTGTCACAAAGGTGGGTTTGTTACCTCGATTCATTATTTCTAGATTAGTTGAAGTAATGAAATCTAGGAATGCCTCGTCCCTTTTGTTAGTGTTACTGCTCCACCACGAAATGTGGTGTGCATTAGCATCACAGGCGAGTATCACGTGCGATCGTTGTCTCTCGCAGAAGGTCACAAGGTTTCTCATCTGACTAGATGGTGGGTCCCCAGGTTCGTCGTACGGAAGGTATACAGAGGCTATAACAAGGTCCTTTGTGGTACCCTCCCAAGTACAGGTCAGCTTGGCCGCCACTAGGTCTCTGGAACAGAAGTCCCAAAGTGGCATAAGCTGTATGTGTCTTCTTGCTAAAATATTTTATTTTTTTTTACCACATGCTTTCCTAGGGCAGCAGTTGCTGCCCTGCAGTGGTGGAAATTTATTTGGAGGGCCCTGATCATACTTTTAACTTTTAATAGGGTGGACCGTTACCTTTCTACTGGTCCTTTTCCTTCCTCTCCGGTTCCTTCCTTCCCAGGCGGACAAATGTCACCCGGTATAGGCCAAGCGATAGGCGATACTGGAATCTCGAAAGATCCATCCATGATGGATCGCCCATGACATTTACCAAATGCTGACCTTTTGAGTCAGCAATGGCTCTGACGACTCTCCACCCGGAGGTGGAGAGATGACCGTTCTGGACCTCGAGGCGGTGAAGCACGGTGGCCGGTTCCTGTACAGGACCCGGTATCCATACCCTTGCCCTCACTAGCCTGCTGAGCTCCGATGCGTCTACTATCCGAAGGCAAGTTCTTGCCACGGGTTGCACCTTGGCACCACACCCGCGAGCCAGGTCCTGGTGTTCCTGTCCAAGCACGTGATGCCCAGTTCCCCATTTCGGAGGTTGTAGCCATCAAATCCTGGTTTCGGCTGACCCGGCCCAGGTTTTAGACTATCTATCTCTCCTCGGATGTGGTCCACAATTTGTCCCATTTGTTCCTCGGAGATAGCTATATTTGGGTAACCATCCTGAATGATGGCCACCCTATGCTGGTTTACTGCCTCGCGAAACGTCGATTGACCCATCTCTCCAGCCATCTGGGTTCTCGGCTTTTTGCAAGGCGCCTTTGGAGATGGCGTGGTCATGTCAGAAAGATTCCTCTTCTGAGACTTTTTTCTATCATGTCCCGCCGACGTGGATGGGGTAGGTTCCCTGAGGATGCCCTGAATCCCGCATCCCGTTGACGTGGATGGGGATTGCCCCACAGAGGTGCCCTTAACCCCGCGAACCGCTGACACGGTCGAGACAGGTACTTTGTAGGTGCCCTGAACTCCGCGCCCTGCAGGCGTAGAGGAAATGGGACCCTTGGGGGTACCTTGGATGTTGCGGTTTTGGCCTTGGGTTTCTTCCCGCTGCTGGCGATATCGGCATAGCAGGTATCGGTACATTTTGTGATTCTGCCGCTCGCCTGGCCCTTTTGAGCTTTCGTCTAGCTGCCCCTGACAATTCAACTCTCATCAGGTGCAGCTTTCCAACTACCTCATCAACCTCACTCGCCCGTCCGGATGGCGGGCCCAAGGGAACCGAGGTCCCCTCGGTCTCGCGAACATCAGACACAGCAGGGGTTGACTGAGGGTCCGCCGGGGTAGACCTTGGCTCTTCGTGGTCCATATCCATGGTGAATGCCGACAGATTTTCTAGAGAGCCTCTGTCGGGAGGTGTTGCAGACAGATTCTCCTGCGAGTCTCTGTCCGGTAAGGTTTCTGGCAGGTTCTCTGTTGAGTCCCTGCCGAGGGATGGTTTTTATAATTTTTTAAACTGTTTTTCATAATTGTTCCCACGAGTAATGGGGGATTAAAGGGTCACCACACGCAGAGCCCCATACGTGCAGAAGGCTACATTACAATGGGGTGTCGCCCGGTGCCCCAAGGTCATCGTTTGAGGCACACATGTTTCCCTACCCTGTACCATTCAGCCCTCGGCACGACTCCCGTCCTTAGCTTGGGTGTCCATTCTAATGTTTATATATAGCTTTGTGCGTTGTTTATGCGTGTATTCTGTGTGTGTGCACATGTATGTGTATACGTATATGCGTGTGTGTGCTGACTAGGAACCTGTGGGGTCGTCGGTCCCCAAGAAGCAGCTATTCCACTTCCTCCTGCGGGATATTTCATTCCTTGTGTTCCATTGTGTTTTACTTTCTAAATTCTGTTCTCGTCTTGTTTATTTTCTATTTGTTGATCCAATTTTCCTTTTCCGGTCTTTAAATTCTTTCGTGATATATTTTAGCTTCTTCTTTTTTAAATTAGTGCATGGAAATACTTTGCATAGCCACTCGTTGTCATGGTGACTATTGTTTACATCACAATACCCCTCTTATATTTATTTCTTATTATTTATGTGACGTTAATTAGGTCTTCACCTATTCCCTAACTATTCTTCATTTGCAAAAAAAATAAACTCCTAAACTTCAAAAAATAATCTCCTAAGCTACAAAAAATAATCTCCTAAACTTCTAACACATATTATCTCTTCTCATATCGTAGTATTGATGGATTCCTCCCTCCTCTGGGTAGGCAATCTAACAAAAAAAATATCTTCATCTATCTACTCTTGGATAGCTCACTTCTCATAAATAACTTTTCTATGTATTAATTCTCCGCTAGGTTTCACTAACGTCCTATAATTATTAAAGAAAACAAATTCCTGTATATATATTTCTAATTATCTATTATCCCCTGCTCTCTTATGAATAATATCTAGATGGAAATATTTATAAAATCTTCTTTACTACACATTTTCCCTTTCCTTTTATTCCTTACCCTATCTAAAAAAAATATCTTATATTCCTATCCTAAATTGACGTTGTTAAATCACTATTGGCTAGGTTTGAATATGGGAAACAAACTATTAAAATCTAAAAACTCATAATAAAAAGAATATATTTACAAAAAAAATAACTTAAAAGTAAAAAAACATACTATAAAATGAAACCTCGTGACTAAACGATGTTTGGATGGGTTCCACGACTCTTTTTATTTAGTTCTTCTTTTCTTAATTCTTCTCTGGTCTTTCCTTGATCTTTCTCACCAATACACGACATAAACGTTTGGTAATCATATATGGGGACGAACATCAGCAACACTCAACTTCAACAAACGGGGACTCATGGGGAGGGACGCCAAACAACTCCTAGCCACGCTAACCATCAGGACCTCCCCGAATAATATCTAGATGGAAATATTTATAAAATCTTCTTTACTACACATTTTCCCTTTCCTTTTATTCCTTACCCTATATAAAAAAAATATCTTATATTCCTATCCTAAATTGACTAAACCAACTTTTTTCTATCAATTCTCAAAAAAAATATTCTAACAAAAAAAATGTCATTTATAAATTCCTATTCTAAAATTAATTAAACAAACTTCTTATCAAATTTTTGAAAATTACCTTATCAAAAAACATCAAATATAAATTCATATTCTAAAATTCATTAAACCAACTTCTTATCAATTTTCAAAAAACTGTTTCCTTGAATCACTTACTAAAAACTTTTAACTACTTTATCTTTCTCATTTCTCCTTCAAAACCTACATAAAAAATTCAAAATGGTCAATAAACCGACGAATTATGTCCTTAAACATTCCCTCCCCCTTTTTAAGTATAATTTGGCTTTTGTCTGTCTCTGTTTATTCTATTTGTTCATTCCCTTGTATTTTAAAACTTTTCTGTCCAGTTTGTCTGTTTGTTTCTATATAAATTTTCTCTAACTTGTAAACTGTCTCATGTAAAATATATGTAACGTCATTTTTCCGTATATTAATTAAAACATTCGCACTTACGCACATATAATTATTCATAACAATCTCTTCCTTGGAAAGAAATTTTCTTCTTATATTTATTCGACTAGGAACTTTCTTTTCTACGTCTATATAGGTCTTAATTTCTAAACTTTGATTCGGACTGTGGATTATTGAAGTAGGAATCCTATCTTCTTTTTCCTCCTTATCACTAAATAATTTTAACTCTAAATTTTAAAATGGGCAGCCTGTTTGTTCTCAAAATGTTGAAATCTATTTATTATTTTCTCATGGTTTGACCCTATTTTAGTTTCTAAATTAGCTATTCGTGACTCCATTTTACTTTCTAAATTTCTCATTCTCTTCAATATTTCTTTCAACATTTCCCCCCTATTTAAAACTTCGGGCTCCTGTCTCTCGTTAACGACATTCGTTTTGTGTGACCTAGTCCCTGCCGAAACCGGAATATTTAAATTACTCCCTTTTTCAATCTGCTCAATATTCTCACAATCGATCTCTCTTTGTTTATCCATAATTAAAAATAAGTTTGTACCCAAGCTCTCCGAGTCAATTCTGATTTAACAACCTCGCTTTTCCTTTCTTGCTGAATAAATCGCACGCTGAGAAGAATACTGGTATACTTATGTCCAAAAAATAAGTTTTGAGAAAATTGAGTTTAAAGATTTTTCAACTCTATACTCACCTATTGCGGGCGCACCAATTATTGTTTCAAATTGCACTCGGTAATGATACAATAAAAAACTATGTCTCCGACATTTGCCAAGTCAATCTAGTTAAAAAAAACTTTATTTCATCGATCAGCATAAATTATTTATAAAAATCTTAAGATATACCACGGTTCTTCCTAGGATTTTGCCCCAAATTAGCACATATTCCATTAGTTATATTATAGAAATAGTAATAACATTGATATACATTTCAGGAAAATGTATGGCACTTCAATTTAGAACAGAGAAAAAAGTTTCGATGCATAGTAAAACTGGGAAACATCTCCATTTGGAGTTATCAGACTCTCTTGTGGGTCGTAAGTACAAACTATAACATTGGACCCTGTTTGTGTTTTGTCTTGCTGTTTTTCCTCTCTAGCTATGTACTTATTGAAGAGATGCAAGTCATAATCTTCTTTCCTCCACTCTTTTTCTTCTGGTCGCATGTTATCAAAGCAGTACAGAAGTTGCATTGATCTTTCTTAGGAATGTAGAAAGAAATGTTGAATTCTGAGTCAAATATTCTTCTAAACTTGTCTTCGGAGCCAAAAGGCTTACCCTGTTCTTTGGAGAAGTTAACACAGTCATAGTATATACCTTTAATTGATTTCCCGCCCTCGATGTATTCTTTTGACGATTGCTCTCTGAGATAATGACTTTTAATCCTAGGGAATTGAATGTGCGCTCTCATATCGCTCAGTGTACTTTCATCAATTTTGTTATGATTACTGTGGCAGCCACGTCTGTCTGGCTGAAGGAAACCGTCAACTGTTTTATTCCTGATTGTAGTGATCCAACGATGACTAATTCCTAATGTGGAGATAATTACACGAATTTTGTTGTCTTCTATTTCCAGGTAGAATGCCTAATTATTTGTTCGTTTGTTTGGGAAATCAATACTGGGACTTCGATTTATATCACTAATGCATCTTCTCACAAAGTCTCTTTCACGGTTCAAACTTCCAATTTGCCAAAAACGGGAAAACCCTGACTGTCTTTGGACATCTGAAATTTTCTGTGAACACGTGAATTTGCACGTTTTTTCATCCCAGGAGGCCCCCAAAGCTTTTCCTGGGACATAGGCTTTGCTACTGCTTGACCAATAATGCTGCCCAAACCCTATAAGGACGACACATCAATTTTTAGTGAAATCTACTGAAGGGAGGGGGCTTAATTAAAAAATCTAATAACCGATATAATGAATTTACTGACATAATGTTTAGTATGTGGATTTAGGAGCGCCTATGTGGTCATTAATTGAACATTAGCGTAAAGGTTCGACTGGTTTTGGAGTTTATTGATCAATTCGTTCTGGGAAAGTACATTGTCGGTGATTCACCGACAATTTTTTTTATACATTTTCAAGTTTTGGGGATCAGATGAGGCTCAACTCAAAAATCTTGTTCTTTGCTTGACTTTTTAGCCAATCAGAAACATTCCTTAGTTTTTTCCTGGTATTTTTATCACTATGAGAAACTTTCATTGTCTTTCTTTTACCACCTCGATTGCCATCTTCATAGGACGTCTCTGTAGGCTGCTCGTTGACAGATTCTCGGGAATTATTGCTGTGAGATGTTCCCGCCAGCTGCTCGTTGTCCGATTGAGGAGAATCATCGTGTTGAGAGGCAGGCTTGACAGCTGACGTCACTTTGTGTCCATTCTCAATGAGTCTGCTCTTTTCCTTTTTCTTGTGCTCTTTCAGGTGCTCATCGTCACTGTCGGAAGTCATCATGTGGGATTCACAATCAAAGTCGGGATCTTCAAACGAATCGTTCAAGTTTTGTAACTCTAAAGGAACGACACTTTCTGAACTATTACTGTCAAGTTGTGACTAAAGGTGATTGGAATTGTTGGTGTCGGTTATTCCTAGTGGTTCAATTTGTTGGCTGCATTGACTTATTTGAAGAGGTTCAACGGTGTAATCATGACTAGGAAGTTGGGGTAACATGTCAAGGTTGGTGAGCTCCACTGCAGCGAAGGAAGTGGAGGGATATTGGGTATTTTTAGTGAAGCTGGTTTTCCACTTTCTCTCACTTTGGAATAGGGCACAGCTTCCCTTAAATGCAATGGTTGTTTTATTTACGGTTTGCCGTAAAGCGATTTCGGGTATTTCCCATGATCTGATTTAAACCAAAAATTATATAGAAAAATGGAATATGTGAGGGACCAGGACAAAATTTCAAATTCATCGGACTATTTTTACGACCCCAGGCTCATCGCAAAAAAACCGATGGTTTTAACTGTGTGTTCTCGGGGCCTCTCTGTCACGCGCGTTGAGGCCCATTTGGTATCCAGTCCAGTTTAACCAATTTTACCACACTTTACAACGTCGAAAAAGTTGTTCCCGCGTTAAACGTGTTGAGTGCCGGGGGGGAAATATGAATGTACCTTTTTTTTTCTTTTTTTTTTTCTAAAAGAGGATGCGCCTTGCGTTGCAGCAACATCACCCAGTCTACGTTTAGGCAAAGCTCGGGATCATTACATTCCCTGTTTCTGCTCCCGCCAGGAGCCGACGAATCGGCAGAACATCGGGTAGTCAGTTTCCGTCACCATCTGCCGTAGATCTAGTCCCAAATACGATCTTGTCCCATGAATCAACTCCATCCTAGCTTGGTCGTACAGCGGGCATTCGAGGACCACATGTTCTGCAGTCTCGATACCGCCGCACGAACAGTTCGGGGTGTTCTTCCTGTGAAAGAAGAACAGCTTGGAGTTGAAATCACCATGACCTGATAATATTTGAGACGTCCAGTGATTAGGCTGTATCCATGTTGAGTCAAGGCGTACCCGGACGTCCGGGAAGTATGCGTACGTCGTTCGGCCATCCGGGCATCGTGACCAACGTTGTTGCCATTTTTCCACAATCCAATTCTGGACGATGTCCTTGCAGCGCACTGGTCTGGACTGTCCGCGCATCTCTTCGTCGAGGGCTAGACGTAAGGGCTCATCAATATCTGCTCCTAAGGGCATGTTGCGTCTACAGAAATACGAAGCGACAGCCCCATCCAAGATCAAGTCAATGGGGGCGGCTCCCGCTAGTACCTGTAGCGCAGCCGTAGAGACAGTACGATAAGCCCTTGTAACTCTTAAAAGGGCTGGTCTCTGGGCTTGCCTCAGAATCGTGCGCTGCCGATTCGTGGGGCGATGCCACCAACCTGCAGCAGCGTACCTTGCTACAGCCACGAATACCCCTGTGTAGATGGTCCTACACGCGGAATAGTCGAGGCCCCACGTCGCGCGGGCTAGGCGACTCAGGGCGTTGAAAGTGGCTATCGTCTTTTCTTTAATGGCAACAACGTGGGGCGTCACTTTCAGGCCTCGTGCGATCCGCACCCCAAGGTACGTTATCACAGCTGGGCATTCAATGTGCCGCCCATGGACTGTCAAAACCAGGGGTTGTCGAGCATCGGGTCTCCCCCTCATCAGTAAGGCCGAGGTCTTACTCGGTGAGAGAGCCAGCTTATTGGCGCAGCACCAGCTGCCTATATCGTCTATTGCAGTTTGCGCGGGAAGGGTAAGGTTGGCATGACTATCAGCCTGAACTGTAACCACGAGATCGTCGACATAGGCGATTGCCTTATGCCCACGGTTCTCGAGGTCACGGAGCAACCCGTCAAAGAGTATATTCCACAGGGTTGGTCCGAGAACCGATCCCTGAGGACAGCCTCTAGTGACGTCCACTGTAGTACTAGTATACAGCTGGCTTATGGTGGCGGATCGATCGCAGAGGAAGCTAGATATCAGCGCAAATAAATTCCTAGGCAATTCCATAGTCCGCAGTCTCGTGAGGATGGCTGGCCACCAGGCGCAATCAAAGGCCGACGCAATATCGAAGAAAATGCAGAGGGCATATTTGCCGTCGCGTTCTTCTACGTCTGCTCTCAGCATCCTCAATGCGTCCTCGGCAGATCGCATGTATCCCTGTCGCCGAAATATTTTCGACGAAAACACACGCCAATGTAGTAATGGCGTTATATAGAAATAAATGAATTCCGAGGAGAGAGTTCGTGTCTACCCTCGACAGAGGATAGGGGGGTAGACGGAAGTACTAATAAGAAGAAACCACGGTGGTCGGGAAGATTACTTTAATACACTTATGTATTAAAGGTATGTATTAATGGTGTATTAAAGGAACCTTGGGTGGTCGGTGAGAGAGGAGAAGGGACGGGTGCACAGAAAAACGGTGACGGGTGTATGTACGCTTCTATGGAAGGGACAGCTCGACCTTTGATCACGCGGTGTTTGAAGGCGCCCCCGTTGGATCACCGGCATGTTAACACGTTAAAATTTTTGGTTGTGGGAGGAATAGTGGTATTACAACATGATAAGATAGAATAATGACCTTAAATGTTGTATATATAGTGGTTGTAGGCGCCACTGCCGATTTATCTAATCAGGGTGGAGCATACGGAGGGGGGTTTTGAACAGTGGACTGTATTAATTAGAAATGAACTATATATAAAACTTACCACTTTCCAGGCAGAGCCTTCTTCGCCCAGGGGCATCTAAACAAATTACAAATGGCTGGCCAGCGATTGCTATTGTATTAAATGCCTTACTGGACGGAAGTCTGGACGGTCTATCTGGAGCAGGCAAACTGGGGCCTCAGGGGGAGGCAACGATACGACTGGGAAAATGGGGCCGTGGAGGCAACGGGGACAGACACGACAACTGGGGCCTCAGGGGGAGGCAACGAAACAGAGAGAGATCTGGGGCTTGGTAAGCAACTGGGAATAGACTGGGGCTTTAGAGGCAACGGGAGACAACCTCAGGGAGAGGCATCCAAAGGACAACTGGGGACAGACTAAAGGAGTACAGAGGGTACTAATCCCCATCAGGACAACAAGTGGGAGGGGGTATCTAAATATACAAAATAATAAATAAAACTGGTGGCAACTTCAAGCAACTCGCCTGAACAGTGGTAAATGTTGAGATATGCCGGTATTGCACTAAGGGTACTCACGTGTTCATAAGGTTAGGTTAGGTTTTTATGACTCATGCCCGGGCTTTAACTACGAGGTCATATCGCCTACTACCAGAGCGCTCTTTCGTCACTCTGGTGGACATGAGCCCGACTCTACAGTGGGAGTCCTAAATTTTGCCTACCCTAAATTTTCATTCATCTAGGGTAGGGGTCTTTAACGAGTACCTGACATCGTACAGGCTCGGGACCATCGCTTAACGTCCCATCCGAAGGACGGCGTGCTTAAGTTTCTTTTACCTCCCAGATAAAATAAACTAAGGGCCTCGGTCGGGCTACGAACCCACGACCTTGAGCTCAGAAGTCAAGCACGCATACCACTGAGCTACCGGCGCCCTCTTTTTATAGTCAATGTCAGTGTCAATGTCAGTCAGTGTTCATAAGAAGTTGAGATATACCAGTATTGCACCGATAGCGACAACCTTCAGCCTTGACAACTGGAATAATACTGATTTTGAACCGCTGTTCTCCCGCCTCGAAGTAGACTTTCAGCTCAAAAGCATAGTGGTTTTTCTGCTCTCTAGCGGTCACTCCTTGTGCTATCTTTAAACCGCTACTACCCCTACGTAGAGCAATACGAGCTCTACCTAGTGGTATATACAACTCAAAAACCGATTTTTCAGACTTACACCAGTATTCTTCCCAGCGTGCGAAATGTGATTCTACAAAATCCCCGCACAAGGTATGCCAATTTGTAATATTTTCACTTTTCCACTACAAGGGATGCCAAATTGTAATGTTTGCACTTTTCGCGTTTTCAATAAAAATTAAAATTTTTTTTTACTTTACTTTAAACAAGAGGGAATTTTTTCAAACTGTATAACTCATTTTTACTAAATAAAATATCTATGGGATGCCAGATCGCCTATTTAACAGAACGATACTTAAATTACCGATTTTAATATATAAATTGGATTTCTATAAACCAAAGGCGGAAGTTCGATCAGCGAAGAGCGTTTTGAAAAACGTTGTTAAATCACTATTGACTAGGTTTGAGCATGGGAAACAAACAGTTTGTTGTTTTAATAGTTACTATTAAAATCTAAAATCTCATAATAAAAAGAATATATTTACAAAAAAAAATAACTTTAAAGTAAAATACATACTATAAAATGAAACCTCGTGTTGACCACGTGACTAAACGATGTCTGGATGGGTTCCACGACTCTTTTTATTTAGTTCTTCTTTTCTTAATTCTTCTCTGGTCTTTCCTTGATCTTTCTCACCAATACACGACATAAACGTTTGGTAATCATATATGGGGACGAACATCAGCAACACTCATAACTTCAACATCACTTCAACAAACGGGGACTCCCCAGGGACGCCAAACAACTCCAAACAACTTTCCATTTTATACACATTACCACTTATTATTAAAAAATCAATGAGGCGGGTCGCACTTTTATTACATTACAGCTGATTCTTATTTAAAGGGGAACATCCTGTCTTATGTTTTTGCTTAAAAAAAATTATAGTTATTTTTTAGAACAATGAAAAGTTAACTTTTTTCAAATACTAAAAAGTGTTTCATTTAGCTGCTACTAGTAGATGCATCATCAAAGTAATACCACGCACACTTAAAGAATGTTGCAATAATATTTAATTAATGATTTAATTATCTTAGGCTTATTATTTTTCAGGCTTGTTCTGTTTGGTATCACTTTCAAACTTTGTAGCATTTGCTTCAATACAAATGTGCAATCTTTCTTGCATGAAAAAAATTCAGATAACTAGATGTTCAAAGTCTTTATTTTCACATGGAGGTCATTTATTTGCTACAATCGAAGACAATACTATAAACATTTATTCATGCTCTACTTTTTCTTGTGTGCTGAAGATTGGTCACATGTTTCAAAATGTAAGTGGTTCTAAGATAAGTTACACTGAGAGCGAAAATGAATAGTTGCATCACCATTATGTGTCTGGCATGAGCCCTGCTCCACAAGAGCGATGCTGTTGCCATTGCTGGACCCATCATTATTTTTCCTATAGAATATATAGATATTCTATCAAAAAATAGTGTGTGCTTGGATCATACGCCATAAATAAAACTGCTTTCGCGATTTCATAATTTTTTTGTTTTTTGATCGAGAAATATTATTTTTATGTTGTATGGGATTTATCAATTAACTCAACATTTTGTGTGCTCCGCTGTAGTAGCCCGCCCAACAATTCCCAAACCCACTCTCAGAATTAAAAAAACTCACCCCTGTGCACAAACCACTCGTTCGATTTCGTCCAAATTTGGAATTTAGTCTTTCATCGGTAACCTCACAGATCACACACTTTGTTTTGTTTTTAAAACAGGACACTTTAAACCATTTTTTGGGGGATGAACTAAAACAATGATACGCTCCGTCTGGGAGGTGTTCAGCGCGACACAAAATTTCATAACTCATTTACCAGCTTAGTCCCAAGTTGCCCAGTGCGCCTAAAGAAGTTTCACTTCAAAAATAGGCTATTTGCAATTCTCAACGGGAGGAAGAGCATAAAGGGAGAAGCTAAGCATGAAGAGTCACATTTTACACACATTTATTATTCACCCCAATACATTTAAACGACTCGGCATGATGTGTTGATCTGATTGATGGTGGCTTCTTGCTGTACTGGATAAAAGCGAGATAAAATAGTAGTTGCATCTCGTGTAGTTCTTCTCCTCTTCTTGGAAGTCAGGTCCTCATGCTGTGCTCATCCATTTCTTAAGGCATGAGCTGCCGACTGATGTCTCTGCTACACATCTCCCTTAATGAAGCAACACTCCAAGTTTTTATGTCACTGTAGATCCGCTGAAACGTCCTCAAGCTAGATTCGCTTAGTCTATGAGAGGTAGCTGACGGATTCAAAGGAGACACGGAGGAATAATAAAAGGAACCCCATTCTTAGAATAAAATGTAATTCGGAGCCTCTTAATAGTCAATAACAATTTACGTTCTTAATTAATAATCCTAACTAAACTTATATCAAATATAAATAAATATACAATGTAATGCGGAGCCTCTTAATGGTCAATAACAACTTAACGTTTATTAATTAATATCCCTAGCTAAACTTATAACATATACTAAGAAATATACAAGGTGAGCATATACCCAGACTACACATTGCCAGTTATGAATGGTTCAAAATACATGTCACACTCACCGATACGGGGAGTAACCCAGACCTATCAGGCTCCGCTCCAGTACCAAGATGTCACCAGCTGGAGACGTCAACTCTCGCCTCCTAATTTCAACTGTCCTCACTGCACTCTAGCCTTGAACTGTCTCGAACTCTGCACTTCTCCGAGGATCTCCGATGGTTCCCCCTCCATCTACTTCCCCTCCTCCTTTGCTATCCTAGCTTCAGGGGGGGAAATTTCGGCAATTGCAATAGCACTTATCAACCTCTATATTGGCACTCCAGACAGTTTTATGGGACATTAACAGAGGGCTTGGAGCTATAATCCTTCATAGTTCCATTCTTATGAGAGACTTCTGGGTTGTAAACCTGTATACTTAGCTCTCTACAGGTTGACGAGGGTAAAAGGGTATCCTTTTACAGGTAACGGGGATCAGGATCCCTCTGCCCCCTGGGTTACCTCCCGTACCTTCTACTGGCTTTACATTGCCCCCAATTTTTCCAAAGTGGCGCCTAACTGCAAGCGACACTTTTATATTCCATATGCTACGATTTTATAATATTAGATACACTACTACTTATTTTCTTACTATTATCTTACGGCTAAAACCTTACTACCTATGAGTCCTTATTGTCTAAACAGTTCCTCCGAATGCATGCTTACACATTAATCACTATACATACACTGTGCTTAATTCACCTTCCACGCTAAAATTAACAGTTACGAACTTAGCCGACAGCAGCTATCGAAGATGTAGGCCGCTAGATGAGTTGGGGATTGCTCCTACCGTAGACTCCAATGCTCACTGCCATCAACAGGATTATCCAAGAATCTAGGCTAAACCCTGGTAGCACTAACCGCGAGTACGCCGGTGTCGAAGTCGGGCCAGGCCATCCAGGTCGGGTTGGCGATCACTCGATGGTTGTAATCCTCAGCCATGGGTCGGAGACGGTATCCCGTTGGTATAAAGGAAAATGAGCAGGGCATTTTCCAACGGTCCCAGTGCGGCCCTTCTCTATTTGTGGAGAACGGCATAAGATGATTGGTCCGAACTGACCCGCCAGGAGGTTCCTTCTGAAGAGGTAGTGACGTACCTTCGGTTTGCTTCTCCTGGAGCGGTCGGGGCCATGCCTCGAACAGCGTCATGTGCTGGTGTATGACCTGTAATGAGAACCAATCTCGCTGGCAATGCGTCTTTGACCCTACCTATGACTTTCTTAATTCCCCAGGGCCACTACATATCTACTATGGTTACCTACTATCTGTCCGCTAAATTTTTATCCCTTTGGGATTTGGCCTATTCATAATTACTAATATTCCGACTCTATTTACTTATTAGTTTTAACACTAGGTCCCCTTCCCACCTATTATTCTCTCTCAGAGTCATCACTACTCCCGTTTTCTATCTCATTTGGTACCTGTCTTCGCCGTAAAAGATAAGATCTAGGCATTACTTCCTTAGGCGGGTTATCCGGGCTCCATGTGGAGCCTCCAGAACTATCGCTCGACGGACTGTTTGGCGAATCCCGATCTCCAACTCGTTCTTCTTCCAGCTGTCTCTCCCTGTTTGGGCGGCACCTGTCTAGCACCTCTGCCCGCGCTCTTCTCTGTGGGTGGGGTTCCCTCCTCGGAGGAACCGCGGCTTCTTCCTCCGGTTCCTCTCCTGATTCGGACTCCCTTCGAACTCCTCCCCTGCCTTCCTGAAACCGTCCGACTGGAGCTCGTGACGGGGTGTCCGCCCCTATCGAAATGTTGACTTCTTCGTTTTCTGGCATACCTTCTACTCCTAACCCGGGGCTAACGCGAGCCCGTTCTTGGCTTCTTTTTTCGTCCTGTCTACCGGACGAGCCTGCCCGTTCTGATTCGTCAGGAGGCAAGTCGCGCTGGGCGGATCCTTCATCCCCGTCCTCCAGCTATTCTGTGTCCAGATCCAGTGGCTGTATTGACCACTCTTCATCGCTCCCTCTCGTCTCTTGTTTCTCTCCGCTCTCTCCCTCGTTCACGTCCTCTGGGACTGACACCCAGTCCGGATCCCCCCGGGCCCAGGCCTTTTTCAATCTATTTAGATGGACTATGACCTGACCCCCGGTCGACAGTCGCACCTCGTAGGTGACTCTAGACAAAACTCGGACAATCTTGTGGGGACCCGTCCAGGGACAATGAAATTTTGGACAATGGCCAGGCTTAACAGCAGGCACTCTCAAATATACGAGATCTCCCTCGTCTAATGGCCTATCCTTGCGATTTCGGTTGCAATATTCCGTCCGAGACGCCCACGCCTTCTCAGCCCGCACTTTCGCTTCCTCATTGGCTCTAGACAGTTTACTAGTTAACTGATCTAAGTGATTCCTCCCTTCGTCGGACCGAACGTCCGCGTGATGATTTCCCGCGGGCGTTATTAATTCTCGGCCGAGCAGTAAATAGTTTGGTGAATAACCGGTGGCGGAGTGGGGGATAGCGCGGTACGCCATTAGAGCATATGGTACCCACGTATCCCAATCCCGGCCGTCCCTCCTAACAAAATGAGCCACCGAGTCCGTCAGAGTGCGGTGAAGCCGCTCCACCATCCCGTTAGATTGGGGGTGGTAGGCCGTGGTTTGGAGTTTTTTTTTCCCCAGCCTGGAGCATAGATTCTTAAATAAATCTGACACAAAATTTCTACCCTGATCAGTGAGGAGCCGTTTTGGTACCCCGTGGCGGGTGATAATCATCTCGACGAAGGCCCTCGCCGTCTCCTCCGCTGTTTGCTGACGCAGAGGAATCCCTTCTGCATATCTTGTGAAATTATCAATGAAGGTGAGAAGATATTTGTTCCCCCTTTTGGTCTTGGGCAGTGGCCCTACAATGTCGAGGGAAATTTGTTCGAAGGGCTCGCTGGCCACATAGGGGACCCCTAGCGGTACTCCGATCCCCGCCGGTGTCTTCCTTTTCACACACGAAGAACAGGCTCTCACAAACCCCTCTACATCTTTTTTCAAGCTGGGCCAATAATATGAACGGGACACCACTGAGGTAGTACGCTCTATCCCCGGATGGCCGGCCCAGGGTGTCGAATGACTAAGCTCCACCACTTCCTCCCGGAGCACCTTAGGCACCAAAACCCGCCATTCTACCGCCTCTTCCGACCCGGCGGTCCCGTACAACAACTTACCCGCGTCTTCGCGGATCAGATACTTGTCCCTCTGGTTCTTCATATCCTGACACCAGTCGTCTTTTTCTTGGGCTTCCTTAAGGGTCTCGCGGTCGAAGGCCCTTTTTGCTCCCCTCGCTCGTGCGACTATCCGGCTCAATGCGTCAGCATTAGTGTGTTTTTTTCCAGGCTTGTGTTCCACATCATAGTCGAATTCGGCCAATCTTAACGCCCACCGCGTCAATCTTGACGAAGGGTCCTTAAGACTTAGCATCCATCTGAGGGCCGCGTGGTCTGTCACCAGCTTAAATCTGCGCCCGAGTAAGTAGCATCTCAGGTGCTTAGACGCCCAGACCACGGCTAGTAACTCCCTCTCGGTAGCGGAATAGTGAAGTTCCGGCCCCCTTAGCTGGCGGCTGGCGTAACAGATGGGCCTTTCTACCCCGTCGCGCACTTGAGACAGTACCGCCCCTAAGGCTATTCCTGACGCGTCCGTGGCTAGAATAAATGGATCCCGGAAGTCGGGATATGCTAACACCATTCGCGACGATAACGCGTCGCGAAGTGTCCTGAAGGCTTCCTGCTGTTCCTTACCCCAGTAAAACTGGACCTTGTCACTTGTCAGCTGCGTGAGCGGCCTTGCTTGCTCCGCGAAGTTCGGTACGAACCGTCGGTATTATCCGGCGAGACCTAAGAACCCTCGGACTTCCGCCACGTTTCTGGGAGCTGGGAACGTTTTAACCGTCTCCACCTTAGTGGGGTCGGGCTTTACCCCTTCTGAGGTGACAATGTGTCCGAGATACGTCACCTCAGTTGCAGCGAAAGTGCATTTTCTCAAGTTTGCCTTCAAATTGGCTGCACGCAGCTTACCTAACAGTACCTCCAGTTTTCGCACGTGTTCATGTATGTTCTCGCTATACACAACCACGTCGTCCAGGTACACGTAACATCCGTCTCCCTTTAGTTCTCCTAGGAGCCGGTCCATTAATCTTTGAAACGTAGCCGGAGCTCCCACTGTGGTGAATCCTGTTTTCTCTTGATCCTCTGGCGCGATTGGAATTTGATGGTAGCCACTGGTCAGATCTAGAGCAGAGAAATACCGGCTGGTCCCTAGTTGCTCCAGGGTTTCTTGAATTAAAGGCAGGGGGTGGGGGTCAGCGCGAGTGACTGCGTTTAATTCTCTAAAATCAGTACAGAATCGGTACTTCACTTCGCCGTCTGGGCTCATCTTACGCACCAGAACGACCGGCGCGGCCCACGGGCTGTCCGAGGGAGTGATGATCCCCTTTTTGAGCATGTCTTGCAAATGTTCTTCAACGATCTCGCGCTCGTGGAATGGCACTCGATAGGGCCGCTTTGCTATTGGCCCCGCGTTCCCGGTTACAATTCGGTGTTTCACAGGGAGGGCACAACCTTCCCTGCCGGGCTCCCCGAACACGTCCCAGTAGTCTACCAGCAGTTTCTCTAGAAGCAGTCGATCCCGTCCCTTCAGGTGTTGGAGCTTGTCTTGCACGTCTCGCCTCACCGCAGTGTCCACCCTGGGCTTGCAGAGTCGCGACGGTCCGCCACCCTTTCGTCTCTAGCAGGCTTTCTGGCTTCCAAACTTCAGCTTTTCCCAAACTCTGTTTATTATTAATCCTTACGTGGGACCCAGTCACGTTAACTATTGTTATAGGGACCTTCCCTTGGTGCACTCTACCTAAGATCCGACCTACTCGCAGTCCCCATTGTCCCTATGGTACTGGTTCAACAAGAAGGACCTCTCTGTCAGAGGCCCCTGTCACGGTCCCATAAATCAGCCTTTCGCTATATGGTGGCACCTCTTCCACACTCCCTGAATGCACGGCCGAAATCGTAAACTCATCCAGCCTCCCAATATTGGGCCCCGGGACCACCTGCACCCCAGGCCCCCTATTTTTCGGGTTCCACTCACCCCTCTCACTTTCGCGGCTTTCTGTCCCTCTTCTCGTTATTTCGTCCTTAACGACCTCCGCGTAACTCGCGTTTTTCGGCGGCACTATCTCGCGGTTCCGCGACTCCAGGACGCCTTTCCTGAATTTTTTCTTTGTGGCCCCCTCCACAAGAATGGCTCGACGCCGAACGATTTCCGCCGTTTTCGCCTTCATCTCACGGATCCATCGTTCGTCCCTTTCTTCCCTCTCACGCGATTTAACCGAAATTTTTCGGTCCCCGCCTGCTTGTGTCGTCTCTTCCTGCTCCAGCCGGTTCACTGCTGGTCCGGATAAATTCTTGGACACCTTACCCTCTTTTAGGTCCACTTGGGCCCCTAATTTGTGCAATATGTCCACGCCGAGGAGGCCATCCCCCACCATATCTACCGTGGCAACGGTGACCTTGTGGACCGTGCTCACCCCATCCACCTCCAGAGCCACGATTTGCTCTCCTTGAATTGGGAGCGGACGCCCCGTGATACCCCTCACTCTGGCCTGTGAGGGTAACACCTCCACTCGCGGTATCGGACTCCGAACCAAAGTGATATCGGCCCCGGTGTCCACTAATAGGCGGTACGTCTGCCCGTTAATTTTCACATTGGCCATTACACCTTGGACTGGCCATACCCCGTGCATCCTAATTTCCCCCGTTTTTTTCAGTGGCTCAGGGCTGGGGGTACCTTGAACCTTCCCCGTTTGGGTGACGGCTTCCCTCTTGGCTAGTCGAGTTCTGTTGGTTCGACGGGGGCCACTCCAGATCTCGTCCCTTGCCCCGGGCGTAGTTATCTCGCGGGCCAGTTGGGGGACCATTCCTAGGAACCCGACGCTTCGCCTTATCAAAAGTTGGGGGGGCGGGTGGTGGTGTTCCGCAGTCCCGGGCAAAATGGCCTGTGCCTCCACACCGGTAGCACGTCCGTTTATCTCGGTGTACATAGGATGCCCCCTGGATGACAGGATCCTCACGTCCTCGAGCCTCCACTTCTCGCGGCTCACGTTTCGTTTCCCCCGCCGTATCACTAAAAAAAACCTTTTGATACTCCCGTGAGTCGATATCTCCTGCTCTACAACGGCCGCTCGCCCGACCGCCTCCTCCAAAGATGCAGGGGGAAATATACGCAGTATCGTCCCCAGGTCCTCCTTGAGGCCGTTTAAGTAGGCCATCAGCACCACCTTCTCCATTTGACGTCGAACGGCAAGTTGAGCTGCCTCCGAGCTCTCCTCGGTCACCGACTTCTCTCCCATCGCCCGGCAACGATCTGCGAAAGCTCGGGCTGCTTCCCCCCGCTCCTGCTCCATTGTACTTAATTTAAGGAGATATTGTTCAGGGCGCCAAGGGTCCTTAAATCGCTCCTCTAGGGCTTTTTTTATCATTGAATAGGGGACACCAACCCCTTGTAGATCCTTTCTACTCGCTAAATAGGCCGCAGCGGTGCCCTTCAAACGCATGCGAGCCACCAAGGCCTTGTCTCCATCCTCCCAATTCCCACTTGCGGCTACTAACTCAATCCCTTGAAGGAAATCCGTGACCGGCACCGCTTCCGCTTCTCCCGACCATGGAGCCACCATGCTCTGCAAACTCAGGTCCTTCCTTGCACCGGCTCGGGGAGCTACCGATGGGATCTCCAGACCCCGTCCGCTTCCTCCTGAAAATCGGTCGAATTTCCTTCTTAAAGCTTTGTTGGCTTCCATGATCTCCTGCAATTCCGCGGCGGGCCCACCCTCGGTCTGCCTTACATCGCTAGCTACGTCTTCCTGCTCTAAACCGCCTATCATTGTTTTTTTTTTTTTTTTTTCTCTTACTTTAATCATAAGAGGGGTTCGAGACCAAGAAAAGAAAACCAATATTATAAACACACGGTAGACCGTTTAGGGAAATTATTGCATCCCAACCCCACACCTGACACCAATTGTAGATCCGCTGAAACGTCCTCAAGCTAGGTTCGCTTAGTCTATGAGAGGTAGCTGACGGATTCAAAGGAGACACGGAGGAATAATAAAAGGAACCCCATTCTTAGAATAAAATGTAATTCGGAGCCTCTTAATAGTCAATAACAACTTACGTTCTTAATTAATAATCCTAACTAAACTTATATCAAATATAAATAAATATACAATGTAATGCGGAGCCTCTTAATGGTCAATAACAACTTAACGTTTATTAATTAATATCCCTAGCTAAACTTATAACATATACTAAGAAATATACAAGGTGAGCATATACCCAGACTACACATTGCCAGTTATGAATGGTTCAAAATACATGTCACACTCACCGATACGGGGAGTAACCCAGACCTCCTATCAGGCTCCGCTCCAGTACCAAGATGTCACCAGCTGGAGACGTCAACTCTCGCCTCCTAATTTCAACTGTCCTCACTGCACTCTAGCCTTGAACTGTCTCGAACTCTGCACTTCTCCGAGGATCTCCGATGGTTCCCCCTCCATCTACTTCCCCTCCTCCTTTGCTATCCTAGCTTCAGGGGGGGAAATTTCGGCAATTGCAATAGCACTTATCAACCTCTATATTGGCACTCCAGACAGTTTTATGGGACATTAACAGAGGGCTTGGAGCTATAATCCTTCATAGTTCCATTCTTATGAGAGACTTCTGGGTTGTAAACCTGTATACTTAGCTCTCTACAGGTTGACGAGGGTAAAAGGGTATCCTTTTACAGGTAACGGGGATCAGGATCCCTCTGCCCCCTGGGTTACCTCCCGTACCTTCTACTGGCGACTCTTTACATCACCAATCATGTACCTTCATCTCACTTGGTCAGACTTTCACATACTCACTTCACATCACTTTCTGAACTCCAGAAACACACTGCTTCTCTGAACTCTAGATACACACTCCCTGCCTCTCGAGGGGACAGACGACTTATCCCGTTTTGGATTGCGCTATGCCCATTGGCCACAATTTTTACAGCCTTTAAACTACTAAACATCTGTGTTTTTTTTAATATTCATAACAATTACATATTTCCGTATACAATTCTAGTTGCTTACATTTATTTATTTATTATTTAATTTTATTACATTATTCAAATAAATGAATTAATATATTTTTATACTATATCGACCCTGGTACATTATCGATATGATAACCTCCAGTAACCTTTCTTAGGTCTCATACAATGATTGAAACTCTAGTACACTATTTTTCATTTATTAAATATTAATGTAATGAACAATATGGGTCATTACATTGTCCTCCGCTAAATATCAAAATATATCATTCATTTTCTTACATTAGTGTTTAGTACCAAACTATTTCATAAGCTTACGGTTACATGTACAAATTTGCGCCTCAAGATAGCATGGTGACCCAGTTTCTATTAATCCGAAAGTCAGTGATTCAACTAACCACGATATATTCTACAATAGAACTATCCATAGGAATCCATTACATCCGTCCTTCCAGAATACAACTACTTCGCTAATTTAAATAATCTTTACATGTGAGTTACACTCATTATATTTTTATATTCACGTGGTTTATTTTCTTATATATTTTTGTTTCTTTTGATTCAAACCCTATATGATCAACTGATTTCACATATTATAGATAACATTTTTTTTTTTTTTTGTTTAGAGTGAAACTTCTCTTGGCTCAGATAAACCATATCATTATTGCAATTATCGCATTCTACATATTTCGGAGGTAGACATTTTGTTCTACACAGATGGTAATTGTTGTGGTAATTTATTCCTATATTCGGATCTTTGCTATATTTCACTTTCAATGACTATTATTAATTAATTACACATACATTTTTGTTTATTATATATTTTTTTTTAGATATCCTAGGAGTCCAGCTTCTTTTATTATAGCCACACATACATCAACAAACCTACACTGGATATTTCAAATTTATCTTGTATTTACTGATAAAAATATTACTAAGTGTTACATAAAATTCTAATCGTAATGTGCTTCAAGCTAAAAAATTAATTTATATGTGATTTTCTTTATATACAATACATTCTTTAAGTTAACTCTCTTTAATAATATTTCACAACAATTAGGTTTTTTTACTACTTTTATTTACGCTATCTCGACTTACTTTCCCTATTGATTTACTGTACTAATTTTGCTATGATGTTTTACAAGACCATATTTTTCATAAAAATATTCCTGTTACATCTCTACCTATTATGCTTATATTTTTATTTTTTTTATTTTTTTATTTATTTACACAGAATTACTTTAAGAGTTATCTATCTAAAACAAATTTTATGAGACATATTTTCTTTTATTCATCCAATTGATGACATTAAATTTTTTATCAATCTATAAGTCTGAGACTACGAACGATTATTGCTGTGAACCATTTTGTGGGTGAATATAACTCGCAAAAAAAAAAGAAAAAACGTAGGATCGCTAAATTTCCTATCCTAACAGAGCCCCATGATGTTAGGTGCTACGCTTTAAAACACAACAACAAACCCTTTAAACTATATTTATATTCTATCAAACAAACCTCCACCCATAAACGCATGCAAAAGAATATATCACTAAGTTCTTCTACTCATATCAAACTTTTTATATAAAACCTTCCCATATAAAAAAACAACATCCACCATTATAAATATAATATTCCAATAAATAATTATGTTTTTTATTTAAAAACATTTAAAAATACTAACATTTTCTGTTCAGAAAGTCAGATCACACCAAACATTATTTAAATATAATTTTTTTTTTTTTTTTTTTTTTTTTTTTTTTTCATTTATTGATAATTTTTGTACAATGTACATTCAATTGTGCTAAAATAAAATAAAAACAAAACATCTGGCACTTGAATGAGGCCGCTGACCAGCGTCAGTCCTCTTGATTAAGGTCGCTATGGTGCTTCCTCTTCAGGCGACGTGCTGGTCTTGGCGGAGGCAGGTGGAGAGGGATGGCACGTAGCAGAGGATTTTGATGATTTTGCATGGTCCGCAGCAGACTGGTGTAGCAAACAGGCAGACATTTTTTCACCTCTGGGATCTCAAGATCATCGTGTATAGTTTTGTTACGGACAAACCAGGGCGCACTAGTGATTATTCTTAAGGCCCGATTCTGGAGTGTCTGTATACGTTTGATTTGAGAATCCGAGGCAGAACCCCAGATAGAGCAGCCGTAAAGCCACATGGGCCTGATGAGCATCGTATAGACGAGCCTCTTGAGATGGAGGGGGAGCTGAGAGTTCTTGAGGAGAGGTGTCAGCTGGTAAAGTCGATGTCTTAGCCTCTGCAGAAGCGAAGTAATGTGCTCGTTCCAGGTCAACTTGGTGTCCATGGTGAGACCTAGGTACCGAATTGAAGAAGTCTGTGGGACAAGAGCTCCGTTGAGGGTGAGCGGGCCTACTACTTCTGTCCGTAGATAAGTGAATGGTACCAACGCTGACTTTTGAGGATTTAAATGTATCCTCCATTTGGCACTCCAAACTTTCACCTCATCCAAGAAGTTGTGCAGTTGTACTTCAGCGAGTCTACTGGAGGTGGCCTTACTCATTACAGCAACATCGTCGGCGAATTGAGCAGTTGTTAGGCCGTTCTGCTGTGGAAAGTCGTGGGTGTATATTAGATATAAGAAGGGTCCAAGCACACTTCCCTGTGGTACTCCAGATATCATCGACTTGGACTGGGATTGGGCTCCTTGGTAGATGACAGAGAAGGTACGGTTGCTAAGATATGACTGCATTAGTCTCCAATAAGTGTCAGGCAGCAGCGGTTTCATTTTTAATAACAGTCCCTCATGCCAAACCTTATCGAAAGCTTTTTCAGTGTCAAGGAACAAGCCGAGACATATCTGCTTCGTTTCGTATGTGTCCAAGATCGTATCGACGACTCTGTGCAGCTGTTGTGGACAAGAGTGGTTCGAGCGGAATCCGAACTGTGAATTTGGAAGTAGCGGACTTAAATATTCTAATAATTTTGGTAGAAGGAGACGTTCGAAAATCTTAGAGAACAATGTCAATAAGCTAATAGGTCGGTAACTGTTAGGGTCATTACGTTTTTTTTGTGGCTTAGGAACCATAATGATATTTGCATGTTTCCATTTTTGGGGGAAATATGTTGTTCGAAGCATGGCATTGTAGATCTGGGTAAGTAGAACTAATGGCTTCCTAGGCAGATTTTGTAGCAAGGGTTGCACTATGTGATCATACCCAGGAGTTTTCTTTGCTGAAGAACGGTCGATAACATTTTTTACTAGGCCTGGTGAGAAGTAAGAGTCGAATGGAGTCAAGAACAATGGTTGTTCCAGTTGTTCTTTCACTGTATCTAGAAAGTGATGATTGATAGTTTGATTTGGTCTAAACTGGTTAACTAGCATCTCTGAAAAGACGTCAACCTTCTCCTTCGGTGTTGTTAACCAGTTGTTTTGATGTTTTAAAGGGGGTATTAAATGACGTTCTTTGGTAAGAAATTTGGTTTTTCTCCAGAGGGAGCCATCCCTTGTGTCCAAGGTTAACAGATCGTTGGTGAGTGCTGTCTGCTTTAGCTCTCGGAGTGCCTTCCTGAGGTCATATGTGGCTCTGTTGTAGGACCTCTTATGGTCGGGGTGCCTGGTACGTGCCCACAAGGTCCTTGCTGCTTTCTTCTCGTTATGGAGTTGGGTGATGTGAGCTGGGTAAAAGACTCGTTTGGTGCGTGTATAATTAGTTTGTTGATCTCCTGCTTCACTTGCCGCAAACTGAATATCTTGTGTTAGTTTACTGACTGCCACGTCAATGTCCTCCTTGGTTTTGAGAGGTATTTTAAGGTCTGTTACATCTTGTAGAACTGCCTGATATATTTTCCAATGAAAAGGATATTTGATCAGTTTAGGTGCTATTGGAACTTGAAGGGGGCTTTGAGCAAACTCAATTCTGACTGGAAAATGGTCAGAGCTAAGGTCATGAAGAACACTTGGCGTTGTACAAAGCCTAGATATATTACGGCCAATGAAGAAGTCCAGTATGTCAGGCGCGTGATTTTGAGTGTGCGGATAGTGAGTAGGTTCTAGTGGATATACGACATCCAAGCGCAGCTGGTTGATAACATCATGGAGGACTCTGCCCCTCGGGTTAGTTACCTGCGATCCCCATCGTGGATGTTTGGAGTTGAAGTCTCCTCCCAACAAGAAGTGCGTACCCATCTCATGAACCACTCCCCAGAACACAACAGGAGCGACTGAATTGGAGGGAGCAGAATAAAACGAACCTACTTGGTAGGTGTGGTGGTTTAGCGCAAGCTGACATCGGGCTACCTGTACCTCCTCCTCTCTGATAGGAAGCAGCTCGTAGTGGAGGATTGTAGACTTGATGCAGATGACAGCACCTCCTTTACAGTGCCCAGATGGATGATCTGCTCTGTAAACCTTATAGCCTGCTATGTGAATATGAATGTTAGGATTCAATTTAGTCTCTGTCAGTAACATTATGTCTATGTTATTGAAGTTTAGAAAATATTCCAACTCTGTATATTTATTACTGAAACTTTGACAGTTCCAGGTGCAAATTTTAAAAGATTTCTGAGGAAGGAAAGCCATTATTTTGATTTTATCAGGATTGGGAGCAGTTGCACTAACGATTGGACTAGAGGCTGTATGATAGCTATCAGAGAATCGATTTTATTTACAAGAGTGAGCATTTCGGTGGAAGAACAGGCAGGCATTTGGTCACCTAGGCTAAAAGAATGATTTTCATGTTGGCAGCTTTGGACATTTGTTTTGGTTGCTTTAGCATAACTAATTAGAGGGCTTGTCATCTTAGTCTGAGTTACCGGAGATGCCGCGATCTCAGCCGTCGATGTGAGGCGGTTGTCAGTTTTGACAGGCATTTTATTGTAAGTGGTGCGTGGCGATGGTTTTTGGAGCTTCAGGTGAACAGGACAACCTCTGTAATTTGCAGTATGAGAACCTTTGCAATTCACGCAAGTAGGAGGACTGGTGCTTGGCCTCGGACAATTTTCTGAGCCGTGCATTCCGTCACATTTGACACATCTGGCCGTTTGATGACAGAAGTTTTTACTATGCCCATATTGTTGACACCTGAGGCATTGTAAGACCGTTCGTCTTGGTCGGGGGGGTTCTATTTTGATTACCGCATAATAAAGCCGAGTTAGGTTATAAATTTCTGCGTTTTTAGCGCTCGGTCGCAAATCTAAAAAGAAAAGAGGCATAGGTACTTTGGTAACAGGATGGAAAACAGGCACCATTTGTATAGGTTCGAAACCGAGGTTACTCAGTTCAGCCATCATCAACGTGGTGTCACAGGTGGGATGCAGCCCTCTAACCACCACTCTAAAAGGCTTTTCTGATTTAAGCTGAAAAGTGTGATATTCAGCTTGATTTCCTTGCAAAAAATTGATCATTTTTCTGTAATCATCTACAACTTCAAAATTAATTTTAACCTTATCTTCAATAGTTTTGTAAAGATAGTTGCCAAGACTTAATTCCTTAATCTGCGATATTAAGGAATTCATGTTATTAACATTATGAATAAATATAGGAGGTGGCTTGGGTACCTTTTCAACAGATGCGTTCTGAAGGGTGCATATATTCATTGGCTCATTATCACTAGAAATACCTGCCAAGGGCGCAAATGCGTTAGATGTTGGTATAGGTTGAGATGGGACATTGGATGTTGAAATTTTTGGTTTTTTGGCTCGCCTGTCTCCCAAAGTGATCTGATTTTCGGCGTCAGATGGATCAGATGGCTCCGTTCCCATGTTAAAACCTAAGTTTTATGACCACAACACTATGTCAAAGCTCACATACACAATCGCTGTTCTTCGACTCTGGTAAACCCGAATTGAAACCCAGGCCTGTTAAGCACTGATAAACTGCTTTGAAAAACTGATTTTCAATAACAGAAACACTTTTTAACAAAGTAAACTTTTAATTTTAAAAGACACTTTAAATATAGGTTATACCGACATATTCACCGTAACAGCTGTTCTGGCGTAAATATAATTATTAATTATTACCTATATTCTTTAATTAATCTATTTTTTTTTTTTTAATTCTCTAAATCAGAACACAACCCCTTACAATATTATTAATTATTGTAAATAACTAAATTTATATCATTGTTATATCTCTCATACGACAATATAACCACTATAAAATTCAAGAAAATAGCATACATCATAAAAAAATACATATCATAAATAAAATACCTACAGTAAATATTTACATTTGTTGCACTATTTACAACTCAGTTGCTTTCATAACAACATCTGAATACTCTAAACAGCTGTCTGATTAGTTTATCAGTTCTGATACACTCCTCAACCTAGACTTGGTTGACATATTATCTCTATTACGCTCCATATTTTGTTATTTTAGCTTTTACTTTAATATAAGTTATTTAATAGACAAAATTCAAATACTTAAGTAATAGTGTCTTTGTTTGCATATTTTTTTTATTTATTTATACTATAATTTTTTTTAAATTCTTTTTGACAGAACTTCGATGACACTTAAAATTTTTGTTACGTTCAATATTTTATTTATTTATTTTGACTTATTCATTTAGCATTCCATTTACAATATAATCCAAGACAAGCAATTTTTCAATACAAAAGTTTGGGTTGTGTCGAAAGTCCATCTGAACTAAAAAAAATATATATATATATATAATAACATAATAATTGACTCTCTGAAGGATAATATATCGGAATGAAAAAATATTATTTCGGAAGTACCTGAAATATAGGACGATGTCATTTCTTTGACGATTTAACTGTGTTCTTGAAGGATTAGATAAATTGGATGTAAATAAATGTTGATTTTTATGAGTTATATCCAAATAATAAATTAGTTTACACTTTTAGTAGGTCAATTCAAATCGGACAGACGCTTATAAGAATCATGTCGCCATTTTGAGTGTAGATAGAGCGCTTACTTATCAGAAAATGTAATAAGAAACCTTATGTAAATCAATTGTTTATAACTTGGCAAATAATGTAAAATGGTATAGTATAAAGAAAAAAAAAGGTATTGTATTTTTTTTCATAAGATAGATGCAATGTAATGTTCTATATAACCTTACATAAGTTCTATTTATTCTCTTCTATTTATCCTTATTTCTTTTTCGTTTAATTTCTTCTACTTGAGTTTTACGGACATTATTTCTCTATTCACTGTTATAATTAGGCTATAATGCATCCAAGATTATGTTTTCCATAAAATATTCTTGTAGCATCCTTTTATTTAAATTTTCATTTTTTTTTTTTTCACACGGAAATTACGTTAGGTTTCGTGGTATAAGTTTTTTATGATTCTTTATTATCCATTCGAGGATATATTTTTATTTATTTATAATTCTGACACTACGAGCAAGTGCTTGCTCTAAAAAACCAATTATGGGTGAATTTTGCTCGCTTACGTAAGAACGCTAATCTTCTTAAATCAACAGGGCCCAATTTCTTCGATAGCTATGTTTTAACAATAATATTTTTTTTTAATTTTATTTTATATATATATATATATTTTTTTTAAACCAACCCCAACAAAACGCATGCAAAAATACATCAACCGAATAACTAGTCTGTACACTTAATTGTAGTTATAAATTATTCTTAATAGTAATAATAGAAAACTTAGATTAAAATTTATTTATAATTAAAATGTTTTTATTTAAAAACGTATAAAAATATCAAATATAATTAGAGCAGAAAGCCAGCCATGAAATAAATATTATTTACATATAAATTTGTTACTAATCGCGAATATTATTTGGATTTTTTTTTTTTTTATATAAGTCCGAAGCAGATCACTATAAATGTTGTACATTTTTATCATTATTATTATATCTTTATTCATTATAACTAGCAGTAATACCCGGCGTTGCCAAGGGAACTTTGACTTTACTCCCAATATCTCCTATAAGTCTATTCAATTTTTCGACAGAACATTCGTGATGTTATAATTTTCAATTATTCATACGGAATAAGGCTTATAGTCCTTCAGCTAGTAAGTTTTTAGGACCCTTGGGCACCACAGCTAGTATGCGCCTTTCAACGGCGGAAACCGCAGCTAGTGAATACTTAGCATCGCTGGACATCCTAGCCAGTGCGTACTTAAGAACGTTTGTGACCACAGATAGTATGTGCCTTGCGACGGCGGACCCCACAGCTAGTACGTAGTTAGGAATTCTGGGCACAGCTAGTAAATGTCTTGCAACAGTGAACCCCACAGCGAATACACAGATACTACTACTACATGTGAAATTCATGACAATCCGATTGCCCTTTAATCATTCAGCATTATTTTTATGCTTAGCCCCCCCCCCCCCCCTCTCAAATTTTTAAGATGTCACATAGTGTATTTTTCTATTTGGCCATCAAGAATACTACATGTGAAATTCCATGACAATCCAATTATCCGTTAATGACCTATCACTATCTTCAAATTTAGGCCTACCCCTATAACCCCCCTCCCGTTCACAATTTTTTGATGTCAAACAGCCTATTTTTCTATTTGGCCTTTATGAATACTACATGTAAAATTTCGTGACAATCCGATCATCCGTTAATGACTTATCACTATACTTATACTTAGGCCCCCATCAATCCATCCTCCCGTTCAAAATTTTGTGACTTATACACCCTATATTTCTATTTGGCTTTTAAGAATACTACATGTGAAATTCCATGACAATACGACCAACCGTTAATGAGCTACCACTATATTTATACTTAGCCCCCCCCCCCCCCCCCCCCCCCAACAACCCCCCTCCCGTTCAACACTTTGGGTCGCCACACACCTTTTTTTTTTACTACATGTGAAACTTCGTGACAATGCGACCACCCGTTAATGAGCTAGCTCTATATTTATACTTAGCCCCCCCCCCCCCCCACAACCCCCCCTCCCGTTCAAAACTTTGGGTCGCCACACACAATATTTTTCAATTTGGCCTTTAAGAATACTACATGTGAAACTTTGTGACAATCCGACCAACCGTTAAAGAGTTAGCCCTATATTTATACTTAGGCCCCCCACAACCCCCCCTCCCATTCAAAAGTTTGGGACGCCACACACAATATTTTTCAATTTGGCCTTTAAGAATACTACATGTGAAATTTCGTGACAATTCGACCATTAGTTAATGAGTTAGCACTATTTATATACTTAGGCGCCTCTTACAACCCCCCCTCCCGTTTAAAATTTTGGAACGCCACATAGCCTATTATTCAATCGGGCTCAAAAGAATGCTACATGTGAAGTTTCATGAAGATCTGTCCAGCCGTTTGGGCGTGATGCTGGAACAAACATACAAACTAACCCACAAACAAACAAACCCCGTTTCAGCTTTATTAATTTAGACTAGCAGTAATACCCGGCGTTACCCGGGGAACTTTGACTTTTCTCCCAATATCTCCTATAAGGCTATTCAGTTCCTCGACAGTACATTCATGATGTTATAATTTTCAATTATTCATATGGAATAAGGCTTATAGTCCTTCAACGTCAAACACCCCAGCTAGTAAGTTTTTAGGACCCCTGGGCATCACAGCTAGTATGCGTCTTTCAACGGCGGAAACCACAGATAGTGAATACTTAGCATCGCTGGACATCCTAGCCAGTGCGTACTTACGAACGCTATTGACCGCAGCTAGTAAGTGCCTTGCAACAGCGGACCCCACAGCTAGTACAATATTAGGAACGTTGGGCATCACACCTAGTAAATGCCTTGCAACAGCGGACCCCACAGCGATTACATAGTTACTACTACTACATGTGAAATTCATGCCAATCCGCTTACCCTTTAACAGTACATTCATGATGTTATAATTTTCAATTATTCATACGGAATAAGGCTTATAGTCCTTCAACTATAGTAACGCTAGTAAGTTTTTAGGACCCCTGGGCACCACAGCTAGTATGCGCCTTTTAACGGCGGAAACCACAGCTAGTGAATACTTAGCTTCGCTGGACGTCCTAGCCAGTGCGAACTTAAGAACGTTTGTGACCACAGCTAATATATGCCTTGCAACGCTGGGCACCACAGCTAGTACGTAGTTAGGAACGCTGGGCACCAGAGGTAGTATATGCCTTGCAACAGCGGACCCCACAGCTAGTACGTAGTTAGAACCACTGGGCATCACAGCTAGTATGTGTTTTGCAACGGCGGACCCCACAGCTAGTACGTAGTTAGAAACGCTGGGCATCACAGCTAGTATGCTTTTGCAGCGACGGACCCCACAGCTAGTACGTTTTTAGGAACGCTGGGCCCTACAGGTAGTAGGTGTCTTGCAACTGCGGACCCCACAGATAGTATGTAGTTAGAACCACAGGGCATCACAGCTAGTATGAGGTTTGCAACGGCGGACCCCACAGCTAGTACCTACGTAGTTAAATACGCTGGGCCACACTACTAGCGCCTTGCAACAGCAGACCCTACAGCTAGTACGTAATTAGGAACGGTGGGCATCACAGCTAGTAAATGTCTTGTAGGTGCCTTGCAACAGCGAACCCCACAGCCAGTACATAGTTAGGAACACTGGGGCTGAGCACTACAGTAAGTGCCTTGCAACAGCGGACCCCACAGCTAGTACGATATTAGGAACGCTGGACATCACAGCTAGTAAATGTCTTGCAACAGTGAACCCCACAGCGAATACATAGTTACTACTACTACATGTGAAATTCATGACAATCCGATTACCCTTCAATGATTCAGCATTATTTTTATGCTTAGCCCCCCTCCCAAATTTTTAAAATGTCACATAGTGTATTTTTTTATTTGACCATCAAGAATACTACATGTGAAATTCCATGACAATCCGATCATCCGTTAATGACCTATCACTATCTTCAAATTTAGGCCAACCCCCATAACCCCCCTCCCGGTCACAATTTTTTGACGTCACACACCCTATTTTTCTATTTGGCCTTTATGAATACTTCATGTGAAATTTCGTGACAATCCGATCATCCGTTAATGACTTATCACTATACTTATACTTAGGCCCCCATCAACCCACCCTCCCGTTCAAAATTTTGTGACATATACACCCTATATTTCTATTTGGCTTTTAAAAATACTACATATGAAATTTCATGACGATTCGTCCATTAGTTAATGAGTTAGCTCTGTATTTATACTCAGGCCCCCCCACAACCCCGTCTCCCGTTCAAAACTTTGGGACGCCACACACCTTTTTTTCCTATTTGGCTTTTAAAAATACTACGTGAAATTTCATGACGATTCGTCCATTAGTTAATGAGTTAGCTCTATATTTATATTTAGGCCCCCCCACTACCGCCCCTCCCGTAAAAAATGTTGAGCCGTCACACCGCCTTTTTTTTTATTTGGTCTTCAGGAATACTACATGTGAAACTTCGTGACAATCCGACCAAGTGTTAAAGAGTTAGCTCTATATTTATACTTACGCCCCCCCACAACCCCTCCTCCCGTTCAAAACTTTGGGACGCCACACACCTTTTTTTCCTATTTGGCTTTTAAAAATACTACGTGAAATTTCATGACGATTCGCCCATTAGTTAATGAGTTAGCTCTATATTTATACTTAGGCCCCCCCACAACCCCCCCTCCAGTTCAAAACTTTGGGACGCCACACACCTTTTTTTCCTGTTTGGCTTTTAAAAATACTACGTGAAATTTCATGACGATCCGCCCATTAGTTAATGAGTTAGCTCTATATTTATACTTAGGCCCCCCCACAACCCCCCCTCCCGTTCAAAACTTTGGGACGCCACACACCTTATTTTTCTATTTGGCCTTCAGGAATACTCCATGTGAAATTTCGTGACAATCCGACCAACCGTTAAAGAATTAGCTCTATATTTATACTTAGGCCCCCCCACAACCCTCCCTCCCGTTCAAAACTTTGGGACGCCACACACCTTTTTTTCCTATTTGGCTTTAAAAAATACTACGTGAAATTTCATGACGATTCGCCCATTAGTTAATGAGTTAGCTCTATATTTATACTTAGGCCCCCCCACAACCCCCCCTCCCGTACAAAACTTTGGGACGTCACACACCCTATTTTTCTATTTGGCCTTTATGAATACTTCATGTGAAATTTCGTGACAATCCGATCATCCGTTAATGACTTATCACTATACTTATACTTAGGCCCTCATCAACCCACCCTCCCGTTCAAAATTTTGGGACGCCACATAGCCTATTATTCAATCGGGCTCAAAAGAATGCTACATGGGAAGTTTCATAAAAATCCGTCCAGCGGTTTGGGCGTGATGCTGGAACAAACATACATACATACAAACAAACAAACAAACCCCGTTTCAGCTTTATTAATATAGACTAGCAGTAATACCCGGCGTTGCCCGGGGAACTTTGACTTTTCTACTAATATCTCCTAAAAGTCTTTTAAATTCTTCAACAGTACATTCATGATGTTATAATTTTCAATTATTCATACGGAATAAGGCTTATAGTCCTTCAACGTCAAACACCCCAGCTAGTAAGTTTTTAGGACCCCTGGGCACCACAGCTAGTATGCGCCTTCAACGGCGGAAACCACAGCTAGTGAATACTTAGCTTCGCTGGACGTCCTAGCCAGTGCGAACTTAAGAACGTTTGTGACAACAGCTAATATATGCCTTGCAACGCTGGGCACCACAGCTAGTACGTAGTTAGGAACGCTGGGCACCAGAGGTAGTATATGCCTTGCAACGGCGGATCCCACAGCTAGTACGTAGTTAGAACGCTGGTCACCGCAGCCTGTATGTGCCTCGCAAGAGCGGACCCCACAGCTAGTACGAAGTTAGGAACGCTGGGCATCACAGCTAGTAAGTGCCTTGCAACAGCGGACCCCACAGCTTGTACGTAGTTAGAACCACTGGGCATCACAGCTAGTATGTGTTTTGCAACGGCGGACCCCACAGCTAGTACGTAGTTAGAAACGCTGAGCATCACAGCTAGTATGCTTTTGCAACGACGGACCCCACAGCTAGTACGTTTTTAGGAACGCTGGGCCCTACAGGTAGTAGGTGCCTTGCAACTGCGGACCCCACAGATAGTATGTAGTTAGAACCACAGGGCATCATAACTAGTATGAGTTTTGCAACGGCGGACCCCACAGCTAGTACGTAATTAGGAACGCTGGGGCTGAGCACTACAGTTAGTAAGTTCCTTGCAACAGCGGACCCCACAGCTAGTACGATATTAGGAACGCTGGGCATCACAGCTAGTAAATGTCTTGCAACAGTGAACCCCACAGCGAATACATAGTTACTACTACTACATGTGAAATTCATTACAATCCGATTACCCTTCAATGATTCAGCTTTATTTTTATGCTTAGCCCCCCCTCCCAAATTTTTAAAATGTCACATAGTGTATTTTTTTATTTGACCATCAAGAATACTACATGTGAAATTTCGTGACAATCCGATCATCCATTAATGGCCTATTACTATCTTCAAATTTAGGCCTACCCCCATAACCTCCCTCCCGTTCACAATTTTTTGACGTCACACACCCTATTTTTCTATTTGGCCTTTATGAATACTTCATGTGAAATTTCGTGACAATCCGATCATCCGTTAATGACATCACTATACTTATACTTAGGCCCCCATCAACCGACCCTCCCGTTCAACATTTTGTGACATATACACTCTATATTTCTATTTGGCTTTTAAGAATACTACATGTGAAATTCCATGACAATACGACCAACCGTTAAGGAGCTAGCACTATATTTATACCTAGGCCCTCCCGCCACAACCCCCCCTCCCGTAAACAATTTTGAGCCGTCACACCGCCTATTTTTCTATTTGGCCTCCAGGAATACTACATGTGAAATTTCGTGACAATCCGATCATCCGTTAATGACTTATCACTATACTTATACTTAGGCCCCCATCAACCCACCCTCCCGTTCAAAATTTTGTGACACATACACCCTATATTTCTATTTGGCTTTTAAGAATACTACATGTGAAATTCCATGACAATACGACCAACCGTTATTGAGCTAGCACCATATTTAGTCCCCCCGCCACTACCCCCCCTCCCGTACAAAAGTTTGAGCCGTTACACCGCCTATTTTTTTATTTGGTCTTCAGGAATACTACATGTGAAACTTTGTGACAATTCGTACAACCGTTAATGAGCTAGCTCTATATTTATACTTAGGCACAACCCCCCCTCCCGTTCAAAACTTTGGGACGCCACACACCTTATTTTTCTATTTGGCCTTCAGGAATACTCCATGTGAAATTTCGTGACAATCCGACCAACCGTTAAAGAATTAGCTCTTTATTTATACTTAGGCCCCCCCACAACCCCCCCTCCCGTTCAAAACTTTGGGACGCCACACACCTTTTTTTCCTATTTGGCTTTTAAAAATACTACGTGAAATTTCATGACGATTCGCCCATTAGTTAATGAGTTAGCTCTATATTTATACTTAGGCCCCCCCACAACCCCCCCTCCCGTTCAAAACTTTGGGACGCCACACACCTTTTTTTCCTATTTGGCTTTTAAAAATACTACATGTGAAATTTCATGACGATTCGCCCATTAGTTAATGAGTTAGCTCTATATTTATACTTAGGCCCCCCCACAACCCCCCCCTCCCGTTCAAAATTTTGGGAAGCCACACACCTTTTTTTCTTGTTTGGCTTTTAAAAAGACTACGTGTGAAATTTCATGACAATTCGACCGCTAGTTAATGTGTTAGCACTATTTATATACTTAGGCCTCCCCTACAACCCCCCCTCCCGATCAAAACTTTGGGACGCCACACACCTTTTTTCCCTGTTTGGCTTTTAAAAAGACTACCTGTGAAATTTCATGACAATTCGCCCATTAGTTAATGAGTTAGCACTATTTTTATACTTAGGCCCCTCTTACAACCCCCCTCCCGATCAAAATTTTGGGACGCCACATAGCCTATTATTCAATCGGGCTCAAAAGAATGCTACATGGGCAGTTTCATAAAAATCCGTCCAGCGGTTTGGGCGTGATGCTGGAACAAACATACATACATACAAACAAACAAACAAACCCCGTTTCAGCTTTATTAATATAGATTATACATATTCTCATATAAATATGCTTAGATAAAAAATTAAATCACACACAAAAAAATACACGCAAGAAAATATCTACATTATATCATCGTCTACAACCCCATTCATATTTATTATTTATAATCAAACATTCTGATGTCCTTAATTACTACGTTTGTTATTCTTACTCTTTCAACTTATTTAATAAGAAAATAGGAAAATGAATTTAAATTTAAATGAAGTTAGTTTAATTTTATAATTGCTAAAAAAATGTATTTATTCTAAAAAAAAATAACTAATGAATCAAATAATCGAGTGAAGCTCTTAATAAAAAAAACATATGTTATAAATAACTCTGGGTAAATTATTTAGATTACTTTACCAGCACCAATTAAAATTGTCAAAATGCCTTCCGATTTTATTTCTGAAAATTAAAGATATTAAATATTATGTCCCGAAAATTGGTACTTACCACAAAGGCGCTGTCCGCAAGGTCCATAAGTTTCGAGAATTTGAGATTTGCTTTTGAAGAGATATTGAGGGAATTAAAAAGAAATTTAAAACATATTAACAAATTTTTCTCCTTTAATAAACAAAATCTTAATGGCCATTTTGGAACAGATATATATATATATTGTAACGTTCTATATGACCGTACATGGTTTTTTTTTTTTTTTAAATAAAGGAATAAAAGAAAAAAATACGGGAAGAGGGGAGTAGGTGCTATGGAGCATGACCACGCCTACATTAGAGAAGTAGTAGAAGGTTATATACGGGTTACACTGTCTACTATCTTTAATTTGTAAATTAATTATTGATGATTGTTTAATAGTCAAAAATATTTATAAAATAATGTAAAAGTAAAATTAAGAATTATTGTAATAAAAGAAAAAATAAGAAAGTGTAAGTGTAAAGAAATGGCATTTGCTAGAACTGACCAATCAGATGTTGGTTTTGCTAAAAAAAATGGATACCGAGAGTCGTCCCCTCGAGGTGAACGGTGTCTAGTCTGTATGTGTGTGTCTAGAGTGCAGAAAGTTATGTGATGAAGGAGTCTGTGGAAGTATGACCAAGTGAGATGAAGGTACCTTGAATGAGGACATATTTATTGGAGTGTTCCTTCGTTAAGGGAGATGTGTAGCAGAGACATCAGCCGGCAGCTCATGCCTTAAGAAATAGATGATTACATCATGAGGACCTGACTTCCAACAAGAAGAAGAAAAAAACTACACGAGGTGCAACTACTATTTTATCTCGCTTTTATCCAGTACAGCAAGAAGCCAACAAACATCAGATGAACACATCATGCCGATTTTTTAATGTATTGGGTAAATAATAAATGTGTGTAAAATGTGACTAACCAAATCTTTTTATATAAATTTTTAAAATTTCTTTAAATGATAAAATAAACGAATTTATAATTAAAGTCAGTAAAACGTACGCCTTATGTCTTTGATATTTTTTTTATTTAGAACCATAATCCCGATGGTAATAGTTATTATATAAGTTTAGTTTTTTCAGAAATAAGCACCGTTACAATATATACAAAAAAAATCCTACCTTGGTGACGTCACGCTTGAAACTATTTTTACAACAATTCTCTAATATTAACAAAAAAAAAAAGAGTTCAAACTCCCTCCGCATCATCTCAACCCTTCATCGATCACTTCGCACCCATATATCACTGTCCACTCACTTCATTTGCCAGAATTTTCAACAAAACTAAAACAAGTCCCACACAGGTTTCATCTTGGTGAAAGGCAAACATTGACTGACTTCTCACCTCCAAAGGCTTCTGGGAGCCCTCATCTCGGATGTGTTTTGTGTTCCGTCTATTGTTTTTCTTACTAATATTAAAATTTTTCGACGTTTTCTTTCTGTTCTTCTTTTCATTTCGTCTTCTTAATTATTCTTTTAATTTTCTATGTGTTTACCTTTAAATTTGGACTCCTATTTCTCGAAAAAAATACATAAACTACTTTTGTATATTTTGTGGAAATTCAACATACCAAGCGGCAAGAATCCGAACTAACCCGAAAAGTTGATTCTATTTTCACATTTTATAATTTTTTCTTAACGGCTCTTTTCTTCGTGTTTTTTTCTCTCAATCTTCTTTAATTAAATGTTGGACCTTTTCTGAAAAATGTGAAAATATTCCTTCTTATAGTTCTTCTGCTGTTGGATTCTTTAACAATTTTCTTGTCTCATTGAAAATTTTGTTCCTTCTTCATTCTATCCCCTTTTGACAGTTCTTGAATATCTTCTTAAACTTCTCTTAAATTTTGGTTCCTGTTCAGTATGGGAATTATCCTTGGAATGCTTCCACCTTGTAGGCCTTGGTTTCTTTGGTTGTTTTACAAAAATTATTTATTTGACTGATAAATCTGGTGTTGTTGTTGATTCCACCTTCTAGCTGGTTAAATTTTCTTTATTTTGGATGTCAATCTTGTTCTTCATTCTTCAGTTTTTGAATTTCTGTTTCGAAAAGTCCTTGCTAACTCCGGCGTTGAGGTTATGACATGTTTTGATTGATTCTTTTGTTCCTTTAATTTGTTCCTTTCTTTTTTTTTTCTTTCTTTGTTTATGTTTTATTTTCCTTTCTGGGTTGTGTTAACGTCTCTTTTTCTTTTATTTATTTAAGGTAGGTACTCTAAATTTTTACTGCCAATGTATGGTGTGTTTCTGTTTCCATAGCGACGGTTTGTTTATGTTACATTTGCCTTCTCCTGCTTTTTGGGACAAAAATTGTGTTTCTGGAATCTTTCTGGTCTTTTTCCTTTCTTCTTCCTCTCCTGTCTTCCTCCAGTTAGTCGTTGCGAACCGGCACTCTCGAGTGTCTCTATTGCTCACAAACAACCTCAAAAAATTCATTTCTCACCTGTCACTTCACTTTCGTTTTTCACATTCTTTATATTGGTGACTCAAAACACAAAACAACAATTTTCTTATTAACTATTTTACAAAATTTTATAACTTCAGTCCTTTACAATTTTGGACAAGCAAAAGACAAAAAAAAGTCTTTTATAGAAAAATATTGAACCTGTTATTACCTAAACAAAAACTTTTCCATTATTAATATAATTATAGAAGTATCAGAACAAAACAAAATTATATTTAATTATTATATTGCCGTTCCACCACTCAATATCTTTTCTCACTCCTCCATCTATTTATCTATCTTAGTCTCAAAAAATAAAATTTATATCCTTCTTCAAATCATAACTAAAAAAATAATTGGGTTGCTCTTCTAAATTCAATCCATCATTCCTCGAACTCATTTTTTAAATATTTCTTCCTATATCTTTTAGTTCAAATAAAATTCAACTTTCTTCGTTGACTTCTCAAATCACAAATCCCCCATTACAAAGTATAAATATTCCTTATTCTATTACTTCAACGTTATCTAGGCCTTCGCCCATTCCCTAACTTCTCCTACAACTCAAAAAAAATCTTCTTAATCTCAAAAAAATATATATATATCCCTAATAATATGTATCGTCGTCTATAATATCTTCATATATCGTCGCAGAAATTGTGGATCCTCCCTTCCTCGGGTAGGCTATCTCACAAAAAAATATCTAACTACCTCTTCCCACTTTCTAAATAACTTCCTCAATATCTAAGTTTTTGGTAACGGCTCATAAGTCTCAAAGAAAAAAATATCCCTATGTATTTTAATTATTTATTATATTATATCCCCTTTTATCTTAAACAAAACATATCTAGACGAAACTATTTATAAAATTCTTAATCCTTCCTATTTATATTCCTTATCTTTTCATTCCTTACCCTAAAAAAATTCGTCGACTCAATATAATATTAACTTGCCAGCATTACTACCCATCTTTCACCTCCTTACGGTCTTATATATTATTAAATCATAATTTAATTTTAAATACTTTGCTAAAAAAAATATATCCTTTCCTAACTGTCTTATTACCCTCATAAACCCTAATTTAAATATACATACTTAACCTTAAACAAAACAAAAAAAAAACATTATAATATTAATTATTCTATATGTAAAAAAAAAAATTCTATATCCTATATTCCGCGATCGTTCACTCTTAATCCTTTCATGTCACCATCCATTCCTCTAATAATAATAACATATCTACACTATTTACATATAAAATCATAAAAAGAATTGCAAAATAATAAAAAATATACCCTCCTGTGTATTGTGTAAATTGTGTAATGTAAAATGATTTCGTTTCTTAATGTTGGCCGGATGGTGTAACATAAATGTATTAAATAAATCATAAGTCCCCGAGAATAATGTATGTTTTGTGTATATTAGCTTTGTCTAAGTGTTCCTGGGATGGCTGGGTTCGGAACCCCATAGGATCTGCTGAAATCCCTCCCTGACCCCAGGTGGACAGTTCCTTCCAGATGCTGACACCCAGCGCCGAAGAGAAGAGGCGATCCGCACTAGTCCTCTGACTTGACTTCAGGAAGGTCGTCAAACTTCTACGGATGCCTAGGCGAGATCCTGTCTACTGTTTTAGACTCGGCAAAAGTACAGACGTCAAGGCTGCATGAGACCAAATTGTCTCTGCCTGTTTATTTATGCAAAAACTAATCTAATCCTTTCATTCTACTCATACTTTCTCGGTTAAATTTTCAAATAAATAAAAAACACAAAATATATACTAATCCTATCAAAAATTCATGTATATGTATACTTCCTCAAAGGCTGAATTTTCTTCCTCCTATCCCGTCGAGATCAAATGCCTCACAAAAGAAATCTTTATGTCTTTATCAAGGATAATAATAATAAAAATCTTATTTACAATTAGTCTATCTTAACACAATCAGCTGTCTAGTTGAATGGAGGGCCTATCCTTCCATTCTGATCCTCATTCCATAATTCTGAAAAGCATCAGATCCCTATTCTAAAATTTCCCTTCCGAAATATGGTTTTAATAGAGTGCTATGAAATTTTCTCCTCTCTATGTCTTCGTCGTTTGGATCTGTCAGTAAATAGGTCGTCCTTCCGTAACTACTTTTTATTCTATATGGTCCTTCAAAAATACTTTTAAATTTCGTCGCTTGTATCGTAGCATCATCAAGTGTCCTAAGATATTTTACTAATACCAATTCCCCCCGATTGAAAATATGTTCGCGGTGTTTACTATTAAATTCCTTAGCATTTCTTTCCCCCGCGATTTTAATATTATCCGAAACTTTGTCCCTTAATTGTCGAAGAGGCCCCTCGTTAAGGTGTGTGTCATTTGTCATTTCATTCATGTCTCTGTCTATGGTTCTATTGTATATGTTGGACCAGGGTGTCTTGTGCTTGATTCCATGCATTACCTCACATGGGTAAGCTTGTATTGTGGCATGATATGTGTTGTTCATTATAAGTTCGATGTCTTTGAGATGATTTGGCCATGTTGTATGTCTATCGGTTAGTATTGTTCGTAAGTAGTTGCGAATATCTCTGTTTGTGCGCTCACTAAGGTTGCTTTGTGGGTGTCTGATGGATGCATATGTGTATTTAATGTTAAGTGTCTCTAATGTTTCTTTCCACAAATGACTTGTAAATTGTGTTCCGTGGTCCATTAGCAGTTTGGTTGGCTTCCCTATGTCTTGCATGTATCTGTCAACACACCTCAACGCCGCGCGCGTTGTTGCTTTCCCCATGTCATATATCTTGACAAATTTTGAAAAGTTATCGATGAAAACTAAAATGAATTTAACTCCTCTTCTACCCATCGGCAAAGGTCCCATGAAGTATATACTAACTAATTCTAAAGGAATGACAAGTTTTAATGATTTTATTTATCTCATCCATTAGGTAGGCAATGTGGTAGTGTAAGTTTATGAGTTGAAATAATTTGTGTGTTCCAATGTGAAAGTATGTTGTGTGTACGGTGTCTATGAATTTTGCTTTTAATTTCGTGGGGACTAAAATTCTAAATGGTTTATCTTGTTTCTGTGTTACAATGAGCTTATTTGTATATTTGTATTTTAAATTTTTATATTCAACTGCTATATTAGGGTTTTCAATGATTGTACTGTGTATGTCTGGAGGTAAATCTTGCTCATTGCATTTTAAATGGAATGTTTTAATAATATTGTTAATTGGATGATGCTGTAGGTATATTTTTAAAAATGTTGTTCATCTGAATGTCATGTGTTGTGTGTGTCATTTGTAGCTATATGTCTTGATAATGTGTCTGTGACTATGTTTGCCCTTCCACTAATGTGAGTTATTCCAAAGTTAAATTGTTGTAAAAACAGACACCACCTCATTAATCGGTTGGTCGTGTTCTTACAATTTTTTATAAAAACAAAGGCTTTATGGTCTGTCTCTATATAAAATCTTCTGCAGTCAAATAAGTCTCAAATTTTTGAATGGACCATACTACTGCGAGCAACTCTTGCTCAGTCGTGGTATATGCCTTCTCACCTGCTCTTAAAACCCTGCTCGCGAATGCTATAACTCCGATTTCCCCGTTAAGACCCTTTTGATAAAGTTGCGCAGCGATCGCATATCCATTTGCATCTGTTTGTAAGTAAAAAGCTTCACTAAAATTTGGATGGTGTATTATGACACTTTCTAAAAAAATTTCTTTACAATTTTCTAAAGCTAATTTTTCCTTTTCCCCCCAGTACCACTTTGTGTCTTTCCTTAATAAATGTGATAATTTGCCTATGTGTTCACCGTAGTCCTTTGTAAATTTCTAATAATAATTTGTGAGTCCAATGAATCCTTTTAATTCTGTAATATTTGTAGGGGTCGGAAACTCCTTGATACTCCTTACTTTACTTGGTTATGGCTTAAGGCCATGAAGATTGAGAATGAAACCAACATACTCAACTTAGTGTCTAAAAATTGGGACTTCTCCAAATTTATTGATATGCCATTGGCATCTAGGGTTTCAAATTGTTAAGAAATTAGTACGACAAAATTGCACAACATATTTTCACTTTATTTTACATTTCTAAACCGAGACTGATTTTATAACACATGTATAATATACGAGACCAACATAATAATAATAACAGATGTTTTAATAAACATCAATGTCCTAACAACTCTTCCCCGGCAGCGCTGATGACAGCCGGCCTATTTGTATCCCAGGCCTGACGTATGTTAGTCTGCTAGGCGGATGCCGGACTCTGGTGCTGCACCTGGTAGCTTGCGGCACCTCAGCCCGCTCCTCTCTGCACGATGCAGAAGCCACGTCTTCCTGAGCTGTTGGCTGGCCCAGAGATCCAGTCCTTGAAGTGCTCGACTCCATCAACACCTCAGGAGGTCTGCTCAGAGAGTCAGCCCTGTCTCGATCCGACTGGAGCTGGTCAGTGTGCCTCTTCCAAATGGCACCATCCACCTCCACTTCATAGTGTCTTTGGCCCAACTTCCTTTTTACAACTCCTCGTTTCCACTTGGCCGAGTCGTTGTATGACCGGACCAATACCGCGTCTCCTTCTTCGAATCCCCTTTCTTTCTTCACAGCTAGTCCCGCGGCCTCTTGCTTCTTACCGACTTTAGACCTCACACTCTCCCGCATGGTATCCAGCCGAGTGCGAACCAGACGCCCCATCAGCAACTCGCTAGGAGCCTGTCCGGTAGTACTGTGAGGGGCAACGCGATAGCTCAGCAAAAATATATCTATTTTCTTCTGCAACGTTCCTCCCTGGTTCTTCATAGCCCGCAGGCTTCGCTTGAGAGTCTGCATAAATCGCTCCACTTGTCCGTTCGTCGCCGGATGATATGGAGCGGATTTGAGGTGCAAGATATTATTTCTCCTCATGAATTGTTCAAATTCGGCCCCTGCAAACTGTGGCCCGTTGTCCGTGACCACTTGTTCAGGTATTCCGAACCTTGCAAAAAGAGACGTTAGTACACTTACCGAGGAGTCGGAGGTTGTGGAACTCATCTTGAAAACTTCTGGCCACTTTGAGTAGGCATCTATTACCACTAAGAATGATGTTCCCATAAACGGCCCAGAATAATCGATATGTAGCCGCTGCCATGGACCCTGTGGCCCCTCCCACGGATGAACTGTGACTTTAACCGGCTCTCTTTGATTCAGCTGGCACCCGTCGCATGTTTTCACCGTCCTTTCTATCTCCTTAGTGATTCCAGGCCACCATACATAAGAACGGGCAAGCTCCTTCATCTTCCTTTCACCCAGATGCCCACTGTGCAACTCTTCGAGTATTCTGGGTTGAAGGCTTTCAGGGACGATTACTCTCCGGCCCCAGAGTAATACTCCATCCTCTGACGAAACTTCATCTTTCTTTGTATGGAACTCACCAAGTTGCCTAGTTCTGTCATGAACCGGCCACCCACGCTGCGTAAACTCCGCGACTTTCGAGAGGACTTTATCTCTTCGAGTTTCCCGCCTCACCTCCTTGTGACTCTATAGACTATAGACCAGATCTACCTTAAGTTTGCCTTCCGGTACTATAGTTTCCCCAGTGTAGGTCCTTAAAGTGACCGTGGTTGGCTTCAGTGACAGCCTTTCGACCTTCATCAGCTTCTTGGCCTCGCCTACACTCATCACACTCAAAGCCGCCCCGGTGTCCACCTCTATATCGACACGCTTCCCGTTGATGGTAACTGGCAACAACATAGGCTTGCTTTGCGATATCTTATTCAGCCGGCCACGGTTTACCTCTTGAAAACACACCTCATTATCCGTGTGGTCACTGTCACTTGACTCCTCACTTACCTCATTCACTCTAATTTTGGCTCTACAAACTTTGCGAAGATGTCCCTTAAGCCCACACTTACTGCATTTACTATATTTATATTGACAATCCATCTTGATATGTCGCTTTTTTCCGCAACAATAACAAACTAAATTAGCTTTGTTGTCCTTATATCCGCTACCCTTTCTTATCTAGAGTACCTTTGCGTAATTCATGTAGTCCACTCACCTCATTGTTCTTCAACACCGAAGCTTCCTCCAGGGCGGACTCTAAGGACGTGGCTATGTCCAGAGCTTTCTGCAAGGTTAAATCGGGTTCGGTCAACAGCCTGGACTGAATGTGCACCGAATTTAACCCTATTACCAGAAGGTCCCTCAGTGTCACATCCAAATAGTCCCCATAGTTGCAGTAACGTGCTTTACTTTTGAGTCTGTAATAAAAGGTATTAACGGACTCACCTACATCTTGCTTACACTGATGCAGTCTGAAACGCTCCGCAATTTCCACAGTTTTAGGCCGAAACTGATTTATTAGTAGCCTCACCAACGTGCTGTAGTCCATACTGGCAGGTTTGACAGGCTCACATGCTGCCCGCAGCCACGAATACGTTTCCTTCCCAATGCTTCCCAACAGAATTGGAACCATTTTTTCTTTCCGAACATCGTTCCCAACAAAAATATTTTCTACGATTTCTAAATACTCCTCAATATCGTCAGTATTTTTATTAAACGTTTCTAATTTCCCGGCACACATTTTTAAACTTTTCCTCGTTCGCCAATTGTTAAGAAATTAGTACGACAAAATTGCACAACATATTTTCACTTTATTTTACATTTCTAAACCGAGACTGATTTTATAACACATGTATAATGTACGAGACCAACATAATAATAATAACAGATGTTTTAATAAACATCAATGTCCTAACACAAACAATGACTCTAATAATTTTAAATGACCTTTAATTGAATTTGACAGGCACAACAAATCATCGACGTATGGGTATATCTTATGGTAAAAATTTTGTAATACAAGTTCTAGGCTTCAGCTGAGGGCAGCTTATGAAATGGATAAGCCAAATGGCACCCTACAAAAATGGTATACCTTACCCTTGTACATGAAGGCGGTGAATTGCCTGTCTTCCGGATGTAAATCCTCCTGCCAAAAGCTCTTGTTCAGGTCTATTGTGCTTATAAAATTCTTTTGCCCACAATGTTGTAAAATATTATCTATTGATTGGGACGTCTCAAAGTCAGGGACTAATCTTGAATTTAATTTTCGGGCGTCTAAACATATTCTTACATTTCCATCGGATTTGCTCACAATCACTATCGGATTCACGAAAGAACTTCGGCTACGTTCGATAATCCCTTTTCCTAAAATGGAATGAATCTCAGAACGGACTGCCTCTCTCTGAAATTCTTTAATTTTATATGGCTTTATAAAATACGGTTCCTTTTTGTTCACTTTCAATCTATACTGGAACCCCCTGATCAGTCCAGGAACATCCGAAAAAATATGTTGATATTTAACTAGCAAATTCTTAAAATCTAACAGGGCACAATCGGGCCGAAAATTATGACTCTCCCTGATCTCTTTTAATTTTTTCTCAAACCTACCAGCCTTGCACTCGAAGTTTGAATCTTCCCTTAAGCATTTTAGTTGCTGGGTGCTGATTTTTTCTGATCCGATCTCTGTGATGAACGGAATTTCAATTATCTCCGCGGAACTTGACTTAAACTGCACACATTTTTTCTCAAAATTTAAAATTACGAATTCACTATTTAAAAATTCACTACCTATTATTATATTGTATCTTAAATCTGGGACAATAAAAATCTAATATCAACGAAATAATTATTTATTTGGGCTGAAGTTATTACCTGGAACCTGATGGGTTTTGATCTCTTATTTGTGGCAGTTATGATAACAGTGTACGAAACAGGCAAAATTTCGAACTGGAATTCATCCTTATGTTTATAAAAAAATTTCTCATTTATAGCATTGACCATGGAACCACAAGCTACTAAAGCATTACTCTGAATATTCCCGACTTTAATTTTAATTTCTGGACAATAATTTAAATTTTCCTCCTGGTTCCAAGGTTCCTCAAATAACAACGATCACTGAATTCCTTTCTCAGGGACATCAGTCCATCACCAGTGCAGGACTGATTATGATTTCCTGCCCCCTCATCTCACTTCGGCTCTACTTTGTTCTGAAATTTTTCATTTGTAAATTCTCTGGTCCTAAACTGAGTTATCTATAACTTTTCTAAGACCTTCAGGATTTCCTATGGGTGGTTTTCCTGCCTTTTATTCTGAAATTGTCGGTTACAATTCCCTGGACCCCTGTCCCTATTATAATTATTTTGAACGTATGGGTGTTGCGTATTTTGGTACCCCTGGTGGTTATTGGCTGCAAAAATTGGCCTCTGAGGATTTTGATTCCTATTTAATTGATTCCCTCTCATGAATCATTTTGTGGACGTCTTACTTCCGTTTGGAATTGATTCCTATTATCCCTATAATTATTATCAAATCCATCCTTTATTATTATTCGCAAAATTTTGATCCCGGATATTTCCACCCCTGTTCGCCCCCCTTTCTGAAAATCTTCCCTGATTATTGCTATTTTTACCAACATTGCCCCTGATTTATAATCCGATCCCCTCCAATCCTATCTAGGACGTCCACAAATTTGGCGATAGTATTCACCCCTTGATACAAAATTATATTCTCAATTTCCCTTCCAAAATGAAAGGCCAAACTTCTGCATACGAATTCTTCCGACAATTTATATTGGCTCGACCGAGCACGCAGGATTAACTTTGACAAGTATTCTTGCGGTGTTAGATTTTTTCCCCTTTTGAAGAATGAACCTTGGCTTAATTCTTCCATTACTATAGCATCAAAGTTTGCCCCCAAAATTTATTTTTAAAGATTGTCTTGAATTCTTGATATGTTCCTATTTAGTTGCTATTTATCTCCCAAAAGATCAACGCTTCCTCTTTCAAGTGATTTTTTAGGAATTCGTTAAGTTTCACCCTCCCCCCATAATGGGTGTACTGCGATTCTAGCTCCTGCAAGAATTCCAGAATTCCCACTGTTGGGAGAGCTCCCTTCCACTAGAGAGCTGTTTATCTACTAGTTGTGGCAGTTCCTTATTTGTCCTCTCTTGCAACTCTACAAATCATTTACTAACTTCCTCCTCTAACATCTCTTCAATCTTTCTTTGACTCAACTTCATCTCTGTAAGGTCCCTTCCTACTTCCTCACGCAATTCCCCCTTTAATTTCGACATACTTACCTTCTATATGATTATTTTTTTCTAAATTTGTTTCTACTTTTCTCCCCAGTTCTACAACTTCCTGAACCCCTTCTACACGGCTTATCCGTTCAGAAATTTCAGTTGTCTATACTCTATTGTCATCTCTAACTCCTGACAATTTTGACTCTAAAATTTGAAAACGCTCTTCACACTTCTCTTCCGCGACACCTAGTTTACATATCACTGCCTCCACCTGATCTTTCATTCCCTCTTTCAACTGGTTTATCTTTTAATTAAAGTCCTCTTTTAAGTTTTCTGCTACTTGATCTATTTTATCTTCTAAATTTTGATTTTTTATCTGCAAACCCTCTATTTGGTCCTTCAAATTGTCCACCTTTTTATCTAATCTCACTTCCAAATCTTGAATGTCACCTCTTAAATTTCTCATATCCCCTCTTAAATTTGTCTCTACCCCTCTTAAATTCGTCTCTATATTTCCCATATCCCCTCTTGAATTTGTCTCTAAATTTCCTAATTTATTACTCTGCTCTTCCATTTTTTGATTAATATTCCCCATTTTCCCAGTTAAATTTTTCATGTAATTTCTCTGTTCAGCTATACTTCTCATCATAAATTCCATGAATTGGTCCATTTTATCTGATTTCTCCTCTACTTTCTCTTTATTTTGATTTACCCCCTCCTTACTAACGACAACAGTCTCTGGTAACTCCTCACTCATACCCTCTGTGGTTTCCATGGGAACAGGTGTTTCCCTGCCTGTATCCTCTGATACCTCTAGATCAGACCTATCCTCTGAACTAGACCCCTCTTCTCTATTCTCTTCCTCCAATCTTTTCGCTTCTCCTCTAATTATTGGCATTGTAAATAATTAAATAGTATATATAAGAAAAATATCTCAAAAAAATATATGTAAAAAAATGGTTCAATGTTTTTATATGTATGTGAACTAAAATGCATGTGATATTTTCCCTCTCTCTTCAAAGCAAACCTCAAATCTCCTTACGACCTTATTTTCCTGATTTTAAAAGAAATGCAACTTCAAGCATATTTTTTTATTTTATTTTAATGTTTTGATGACTCTATGCGAATTATTTATTTATTAATGAATACAAAAAAAAAAAAAATTCTCTTGCCCTAGAGATGCTAAATTGAAAAGTTATTACTTATATTATTTAAAAAAAAAAAAAAAAATGCAACAAAAAAAAAATCAAGAAATTCTCCCACACAAAAGGATGCCATTTTGTAAGGTTTATTCTTACTCTTTCAACTTATTTAATAAGAAAATAGGAAAATGAATTTAAATTTAAATGAAGTTAATTTAATTTTATAATTGCTAAAAAAAATGTATTTATTCTAAAAAAAAATAACTAATGAATCCATTCCACCTTGTAGGCCTTGGTTTCTTTGGTTGTTTTACAAAAATTATTTATTTGACTGATAAATCTGGTGTTGTTGTTGATTCCACCTTCTAGCTGGTTAAATTTCCCTGCCCATTTTCACTCCTATTTCTCTTCAATTTACTCTCGACGGCCTCTACCTCACTTTCTATCTTATTATTTAATTGTTCAAATTTATGATTTATTTCTAAAATTTGATCACTAACTTTATTAATCTTGTGATTTATTTCATTAACTTTAACTTCCTGTCTTTCGAATCTTTGATTCAAATCATCCAACTGTTCGCGACTTTCATTGATTTTAACTGTTTGGTCATCAAACTTTTTATTAAAATATAATTTCATTTGATCGTTATCTTCTTTCGATTTTGAATTTAATTGGGTAACATTGGAAAATTTCAGTTCGACAATTTTATTAAATTGATCGAATTTATTATTAATTTGTTCGTCAAATCTTTGCTTTACTTGATCAACCTCGAACTTTTGTTCATTGAATGTTTTATTTATTTTTGTTTCCAATAGGCAAATATATGAATTTTGATTTTTTCATTAATTTGTTCAAATTCTGAATCGATTGTTTTATTTTTCTATTTATTTTCTCTATATTATTCTCTTCTAATTTTAATGTTATCGTGTGTTGAACTTTATCGTTTATTTTGTCCAACTTGAAATTTATATTTTCGCAATTTTTATTGTGCTCTATCTTTTGTAGTTCGAACTTTTTACTAAACTCTTCGCATTGTTTTTCGAAATTTTGATCTAACATTTTATTATAATAACACACTTGATTTTCACAATATTTCATTAATTTATTATATTTATAATTTTGGTTGTCACTATCTTTCTTTATTTCTGATTTTAATTGGGAAAGATTAGAATTTTGCTTAGTAAATTTCTCATTTAATTGATTATTCAAGGATTCTTGTTGATCAAATCTTTTATTCAATTCCACTCTCAATTGTTCGAATTGTTTTTCGATTTTTCTATCAATTTGAGATTCTAATTCTACGAATTTTTTATTTATCTTGTCGGATTCTTGTTGATCAAATCTTTTATTCAATTCCACTCTCAATTGTTCGAATTGTTTTTCGATTTTTCTATCAATTTGAGATTCTAATTCTACGAATTTTTTATTTATCTTGTCATTGATTTATATCATTACATTTTGTTTGATTCATTTCCGAATTTACAAATTGCAAACTAGAAGGTTCGACTTTTACTTTTTCTTCGAGTTTATTTTTAAATTTATTTTTATTAAAATGTTCACGTCTATTTGGATTATTTGTTTTAACCTGATCAAACTTCGCTAAAACATCAAACAAATGATACCGATCTGTCAAGTTCGATATACACAACATATTTCTAACATCCGTTTCGTAATGTTCAATTATATGTTCTATGAAATAATTTTCCGGCATTTCGGGATCTAAAAATTTACACTCATTGGACATATTTCTCGCATAATCGACATAGACAAATCACCTCCTCTTTTATAATAACCAAAATCTATTTTCTCCCAGATTTTTGACTGTCTTTCATCGTTCCAATATTTCGCTAAAAACCTTTCTTTAAATTTTCCAAAATCTGTTAAAATATCCATCTCGGTAATCCACCATACTTGTACAGTTTCCATAAGACATCCTTTAATTACTAATTTTTTTTTATCCCAATCCGTAATTCCAAAACTATCAAAATACTTTTCTAACTCTACCATAAATCCTGCAGGATTTTCATTTGATCTATTTGCAAATTCAGGAACTTTCCTTTCAAAAATCGTTCTAAAGGCTACCTCCTATTCCATTTTCACTATTATTATAATTGTAGGAGTATTGAGGGTCAGTCAAAGATGGAAAAAAAAAAACACTATTCAGATGCCAACGTTTCGATATATTTTATATCATCATCAGGGCCTACAAACATGGGGGAGAACTCAAGATTAGAATCAAAAATAAACAAACAAAAAAAAAAAAAAATTTTTTTTTTTTTTTTTTTTATAAACATTACTGAACGTTAAAAATACACTATAAGAAGTTGAAAATTGAAACTGACTTACTATGAATAATTATTAAACATTAAAATTAAATATGATTACATTACTAAACATAAACATTAATAATGGAAATAGACAAATAGGTGGAACATAATGAAGAGTAAACATTAAAATGACTTACTATGAATAAGCAGGGTTGGGGAGAAGGCATGTACACTGGATGGAGTCTTACATTGCAATGAAATGGTACAAAATAATACTAGGGTGCTAAAGGAAACAGGTACAGGGAGCTCGGGAAACCCCGTCATAACTGTCACATTACAGCAGAAATGTTGAAAGTAATATAAATATGTATTATTATGGTTGATTGTGTCTGCATACTCTAACACATATCTATAGATAATTAATAAATAATTTTAAAATATATATATATATAAACTAAAATAAAAAATATAGATAATTTAGATATTGGAGACAGAACTATGGTGTCAGCTCTTGCTAAGTAAATTGGCATAACAATTACTTAGGTTATTAGTGTCAGTGCGGAAGTTGACTGTATCAAGTGTTTTAGCTATGTACACCATTTCCAATGTCAGTCTCTTATGATAATTGTGTTCTCTATGGAGTATTTTAGTGTTTATGTAGTCAAAATTATGTTTGTTCTGACTATGGTGTCGGACTAGAGCGCTGCAGTTATCAGCATCAGTTTTAGTTTTGCAATCATACTCGTGTTGGTATATTCTCTTTTTTAAGTATTGGGATGTCATACCTATATAAGATGCTGGACAGTCTGAGCATGGAATCTGATAGATAAGATCTGATTGGTCACTTTTAGGGGTAGGATCTTTAATTTGGGAGAATAGGGATTTAACGGTTTTATAGTTTCTTGGTGAAATTATAAGGTTTTCAGCTTTTAGTATTTTTGTTAACCTTTCAGTCAATTGTGCAATGTACGGAATGGAATAGTATTTAACAGTGGTAGAAGGATTTTCAATGGGTAGTTGGTTATTAAAGAGTGTGGTGAGATTATTTGTCAGAATTTTTTGAATTATTTTGCGTGGGTATCCATTTTTTTCCAAAATGTTTTTAATTTGATCTAAATTCTCACTATGAAAAGTTGTGGAGCTAAGTCTTATCATTCTACTAATTAGCGCTTTGGCAAAGTTTATTTTTTGGGAGAATGGGTGATGTGAAAAAAAGTGAAAATACCTATCTGATTTAATGGTTTTGATAAACCAATTGGTAGACAATGAGTGATCAGTATTTCTAATAACTAGGGTGTCAAGGAAAGGAAGGCAATTATTATTTTCAAGTTCGTAGGTGAATTGTAATCTGGGGTGAAAAGAATTAAATATGTCAAGGGTTTGGGTCAAGTACTTAGGTGGAATGCAAGTAATAATATCATCCACGTATTTAAACAAAAAAGGAATTTGATAGGGGAGTTTGGGTATAGTGGAGTCTAATAGTTGGTTCATGATGAGATCGGCTAAAATCGGTCCAAGACTACTACCCATGGCTGTGCCAAATACTTGTTTGAAAAAAGTGTTCTTATATACAAAGTACCCATTAGAACAGCAGTGTTCGACTAATTCGATAAAACTGGATTTGGGTAGGGGGGTGAATGGTTCTAGTTTTGTCCAGTTATCTCGTATTATGTTAATGACATCGGAAATTGGTACATTGGTGAACAATGAGGCAACATCAAGTGAAATTAGTTGAAAACCAGCTGGGACGACGCGATTTCTTATTGCTTCTACAAAGTCAAATGAATCTTTAACATTGTAAGGACTGTCAGACAGGATTTTTAAATTGTTGGCTAAATACTTGGCGAGTTCATAGGTTGGGGATTGAATGAAAGAAATAATGGGGCGTAAAGGGTTACCGGCTTTGTGTGTTTTCACTAGTCCATATATTTTGGGAGGTTGAGGGGTGAAGTTGACCAGTCTTCTCATCGTGTATGTGTCGATGTAACCAGATTTATGGGCCGCCTTTATCAAGGAGTTGGTAATGTTTTTTATTTTATTGGTCGGATCTTTGTTTAGCGGTACTGCCACTGTTAAATACTATTCCATTCCGTACATTGCACAATTGACTGAAAGGTTAACAAAAATACTAAAAGCTGAAAACCTTATAATTTCACCAAGAAACTATAAAACCGTTAAATCCCTATTCTCCCAAATTAAAGATCCTACCCCTAGAAGTGACCAATCAGATCTTATCTATCAGATTCCATGCTCAGACTGTCCAGCATCTTATATAGGTATGACATCCCAATACTTAAAAAAGAGAATATACCAACACGAGTATGATTGCAAAACTAAAACTGATGCTGATAACTGCAGCGCTCTAGTCCGACACCATAGTCAGAACAAACATAATTTTGACTACATAAACACTAAAATACTCCATAGAGAACACAATTATCATAAGAGACTGACATTGGAAATGGTGTACATAGCTAAAACACTTGATACAGTCAACTTCCGCACTGACACTAATAACCTAAGTAATTGTTATGCCAATTTACTTAGCAAGAGCTGACACCATAGTTCTGTCTCCAATATCTAAATTATCTATATTTTTTATTTTAGTTTATATATATATATATTTTAAAATTATTTATTAATTATCTATAGATATGTGTTAGAGTATGCAGACACAATCAACCATAATAATACATATTTATATTACTTTCAACATTTCTGCTGTAATGTGACAGTTATGACGGGGTTTCCCGAGCTCCCTGTACCTGTTTCCTTTAGCACCCTAGTATTATTTTGTACCATTTCATTGCAATGTAAGACTCCATCCAGTGTACATGCCTTCTCCCCAACCCTGCTTATTCATAGTAAGTCATTTTAATGTTTACTCTTCATTATGTTCCACCTATTTGTCTATTTCCATTATTAATGTTTATGTTTAGTAATGTAATCATATTTAATTTTAATGTTTAATAATTATTCATAGTAAGTCAGTTTCAATTTTCAACTTCTTATAGTGTATTTTTAACGTTCAGTAATGTTTTTAAAAAAAAAAAAAAAAAAAAATTTTTTTTTTTGTTTGTTTATTTTTGATTCTAATCTTGAGTTCTCCCCCATGTTTGTAGGCCCTGATGATGATATAAAATATATCGAAACGTTGGCATCTGAATAGTGTTTTTTTTTTTCCATCTTTGACTGACCCTCAATACTCCTACAATTAGAATCCACAGTCGCTAATCAACATCTACTATTATTATAATTTACTCTCTTTTGTCCACCATCTTTAAATTGATTATTGGTATCGTAACCTTCTACATTATGATCCGCCATTTTGGACGCTATCTTTTACACTTATCTAAAAACTTAAATTACAAATTACAAAAATGATTATCATTAATGTTGATACCTATATTCCCTTTTAATTTTAATTGTATCCTTATATTCGGGCGCCAATAAATTTTCAATCCCTGTTCACAGCAACATTGGTAAATGTAAACAACCAAAGCTCCTGATTAATTTGTCATTTTTTATTGTTTTTATTGCTTTTTTCTTCATTATTCTAATAATTATTATTTATCTGGACATATTAGTGATAGTTTGTTATAGAAACTCGAGTATCAACAATGACAACTAAAAGTTTGAAGATGTGCTCATCATGCTCGCAACAGCTCAACCCTGACAAATCGCTTCACATTATTTGCTCATTTTGTGATGGTTATTTCCATAAAAAGTGTAGTAATTTAAATGACTCGTCGTTTAAATTTCTCCTTTCTGACAATGACTTGGATTGGCACTGCGTGAACTGCAAGAAAACGTTACGATCTCGCTCTTCTTCTACTGGAGTTTCACTCGATCCCAATTTGATTAGTGGATCTAATGCATTTCTTAATGAAGTTAAAGAGTTAATATCCTCACTTAAAAATGAACTTCTTGACATTTTCAAGGTGCAAATTGACGTCTTGAAATCTGATATTGCTACTTTGAAAAATCAATTTGCCAATCCGTCTGTTCAAGAGTCTTCTGACGAAATCATTTCTGAGATTAACGAGAGGCAACGCCGCTCTGCCAATTTCATTATTTATAACGATGAAGAATCCTCAACTCTCAATGACAAAAAAGAACACGATTCGCAATTTATTAAGTGTCTTCTCGCTAAAGCTGATATTGAAGATAACCAAAATGTCAGATTTTTTAGATTAGGTTTGCCTAAATCTAATGGTAAACCAAGACCACTAAAAGTAATTCTACCAAGTGCTTCCCACGCTTTACATGTTTTAAGAAACAAGAAGTCTTTAGCAGATGGTACCTACGCAGCCATCGGACCTGATCGCACACCTGCCCAGCAGCGACAGCTTCAAAACCTAAGAATAGAACTGGCTGAGAAAAATGGCAATGGAAATCCAACTTGGACCATTAAATTCATTAATGTCATTCCAAAAATCGTCAAGCTACATTCTTCAAAAAACTCCAACAGCAATACTTCATCATCTTCATGACCATCAGCATCGCTCTCTATATATTATCAAAATGTAAGAGGACTTAGGACTAAGCTCGACCAACTTCGCTGTCAGGTATCTTCCTTTAAACACTTTGATGTTATAGCTTTCACAGAGACTTGGTTAAATAGCTCTTTTTTTGATTCAGAATTAGGATTTACAAACTATACACTATTTAGAAACGATAGAAACTCTACTGTTACTGGTCTTGAGAGAGGTGGAGGTGTTCTCCTTGCAATTAAATCAAAATTTAGATGTCATAAAATTGAGGTAGTTAATGACGACATTGAACAGCTTTTTGTTGTTATTAATTTTGGAAATAACTGTAAATTAATTATTGGTTGTGTGTACATTCCCCCCTGGGCATCTTCACAATTTTATGATCATCACACTTCCGATCTAGAACAAATTCATTTCACATATCCTGATGTGCCTTTAGTGATTCTTGGTGATTACAATGTAAGCGATTTGACTGATTTTTTAAAGTTTAGAAATTTAACTTTCAACCTATCGCTCAAAGCTCAAATTATGTTGGATGCAATTGATTTGATAGATCTTATACAAGTTAACCATGTAACTAATTGTGATAATAGAATTTTAGACTGTATTTTTACTAATACTTCTTCTTTCAATGTTTCTAGTCATGTAGATTCCATTGTTATTAGAGATCCCTTACACCCGCCTTTGCATTTCAGTGTATCTTTACCTAATATTTAATTGTATTGACTATGATGTTTCAGGTTATAATTTTAAATGTGGTAATTATAATAAAATTAATGACTATTTTTCGACAGTGGATTGGGCTTTTTTAGATAAATCAAATTTAAACCATGCCGTAGAACAATTTTATAATATCTTATATGAGTCTATACAAAAATTCGTTCCTAAATTCTCTTATAGAAAAGGTAAATTCCCTGTCTGGTTTTCTTCAGTGTTAAAAAAGTTAACTATTGAGAAAAAAATTGCCCATCGTTTGTATAAAAAATTTGGTACAATTCAGTATTATTATAAATTTTCATTGCTTCGAGCACATTGCAAAATTTTATCTAAATAATGTTATAATAATCACATAGCCAAAGTAGAAAATTCCATCCATTCTAACTCAAAAATGTTTTGGCAGTATACTAATTCATTAAAGAACTCGTCTCAATTACCAACAAGTTTGGAACTAGAAGATCTCACAGCCACGACAGATTATGACATAGCCAATCTATTTGCGAGAAATTTTTCTTCAATTCAAAAAGATGACAATCCTTCTATCCCTATTTATGAGTATGAGAATCTTACCATTATTCTTAGCACTCTTTCCTGTGATAAAATGCTTGTTTGCTACCACATTTCCTGTAGAAATTTGATCTCTTTTGTTTATTTAAATTTTGATTTCTACAGTAGTTTGTCGAAAATTGCCCTAAAAAAAATATTATCAATAATTTAAGACGTGCAATTTTTAAGAAAGTACACGTATACAACGAAAAAAAATTCAATTAAACAAACTTTACACTTGGATTCACAAAGAGATACCAATTTTTAAATAATATTAATTTCTAATCCAAAGGTTTTTTAAATGATACTACTGGGACAACAGGGAAGATGAATAGGATAGAATTTGAAGAGGACAAATAATTGGGTTATTATCTATATTTACATATTTAAATTTAAAAAAAACTTATTTGAACAAACAAACAAAACAAAAATTTACAATGGCAAAAAAACATTAAATTAATACTTAAAAAACTATTTCTTTTTTTATTTGGGCATATTGAAAAATATATATTATTAATTGTACCTTCTCGACGCCTCTACCACAAAAACCAGACCCCGTCAACTCTTCACACTTTAATTCCACCCCAGTCAACTTTCATCTAATTGTTCAACTTCATTTTATTTAAAACATATCAAACCACATGCACCGTTTAAGAGCTAGCTCACGACTCCATTACATTTTTTACACTATTTCACAGCTGTTTTTTATATGTTTTCTTGTTTTGTTTCTCAAACACCTTGATATATATCTAATATATATATGATATTAGATTATAATAAAAAAAAATTACCTCTTTTCATTAAAATATTCATTAAAAAAATGTTCCGTAGTGTACATCACATTTGCCTTTTCCTTCTTTTTAAAAAAAAATGTTTGTTCACAAAATTTTTTTTTTTTTTTTTATATAAGTTCTTTCAGATTTAATTTCTTCCAATACACAGGTTGATTTAGCTTCTTCCTCGAATCCACATGATAAGCTTCCTCCTTCAATACACAGATGGATTAACGTCTTCCTCCAATACACAGGTAGATTAGCTTCCTCCTCAAACGCACATGTTGGCTGACTCCTTGGTGTCTTCAACTCATTGCTCAACGATGTATCGAAGTCTCTCTCACTTACACTCACTGATTTATTTTTATTTTTTATATGCCCAATTCGACGCTCTTTTTATACATATATGCCCATTTTTTATATTTTTATAACTATTTACAATTATTAAACTTATATATATACGTACTTAATTTCTAATAACAAAAACAAATCTTAATCTAAAAATTTACAATTAATCCTTAACCTAAAGAAAATGTTAACTTAAATTTATAAAAATTTGAACTAATTGAACATAAAAAAATATAATACTAAATTTTTTTTTTACATATTTACAGGTTCAGTCATAGTCGTGAAATTAAGTTCGGAAATAATCAAGTTGGATGCAGATTTAAGAAATTGCCAATTAATTTTACTTTCCGCCTTTACCATCAATATAACATTTGTATGTATTCAAAATAATTATATAAAAAGATTGTATATAAAAAAATTTACTTGAAATAAAAATTAAATAAATCCTTTTTTATTTACTTCATCACACTTCCAAAATATTACTTAACAATCAAAATTAGGCCTCACGCCGGGTAATAAGGAATACAAATTTAATTTATTTAATATATATAGTACTTGTCTTTTGAGGTATTAAATTCTTTGAGACGTCCTTCATACTTCCTAACTAAAAAAAATGTATCTCACATATATTTCATTTCAATTTACTTCCCTAACTAATTACACCCTAAGAATACTTTCGTCGATGTAGCAAAAATACGGTTCCTCCTATCTCAGGTAGGCAACCAACACTACATCATAAATCTCCTATATATATCGCTAGTTCTTTCTAGTCGACTCAAAAAAAATCATATCTCGCAGATCAAAAAAATATAAATCTCCAATTAATCACTAGCTCTTACTAGGATTAAAAAAATAATTTCTCCCAAAACAAATCAATATAATCCCGACGTCTAAAAGAATGTCATCAGCAATTGAATTCAAAACTTCTCTATTAACTTCTCTAATTAATATACCCTTTGTTTGTTCCTATTCCTAAAGTTATATAATGTGCTCCTACAACTCTTCTCATCTACTCTCTCTATTAAACAAATTTACGTAGAAAAACATGTTACTCAGAATAATAAATGAAATTGTCTAAATAATAGAATTTATAATAACAAAAATTTACTAACCTATGCATACATACAATTTATATAATATATTATCCTTTCAAGGCTTCTATACATTTTCGTTCGTCTTTCTAATTTATAATATTATTATGATTTAGTCACGTCCGGTATCCTAGCTGAACAGTTCCGAAACAGAAAATCTGTCCCCTTGACTCGGCCTCAGGAAGTTCGTAATGTCTCCAAAGAGATCTAGGCATCTCTCAGCCTGCTGATTTTATTTTTCTAACATTTGTAATAAAAAATATAATAAAAAAAATCTATCTTCTTCCATATTATGTTCGTTCAAAATCAATTCGTTATATGTATATGTTTTAATTTTCAATAATCATTATTAATAAGTAACTTCTAAATAAAAAACTTTCACATATTGAATTTGGGTGACTAATCCCTAAATATAATCTTAGATTAATTTTATACTGATCCTAACATCTAATCTAATCCTAAAAAAAAAATGTAAATCCTAATTAATTTAAACGCAGAACTATACCAAAATTCATCCATACTCTTCATATACCAAAATTCTCTCATCCAAAAATAAATGTATCATTCATACTATTATATTAGTCCAATGTCACTTCGTCATATTTTAAATTAATCCTAATTCTGTCATGTTAGTCTGTCAGTCATTTCCTCAAACTAATCCGAGTTGCAAAAAAAATAGGTTCACTATAAAAAGTGGCTAATGCAATTATATTGCAAAGCCCAAATTTAATTTTATCTTTTTCCGGATGCCCCGGCGAATTATGTCTTTAAAAATCCCCTCCCCCTTCTCTAAATATTTGTTCAGTGTTAATTTTGTCCTTAATACCTGTTTGAATGCTTTTACTCTCTTTTTAAAATTGTTCGTATATCTTTTATTAGCCTTCTTTCTATTTCCATTTTGTCTGTAAGTTTTAACTATATTTTCTTTAAAATTAAAATTTGTCTTTCGTTTGTTGTCCTCGGTCTGTTCGTTTGTTTTGTCTAATAACATCAAAATGTTCCTTTCACTCTGTCCATCCACATCAATATTAATCCTATTTTCTTGAATTTCACTTAATTCTAATTTTTCTACATTTTGACTCTCTTCCTCCACATCTTTCTCTAAAATTTGGGTCTGTTCCTCCCCACTGTTATTCTCTGTTCCTTCTACCTCATCAACTTGTGACTGACTGTCAATAATAAGAACCTCTTTTTCTACTTCAGAATTCCCTTCATCCAACTTGTTAATTTTTTGATTTAAGTGCTTTTCTAAGTTTTCTCCTGCTTTATCTATTCTATTTCCTAAACATTGTTTATCTTTCTGCAAATTCTCTATCTGGTCCTTCAAATTGTCCATATTATTATTTAATTTAACTTCTAAATTTTTAATGTCGCCTCTTAAATTTCCCATTTCTCCCTTTAATTCATTTCCTTGTTCTTCTATTTTTTGATTGATATTTCCAATATCCCCCCTTAATTCTTTTCCCTGTTCTTCTATTTTTTGATTGATATTCCCCATTTCCCCAGTTAACTTTGTTACTAAATTTCCTAATTTATTACTTTGCTCTTCCATTTTTTGATTCATATCCCCCATATCCCCAGTTAACTTTGTTACTAAATTTCCTAATTTATTACTTTGCTCTTCCATTTTTTGATTCATATCCCCAGTTAACTTTGTTAACACAACACAGAGCCATTCCATATCAGGAGCAGCAATGCCCTTTTTTTCTTTATCTTTATTTACCCCCTCCCCTTGCGACTCCTCACCTGTACCCTGCATGGACTCCATTGCGGCTGGAGTCTCCCTTTCTCTATCTTCCGATAACTCCATATCGGATCTTTCCTCCAAACTCGACCCTTCCTCTCTACTTTCCTCCTCTAATCTTCTCGCTTGTCCTCTGGTAATTGGCATTTTCTTACTTTACTAAATATATAATTACTAAACCAAAACAATGTTAAAATAGTAACCTTCTTTTGAAGTCGTCAAAAAAAATATTATTTCTCAAAATTAAATGTAACCCTTATTTGTCTCTATTCTATCCTTTTCATCTTTTTCAACCTATTTCCCTACTTTAATTAATATAAAAAAATTCTCCCATCTAGGTTTTGCCAAAATATGATGGGGCTTTGTGGCGAAAATCGTCCACACAAGGGATATGCCAAAAATGTGATAAAATGCTTGTTTGCTACCACATTTCCTGTAGAAATTTGATCTCTTTTGTTTATTTAAATTTTGATTTCTACAGTAGTTTGTCGAAAATTGCCCTAAAAAAAATATTATCAATAATTTAAGACGTGCAATTTTTAAGAAAGTACACGTATACAACGAAAACAAATTCAATTAAACAAACTTTACACTTGGATTCACAAAGAGATACCAATTTTTAATAATTTTAAATAATATTAATTTCTAATCCAAAGGTTTTTTAAATGATACTACTGGGACAACAGGGAAGATGAATAGGATAGAATTTGAAGAGGACAAATAATTGGGTTATTATCTATATTTACATATTTAAATTAAAAAAAAACTTATTTGAACAAACAAAACAAAAATTTACAATGGCACAAAAACATTAAATTAATACTTAAAAAACTATTTCTTTTTTTATTTGGGCATATTGAAAAATATATATTATTAATTGTACCTTCTCGACGCCTCTACCACAAAAACCAGACCCCGTCAACTCTTCACACTTTAATTCCACCCCAGTCAACTTTCATCTAATTGTTCAACTTCGTTTTATTTAAAACATATCAAACCACATGCACCGTTTAAGAGCTAGCTCACGACTCCATTACATTTTTTACACTATTTCACAGCTGTTTTTTATATGTTTTCTTGTTTTGTTTCTCAAACACCTTGATATATATCTAATATATATATGATATTAGATTATAATAAAAAAAAATTACCTCTTTTCATTAAAATATTCATTAAAAAAATGTTCCGTAGTGTACATCACATTCCATTTCTCATTCCGATATTTTGAATGGCTTAATTGCTCTTGATTCCCACAAATCACCCGGACCTGATTTAATCTCTCCTCTTTTTTTAAAAAATTGTGCAAGCAATTTAAGTGAACCTTTGTCTATTCTATTCAACTTATCTCTATCTGTTGGCGAATTTCCCCAACTGTGGAAATCTTCTTATGTGACACCTATTCACAAATCAGGAAGTAAGCAAGATATTAAAAACTATAGAGGTGTTGCCTATCTTTCCATTATACCAAAGCTGTTCGAATGCATTGTCCATAATAAAATATCACTCCTTTTCTCAAGGTTCTTCTGTCCAGAACAGCACGGCTTTATCTTTGGCAAGTCAACTGTTACCAATCTTCTCATTCTTCAAAATTTTGTTATCAACTCAATTGAAAAAGGCATGCAAGTTGACTGTGTCTATACTGATTTTAATAAAGCATTCGATTCTGTTAACCTACCAAAACTAATTCACAAACTTCATTTAGCTGGATTCAATGGATCTCTATTGAGCTGGTGTGCTTCGTATTTGACAAATATGGTTCAATTTGTGAAAGTAAGGAATTCTATTTCATCACCTATTCATATAACATCTGGCGTTCCTCAAGGATCTCATTTGGGCCCACTGTTTTTTAATATCTTTATAAATGACATTAGCAATATTTTAAATAACGTTTCATTCCTTCTTTTCGCAGATGATCTAAAGATTTATACAACAATTAACAATTTGCAGGATCAGAACCTTATTCAAGATAATTTGAATTCCTTAATTAATTGGTGTAATGTTAATGGTCTCCAGTTAAATCCAAACAAATGTACAACTATCTCATTTTCACACAGAAAAATTATTATTCCCACAAACTATTTTCTTGGATCTCATCAATTAACTAGATCTGAAGTTGTGAAAGATCTTGGTGTATTTTTCGATACAAAATTAACTTTTAAATATCATATAAATCATATAACTTGTTCTTCAATAAAAATACTTGGTTTTATTCTTCGGAACAGCAAACATTTCTCTTCCATTAATACTATTAAAATTCTTTTTACTTCATTTGTCCGCTCTCTTGTTGAGTATGCTTCCTCTATATGGTCTCCTTATAAGGTTACCTATATTCACACTGTTGAAAAAGTACAACACAAATTCCTTCGATATGTTGCATTCCAATCAGGATCATCTGTACATAATATCGACTATAATATCTTTCTTTCTTCCCTTAAATTAGATACTCTGGAGTCAAGACGAGTCAAAGCCGATTTATCATTCTTTTTCAAATTATTAAACAATAAAATTGACTGTCCGGATCTACTTTCACTTGTAAATTTCAATATTCCCTCACGTACTTGTCGTTCAGTTCTCCCCTTCTCACCTAATTTTCACTATACTGATTATGGGTTCTATTCCCCCATAGATCGATTTCAAAGGCTTGCTAATAGTATTTCTGATAAATTTGACTTTTTCATAGACAATATTAATGCTATTAAATCAATTGTTTAGAAATGGCGATATAAAGCATTATAGTACTTTTTAAATTATACAATAGTTGTCTTACACTCATATATTTATGTTGTTTGTTTTTTACATTCTTCATTTATTATTATTTCTAGCTATCACTTACCAGTTTTCTTTTATTGTTTCCATAATTATTCATATATTGTTAATTTTATAACCAAATTGTAATATTTAAGTGTCTGTTAATTAAAGTAAAAAATAATTGTTATATTTGTACATATCAAAATAATTTATTTTCTTTTTGTTTTATTTATGATGTATTTTATGAGGTTATTTGTAAACCAGTTACCTATTTTGTTTTATTTTATTTTATATATATATATATATATATATTCTTGTGTAATAATAGGCTTTGCCTGTAGAAATAAATAAATAAATAAACATTTATGTGACGGTCCTTACTTCACGTAATTTCCAATCATCATTTAAATATTCCCTTAAGAAATAGAATTTTATTAGGTATCAACATAAATAATAAAAAGATATAAAAAGTTCATTTATAACAAATTGGTTTATTAAAAAAAATTCTTTTTTTTTAATTTACATTTTTTTAAAAAATTTAATGGGGTTAGTAACATCATTTATGCATAGAAATAACAATTAAAAAATGGGTATAGGCTTTCATGCTGCACTTATTTGTTGTATGGTCTGATGACTCGTTGGCGTCCCATTTTCTGGTGTCGACTTTAGCGAGATCTTAATTGGCTTCCTCCTGTCTCTGCCAACGGTCCAAGTTCTATTCTTCTACCAATCGCTTCTGCGTGTGATTTCGATTTCTCACCATCATCCTTTTATTTATAAAGACACATCATCCGGATCTCCAAGCTGTCCTCATATGTGAAAAAGAAAATTCAACTGACTATATTCATCTCTCAACACCACCTGTCCATATGGCCTCTAAATTCTCATTTCTGCACTTTCCAATCTGACTTCCACACACACCCTTTCTGGACACAGACACTACTCTCTCTGGGGGCACACTCTGCTCTGGTCTGGAACATAGCCCAACCATCTGTTTTTTTCTAATCCAACCTCTCATTGTTCCATAATTGTAATTATGCCTTTTATTTTAATAATGATTTTTTTTTACAAATTTTTACCAACTAATTATTCTATATCATTACAACAATATTTGTGATAGTTAAAATGCCTAAACAATTAAATTTAATAGATGATATCGTATTTTTTACACTTCATATAATACAATATTTATAACCCTTGTATAACCTTACTCTCCATTGATATGGGCGTGGCCACTGATCATCGTCCCTGACAGTACACTTTCCCCTTTTTACCTTTTAAACTTATGTAAGGTTATATAGAACATTACAAGATATATAAGGAATTTAAATTCAAACTTAACACGAACTTCTCAACATATATTTCTCAACTAACAATTGTTAACTATATAAAATATCTAGCATAGCAACACAACTAGTTGCTACAATATGAAGCCGAAACTCCCTTACCGCTTTAGTTTTTTCAGGATCGGTAGCTACACTCTCGCTGGATACTGCGTGACCTAAGTAAGTTATCTGCTCCCGGAACAGCTGCCATTTTTAAGATTTAAGTTTGAGAAGGGCGTTTCAAATTCTCGTGAAGAGCTCCCTTAGATGTTTCAAATGCTCATCTACTGTCGAACTCCATATAACAATGTCGTCCAAATAGACCATCGCAGTCTTCCACTTTAACCCTCCTAAGACCAGGTCTATCAACCGTTGGAATGTGCTAGGGGCAATCCAAACGGTAATACCTTAAATTGGAAGAGATACTCGGATGTTATGAACGCCGTCTTCTCCCGATTCTGTGGATCCACTTCAACCTGCCAGTACCCAGAAGCGAGGTCCAATGACGAATAGCACTTCGCATTTCCCAGATTGTCCAAGATGTCATTCTCGGCAAAGGATAAGCATCCTTTTTTGTGACCCCATTCAGCCGCCGGTAATCCACGCAGAATCGTACTGACCCGTCCTTCTTCTGAACCAAAACAATCGGGCTAGCCCAAGGTAACACAATCGTGACGCCGATGGTTCGATCACGTCTTGCTCTCTCATCTCCCTAATTATTCTCACAACCTCCTGTCGGCGTTGTAAAGGAATACGACGAGGTGGCTGCCGTATTAGAACAGCGTCAGCGGTGACCAAAAGGCCAGTGCGCCCAAGACCTGTGGGACCTGTTGAGAAAAGGTCCCGAAAATCCTCTAGCAGTCTCATGAGGTTCTCCCTCTGAGTCGGGTTTAGTATCACATTATTCAGGTCAAACAACTCGTCCGCAATACAATTGACTCCTGCTTCGGTTTTCATCGTTTCTACAAAGGTGTTAGATGCCGCTGTTGATTTTTCTGCCTTTCCTCTACTGGTCCGAGGAAAGAGTGTCTTCGGGTCAAGATCCGGATTCATTATAACTACAGCAGCTACCCTCGCGACTTAGTGGCACTTTCACTCCATCGATTTGCAGCGTGCCCTTGCCAAATATCAGGCACATTGTTGCCGCCTCCAGGAAGTCGTAATCTAAGAAACGTCGCGCCATATGTCCCCGATGAGACATTTCTGCTCGCCTTGATGCAACCCAATAGTTATAGTGGCCTAGCCAGACCCCTGAGCTCTGATACTGCCCCCATTGGCGTTCTTCAGATTTTGTTTGTAGGGTGCATCTGGTTGCAAGCCAATCTTGCCAGCGAAATCACTGCTAATTATCGTCACGCTGGCTCCCGAATCAACAAGATCATGAGTAGGAACCCCAGTGATGTTCACCGCCACCTTGTTCCTCACGTTGCAAGCCTCAGTTCGGATAGTGGGGTTCTCCTGTAGCCCGGCCGACGACTGGTCCCTGTCGCCCGCCGGCTTAGTTTTGGTGTGGGTCGCTGAACTCTGACATGGCCTACTTGCTAACAACCCCAGCATGTAACTTGCCGCCTCGGCATCTTACTTAAAGACCGTCCCGAGGGTCGTCTCTTAATCAGATCCTCTACCAAGACAAATAGTTTGTCCAGCTGCTCACCCCACCTTTTGATAATTTTATTAAGCGCCGCCACGCTCGGACTCATGGCTGCGACAGCATCAGTCCTGATATTTGAATGACTGACGTCTTCCTTATACATCAGGTTTTCACCCCATGGACCCTCGGTGTACTCCTTAAGCTGGACAATGGGTCCTTGTAGGCTTTCCATTCTCATCCCACCGCTGCCACCAAAAGTATCACTTAATATGTATAAAGAATATAAATTCAAACTTCTCAACATATATTTCTCAATTAACAATTTTAACTATATAGTTAAGTATATATATGGGTAATTCCATGCCAACTCAGCATCGGCGTCCACCCGACCATCTCAAAATTTCGAAATAAGTTGATCAGAGTCTTCCTTAGTCAAAAACAAAACAATTTACCAAGTTGTAGATTTTTTTATAAGGAATTTCATTTTTTATTAATAAATATTCAAAATCGATAATTTTCGAGTTCAAGTCACTCTAAGCTATTTTTTTCATATTTTGACGATTTGTGAGCAGGAAAAGATGTCAAAATAAACTTTTCTTATAGGAAATTTCCTGGAGAATCGATTTTTGAGGTAGTTAAATCAAAATTTGTTGTCCTATTCATCAAAAATTCCGTATTTTCGAAAAAAAATCACTTTTTTTTCGATTACAAATAACTCAAAATGGGTATATCCAAAAAAATGTTTTTCTAGATCAAATCAAAAGGTTTTGAACTGAACTTTAAGAATATTCTATGCTCATTTGTACTTTGGGCCTCTTATTATGGTTTTTTGGGAATTTTATTTGAAAGTTAAATTTTAACTATTTGAACGAGTTTAAAATTATATTCGATACAAATACATTGTTATAAACAATGAAACTGTGCTAATATCTTCACATTTTAAGTTCATTGAAAATAATTTTAAACACCAACAAAACAAATTTGCCACAAATGTGCCACAATCAAACGCGAAGCTGCCAATGAAAGTATACGAAGACCCTACGAAGACCAAATCATAGATGTAGAAACATTGTTGAAATTCTGCGAAGAGCACGTGAAAAGATTTAAGTTGTATTCTGCAATGATCAGGATATTGTTATACGAATTAAAAAATTGAAATCTATATTTGCAAAATGTTTTATATCTCATTATTTGAATAATTTTATTAAGAATATATTTGTATCTATTTGTCTATTAGTTAGAGGATCAAACTGATGAAAATCTCTTGTCCCTGGTACAGTTTTAGCCAGTTTAACCTCTGCTTGTCGTGCATTTTTTACGTCTGCTTTTCTGACTATTTTACAAGAAATATTTTTCACGTGCTCTTCGCAGAATTTCAACAATGTTTCTACATCTATGATTTGGTCTTCGTATACTTTCATTGGCAGCTTCGCGTTTGATTGTGGCACATTTGTGGCAAATTTGTTTTGTTGGTGTTTAAAATTATTTTCAATGAACTTAAATTATGAAGATATTAGCTCAGTTTCATTGTTTATAACAATGTATTTGTATCGAATATAATTTTAAACTCGTTAAATAGCTAAAATTTAACTTTCAAAATAAAATTGCAAAAAAACCATAATAAGAGGCCCAAATTACAAATGAGCATAGAATATTCTTAAAGTTCAGTTCAAAACCTTTCGATTTGATATAGAAAAACATTTTTTTGGATATACCCATTTTGAGTTATTTGTAATCGAAATAAACTGTTTTTTTTTTTGAGAATACGGAATTTTTGATGAATAGGACAACAAATTTTGATTTAACTACCTCAAAAATCGATTCTCCAGGAAATTTCCTATAAGAAAAGTTTATTTTGACATTTTTTCCTGCTCACAAATCGTCAAAATATGAATAAAAATAGCTCAGAGTGACTTGAAATCTCGAAAATTATGGATTTTAAATATTCATTAATAAAAAATGAAATTCCTTATAAAAAAATCTACAACTTGGTAAATTGTTTTATTTTTGACTAAGGAAGATTCTGATCAACATATTTCCAAATTTTGAGATGGTCGGGTGGACGCCGATGCTGAATTGGCATGGAATTACCCATATAATATCTAGCATAAACAACACAACTGTGTAGCAACAACAGTATGAACTCCCCTCACTCTCCTTATTGCTACATCCTTTCCAAGGCGATTTGATCCGTTGAAGCTACAAGTTTCGTCTCTCTCAAATCAAATAAAATTAGGTTGTTTCCATTATATAGATTGTAAACCGGATATGTCACAAAACTACATTTATTATTATTTACAATTTAACATTTATTTTACAAATACAAATATCATTTCTTTTAGTTCGCTGCATTGACTTATCAAAAAACCGGTAAGCCTCTTCACCAACGCCAGGGTAGAAATATGTCGATGGGGTGGGAGGGGATAGGGGAGGGATAAAGGCCCGAATCAGGGCTTCTCTTCAATATCAGTGTTTTTTATTTTTCCATTTTTCACTTCCTGATAAAGGGGTTTCACACCATGCCCAGTGACTCAAAAACCAAGAGTCTTCAGATCAGTGTAGACAACAGGCTTCAAGAGGATTTTAGAAATGGGATGGAAATAGGAATGTTTTCCGATATTTAAGTCCCTTCGGAAAAACGGGTAGCCAGGTTATACCTCCCAGCACTAGGTTTGAAGTGACTAATGTCTATGAGCTAAGGTATGAACACCATCAGGTAAAACTACTCTTTTATCATATTCCGATGACAACGCCTTTTTGTTAATCCTAATACTGAACATCTCATGTTTTTTTAACTGAATCAGTCTCATGTCTGTATATACTACTTTTCCCTGTATATAAAATTTCCCTGTAATAAATATATAAAATGAATTTAATGAAATGATTCTAATAAATATATTTCGAAAAATTCACTGAAGAATTTACTGAATCTAAAAAAAATTAATGATTAAAAAGAAAATTTAATAAACATATTTGAGTTAAGCTCCAAGAATAATTGTTAAAAATAAACTCTGGACAAAAAAGAAGCTACGTTATTTAGATGAATGTCTAATTTTAAAATAAAATTATTTAATAAAAAATTGTGTCCCTCATTGGTACTTTCCAAAGAGGACGATCCGAAGAAATTCACAAGTTTTGAAATTTGAGATTCAATGAGAGAGATAAGGGAAGTTTAAAAAAAAATTAAAACATTGTACGAAAATTCATGTACAAAACTAATTTATTAACAAAAATATATTGGTCATTTTTAATTCAATCGTACATACCGTGACGTCACTGCCGATTTATAATACAATATACAACAATTCTTTCGCAAAAACATCGTCTTCATTATTTCATCCTTCCACCAATATCACCTCACATCCACCAACATCACTCTCAAAACTTTCACCATACCTTCAACTTAAAAAAATAAAATAATAGAAGACATTTAAACGTGACAACCAAGCCACAACCAGAAGCCGACTGAATCTGTTGGCTAGGTTTTGAAGCAGCAATTTGGTTTCCTTTTTTTCAAGCCTTCTGTATAAAACAAAAATTTTACTTCTTTCTTCTTTCTGTTTCCATTTGTCTTCTTAAATTATTAGCTAATTAATTATTAATTTTCTGTGCCCCTTGTTTTCTATTTAAACGCTTTTTTCTTTGATTGGAACAAAAAATACACTCTAAAAGTCTGTTGAACGATAGAGAAAAGAAACCTTTTTTGGGCGGAAAACTTTTATCCCCACTCCAATTTCTTGTTTCTGTTATATTTTCATATTTTCTCAATAACTTTCTGATTTTTCTTCCTTAAAATTCGTTAATTTGTTCTTTCTTTAAAATGTTCATCAACTTTTATTGATTCGTTTTCTTGTTTCCAGCCTCCGCTTATTCCTCTTGATTATACTCTTTTATCGAACCTTTATTTGTTTATATGCCCAGGAATATATATCTTAATTTTAGAGAATGGCCCAAAATATAAAACAAAAAGTTTGAATTAGTGTTAAGAAGTCAGTTTCTAAGATTTTTTTTTTCTTTCGATTTTTGTTTGTTTCAATGTTTAGTTATTAATTTTATTAATGTAGATTTAAGAAAATAAACCCAACATTTGTTCTCGAAAATTCTATTGAATTCATTTTCCCTTGGCCATGTAAAATTATTTGAAAACCTTTGGATTAGATTTAATATTATAAAAAATGGCATCTCTTTAGAAATCCAAGTGAAAAGTTGTAAATTGCATTTCTTTTTTAAATAAGTGCACTTTCTTAAATTGATTCTTTATTTGCACGTCTTGAACTTTTGATACTTTTTTAAGGCCCCTTTTCGAAAAACTACTGTAAAAATCAAAATTTAGTAAAAGAAAAGATGGATAAAATTTCTACAGGAAATGTGGTAATTTAGTGTTTCTTTTTGTTTTAATTAATGGCACCCTTTCACCCGAGATGTATTAGAAGGGTCGCTCTCTGCAAACTGACTTAGTTCATAACTAGACCTGACGATGGTATAAAGCCGAAACCGGTAGTTATATATATGTATTTATATCTTTAGTGGAATAGACTGTGATAAAAACTTGTTTGCTACCACATTTCCTGTAGAAATTTGATCTCTTTTGTTTATTTAAATTTTGATTTCTACAGTAATTTGCCAAAAATTGCCCTAAAAAAAATATTATCAATAATTTAAGACGTGCAATTTTTAAGAAAGTACACGTATACAACGAAAAATTCAATTAAACAAACTTTACACTTGGATTCACAAAGAGATACCAATTTTTAATAATTTTAAATAATATTAATTTCTAATCCAAAGGTTTTTTAAATGATACTACTACTGGGCCAACAGGGAAGATGAATAGAATAGAATTTGAAGAGGACAAATATTTGGGTTATTATCTATATTTACATATTTAAATTTTAAAAAAACTTAACATTTGAACAAACAAAACAAAAATTTACAATGGCACAAAAACATTAAATTAATACTTAAAAAACTATTTATTTTTTTTTTATTTGGGCATATTGAAAAATATATATTATTAATTGTACCTTCTCGACGCCTCTACCACAAAAACCAGACCCCGTCAACTCTTCACACTTTAATTCCACCCCAGTCAACTTTCATCTAATTGTTCAACTTCATTTTTTATTTAAAACATATCAAACCACATTGCACCGTTTAAGAGCTAGCTCACGACTCCATTCCACTCAACACTATTTCACAGCTGTTTTTTATATGTTTTCTTGTTTTGTTTCTCAAACACCTTGATATATATCTAATATATATATGATATTAGATTATAATAAAAAAAATTACCTCTTTTCATTAAAATATTCATTAAAAAAATGTTCCGTAGTGTACATCACATTTGCCTTTTCCTTCTTTTTAAAAAAAAAATGTTTGTTCACAAAATTTTTTTTTTTTTTTATATAAGTTCTTTCAGATTTAATTTCTTCCAATACACAGGTTGATTTAGCTTCTTCCTCGAATCCACATGATAAGCTTCCTCCTTCAATACACAGATGGATTAACGTCTTCCTCCAATACACAGGTAGATTAGCTTCCTCCTATAACGCACATGTTGGCTGGCTCCTTGGTGTCTTCAACTCATTGCTCAACGATGTATCGAAGTCTCTCTCTCACTTACACTCACTGATTTATTTTTATTTTTTATATGCCCAATTCGACGCTCTTTTTATACATATATGCCCATTTTTTATTTTTTTATAACTATTTACAATTATTAAACTTATATATATACGTACCTAATTTCTAATAAACAAAAACAAATATTAATCTAAAAATTTACAATTAATCCTTAACCTAAAGAAAATGTTAACTTAAATTTATAAAAATTGGAACTAATTGAACATAAAAAAAAATATAATACTAAATTTTTACCTATTTACAGGATCAGTCATAGTCATGAAATCAAGTTTGGAAATAATCAAGTTGCATATAGATTTAAGAAATTGCCAATTAATTTTACTTTCCGCCTTTACCATCAATTTAACATTTGTATGTATTCAAAATAATTATATAAAAAGATTGTATATAAAAAATTTACTTGAAATAAAAATTAAATAAATCCTTCGGTTTTACTTCATCACACTTCCAAAATATGACTTAACAATCAAAATTAGGCCTCACGCCGGGTAATAAGGAAAACAAATTTAATTTATTTAATATATATAGTACTTGTCTTTTGAGGTATTAAATTCTTTGAGACGTCCTTCATACTTCCTAACTAAAAAAAATGTATCTCACATATATTTCAATTCAATTTACTTCCCTACTAATAACTCCCTAATAATAATAACTTCATCGTTGACGTAGCAAAAATACGGTTCCTCCTATCTCAGGTAGGCAACCAACACTACATCATAAATCTCCATTATATCGCTAGTTCTTTCTAGTCGACATACAAAAATCATCTTCCACGCAGAAAAAAAAATATATATCTCCAATATATCGCTAGTTCTTTCTAGTCGACACACAAAAAAATCATCTCCCACAGATCAAAAAAAATATATATCTCTAATTAATCACTAGCTCTTACTAGAATTAAAAATAATATCTCCCAAAACAAATCTATATAATCCCGACGTCTAAAAGAATGTCATCAGCAATTAATTCAAAACTTCTCTAATTAATATTACCCTTTGTTTGTTCCTATTCCTAAAGTTATATAATTTGCTCCTATAACTCTTCCCATTCTCATCTACTCTCTCTATTAAACAAATTTACGTAGAAAAAACATGTTACTCAAATAATAAATGAACTTGCCTAAATAATAGAATTTATAATAATAAAAACTTAATAACCTATGCATACATACAATTTATATAATATATTATTCTTCCAAGGCTTCTATACAGTTTCGTTCGTCTTTCTAATTTATAATATTATTATGATTTAGTCACGTCCGGTATCCTAGCTGAACAGTTCCGAAACAGAAAATCTGTCCCCTTGACTCGGCCTCAGGAAGTTCGTCATGTCTCCAAAGAGATCTAGGCATCTCTCAGCCTGCTGATTATCTTTCTAACATTTTGTAATAAAAAATATAATAAAAAAAAATCTATCTTCTTTCATATTATGTTCGTTAAAAAAAAATCAGTTGTATGTATATGTTTTAATTTTCAATAATATCATTATTAACATGTAAGTCTCAAATAAATAATTTGTATATGTTAAATTTGGATGACTAATCCCTAAATATAATCTTAGATTAATTTTATACTGATCCTAACATCTAATCTAATCCTAAAAAAAAAATGTAAATCCTAATTAATTTAAACGCAGAACTATACCAAAATTCATCCATACTCTTCATATACCAAAATTCTCTCATCCAAAAATAAATGTATCATTCATACTATTATATTAGTCCAATGTCACTTCGTCATATTTTAAATTAATCCTAATTCTGTCATGTTAGTCTGTCAGTCATTTCCTCAAACTCATCCGAGTTGCAAAAAAAATAGGTTCACTATAAAAAGTGGCTAATGCAATTATATTGCAAAGCCCAAATTTAATTTTATCTTTTTCCGGATGCCCCGGCGAATTATGTCTTTAAAAATCCCCTCCCCCTTCTCTAAATATTTGTTCAGTGTTAATTTTGTCCTTAATACCTGTTTGAATGCTTTTACTCTCTTTTTAAAATTGTTCGTATATCTTTTATTAGCCTTCTTTCTATTTCCATTTTGTCTGTAAGTTTTAACTATATTTTCTTTAAAATTAAAATTTGTCTTTCGTTTGTTGTCCTCAGTCTGTTCGTTTGTTTTGTCTAATAACATCAAAATGTTCCTTTCACTCTGTCCATCCACATCAATATTAATCCTATTTTCTTGAATTTCACTTAATTCTAATTTTTCTACATTTTGACTCTCTTCCTCCACATCTTTCTCTAAAATTTGGGTCTGTTCCTCCCCACTGTTATTCTCTGTTCCTTCTACCTCATCAACTTGTGACTGACTGTCAATAATAAGAACCTCTTTTTCTACTTCAGAATTCCCTTCATCCAACTTGTTAATTTTTTGATTTAAGTGCTTTTCTAAGTTTTCTCCTGCTTTATCTATTCTATTTCCTAAACATTGTTTATCTTTCTGCAAATTCTCTATCTGGTCCTTCAAATTGTCCATATTATTATTTAATTTAACTTCTAAATTTTTAATGTCGCCTCTTAAATTTCCCATTTCTCCCTTTAATTCATTTCCTTGTTCTTCTATTTTTTGATTGATATTTCCAATATCCCCCCTTAATTCTTTTCCCTGTTCTTCTATTTTTTGATTGATATTCCCCATTTCCCCAGTTAACTTTGTTACTAAATTTCCTAATTTATTACTTTGCTCTTCCATTTTTTGATTCATATCCCCCATATCCCCAGTTAACTTTGTTACTAAATTTCCTAATTTATTACTTTGCTCTTCCATTTTTTGATTCATATCCCCAGTTAACTTTGTTAACACAACACGGAGCCATTCCATATCAGGAGCAGCAATGCCCTTTTTTTCTTTATCTTTATTTACCCCCTCCCCTTGCGACTCCTCACCTGTACCCTGCATGGACTCCATTGCGGCTGGAGTCTCCCTTTCTCTATCTTCCGATAACTCCATATCTGATCTTTCCTCCAAACTCGACCCTTCCTCTCTACTTTCCTCCTCTAATCTTCTCGCTTGTCCTCTGGTAATTGGCATTTTCTTACTTTACTAAATATATAATTACTAAACCAAAACAATGTTAAAATAGTAACCTTCTTTTGAAGTCGTCAAAAAAAATATTATTTCTCAAAATTAAATGTAACCCTTATTTGTCTCTATTCTATCCTTTTCATCTTTTTCAACCTATTTCCCTACTTTAATTAATATAAAAAAATTCTCCCATCTAGGTTTGGCCAAAATATGATGGGGCTTTGTGGCGAAAATCGTCCACACAAGGGATATGCCAAAAATGTGATAAAAACTTGTTTGCTACCACATTTCCTGTAGAAATTTGATCTCTTTTGTTTATTTAAATTTTGATTTCTACAGTAATTTGCCGAAAATTGCCCTAAAAAAAATATTATCAATAATTTAAGACGTGCAATTTTTAAGAAAGTACACGTATACAACGAAAAATTCAATTAAACAAACTTTACACTTGGATTCACAAAGAGATACCAATTTTTAATAATTTTAAATAATATTAATTTCTAATCCAAAGGTTTTTTAAATGATACTACTACTGGGCCAACAGGGAAGATGAATAGAACAGAATTTGAAGAGGACAAATATTTGGGTTATTATCTATATTTACATATTTAAATTTTAAAAAAACTTAACATTTGAACAAACAAAACAAAAATTTACAATGGCACAAAAACATTAAATTAATACTTAAAAAACTATTTCTTTTTTTATTTGGGCATATTGAAAAATATATATTATTAATTGTACCTTCTCGACGCCTCTACCACAAAAACCAGACCCCGTCAACTCTTCACACTTTAATTCCACCCCAGTCAACTTTCATCTAATTGTTCAACTTCATTTTTTATTTAAAACATATCAAACCACATTGCACCGTTTAAGAGCTAGCTCACGACTCCATTCCACTCAACACTATTTCACAGCTGTTTTTTATATGTTTTCTTGTTTTGTTTCTCAAACACCTTGATATATATCTAATATATATATGATATTAGATTATAATAAAAAAAATTACCTCTTTTCATTAAAATATTCATTAAAAAAATGTTCCGTAGTGTACATCACAAGACAATATTTCAAAAATTGTTTATTTCATTATTATTAATTCCATTATATTATTTATATTTATAATTACTTATCATTTATTTAAGATTAACACTTAAGCCATTTTAATTACCACATTTTTGGCATATCCCTTGTGTGGACGATTTTCACCACAGAGCCCCATCATATTATGTATTAGTTCGCTCATACTAAAATAGCAATAGAGAAAATGTAACACATAGGATGGACCCAACCCCGCGGAATCCTCTAATTTTGGAAAACACACTTTTAGGAAGCAATATCAGTAGACCGACTTTGATCATATACGGAGGAAAGCTATCATAAGTAGAGACGAAAAATATGTTTTGGTTCGTTCTTATTAAAATAGCAATAGAGAAAATGTAGGACATAGGTTGGACCCAACTCCGCGGAATCCTCTCATTTTGGAAAACACACTTTTATGAAACAATCTCACTAGACCGACTTTGTTCATATACGAAGAAAGACTACCATAAGTAGTGATGAAAAGTATGTTTTGGTTCGGTCTAACTAAATTAGCAATAGGGAAAATGTAAGGCATAGCTTGTACCCAACTGCGCGGAATCCTTTCGCTTTGGAAAACACACTTTTATGAAACAATCTCAATAGACCGACTTTGATCATATATGAAGCAATTCTATCATAAGAAGATGAAAAGTATATTTTGATTAGCTCATACTAAAATAGCAAGAGAGAAAATGTAAGACATATTTGACCCAACTTCGCGGAATCCTCAAATTTGGGAAAACACACTTTTATGAAACAGTCTCACTATACTGATTTTCATCTTATACGAAGAAAGGCTGCCATAAGTGGAGATGAAAAGTATATTTTGGTTTGTTCTAACTTACATAGCAACAGAGAAAATGTAACACATAGGATGGACCCAACCGCGCGGAATCCTCTCATTTTGGAAAACACACTTTTAGGAAGCAATATTAATAGACCGACTTTGATCATACAGGGAGGAAAGCTATCATAAGTAGAGACGAAAAATATGTTTTAGTTCGTTCTTATTCAGATAGCAATAGAGAAAATGTAGGACATAGGTTGGACCCAACTCCGCGGAATCCTCTCATTTTGGAAAACACACTTTTATGAAACAATCTCACTAGACCGACTTTGATCTTATACGAAGAAAGACTACCATAAGTAGTGATGAAAAGTATGTTTTGGTTCGGTCTAACTAAAATAGCAATAGAGAAGATATAAGGCATAGCTTGTACCCAACTGCGCGGAATCCTTTCGCTTTGGAAAACACACTTTTATGAAACAATCTCAATAGACCGACTTTGATCATATACGAAGCAATTCTATCATAAGAAGATGAAAAGTATATTTTGATTAGCTCATACTAAAATAGCAAGAGAGAAAATGTAAGACATATTTGACCCAACTTCGCGGAATCCTCAAATTTGGGAAAACACACTTTTATGAAACAGTCTCACTATACTGATTTTCATCTTATACGAAGAAAGGCTGCCATAAGTGGAGATGAAAAGTATATTTTGGTTTGTTCTAACTTACATAGCAACAGAGAAAATGTAACACATAGGATGGACCCAACCGCGCGGAATCCTCTCATTTTGGAAAACACACTTTTAGGAAGCAATATTAATAGACCGACTTTGATCATACAGGGAGGAAAGCTATCATAAGTAGAGACGAAAAATATGTTTTAGTTCGTTCTTATTCAGATAGCAATAGAGAAAATGTAGGACATAGGTTGGACCCAACTCCGCGGAATCCTCTCATTTTGGAAAACACACTTTTATGAAACAATCTCACTAGACCGACTTTGATCTTATACGAAGAAAGACTACCATAAGTAGTGATGAAAAGTATGTTTTGGTTCGGTCTAACTAAAATAGCAATAGAGAAGATATAAGGCATAGCTTGTACCCAACTGTGCGGAATCCTTTCGCTTTCGAAAACACACTTTTATGAAACAATCTCAATAGACCGACTTTGATCATATACGAAGCAATTCTATCATAAGAAGATGAAAAGTATATTTTGATTAGCTCATACTAAAATAGCAAGAGAGAAAATGTAAGACATATTTGACCCAACTTCGCGGAATCCTCAAATTTGGGAAAACACACTTTTATGAAACAGTCTCACTATACTGATTTTCATCTTATACGAAGAAAGGCTGCCATAAGTGGAGATGAAAAGTATATTTTGGTTTGTTCTAACTTACATAGCAACAGAGAAAATGTAACACATAGGATGGACCCAACCGCGCGGAATCCTCTCATTTTGGAAAACACACTTTTAGGAAGCAATATTAATAGACCGACTTTGATCATACAGGGAGGAAAGCTATCATAAGTAGAGACGAAAAATATGTTTTAGTTCGTTCTTATTCAGATAGCAATAGAGAAAATGTAGGACATAGGTTGGACCCAACTCCGCGGAATCCTCTCATTTTGGAAAACACACTTTTATGAAACAATCTCACTAGACCGACTTTGATCTTATACGAAGAAAGACTACCATAAGTAGTGATGAAAAGTATGTTTTGGTTCGGTCTAACTAAAATAGCAATAGAGAAGATATAAGGCACATGTTGGACCCAACTCCGCGGAATCCTCTCATTTTGGAAAACACACTTTTATGAAGCAATCTTAATAGATCGACTTTGATCATATACGAAGAAAGGCTACCATAAGCAGTGCAAGGTTTATTCTTACTCTTTCAAATTATTTATTAAGAAAATAATAAAATGAATTTAAATTTAATTGAAGTTAATTTAATTTTATAATTACTAAAAAAAATGTATTTATTCAAAAGAAATTAAATTATAAATTGACTAGTTTAGTGAAGCTCTTAATGAAAAAAAAAAAATGTTATAAATAACCCTGGATAAATTATTGAGACTACTTTACCAGCACCAATTAAAAAATCAGATTTTACCTATTTCTGAAAATTAAAAATAATAAATATTATGTCCCGAAAATTGGCACTTACCACAAAGGCGTTGTCCATAAGGTTCATAAGTTTTGAGATTCTGAGATTTGCTTTTAAAGAGTTAATGAGGGATGGATAAAAAAATTGAAAACATATTATCTACTTTAATAAAAAATATCTTAATGGCCATTTTGGAAATTATATATGTACAAAAAAAAATCCTACCTTGGTGACGTCACACATGAAACTTTTATACAACTATTCTCTAATATTAACAAAAAAAAAAAGGAGTCCAAACTCCCTCCACATCATCTCAACCCTTCACCGGTCTACTTCTTTTGCAAAAATTGACCACAAAACTGAGACAAGTCCCACACAGGTTTCACCTCTATCAATGGCGACCGTCGACTGAAATCTCACCTCCGTAGGCTTCTGGGTACCCTCTTTTCGGATGTGTTTTGTCTTCCGTATATTGTTTTTCTTACAAATATTAAAATTTTTCGATGTTTTGAAAGGTTATTAATACTTTATTGTATTAAATTGAATAATAATAGTTCAAATGAATTTAATTTTCCACACAAGGGATATGCCATAATGCTAGGTATATATAATTTTAGTTATATTTATTAAAATATCCCCACAAGAAGGGTGTCATGATGCTAAGTTTATTATTAAATGAACTTCATTGAATAATAAAAATAAAAAATTTAATGTTGCAAAAGAAAAATTAATTAAATAACTCATGAAAAAATTTAAAATTACACTTTGAGTGAAGCTCCAATATAAATAACCCTAAAAAAAATGTTGACTCTACTTTAATCATACCAATTTTTATAATAAACTATGTCTCCCGAGTACTGAAAATGCAAATAATTAATTATGTGTCCCGAATTGGTATCTTCCAGATGGTCGTGAGTTCGTCGGACCTGCAAGTTTTGAGATCTGAATTTCGCTTAGAGAGATATGGGGAATCAAAAAAAAAATTAAAACATATTTACAAAGAAAATTATTTTAATAAAAAAAATTTCGAACTTGAAAAATAAAAAAATGGCCATCTTGGAATAATATTTGTACAAAAAATAGATCCTACCTTGTGACGTCACGATTGGAAATTCTTATAAATTAATTCTGCAAAATAATTACAAAAAAATATGGAGTGCAACTCCCTTCCTCTCATTTTGTCTCCTCACCATTCACTACACTGTTTACTCACTTTACATGTCTAAATGAGACAATTCACTAGAAAACTGGGATAAGTCCAACAACAGGTTTTGACTGTGTCAAGGGCAACCATCGACTGACTTCCTAGCTGTTCGCATGGAATTGGGTAGGCAAATTCGGATGTCTTCTGTTTTCCGTCTTTTGTTTTTCTTAAATTTTAAATTTTTTTGACGTTTTCTCCCCTTTCTTCCTTTCCTTCTGTTGGGATTGAACATATGGTTCTTTTCTCAGCTGAGATACTTTGTTATATGATTGACTGTGTGTTTAGATGTTTTTCGTGAGTTGTTACAAGGTTATACCAAAATACACAATGTTAAAGTCATTCACTATTTCCTTTACATATTAGATAGAAAACATTGGCGATGAGGATGGGATATGATTGGAAGGATTTGCCTAGGTATGGTAGCAAGGAAGAGAATGTGGAGGAATTTCTGGAAAGGTTGGGAATTTTTTTTGACATCGCTAAGATTGAGGAGCGGCTGAAAGGTAAATATTTGTTAAGCTCATTAGACAGTAAGATCTATTCTGTCATAAAGCATTTATCAGCCCCTGAGGAGCCAAAAAATAAATCATATGAGGAACTTACGGTGATTTTGAAGAAGCAGTTTAAGAAGCGGGATCCAGCAATAGTTAATAGATTCAAATTAAAGAAATACAGACAATCTGAAGGAGCTAGTATTTCTGAATATCTAGTTAGTTTGAAACAATTAGCGCAGGATTGTGATTTTGCACCTTGTTGTAACGATGAGCAGGTTAGAGATGCTTTTATTTTTGGGTTGAGGAACGAAGCAATTATAAGAAGGCTGTTGACGGAAGAGAACCTCTCGCTAGGTAGGTCCGAGGAGGTGGCACTGGCACTCGAGGCAATGGAGGAAGGTCTGTCGGAGCTGAAGGGAGTTTCCGGGGCCCTGGAGGTGGACAAGGTGAGTCCAGCGGGGCAGCGAGCCAGAGGGACCAGGGCTCGGGGCTGCATCTGCATTGCGGGACCGATGACCATCGGAAGGAGACTTGCCGCTTCCGAGAGTACAAGTGCCGGAGGTGCGGCCGGGTGGGACACTTAGCCCGAGTGTGCTGGGAAGGCCCGCGGAGCTCCCAGTGGGAATGCCCGCGGAGCTCCCAGCGGGTGGCGGCTCTGGAGGAGGTTCCGGAGGATGGCCAGCCTGAGGAGTAGGTGTCCGAGGTGAGGCTGTACAACCTCAAGACGATGACAGAGGCTCCGGCCCCTTACATGATCAGTCTGAAAGTGAACGGACATCCCGTGGAGATGACGGTGGACGCTGGTGCTCACGTCACTTTGTTTTCGGAGCGCTTTTACCGGACACGATTGGCGGGGCTTAAGCTCAAAAGGGACGGAAATATTCAGCTGAAAGCTTTCTGGTTCCAGCGGTCGTTACCATTATTAGGAATGGTGGATATTCCCGTGGAATATAGAGGGGTCAAGGTGATTCTACTTGGTATTGTCATGCGTAGTGGTGAACGCTCGTTGCCGTGTTGGGCCGTAACTGGTTGCCGAAGCTTAATGTGCGAGGTGAAGATTTGATTGTGGGGGAAGTGTCCGTAGGTCCGGACGTCAAGGGAAGCTGTAACCAGGCCGACTTGTTCTCTCGGTTACCGCTCACTGATGATGCCGGAGTAGTATGGATTGAAGACGACGGGTTTTCTGCGGTAAAATATGTTAATAGGGTTCTACTGCTGGAGGGAAATAATGCGGAACGTTTGACGTTCGAAGATGTAGCGGCAGACACCAAAAGAGACCCCCTGTTGTCCAAAATTATGGGCTTCATTAGATATGGATGGCCGAGACAGAATAGATTGGAACCTACCATGGCGGGTTATCATAGAGTACGTAATGAGCTGACGTGTGATGGGGACTGTATTCTGTATGGGAACAGAGTGGTAATACCAGGTGACCTGGTGAACCCAGTTAAAGATTTGTTGCACAAGGAGCACCCGGGGGTCAACAAAATGAAGATGTTGGCACGATCTTTGGTCTGGTGGCCGAACATCGACAAAGACTTGGAGGAGTTTGCCCGACACTGTGGGGTTTGTCAGCGGATGAATGTCCACGCCCCAACCTACCATACACAGTCTTGGCCAGTGGCTTCCAGGGTATGGCAGCGCGTCCATGTGGACTTGGCAACGGATGCGGTCATGTCTGGGAAATCTTTTATGCTACTACAGGATGCGTATTCGAAGTGGATCGAAGTATGTGTTCTGTCTAGCATAAGTACCGATTCCGTTATAAAAGAATTGCGAACCATTTTTGCGCGATACGGTCTACCTGAGGAACTGGTAACGGACAATGGAAGACAATTTACCTCAGGAGACTTTGATATGTTTTTGAGAAGAAACCTGGTAAAACATACACTGTCACCTCCCTACCATCCTGAATCAAATGGTGCAGCAGAAGTATGCATCAAGAGTGTGAAACTGGCCTTAAAGAAAAAGATGATAGAGGAAGGGGAGGGAGTTCGGCCGAAAACAGATTTGCAGCAGAAGTTGGATGAATTTCTGTTGGGGTATCGGTCAACTCCACATATGGTAACCAATCGGGCCCCATGCGACCTCTTCCTTAAAAGGAGTCTCAGGACATCTCTTACCGTCCTGAAGCCGAACTTAGCCGAGGCGATAGAAAAGAAGAGTGTTCGTCAGGAGGAAACCCGGAGAAGAGACGAGCGCCGACCCCGTTTTACGGGTGGCGATCTGGTGTGGGTGAAATGCAAGCGAGGTGAACGAGAGAGATGGGAGGAAGGGACGGTTGTACGACAGAATAGCACAATGACCTTCGTAGTGCAGGCCGGTGACCGATGCAGCGTAGTGCATGCGGAGGACCTACGGAGGAGGCAGAATGACTGGGGAGCAGTGAGGGTGCCCACCACGACCGGAGTTGAGCATGGAGGGTCCCCGAGACAGTCAGCGGGCACAGAAGTGGATCAAGGTCCTGGAGGAACAGAGGACTCAGGGCCTGGAGCAGCTGTGGACCAGAGGTGTGACGAGCAGCGGCCCAGACGTTACCCAGACCGGGATCGGCGGCCACCCCAGAGGCTTTAGCTGTAGTCCAGGGAGTTAAGTGATTAAGAGGGAAGGAGTGTTGGGATTGAACATATGGTTCTTTTCTTAGCTGAGATACTTTGTTATATGATTGACTGTGTGTCGAGATGTTTTTCGTGAGTTGTTACAAGGTTATACCAAAATATACAATGTTAAAGTCATTCACTATTTCCTTTACATACTAGATAGAAAACACCTTCTTTCTTTCTTATTAAATATTCCCTGAATTTTCTGTAGTTTTTCTTTTTAATTTTGACTCCTACATTTCTCAAAAACAGTATGTAAACCTGGTGGTATACACTTTCGGATCCGGATTACATTGAATGAGTAGGCTTGGATTGATCCGGGTTCTATAATTGGATCCTTTTTGGAACAGGCTTCCTTTTCAAAATTTGGAACTGGCTTTTCTATCTGATGTGGGTAGTTTTCCTCTTCTTTTCCTTCTTCAATCTCTTCTCAATAATTAACTGTTTCTTTCTAAAAATTTTCAAAACCTTCTATCGACCAGTTTTTTGACTATTGATCTTTTCTTATTTACGCTTATATTTCTTCAGTTCTTCTTCCTTTTTTTCTTTTAACTGTTTTATTTTTTTCCTGGGTGCTGAATTAATCTTTCCTGTAAATTTAGTTTCTTTTTGAAGTTTGTTGGTTTCGTGATTAATGTTCAAAATGTTCGTTGATAACCTTAAGGTTAGGCCTGAAGCTATCTTTTCTTCCTTTTATTGTGTTTTATTTCTTTTAAAGTTGTTCTTATTCTGCTGAATTTCTATTTTCTTTTCTTCATCCTTATGTTTCTTTCCTCTTTACTTTGACTTCTCCTTCTTAAATTGGTTTAAAAAAATTATAACGTTGCATAGATGTTAGTTGCTATGGCAACGGTTTGTTTACATTACAGTTTTCTTTCTGTTCTTCTTTTCATTTTGTCTTCTTAATTATTCTTTTCATTTCTATGGCTTTGGTTTTAAATTTTGACTCCTACTTTTCTTAAAAAAAAGGAACATAAACTTTGTGGTATACACTTTTGGATCCGGATTACATTGAACGAGTGGCTTGGATTGATCCGGGTTCTGTGATCTGCTTCGAAAATTTTACTTAGCTTTATTGTTTGATGTGGGCAGATTTCCTTTTATTTCCTTTCTTCAATCTTCTTTTAATAATTAATTGTTTCCTTCTAAAAATTTTCAAAACATCCTACCGACCAGTTTTTCTGTTATTGACTTTTTATTATTTTCTTCATTTCTTCTTATTTTTCCGTTTCTTCTTCATTGTTCCTTCTTTTAACGGTGTTATTTTATTCCTGGGTGTTTCTTTGAGTTTTTCTATAAATTTGGTTGTGTTTGGTTCTGGTTTAGTTTGGAAATTTTCCTTGGAATGCTTCCACTCTGTTGGCTCTTGTTTCTTTGGTTGTGTTGTAAATTGTATTTATTTGACGGATGAATTTGATGTTGATTTCCTCTTCTACCTAATTAATTTTCTTTAATTTGGTTGTCAATCTTGTTCTTCATTCTTCGGTTTTCGAGTTGAATTTCTGTTCGAAAGGTCCTTGCTAACTACGGCGTTATGGTTATGACATGTTTTGATTGATTCTTTTACTTAATTTGTTCCTTTCTGTTTTTTTCACTCTTCATTTCTGTTTTTATTTTCCTTTCTGGGTTGTGTTAACTTCCCTTTTTCTTTTCTTTATTTAAGGTAAACTAAATTTTTACTGCAAATGTGTGGAGTGTTTCTGTTTCCATGGCGACGGTTTGTTTATGTTAGATTTGCCTTCTCCTACTTTTTGGGACAAAAATTGTTTTTCTTGAATCACAGTTTTTGTTATAAACGGTCCCTTCTTCATGTGTTTGACCCTTGTCCTTTTCCTTTCTTCTTCCTCTGCTGTCTTCCTCCAGTTAATCGTTGCGAACCGGCACTCTCGAATGTCTCTAGTGCTCACAAACAACCTCAAAAAATTCATTTCTCACTTGTCACTTCACTTTCGTTTTTCACATTCTTTATATTGGTGATTCAAAACACAAAACAAAAATTTTCTTATTAACTACCTACTTTACAAAATTTTCTAATTCTAATTTTCAATATTTGAACTTTTATTCAAATTTGTCTGTTCTTAACTTTTCATCTTAAAAAAATATTGAACACTTAGTGATTAAACAAAGGAATTTACCATTTGTAATAATATTATAATTTATATATATCAAAAACAAAAAAAAATATATTTAATTATCATATTGCTGTTCCGCTACTCAATATCTTTTCTCACTCTCTATCCTTATATCTTATTCTCAAAAAAAAAAATTATTAATTGGGTTGCCTTACTAAATTCATTCCATCATTCCTTGTTCTCATTTTCTAAATATTTCTTCCTATATCTCTTGGTTTAATAATATTTTCGTCAACTCACTATAATATTAACTTGCCAGCATATCCACTTTTCTTTCACTTCCTTACGGTCTTACTTATTATTAAATCATAACTTAATTTTAAAAACCTTTCTAAAAAATCTTTCCTTTCCTAACTGTCTTATTAACCTCATAAACCCTAATTTAAGTATACATACTTAACCTTACACAAACAAAAAAAAAACACATTATAATATTAAATTTTTTTTATAAAATAATTTTATATCCTATATTCCGCGATCGTTCACTCTTAATCCTTTCATATCACCATCCATTGCTCTAATGCTAACAACATATCTACACTATTTACATATAAAATCATAAAAAAATGCAAAATAATTATAAATATCCCCTCCTGTGTATTGTGTAAATTGAGTAATGTAAAATGATTTCGTTTCTTAATGTTGTGTTGGCCGTATGGTGTAACATAAATGTATTAAATAAATCATAAGTCCCCGAAAATAATGCATGTTTTGTGTGTATTAGCTTTGTCTAAGTGTTCCTGGGATGGCTGGGTTCGGAACCCCATAGGATCAGCTAAAATCCCTCCCTGACCCCTAGGTGGACAGTTCCTTCCAGATGCTGACACCCAGCGCCGAAGAGAAGAGGCGATCCGCACTCTCCACCTCCGACACCAAGTGACCAGCCCCTTCCGGAACTAGTCCTCTAACTTGACTACAGGAAGCGCGTTACACTCCAGGGATGCCTAGGCGAGATTCCGTCTGCTGTTTTAGACTCGTAAGTACAAAAGTACAGGCGTCAAGACTGCATGAGACCCAATTGTCTCTGCCTGCTTATTTAAACAAAAACTAATCTAATCCTTTCATTCTACTCATACTTTCTCGGTTAAATTTTCAAATAAATAAAAAAAACCAAATTTATACTAATTCTATCAAAAATTCATGTATACGTATACTTCCTCAAAGGCTGAATTTTCCTTCTCCTATCCCGTCGAGATCAAATGCCTCACAAAAGAAATCTTTATGTTTTTATCAAGAATAATAATAAAAATCTTATTTATAATTAGTCTAATTATCTTAGCAAAATCAGCTGTCTAGTTGACTGGTGGGCCTATCCTTCCATTCTGATTCTCACTCCATAATTCTGAAAAGCATCAGATCCCTATTCTAAAATTTCCCATTCGAAATATGGCTTTAATAGAGTGCTATGAAATTTTCCCCTCTCTATGTCTTCATCATTTGGATCTGTCAGTAAATACGTCGTCTTGCCGTAACTACATTTTATTCTATACGGCCCTTCAAAAATACTTTTAAATTTCGTCGCTTGTACCATAGCATCATCAAGTGTCCTAAGAGATTTTACTAATACCAATTCCCCCCGATTGAAAATATACTCGCGGTGTTTACTATTAAATTCCTTAGCATTTCTTTCCTCCACGATTTTAATATTATCCGAAACTTTGTCTCTCTAACGTCGAAGATGCCCCTTGTTAAGGTGGGTGTCATTTGTCATTTCGTTCATTTCTCTGTCTATGGTTCTATTGTATATGTTGGACCAGGGTGTCTTGTTCTTGATTCCAAGCATTATCTCACATGGGTAAGCTTGTATTGTGGAATGATATGTGTTGTTTATTATAAATTCAATGTCTTTGAGATGGTTTGGCCATTTTGTATGTCTGTCGGTTAGTATTGTTCGTAAGTAGTTGCCAATATCTCTGTTTGTGCGCTCACTAAGGTTGCTTTGTGGGTGTCCGATGGACGCGTATGTGTATTTAATGTTAAGTGTCTCTAATGTTTCTTTCCACAAATGACTTGTGAATTGTGTTCCGTGGTCCATAAGCAATTTGGTGGGCTTCCCTATGTCTTGTATGTATTTGTCAACACACCTCAACGTCGCGCACGTTGTTGCCTTCCCCATGTCATATATCTTTACAAATTTTGAAAAATTATCGATGAATACTAAAATGAATTTAACACCCCTTCTATCCCTCGGCAAAGGTCCCATGAAGGCTATACTAACTAATTCTAAAGGTTCCCTAGTTTCTATCCATTGATACAGAGAGTAGTAGGTCCGGTTTGGGATCTTATTTATTTGGCAAGAATGACAAGTTTTTATGATTTTACTTATCTCATCCATTAGGTAGGCAATGTGGTAGTGTAAGTTTATGAGTTGAAATAATTTGTGTGTTCCAATGTGAAAGTATGTTGTGTGTACGGTGTCTATGAATTTTGCTTTTAATTTCGTGGGGACTAAAATTCTAAATGGTTTATCTTGTTTCTGTGTTACAATGAGCTTATTTGTATATTTGTATTTTAAATTTTTATATTCAACTGCTATATTAGGGTTTTCAATGATTGTACTGTGTATGTCTGGAGGTAAATCTTGCTCATTGCATTTTAAATGGAATGTTTTAATAATATTGTTAATTGGATGATGCTGTAGGTATATTTTTAAAAATGTTGTTCATCTGAATGTCATGTGTTGTGTGTGTCATTTGTAGCTATATGTCTTGATAATGTGTCTGTGACTATGTTTGCCCTTCCACTAATGTGAGTTATTCCAAAGTTAAATTGTTGTAAAAACAGACACCACCTAATTAATCGGTTGGTCGTGTTCTTACAATTTTTTATAAAAACAAGGGCTTTATGGTCTGTCTCTATATAAAATCTTCTGCAGCCAAATAAGTCTCAAATTTTTGAACGGACCATACTACTGCGAGCAACTCTTGCTCAGTCGTGGTATATGCCTTCTCAGCTGCTCTTAAAACCCTGCTCGCGAATGCTATAACTCCGATTTCCCCGTTAATACCCTTTCGATAAAGTTGCGCAGCGATCGCATATCCATTTGCATCTGTTTGTAAGTAAAAAGCTTCACTAAAATTTGGATGGTGTATTATGACACTTTCTAAAAAAATTTCTTTACAATTTTCTAAAGCTAATTTTTCCTTTTCCCCCCAGTACCACTTTGTGTCTTTCCTTAATAAATGTGATAATTTGCCTATGTGTTCACCTTAGTCCTTTGTAAATTTCTAATAATAATTTGTGAGTCCAATGAATCCTTTTAATTCTGTAATATTTGTAGGGGTTGGAAACTCCTTGATACTCCTTATTTTACTTGGTTGTGGCTTAAGGCCATGAAGATTGAGAATGAAACCAACATACTCAACTTAGTGTCTAAAAAATTGGGACTTCTCCAAATTTATTGATATGCCATTGGCATCTAGGGTTTCAAACAATGACTCTAATAATTTTAAATGACCTTTAATTGAATTTGACAGGCACAACAAATCATCGACCTATGGGTATATCTTATGGTAAAAATTTTGTAATACAAATTCTAGGCTTCTGTTGAGGGCAGCTAATGAAATGGATAAGCCAAATGGCACCCTACAAAAATGGTATACCTTACCCTTGTACATGAAGGCGGTGAATTGCCTGTCTTCCGGATGTAATTCCACCTGCCAAGAGCTCTTGGTCAGGTCTATTGTGCTTATAAAATTCTTTTGCCCACAATGCTGTAAAATATTATCTATTGATTGGGACGTCTCAAAATCAGGGACTAATCTTGAATTTAATTTTCGGGCGTCTAAACATATTCTTACATTTCCATCGGATTTGCTCACAATCACTATCGGATTCACGAAAGAACTTCGGCTACGTTCGATAATCCCTTTTCCTAAAATGGAATGAATCTCAGAACGGACTGCCTCTCTCTGAAATTTTTTAATTTTATATGGCTTTATAAAATACGGTTCCTTTTTGTTCACTTTCAATCTATACTGGAACCCCCTGATCAGTCCAGGAACATCCGAAAAAATATGTTGATATCTAAATAACAAATGTTTAAACACTAACAGGGCACAATCGGGCAGAAAATCATGTCTCTCCCTGATCTCTTTTAATTTTTTCTCAAACCTACCAGCCTTGCACTCGAAGTTTGAATCTTCCCTTAAGCATTTTAGTTGCTGGGTGTTGATTTTTTCTGATCCGATCTCTGTGATGAACGGAATTTCAATTATCTCCGCGGAACTTGACTTAAACTGCACACATTTCTTTTCAAATCTTAAAATTACGGATTTACTATTTAAAAATTCACTACCTATGATTATATTGTAACTTAAATCTGGGACAATTAAAAATCTAATATCAACGAAATAATTATTTATTTGGGCTGAAGTTATTACCTGGAACCTGATGGGTTTTGATCTCTTATTTGTGGCAGTTATGATAACAGTATTCGAAACAGGCAAAATTTCGAATTGGAATTCATCCTTATGTTTATAAAAAAATTTCTCATTTATAGCTTTGACCATGGACCACAATCTACTAAAGCATTACTCTGAATATTCCCGATTTTAATTTTAATTTCTGGACAATAATTTAAATTTTCCCCCTGGTTCCAAGGTTCCTCAAATAACAACAGATCATTGAATTCCTTTCTCAGGGACATCAGTCCATCCCCAGTGCAGCACTCATTATGACTTCCTGCCCCCTCGTCTCACTTCTGCTCTACTTTATTCTGAAATTTTTCTTTATAAATTCTCTGGTCCTAAACTGATCAGAGTTATCTATGACTTTTCTAAGACCTTCATGATTTCCTATGAGTGGATTCTCCTGCCCTTTATTCTGAAATTGTCGGTTATAATTCCCCGGACCTCTGTCCCTATTATAATTATTTTGTGCGTATGGGTGTTGCCTATTTTGGTACCCCTGGTGGTTATTGGCTGCAAAAATTGGCCTCTGAGGATTTTGATTCCTATTAAATTGATTCTCCCCCCATGAATCGTTTTGTGGACGTCTTACTTCCGTGTTGAATTGATTTCTATTATCCCTATAATTATTCGCAAAATTTTGATCCCGTATATTTCCACCCCTGTTCGCCCCCCTTTCTGAAAATCTTCCCTGATTATAGCTATTTTTACCAACATTGCCCCTGATTTATAATCCGATCCCCTCCAATCCTATCTAGGACGTCCACAAATTTGCCGATAGTATTCACCCCTTGATACAAAATTATATTCTCAATTTCCCTTCCAAAATGAAAGGCCAAACTTCTGCATACGAATTCTTCCGACATTTTATATTGGCACGACCGAGCACGCAGGATTAACTTTGACAAGTATTCTTGCGGTGTTAGATTTTTTCCCCTTTTGAATAATGAACCTTGGCTTAATTCTTCCATTACTATAGCCCCCAAAATTTATTTTTAAAGATTGCCTTGAATTCTTGATATGTTCCTATTTCGTTGCTATTTATCTCCCAAAAGACCAACGCTTCCTCTTTCAAATGATTTTTTAGGAATTCGTCAAGTTTCCCATCCCCCCATAAAGGGTGTACTGCGATTCTAGCTCCTCCAAGAATTCGATAGGGTTGTCCCTATGACTGTTGTGAAATACACAAGGACTTTTCCCAGACACATTCCGCTACATTAATGTTTGGTTCAATAGTAACAAGGACTTGGATAGACTAGGGTCGGATGCATCATTTGCACCTTCTTGATTGACTGTTGGGAGAGCCTCCCTTCCCCTAGACAGCTGTTTATCTACTAGTGGCAGTTCCTTATTTCCCCTCTCTTGCAACTCTACAAATCTTTTACTAACTTCCTCCTCTAACACCTCTTCAATCTTTCTTTGACTTAACTTCATCTCTGTAAGGTCCCTTCCTACTTCCTCACGCCACCATCTTTTTAGAATAATTTTTCCCATCCTTGACTCCAAAAATGTTATTCCTAACCACCAATTCGGCTTCCGAACCCATCACTCTACTCTATAGCAGGGCCTTCGCATTGTAGACCACATTTCCTCTTCCCTGGAGTGTAAGAGCTATTGTTCGGGTGCCTTTCTGGACGTGGCTCAGGCTTTCGACCGGGTTTGGCACCCTGGACTGCTCTTCAAGCTAAAGAGACTCCTTCCCCACACTTACTACCTCATCCTCAAGTCCTACCTTTCCAACCGCTTCTTCAAGGTTCGTCAGGGTAATGAGTACTCTGACTATGAGCCTGTTGAAGCGGGGGTCCCCCAAGGAAGTGTACTCGGTCCCATCCTCTATACAGTTTACACTGCTGATATTCCTTTCAATCCTAACACTCTCCTGGCAACATTTGCCGACGATACGGCTATCCTTGCTTCCAACCATGATCCTACCATAGCCTCCCAAAATCTCCAACAGCACCTTCTCCACATAGAGGATTGGTGTCGGCAGTGGCGAGTGAAAATCAACGAAGAGAAGTGTAATCATGTTACCTTCACTCTGAGACGCCAATCCTGTCCTCCGATTTCCTTCAATAACGTTCCGATCCCTGCCTCCAATCAAGTCCGAGAGTTCTACCTAGACCGAAGACTGACATGGAACCCCCACACACGATTAAAACGACAGGAGCTGAACAGACGGTTTGGCCTGTTCTACCGGCTGCTCAACAGACAATCCAGACTTTCTATTGAAAACAAACTGACCATTTACAAGACTATAATAAGACCTATATGGACATATGGACTGGAACTATGGGGTTGTGCTAAGCCATCTAACATCAAGCGTATCCAGTCCTTCCAATCCAAAGTCCTAAGAACAATTGTCGATGCACCCTTCTATGTGTCCAACCTTACCCTCCATAATGTGACCTTAAAATTCCTTTTGTTATTGACCTCATCAAGTCCAGGTTCTCCAAATTCCACTCTAACCTCTCCTTCCATGTCAATCCCGTCGCTCGACACTTGTCCTCCCGCTCCCACCCAGATAATCCTCCCAGAAGGCTGAGGCGGTGCTGGCCGAGAGACCTGCTAGGTTAAGATAGCACATATAACTGGAAGTGCTGGTAGTGACCAGCTTCTCCCCTCATGAACTCGTACTTTCAGCTCTTCTTTCCTTCTTGATCTACCTCCAGCGTAGAACAAGATGGTGGGGGGATCACTCAGCCCCCTGTGGCCTCCCATGCCTCCATTAAGTTGGAGGAATTTGTATGGCAGATAATCTGGGGTGTTTCGAGGGGTCTCGAGTTGAAAGCTATTTTATTATTATAATTATTTTGTACATATTTTGTATATATTATTTATTTTGTATATATTTTATCTTAATTTGTATATATTGCCATTGTATTTATTATCATTATTTTTATTTATTATTTATTTATTTTTTAATTATTATTTTTTTGTTATTTTTATTTATTTATTATTATTATTTTTTTTTTTTTGTTATTATTCTTCTTTTTACACTCACTGTTATCAAATTTACCAATAGTTATATTATAACTGATTGTAGATATACCAAATAAACAATTATTATATTTTGTGAAATAGATGATATTTAAAAAAAAAAAAAAAAAAAATTTGGTTGTCAATCTTGTTCTTTATTCTTCGGTTTCCGAGTTGAATTTCTGTTTCGAAAAGTCCTTGCTAACGATGGCGTTAAGATTATGACGTTTTGAGTGATTCTTTTACTTAATTTGTTCCTTTCTGTTTTTTTTACTCTTCATTTCTGTTTTTAATTTCCTTTCTGGGTTGTGATAACTTCCCTTTTTCTTTTCCTTATTTAAGGTAAACTAAATTTTTACTGCAAATGTGTGGAGTGTTTCTGTTTCCATGGCAACGGTTTGTTTATATTACAGTAAAGAGGAAAAGTATAAATTGGTTCGTTTTCACTAAATGAGCAATAGGGAAAATGTAAGGCATACGTTGGACCCAACTGCGCGGAATCTTCTCATTTTGGAAAACACACTTTTATGAAGCAATCTCAATAGACCGACCTTGATCATAAAAGAACAAAGGCTATTATAAGTAGAGATGAAAAGTATATTTTGGATCGTTCCAACTAAAATAACAATAGAGAAAATTTAAGTCATAGGTTGGACCCAACTCCGCGGAATCCTTTCATTTTGGAAAACACACTTCTAGAAAGCATCAGTAGTGATGTAAAGTATATTTTGGTTCGTTCTCACTAAATTACCAATAAAGAAAGTGTAAGACATATTTCGCCCAACTTCGCGGAATCCTCTAATTTGGGAAAACATAATTTTATGAAACAGCCTCACTAGACCGACTTTTATCATATACGAAGAAAGGCTACCATAAGCGGAGTTGAAAAGTATATATTGGTTCGTTCTAACTTACAGAGCAACAGAGAAAATGTAAGGCATAGGTAGGACCCAACCCAGCGGAATCCTCTCATTTTGGAAAACAAACTTTTAGGAAGCAATCTCAATAGACCGACTTTGATCATATACGGAGGAAAGCTATCATAAGTAGAGACGAAAAGTACGTTTTGGTTCGTTCTTATTAAAATAGCAATAGAGAAAATGTAGGACAAAGGTTGGAACCAACTCCGCGGAATCCTCTCATTTTGGAAAACACACTTTTATGAAACAATCTCACTAGACCGACTTTGATCATATACGAAGAAAGACTACCATAAGTAGAGATGAAAAATATGTTTTGGTTCGTTCTAACTAAAATAGCAATAGAGAAGATATAAGGCACATGCTGGCCCCAACTCCGCGGAATCCTCTCATTTTGGAAAACACACTTTTATGAAGCAATCTTAATAGATCGACTTTGATCATAAACGAAGAAAAGTTACCATTAGTAGAGAGGAAAAGTATATTTTGGTTCGTTCTCACTAAATGAGCAATAGGGAAAATGTAAGGCATATGTTGGAGCCAACTGCACGAAATCCTCTCATTTTGGAAAACACACTTTTAGAAAGCAATCTCAATAGACCAACTTTGATCATACCCGAAGAAAGGCTACCATAAGTAGTGATGAATAGTATATTTTGGTTCGTTCTAACTAAAATAACAATAGAGAAAATGTGAGACATACTTGACCCAACTTCGCCGAATCCTCTAATTTGGAAAAACACACTTTTATGAAATAGTCTCACTAGACTGACTTTGATCATATATGGATAAAGGCTACCATAAGTAGTGATGAATAGCATATTTTGGTTCGTTCTAACTAAAAAAGCAAAGGAGAAAATGTAAGACATATGTGACCCAACTTCGCGAAATCCTCTAATTTGGGAAAACACACTTTCATGAAGCAATCTTAATAGATCGACTTTGATCATATACGAAGAAAAGCTACCATTAGTAGAGAGGAAAAGTATGTTTTGGTTCGTTCTTATTAAAATAGCAGTAGAGAAAATTTAAGGCTTAGGTTGGACCCAACTCCGCAGAATGCTTTCATTTTGGAGAACACACTTTTATGAAGCAATCTTAATAGATCGACTTTGATCATAGACGAAGAAAAGCTACCATTGGTAGAGAGGAAAAGTATATTTTGGTTCGTTCTCACTAAATGAGCAATAGGGAAAGTGTAAGACATAGGTTGGACCCAATTGCGCGGAATCCTCTCATTTTGGAAAACAAACTTTCATGAAACAATCTTAACCCTCCTAATACCACGTGGGGTCAAAAAAGACCCCATGCGTTTTAAAATGTGTATGAACTGCTCAATATAATTTCTATTTCGATGAGGCTTCAGAACATTTATCCGTAGACTATTTCCATTCGATTTCATAAGAAAATGTGTTCAGTTTGTTTTTTAAAAATTGATATAAAATAATATTTTCAAAAAAACGTAGTTGGGGTCACGCGGGACCCCACGTGGTATTATCCGTATCACATTTTCGTTCGTCTGATGAGAAGTATTTTCAAGAAGTTCCACTCAGTAAACAATTCCGAAAAGTTACGTTTGCTCTTCAATTGACCTGCTATTCGAAGAAGACATTGCCTGCACCGGCTGGAGTTTTACCTGGAGCTCTTTCTGATCAACATTTCTTGGTTTACACTTCTCGTTCACCTTTTGAATTTTATTTTGATCTAATTTCAGTATGCGTTGACGTAAAGATAAATCATGGAACACATTGTGTCCTCGCGAACGTTGATGTTAGTAGAGCGTGCCAGGGAGATTGCAGGGTTTGAATCTGAGAAGGCCCGGAACAGCTCGAAGTGATCTCCGATGTTGAAGACGTTTTGGGAACGGACGATGAAGAACTTGATGAGCTAGAAGCACGTATGTAAAAACCATGTCACAAAAAAATTTCTTTGCGCTAAATGTAAATAATAATATCACCTATAGTGTGAATATACTTTTATAAGTTTCATGATTTACTTTTTTTTGAATAAACATTTTTTATACCATTTTTTCTCAACTTTTTAAACTCTTTGTTATTTTCCCCTCATTTTTGAATGAACTTGATTGAAAAAGTTATAATAAAAAGCTAGTTGGTACATGAAAAATTGAAAAATGAAGTGGGGTCTCAAATGGACCCCACGTGTTTTTTTTATTTAGGAGGGTTAATAGATCGACTTTGATCATATACGAAGAAAAGCTACCATTAGTAGAGAGGAAAAGTATATTTTGGTTCGATCTTATTAAAATAGCAATAGAGAAAATGTAGGACAAAGGTTGGAACCAACTCGCGGAATCCTCTCATTTTGGAAAACACACTTTTATGAAACAATCTCACTAGACCGACTTTGATCATATACGAAGAAAGACTACCATAAGTAGTGATGAAAAGTATGTTTTGGTTCGTTCTAACTAAAATAGCAATAGAGAAGATATAAGACACATGTTGGACCCAACTGCGCGGAATCCTCTCATTTTGGAAAACACACTTTTATGAAACAATCTCACTAGACCGACTTTGATCATATACGAAGAAAGACTACCATAAGTAGTGATGAAAAGTATATTTTGGTTCGTTCTCACTAAATGAGCAATAGGGAAAATGTAAAGCATAGGTAGGACCCAACTGCGCGGAATCCTCTCATTTTGGAAAACACACTTTCAGAAAGGAATCTCAGTAGACCGACTTTGATCATATAAGAAGGAAGGCTATTACAAGTAGAGATGAAAAGTATATTTTGGACCGTTCTAACTAAAATAACAATAGAGAAAATTTAAGGCTTAGGTTGGACCCAACTCCGGGAATGCTTTCATTTTGGAGAACACAATTTTATGATGCAATCTTAATAGATCGACTTTGATCATAGACGAAGAAAAGCTACCATTAGTAGAGAGAAAAAGTATATTTTGGTTCGTTCTCACTATATGAGCAATAGGGAAAATGTAAGGCATAGGTTGGACCCAACTGCGCGGAATCCTCTCATTTTGGAAAACACACTTTTATGAAACAATCTCACTAGACCGACTTTGATCATATACGAAGAAAGACTACCATAAGTAGTGATGAAAAATATGTTTTGGTTCGTTCTAACTAAAATAGCAATAGAGAAGATATAAGGCACATGTTGGACCCAACTCCGCGGAATCCTCTCATTTTGGAAAACACACTTTCATGAAGCAATCTTAATAGATCGACTTTGATCATATACGAAGAAAAGCTACCATTAGTAGAGAGAAAAGTATGTTTTGGTTCGTTCTTATTAAAATAGCAATAGAGAAAATGTAGGACAAAGGTTGGAACCAACTGCGCGGAATCCTCTAATTTTGGAAACACACTTTTATGAAGCAGTCTTAATAGATCGACTTTGATCATATACGAAGAAAAGCTACCATTAGTAGAGAGGAAAAGTATATTTTGGATCATTCTAACTAAAATAACAATAGAGAAAATTTAAGGCATAGGTTGGAGCCAACTGCGCGGAATCCTCTCATTTTAGAAAACACACTTTCAGAAAGCAATCTCAATAGACCGTTTTGATCATACCGGAAGAAGGGCTATCATAAGTAGAGATGAAAAGACTGTTTTAATTCGCTCATACTAAAATAGCAATAGAGAAAATGTAAGATATATTTGACCCAACTTCGCCGAATCCTCTAATTTGGGAAAACACACTTTTATGAAACAGTCTCACTAGACTGACTTTGATCATATACGGATAAAGGCTACCAAATGTAGTGATGAATAGTATATTTTGGTTCGTTCTAACTAAAAAAGCAAAGGAGAAAATGTAAGACATATTTGACCAAACTTCGCGGAATTCTCTCACTTTGGAAAACACACTTTTATGAAACAGTCTCACTAGACTGATTTTGGTCATGTAGGAAGAAAGTCTGGGTGAGACAGGCAGTCCTGGCCTTCACCCCCATCGACCAGAGGCTCTGTGTGCTGCGGCTGCGGGGGCGATGGTTCAACATCAGCATAGTGAATGTCTATGCGCCCACTGATGACAAGGAGGACACCGAGAAGGATGCTTTCTTTGACAAGCTGGACCAAGTACTAGATGAGGTGCCGAGGTACGATGTGAAAATCGTGACAGGGGACCTAAACGCCAAAATCGGACGTGAGACGGGGTTCTGTCCAACGATTGGGAAACATAGCCTGCATGACGTCAGCAATGACAACGGCATAAGATGCGTATCTATGGCCGCATCGAAGGGGATGGTAGTCTGCAGCACAATGTTTCCTCACAAGAGAATCCACAAGGCCACCTGGAAGTCTTGGGATGGTAAGACAGCAAACCAAATTGATCATGTTCTCATCGACCAAAGACATAGGAGCAGCATCAGGGATGTGAGGAGTTGTCGGGGAGCTGATTGCGACTCGGACCACTTCCTAGTGAAGATTAAATACAACATCCGGCTGAAAGTACTCGAAAACCCCCACAGAACAGCCAATAAAGCCCGGTATGAAGTAGAAAACCTCCGAGACGGTGATGTCACAGCCATTTTTCAAATGGAGCTGAAAACCCGTTTTGAGACGTTATGCCCGGAAGATCTATCAGTAGATCAATACTGGGCCACCATTGAAGAAGGCGTAAGAGAGGTCGCAGAGAGCACTGTGGGTATCAGAAAAAAGAAGGTCAAGAAGTGGTTTACGCCTGAATGCCAAGTGTCCGTGGAAAAAAGGAGGGCACTGAGGATTCAATATCTACAGAAGCCGTCTGACCCCATTCTCAAAGAGCAACATGCCATTGCAAGGAAAGAAGCGCAGAGAACCCTAAGGAGAGCCAAAAGGGAGTACAGGGTGGGTCAGTTGGAGGCCATACAAAACGCATGGGAACATGGGGCGACCAAAGAATTCTACCGGGACATCAGGAGTGAGAAACGAAGGTTTCAACCGAGGATGTTCCAGATGAAGGATAAGTCAGGACAAATGGTGGCAGGAAGAAGCGAAATCTTGTCAGTCTGGAAGGAGTACTTTCAAGAACTGCTCAACCGCCAGGAACCGCGGCACCCAATCCCAAACTGCACTTCACCCACTCCCGAGGTAGAAATAGAGGCGCCTGACCTTCTAGACGTAGAACTTGCCATCAGCAAGATGAAGAATGGGAAGGCTCCAGGAATGGATAACTTGCCAGCCGAATTATTTAAGAAGGGACGAAAAAATCTGGCAGAGGTTCTTTACCAACTCATTGTAAAGATATGGAGAGAGGAAAGAATACCCGATGCTTGGAACACGAGCCTGATATGTCTCTTACTGAAAAAAGGAAGTAGGACCGAATGCTGCAACTACCGGGGCATATCGTTATTGTCAGTGGCGTATAAGGTCCTCTCAAGAATCCTCCTAACGACGCTGACCCCCTACTCTGAAAGCATCCTTGGAGAGTACCAAGCGGGCTTCCGACGTGGAAGAGGCACTTTGGACCAGATATTTGTTCTCAGACAAATTCTGGAAAAGCAATGGGAGATGCAACAGGATACCCATGCACTATTCATAGACTTCCGAGCTGCTTATGATTCAATACATCGGAAAAGTTTGTGGGCTATGATGAGAGAATTTAAATTCCCGGAAAAACTCATAAGAATGGTAAAGGCATGTATCGAAGGAGCAAAAAGCAGAGTTATGGTCCAAGGAGAACTTTCGGAGCCCTTCGATGTTATGAGTGGCCTCAAGCAAGGTGACTGCCTCTCCCCTCTCTTCTTCAACCTGGCCCTTGAGCGAGTGATGAGGAACGAGGAAGGCATCCAGATAGCCGGAGAAAACGGAGTCCTGGCGTATGCGGATGACGTGGCCTTCTTAGGAAACAGCCCAGAAGAAGTTAAAAGTAAGGCGGGAAAACTACTTAAGCACAGCTGCAGAGTAGGGCTGGAAGTTAATGTCGACAAGAGCGACTACCTTATAGTCAGTAAGAATATTCATCTGGAGCAGGAATTAAATGTGGGGACCTTCTCCTTCCCAAGAGTTGAGAACTTCAGGTATCTCGGGTCCACGGTAACTAGCATCAACTCGATGTTGGAGGAGGTGGACAGAAGATTTCTGCAGGCCCAAAGAGCGTATTTCTTTGTCATCAAGCTGCTACGGTCCAGAGCCTTGTCAAGGAACCTGAAGTATAGGATCTACAGCTCCATGGTAAAGCCCGTTCTGATCTATGGGTGTGAAACCTGGACCCTGACCTCACATCTGGAGAAACGTTTCCAGACGTTTGAAAATAAAGTGCTGAGGAAGATAGCAGGTCCGGTCAAGAATAGAGAAACCCAAGAGTGGAGGATCAGAACCAACAGGGAGCTGAGGGACATCTTCTGGCAACACCCGACCGTAGTTGCAGATATGAAATCATGGCGCTTAAGATGGGCTGGACACGTGGTGAGAAGCGGACAGCAGACAGCCATAGGACGCATCATGGACGCTCAGGTCCAAGGAGATCACGAGGAAGACCAAGGCTGAGGTGGGCTGACCTGGTGAAGAAGGATGCTGTGGAACACCACGTGTTGAACTGGCGACCGGTGGCGCACGACAGATCGCGGTTGAGAAGGCTAGTGTGGGCGGCTAAGGATCTTCAGGGTTCGTCGCCAACGGAGTAAGAGTAAGTAAGGAAGAAAGTCTATAATAAGTGGAGATGATAAGTATGTTTTGATTCGCTGATACTAAAATAGCCATAGAGCAAATGTAAGACATATTTGACTTTTATGAAACAATCTCAATAGACCGACTTTGGTCATAAACAAACGAAGGCTATCATAAGTGGAGATGAAAAGTATGTTTTGATTCGCTGATACTAAAATAGCCATACACAAAATGTAAGACATATTTGACCCAACTTCGCTGAATCCTCTCATTTTGGAAAACACACTTTTGTGAAACAATCTCAATAGACTGATTTTGATCATATACGGAGGAAAGCTACCATTAGTAGAGAGGAAAAGTATATTTTGGTTCGTTCTCACTAAATGAGCAATAGGGAAAATATAAGGCATAGGTTGGACCCAACTGCCAACAATCTCTCTCTTGCTAACAATCTCAATAGACGGACTTTGGTCATAAACGAGGGAAGGCTATCATAAGTAGAGATGAATAGTATGTTTTGATTCGCTGATACTAAAATAGCTATAGGGAAAATGTAAGGCATAGATTGGAGCCAACTGCACGGAATCCTCTCATTTTGGAAAACACACTTTCAGAAAGCAATCTCAATAGACCGTTTTGATCATACCGGAAGAAAAGCTATCATAAGTAGAGATAAAAAGTATATTTTGGATCGTTCTAACTAAAATAACAATAGAGAAAATTTAAGGCATAAGTTGGAGCTAACTGCGCGGAATCCTCTCATCTTGGAAAACACACTTTTATGAAACAATCTCAATAGACCGACTTTGGTCATAAACGAGGGAAGGCTATCATAAGTAGAGATGAAAAGTATGTTTTGATTCGCTGATACTAAAACAGCCATAGAGAAAATGTAAGACATATTTGACCCAACTTCGCTGAATCCTCTCATTTATCATAAGTAGAGACGAAAAGTACGTTTTGGTTCGTTCTCACTAAACGAGCAATAGGGAAAATGTAAGGCATAGGTTGGAGCCAACTGCACGGAATCCTCTCATTTTGGAAAACACACTTTCAGAAAGCAATCTCAATAGACCGTTTTGATCATACTGGAAGAAAGGCTATCATAAGTAGAGACGAAAAGTATGTTTTAATTCGCTCATACTAGAATAGCAATACAGAAAATGTAAGATATATTTGACCAAACTTCGCGGAATCCTCTCACTTTGAAAACACACTTTTGTGAAACAATCTCAATAGACTGATTTTGATCATATACGGAGGAAAGCTACCATTAGTAGAGAGGAAAAGTATATTTTGGTTCGTTCTCACTAAATGAGCAATAGGGAAAATGTAAGGCATAGTTTGGACCCAACTGCCAACAATCTCTCTCTTGCTAACAATCTCAATAGACGGACTTTGGTCATAAACGAGGGAAGGCTATCATAAGTAGAGATGAATAGTATGTTTTGATTCGCTGATACTAAAATAGCCATAGAGAAAATGTAAGACATATTTGACCCAACTTCGCTGAATCCTCTCATTTATCATAAGTCGAGACGAATAGTACGTTTTGGTTCGTTCTCACTAAACGAGCAATAGGGTAAATGTAAGGCATAGATTGGAGCCAACTGCACGGAATCCTCTCATTTTGGAAAACACACTTTCAGAAAGCAATCTCAATAGACCGTTTTGATCATACCTGTTAGGACATTGATGTTTATTAAAACATCTGTTATTATTATTATGTTGGATTTGTATATTGTACATATGTTATAAAATCAGTCTCAGTTTAGAAATGTAAAATAAAGTGAAAATATGTTGTGCAATTTTGTCGTACTAATTTCTTAACAATTTGCGAACGAGGAAAAGTTTAAAATGTTTGCCGGGAAATTGGAAACATTTAACAAAAATACTGACGATATTGAGGAGTATTTAGAAATCGAAGAAAACATTTTTGTTGGGAACGATGTTCGGAAAGAAAAAAATGGTTCCAATTCTGCTGGGAAGCATTGGGAAAGAAACTTATTCGTGGCTGCGGGCAGCATGTGAGCCTGTCAATCCTGCCAGTATGGACTACAGCACGTTGGTGAGGCTATTAATAAATCAGTTTCGTCCTAAAACTGTGGAAATTGCGGAGCGTTTCAGACTGCATCAGTGTAAGCAAGATGTAGGGGAGTCCGTTAATACCTTTTATTACAGACTCAAAAGTAAAGCACGTTACTGCAACTACGGGGACTATTTGGATGTGACACTGAGGGACCTTCTGGTAATAGGGTTAAATTCGGTGAACATTCAGTTCAGGCTGTTGACCGAACCCGATTTAACCTTGCAGAAAGCTCTGGACATAGCCACGTCCTTAGAGTCCGCCCTGGAGGAAGCTTCGGTGTTGAAGAACAATGAGGTGAGTGGACTACATGCATTACGCAAAGGCACCTTTGATAAGAAAGATAGCAGATATAAGGTCAGCAAAGCTAATTTAGTTTGTTATTGTTGCGGAAAAAAAGGGACTTATCAAGATGGATTGTCAATATAAATATAGTAAATGCAGTAAGTGTGGGCGTAAGGGACATCTTCGCAAAGTTTGTAGAGCCAAAATTAGAGTGAATGAGGTAAGTGAGGAGTCAAGTGACAGTGACCACACGGATAGTGAGGTGTGTTATCAAGAGGTAAACCGTGGCCGGCTGAATAAGATATCACAAAGCCAGCCTATGTTGTTGCTAGTTACCATCAACGGGAAGCGTGTCGATATAGAGGTGGACACCGGGGCGGCTTTGAGTGTGATGAGTGTAGGCGAGGCCAAGAAGCTGATGAAGGTAGACAGGCTGCCACTGAAGCCAACCTTGGTCACTTTAAGGACCTACACTGGGGAAACTATAGTACCGGAAGGCAAACTTAAGGTAGATCTCGTCTATAAGGGGCTATCTTATAGTGGATATTTTTATGTTTGCCCGCACAAGAGTAAAGCACTCTTAGGAAGGGACTTTATTCGTAAGCTCCCTATACAATGGAACGAAATCAACACAATGGAAGGGGAAGACAGGAGGGACACAGAAGAGGAGGAGGCCTACGGGATATTAAAATTCATGGAGGAGGCGACAGCGGTGAGTCACAAGGAGGTGAGGCGGGAAACTCGAAGAGACAAAGTCCTATCAAAAGTCGCGGAGTTTACTCAGCGTGGGTGGCCGGCTCATGGCAGAACTAGCCAACTTGGTGAGTTCCATACAAAGAAAGATGAAGTTTCGTTAGAGGATGGAGTATTACTCTGGGGCCGGAGAGTAATCGTCCCTGGAAGCCTTCAACCCAGAATACTCGAAGAGTTGCACAGTGGGCATCTGGGTGAAAGGAAGATGAAGGAGCTCGCCCGTTCTTATGTATGGTGGCCTGGAATCACTAAGGAGATAGAAAGGACGGTGAAAAGATGCGACGGGTGCCAGCTGAATCAAAGAGAGCCGGATAAAGTCACAGTTCATCCATGGGAGTGGCCGCAGGGTCCGTGGCAGCGGCTACATATCGATTATTCTGGGCCGTTTATGGGAACATCATTCTTAGTGGTAATAGATGCTTACTCAAAGTGGCCAGAAGTTTTCAAGATGAGTTCCACAACCTCCGACTCCACGGTAACTGTACTAAGGTCTCTTTTTGCAAGAATCGGAATACCTGAACAAGTGGTCACGGACAATGGGCCCCAGTTTGCAGGGGCCGAATTTGAACAATTCATGAGGAGAAATAATATCTTGCACCTCAAATCCGCTCCATACCATCCGGCGACGAACGGACAAGTGGAGCGATTTATGCAGACTCTCAAACGAAGCCTGCGGGCCATGAAGACCCAGGGAGGAACGTTGCAGAAGAAAATAGATATATTTTTGCTGAGCTATCGCGTTGCTCCTCACAGTACTACCGGACAGGCTCCTAGCGAGTTGCTGATGGGGCGTCTGGTTCGCACTCGGCTGGATACCATGCGGGAGAGTGTGAGGTCTGAAGTCGGTAAGAAGCAAGAGGCCGTGGAACTAGCTGTGAAGAAAGAAAGGGGATTCGAAGAAGGAGAAGCGGTATTGGTCCGGTCATACAACGACTCGGCCAAGTGGAAACGAGGAGTTGTAAAAAGGAAGTTGGGCCAAAGACACTATGAAGTGGAGGTAGATGGTGCCATTTGGAAGAGGCACACTGACCAACTCCAGTCGGATCGAGGCAGGGCTGACTCTCTGAGCAGACCTCCTGAGATGTTGATGGAGTCGAGCACTTCAAGGACTGGATCTCTGGGCCAGCCAACCGCTCAGGAAGACGTGGCTTCTGCAGCGTGCAGAGAGGAGCGGGCTGAGGTGCCGCAAGCTACCAGGTGCAGCACTAGAGTCCGGCATCCGCCTAGCAGACTGACATACGTCAGGCCTGGGGTACAAATAGGCCGGCTGTCATCAGCGCTGCCGGGGAAGAGTTGTTAGGACATTGATGTTTATTAAAACATCTGTTATTATTATTATGTTGGATTTGTATATTGTACATATGTTATAAAATCAGTCTCAGTTTAGAAATGCAAAATAAAGTGAAAATATGTTGTGCAATTTTGTCGTACTAATTTCTTAACAATACCCGAAGAAAGGCTATCATAAGTAGAGATGAAAAGTATGTTTTAATTCGCTCATACTAAAAAAGCAATAGAGAAAATGTAAGACATATTTGACCCAACTTCGCCGAATCCTCTAATTTGGGAAAACACACTTTTATGAAACAGTCTCACCAGACTGATTTTGATCATGTAGGAAGAAAGTCTATCATAAGTAGAGATGATAAATATGTTTTGATTCGCTGATACTAAAATAGCCATAGAGAAAATGTAAGATATATCTGACCCAACTTCGCCGAATCCTCTAATTTGGGAAAACACACTTTTATGATGCAGTCTCACCAGACTGATTTTGATCATGTAGGAAGAAAGTCTATCATAAGTAGAGATGATAAGTATGTTTTGATTCGCTGATACTAAAATAGCCATATAGAAAATGTAAGACATATTTGACTTTTATGAAACAATGTCAATAGACCGACTTTGGTCAAAAACGAGGGAAGGCTATCATAAGTAGAGATGAAAAGTATGTATAGATTCGCTGATACTAAAATAGCTATAGGGAAAATGTAAGGCATAGATTGGAGCCAACTGCACGGAATCCTCTCATTTTGGAAAACACACTTTCAGAAAGCAATCTCAATAGACCGTTTTGATCATACCGGAAGAAAAGCTATCATAAGTAGAGATAAAAAGTATATTTTGGATCGTTCTAACTAAAATAACAATAGAGAAAATTTAAGGCATAAGTTGGAGCCAACTGCGCGGAATCCTCTCATTTTGGAAAACACACTTTTATGAAAGAATCTCAATAGACCGACTTTGGTCATAAACGAGGGAAGGCTATCATAAGTAGAGATGAAAAGTATGTTTTGATTCGCTGATACTAAAATAGTCATAGAGAAAATGTAAGACATATTTGACCCAACTTCGCTGAATCCTCTCATTTATCATAAGTAGAGACGAAAAGTACGTTTTGGTTCGTTCTCACTAGACGAGCAATAGGGAAAATGTAAGGCATAGGTTGGAGCCAACTGCACGGAATCCTCTCATTTTGGAAAACACACTTTCAGAAAGCAATCTCAATAGACCGTTTTGATCATACCCGAAGAAAGGCTATCATAAGTAGAGATGAAAAGTATGTTTTAATTCGCTCATACTAAAAAAGCAATAGAGAAAATGTAAGACATATTTGACCCAACTTCGCCGAATCCTCTAATTTGGGAAAACACACTTTTATGAATCAGTCTCACCAGACTGATTTTGATCATGTAGGAAGAAAGTCTATCATAAGTAGAGATGATAAATATGTTTTGATTCGCTGATACTAAAATAGCCATAGAGAAAATGTAAGATATATCTGACCCAACTTCGCCGAATCCTCTAATTTGGGAAAACACACTTTTATGATGCAGTCTCACCAGACTGATTTTGATCATGTAGGAAGAAAGTCTATCATAAGTAAAGATGATAAGTATGTTTTGATTCGCTGATACTAAAATAGCCATAGAGAAAATGTAAGACATATTTGACTTTTATGAAACAATGTCAATAGACCGACTTTGGTCAAAAACGAGGGAAGGCTATCATAAGTAGAGATGAAAAGTATGTATAGATTCGCTGATACTAAAATAGCTATAGGGAAAATGTAAGGCATAGATTGGAGCCAACTGCACGGAATCCTCTCATTTTGGAAAACACACTTTCAGAGAGCAATCTCAATAGACCGTTTTGATCATACCGGAAGAAAAGCTATCATAAGTAGAGATAAAAAGTATATTTTGGATCGTTCTAACTAAAATAACAATAGAGAAAATTTAAGGCATAAGTTGGAGCCAACTGCGCGGAATCCTCTCATTTTGGAAAACACACTTTTATGAAACAATCTCAATAGACCGACTTTGGTCATAAACGAGGGAAGGCTATCATAAGTAGAGATGAAAAGTATGTTTTGATTCGCTGATACTAAAATAGTCATAGAGAAAATGTAAGACATATTTGACCCAACTTCGCTGAATCCTCTCATTTATCATAAGTAGAGACGAAAAGTACGTTTTGGTTCGTTCTCACTAAACGAGCAATAGGGAAAATGTAAGGCATAGGTTGGAGCCAACTGCACGGAATCCTCTCATTTTGGAAAACACACTTTCAGAAAGCAATCTCAATAGACCGTTTTGATCATACCCGAAGAAAGGCTATCATAAGTAGAGATGAAAAGTATGTTTTAATTCGCTCATACTAAAAAAGCAATAGAGAAAATGTAAGACATATTTGACCCAACTTCGCCGAATCCTCTAATTTGGGAAAACACACTTTTATGAAACAGTCTCACCAGACTGATTTTGATCATGTAGGAAGAAAGTCTATCATAAGTAGAGATGATAAATATGTTTTGATTCGCTGATACTAAAATAGCCATAGAGAAAATGTAAGATATATCTGACCCAACTTCGCCGAATCCTCTAATTTGGGAAAACACACTTTTATGATGCAGTCTCACCAGACTGATTTTGATCATGTAGGAAGAAAGTCTATCATAAGTAAAGATGATAAGTATGTTTTGATTCGCTGATACTAAAATAGCCATAGAGAAAATGTAAGACATATTTGACTTTTATGAAACAATGTCAATAGACCGACTTTGGTCAAAAACGAAGGAAGGCTATCATAAGTAGAGATGAAAAGTATGTATAGATTCCCTGATACTAAAATAGCTATAGGGAAAATTTAAGGCATAGATTGGAGCCAACTGCACGGAATCCTCTCATTTTGGAAAACACACTTTCAGAAAGCAATCTCAATAGACCGTTTTGATCATACCGGAAGAAAAGCTATCATAAGTAGAGATAAAAAGTATATTTTGGATCGTTCTAACTAAAATAACAATAGAGAAAATTTAAGGCATAAGTTGGAGCCAACTGCGCGGAATCCTCTCATTTTGGAAAACACACTTTTATGAAACAATCTCAATAGACCGACTTTGGTCATAAACGAGGGAAGGCTATCATAAGTAGAGATGAAAAGTATGTTTTGATTCGCTGATACTAAAATAGTCATAGAGAAAATGTAAGACATATTTGACCCAATTTCGCTGAATCCTCTCATTTATCATAAGTAGAGACGAAAAGTACGTTTTGGTTCGTTCTCACTAAACGAGCAATAGGGAAAATGTAAGGCATAGGTTGGAGCCAACTGCACGGAATCCTCTCATTTTGGAAAACACACTTTCAGAAAGCAATCTCAATAGACCGTTTTGATCATACCCGAAGAAAGGCTATCATAAGTAGAGATGAAAAGTATGTTTTAATTCGCTCATACTAAAAAAGCAATAGAGAAAATGTAAGACATATTTGACCCAACTTCGCCGAATCCTCTAATTTGGGAAAACACACTTTTATGAAACAGTCTCACCAGACTGATTTTGATCATGTAGGAAGAAAGTCTATCATAAGTAGAGATGATAAATATGTTTTGATTCGCTGATACTAAAATAGCCATAGAGAAAATGTAAGATATATCTGACCCAACTTCGCCGAATCCTCTAATTTGGGAAAACACACTTTTATGATGCAGTCTCACCAGACTGATTTTGATCATGTAGGAAGAAAGTCTATCATAAGTAAAGATGATAAGTATGTTTTGATTCGCTGATACTAAAATAGCCATAGAGAAAATGTAAGACATATTTGACTTTTATGAAACAATGTCAATAGACCGACTTTGGTCAAAAACGAGGGAAGGCTATCATAAGTAGAGATAAAAAGTATGTATAGATTCGCTGATACTAAAATAGCTATAGGGAAAATGTAAAGCATAGATTGGAGCTAACTGCACGGAATCCTCTCATTTTGGAAAACACACTTTCAGAAAGCAATCTCAATAGACCGTTTTGATCATACCGGAAGAAAAGCTATCATAAGTAGAGATAAAAAGTATATTTTGGATCGTTCTAACTAAAATAACAATAGAGAAAATTTAAGGCATAAGTTGGAGCCAACTGCGCGGAATCCTCTCATTTTGGAAAACACACTTTTATGAAACAATCTCAATAGACCGACTTTGGTCATAAACGAGGGAAGGCTATCATAAGTAGAGATGAAAAGTATGTTTTGATTCGCTGATACTAAAATAGTCATAGAGAAAATGTAAGACATATTTGACCCAATTTCGCTGAATCCTCTCATTTATCATAAGTAGAGACGAAAAGTACGTTTTGGTTCGTTCTCACTAAACGAGCAATAGGGAAAATGTAAGGCATAGGTTGGAGCCAACTGCACGGAATCCTCTCATTTTGGAAAACACACTTTCAGAAAGCAATCTCAATAGACCGTTTTGATCATACCCGAAGAAAGGCTATCATAAGTAGAGATGAAAAGTATGTTTTAATTCGCTCATACTAAAAAACAATAGAGAAAATGTAAGACATATTTGACCCAACTTCGCCGAATCCTCTAATTTGGGAAAACACACTTTTATGAAACAGTCTCACCAGACTGATTTTGATCATGTAGGAAGAAAGTCTATCATAAGTAGAGATGATAAATATGTTTTGATTCGCTGATACTAAAATAGCCATAGAGAAAATGTAAGATATATCTGACCCAACTTCGCCGAATCCTCTAATTTGGGAAAACACACTTTTATGATGCAGTCTCACCAGACTGATTTTGATCATGTAGGAAGAAAGTCTATCATAAGTAAAGATGATAAGTATGTTTTGATTCGCTGATACTAAAATAGCCATAGAGAAAATGTAAGACATATTTGACTTTTATGAAACAATGTCAATAGACCGACTTTGGTCAAAAACGAGGGAAGGCTATCATAAGTAGAGATGAAAAGTATGTATAGATTCGCTGATACTAAAATAGCTATAGGGAAAATGTAAGGCATAGATTGGAGCTAACTGCACGGAATCCTCTCATTTTGGAAAACACACTTTCAGAAAGCAATCTCAATAGACCGTTTTGATCATACCGGAAGAAAAGCTATCATAAGTAGAGATAAAAAGTATATTTTGGATCGTTCTAACTAAAATAACAATAGAGAAAATTTAAGGCATAAGTTGGAGCCAACTGCGCGGAATCCTCTCATTTTGAAAAACACACTTTTATGAAACAATCTCAATAGACCGACTTTGGTCATAAACGAGGGAAGGCTATCATAAGTAGAGATGAAAAGTATGTTTTGATTCGCTGATACTAAAATAGCCATAGGGAAAATGTAAGGCATAGGTTGGAGCCAACTGCACGGAATCCTCTCATTTTGGAAAACACACTTTCAGAAAGCAATCTCAATAGACCGTTTTGATCATACCGGAAGAAAGGCTATCATAAGTAGAGACGAAAAGTATGTTTTAATTCGCTCATACTAGAATAGCAATAGAGAAAATGTAAGATATATTTGACCAAACTTCGCGGAATCCTCTCACTTTGGAAAACACACTTTTATGAAACAGTCTCACTAGACTGACTTTGATCATATACGGATCAAGGCTACCATAAGTAGTGATGAATAGTATATTTTGGTTCGTTCTAACTAAAAAAGCAAAGGATAAATTGTAAGACATATGTGACCCAACTTCGCGAAATCCTCTAATTTGGGAAAACACACTTTCATGAAGCAATCTTAATAGATCGACTTTGATCATATACGAAGAAAGACTACCATAATTAGTGATGAAAAGTATGTTTTGGTTCGATCTAACTATGATAGCAATAGAGAAGATATAAGGCACATGCTTGACCCAACTCCGCGGGATCTTCTCATCTTGGAAAACACACTTTTATGAACCAATCTTAATAGATTAACTTCGATCATATACGAAGAAAAGCTACCATTAGTAGAAAGGAAAAGTATATTTTGGTTCGTTCTTCAAAAAATAGCAATAGAGAACATATAGGACAAAGGTTGGGACCAACTCCGCGGAATCCTCTCATTTTGGAAAACTCACTTTCATGAAACAATCTCATCAGACCGACTTTGATCATATACGAAGAAAGACTACCATAATTAGTGATGAAAAGTATGTTTTGGTTCGATCTAACTATGATAGCAATAGAGAAGATATAAGGCACATGCTGGACCCAACTCCGCGGGATCTTCTCATCTTGGAAAACACACTTTTATGAACCAATCTTAATAGATTAACTTCGATCATATACGAAGAAAAGCTACCATTAGTAGAAAGGAAAAGTATATTTTGGTTCGTTCTCACTAAATGAGCAATAGGGAAAATGTAAGGCAAAGGTTGGACCCAACTGCGCGGAATCCTCTCATTTTGGAAAATACACTTTCAGAAAGCAATCTCAAAAGACCGACTTTGATCATATAAGAAGACAGCCAATTACAAGTTGAGATGAAAAGTATATTTTGAATCGTTCTAACTAAAATAACAATAGACAAAATTTAAGCCATAGGTTGGAGCCAACTGCGCGGAATCCTCTCACTTTGGAAAACACACTTTTATGAAACAATCTCAATAGACTGACTTTGGTCATAAACAAAGGAAGGCTATTACAAGTAGAGATGAAAAGTATGTTTTGATTCGCTGATACTAAAATAGCCATATAGAAAATGTAAGACATATTTGACCCAACTTCGCTAAATCATATAATCTGGGAAAACACACAATTATGAAACAGTCTCACTAGACTGATTTTGGTCATGTAGGAAGAAATTCTATCATAAGTGGAGATGATAAGTATGTTTTGATTCGCTGATACTAAAATAGCCATAGAGCAAATGTAAGACATATTTGACTTTCATGAAACAATCTCAATAGACCGACTTTGGTCATAAACGAAGGAAGGCTATCATAAGTAGAGATGAAAAGTATGTTTTGATTCGCTGTTACTAAAATAGCCATAGAGAAAATGTAAGACATATTTGACCCAACTTCGCTGAATCCTCTCATTTATCATGAGTCGAGACGAAAAGTACGTTTTGGTTCGTTCTCACTAAACGAGCAATAGGGAAAATGTAAGGCATAGATTGGAGCCAACTGCACGGAATCCTCTCATTTTGGAAAACACACTTTCAGAAAGCAATCTCAATAGACCGTTTTGATCGTACCGGAAGAAAGGCTATCGTAAGTAGAGATGAAAAGTATATTTTGGATCGTTCTAACTAAAATAAAAATAGAGAAAATTTAAGGCATAAGTTGGAGCCAACTGCGCGGAATCCTCTCATTTAGGAAAACACACTTTTATGAAACAGTCTCACCAGACTGATTTTGATCATGTAGGAAGAAAGTCTATCATAAGTAGAGATGATAAATATGTTTTGATTCGCTGATACTAAAATAGCCATAGAGAAAATGTAAGATATATCTGACCCAACTTCGCCGAATCCTCTAATTTGGGAAAACACACTTTTATGATGCAGTCTCACCAGACTGATTTTGATCATGTAGGAAGAAAGTCTATCATGAGTAGAGATGATAAGTATGTTTTGATTCGCTGATACTAAAATAGCCATAGAGAAAATGTAAGACATATTTGACTTTTATGAAACAATGTCAATAGACCGACTTTGGTCATAAACGAGGGAAGGCTATCATAAGTAAAGATGAAAAGTATGTTTAGATTCGCTGATACTAAAATAGCCATAGAGAAAATGTAAGACATATTTGACCCAACTTCGCTGAATCCTCTCATTTATCATAAGTAGAGACGAAAAGTACGTTTTGGTTCGTTCTCACTAAACGAGCAATAGGGAAAATGTAAGGCATAGGTTGGAGCCAACTGCACGGAATCCTCTCATTTTGGAAAACACACTTTCAGAAAGCAATCTCAATAGACCGTTTTGATCATACCGGAAGAAAGGCTATCATAAGTAGAGATGAAAAGTATGTTTTTAATTCGCTCATACTAGAATAGCAATAAAGGAAATGTAAGATAAATTTGACCCAACTTCGCCGAATTCTCTAATTTGGGAAAACACACTTTTATGAAACAGTCTCACTAGACTGACTTTGATCATACACGGATAAAGGCTACCAAAAGTAGTGATTAATAGTATATTTTGGTTCGTTCTAACTAAAAATGCAAAGGAAAAAATGTAAGACATATTTGACCAAACTTCGCGGAATCCTCTCACTTTGGAAAACACACTTTTATGAAACTATCTAAATAGACCGACTTCGATCATATAAGAAAACAGCCAATTACAAGTAGAGATGAAAAGTATATCTTGGATCGTTCTAACTAAAATAACAATAGAGAAAAATTAAGGCATAGGTTGGAGCCAACTGCGCGGAATCCTCTCATTTTGGAAAACACACTTTTACGAAACAATCTCAATAGACCGACTTTGGTCATAAACGAAGGAAGGCTATCATAAGTAGAGAAGAAAAGTATGTTTTGATTCGCTGATACTAAAAAAGCCATAGAGAAGATGTAAGACATATTTGACCCAACTTCGCTGAATCCTCTCATTTATCATAAGTCGAGACGAATAGTACGTTTTGGTTCGTTCTCACTAAACGAGCAATAGGGAAAATGTAAGGCATAGATTGCAGCCAACTGCACGGAATCCTCTCATTTTGGAAAACACACTTTCAGAAAGCAATCTCAATAGACCGTTTTGATCATACCCGAAGAAAGGCTATCATAAGTAGAGATGAAAAGTATGTTTTAATTCGCTCATACTAAAATAGCAATAGAGAAAATGTAAGACATATTTGACCCAACTTCGCCGAATCCTCTAATTTGGGAAAACACACTTTTATGAAACAGTCTCACCAGACTGATTTTGATCAGGTAGGAAGAAAGTCTATCATAAGTAGAGATGATAAATATGTTTTGATTCGCTGATACTAAAATAGCCATAGAGAAAATGTAAGATATATCTGACCCAACTTCGCCGAATCCTCTAATTTGGGAAAACACACTTTTATGAAACAGTCTCACCTGACTGATTTTGATCATGTAGGAAGAAAGTCTATCATAAGTAGAGATGATAAGTATGTTTTGATTCGCTGATACTAAAATAGCCATAGAGAAAATGTAAGACATATTTGAGTTTTATGAAACCATCTCAATAGACCGACTTCGGTCATAAACGAAGGAAGGCTATCATAAGTAGTGATGAAAAGTATGTATAGATTCGCTGATACTAAAATAGCTATAGGGAAAATGTAAGGCATAGATTGGAGCCAACTGCACGGAATCCTCTCATTTTGGAAAACACACTTTCAGAAAGCAATCTCAATAGACCGTTTTGATCATACCGGAAGAAAAGCTATAATAAGTAGAGATAAAAAGTATATTTTGGATCGTTCTAACTAAAATAATAATAGAGAAAATTTAAGGCATAAGTTGGAGCCAACTGCGCGGAATCCTCTCATTTTGGAAAACACACTTTTATGAAACAATCTCAATAGACCGACTTTGGTCATAAACGAGGGAAGGCTATCATAAGTAGAGATGAAAAGTATGTTTTGATTCGCTGATACTAAAATAGCCATAGAGAAAATGTAAGACATATTTGACCCAACTTCGCTAAATCATCTAATCTGGGAAAACACACAATTATGAAACAGTCTCACTAGACTGATTTTGGTCATGTAGGAAGAAATTCTATCATAAGTGGAGATGATAAGTATGTTTTGATTCGCTGATACTAAAATAGCCATAGAGCAAATGTAAGACATATTTGACTTTCATGAAACAATCTCAATAGACCGACTTTGGTCATAAACGAAGGAAGGCTATCATAAGTAGAAATGAAAAGTATATCTTGGATCGTTCTAACTAAAATAACAATAGAGAAAATTTAAGGCATAGGTTGGAGCCAACTACGCGGAATCCTCTCATTTTGGAAAACACACTTTTACGAAACAATCTCAATAGACCGACTTTGGTCATAAACGAAGGAAGGCTATCATAAGTAGAGAAGAAAAGTATGTTTTGATTCGCTGATACTAAAATAGCCATAGAGAAGATGTAAGACATATTTGACCCAACTTCGCTGAATCCTCTCATTTATCATAAGTCGAGACGAATAGTACATTTTGGTTCGTTCACACTAAACGAGCAATAGGGAAAATGTAAGGCATAGATTGCAGCCAACTGCACGGAATCCTCTCATTTTGGAAAACACACTTTCAGAAAGCAATCTCAATAGACCGTTTTGATCATACCCGAAGAAAGGCTATCATAAGTAGAGATGAAAAGTATGTTTTAATTCGCTCATACTAAAATAGCAATAGAGAAAATGTAAGACATATTTGACTTTTATGAAACAATCTATAGACCGACTTCGGTCATAAACGAAGGAAGGCCATCATAAGTAGAGATGAAAAGTATATTTTGGATCGTTCTAACTAAAATAACAATAGAGAAAATTTAAGGCATAACTTGGAGCCAACTGCGCGGAATTTTGGAAAACACACTATTATGAAACAATCTCAATAGACCGACTTTGGTCATAAACGAGGGAAGGCTATCATAAGTAGAGATGAAAAGTATGTTTTAATTCGCTCATACTAAAATAGCAATAGAGAAAATGTAAGACATATTTGACCCAACTTCGCCGAATCCTCTAATTTGGGAAAACACACTTTTATGAAACAGTCTCACCAGACTGATTTTGATCATGTAAGAAGAAAGTCTATCATAAGTAGAGATGATAAGTATGTTTTGTATTCGCTGATACTAAAAAAGCCATAGAGAAAATGTAAGACATATTTGACTTTTATGAAACAATCTCAATAGACCGACTTCGGTCATAAACGAAGGAAGGCTATCATAAGTATAGATGAAAAGTATATTTTGGATAGTTCTAACTAAAATAACAATAGAGAAAATTGAAGGCATAAGTGGGAGCCAACTGCGCGGAATCCTCTCATTTTGGATAACACACTTTTATGAAACATTCTCAATAGACCGACTTTGGTCATAAACGAGGGAAGGCTATCATAAGTAGAGATGAATAGTATGTTTTGATTCGCTGATACTAAAATAGCCATGGAGAAAATGTAAGACATATTTGACCCAACTTCGCTGAATCCTCTCATTTATCATAAGTCGAGACGAATAGTACGTTTTGGTTCGTTCTCACTAAACGAGCAATAGGGAAAATGTAAGGCATAGATTGGAGCCAACTGCACGGAATCCTCTCATTTTGGAAAACACAATTTCAGAAAGCAATCCCAATAGACCGTTTTGATCATACCCGAAGAAAGGCTATCATAAGTAGAGATGAAAAGTATGTTTTAATTCGCTCATACTAAAATAGCAATAGAGAAAATGTAAGACATATTTGACCCAACTTCGCCGAATCCTCTAATTTGGGATAACACACTTTTATGAAACAACTGATTTTGATCATGTAGGAAGAAAGTCTATCATAAGTAGAGATGATAAGTATGTTTTGATTCGCTGATACTAAAATAGCCATAGAGAAAATGTAAGACATATTTGACTTTTATGAAACAATCTCAATAGACCGAGTTCGGTCATAAACGAAGGAAGGCCATCATAAGTAGAGATGAAAAGTATATTTTGGATCGTTCTAACTAAAACAACAATAGAGAAAATTTAAGGCATAACTTGGAGCCAACTGCGCGGAATTTTAGAAAACACACTTTTATGAAACAATCTCAATAGACCGACTTTGGTCATAAACGAGGGAAGGCTATCATAAGTAGAGATGAATAGTATGTTTTGATTCGCTGATACTAAAATAGCCATAGAGAAAATGTAAGACATATTTGACCCAACTTCGCTGAATCCTCTCATTTATCATAAGTCGAGACGAATAGTACGTTTTGGTTCGTTCTCACTAAACGAGCAATAGGGAAAATGTAAGGCATAGATTGGAGCCAACTGCACGGAATCCTCTCATTTTGGAAAACACACTTTCAGAAAGCAATCTCAATAAACCGTTTTGATCATACCCGAAGAAAGGCTATCATAAGTAGAGATGAAGAGTATGTTTTAATTCGCTCTTACTAAAATAGCAATAGAGAAAATGTAAGACATATTTGACCCAACTTCGCCGAATCCTCTAATTTGGGATAACACACTTTTATGAAACAACTGATTTTGATCATGTAGGAAGAAAGTCTATCATAAGTAGAGATGATAAGTATGTTTTGATTCGCTGATACTAAAATAGCCATAGAGAAAATGTAAGACATATTTGACTTTTATGAAACAATCTCAATAGACCGACTTCGGTCATAAACGAAGGAAGGCTATCATAAGTATAGATGAAAAGTATATTTTGGATAGTTCTAACTAAAATAACAATAGAGAAAATTGAAGGCATAAGTGGGAGCCAACTGCGCGGAATTTTGGAAAACACACTTTTATGAAACAATCTCAATAGACCGACTTTGGTCATAAACGAGGGAAGGCTATCATAAGTAGAGATGAAAAGTATGTTTGGATTCGATGATACTAAAATAGCCATAGAGAAAATGTAAGACATATTTGACCCAACTTCGCTGAATCCTCTCATTTACCATAAGTCGAGACGAATAGTACGTTTTGGTTCGTTCTCACTAAACGAGCAAAAGGGAAAATGTAAGGAATAGATAGGAGCCAACTGCACGGAATCCTCTCATTTTGGAAAACACACTTTCAGAAAGCAATCTCAATAGACCGTTTTGATCATACCCGAAGAAAGGCTATCATAAGTAGAGATGAAAAGTCTGTTTTAATTCGCTCATACTAAAATAGCAATAGAGAAAATGTAAGACATATTTGACTTTTATGAAACAATCTCAATAGACCGACTTCGGTCATAAACGAAGGAAGGCCATTATAAGTAGAGATGAAAAGTATATTTTGGATCGTTCTAACTAAAATAACTATAGAGAAAATTTAAGGCATAACTTGGAGCCAACTGCGCGGAATTTTGGAAAACACACTTTTATGAAACAATCTCAAAAGACCGACTTTGGTCATAAACGAGGGAAGGCTATCATAAGTAGAGATGAATAGTATGTTTTGATTCGCTGATACTAAAATAGCCATGGAGAAAATGTAAGACATATTTGACCCAATTTCGCTTAATCCTCTCATTTATCATAAGTCGAGACGAATAGTACGTTTTGGTTCGTTCTCACTAAACGAGCAATAGGGAAAATGTAAGGCATAGATTGGAGCCAACTGCACGGAATCCTCTCATTTTGGAACACACAATTTCAGAAAGCAATCCCAATAGACCGTTTTGATCATACCCGAAGAAAGGCTATCATAAGTAGAGATGAAAAGTATGTTTTAATTCGCTCATACTAAAATAGCAATAGAGAAAATGTAAGACATATTTGACCCAACTTCGCCGAATCCTCTAATTTGGGATAACACACTTTTATGAAACAACTGATTTTGATCATGTAGGAAGAAAGTCTATCATAAGTAGAGATGATAAGTATGTTTTGATTCGCTGATACTAAAATAGCCATAGAGAAAATGTAAGACATATTTGACTTTTATGAAACAATCTCAATAGACCGACTTCGGTCATAAACGAAGGAAGGCCATCATAAGTAGAGATGAAAAGTATATTTTGGATCGTTCTAACTAAAACAACAATAGAGAAAATTTAAGGCATAACTTGGAGCCAATTGCGCGGAATTTTGGAAAACACACTTTTATGAAACAATCTCAATAGACCGACTTTGGTCATAAACGAGGGAAGGCTATCATAAGTAGAGATGAAAAGTATGTTTGGATTCGATGATACTAAAATAGCCATAGAGAAAATGTAAGACATATTTGACCCAACTTCGCTGAATCCTCTCATTTACCATAAGTCGAGACGAATAGTACGTTTTGGTTCGTTCTCACTAAACGAGCAAAAGGGAAAATGTAAGGAATAGATAGGAGCCAACTGCACGGAATCCTCTCATTTTGGAAAACACACTTTCAGAAAGCAATCTCAATAGACCGTTTTGATCATACCCGAAGAAAGGCTATCATAAGTAGAGATGAAAAGTCTGTTTTAATTCGCTCATACTAAAATAGCAATAGAGAAAATGTAAGACATATTTGACTTTTATGAAACAATCTCAATAGACCGACTTCGGTCATAAACGAAGGAAGGCCATTATAAGTAGAGATGAAAAGTATATTTTGGATCGTTCTAACTAAAATAACTATAGAGAAAATTTAAGGCATAACTTGGAGCCAACTGCGCGGAATTTTGGAAAACACACTTTTATGAAACAATCTCAAAAGACCGACTTTGGTCATAAACGAGGGAAGGCTATCATAAGTAGAGATGAATAGTATGTTTTGATTCGCTGATACTAAAATAGCCATGGAGAAAATGTAAGACATATTTGACCCAATTTCGCTTAATCCTCTCATTTATCATAAGTCGAGACGAATAGTACGTTTTGGTTCGTTCTCACTAAACGAGCAATAGGGAAAATGTAAGGCATAGATTGGAGCCAACTGCACGGAATCCTCTCATTTTGGAAAACACAATTTCAGAAAGCAATCCCAATAGACCGTTTTGATCATACCCGAAGAAAGGCTATCATAAGTAGAGATGAAAAGTATGTTTTAATTCGCTCATACTAAAATAGCAATAGAGAAAATGTAAGACATATTTGACCCAACTTCGCCGAATCCTCTAATTTGGGATAACACACTTTTATGAAACAACTGATTTTGATCATGTAGGAAGAAAGTCTATCATAAGTAGAGATGATAAGTATGTTTTGATTCGCTGATACTAAAATAGCCATAGAGAAAATGTAAGACATATTTGACTTTTATGAAACAATCTCAATAGACCGACTTCGGTCATAAACGAAGGAAGGCCATCATAAGTAGAGATGAAAAGTATATTTTGGATCGTTCTAACTAAAACAACAATAGAGAAAATTTAAGGCATAACTTGGAGCCAATTGCGCGGAATTTTGGAAAACACACTTTTATGAAACAATCTCAATAGACCGACTTTGGTCATAAACGAGGGAAGGCTATCATAAGTAGAGATGAAAAGTATGTTTGGATTCGATGATACTAAAATAGCCATAGAGAAAATGTAAGACATATTTGACCCAACTTCGCTGAATCCTCTCATTTACCATAAGTCGAGACGAATAGTACGTTTTGGTTCGTTCTCACTAAACGAGCAATAGGGAAAATGTAAGGAATAGATAGGAGCCAACTGCACGGAATCCTCTCATTTTGGAAAACACACTTTCAGAAAGCAATCTCAATAGACCGTTTTGATCATACCCGAAGAAAGGCTATCATAAGTAGAGATGAAAAGTCTGTTTTAATTCGCTCATACTAAAATAGCAATAGAGAAAATGTAAGACATATTTGACTTTTATGAAACAATCTCAATAGACCGACTTCGGTCATAAACGAAGGAAGGCCATTATAAGTAGAGATGAAAAGTATATTTTGGATCGTTCTAACTAAAATAACTATAGAGAAAATTTAAGGCCTAACTTGGAGCCAACTGCGCGGAATTTTGGAAAACACACTTTTATGAAACAATCTCAATAGACCGACTTTGGTCATAAACGAGGGAAGGCTATCATAAGTAGAGATGAATAGTATGTTTTGATTCGCTGATACTAAAATAGCCATGGAGAAAATGTAAGACATATTTGACCCAACTTCGCTGAATCCTCTCATTTATCATAAGTCGAGACGAATAGTACGTTTTGGTTCGTTCTCACTAAACGAGCAATAGGGAAAATGTAAGGCATAGATTGGAGCCAACTGCACGGAATCCTCTCATTTTGGAAAACACACTTTCAGAAAGCAATCTCAATAAACCGTTTTGATCATACCCGAAGAAAGGCTATCATAAGTAGAGATGAAGAGTATGTTTTAATTCGCTCTTACTAAAATAGCAATAGAGAAAATGTAAGACATATTTGACCCAACTTCGCCGAATCCTCTAATTTGGGATAACACACTTTTATGAAACAACTGATTTTGATCATGTAGGAAGAAAGTCTATCATAAGTAGAGATGATAAGTATGTTTTGATTCGCTGATACTAAAATAGCCATAGAGAAAATGTAAGACATATTTGACTTTTATGAAACAATCTCAATAGACCGACTTCGGTCATAAACGAAGGAAGGCTATCATAAGTATAGATGAAAAGTATATTTTGGATAGTTCTAACTAAAATAACAATAGAGAAAATTGAAGGCATAAGTGGGAGCCAACTGCGCGGAATTTTGGAAAACACACTTTTATGAAACAATCTCAATAGACCGACTTTGGTCATAAACGAGGGAAGGCTATCATAAGTAGAGATGAAAAGTATGTTTGGATTCGATGATACTAAAATAGCCATAGAGAAAATGTAAGACATATTTGACCCAACTTCGCTGAATCCTCTCATTTACCATAAGTCGAGACGAATAGTACGTTTTGGTTCGTTCTCACTAAACGAGCAATAGGGAAAATGTAAGGAATAGATAGGAGCCAACTGCACGGAATCCTCTCATTTTGGAAAACACACTTTCAGAAAGCAATCTCAATAGACCGTTTTGATCATACCCGAAGAAAGGCTATCATAAGTAGAGATGAAAAGTCTGTTTTAATTCGCTCATACTAAAATAGCAATAGAGAAAATGTAAGACATATTTGACTTTTATGAAACAATCTCAATAGACCGACTTCGGTCATAAACGAAGGAAGGCCATTATAAGTAGAGATGAAAAGTATATTTTGGATCGTTCTAACTAAAATAACTATAGAGAAAATTTAAGGCATAACTTGGAGCCAACTGCGCGGAATTTTGGAAAACACACTTTTATGAAACAATCTCAAAAGACCGACTTTGGTCATAAACGAGGGAAGGCTATCATAAGTAGAGATGAATAGTATGTTTTGATTCGCTGATACTAAAATAGCCATGGAGAAAATGTAAGACATATTTGACCCAATTTCGCTTAATCCTCTCATTTATCATAAGTCGAGACGAATAGTACGTTTTGGTTCGTTCTCACTAAACGAGCAATAGGGAAAATGTAAGGCATAGATTGGAGCCAACTGCACGGAATCCTCTCATTTTGGAAAACACAATTTCAGAAAGCAATCTCAATAAACCGTTTTGATCATACCCGAAGAAAGGCTATCATAAGTAGAGATGAAGAGTATGTTTTAATTCGCTCTTACTAAAATAGCAATAGAGAAAATGTAAGACATATTTGACCCAACTTCGCCGAATCCTCTAATTTGGGATAACACACTTTTATGAAACAACTGATTTTGATCATGTAGGAAGAAAGTCTATCATAAGTAGAGATGATAAGTATGTTTTGATTCGCTGATACTAAAATAGCCATAGAGAAAATGTAAGACATATTTGACTTTTATGAAACAATCTCAATAGACCGACTTCGGTCATAAACGAAGGAAGGCTATCATAAGTATAGATGAAAAGTATATTTTGGATAGTTCTAACTAAAATAACAATAGAGAAAATTGAAGGCATAAGTGGGAGCCAACTGCGCGGAATTTTGGAAAACACACTTTTATGAAACAATCTCAATAGACCGACTTTGGTCATAAACGAGGGAAGGCTATCATAAGTAGAGATGAAAAGTATGTTTGGATTCGATGATACTAAAATAGCCATAGAGAAAATGTAAGACATATTTGACCCAACTTCGCTGAATCCTCTCATTTACCATAAGTCGAGACGAATAGTACGTTTTGGTTCGTTCTCACTAAACGAGCAATAGGGAAAATGTAAGGAATAGATAGGAGCCAACTGCACGGAATCCTCTCATTTTGGAAAACACACTTTCAGAAAGCAATCTCAATAGACCGTTTTGATCATACCCGAAGAAAGGCTATCATAAGTAGAGATGAAAAGTCTGTTTTAATTCGCTCATACTAAAATAGCAATAGAGAAAATGTAAGACATATTTGACTTTTATGAAACAATCTCAATAGACCGACTTCGGTCATAAACGAAGGAAGGCCATTATAAGTAGAGATGAAAAGTATATTTTGGATCGTTCTAACTAAAATAACTATAGAGAAAATTTAAGGCATAACTTGGAGCCAACTGCGCGGAATTTTGGAAAACACACTTTTATGAAACAATCTCAAAAGACCGACTTTGGTCATAAACGAGGGAAGGCTATCATAAGTAGAGATGAATAGTATGTTTTGATTCGCTGATACTAAAATAGCCATGGAGAAAATGTAAGACATATTTGACCCAATTTCGCTTAATCCTCTCATTTATCATAAGTCGAGACGAATAGTACGTTTTGGTTCGTTCTCACTAAACGAGCAATAGGGAAAATGTAAGGCATAGATTGGAGCCAACTGCACGGAATCCTCTCATTTTGGAAAACACAATTTCAGAAAGCAATCCCAATAGACCGTTTTGATCATACCCGAAGAAAGGCTATCATAAGTAGAGATGAAAAGTATGTTTTAATTCGCTCATACTAAAATAGCAATAGAGAAAATGTAAGACATATTTGACCCAACTTCGCCGAATCCTCTAATTTGGGATAACACACTTTTATGAAACAACTGATTTTGATCATGTAGGAAGAAAGTCTATCATAAGTAGAGATGATAAGTATGTTTTGATTCGCTGATACTAAAATAGCCATAGAGAAAATGTAAGACATATTTGACTTTTATGAAACAATCTCAATAGACCGACTTCGGTCATAAACGAAGGAAGGCCATCATAAGTAGAGATGAAAAGTATATTTTGGATCGTTCTAACTAAAACAACAATAGAGAAAATTTAAGGCATAACTTGGAGCCAATTGCGCGGAATTTTGGAAAACACACTTTTATGAAACAATCTCAATAGACCGACTTTGGTCATAAACGAGGGAAGGCTATCATAAGTAGAGATGAAAAGTATGTTTGGATTCGATGATACTAAAATAGCCATAGAGAAAATGTAAGACATATTTGACCCAACTTCGCTGAATCCTCTCATTTACCATAAGTCGAGACGAATAGTACGTTTTGGTTCGTTCTCACTAAACGAGCAATAGGGAAAATGTAAGGAATAGATAGGAGCCAACTGCACGGAATCCTCTCATTTTGGAAAACACACTTTCAGAAAGCAATCTCAATAGACCGTTTTGATCATACCCGAAGAAAGGCTATCATAAGTAGAGATGAAAAGTCTGTTTTAATTCGCTCATACTAAAATAGCAATAGAGAAAATGTAAGACATATTTGACTTTTATGAAACAATCTCAATAGACCGACTTCGGTCATAAACGAAGGAAGGCCATTATAAGTAGAGATGAAAAGTATATTTTGGATCGTTCTAACTAAAATAACTATAGAGAAAATTTAAGGCCTAACTTGGAGCCAACTGCGCGGAATTTTGGAAAACACACTTTTATGAAACAATCTCAATAGACCGACTTTGGTCATAAACGAGGGAAGGCTATCATAAGTAGAGATGAATAGTATGTTTTGATTCGCTGATACTAAAATAGCCATGGAGAAAATGTAAGACATATTTGACCCAACTTCGCTGAATCCTCTCATTTATCATAAGTCGAGACGAATAGTACGTTTTGGTTCGTTCTCACTAAACGAGCAATACGGAAAATGTAAGGCATAGATTGGAGCCAACTGCACGGAATCCTCTCATTTTGGAAAACACAATTTCAGAAAGCAATCCCAATAGACCGTTTTGATCATACCCGAAGAAAGGCTATCATAAGTAGAGATGAAAAGTATGTTTTAATTCGCTCATACTAAAATAGCAATAGAGAAAATGTAAGACATATTTGACCCAACTTCGCCGAATCCTCTAATTTGGGATAACACACTTTTATGAAACAACTGATTTTGATCATGTAGGAAGAAAGTCTATCATAAGTAGAGATGATAAGTATGTTTTGATTCGCTGATACTAAAATAGTCATAGAGAAAATGTAAGACATATTTGACTTTTATGAAACAATCTCAATAGACCGACTTCGGTCATAAACGAAGGAAGGCCATCATAAGTAGAGATGAAAAGTATATTTTGGATCGTTCTAACTAAAACAACAATAGAGAAAATTTAAGGCATAACTTGGAGCCAACTGCGCGGAATTTTGGAAAACACACTTTTATGAAACAATCTCAATAGACCGACTTTGGTCATAAACGAGGGAAGGCTATCATAAGTAGAGATGAATAGTATGTTTTGATTCGCTGATACTAAAATAGCCCGGGAGAAAATGTAAGACATATTTGACCCAACTTCGCTGAATCCTCTCATTTATCATAAGTCGAGACGAATAGTACGTTTTGGTTCGTTCTCACTAAACGAGCAATAGGGAATATGTAAGGCATAGATTGGAGCCAACTGCACGGAATCCTCTCATTTTGGAAAACACACTTTCAGAAAGCAATCTCAATAAACCGTTTTGATCATACCCGAAGAAAGGCTATCATAAGTAGAGATGAAGAGTATGTTTTAATTCGCTCATACTAAAATAGCAATAGAGAAAATGTAAGACATATTTGACCCAACTTCGCCGAATCCTCTAATTTGGAAAAACACACTTTTATGATACAGTCTCACCAGACTGATTTTGATCATGTAGGAAGAAAGTCTATCATAAGTAGAGATGATAAGTATGTTTTGATTCCCTGATACTAAAATAGCCATAGAGAAAATGTAAGACATATTTGACTTTTATGAAACAATCTCAATAGACCGACTTCGGTCATAAACGAAGGAAGGCCATCATAAGTAGAGATGAAAAGTATATTTTGGATCGTTCTAACTAAAATAACAATAGAGAAAATTTAAGGCATAACTTGGAGCCAACTACGCGGAATTTTGGAAAACACACTTTCAGAAAGCAATCTCAATAAACCGTTTTGATCATACCCGAAGAAAGGCTATCATAAGTAGAGATGATAAATATGTTTTGATTCGCTGATACTAAAATAGCCATAGAGAAAATGTAAGATATATCTGACCCAACTTCGCCGAATCCTCTAATTTGGGAAAACACACTTTTATGAAACAGTCTCACCAGACTGATTTTGATCATGTAGGAAGAAAGTCTATAATAAGTCGAGATGATAAGTATGTTTTGATTCGCTGATACTAAAATAGCCATAGAGAAAATGTAAGACATATTTGACTTTTATGAAACAATCTCAATAGACCGACTTTGGTCATAAACGAAGGAAGGCTATCATAAGTAGAGATGAAAAGTATGTTTTGATTCGCTGATACTAAAATAGCCATGGAGAAAATGTAAGACATATTTGACCCAACTTCGCTGAATCCTCTCATTTATCATAAGTCGAGACGAATAGTACGTTTTGGTTCGTTCTCACTAAACGAGCAATAGGGAAAATGTAAGGCATAGATTGGAGCCAACTGCACGGAATCCTCTCATTTTGGAAAACACACTTTCAGAAAGCAATCTCAATAAACCGTTTTGATCATACCCGAAGAAAGGCTATCATAAGTAGAGATGAAGAGTATGTTTTAATTCGCTCATACTAAAATAGCAATAGAGAAAATGTAAGACATATTTGACCCAACTTCGCCGAATCCTCTAATTTGGAAAAACACACTTTTATGATACAGTCTCACCAGACTGATTTTGATCATGTAGGAAGAAAGTCTATCATAAGTAGAGATGATAAGTATGTTTTGATTCGCTGATACTAAAATAGCCATAGAGAAAATGTAAGACATATTTGACTTTTATGAAACAATCTCAATAGACCGACTTTGGTCATAAACGAAGGAAGGCTATCATAAGTAGAGATGAAAAGTATGTTTTGATTCGCTGATACTAAAATAGCCATAGAGAAAATGTAAGACATATTTGACCCAACTTCGCTGAATCCTATCATTTATCATAAGTAGAGACGAAAAGTACGTTTTGGTTCGTTCTCACTAAACGAGCAATAGGGAAAATGTAAGGCATAGATTGGAGCCAACTGCACGGAATCCTCTCATTTTGGAAAACACATTTTCAGAAAGCAATCTCAATAGACCGTTTTGATCATACCGGAAGAAAGGCTATCATAAGTAGAGATGAAAAGTATATTTTGGATCGTTCTAACTATAATAACAATAGAGAAAATTTAAGGCATAAGTTGGAGCCAACTGCGCGGAATCCCCTCATTTTGGAAAACACACTTTTATGAAACAATCTCAATAGACCGACTTTGGTCATAAACGAGGGAAGGCTATCATAAGTAGAGATGAAAAGTATGTTTTGATTCGCTGATACTAAAATAGACATAGAGAAAATAAAAGACATATTTGACCCAACTTCGCTGAATCCTCTCATTTATCATAAGTCGAGACGAATAGTACGTTTTGGTTCGTTCTCACTAAACGAGCAATAGAGAAAATGTAAGACATAGATTGGAGCCAACTGCACGGAATCCTCTCATTTTGGAAAACACACTTTCAGAAAGCAATCACCAATAGACCGTTTTGATCATACCCGAAGGAAGGCTACTATAAGTAGAGATGAAAAGTATGTTTTAATTCGCTGATGCTAAAATAGCCATATAGAAAATGTAAGACATCTTTGACCCAACTTTGCTGAATCCTCTAATTTGGGAAAACACACTATTATGGAACAGTCTCACTAGACTGATTTTGGTCACGTAGGAAGAAAGTCTATCATAAGTGGAGATGATAAGTATGTTTTGATCCGCTCATACTAAAATAGCCATAGAGAAAATGTAAGACATATTTGACTATTAAGGAACAATGTCAATAGACCGACTTTGGTCATAAACAAGGGGAGGCTATCATAAATAGAGATGAAAAGTATGTTTTGATTCGCTGATACTAAAATAGCCATAGAGAAAATGTAAGACATATTTGACCCAACTTCGCTGAATCGTCTCATTTATCATAAGTCGAGACGAATAGTACGTTTTGGTTCGTTCTCACTAAACGAGCAATAGGGAAAATGTAAGGCATAGATTGGAGCCAACTGCACGGAATCCTCTTATTTTGGAAAACACACTTTCAGAAAGCAATCTCAATAGACCAATTTGATCATACCCGAAGAAAGTATAATATAATATAATAAAGAAGTAAGTAGAGATGATAAATATGTTTTGATTCGCTGATACCAAAATAGCCATAGAGAAAATGTAAGATATATCTGACCCAACTTCGCCGAATCCTCTAATTTCGGAAAACATACTTTTATGAAACAGTCTCACCAGACTGATTTTGATCATGTAGGAAGAAAGTCTGTCATAAGTAGAGATGATAAATATGTTTTGATTCGCTGATACTAAATTAGCCATAGAGAAAATGTAAGATATAGCTGACCCAACTTCGCCGAATCCTCTAATTTGGGAAAACACACTTTTATGAAACAGTCTCACAAGACTGATTTTGATCATGTAGGAAGGAAGTCTGTCATAAGTAGAGATGATAAATATGTTTTGATTCGCTGATACTAAAATAGCCATAGAGAAAATGTAAGACATATTTGACTATTAAGGAACAATGTCAATAGACCGACTTTGGTCACAAACAAGGGGAGGCTATCATAAATAGAGATGAAAAGTATGTTTTGATTCGCTGATACTAAAATAGCCACAGAGAAAATGTAAGACATATTTGACCCAACTTCGCGGTTTCCTCTCACTTTGGAAAACACACTTTTATGAAATATCTCAATAGACCGACTTTGGTCATAAACGAAGGAAGGCTATCATAAGTAGAGATGAAAAGTATGTTTTGATTCGCTGATACTTAAATAGCCATAGAGAAAATGTAAGACATATTTGACCCCAACTTCGCTGAATCCTCTCATTTATCATAAGTAGAGACGAAAATTACGTTTTCGTTCGTTCTCACTAAACGAGCAATAGGGAAAATGTAAGGCATAGTTTGGAGCCAACTGCACGGAATCCTCTCATTTTGGAAAACACACTTTTGTGAAACAATCTCAATAGACTGATTTTGGTCATGTAGGAAGAAAGTCTATCATAAGTGGAGATGATAAGTATGTTTTAGTTCGCTCATACTAAAATAGCAGTAGAGAAAATGTAAGACATATTTGACCCAACTTCGCCGAATCCTCTAATTTGGGAAAACACACTTTTATGAAACAGTCTGACTAGACTGACTTTGATCATATACGGAGGAAAGCTACCATTAGTAGTGAGGAAAAGTATATTTTGGTTCGTTCTCACGAAATGAGCAATAGGGAAAATGAAAAGAATCGGTTGGACCCAACTGCGCGGAATCCTCACATTTTGGAAAACACGCTTCCAGAAAGGAATCTCAGTAGACCGACGTTGATCATATAAGAAGGAAGGCTATTACAAGTAGAGATGAAAAGTATATTTTGGATCGTTCTAACTAAAATAACATTAGAAAAAATTTAAGGCTTAGGTTGGACCCAACTCCGCGGAATGCTTCTATTTTGGAGAACACACTTTTATGAAGCAATCTTAATAGATCGACTTTGATCATAGACGAAGAAAAGCTACCATCAATAGAGAGGAAAAGTACGTTTTGGTTCGTTCTCACTAAACGAGCAATAGGGAATATGTAAGGCATAGTTTGGAGCCAACTGCACGGAATCCTCTCATTTTGGAAAACACACTTTCAGAAAGCAATCTCAATAGACCGCTTTGATCATACCGAAAGAAAGTCTATCATAGGTACAGATGAAAAGTATGTTTTAATTCGCTCATATTAAAATAGCCATAGAGAAAATGTAAGACATATTTGACTTTTATAAAACAATCTCAATAGACCGACTTTGGTCATAAACGAAGGAAGGCCATCATAAGTAGAGATGAAAAGTATGTTTTGATTCGCTGATACTAAAATAGCCATAGAGCAAATGTAAGACATATTTGACCCAACTTCAACGAAACCTCTATTTTGGGAAAACACACTTTTATGAAACAGTCTCACCAGACTGATTTTCATCATGTAGGAAGAAAGTCTATCATAAGTGGAGATGATAAGTATGTTCTGATTCGCTGATACTAAAATAGCCATAGAGAAAATGTAAGACATATTTGACTTTTGTGAAACAATGTCAATAGACCGAATTTGGTCATAAACGAGGGAAGGCTATCATAAGTAGAGATGAAAAGTATGTTTTGATTCGCTGATACTAAAATAGCCATAGAGAAAATGTAAGACATAGTTGACCCAACTTCGCTGAATCCTCTCCTCTCATTTTGGAAAACACACTTTTGTGAAACAATCTCAATAGACTGATTTTGGTCATGTGGGAAGAAAGTCTATCATAAGTGGACATGATAAGTATGTTTTAGTTCGCTCATACTAAAATAGCAGTAGAGAAAATGTAAGACATATTTGACCCAACTTCGCCGAATCCTCTAATTTGGGAAAACACACTTTTATGAAACAGTCTGACTAGACTGACTTTGATCATATACGGAGGAAAGCTACCATTAGTAGAGAGGAAAAGTATATTTTGGTTCGTTCTCACGAAATGAGCGATAGGGAAAATGTAAAGAATCGGTTGGACCCAACTGCGCGGAATCCTCTCATTTTGGAAAACACACTTCCAGAAAGGAATCTCAGTAGACCGACGTTGATCATATAAGAAGGAAGGCTATTACAAGTAGAGATGAAAAGTATATTTTGGATCGTTCTAACTAAAATAACATTAGAAAAAATTTAAGGCTTAGGTTGGACCCAACTCCGCGGAATGCTTCTATTTTGGAGAACACACTTTTATGAAGCAATCTTAATAGATCGACTTTGATCATAGACGAAGAAAAGCTACCATCAATAGAGAGGAAAAGTATATTTTGGTTCGTTCTCACGAAATGAGCGATAGGGAAAATGTAAAGAATCGGTTGGACCCAACTGCGCGGAATCCTCTCATTTTGGAAAACACACTTTCAGAAAGCAATCTCAATAGACCGACTTTGATCAAATAAGAAGACAGCCAATTACAAGTAGACAGAAAAGTGTATTTTGGATCGTTCTAACTAAAATAACAATAGAGAAAAATTAAGGCGTAGGTTGGAGCCAACTGCGCGGAATCCTCCCATTTTGAAAAACACACTTTCAGAAACCAATCTCAATAGACCGTTTTGATCATACCGGAAGAAAGGCTATCATAAGTAGAGATGAAAAGTATGTTTTAAATCGCTCATATTAAAATAGCAGTAGAGAAAATGTAAGACATATTTGACCCAACTTCGCCGAATCCTCTAATTTGGGAAAACACACTTTTATGAAACAGTCTGACTAGACTGACTTTGATCATACACGGATAAAGGCTACCATAAGTAGTGATGAATAGTATATTTTGGTTCGTAGAGAAAATGTAAGACATATTTGACTTTTATAAAACAATCTCAATAGACCGACTTTGGTCATAAACGAAGGAAGGCCATCATAAGTAGAGATGAAAAGTATGTTTTGATTCGCTGATACTAAAATAGCCATAGAGCAAATGTAAGACATATTTGACCCAACTTCAACGAAACCTCTATTTTGGGAAAACACACTTTTATGAAACAGTCTCACCAGACTGATTTTCATCATGTAGGAAGAAAGTCTATCATAAGTGGAGATGATAAGTATGTTCTGATTCGCTGATACTAAAATAGCCATAGAGAAAATGTAAGACATATTTGACTTTTGTGAAACAATGTCAATAGACCGAATTTGGTCATAAACGAGGGAAGGCTATCATAAGTAGAGATGAAAAGTATGTTTTGATTCGCTGATACTAAAATAGCCATAGAGAAAATGTAAGACATAGTTGACCCAACTTCGCTGAATCCTCTCCTCTCATTTTGGAAAACACACTTTTGTGAAACAATCTCAATAGACTGATTTTGGTCATGTGGGAAGAAAGTCTATCATAAGTGGACATGATAAGTATGTTTTAGTTCGCTCATACTAAAATAGCAGTAGAGAAAATGTAAGACATATTTGACCCAACTTCGCCGAATCCTCTAATTTGGGAAAACACACTTTTATGAAACAGTCTGACTAGACTGACTTTGATCATATACGGAGGAAAGCTACCATTAGTAGAGAGGAAAAGTATATTTTGGTTCGTTCTCACGAAATGAGCGATAGGGAAAATGTAAAGAATCGGTTGGACCCAACTGCGCGGAATCCTCTCATTTTGGAAAACACACTTCCAGAAAGGAATCTCAGTAGACCGACGTTGATCATATAAGAAGGAAGGCTATTACAAGTAGAGATGAAAAGTATATTTTGGATCGTTCTAACTAAAATAACATTAGAAAAAATTTAAGGCTTAGGTTGGACCCAACTCCGCGGAATGCTTCTATTTTGGAGAACACACTTTTATGAAGCAATCTTAATAGATCGACTTTGATCATAGACGAAGAAAAGCTACCATCAATAGAGAGGAAAAGTATATTTTGGTTCGTTCTCACGAAATGAGCGATAGGGAAAATGTAAAGAATCGGTTGGACCCAACTGCGCGGAATCCTCTCATTTTGGAAAACACACTTTCAGAAAGCAATCTCAATAGACCGACTTTGATCAAATAAGAAGACAGCCAATTACAAGTAGACAGAAAAGTGTATTTTGGATCGTTCTAACTAAAATAACAATAGAGAAAAATTAAGGCGTAGGTTGGAGCCAACTGCGCGGAATCCTCCCATTTTGAAAAACACACTTTCAGAAACCAATCTCAATAGACCGTTTTGATCATACCGGAAGAAAGGCTATCATAAGTAGAGATGAAAAGTATGTTTTAAATCGCTCATATTAAAATAGCAGTAGAGAAAATGTAAGACATATTTGACCCAACTTCGCCGAATCCTCTAATTTGGGAAAACACACTTTTATGAAACAGTCTGACTAGACTGACTTTGATCATACACGGATAAAGGCTACCATAAGTAGTGATGAATAGTATATTTTGGTTCGTTCTAATTAAAAAAGCAAAGAAGAAAATGTAAGACATATCGTGACCCAACTTCGCGAAATCCTCTAATTTGGGAAAACACACTTTCATGAAGCAATCTTAATAGATCGATTTTGATTATATACGAAGAAAAGCTACCATTAGTAGAGAGGAAAGGTATGTTTTGGTTCGTTCTTATTAAAATAGCAATAGAGAAAATGTAGGACAAAGGTTGGAACCAACTCCGCGGAATCCTCTCATTTTGGAAAACACACTTTTATGAAACAATCTCACTAGACCTACTTTGATCATATACGAAGAAAGACTACCATAAGTAGTGATGAAAAGTATGTTCCGGTTCGTTCTAACTAAATTAGCAATTGAGAAGATATAATGCACATGCTGGACCCAACTCCGCGGGATCCTCTCATTTTGGAAAACACACTTTTATGAAGCAATCTTAATAGATCGACTGTAATCATATTCGAAGAAAAGCTACCATTAGTAGAGAGGAAAGGTATATTTTCGTTCGTTCTCACTAAATGAGCAATAGGGAAAATGTAAGGCATAGGTTGGACCCAACTGCGCGGAATCCTCTCATTTTGGAAAACACACTTTTATGAAACAATCTCAATAGACCGACTTTGGTCATAAACGAGGGAAGGCTATCATAAGTAGAGATGAAAAGTATGTTTTGATTCGCTGATACTTAAATAGCCATAGAGAAAATGTAAGACATATATGAACCCAACTTCGCTGAATCCTCTCATTTATCATAAGTAGAGACGAAAAGTACGTTTTGGTTCGTTCTCACTAAACGAGCAATAGGGCAAATGTAAGGCATAGTTTGGAGCCAACTGCACGGAATCCTCTCATTTTGGAAAACACACTTTCAGAAAGCAATCTCAAAAGACCGCTTTGATCATACCGAAAGAAAGGCTATCATAGGTAGAGATGAAAAGTATGTTTTAATTCGCTCATACTAAAATAGCAATAGAGGAAATGTAAGACATATTTGACCCAACTTCGCCGAATCCTCTAATTTGGGAAAACAAACTTTTATGAAACAGTCTCACCAGACTGATTTTGATCATGTAGGAAGAAAGTCTATCATAAGTAGAGATGATAAATATGTTTTGACTCGCTGATACTAAAATAGCCATAGAGAAAATGTAAGACATATTTGACTTTTATAAAACAATCTCAATAGACCGACTTTGGTCATAAACGAAGGAAGGCCATCATAAGTAGAGATGAAAAGTATGTTTTGATTCGCTGATACTAAAATAGCCATAGAGTAAATGTAAGACATATTTGACCCAACTTCAACGAAACCTCTATTTTGGGAAAACACACTTTTATGAAACAGTCTCACCAGACTGTATTTCATAATGTAGGAAGAAAGTCTATCATAAGTGGAGATGATAAGTATGTTCTGATTCGCTGATACTAGAATAGCCATAGAGAAAATGTAAGACATATTTGACTTTTATGAAACAATGTCAATAGACCGAATTTGGTCATAAACGAGGGAAGGCTATCATAAGTAGAGATGAAAAGTATGTTTTGATTCGCTGATACTAAAATAGCCATAGAGAAAATGTAAGACATAGTTGACCCAACGCGCTGAATCCTCTCATTTTGGAAAACACACTTTTGTGAAACAGTCTGACTAGACTGACTTTGATCATATACGGAGGAAAGCTACCATTAGTAGAGAGGAAAAGTATATTTTGGTTCGTTCTCACGAAATGAGCAATAGGGAAAATGTAAAGCATCGGTTGGACCCAACTGCGCGGAATCCTCTCATTTTGGAAAACATACTTCCAGAAAGGAATCTCAGTAGCCCGACTTTGACCATATAAGAAGGAAGGCTATTACAAGTAGAGATGAAAAGTATATTTTGGATCGTTCTAACTAAAATAACAATAGAGAAACTTTGAGGCTTAGGTTGGACCCAACTCCGCGGAATGCTTCCATTTTGGAGAACACACTTTTATGAAGCAATCTTAATAGATCGACTTTGATCATAGACGAAGAAAAGCTACCATCAGTAGAGATAAAAAGTATATTTTTGTTCGTTCTCACTAGATGAGCAATAGCGAAAATGTAAGGCATAGGTTGGACCCAACTGCGCGGAATCCTCTCATTTTGGAAAACACACTTTCAGAAAGCAATTTCAATAGACCGACTTTCATCATATAAGAAGGAAGGCTATTACAAGTTGAGATGAAAAGTATATTTTGGATCGTTCTAACTAAAAAAACAATAGAGAAAGTGTAAGACATATTTGGCCCGATTTCGCGGAATCCTTTAATTTGGGTAAACACACTTTTATGAAACAGTCTCACTAGAAGGACTTTTATCATATACGGATAAAGGCTACCATAAGTAGTGATGAATAGTATATTATGGTTCGTTCTAACTAAAATAGCAAAGGATAAATTGTAAGACATATGTGACCCAACTTCGCGAAATCCTCTACTTTGGGAAAACACGCTTTCATGAAGCAATCTTAATAGATCGACTTTGATCATATACGAAGAAAAGCTACCATTAGTAGAAAAGGAAATTACGTTTTGGTTCGTTCTTATTAAATAAGCAATAGAGAAATTGTAGGACAAAGGTTGGAACCAACTCCGCGGAATCCTCTCATTTTGGAGAACACACTTTTATGAAGCAATCTTAATAGATCGACTTTGATCATATTCGAAGAAAAGCTACCATTAGTAGAGAGGAAAAGTATATTTTGGTTCGTTCTCACTAAATGAGCGATAGGGAAAATGTAAGGCTAAGGTTGGAGCCAACTCCGCGGAATCCTCTCATTTTGGAAAACACCCATTTAGAAACAGTCTCACTAGACTGACTTTAATCATATGCGGATAAAGGCTACCATAAGTAGTGATGAATAGTATGTTTTGATTCGCTGATACTAAAATAGCCATATAGAAAATGTAAGACATATTTGACCCAACTTTGCTGAATCCTCTTATTTTGGAAAACACACTTTTGTGAAACAATCTCAATAGACTGATTTTGATCATATACGGAGGAAAGCTACCATTAGTAGAGGGGAAAAGTATATTTTGGTTCGTTCTCACGAAATGAGCAATAGGGAAAATGTAAAGCATCGGTTGGACCCAACTGCGCGGAATCCTCTCATTTTGGAAAACATACTTCCAGAAAGGAATCTCAGTAGGCCGACTTTGACCATATAAGAAGGAAGGCTATTACAATTAGAGATGAAAAGTATATTTTGGATCGTTCTAACTAAAATAACAATAGAGAAACTTTAAGGCTTAGGTTGGACCCAACTCCGCGGAATGCTTTCATTTTGGAGAACACACTTTTATGAAGCAATCTTAATAGATCGACTTTGATCATAGACGAAGAAAAGCTACCATCAGTAGAGATTAAAAGTATATTTTTGTTCGTTCTCACTAGATGAGCAATAGCGAAAATGTAAGGCATAGGTTGGACCCAACTGCGCGGAATCCTGTCAATTTGGAAAACACACTTTCAGAAAGCAATTTCAATAGAGCGACTTTCATCATATAAGAAGGAAGGCTATTACAAGTAGAGATGAAAAGTATATTTTGGATCGTTCTAACTAAAAAAAACAATAGAGAAAATCTAAGGCATACGTTGGAGCCAATTTCGCGGAATCCTCTCATTTTGGAAAACTCACTTTCAGAAAGCAATCTCAATAGACCGTTTTGATCATACTGGAAGAAAGGCTATCATAAGTAGAGATGAAAAGTATGTTTTAATTCGCTCATACTAAAATAGCAATAGGGAAAATGTAAGACTTCGCCGAATCCCCTAATTTGGGAAAACACACTTTTATTAAACAGTCTCACTAGACTGACTTTGATCATATACGGATAATGGCTACCATAAGTAGTGATGAATAGTATATTATGGTTCGTTCGAGCAATCTCAATAGACCGACTGAATCCTCTAATTTGGGAAAACACACTTTCAAGAAGCAATCTTAATAGATCAACTTTGATCATATACGAAGAAAAGCTACCATTAACAGAGAGGAAAAGTATATTTTGGTACGTTCTCACTGAATGAGCAATAAGGAAAATGTAAGACATAGGAGCCAACTGCACGGAATCCTTTCATTTTAGAAAACACACTTTCAGAAAGCAATCTCAATCGACCGACTTTGATCATACCCGAAGAAAGTCTACCATAAGTAGAGATGTAAAGTATATTTTGGTTCGTTCTCACTAAATTAGCAATAGAGAAAGTGTAAGACATATTTGGCCCGATTTCGCGGAATCCTCTAATTTGGGAAAACACACTTTTATGAAACAGTCTCACTAGAAGGACTTTTATCATATACGGATAAAGGCTACCATAAGTAGTGATGAATACTATATTTTGGTTCGTTCTAACTAAAATAGCAAAGGATAAATTGTAAGACATATGTGACCCAACTTCGCGAAATCCTCTACTTTGGGAAAACACGCTTTCATGAAGCAATCATAATAGATCGACTTTGATCATATACGAAGAAAAGCTACCATTAGTAGAAAAGGAAATTACGTTTTGGTCCGTTCTTATTAAATAAGCAATAGAGAAATTGTAGGACAAAGGTTGGAACCAACTCCGCGGAATCCTCTCATTTTGGAGAACACACTTTTATGAAGCAATCTTAATAGATCGACTTTGATCATATTCGAAGAAAAGCTACCATTAGTAGAGAGGAAAAGTATATTTTGGTTCGTTCTCACTAAATGAGCGATAGGGAAAATGTAAGGCTAAGGTTGGAGCCAACTCCGCGGAATCCTCTCATTTTGGAAAACACCCATTTAGAAACAGTCTCACTAGACTGACTTTAATCATATGCGGATAAAGGCTACCATAAGTAGTGATGAATAGTATGTTTTGATTCGCTGATACTAAAATAGCCATATAGAAAATGTAAGACATATTTGACCCAACTTTGCTGAATCCTCTTATTTTGGAAAACACACTTTTGTGAAACAATCTCAATAGACTGATTTTGATCATATACGGAGGAAAGCTACCATTAGTAGAGGGGAAAAGTATATTTTGGTTCGTTCTCACGAAATGAGCAATAGGGAAAATGTAAAGCATCGGTTGGACCCAACTGCGCGGAATCCTCTCATTTTGGAAAACATACTTCCAGAAAGGAATCTCAGTAGGCCGACTTTGACCATATAAGAAGGAAGGCTATTACAATTAGAGATGAAAAGTATATTTTGGATCGTTCTAACTAAAATAACAATAGAGAAACTTTAAGGCTTAGGTTGGACCCAACTCCGCGGAATGCTTTCATTTTGGAGAACACACTTTTATGAAGCAATCTTAATAGATCGACTTTGATCATAGACGAAGAAAAGCTACCATCAGTAGAGATTAAAAGTATATTTTTGTTCGTTCTCACTAGATGAGCAATAGCGAAAATGTAAGGCATAGGTTGGACCCAACTCCGCGGAATCCTCTCATTTTGGAAAACACCCTTTTATGAAACAGTCTCACTAGACTGACTTTGATCATATGCGGATAAAGGCTACCATAAGTAGTGATGAATAGTATGTTTTGATTCGCTGATACTGAAATAGCCATAGAGAAAATGTAAGACATATTTGACCCAACTTTGCTGAATCCTCTTATTTTGGAATACACACTTTTGTGATACAATCTCTATAGACTGATTTTTATCATATACGGAGGAAAGCTCATTTTGGAAAACACACTTTTATGAAGCAATCTTAATAGATCGACTTTGATCATAGACGAAGAAAAGCTACCATCAGTAGAGATGAAAAGTATATTTTGGATCGTTCTAACTAAAATAACAATACAGAAAATCTAAGGCATACGTTGGAGCCAATTTCGCGGAATCCTCTCATTTTGGAAAACACACTTTCAGAAAGCTATCTCACTAGACCGACTTTGATCATACCCGAAGAAAGGCTACCATAAGTAGAGATGTATAGTATATTTTGGTTCGTTCTCACTAAATTAGCAATGGAGAAAGTGTAAGACATATTTGGCCCGACTTCGCGGAATCCTATAATTTGGGAAAACACACTTTCATGAAGCAATCTTAATAGATCGACTTTGATCATATACTAAGAAAAGCTACCATTAGTAGAGAGAGAAAGTATATTTTGGTTCGTTCTCACTAAATGAGCAATAGGGAAAATGTAAGGCATAGGTTGGATCCAACTGCGCGGAATCCTCTCATTTTGGAAAACACACTTTCAGACAGCAATCTCAATAGACCGACTTTGACCATATAAGAAGGAAGGCTATTCAAGTAGAGATGAAATGATATACAAGTAGAGATGAAAAGTATATTTTGGTTCGTTCTAACTAAAATAGCAAAGGATAAATTGTAAGACATATGTGACCCAACTTCGCGAAATCCTCTAATTTGGGAAAACACACTTTTATGAAGCAATCTTAATAGATCGACTTTGATCATATACGAAGAAAGGCTACCATAAGTAGAGATGTAAAGTATATTTTGGTTCGTTATCACTAAAATAGCAATAGGGAAAATGTAAGGCATAGGTTGGACCCAACTGCGCGGAATCCTCTCATTTTGGAAAACACACTTTTATGAAACAATCCCACTAGACCGACTTTGATCATACCCGAAGAAAGGCTACAATAAGAAGAGATGTAAAGTATATTTTGGTTCGTTCTAACTAAAATAGCAATAGAGAAAATGTATGACATATTTGGCTCAACTTCGCGGAAGGAGTTTCATGAAGCAATCTTAATAGATCGACTTTGATCATATACGAAGAAAAGCTACCATTATTAGGGAGGAAAATTACGTTTTGGTTCGTTCTTATTAAATAAGCAAAAGAGAAATTGTAGGACAAAGGTTGGAACCAACTCCGCGGAATCCTCTCATTTTGGAGAACACACTTTTATGAAGCAATCTTAATAGATCGACTTTGATCATATACGAAGAAAAGCTACCATTAGTAGATAGGAAAAGTATATTTTGGTTCGTTCTCACTAAATTAGCAATAGAGAAAGTGTAAGACATATTTGGCCCAACTTTGCTGAATCCTCTTATTTTGGATAACACACTTTTGTGAAACAATCTCAATAGACTGATTTTGATCATATACGGAGGAAAGCTCATTTTGGAAAACACACTTTTATGAAGCAATCTTAATAGATCGACTTTGATCATAGACGAAGAAAAGCTCCCATCAGTAGAGATGAAAAGTATATTTTGGATCGTTCTAGCTAAAATAACAATACAGAAAATCTAAGGCATACGTTGGAGCCAATTTCGCGGAATGCTTTCATTTTGGAGAACACACTTTTATGAAGCAATCTTAATAGATCGACTTTGATCATATACGAAGAAAAGCTACCATTAGTAGATAGGAAAAGTATATTTTGGTTCGTTCTCACTAAATTAGCAATAGAGAAAGTGTAAGACATATTTGGCCCAACTTTGCTGAATCCTCTTATTTTGGATAACACACTTTTGTGAAACAATCTCAATAGACTGATTTTGATCATATACGGAGGAAAGCTCATTTTGGAAAACACACTTTTATGAAGCAATCTTAATAGATCGACTTTGATCATAGACGAAGAAAAGCTCCCATCAGTAGAGATGAAAAGTATATTTTGGATCGTTCTAGCTAAAATAACAATACAGAAAATCTAAGGCATACGTTGGAGCCAATTTCGCGGAATCCTCTCATTTTGGAAAACACACATTCAGAAAGCTATCTCACTAGACCGACTTTGATCATACCCGAAGAAAGGCTACCATAAGTAGAGATGGATAGTATATTTTGGTTCGTTCTCACTAAATTAGCAATGGAGAAAGTGTAAGACATATTTGGCCCGACTTCGCGGAATCCTCTAATTTGGGAAAACACACTTTTATGAAACAGTCTCACTAGAAGGACTTTTATCATATACGGATAAAGGCTACCATAAGTAGTGATGAATAGTATATTTTGGTTCGTTCTAACTAAAATAGCAAAGGATAAATTGTAAGACATATGTGACCCAACTTCGCGAAATCCTATAATTTGGGAAAACACACTTTCATGAAGAAATCTTAATAGATCGACTTTGATCATATACTAAGAAAAGCTACCATTAGTAGAGAGGAAAAGTATATTTTGGTTCGTTCTCACTAAATGAGCAATAGGGAAAATGTAAGGCATAGGTTGGACCCAACTGCGCGGAATCCTCTCATTTTGGAAAACACACTTTCAGACAGCAATCTCAATAGACCGACTTTGACCATATAAGAAGGAAGGCTATTCAAGTAGAGATGAAATGATATACAAGTAGAGATGAAAAGTATATTTTGGTTCGTTCTAACTAAAATAGCAAATGATAAATTGTAAGACATATGTGACCCAACTTCGCGAAATCCTCTAATTTGGGAAAACACACTTTTATGAAGCAATCTTAATAGTTTGACTTTGATCATATACGAAGAAAGGCTACCATAAGTAGAGATGTAAAGTATATTTTGGTTCGTTCTCACTAAAATAGCAATAGGGAAAATGTAAGGCATAGGTTGGGCCCAACTGCGCGGAATCCTCTCATTTTGGAAAACACACTTTTATGAAACAATCTCACTAGACCGACATTGATCATACCCGAAGAAAGGCTACCATAAGTAGAGATGTAAAGTATATTTTGGTTCGTTCTAACTGAAATAGCAAATGATAAATTGTAAGACATATGTGACCCAACTTCGCGAAATCCTCTAATTTGGGAAAACACACTTTTATGAAGCAATCTTAATAGATCGACTTTGATCATATACGAAGAAAGGCTACCATAAGTAGAGATGTAAAGTATATTTTGGTTCGTTATCACTAAAATAGCAATAGGGAAAATGTAAGGCATAGGTTGGACCCAACTGCGCGGAATCCTCTCATTTTGGAAAACACACTTTTATGAAACAATCTCACTAGACCGACTTTGATCATACCCGAAGAAAGGCTACAATAAGAAGAGATGTAAAGTATATTTTGGTTCGTTCTAACTAAAATAGCAATAGAGAAAGCGTAAGACATATTTGGCTCAACTTCGCGGAATCCTCTAATTTGGGAAAACATAGTTTCATGAAGCAATCTTAATAGATCGACTTTGATCATATACGAAGAAAAGCTACCATTAGTAGGGAGGAAAATTACGTTTTGGTTCGTTCTTATTAAATAAGCAATAGAGAAATTGTAGGACAAAGGTTGGAACCAACTCCGCGGAATCCTCTCATTTTGGAGAACACACTTTTATGAAGCAATCTTAATAGATCGACTTTGATCATATACGAAGAAAAGCTACCATTAGTAGATAGGAAAAGTATATTTTGGTTCGTTCTCACTAAATTAGCAATAGAGAAAGTGTAAGACATATTTGGCCCAACTTCGCGAAATCCTCTAATTTTGGAAAACGCACTTTTGTGAAACAACCTCACTAGACTGACATTGATCATATACGAAAAAAAGCTACTATTAGTAGAGAGGAAAAGTATATTTATGTTCGTTCTCACTATATGAGCAATAGGGAAAATGTAAGGCATAGGTTGGACCCAACTGCGCGGAATCCTCTCATTTTGGAAAACACAATTTCAGAAAGCAATCTCAATAGACCGACTTTGATCATATAAGTAGGGAGGCTATTACAAGTAGAGATGAAAAGTATATTTTGGATCGTTCTAACTAAAATAACAATAAAAATTTAAGGCATAGGTTGGAGCCAACTGCGCGGAATCCTCTCATTTTGGAAAACACACTTACAGAAAGCAATGTCAATAGACCGACTTTGACCATATAAGAAGGAAGGCTATTCAAGTAGAGATGAAAAGTATGTTTTTATTCGCTCATACTAAAATAGCAATAGAGAAAATGTAAGACATATTAGCCCAACTTCGCCGAATCTTCTAATTTGGGAAAACCCACTTTTATGAAACAGTCTCACTAGACTGACTTTGATCATATACGGATAAAGACTACCATAAGTAGTGATGAATAGTATATTTTGGTTCGTTCTAACTAAAATAGCAATAGAGAAAGTGTAAGACATATTTGGCCCAACTTCGCGGAATCCTCTAATTTGGGAAAACACACTTTTATGAAACAGTCTCACTAGACTGCCTTTGATCATATAAGGATAAAGGCTACCATAAATAGTGATGAATAGTATATTTTGGTTCGTTCTAACTAAAATAGCAAAGGATAAATTGTAAGACATATGTGACCCAACTTCGCGAAATCCTCTAATTTAGGAAAACACACTTTCATGAAGAAATCTTAATAGATCGACTTTGATCATATACGAAGAAAACCTACCATTAGTAGAAAGGAAAAGTATATTTGGGTTCGTTCTAACTAAAATAGCAATAGAGAAGATATAAGGCACATGTTGGACCCAACTCCGCGGAATCCTCTCATTTTGGAAAACACACTTTTATGAAGCAATCTTAATAGATTGACTTTGATCATATCATATAGGAAGAAAAACTACCATTAGTAGAGAGGAAAAGTATATTTTGGTCATATCATAAATGGGGACATGCCTATGCTTTTTTCAATGCACCCTGGATTGTGCCCATGACCCAAATGTTTTTTTATTTCTTCAATTTTTTGACTATTGTTTTTCGTATCTCTTTCTATTTGTTTTATTTCTACTTCTACCATTTCAACTTTTTCTGTGATCTTTTCCACTATCTTTTCGGTATTTTTTTTTTTCATCGGTTATATTCTGGAGCGTTGCCATTCTCACTTGTTCCACGGTTGCATTAACGTTAGCATTTGTCTCTAGTATCCCCTGGTGAACGGTTTTAACTATTATATCTAGTTCTTCAATATTGGTTTTGTTTACATTTATACTTTGTTCTAAATTTTTTTTAACTGTATTAAATTATTTTGTTGTTCCCCCTTTAGTTGCTCTATATTTTTATTTATTTGTATTTCAAAAAACCCAAACCTTTGCTCAACCGACTCGGATATGTCTTTTTTATTAGTTTCTATCTTACAACTTAACTGTTGATTTAACTGTTCAAATTGATTTTGCATACGATCCATCATTTGCTCAAATTGGCTCGGATTAAACGGATTATCGTCTATATTTTTGTTTGCATCCCCATCCCCCGAATTCGACCTCCCTATAAGCGGACTCGTGACTATAATAGAATTGTCTCCCGTTTCTCCCGTTCCTTCTACAAATCCAGATTCCCGAACATCGCTATCTACGTTCCGGAGTCCTAATCCGCCGAGGCCACTCCCGATTCCGTCCATTCCTGCCGCTAATTCTCCCGCCTCCCCATCGTAAACAAACTCAGGACCTTGCTCTCCCGCCATGCTATGGGTCGACTCACCTGTGTCCTCGTCCGCCATCTTGCTTCACAAATCTATCCTCTATAATAAATATAATACATAAAATATATCACAGCAATTTCTAAACTTATAAATCTGGACAACTCAAAATTTTTTTTTTTTTTTTCCTCTATTCCATCATTTTTATTGCCAAAACGTTGGGTGCCATTGTAATAATTCTTCTATACGGTCAAATATAATTATATTCTTTTTTTAAAAATTAGCTCCGCGTTGTTGCACCATTGTAATGATTCTTATTCGAGGAAGGCTCTCAGCAGCCACAAGATCGAAAGCCGGAGGAATCCCCGGAGGGCAATATGGAAGTAGAGCAGGGAGGAGCTGCATCCTCGCTCAGAGTATGAAGGGGATTCAGCTTAATCTCAATAGATGCGGGGTGGCGCAAGATCTCCTTGCGCAGGAAATTCGTGAAGCAGGTAAGGACGTAGCCCTTATCTGTGAACAAAACCGCGACCTGAGGGATGACAGCCGGTGGAGATCGGATCCCACCGGCAAGGCAGCGCTATGGGCTTGCGGGACTATGTCATTCGGGGCGACACCCTGCAGGCGTGGCAAGGGCTACGTCCACGGAGAGATAGCCGGAGTACACTTCTTCAGCTGCTACTTCTCACCAAATGAGCCCCTAGACCTCTTGGAGGCGGGACTCTTGGAACTGGTGAGGGAGGCGCGCACGCTCAAGCCCCTAGTTATAGCAGGCGATTTCAATGCCTGGGCGGTCGAGTGGGGCAGCAGGGGCACCAACCCAAGGCTCTCTTGGAAGCTTTCGCCTTATTGGACTTGGTGCTGCTGAATGTGGGAAATGTCCCGACGTTCACGGGGATAGGTACGGGGTCCATCGTGGACCTTACCTTCGTCTCCCCTACCCTGTACAAGGGAGGTGGGGGCTGGAGAGTGGGTCAGGGGTACACCGCCAGCGACCATCAGGCGATCCTGTTCGAGGTGTACCCTGTCAAGAGACTCACTCGAAGAGGAGACAGAGGGTTAGGCTCACCCCACTGGAACGTTAGGGACTTCCAGATGGACACCTTCAATCAGGCACTGGAGCTATGGCCGCCTGAGACTAACAGCGCCGGCGCAGGGAGTGCCACCGAGCAGGTAGAGGCCGTCATGCTCTGGCTCTCCCGTGCGTGCGACGTCACCATGCGAGTCAGCAAGGGTTGCATCAGGGGCCCACCGGCATATTGGTGGAATACCATCGCAGCTCTACGTAATGAATGCCACTCCGCCAGGCGCCAATACCAAAGGGCAAGGAAAAGGAATGGGGGTAGCGCGGAAGTGCTCCGGCAAAAGTTCGCCGAGGCCAGGCGAAACCTGCGCAAGGAGATTCAGAAGAGCAAGAGAACCTGCTGGACGGAGCTGTGTGCCGAGTTGAACGCAGACCCATGGGGTAGGGCTTACAAGATCGTGACCAAGAAGCTCCACAAGAGCCAGCCAAAGATGGAGCCAGGGGAGGTGCTGATTTGCTGATACTAAAATAGCCATACAGAAAATGTAAGACATATTTGACCCAACTTCGCTGAATCCTCTCATTTTGGAAAACACACTTTTGTGAAACAATCTCAATAGACTGATTTTGATCATATACGGAGGAAAGCTATCATACTTAGAGACGAAAAGTACGTTTTGGTTCGTTCTCACTAAATGAGGAATAGGGAAAATGTAAGGCATAGGTTGCACCCAACTGCACGGAATCCTCTCATTTTGGAATACACACGTTCAGAAAGCAATCTCAATAGACCGTTTTGATCATACCGGAAGAAAGGCTATCATGGGTAGAGATGAAAAGTATGTTTTAATTCGCTCATACTAAAATAGTAATAGAGAAAATGTAAGACATAATTGACCCAACTTCGCCGAATCTTCTAATTTGGGAAAACACACTTTTATGAAACAGTCTCACTAGACTGACTATGATCATATACGGATAAAGGCTACCATAAATAGTGATGAATAGTATATTTTTGTTTGTTCTAACTAAAAAAGCAAAGGAGAAAATGTAAGACATATGTGACCCAACTTCGCGAAATCCTCTAATTTCGGAAAACACACTTTCATGAAGCAATCTTAATAGATCGACTTTGATCATAGACGAAGCAAAGCCACCATCAGTAGAGATGAAAAGTATATTTTTGTTCGTTCTCACTATATGAGCAATAGGGAAAATGTAAGGCATAGGTTGGACCCAACTGCGCGGAATCCTCTCATTTTGGAAAACACACTTTCAGAAAGCAATCTCAATAGACCGACTTTCATCATATAAGAAGGAAGGCTATTACAAGTAGAGATGAAAAGTATCTTTTAATTCGCTCATACTAAAATAGCAATAGAGAAAATGTAAGACATCGCCGAATCCCCTAATTTGGGAAAACACACTTTTATGAAACAGTCTCACTAGACTGACTTTGATCATATACGGATAAAGGCTACCATAAGTAGTGATGAATAGTATATTATGGTTCGTTCGAGCAATCTCAATAGACCGACAGAATCCTCTCATTTTGGAAAACACACTTTCAGAAAGCAATCTCAATAGACCGACTTTGACCATATAAGAAGGAAGGCTATTCAAGTAGAGATGAAAAGTATACATTGTAATGTTCCATATTGTCCATTACATGTAATATTTAAGAAATGGAAAATAAGATACTTAAATACAATCATTTTATTAGACCTAAGGAAGGTTACTGGGGGTTATCAAATCGATTTGTACCAGGGTCGATATAGTATCAAAATAGATCAATTCATGCATTTCAATTATGTAATAAAATTAAATGATAAGCTAATAATTAGTTAACAATAAATGTATGCAATTAGGATTGTATACGGGAATATGAAAGTGTTATAAAAAAACCCAGATGTTTAGTAGTTTAAGGGCTGTAAAAATTGTGGCCAATGAGAGAGCGGAATCCAAAACGAGAGAGAAGTGAGCTGTCCCCTCGTGGTAGATGTATGAGAAAACTGTGCAGAGAGAGATGGTTCAGTGAAAGTGAGTGTAGTGAATAGTAGAAAATGTCAGTGATTTCTTAAAAGCTGTGGTAAGAAGGAAGAAAGGTACTGAGGGGAGGTATCCCGGAGAACTCCAACCACAAAAGAAATGGAGAACACGACGATCATTAGCTAAAACACTTGGAATCCAGAAGAGAGGAGAAGACGTGGCCGCAATTTCGACAACCCATACTCAACTTACCACGTTGGAAACATCATTTCACCCACAGGCACAATAGAAGAAAAGAGAGATGTCCCGCAGGTTTAGTTAAATGTTGTGTAAACAAAAAAATCTCTATGTATGTAAAAATTTTGTGTTACTAACCCATAAAAACATGTCTTTATGAATTTTAAATATAAAAAATTGTAACAAATTATTCTTAAAGTCTTATTTTTTATTTATAAAAAATTATATAAAACCAGGTCATCTAATAATCATTATTGCATATAATTATTATTCGTAAATTTAAATTAGAATTTCAAGTAGCGATATAAGAGAGCGTTACAAATGGCGCCCGAACAGGGACTTGAAAAATTAAGGACTTGAAACATTAAGGACTTGAAATATTAAATTTTTATATGGCGCCCGAAAAGAAATAATAAAAAGACCTTATGTGTAATTTTGTAAAAATATTTATAAAAATTAATTTCAAAACTTTATAAAAAGTTAGCGTCCAAAATGGCCGACTATAATAGAGGTTCTCAGAGAACGAATCCGAACAATAATGGCGGACAAAATAGAGTAACTTATGATAATTGCCTTCAGCCGGAGAGTGAGACGAATGTAAGTTTAAACACAATGATGGAAATGATAATAAAAAATATGAACGTAAAATTTGAGCAACAATCCAAAAATTTTAATGAAGTAAGTGTAAAATTTGAGCAACAATCCAAAAATTTTAATGAAATGAAGTTAGAAATAAAGTTAGAATTAAATTCAAAAATGGAGGAATTAAAGGAGGACGTAAGCATAAAATTTGAAAATATAAAAAAAGATTTAAACAACCGTTTCGATGAAGTAAATAATAAGATTGATAAATTTAATGATCAAAGTTTAGAAATAAATCATAAATGTGAACAATTAAATAATAAGATAGAAAGTGCGGTAGAAGCTGTCGAGAGTAAATTAAATCGAAATATGAGTGTAGAGGGACAGGAAAATGGAGAAATAAAGGAAAATATAAACATCAATAAGGTGCTAGAGAAATTTAAATATATTACAATTCAAATAACAAATGGTAGTGTGGTGAAAAGACCGAATCATAATAAAAATAAAGAAACAAGGAAATTATACAATAAAAAAATCACAAACTTAAGAAAACATGAGATAAATAAAATTAAAAGTCCTAGAAAAATCGGATATCGAAAAACAAATTTTCATAGATGTGTAAATAAACATAACTATAACAAGTGTAAAAAACTTGAGTTCAAAAATAATCATAATAAAAATAATTTGAAAAATTCGAAAACAAAATATCTACGTCAAAGAAATAAACGAATAAAGAAAAAGATAAGTTTAAACATTAGTAACAAATTTAGAAAAATAGATAATCGAAAACTAAATTATAAATATAAAAGAAAGAAATAATAGGTATTTAACCGATGAAATTGTGGATATTGAAAATTGCTTGTCTTGGATTAAATTGTAAATGGAAATCTAAAATGAATAATTGCAAAATAAAATAATATAATGAAGTGATGGAAAAATGTACCTGAGTTAGTTTGCGTGTAAAAGTTGAGTTAATAAAAATCAATAAAAAATAATGTAAACAAAGAAGTTGTCACTCGAGATGTAAATAGGGTCTAATTAATAAATAATTGAAAGTAAAGAATAAATTAAACTAAAGTTAGAAATAAAAATATGGAGCGTAGTTAACATGATATGTCAACCAAGTCTAGATTGAGGAGACGAACTGATGAATAGATAAAGGATGAGACAGCTATTTAGAGTCTGTTATGATAAACAACTGATATTTGTAAACAGTCCAACAAGTGTCAATATTGGATGTGTGTGTTTTATTTTATGGTATGTCTTGTTATATTTTTTTTATATGATGTATGCTATTTTTTTGTATTAGAGTGGTTGTATTATAAAATAGGTAATAATGACCAATTTTGGGTCTGAGACTGATTAAGAATATGATAGTGGGTGATGTTCTGTCATAGAATAAAAAAATAATTATAATTAAATTAAATTATATGTAAATAATGTGTAGTGTAATCTGCAATCTGAACAGAATATTTGTAATTTTTAAATGTTTTTAAATAAAAACATATTTATTTATTGAAATATTATATTAATGGTGGATGTTGTTATGTTATGGGAGATTTGATATAAGGGTTAGTCTCGAGATGAACTAATTATTGATATTTATGCATGCGTTTTTTTTGTTTTTATGGTATTGGTGATAAAAATAAAAATATTAATAATAAAAAAAATATTAGTTTAAAGGGTTTGTTATTGTTATTAAACCGTAATTGTCAACAACGTGGGCCCTGTTGATTTAAGGAGTTTGGCGTCCTTACGGAAACGAGCTATATTAACCCACAAATGGTTTTTGAGAGCGATAATTGCTAGTAGTCTCAGAATATAGTGATGAAATTAGAACATCCACATGGATGCATAGATTACAAACGTCAAAAAATTTCAATCATAACCTTGTAAGTAATTCCGTATAATAATATAATAATAAAAAAAAAAATTGTAAGTGAAACGGGAAAATGTTATAAGAATATTTTTTTTAAGAATATCATCTTAAAAGCATTATATAAAAATTAGTGCAGTAAATTAATAGGGAAAGTAAGTCGAAATAGTGTAAATAAAAGTAGTAAAAATTAAAGGATGTTAGGGATAGGATGTTATTAATAATGGAATATTAAAGAAAAAGAACGATATTATTAATGAAGGAAGTAAATAAGAAAAAAAATAGATAATTGAAAGGAGAGAGGGAATTGTACTTTTAAATAGAAGGAAGGATTAAAGAATGAATATTAAAAATTTTTAGGCTTAGCCTATAGGTGGGAAGGAATTGGATTATGAGTATTTTATGGTAGTAGGAGAAGATCCAAGGAGATCAGGATGGTTAAGAGATACCAGGGAGATTATTTAATAAGTTTAGATTATATTTAGGAGTGTGGATAAATTGTATGGCAAATTAATGATTAGTGTTGGAATTTTGAATGTAGAATTTGCGTATGGAGAATAGAGTAGTGGTAGATAGAAGAAATGAGAAGGGTAAAGTAATATATTTCAAGAAAATAAAGTAATATAAGAAAGTAAATCTAATATAACATTATGGTAAGACGTAAACAAAATAATTAAATTAGATTTGTTACCTAATTGTTGAGTAATATTATTAAAGAGAGTTACCTTTAAGAATGTATTCCATAATAGACAAAAAATTTGTGTGTAATTCATTAATAATAGAAACTGGGTCACCATGTTGTCTTGAGTCGCCAAGTTGTACATGTAACCATAAGATTATGAAATAGTTTGGTACTAAACACTAATGTAAGCAAATGAATGATATATTTTGATATTTTTAGCAGAGGGCAATGTAATGTTCCATATTGTCCATTACATGTAATATTTAAGAAATGGAAAATAAGATACTTAAATACAATCATTTTATTAGACCTAAGGAAGGTTACTGGGGGTTATCAAATCGATTTGTACCAGGGTCGATATAGTATCAAAATAGATCAATTCATGCATTTCAATTATGTAATAAAATTAAATGATAAGCTAATAATTAGTTAACAATAAATGTAAGCAATTAGGATTGTATACGGGAATATGAAAGTGTTATAAAAAAACCCAGATGTTTAGTAGTTTAAGGGCTGTAAAAATTGTGGCCAATGAGAGAGCGGAATCCAAAACGAGAGAGAAGTGAGCTGTCCCCTCGTGGTAGATGTATGAGAAAACTGTGCAGAGAGAGATGGTTCAGTGAAAGTGAGTGTAGTGAATAGTAGAAAATGTCAGTGATTTCTTAAAAGCTGTGGTAAGAAGGAAGAAAGGTACTGAGGGGAGGTATCCCGGAGAACTCCAACCACAAAAGAAATGGAGAACACGACGATCATTAGCTAAAACACTTGGAATCCAGAAGAGAGGAGAAGACGTGGCCGCAATTTCGACAACCCATACTCAACTTACCACGTTGGAAACATCATTTCACCCACAGGCACAATAGAAGAAAAGAGAGATGTCCCGCAGGTTTAGTTAAATGTTGTGTAAACAAAAAAATCTCTATGTATGTAAAAATTTTGTGTTACTAACCCATAAAAACATGTCTTTATGAATTTTAAATATAAAAAATTGTAACAAATTATTCTTAAAGTCTTATTTTTTATTTATAAAAAATTATATAAAACCAGGTCATCTAATAATCATTATTGCATATAATTATTATTCGTAAATTTAAATTAGAATTTCAAGTAGCGATATAAGAGAGCGTTACAACATATTTGACCCAACTTCGCCGAATCTTCTAATTTGGGAAAACACTCTTTTATGAAACAGTCTCACTAGACTGACTTTGATCATATACGGATAAAGGCTACCATAAGTAGTGATGAATAGTATTTTTTGGTTCGTTCTAACTAAAATAGCAAAGGATAAAATGTAATACATATGTGACCCAACTCCGCGAAATCCCTAATTTGGGAAAACACACTTTCATGAAGCAATCTTAATAGATCGACTTCGATCATATACGAAGAAAAGCTACCATTAGTAGGGAGGAAAATTACGTTTTGGTTCGTTCTTATTAAATAAACAATAGAGAAATTGTAGGACAAAGGTTGGAACCAACTCCGCGGAATCCTCTCATTTTGGAGAACACACTTTTGTGAAGCAATCTTAATAGATCGACTTTGATCATAGACGAAGAAAAGCTACCATTAGTAGAGAGGAAAAGTATATTTTGGTTCGCTCATACTAAAATAGCTATAGAGAAGATATAAGGCACATGTTGGACCCAACTCCGCGGAATCCTCTCATTTTGGAAAACACACTTTTATGAAGCAATCTTAATAGATCGACTTTGATCATAGACGAAGAAAAGCTACCATTAGTAGAGAGGAAAAGTATATTTTGGTTCGTTCTCACTAAATGAGCAATAGGGAAAATGTAAGGCATAGGTTGGACCCAACTGCGCGGAATCCTCTCATTTTGGAAAACACACATTCAGAAAGCAATCTCAATAGACCGACTTTGACCATATAAGAAGGAAGGCTATTCAAGTAGAGATGAAAAGTATGTTTTTATTCGCTCATACTAAAATAGCAATAGAGAAAATGTAAGACATATTTGACCCAACTTCGCCGAATCTTCTAATATGGGAAAACACACTTTTATGAAACAGTCTCACTAGACTGACTTTGATCATATACGGATAAAGGCTACCATAAGTAGTGATGAATAGTATTTTTTGGTTCGTTCTAACTAAAATAGCAAAGGATAAAATGTAATACATATGTGACCCAACTTCGCGAAATCCTCTAATTTGGGAAAACACACTTTCATGAAGCAATCTTAATAGATCGACTTCGATCATATACGAAGAAAAGCTACCATTAGTAGGAAGGAAAATTACGTTTTGGTTCGTTCTTATTAAATAAGCAATAGAGAAATTGTAGGACAAAGGTTGGAACCAACTCCGCGGAATCCTCTCATTTTGGAGAACACACTTTTATGAAGCAATCTTAATAGATCGACTTTGATCATAGACGAA